>CM062347.1:55714540-56977040 GCA_031216105.1 Dalbergia cultrata
ATAGTCTTATGGAGCGTTAAGGGTGCGTTTGTTTTGTATTTTTCAATTTTCAATTTTTGTGAAGGAAAACTGAAAAATGTAAAGCAAACACACCCTAAATATTTTAATTGAAATGTTAAAAGTTTTGTTGGTTATTATCAATTTTTCAAAACAATACGATGCAAATTTTAAAAAGAGTGTGTAATTTTATTTGGAATTGAACCAACTCAAACTATGGCCCTCATACTTAACCTAAAAATGTATTGAGAAAAAATTTTAAAGTTTGGATAAAATATTGGAACGTGTTGATCCTAAACATCAGATTTATTAATTCTCACGAGTTGAAACCCAGATAAAATCATCGTTACATATTACTATGAACGTATTAATATGAACGGTCCTCATATATTCTTCAAAGAAGGAAGGCTGAAAGATTAAAATCTTTCCTAAATATAATCTGTCGTATTAGTAATAATTTATATAGAAAAAACGGATTAGATATACACATATGAAAGGTCCAGCATAGTTGGTTGGTTTTGTGAGAAGGGTATTCAATGGGTGGCTATCCATTAATTTGCGCCTAACTTTTTGAGTAATTTATGTCAGCCTAGCTAGCTGATTATAATTTTGCGTTCAAACCAAGTTGAGAGGCACATGCTATATCTTGAAAAGGCTACACTCCGAAATGGAACAAAATGATAGTCAAATGTAAAACTGCAAAAAGCTCCCCCTTTCTTTTATTTTTCCCTTTTGTTAAATTTGTGCGTAGGGGACCTCATTTTCTGTTTTCTTTATTTGCAATAGCCTTTTTTTTTTTTTGGTGAGTTAAGTCGCAATCTATGTTCCCCATATGTTTTGCCAACAAACAAGTTATGTCGGCCATACGATGATACAAACACCCACCTTAACTTTATTCATTTATTAATTACATCTCTTCTTTTTCCCTCTCTCACCTGGTGAGTACCTTTGACCGGGGGCCTAAAATTGAAAGGCAGTATCTTAGCTAGCAACCAAATCCACTATTTGTTTGTTTGATTGTTTTCCTTTTTGTGTTAATCTAATGATGAAAGGTTTAGAGGAATTTCACCTTTTGGGATAAGAACAAGAAGCCCTGGGATCAAGGACACTACAACGAAATGTGCTTGTCAATCCATCTAAGTTTCTCCTACAGTACTTCCTTTTAAATTAATGTATAGTCGGAATTATTATAATGATTTGTTAATATTATGATAATCATGCGTTGATGAAGCCTCACGTGCCTTTCTGACAACAGTGCTCCGGCTAGGCGTGCGGTTTGAATGTCAGAATTAGATTGCCATTATTATGTTCTTCTCGCTCTCTCTCTCTCTCTCTGTGTGCTTAGGTTATAGGTTATCCTATATGATATCTCATTGTTACAGTGAATTTTAACTGTTTTTTTTCTTTTTCATTTTGGAGATAGCTCGGTAGATGAAATTATTATTATTGAAACAAAATATTTATACTTAGAATGATTAATTAAAAGAAGTAGAAATGATATAAATGGTTAAATTCATGCTAAGGTCTATATTATTGCTTCAATATTATAATTTAATTTTGACTTTGTTTTTTCATCTCTTAGTTCTGCCGTTGTTATATACGTTACACCATTAAGTTTATTAGCATTGTTAAATAATTTACTCATGTAATAATATATATATATATATATATATATATATATATATATATATATATATATATATATATATATATATATATATATATATATGTGCGCAAAATTATTACATTAACAGTATTTTTAAATTAAACTAAAATCAAAATAGTGATTATCATTATTAAATATTCTGATGACTTCAGAAAAAAAAAAAACTTCAATTATGAAGAGTAATCGCAAATGATAGAGCCGATAAAAAATAAAAAACTTCATCAGTAATTGAGAGGGTAGCAAATGATTTAAAATTGGATAAATTACACTTACCTTATCTGAGATTTATGGAAATAAAACTCACACCCCTTGTAGTTATTCACCTTGCACTCACACTATCTTTTGCATATAGAATTTTAAGTATTTATATTACAGTTACACTCCTCATTCATAGAACATTGTTAATAAACTTAACAGAATGATATTTTTATGATATTAAATATTTTTAATTAATAAAATTATAAAAATACTTGTACCGAATTTGTTAAATTTAAAGGTATTTTTATAATTTTATTAATTAGAAATAATTAATATCACAAAAAATATCATTATGTTAAGTTTACTAATGATATTTTGTGAATAAAAAGTATCACTATAATATATATATATATATACACCTAAAATTTCACAAGCAAAAGGGTGTGAGTATAAGTTAGACAATTAAAGGAGGTGTGAGTTGTATTTCCACAAACCTCAAGGGAGGTGAGTATAATTTACCTTTTAAAATTTAACTTTTTGTTTTGGTAATTAGTTAAAATTTAATTTATTATTACATTTAGCAATAATAAATTTGTGGAAGTTATTTTTAATTATTAAATATTATTGTACATATTAATGACAGTATTAAAAAAAATAAAAAAAAGTCGAAATTATATCCATAATATTATTGCTTGACTACTCTCGCAAATAGCACAACGCTTTTAACTCTATAATGTCGTCAGGACAAAGTTAAAAATTCAACGCTAAAACAAGTAGATACAGGATAAGAACAGAGTAGTGCAAGCGGTAGATTAGTAATATCAAAAGTAAAATCTAATTTAAAGCAATAATAATAATAATGGAATATAATACCGTACTCCTCAACTTAATCCCTAACGATGTAGGTCAATTATTGTAGGAAAAACACTTTGCCCGATAATTGTCTCACATACAGTTCCAAAACCAATTCACGAGATTGCTCTCCACAAATTTGTAGAAAGAAAGAGATCTTCAAAACAAAAATCTAAATTAATGCTATGAGTATCTGTTGTCGCTGCCGACAACCCAAATGTTTTACCAAAAAAATGAAAAATGTTTTGCTCTTTTCGGTTAAATAAATGATTTTGATTTTGATTTTGATGTATTCTAATAGTTTTTTTATATTATCATATAATTTAACCATTTCGTTTTATATGACTTTTTAATAATGAATATAATTTATAAGACTCAATTAGATAATTATTATTATTCGTGTGATAATATATGATTAAATGATAAAATAAAAAAAATATACTACCAATAAATAGAAATTAAATTTTAAATAAATTTTGGAAGATCAACAATTCAATATCAATTATGCAATGCTGCATCAAATCGTAGACCAAGCTGCTAGCTATCACCGTACAGCTGATGTTGCGAGCTAAGGTATAGTGAGCTAGATGTACAACGGTGCATATGGTGAGATCATAGATGAATAGACTTTATTTTGTAGGCGTTATTTACAAGTAATTCATGAGGGATAGGGTTAGCATCTATAAAGTTTAAAAGTCTAGACACTTTGGAGTGAATGAATGTCAAGTTCAATCAGTTTTGTTATTTCGCTATCAACCTTGTTAATGGGTATGGCTGGATGGGTATGAGTGACATGAGCATGCATGTGAGCCTCTCTGTGCGGCCATATAATAATTTCAGTGAGTGAGTATATTAATGTGTGCTTCAAGAAACTACACAATAATTCATTTTAATTTATCAGTGAGTATATTAATATGTGCTTCCAGAAACTACACAATAATTTATTTTAATTTATAATATTTAAAAATTATATAAAAGCTTAAAATGAGTTATTATACATATTCATGTAATACATATTAAATATGCTTGAGAAGCATGTAAAAATTTCTTTCACTTTAACGGCATCAACCGCCAGTTATTTTAAACCTGTATAAATACAATAATAATGTTATTTGAACATATTAACCGATGCACAAATGTCAGATAGATCGTTGTCGGGGCCACAGGAGAAATTTTGGGACAAAAGAGAAAATAAGTGATGATACTTGGAATTTTGGTTTGCTGAAAAGCTATTTTGCCTTTTTCTGTAACAATGACGTTAATTTTTCCCATCAATAACATTATCATTTTGAAAACAGAAAGAAGAGGGAGGGGGGCAGGGGGGGAGTAGGGTGTTTTTTTTTTTTGTTAACAGAAAGTGGAGATTTGTTGACAAACTTCGCCAACCCAACATAGCCCAATAAAGAGAAGTACAGCAAGGCAACGCATCATCTACTAACTAAAAAGGCCCACTCTGCGAACGCCGATAATCACGCAAATGGCCCAAGTAGCAACGCAAAGTTGACAGTATCAGTTCGCAATTTGATTCTGACAAAAAAGTAAATAAATAAATAAATAAAAAGGAAAAAGAAAAGGAAAGGACCTGTGAGTCTGTAGTGAGCACAAGTCCACTAGGCAACTCAATAGAAAACAATAGATTCTAACCATGTGGTGTGACACAGCTGGTAAGAGGGCTGTGTTCCCTTAACCATCTCCTGTCGGGTTCGATCCTTGGAGGGATGAGAATGGACCGTCACCTGTGGCCAAAGTCGTCCCCATTTGAGTCCCGCAGTATTCCAATCCGAATTAATCGGCCTTCCAGACTGGAAACTGGGTGGGAGACAAAAAAAGAAGAAGAAAACAATAGGTTGTGATAGCTCTGAATTACAAGGAGCAAGGATCTACAAAGAAACACATAATAGAAACAATAATGAGTGATATTGATGGTTGAAATTTGCTGCTCATGAACTTGAAAGAGGTTGCTGTCCCATGAGAATAGCTAGGCCGCAAACAACCACACTACCAATTGGGTCAATTGCCTATTGGGTTCATTAAAGAGTCGGTTGAAAATTGTCTCAATTCTCAAGGTTTCAAGCACTGTTACTGGGCCTACGGGTTGTTGGCCTGCTTTTTTCTTCAATGAAATCTCTATCTTCGACCCAAATTCAGACCCAAAAAAAACAAAAAAGTAGTGTTACAAGTTCTAATACACAACAGCGCGATGACCAAAAAATAAATAAATAAAAAAAATACAACAGCACAATTGGCTGGCTTCATTGGACATTCTGATTAGGCTTCACCCATGTCTTAGTTTCAGTTTCAAGGTAATTATAATCGTCCAGGAATGAAATTTAGCCAAACCATGACCTCTACCTTGTGTTAACTGGACGTGTGTTGCTTCTATTTAGCAAATAGTATGCTTCTGGCCGGATGTGTGAACTTGGACTGTAAGATTATCAATTCATCATCTATCCGTGCTTTATATTATATTAAACATGAGTAGGTCTGACTAGCCTTACATTACATGCTTTCAAGACTGGTGTCATCTCCATGAACATCATCCCTATGAATGATGGATAATATAACATAATACCTGTCTCATCTCATAGTTTAAAAAATAATAGATTCATTGGTATTTATTAATTTATTTATTATTGTGGTTAGCTCGGTTGAACTTTTCTAAGCGAAGTCACTAGCTAACGGAGCATCACGTGTTGTTAGTGACTTCGGCAAGGAAAATATGCACTATCTACAACTTATGCCTTTTTTTATTTTTTAAAAGTTAAAAAAATATTTTTTTTTATTTTTATTTTATTTAGTTAAATAGCTTATTATTTTTCTAAAAATTATTTTTAGTATTTTTTAAAAAGTTAAAATATTTAAGTTATGATTAGGAGAATGAAAATAGAGGGAATGACAAAGAATGATAAGGTTAAAGTTAATTATCCATTGCTTAGAAGTAATTTTAGAGAAGAAAATGGCATGACTAGTAATGGACAATGTGTCTCTTCCTTGCCATTTAAAATTAAGCATTTTTGACCATTCAAATTGGGAGGTTTAAGAAGGGAATGAAAGCAAGTTCAAAATAAGTGAATGACATACTTTCTTCCACTCTATCTCTCACCTTTTTCTTCCATTCTATTATTAGTTACTCATTCCCATTATCTATTTAACTCCCAATAATATAGCTTTAGTTTCCTAAGAAGTATTTCCTAAAACACAAAAATAAATACTTTTATTATTTTATATTTAAATATCAAATAATTTAATTATAAACTATTTTTTAAAAATTATTTTTATATAAATATTTAAATAAATTATTTATCCGACCAGAAGATAAGTAAAGGTGAATAAAAGGGTAGACGCAATATGACGGAACTATTTTGGGTCACATGCTGGTCCATCGGGTCAATTTTCTTTTGTTTGTTTGTTCAATTGGTTTTTAACGTTACATTATATGTAACGGTCCATAAATAAAAGTACCAACCGTAACCAAATAATAATCTTATTCATATTTTTCGTGAGAATGAGAAATAAAACTTGATATGTTTTTGGTAATTAATTTTTGGCAATCTAATTGGATACAAAAGTTGTGAATTAAAAAAAAACTGGCAAGATCTTTTAAATTTAAACTTTTTAAAATAAGGAAATAAGTAAAATGCTTCAACCTCAAGTAATGATCACTCCTATATTTTTTGTAGTGTTTTTTTTCCAAAAATATAGTGTTCAGATCGGGTCCATCCAAATTGAACCAACATAAGTGGAGTCAAGTTGGGGCAAGTTTTAATTTATTCAAACCTTATTAACCTAACCTACATATTTTTTTTGAGCATGTCCAACATAATGAGCCCCCGTCCTATTTTGACGACTCTAGGTATCTTTGTAAATATTGCACCACTCATTAAAGTTATACTGACCCAAAAAAAAAAAAAAACTAACTAGAGTTATAGAATGTATACAAGTACATAAATAAAAAAAATCAACACTGGTACAAACACTTTGAGAACTGAATCAAAAATTTCTTGCTGTTGTAATTTGATAGGCATGTTTGAAGATTAAATTTTGAAGAACAAATTCAAAATTTCCAGTTGCATAGTGCTTATTATAATGAACTTACCTTTACGGTCTAATGGTTATATCTATCCACATTTCAAGCACAAGCTTTTCACAATTAGAATATAATGACGAATCTTCTAAAAACTTTCTTCAAGCAGCCCCAAAATTCGGGCAGATCGAACCTGGAAACATTTCAGATAATCTTCGTGCAGAAGTCACCGTGAGAGTACCAAAAAGATAAGGAAAAGAAAAACTGATGAAATGATAATGACAATATATACTGTGCATGCAATGAGGGAAAGGCAACTTCACGTGAAACGTGATTGTGTTGTTGGCATCAACAAACTTGATTCATCAACTGTCTTCATCTTATACTTTTTGGCCTTATTCTACTTCTAGCTAGCAACAGCCAGCAGGAGTCATAGCCAGTGATGGTATCTCAATGCATGCGCACTCAACAAATATGGTGGTTGCACACTGAATCTGATCCTAATTTTACTAAGCCAATGGTGGGGAATCAAACCCAGGTTGTGCTGTAGTTGCCACATGTGGAGGCATAATTCACCTCTTAAAGCTTGAAAGAAAATATCTATATATATATAACTGGAAGCTTAATAGCCATGAAAATATATAGAACATTTTTTTTTTCCATGGAAGATATGTGAACGAAAATTTGAGTAACTAAAGAGCTATATATGCACCCAAATATGAAATTGATATGATGTTACAGGTAAGATGCTTTACAATAAATCTGTTCAAAGATACGCGCGCGCGTCCTGACGAAAAACTGTTAGACAGTATTGGTGCGTCAAGTTAATCTATATATGATTTTTCACAAACTACGTTTTCAATTTGCAATTGGCTTCGAGAGGACCAATATTGTTGCTATCAGCTTGACGGAATAATAAAAAGAATAAAAATTGCATTTGCAAGACACGAAATATAAAGAGATGCACCGTGGAATTCAGTGGAGTTTAGTTCAAATTAAGGAGCTTGTCATCGGGCAATTTATCTTTCATTTCTGATTTCACTTTTGTCTTTTACAAATTACAAGTGGATGTTGGATTGTTGATTGCGGATGTGCTTTTTCTTATTTGTACATGCTTGTCTTTGTCCGATCAAGAAAGGAAGAAATAAAAGAAACAATTGCATGCTGGTTTTCACTGAAAACAAAAAAGTAATCTTGACTTCTTATTATGAATATTATACTGAAAAAGGTGCTCATCATGTTACTAATTTATTTAGCAACAGCAAAGCCGCGAATGAGAGAGTTTTTCTCGTACTCCATGCTCATCGCATCAATATGTTAATTAGAAGGTTTCTAAACATTTAGGGTGCATTTGTTTCGATTTTTTTTCAATAGAAAAAGTAATTTTCAAGCAAAAATGACTTTTCAAGTAAAAACTACATTTTATATAAATTATTCATATCAGTTTATATTCAAAAACTAAAAACAGACGATTTTAAATAATTTTCTGCTTTTAGGAATAAATTAATATAATAGCTTATATAAAAAGTGATTTTTTTAAAGATTAGAAACAAACACATCCCAATTATTGTATGCTGATTAAATAAGTGAATGACCGCATAGCATTGTAATAAGAGGTTTGTTCAATTTAGAAACATTTTAAAATTGATACCATTAAATTGATATCAATTTAGTTCTAAACAAATTGACATTAATTCCATCATAACACTTTCAATTTTGCCATCAATTTCATTAGCATTAATAACTTTTAGGAAAAATTACGCTCACCTCCTTTGAGATTTGGCGAATATGCAATCCACATCCCCTCTATTTTCAAAATTTGCATGTCAAGTCTTTAAGTTTTGAAATATCGTAAACTAACCTTCCCTATTAACATTAGTCCATTAATGACTTTGATGTAACACTACACACTTACATAACACATGATTTTTACTGGTATTGTTATAAATATTGAAGATGAATATAACTATTGATTGACAATTTTATCCTTTTATCAAGTGATAAAAGTACACATATCGCTCTTCCGATGCTGGATAAAAGGGCAAATGAGAAGATGATATACTTTTATCACTTAATAAAAAGGATAATATGATCATTTGATAGTTATAATAGTCTTTAATATTTACAACATTGTCATTAAAGAGTATGTGATGGATGTGCATATACATACTATTCCATCAAAGTTACTTTCAAACTAATGTTAGTACGGGAGGTTGGTATAGGATCCAAAACCTACAGACCTAACGCGCAAAGTTTGAAAATATAGGGACGCAAGTTGCATTTCGCCAAACTTCAATGAATGTGAGCGTAATTTTCCTAATTTTTATTATAATTAATTTTAGTTGGTTGTTGGCAGGGCACTACTATGTTATCTTGTCAACTAATGAGGGGATACAGTTTTCACCTCGTCAACTTGAAATTGTTGAAGAGTTATAACAAAAATTACTAATGATTGTTATGGAAGGATAAAATTGATGTTAAAAATCAAAATGTTATGCCCAAATTGATGTAAAAAAATTTCAAGACAAAATTAGTGCAACTTCTAAATATTAGGACCAAAAAATGTATTTACTCTTTTTTTTTCTGGCTTTCTTCAAAATTAAGCAATTCATTCAATACATTAACATTTGGCAAGTTCGATAGTGTGATGAACATTAAAAAAAAAAAAAAGAAGAGAAAATTATACTAAACTCCCTTGAGGTCTAGTGTAATTACACTCAACATCTCTCTATTTTGTAAAACTATCACTGACCTCCCTTGCATATATTGGTTTGTTAATTTAAGTGACAAAAATGATAACATGTATTATATACATGATTATTAATGAAAAATTATAATATTTTGACAATATTCGACATATATAGTAAATAAGTACCTCTTTTTTTATTAGAAGTTATAATTATAATTATAATTTTCATGTGATAAAAAAATTATTTTATTCAATTAATATGTTAAATATTATCAAAATAGTATAGTTTCATCATTAATAATTATGTATATGTCTCACTTTTTTTGTCACTTAAATTAATAAACCAATATCTATAGGGGAGGTCAGTGATAATTTTATAAAATAGGGGCGTGTCAAGTGTAATTATACGAAATCTCAAGCGAGGTCAATGAAATCTTCTTTTAAAAAAAATAGTTATTCTTAAATATAGTGTGGGATTTCAATGGTGTGGAGCTATTTCTATGGTGTGGTGTCTTAGCCTTTAATTCTCTTTGTGTTCCATTAACTGATGTCATGTTTTCATGTACAAAAATATTTCACTTTAAGGGGCATGTGATAACTCCAGTCTATGGAGTTATTTAGCTTCTAATTTGATTTAAAGTTGCATGCATTGTCCTTAATTTTCCAAGTAAAACACATTAAAATAAGAAGAATTTGCTTGCTTGTTGTCTTGGAACTTTGGTTGAAAATTCATTGTCTTAGATCATGATTATTGAGGTGAATTGGAAAGTTCAAATTAAATTTTCATTTGATGATTTTTGACAAAGGAAATTGTAGAAATTTGGAGCTTGATGAGAATCCAAGTGGAAGCCAAGAGGAAGAAAGCAAGGAATCAAGTTTTTAGAAGTTTTTGTTGCTGGGTCACAACCTACTGGGCGCATACAGCATCTGATCAGTTTTTAAGTCGAGTCGCGACCTGATGCTTTCGCTGGGTCGCAACCCAGACGTGGCCCAGCCCATTTTCAGTAAAGTTTTAAACCAGACTTAGGGTAGCAGCATATGAGTTTTTTTTACTGCCATTTTCAGTATTTTCAGAGGGAAAATAGAGGTTCTCAAGGCAAGCTAACACTAGAGAGAGATCCATCTTTGAGATTGAAGACCAAGGGCTTGGGATAAGATTGAAGCCCACTTTGTTCATCTCTTCCTTTCTCCTTTTATGTCTTTGATATGCTCATTATGTATCTTGAACTAGTATTTGTTTTGTTCACTGTTATGGATAACTAAACTTGTAACTAGGGGATTCTTTGGACCCCTTTATGGATCTTGGATGTTTATAAATTTACTTATTTAAATGTTAATGATGTTAGTTTTGGTTACCCATTTCTATTCTTAATGCTCTTACATGATTGGCCACCATTTAAGTTGATTTGGGGGATTCTCTTGAACTAGACATAGGAATAGAGATATTGGACCTTGGTTATGGGTAATGCTTATTCTTTTACACTTAATTGGTTTAGGTGTGAGGATTAGTCAATAGGATGGAAACATACCCATTGGTCTTGCATAGTATATGCTTGATGATAATGTTCAATGGGTTGATTTCACACTAATTCACAAGGACACTTAGTGTTTTAGATGAAGGAGACACAGTTAATTGACCTGGACATAGGTTTTTAACTATAATTGGCATGCTAATAAACCCAATTCATTAATGTTCATGTAAGTGAAGTAGAGGGTGAAGAAGGTCCCCTAGGCCTTTTAACCTTGGTTTTCTCTCACTTTTATTTGTGTTAGTGTTTCTATTTTCTTGTTCTCTTTATTATTAGTCTTAATTCTCATTAATCTGATTTCGCTTAAGCCTGAACACGGTAGTTTAGTTGATTGGTAGCATACTCTATCCAATCCCTGTGGATACGATACTCTTTAACTCACATTATATTACTTGAACGACTGGTGTACTTGCTGTGTTTTACCCGCTCTTGTAGGCAGCCATCAGCATGGATCTAATTTCTTGGGGTACATTCTCATGCTCAAGCAAAAAACCCATTTTAGTAATATTTTTTTTCACATATATGAATCTCAATATTGAATTCCTAATGAAATACTCAAGGGTTTGTTTGGTGCGTGGAAATGGAATTAGTTCAGAACTTTAAATTTTATGTTTGGTTTTTACAAAGAATTAGGACCCAAAACTTGAATTCTAAATTCAACTCCAGTTATATTGCTTGAATATGTATTCTATAACTTCAAAATATTTTCAATATATAAAGTTTGTGGCAGACGAATGATTGGCAATGGGTGGTAGGACACCAGCAGCTGATGTCAGCAGTGGGTGGGCATCAGTGGAAGGCGATCAGCCATTGGCAGTCGACTACTAGCAGCAACGGCATACAACAGCTATCGGTGGCGGACAATAAAAGGTGATCATAGTTGAAGAACGATAAAAATTATGATATATGGAATTGACAATTTTTAACATATGAGTTAGGAATTGGAAAAGGTTTTGATTGATTATTTTTCAATTCTATGGAATTGTTATGTGGAATTATGATTTCAATTCTAAAAGAGCTACCAAATGTAAAATTTGGAATTAGGCTGTCTAATTCCAATTCAATATTCAATTCTGCGGCCCAAATAGGCACTATGAGATTTAAGCCACTCCTACTCTAACCAACAACGTGTTGGTAAATTTTGCTTAAATATTGTACATGAAATCATTCTAATCTTTAGAAAAAATTACTCCATCTGATTAGGCAAGAATTCTTAATTTGTAATATTGTATGTATGGTTAAGTTTTTAATTTTACCTTTAATTTCACATATGAAAATCTTCTGCCCCTAAATGGTGTCCTTTTCCCTGTCCTTTCAATCATTTATTGACACATATAAAAATAAGAATCAAAATATATTTAAAACTTAATAAGTGTAATACACCTCTTTCACGTATTAATAAATGATTGAAAGAACAAAGAAAGAGACATCATTTAGATAGAAAATTTATATCCTAATTTCACGATATATAATCTAAAATAGTAATATGAAATTAATGTAATAAATTAATTAGATGTTGTAAACTAAGTAAGGTATTTCGGTAATCATGATTCATAATTAAGTCGTGATTTTGAATTCCTTAATTATCATTTGAATGACTAAATTGGCAGATAGTACGGAACGATGGAGTAACTCTTTTTGTTTTTAGAACTTTAAATACTTCTATTTCACATTCTATTTTTTTAATTCCTTACTAATACTTTTAGAATGCTCTGTGGTCTGTCTTGTTAGTTTAATTGTTTGATTGTTCTCCTCCACTTGTTTCGATGAATTGAAATGTAGTTAAAACTATCAGGAAAAAATGCTTTTACAATGCTTGTTGTTAATACAAAAGTTGTTGATTATAGTGGAGGTGAACTATGGCTTCAAGCAAAATATATTAATTATGATGTTAAGAGTATGGATCTTACAATAATTACTATTTTCAAAAAAAGATTTTATCTAACTACCACTCTTAATTCGAAATTGCGAGAATAGTTGTATGATACTATAAAAGTTCTTTCAAAATAGCTAACCCTACGTAATAATCAATATATATGACTAAAACAGAAAAACAATACGAGTAATTGAGAAATATCGTGTTTTGCATTTAAATTTTATTTAATGATTGTTTTGTAGAAAAAGAATATCCTCATTTACTAGAATTCACAATTTGGTTTGGGTAAGGTCGGAGATGCTTAAACTTAATTTGATATTATTGTGACTTTCACAAAGCTATTGAGCTCTTTAAACTTTTAAAAAGCTGCTTCCAAAAAGTTGTAGTAGTGTCGTCTAATTAAATAATGTAAAAGTCGCTTTCAATAAGGAGAATCTGTTGAAGTAATATATGATAAATATATTATAAAGTTGTTATCAAAAGATAAAATTAATAACTATAATAGCAATAAATATTTGTGAGAAAAATAAAAAACTAAAAGTATTAATTAATGAAAAGATAAATTTGAATTTTTATTAAATTCAAAGTTTAGTTATACTAGTCTTTTGATTTTTTTTAATTTCGGATAATAGAAGCCACGCTCTAAAAAGCATCCCATGAAAAACTCTCAAAAATACCTTTGGCTTTTAAAAGCAAGAAAAATACTTCACTTTTTTGGTTTATCAAATAGAAAAAATTGGTTTATGTTTTTCATGTGTCAGAGCACCCAGTCAAAAAGTCTTACCAAACCCACCCTTAATGAGATGAAGATGAGGAATTAGGGTAATTAAATGGTACATGGAGATCAATACACTGTAGTGAGGAAGGTGAAAGAACCTTAAAGCCATTAAAATATGATAACGAATCTATTTATAGGATATGATTTATGATGTGAATTATAGGATTAATTAATTACATTGATTATCAACTCTTTGATGAAGATTTAAGTTGCTTGGGGATTTGGGGTGGCCGTTGGGTCGAGCCATTGATTATCAACTCTTTGGTGGTGAAGATGTAAGTTTCATGGGGATGATTAGGCTCCATCATATTGGGACCTTTCCACCCAATATATATATATATATATAAAAGATGCAAATGGGCCAACGATAAATAAGTAACTAGTGTCACCACACCATATTTTTTTTCCATTCAATATTTCAGTGGGCCGAGGGCCGATGTTATGTATGTTCTTTTAAATTTATATATGTTGATACTTAGCATATCGTTATCTTATTTGTTTGAAGATAAATATTTGATTATATATATTGATAGAAAATATTTTATGGTATATTAAATTTATGGGTTCAATATAACCCAATCCACTCATTAATTAATTGGGTTGGGTTGGGTTGAAAGAACAAATTTGCTCAATCCAACCCAATTCACTAATTAAATGAGTGAAAAACCTTCCCAAACTCATTCATCTCAATCCACTTACACTCCTAAGGATGATTGCAATTAGCACCCCCTGTCCCCGCATACCCCACTTAATGTTGACGCTTCTTAACTCGGATGCTTGGTATAGTCTCTTGCTGTTCTGGAGAGAGGATTAGCTGGTTTCTTTAAGCCTGCATTATTGTGAATTGAGATTATTATAATATTTGTCGGTTGATGTAAGACTTGGAAATAACAAAGAAATGTAATGGGGAAGCGTTTGATTTTGATTTTGTACCGAAGTTATCCTCTTGAAATGGCAAAGCACCCCATCAATTCTTTAATTATCGTTAAGTAAATAATGGAATTGAAATGCATTAGTCTAAATAGAAATAAACGAAAGATTGATTGATGATTCACATGGTTTTTGACTTTTGTATTTATTCCTTTCAAATAAGGCGTCAAGTTTGAATATCATAAATAAAATAATTAATGTTACAAGAGTTTTAATCTCTATAGATCAACCTAATTCCAGGTAAATTAGTTATAGAATAGAAAATTCTAGAGATTGCTTATTTAGATAAAGAAAATCATTTTTCTCATATAATTTTTGTTTTTAAAAATATTACCAGTATTTTAGTTAAAAAATGTATCATCTTAAATTTTTCCAGACTTTGTGTAAAAACCATTCAATTATCTAAATTTTTTGTGTTTTAACATTGTCTTTTTTAATTTATATAGAAAGCTAAACCAAATAAGTAAACCAAGGCTATGTTTGGATAGATGACAATGAAACAAATGAGAAGGAAGAAAATGATCAATGTTGTTGAGTGTGTTTGAGAATGATTTTGAAGTAAAATGAAAAGAGAATGACATTTTATTCTTTATCATTTTTTTCCCTTTAAATTTGGGTGTTAAGATGGAAATAAGATACATTTTTCTAATTTATGTTTTTCATTAAACTTATTGAACATTCATATACCATGATGACATGATTTATTCCAAACTTTCAAACACATGCTTAATTTTTTTTTTTTGAAAAAAAGGGACTAGGCTTAATCCCCATTTAATATTTTCGGGTGTGTTGTGCACAATGTCACTATTTAGCCATAAGAAATATTTGCCAAGGGATGGAACTAATGGAAGGAGGGAGAAAAGTATGTGGAGACAAAAGAGGGTAGCTGGAGAATTGACCTAATTTTTGTTTTAGTTGGACCTTTTTCCCTACAACAGAACTGCATCACCAACCAAAAAGAAGGACAATGCAAGATCAATGGAATTGGCACAGTGAAATTGTGAAATTGTTTTATGTGCACTCAGTTATTATTTATATTATATAATATATGTATGTACAGGTGCTAATGTATAGCTTTAATATAGTAAACCAGAGGTAATTAAAATGATTGTGTCCTGAGTGGTTGTTTGAATAATATAGATTCTTTTTTGTTAGATGAACTAGAGTACTTATCGTCATTGAAAGTAGTAACTAATCATCACAAAATGTAAAGTTTACATACGTGAGTTTTAACTCTAGTTACGACCCTATCTCCGTACACCTTGGCGGATATTGAACTTATAACTATATGCTATGGGTTGCCTTGAGGACCTCAAGCTAAGGCTGAAGTCAGTAAAGTGTGTGCAAGATTCCACCTTATTCAAAGCACAAGGATCCTTGTGCATTCATCTATATATAATTAGTGCATTTGCCACTATATAGTGTCATGACTTTGCATTTGAAAGCGAGACGGGAGTAAGCCAATAAAAGTGGTGGATTACAAATAGGAGTATTTGATTGGAGGTTTTCGTATATACTTCTGAGATTTTTCTCAGTATATATATATATATATATATATATATATATATATATATATATATATATATATATATATATATTACTTTGAAATTTAAAATATAAATATTATTTTTAAACATAATTATATTTTTAATATTATATTCAGAATACTAGACATTCACGAGAACAATAATTTTTCATAACAATTTTTTATATATAATTTGTAAGAGATTACAGACTCTGTTCCATCATTGTATTAGAGAGAAAAAGGGGTGTGGGGGAGACAGATTGTTTCGAACTCATCATTGTCAATCAATATTATAAGAGAGGGGTAATTTGGATAACCATCGGTCCGATCATGGGCCCCTTAATTTAAAGTTATGAATTTCCAGTAAAAATGACCAAAAATATTGAAAAAACAAAAGTGCAAAAGTTTTGAATAGACAAACAATTCGCTTTTTACTGTGATCTTTGTCTAACCCTTGATTTTGCTGGCACCTTTGCTGCTTTCACACACAAAGATAGAAATTTACTTTCCACAGTTTCCCTCATTGTTGCACTTGCAATTCCATGCATGATTAGAACTAGATTTTTCTAGTTGTATATTCCAAGCCCCATACTTTTTCGTTGTCTTCTATAAATACTAATTAAACTGATATTAGAAGCAAAACAAAAGGAAGTTCAATGATTATTTTCTAATGCAGTACTACATGTATTTATTAAAAGTTTAATTTTAATATATTGATAATATAAAAAATATCTTATATTATCATTCAATTAAATATTTCTATTTACATAAACTTTTAAATATTACAAAATCAATTATAATGTAATAATATATAATTAAATAATAATATAAATATTTTTTCATTAGTATATTAAAATTATAAGTATGAAACATTAATTTTACACCGTATTAAGCAACTTTAATCAATTTAACTACATAAATCAACTCAAATGAAATATGAGTGATTTATTATGAAAGTGAGAAGAATAAAATTTAATTGCTAGATCTCATATAAATTAAATAATTAAGATTAAAATATAAAATTATATAATTTTTTAAGTAATTTTAAATTTTTAATCATAATATTATCAATGCTGTATTATATAGTTCAAATTTACCCACTTCATGCCTTCTCATTTAATTTGACATGTACGAAATTATGACGTGTTTCTCACCACATTGAGCGTACTTTAGCCAAAAGTGGACACTTATCAACTATTGATTAATTTGGCATCCCACTTTCATGCACATTGATATTTTGTGGATCTTCTTAAATCTTCGCACTTTAGCTAAAACTTATAAAGTGTGAACATTTCCTCTTCAATGTGTTTTCCTTTATGGCCATTTATTAATATAGGATAGAGCGTGAGGTAGCTCTCTCTAATTCTTTTCCTTCCCAGATGCTTCCTTTTACAATGAAATTTTACCCCTGCCCCTTCAAAAAAATAAAAAAATAAAATAAAAGTACTTCTACATCCCCTGAGCTATTTTGCCACATCTGTGTGAAAATTGGGTCATTTGTGACCTTTTGAGTTTTCAAGATTATTGATTTGATCCAAAAGCGATGTTTAAGGAAAATCCATGACTTCTATTACACGAAAGTTGCTATATGATTGCACAAACAATACCTTTGTGCATTGAGAACTGCTACTTGTATTGAAAAAAAAAAAGAAAAAAAAGAAACAACAACTGATTTGTAGACATCTCTCTCTTTTTTTTTTTTTTTCGGTTGGGTTTGTAGACATCTTTTACAGATACATCAACGGTTAAAATCATTTATTTTAAATTTTAAATTTTTTTCAATGCATGCATCTGAAAGGGGCGTCGATAATGCATGCGTCTGGATTTTAAGTACGACAAACATTTCTTTTCTACATTTGACAACTAGCATCCGAAAGTGGGCACCAGGATATAGTAAGAGCTCCGAAACCAACAAGATTTTCTTTTCTGAAAATTCAATTGCTCTAGGACAACACCATTCTCTTCATTGAGAAGATGGGTAATGAGCCAATAGACCTAGCTATACATACCATCTGGTGATACCTATGTATAAGCATTGTGAGCTACAAAATTACTAGACCTGTTGCAATCCTATTCACCGTCCAACTGGTATTAATTTAAGTTTGTAATTATATTACGTGTGTAAGCTCTCGAATAGGCCCAAATCTTTCAACCAATTCAACTTCACCGACTGAAGTACTACTACATATTTGACATATCAATACTATGGATTAACTAGCTAAAATTTGACCTTTTCATATTGCATACCTCAACCACCAAGTAGACCATGTCACCCATTGGTGAACAAATCGTATCATTACTTTGATAGCATGACCCGTAATCTAAAACCATATTGACTTGACTATTCGGCGTTTATTGTTGTTTTTTCTCGTGTACCAACTCTTGGCTATAGCTCAGTATTACATATTGATTTCATTATCCTTGCACAATGTATGACTTCACTGTTTCTTTGGTTTAATTAAATTTTTATGAAAAGCCAGATAAAATTGGTGCTGTGTATCATATCTATGGCATATGGTGAAAGGTTTAGAGGAATTATATATCTTCTTTGCAAGCAAGAAATATAGTTCGAATCAATTGGAGTTGTCGTTCGTTGCCACGAAAAAAATTAAAGAAAAAAATAAATTCAGCGTGTGAATGAATTTAGCAAAACAGGGGCAAAAGAGTTGTATGGATGTAAACAACTAAAGAATTTAGTTATGATGCACTCATCATCGTATAAGTTATTCTACTTTTGCGAGTGTGACAAAATATAATTAGATGAATGTGTAAATAATAAGTTAAAATATTTTTTTTTTATTTCTTCCACTTAGTATTTTATAGGTAATAGTTCTTCAGAGTTTAAAGCTGCGTCCGCATAGTAAATATTCCTTATGGGCTAATTATTTCACATAATAATTTGAACAAGTAATGGAGTTTTAATTTATAGATAGGAATGTGAACTTCAGGCAAGGAATGCAATGATTTTCATGTCATCATTGATAACAAGAAGGACCACCCCAAAAATATGAATGAAACAAGAAGGACCACAAAGAGGATGATAATTATTGGTGAGCGATGTCCACTAATAGAAAATTCTTTATGAACAGGCAAACCAATAATAGTGATAATTAACTACAATATCACTTAATAATAATGATTCCTATTGTATACAATATATGTATGTGTGTCCGCTTCTTTATATTTCTATAAGCAAAATATATATATTCCTTTCGTATTTTTAAGTGATTGAGATGCGTAAAGATTATTGTATACATTGGGTTCCTTCTTCTACTTCCAGCGCTGATTTTTTCTTTTTACCTTGCTTGAAATGCATGGCAACTGCCAGCTGGAATAACCAGATTTTTGCTTTAGAAAAATGTAGAGCATCATCTTTTTTGTGAAGGAATTATATACAACACATTATTGACATATAATATACTTGGCATTTATGTTATTTAAACACTGATCGGTAATTAGTCTTTGCATATATTTCTGTTTCGTTGCAGTTAAAAACAGCAAATCTGTTAAAGTAATAATATAAATTCACTGAGAAAAATAATAGAAAAAAAATATATTATTGAATTACATAAAATAATAATATGAACAACTTATTCATTTAACAATTAATAAACATGTCACATTATTTTAGTAAATCAAATTTCGCAAAAACACAAAGTCTCTTATTAATATATATGTCAGCACTCCAACCTTCACTTATATAATATGATTCTCATCACACCTCAAAAAAAAAAAAAAAAAAATCCAATTGGCATTGTAAAAATTCCAGTCAAATATTGGTTAAACTCTTGTCTTTCAGCTAAATTTTATATTGTTTCTTTCGGATTTACTTGGGAGTTGTGCTTGGAAGCACATGGGGTGGCATATTTATGATACATTTGGTTTGTTAGATTCTTCTACTAATTAACTTTAAATTAAATAAATTCATACAGGCAAGGATTAGTTGATGCCCACCCAACAAAGAGATTAAAACCCGGATCTGGAAACAAAACACCCCTGGAATTAACGTTTTGATATCTGAATCACATACATAATCCACTTTTTTCATATATTGGTTTGATGTTGGGAATCAACAAATAAATATATATATATAAAATATGTTCCCATGTGATTTAAATTTAGGCTTAATTTAGTTTTCGGCAATCCTGTTGTTCCACATTTTAATTATGATATTTTTGTGTTTCTGGAAATTAATACTTGTGCAATGATCAGAGGAATAAAACAAAATCACTTGAATATTAAAGAATATTTTAGCAGTTAAAGTTACTGTTTTGAGTGATGGGTATCATATTTTTATTTAAAAAAACATTTATCCCTAAAATATTAAATCATTTTTTATTTGCATAGAGTTAGATCATCACTTGAATTATTACTCTTGTAGTAGTTTTTTCTTTTGGTAAGAGGAGCGTGCAGATAAAACAAAAAATCTCAATCATGCTAACAAGCTATTCGTCGTATTTTAACATTATTATTTTTATTTTTCCACATATCTTTGATGCCTTCGCATGAAATATGGGCACAGAACTCTAGCCATCAGGTTTAGGTAAGTCTCATTCAAAAGCCCACAGCCACAAGCAAACAAGCTTTCCAGCCCTTCCTATCGCATCATTTGTTGGCTTTCACAATTCACATTCACAACTTTCATTTCGTCGGCGCCCTCCGGTGCACCTCCTTATCTCTAAGATTGTTAATTTAGGCAAATGTCATTTTCATTTCAACTATATGGCACTTTATCTTTTTCGTTTTCTTTCATTTCCCCTTAGCTTGGACCATTCATAAAGCCCCACGTATATATTAATTAGAGTAATGTTATTTTGACTCACTTTGTGGGACACTGTGTCAACACACTTACATTCACCATTAAATTGGATGTGAACCCCATTTAGTTTGAGTCCCACATCCAATCCAATAATAGATATGAGTGTATCGATATCGATACAGTGTCTCACAAAGTGTCAATTAAAATAATATTTTCCTATTAATTATCAATCTTATAAATCTGTTATTCGGTTGGAGCCTGGCACGTAGCCTTGCCACTTGCCAGTACGCCTTTTGTTATTTTAGTCGACGTCTTTCTTATTGGTGGAATCTTCGTTTTTCATTTCCTTTTTATATTATAGTAGAGTCTTCCTCGGTAAACGTTTCACATGATCCTCTTTATAATACAATTAACTAAAGGTAAAATATTAAAACCTTGCTGTAGAGTATAACTTCAAAATTTGAGGAAACGATTCAACTATTATTAAAAAGCTAATTATCATTTTATCGATTAGTAGGAAAAAAAAAGAAAAGATGAACGTATGTGTTGGTTGAAAAAAATTGCTTCTTTATAATCTTCCCTTTGAAACCATAACTTTGCTTAAAACAGTGATCTTTTAAGTACAACGCCATATGTGGAAGAAAACTTACAACGTTGTCGATCATATACTCTTTCCCTTTTTTGAGTGTAGAAGAAAGAAAGCATTATTAATGTCGGGTGTGCAGTCTAAGCTAAACCCTTATGCAAATGAGGAAATGTGTGGCATGCGATGAGAAAGGATCATTCAGCATTATCATTGTACAAATAACATGTCAGCAAACTTCACAAATAAAGGGGCAAAAAAAAAAAAAGCTGAACGAGCTTGGAAAATTCAATGCATAAACACACCTACACTTTTTCATGCCTCATCGTGCAGTAATTTGTGGGGCAACTACTATCAATTGACCGTCTTGTCCCTCTTGTTGATTCTGATCTCACATACTGCTGCCGTACCAACAAAATTTGACACTTTCCATTATCCAATCGGGAGCTCCCTGCATATAGACATATTTACCCCTCATTCGCGAAATATATATCAGTACAAACTTCATGATACTTCACAAAAGTAAACCAAAAAGAGAGAGAGAGAAGAGTTTATCATAAATGTTAGGTGTTAACAAATTTATCCTAACTAATGCTCAATATTTTATTATCATGCACGCGTTTATCCAGACAAATGTGGAAAAAAAGTATCAAGACTTCATAATAAGGATTTAATTTTAATTACCAATCATATATTGTTATGCCATAAAAAATATTTTATTTTTTAATAAAAATTTTAAAATTCATACATGCAAGATTATATAATTAGCTGGTAGTGTAATATATTTTACACTAATAATTATTAAAATTAATCTATTTTTTTTATAATAAAAGGTTGGATGAGCAGTCTATTTCTTTTATATTTAAAATAATATATGATATGGTCCCTCTCAAAAAAAACTTTTTAAGATTCAAATCCTTCAATTTTGTGAATAAAGTTTTCTTCAAATGAATAATGTTTGATGTATAATTAAATTGCACAATAAATATACACTACATATCTTATCACCATTAGATGTTATATGTGGTCTCCACTCATCCCATTTTTTTTATCAAATTCAATAATAATAAAATATGTGATATATATTTGTTATATAATTTAATTGTATATTTTTTTTATTAAGCTAAATCATTTTTATTGAGCTAAACTCAATTGGATATAAAGATTCCATGAAACAAATCACCTTTTTTAACGCATAAGTTATATATACACACCATTAATATGAACAAAATTTTGCATAGAGAAATCACAATAAATAAAGGGGATCAGACAAACACATACTAACTAACACCTTATTGACCCGATGCCACACACCTCTATGGCCATGGCTCCATTCTGAAAAAATTTCTGATGTATGAATTTATGGTGCACAGGGTTATTGAACATTGATGGGATATGGTGTTTGTGGATGACACAGTACTACACACCACTCCAAAAAATAAATGCAGTGTACTAGAAACAGATATTATTAAAATGGCAGGGGCTATTTCTGTAAAATTGATTAAGTTAGACTATTCCAATTCCCCAACAGAAACAAAGCTGAAATGTAAAACGAAGAGTGAGCACCGCAATAGCAATAGCAATAGCATTATAGCAACAGCAAAAGCAAATAGCATGCAGCCGTTTTCTTATTTATTTATTTAATTGATTTTTATGTAACCACCGAAGCGATTTTCTCTCTCTTTATCTCTCTTCTTTTCTCCTCTCTTTCTCTAACTAAGAAGAAATAAGCTTTCTTTCTCTCTCTAGAAGTAAGGTTCAACACCACCTCGAATCTCTTCTCTGTAGAGAGAGAGAGAGAGAAAGCGAGTGAGAACCCGTTTTCGGTTAATGGATTCGCCCTCTGTTCCACAATTCAGAGCATCTTCTTCTATTGGTATTTCATATTCCATTCACTTTCAATCTCTCTCATCCATTTTTTCCCCTTTTTATTATTATTTTTCCCCCCACCCTTCTTTTTTTTTTTTTTTTTCTGGGTCACGTTATTTGTCTATAAATTTATCATCTTTTTGTTGGCGCTGTTTTTGTTATGGTTAATATACGAAGACCCATCATGCAAGTTGTTGAATTTCGTGTTGTGCAGGTTCGTTGAAATTTTTGGGCTTTTGGTGGTAATGTGGTGTGATGAGTGATTCCTTCTTTGTTGCATAGCTATGGCTGCGGATTCGTCTTTTGAGGGTAAAGCCTCGTTAATTTTGATAATTTTGTGCCTGAATTCATCTGGTTTACGTTAATTCTCACACGTATGACACTGTTCTCTTTGTTCTGTTGAAACTGGGGTGGTTGAATTCTATGGTGTTTAACGATCCATCGGTTGATTAATCTGTATGGTGTTTTAGCATTGTGACATATCTTCTTTCTTTTCTGGGTGTGGATTTGATTTGTTGTGATCTCCCTCTGAATCTTGGTTTGTGATCAGCTTTTGAATTTCTTTTTATTTTTGTTTTTTATAATTAATTTAATTTTCCATAAGAGAGGTGTTTCTGTTTTCTGATTTATTTTTATTACCTTTTGTGATTTTTGGCTTTTTGTTTTTTTAAAACTGTACAGTGTAGCCTTTGATTGCTGAGCTGTTACCTGCATTTGAGGCGAATACAGTTCCCCACCAGAGCGGTGTAAAACATATTTTAATGATGCATTATTATTAAGGAAGCTTGATTGAAATTAAATAAGCTTTTTATTTTGTGAAATTGGGTTTGGTTCATCATGTATGACGTGCCAGCTACTAACTGGTCCGTGGGTTGTCTGTTAGGAGATTGCGGAGTCACCTACAAAAGTCAAAGGAAGTTAAGTCCAATTAGCCTAATCAACTGGCTGACATGATCAGTCTATTACTAGAGTGCTCTTTTCCTTTATTTCTATTCATTTTCAAGTGGTTTCAATGTCCTTGTGATGCAAAATCAACCAGTTGTACTTTTTTAGGCAATATTTAGAGACTATTTAACACGTGAAGAAAGGTAACTGCATTATAGTTTCTTGTATGTAAAGGATCAAGTATACTTGCTTGTAATCTTGTAATTTTGTTAGTTTCTCGATGACAACATGTCTAGCATGGATACAAGTTGCTGCAGGAGTCTTTCTAGGACTAATTACCGTCTCTCACTACTTGAAAGTTTTAAAGTGATAATAACACTGTCATGTATCTAACGTACTGATATATGTTTCCTCTTTTTTCTTAATCATAGGTGTTGCACTTGATCCTTCTAAATGCAATAAGTTGAGTATGGAGGAAAAAAGAGAACTTGTGTATGAGATATCCAAATGGTCTCATGGTGCATCTGAGCTGCTACAGTCATGGAGTCGTCAAGAGATTTTACAAATATTGTGTGCAGAGATGGGGAAAGAAAGGAAGTATACTGGGCTGACAAAGTTGAAAATCATAGAAAACCTTCTAAAAATTGTTGCTGAAAAGAAGTCAGGGGGGCATGAAACTGCAACAGAATCTGAACCACACTCTTCTCCTGCACATGGTCAGAAACCTGCTAAAAGGCAGAGAAAAACTGAGAATCCATCTCGATTACCTGTGCCTGCAAACAATGTTTCAGTCAATAGTGCTGGCGATGTGGGTAGTACCACATACTGCAAAAATTCAGCTTGCAAAGCTACCCTGAATCAAGGAGATGCATTTTGCAAAAGATGTTCATGCTGCATTTGTCATCAATATGATGACAACAAAGACCCTAGCCTGTGGTTAATATGTAGCTCCGAGTCTCCTTTTCCTGGTGATTCTTGTGGCTTGTCATGCCACCTTGAGTGTGCTTTAAAACATGATGGGTCTGGCATTGGCAAAGCTAGTGAACGTCCCAAGCTTGATGGAGGCTTCTACTGTGTCTCTTGTGGGAAAGTAAATGATTTGCTCGGGTAATTATACTGATATGTTTTTTCTTCTTCTATTAAAACCGACTGATGTTTTTAAGTATCTCAAATGAGAAACAGTCTCAATTTAACATCTTATGCATCTTTTTCCCACTCTTTTGCTGTCTTTCTCTGCGTTGGAGTGTCTTCTACACCTTTTGTGTTGTCAAGATACATTAAAAAACTTTCAACTTGTAACCCAAGATAGAAAACTTTCAACTGAGTCTCCTTTGGAATTCTTTTTTGACCAATTGAGAACCAGTTAGGGGCATTGTGTGGTTAACTGTATGAAACGAGTCTGTAGTGTAAATGGAAGTCTCATTTTTCTTTACTTGTCCCCTTTATCTTGCTGACTTCAAAAGGCTTTTACAATATTGATAATAGCAACTAGAATGGAGGCATTATTTTGTTTGTAATTTTTGTTGAACATGAACAGGTAATCTCAGGTATGATCAGTGAGTGTGAGAGAGAAATTAATAAATTGTTTGAATGTTCTTTTGGATTGCATAGCTACAGTGATGAGTGAATTCTATTCAACACTATGGAGAAGATATTGTAACTGTTCAATCAAAAGATGGTAAAGTTGTTCCCTTAATATGTGAAGTGTATGCTGTATTCCTTTTAGAATGAAATTATGAAAATTTGTTGGCTAAGATCAATCTCATCTGGGTTTGTTTCTTAAAATGTATCAGGTGCTTGAGAAAACAACTGATGGTAGCAAAGGATACCAGACGTGTGGACATACTCTGTTACCGTGTCTCCTTAAGCCAAAGACTTCTACAAGGGACTGAAACCTATCAAAAACTGTGTGAAATTGTTGATGAAGCAGTGAAGAAACTTGAACCTGAAGTGGGTCCATTGACTGGCTCACCAGTGAAGATTGGGAGGGGGATTGTGAATAGGCTTTCATCAGGACCAGAGGTCCAGAAACTTTGTGGTTCTGCTCTGGAATCTATTGATTCACTGCTTTCTAAAAGGGTGTTGCCTTTGCCACCCAATCCAACAGTTCAAGGTGATCACTCAACCCCCGCTTTCTCTCCCCCAATTTTTTTTTTTTTAAAAAGAAAAAACACTCTGGCTGTATAACACTATAATAAGTGCAAATTTGTCTGCTGATTAGATGGTAATCAATGAGACAAGCATAGTTGATGTGTTTTCCCATTTATTTAATCTTAATATTTATTTTTTGTTTGGGTAATTGGTAAAGAAAAAGTTGGGTTTTAAGAATGATTAATTTTAAAAGAGTGAATTTTGTGCATGAGAGTATTTATCCAAAAGTATTTAAGTAAGGGGAGTAACAAAATTACTTTAGGCCAGAAGTAACAAGACTTAGTTGTTCTAGTTTGTTATCTGTAGTTATGTTGAATTTTGTTTCCAAACCACATAACCATTGTATTGTAATGATGGCTCTAGATCCTCAAATAAGATAACTATTGATCTTTCTGTGGTTACATGCTTCACATTTGCAGATGCAAATTTGCTTGCTCCAAATATGGTGAGGTTTGAAGACGTCACTGCAACATCCCTTACTGTTATTTTGGGATCTGAAAATCCTTCTGGAGAAAATACCACTGGTTACACCTTGTGGCATCGCAAAGTTTTTGATGAGGACTATCCAGTGGACCCAACTTGCACTTTGCTTCTACCAAATAGAAGGTTCTGTATCAGGGATCTTACTCCAGTTACAGAATACAGTTTCAAAGTTGTTTCCAATGATTCAAGGGAGCTGGCTGCGTGTGAAGTTCATATCTCAACAGAGCATAGTGAGGATGAAGCCCCTAATTGCTCAGCAACAGAAAGAAGTCAGAGCCCAGTAACCAACTGTAGCAGCCTTTCCAATCCATCGTCTGTGGAAGATGAAACGAATAACAGTAACCCATACAGTGACCAGACTGATAATCGCTCAGACAATTATCGTGCTTATCACAAGGATTCTGACCAGCTTGCTTCTGGAAATGTGTCTAACGATGCTGTTAACTGTTCCAATATAGGTGTAGTTGGACTTCCCACTGATGCAGATTCTTTGTCAGACAAGCAGCATGCTGCTGGAATGGCTGCCTCCCTTCCTGGTTCTGATGTACTAAAGCTTGAAAACAAGCATTCGCCAGAGGAACAAGTCACCGAGGACATGAGCATTGATGACGCATTGAATTCCCCAGTGCTAACCGGCAGAGAATGCGTACCGTTAGTAGCTAGCTCAGAAGGAGGCTTGCCTAATACTCCCTGCAAGATGGAAATGCTCAAGGATGGGCCTGGAAGAAATGGGAGATCTAAATCCACTGGCAAAGATCAAGAAAATGGACCCGGGAAAAGGGATGGGCCACAAGATGGAAGCACATCCAAGAAGCGAATCGGCGAAAGACAAGACGAGGGCTGCACGGCCATTGGGTTTTCTGATCGGGATTTTGAGTATTATGTGAAGGTGATTAGATGGTTAGAGTGTGAAGGGCACATAGAAAAGAACTTCAGGCAGAAGTTTCTGACTTGGTACAGCTTGAGAGCATCCCCCCAAGAAATGAGGATTGTGAAGATATACGTAGACACATTCCTTGAAGATCCAGCATCTCTTGCAGAGCAACTTGTGGACACTTTCACAGAATGTATATCAAGCAAGAGAACATCAGTGGTGCCAGCAGGGTTCTGCATGAAGCTTTGGCATTGACCAGATTTTGTAGGTCCAGCAGCTGCTTGTGCCAGCCTCAAGCTTTAAGCCCCTCCAGCGTTGTGATGCAGTAATTCTTTAGATTTCTAATATTTATCATTTAGACAATTATCAAATATATTTATTTTAGCATTGTCATTCATATGATGATGTAAGAATTTTTAGATTTACTTTAATTTATACACTTACTATCTCAAATTAATAATTTTTTCAAATTTCAATTTGGGAAGTCGGTCCACAATATACTAGTAGTGCCTCTGAAAATGAAAATGACAGTTTTTAGTCTTTTACCGGTGGCCGGGCTCATTCAATGATTTTGACTCACGGGTAGAGAAGTTTGAAGACAGATAGAATCTTGAATCTGTGGAAGGTATATAGAACTTTGAATCTTCTACCAATTTGTTGCACGAAAGGTTAGATGTGGAGTTTTATTTTTTTTTAAAATGATTTGAGAGCTTGATGGCTTTGATTTTGAGAAAAATCATCATTTGAAACAAGAAAAATTATAGTATACTTTTGGTGTAAAATATTTTACACTGTCAACTAACTAATCACACTTTACTTTTATGCACCTTTTGGGGACTTTATGGTAAGAATTGAATAATTTTAATGAAGTGATTATACATAATTATATGATAAAAGAATTTTAAAATGACAATATATCAAACTTAAGTTCTAAAATAAGTCTCCTAAATATTTTATTTTAAACCGTTTTTAAGTTTGAAAAAAAGATAGCCTAAATAAATATTAAGACCTTTATACAACTTCTGTAGACTATCAAACGTCAAAAAAGGAAAAAAGAACTTCTGTAGACGATTGACTAATGATATATTGATACTGTATTGATGAGCAATAATTAACCGTAGCTGCGGCTAACCATGATAGAGTTTGCCCAGAAATTCAGAATTCATTACGTCAGTCTTCATGTTCAACTAAATGCATGTACTTTTACGGTGCTGGTTGAAGCATGCATGTGTTTCACTATCTTTTATAAGCGGCGCGTTTCCAAGATGATGAGATACACCACTCATTTCTTCATGGAGCTTCATACAATTGATTGAATCATCTACAATTTTTCTGTTCATAACAAGGTTCGTTCTCAGACCAAAGGTTCGTTCATAAGGTATTCAGTATAAACCTACGGTAACAGTAATAGTAAGATTAAAACCGTAACCCAAAATCTTAATTCCTCACTTAATTTATTTTTCAACTGACATAAGATTTAATCAATGGCAAAGGAATTTGTGGAGCTTAATTACTTACCATAGCAAAGAAAGTTTATTTTTATTCGAACTTGTCTAATTCACCAGCAGAGATCTGTTCAAAAGAAACATTTACATTTGTTGGATCGTCAATGGGTTCAAGTTTCAATTCACATGCAATTGATTAATTTTTCCCCTCGGCATTCGTCTCACATTCCCACTTCTCTGTTTGCTGTGTAATTTGGTTTTGCTTGCATAGAAGCCATTTCTTAATTTTTGGCCAGTAAAGAAGGTTGGTCAGGACATCCCCAATGGAAAAAGATATTTTAACACCTAAGAAATGGGGACACCCAAGAACAGAGATAAGAGTGAAGATTGTGGAGAGAAAATATAGAAGAGAAAAAAAAAAAGTGGCGGGCTATTTATGTGAAAAAGGTGTTGTGTGTTTATAAAAAAATTGGATGCTGACAATGGCTGGAATAATATTTCCAGCCAAACTTGTTTTTATTGCACCACAAAAGCCAACAGAAAAAGGGGAGGAATCATTTGTTTATTTTATTCAAACAGTTAAACAAAACTATGTATTCAACTTGCTAGCCTAGTTAGGAGAAACTTTATGCGTACATGTATTTCACACATAAAAACCATAAAAACTTTCGCTCAATTTTTTATTCTCTAACCAAACAAAAGTTTTACTATTGACCGTTG
The DNA here is from genome assembly GCA_031216105.1 of Dalbergia cultrata. Lineage (NCBI taxonomy): Eukaryota > Viridiplantae > Streptophyta > Magnoliopsida > Fabales > Fabaceae > Dalbergia > Dalbergia cultrata. The sequence continues at coordinate 55,744,374 of CM062347.1, forward strand.
ATGAGATCAAAGCTTTGTAGCCTTATACAATCCTCCACCTGTTCTAGTGCCCACCGTCTACTTATACTACTTTATGCATCATTTTCAGGATCACCGAAGCCCATATTCCTTTTTGCCCTTCTGGTTACAACTATTCTACCTCCTTCAAATAGATCAAACACTGACTTGAGTGCTGAGTCATTTATATTTGCATATATAGTCCCTGTCCTGTCTTGCACATACAGTCCCTTTGAGTAAAATGTCTGCTGGAACTTTTGCAGCTCCGGTTGCTGGGGCTGGCTTTGTTGGCTTGAAGCCCAACTCCTCAAATCTTTGCCCTAGTAGTATGCGGTCCACTGAATGGAAAAAGAAGATTGTCTCCAATGGTTCTAAAACTCACTGTATGAAGGTGAAGTGATCCACTCAACTCAGTTATCCATGATTGATAATATGCTTCCATATATTAGTCACCCTCTTTCAGATAAAAAAAAAAAAAAAAAAAGACTTGTATTTTACAGGCTTTACTCCTCTTTCAAATGTTTTAATCTGTGATATGTTTAAACAGACATGGAATCCCATAAATAATAGGAAGTTCGAAACACTGTCCTACCTTCCTCCACTTTCAGACGAATCCATTGCAAAGGAGATTGACTACATGCTCAAGAAGGGATGGACTCCTTGCCTTGAGTTTGATGAGGTTAGTTTAAGATCAATTTAATTATACGACTCTGTAGATTTTTTTTTTCCAAAAAAAATAGAAGGCAATATCAGATTCATTTGAAGACATGAGAACTAGAAAATAGCAATAAGATGCTCACGCCATCATGGTCCAATAAAACTTCTATATTTATTATTGTTTGAGAGTTTTGCTCTATTAGTCTAGGCAGGCATATTCACCATCATAGATATATTTATGTTGATGTTTCTGTTTTCTAAGCAATAATTAACCTTGTACTATTTTGTTTGGGACATGGAATTAGGTGGGGTATATTCGTAGAGAGAACAGCAGGATGCCGGGTTACTATGATGGGAGGTATTGGACATTGTGGAAGCTACCAATGTTTGGCTGCACTGACTCTTCTCAAGTCCTGAAGGAGATCCATGAATGCAAACAGCAATACCCAAATGCATATATACGCTGCTTGGCATTTGATGACAAGCGCCACATGCAGTCCATGGCTTTTGTCATCCACAAACCTGTTACCACCACTAGCACTTAATTAAAGGCATTAATTCTGCTACCTAGCTCTCGTTTCCCTTCTCTGTTTTTTATATCCTAAATTTTTTTTTTTTTCAAATGTAACCTTAAGTTCAGTGTTTGCTCATGTGAGTTGTGACTGTATGAACAAGACGGATGTCGAAAGTTGCGGCCTTTTGTTTAAGCTTTGAATATAAATAAATAAGAAAACATTGAATCTTGTAGCATGTGTGTGTATATATATATATATATATATATATATAGATCCTATAACCATATATGAATGCTCATTTAATAAAATCACATGACTATATGTTTTAATCTCGATAATTCATATAAAATTCTCGAGATTAACTCCTCTCACTTTTAATTTCCTCTAATATAATAAATATAATATGCTATGTATATACATATATTATTCTTCCTATGTGTGTGTGTTTTTATACCTTTCTGCGTATATAGCTGATGATGTGGCCTATAAATTGGTCCTACACACGTGGTAGATTCCACCTACAAGGATTGAGGGAAGAAATATATATAAAATCCTTGTGACAAAACCAACCCATAGATGCAAAGATGTAATCCTTGTATTGTAGTAAAACCAGCCCATGGGTTTCGGCACATGTCCCTTGACTGTGTGGAGATGCGCATATTGTGAGCATGAATGATTGAGGAGATTAAACTACAATATTGTGCATTAGCAGTACATGGGGTTAGTGGGTTAGGAGAGATTATTATTGATTGGTTTGAGCATCACGCTCCTTGTTCCTATGAAATGAAACGTGGCGTGGTCCTTAATGAAGGCAAGTTGAGAATAATAATATTTTACTCCAAAAATTAGGAAGTGTTTAGTGTCAACTGCCAATCACTGATTTTCTAAAGGGACATGATGAGCACATTACAAGTTGATATGTTGGATATGTGTAAGTTATATATTATACTTTGTTTTGATGATTGACCGCAATAGCACCATGACATTCAAGAATTGCCCGTTAAAAAAAAAAATACTTGACCTAGTTGCCCCATCAAGACCATACCATGCCCAAGAATCAATTATTTATATCAATGTTAAACCCTTCATATATATTAAAAATATTGTTATTTTAACACCCAAAAGTAAATGTCTAATTAGAACACTCACTCCATTAGAAAAAAATTAGGAACACCACAACTTTTGGGTGTCGAAATAATATATATATATATATTAGTGTGACTAATATGCACGTTTTAAGTTTTTGGAAGTTTTCTTCCTTCTTGGTTGGGTTGGTTGTTTTCTTTTTTGACGGTACGATGTAAAACGAACAGAAAAAAGATATGTATACTTTAAGAGAGAACATCATGCAACTTACATTTTTGTATCCATTGTAAACCTTTAATTTTGATGCTCAAAGTCTGAGATTGAAGATAAATATACCTAACCTTCCTTGGTTATTAAAATAAACGCCTGCTATTTTTTGTTTTTTGGTCACGAACGCCTACTAAATTTGATGATAAGAGTTCTACCATTTTCATGACACATGTTGGGAGAATTGGTAGCCACAAGTTCAGCAAACAGAGAAAAATTTAAAATCCAGCCCAATAAATTTTGGACCAAGAGGTTTATTGAGACAACTAGGTTTTGGACGCCCCTAACCCAAACCCGTTAGTTGCCTTTTATAGTCCTGTCAACATAATGCTAAATGGTCAAGTAAAACATTTTGAATCGAGCAGATGTGCTCCTCTCCCTTTCAATGAGGATAAAAGCGAAGAAATCGGCACGAATGGTCATACAAGCGTATAATTCTTTTATCATTTTTTCTCCTCCTCAGTCCTCACTGGCGTCGAATTGTTTTTGGTTACACCCTACAGCTACCGCACTTACGGCTAATAATAGGTTTGGACACAGCATATAAACCTCCACATCCGTTGGCCATGATGATTGAGTCCAGAATAATCTAACTCCAAAATCAAAGCGCCTGCACCATAAGCTATAAAGCATGCGGTTAAATCCACACACTGCAAGAAAATCTAGCAAATTCTTTGAATGCCACTTCATAATTAGATAGGTACAAATAGAACATGCCCCACCAATTACACTGGATATTGAGCTGAAGGTAGCACAGGGATTAAATGAACAACACAAATAACTGGAGGAACTCCCACAATCATTTCAAGCTCCCAAGTTTCAGCATGACTGAACCTCCACCAGAAAACATTAGCCATCTGTAAAGTGAACAACGATGATAATTACATAAGTAAACCGGCAGCTATACAGATAATCTGCAATCTGCAGTGACTTTTCCATTTGTCATAGCTAAAACACAGGCAACCAACATTAGTTTAAGCAAGAAACATTGACAATATCGCTATATTAACCTTGGCATAGTGAGTTTCAAAATTTAGGAAGATGAATCATACAAATGATGAATGTAACAGAATATTTATCCCAAGCAACAGGCACATATTAATATCATTATAAGCACACATTAACGTGGATGATTTTCCAAACAGGGACCTATGAGCAGAAATATAGTAAAAGGTTTTGTTACCGTCAACTACACCCTATATAGTAAATAACTATTTTCCTTATTGCCAATCGTGGTATTTCTAAGTTATATTGACAATCTCCAGTGCCAATCTTAAAGAAAACCTCTAAAAGAAGGTAAGTTTATTCTAGAAAGTCATAAATAACAAATGCTATCACGCTTGCTTCACACTGACCTACTTAGCAGCATAGAAGCCCCGAATAAAATACTGGTGCTACAAAGAGCATGTGAAATCAACGTCCAAAATCGAATTACAAGCTTCCTGATTACAGAGCACAATAAAACAGTGATTAACTCTCATTTCTCCTCACCTCTCATGTCAGATTCTTCCCTTCACATGTCCACTACAATAGAAGCACAATCACTAATCTGCCATCCAACTTTGCTTTTAACAGCCAAACAATTCCAATAGAGTTTGACATCAATTCAAAAAGGAAACAAATGCCAACCTTTGAATTGAACACAGAAATAGGGATGATAGCTGGCCTAAACACTTTTCAGTTTTCACTAACAAGCATGAAAAATTATACCATCCAATTGGATTTGACCACATTCATCAAAATTTCAAATTCATGAACCCTAAGCCCCTTCTACCTCACCACATTATTTTGGATTGAACTCCAAACTCATATGAACCATTGCATTTTGATTCAGACACTGATATGGCAGCACCTTCTCTGACATGTCATCCTCAGCATCTCCTGGAAGAATTCCCTCGTGCTGGATTGCAACACCATAAGAGGTCATGCAGTGCATCGCAGTCACCAGCTTATGCACCGCTCCCATGTCCAGCAGAAATTTGAAGATCAAGAATGTCAGTCAGCAGTGACCATCCATTGATGGAAAGTGATGGAATGGGAGTGAAACAGGATGGAATGACACCAAGTTCCACTGATAGATATTTCAAAATAGGGTGGAAGGAAAAGGTATTGGATGGGGCCTATTCTATTCCATTCCAAACAATATCCTTTTTCTTCCCACCAATTTTGGTTGAATGGGAGGGAATGGAATTGATTGAGAACATATAGCTCAAACCTCACCATTCTATCCCTTTCCATTGTATTTCCAAACAATATGATGGCAACTTCTCTCCATTCCATCTTTCAATATTATTCTATTTCATTTTATTCCACTCACCATCAATATCAAAACATAGCCTCAGAGTAGAAGACATGCATTGTGAGCCAGCTGAATGTGATGTTGTTGGCAGTGGCAAGGGTGGAGTCGCAAGACACTCTGGTGGTTCTGGGAGTCTTTAACTATCAGTGTTATCAAATTGCGGCCATGGCGGCGCCATGGCGCCATGGCGTGGCGGATTTTACAGAAACCGCCATGACAACCTTCATGGCGTGGCGGCCTATGGCGGCCGCAATTGCTATGGCGCCATGGCGGGCAAGGCGGAAATGGCGGGTCTTATTTTTTTCTTTTTTTTTAATGTTTGAGTTGGGGACATTTTTGGGATTTTGTGATATTAAAGGCAACCCTAATCCCTAATGACCGCTTGGGGCCCCCTGCACCCTTCATTTTCTCATCTTCTTGACGTCTCCACCTTCTCCGCTCACCATTTGCAGCTCCAGCGTCTGCCAACAGCTGATTCTGGTGAAGCCACTTCTGGCAACAAGCACCAACCAGCGGCGGCGGCAGGTTTCTCCCCTGTTTCATCTTCTTGCCTTCTGTTATCTCTTCTGTTTCTTCTTCTTTTCGTCTATTTTGCGTCTTCTTACATTCTTCTGTTTCCTCTTTTTTCCTTTACCTTCAATTTCTTCTTCTGTTTCTTGTTCTTTTTTTGTTTTCCCCACTTTTGTTTCTTGGCTGAACTTTTTTCCCCCTTGTTCTGGGCTTCTGGTTTTAATTTCCTTTGAGCTACAATGGCAAATGAGAGTCAATTTTCACAAAGCCCAAGGGCTTCCACTAAAACAGACCCAGGTTTTAGTATTATTATTTCTTATATTTAGAACATATTTTTGTGTATATATGAATATTTGTTGTTAGTGTTATTAGTTTTTTTTTGACAAAAAACCTGTCATTAGATATTTTTTATATATAAATTATAATTACATGTTTTTAATTTTATTGTTCTTGATATATGTTGTTAGTCTCACTCTTATTAGTATTATTATCTGTCATTATAAAATTAATAAATATTAATAAAGTATTATTATTTGTTGTATTTAGAATTTTTTCGTATTTTTTGCATATATATATATATATATATATATATAAATATTTTTTCAGTCCGCCATGACACCGCCATATCCGCAACGCCATCCGCCATATTTCCATGGCGGATTTTTGGCTCTCTGCCATTAGCCGCCATCCGCCATTGATAACTATGTTAACTATGCAGGTTAGAAGAAGCCATGGCCATCGTTGGCAGTGACATGGGTGGAGTTGGAGGAAGCTATGGTAGATTGGGGAGTATTCAACTATCGAGGTTAGAAGAAGCCATAACAACTACTTGTCTTCAGATAGATATGGAACCAAAGCAAAAACACAATTAGTAAACAGAATTCGTTAACATGAACCACATTTGAACCAGTCAACTGAATTGGAGAGACTAGTTCATACAGTCTGGTTCTTTTGTAAGTAATATAAAAACAAACAAACTGGTTCATTCTGAAAAACTAATCTATATTTTTAGTTCATTTCAGTACTTCAGTTCACCATAAAAAATATAAAATAAAAAAACTGGACTATAATGTATCATGTTCACCCCAAGCATAAAGAGCAAAAGCAAAAGCTATCAACACTCACAATAGCTAAGCTCCAGCAGCCTCTCGCAATCCACATAGTTGTTATATCACTCGATTGAAAACATTCAATGAATCATCATCAACTAGAAGCGTGAAACAATGGTAAACGAATCCAATTAGCTACATAACTAAGCTAAATCCTTCTACCCTAATCGCAACCATCAAATTCAACATAAACCCTAATCCAACGCAAGTTGCTAGAAATTGTCAGAATAGAGATAGGAAGAGAGAAAAGAAACTTGAGCACACCTCAACAGAAACCCTAGGGCGCGATCTATCGATTCCTTTCAGCAGGCAATGGACGATTGAATCCGCCACGGCGGTTCATGTACTGTCTCGGTTGGCGTTTGGTAACCGCCCTGACGCCACTGACGTCGGCGCCAGGCACCGGCTTCCCTTTAGTGGAGTCGAATCCCGTGGGAATCCCAAGCATCTTCATCATCTCCATCTCGTCCTCGTTGGTCTCAACTTCTCCAGAAGCTCCGTTCTCCTTCTGCTGCTTCTGCTGCTGCTCCTTCACGATCCCGTCAACGAAGTCCGAGACAGCCTTTTTCGTGTCCTTGTGGTCTTCTTCAGCGGAATCTCTCCGGTGACGCTTCCTCTGAGGTTCCGGGGAAGGAGTCCGGTGGTGGTGGTGACGGCGGCGGTGAGAGCGGTCGGCGGGAGAGCGGGAGCGCGAGGGAGAGCGGAAGCGGTCAGGGGAGCGCGTTCTAGAGCGCGTGTGGCGGGAGCGGACACGGTCAGGTGAACGCGAACGGGATCTCTTGCTTCGTGCTCGATCTCGGTCGCGTTCTCGGTCACGCTCTCGGTCACGGTCACGGTCACGATCGTCCTTGTCTCGCCTTCGTTCCCTTTCTCTGTCGCGAGCTCGGTCTCGGTCTCGGTCTCGGTCGCGCTCGCTCATGGTGTGAGCTAGTAGTAGCCTTAGTTCATGGTTCGTTCGTGTTGGCAAAGCATAGCAAAGCAAAGCCCTATCAATCAAATTGACCACCCCTTGCAGTTGCTGCCTATGACCTAACGAGTCTATTGGGTAGCGGGTTTTGCTGCTACAGCATACCGTGGTTAAACGTTTTGTTTTGTTTTATTTTCTTTAAAAAAAAAATTACATAAAACATCAATTCACAGGGAAAATGATTAAAATTCAATCACATGGTTTGTAGAAGGAAGGAAGGGGAAAATAAAAAGGGCGAGAGGGGGGGGGGGGGGTAAAATCATAACAGATGTGACACTTTTTCACAGTTTGTTTTCAGATTTATTTTTAGAATGATATGCTTTTTAGGGTTTAGTTATTATTTTAATTATTTAACTATTTTCATTGAAAGTCAATAATTTTCTATAATCATTTTAATAAATTATTTTAATATTATTTTAATTTAAATAATTAAATGTAATACAATATTAATATAAAACACTAAAAATATATATCCAACTACGTATTATCATATCATTAAAATTATTAGACTCCTATAATAATTATCTCAAAACTTATATATATATATATATATAGAGAGAGAGAGAGAGAGAGAGAGAGAGATAGGGAGAGATAATTATCTAATTTATAAAATATTTTATATGGATAATATATTAATACCAGCTTTTAATTTGAATATTTCTATGTCTTTTATTATCCACACAAGGAGAGTTTGAAAAGAGAGGTGAAGAAATTGAGATCCAAGATCAAACTTTTAATTTTTTTATTTTTTTTTATTATTAATCATGTATTGTTATACCAGTAAATATGGTTTATTCTCATATTCACAAATTCAAAGATTATACTAATAAAAAATTTGATTAGATGATAATTTAATTTTTTTTCATAAATTATCAATACATTTTTTTGGGGTGAATTCATACTTTTTAGTCTTTAACCCCTTTTTTTTTTCCTGTAAAACCATCGTTTTGGTCTTAATGGTTATTAGAAGTATTTTAACCTCTAGAAAAATAAAATATTATTTGTATTTATAATTTTTGAAACACTATGTTAAATTACCCTAATCCATTTTAGATAAGATGTGAACTCTATTTAATTTGAGTCGTCCCACAAATTATAAATTCAAATAATATTACCCTAACCAATATGCACATGTCTAAGGCTAAGGTGTATTTTTCTTTGGTTCAATAGTTCTTTATTTTTTTGGGTTTCGTACTTTCGTAAGGTGGGCTTAGCCCGTTAGGTCACAAGGTTGGACTGGGTAGAGTCGACCACCCATTGAGGTCCAAGTTAGCAAGTATTCTCCTTTGGCCGACCGGGTGATTCATAGACGGAATGTGTGTTTTTATTTGCATGTTTTGCTTTTGATGTTAGCAAGTATACCCTCATTTGTTTTGTTTATTGAATAAGCCTTCTGCCACTGTGTAGATGCATGTTTGTACCAGGCTCATGTTTCCCCTCACACCACAAGAAAAAAAAAAACTAATTGTTGGGTTATTCTTCTTTTTTTTTTTTTTGCCTTTTAGATTCGATTCGCGTAAAGAAAAACAAAATCTAACTTTCTAATATTTTCATGTGAGTTTCGGATTGGAAAACCAAATTTCCAATATGAATGGCGACCTGATTTGAATGAGTGAGACTGGGCATTGGGTAAATACAGAGGTAGGGGAAGATGGAGGGGATGGGTTAATAAAGAATGGACAGAGAGAGAAAGGAAAATGACTTTCAATAGAAATAGAATAAACAATAAAGAGTAGATTAGACATCAAATTAAGGGAAATTAGTATAATGAAATTAAAAAAGTTAGATGTTAACTTAAATGAGTACTAAAAATTTCTAAGTACAATATGAAAAGAACTTAGGGAAGATAAATATAATTAACTCTTTTTATAATGCATTTGTAAACCACTTTTCCTATAAATTTCGTATATATGCATACATGCACCCACTTTAATTAGCAAGACATGCATCAGCCATGCAAGTCATTGGAAGTTGATTGGGAGTTCGTTGAGTCCTGCACTTAATTCGTTTGAATTTCAAGCTCATCAAGTAGTTGCAACATCATTTTCTATCATCATACTGTGTCTTTTCCATTTTTGATATAAATTACGTAGGTACATACATGAGGATATGATCAAATTGGATCTGAATCAATGTATTTTACCAATAATTTTATACGGGGCCATACTACATCTAAAATTGACAAGGAAATATAACATTTTTTTAATGCCAACACAAGAAACCACCTTGAAATAACTTAGTCTTGCAATCTTCGTGCTTATTCATTTTTTAACAATGTCAAAATACATCCAGCAAACAATTTTTTTATTTATTTATTTGGAAAAAAGGTGAATGAAGAGCATATGTAGCATTGAAAATCCAAGATGGAGACGTTTTCTCTTTCATTTTCTTCTTTTCGCTTAAATTTTTTACAATAATTTTATTTTGGGAAACTTGAGGAGCATGATTTTTTTTTTCAGCTGGCATATTTTGTATTTTTTAAATTACTGAATTACATATAGTTGTATACAAGGCTTTTTCGTTTTATATATTTAAGACAAGGTCTGATAAAAACACTACCATTGACAAAAAGAAACCAAAAATATAAATATAAAAAAATAAGGCTTGATTTCTGAAGATCTATCTCTTTATTTTCTCATCACAGTTGGAAGTAATTTCTTGCTGTTCTCAAAGTTACATTTCATCATAGGTGGTCTTAGCAATAATTTTTTATGGTCTATCATCAAGAATTACTAATTTGTAAAGCCCACAGATTAGGCTGAATGGTGCCTAAGTTGAAATGTTGGGTTAAGCCCCAAACTCTCCAACTTGTTGGGTTGAATTGACCAACGACAGTTATCCATCACGCTATAAAATTCATTCATTGCAGTTCAGATTATACTTGTCAACTACGAAGCACATGCACTAATATCTAAAAAAATTATAGGAAACGACACATATATATATATATAATATTAATTTTTTTATTTTATTGTATGATTTTTTTATCTGAATTTTTTTGTCTTGATTGTATAATTATTTTATATAATTAATTATTTTTTATGATTAATTGAAGAATTTTTAAAATAAGATGAACCAATAGCACAAGTCTAATTAAATAACTAAGTGTGATTTTGGGATCATGTTGGTATTAAAAATTTGAAAAATAAAATAAAGAAACTAACTCAGGCATATTCGCAGTGTGTCCACAATGAATTAAAGTAGTGTCTAATCATATTTAGTGTATGTCTGAGTTTAAAAAATTATTTTTTTAACTGAATACGTATAAATACATGTTCAATATATATCATGTGGGTGTTACATACCAATACATATCCAATACACAAATATACTATTAAGTCGATATGTTTACGCTTCTTAGCTTGTCAACCAGCCACGTTGACCAACAAAAGAAAAACCCAAGAAACCAGGCGTGGATCACATAAAACAAAGAAGAAGAGACACTTGAAGAAGAAATTAAAAAAAATAAAAGAATAAGCGACAAAAGTTTCTTATAGTTTTTATCTTAAAAATATGCCATTGTCATTTTGGTGCTAACCGTGCGAAACATGCTTGTGATCATAGTTTTCAAACTTACTCCGTTGATCGAGTCAGTCCAAGTATTAGATTATTGATTTAATCAGTGGTTTAAATAAATTTATATAAAAATATTTAAATAAAATATAATAAAATAATAACTAATTAATATTTTGGTACTCTTTAATGGATCTAAATATAAAAACATAAATAAATAATATAAATTTCTAAATACTATTTACATTTCATAATCACGAATTACAATTGACAAGTTGAAAATATAATTACACAAACAAACTTACAAAGTTTTATATCACAAACTCACAGGTCATGATAATACAAATAAAGTTACTGAATTTTTCCTATAAGTCAAATTAAAATTTTTTTTAAGGTTTTTTTAAAAAAGGCATCATCTAACAAAAACAAACAAAAAAAAACAAAAAAAAAGGATCCAGTCCAATTCAACCAGCCAAGTCACCGATTTTGATACAAACCCACTAAGTCGAACCAGGTCACTTTAGTTTCAATGCGGGACCAATCCAAACAGTGACTCAGACTAGTTTCGTGATCGATTTTTCAGTTGAATCGGCTAGTTTGAGCCGGTTTTTAATACTATGCTCATGATTGCTTATGAAATATGTATTTGGAGGAATTATTAAATTAATAAATTACAAAGTAGTCTTGTTGCATACATATACATATGGGAAATGTTATTTTAATCACCCGCATATTGGATATTGTGTTGACACTTAATCTATAATCACCTTTTAATTTATGTGATCCATACTTAAAAACATAAACTTTAATTTTTTATTTTTAGATTTGATTAGATGTCCATGGACACCCATTTTTTGGAGGTTGGAATAACACCACCTACATACAAACTATATTTTGATAAGTAAAATACTGCCTTTAAAGTTAACATATATAAATATTTTTATGATGTATGTAATTTTTCTTAGCCATTTAATTGGGTTGATCTGAAGTGAACTTTTTAATGCCAGTCATACAGTACAGTTGCATCTTCTGTTGATTGACTTTGATAAATTTGAAATGCTTCGCAATCTTGTGACAACAAAAATAATGACATTAGGATTTTGCTAATAAAAACTCAATCGTTGTAACTATTGTTACTTTCTTTTTAACGTGAACATATACTCTTTTTAGTACTTACACAGTGAACATGTTTTATCATTGTTATTTCAAAGAATATATTAGATAGTTCCAACAAGTTGCTTGTATATTCCAGCGTTCCATAATGACCTATATTGAAAATAAACATGGAACTCGTATATGAAAATTTACATTTCAGTTTTATTCTCTAATCAAATATACCTAAATGACATTATGCAAAACAAAGAAAGGATCTTAATTATTTAACTTACACAATTGTCTAGAACAAGTTCACCGACGACGACAAGAATTTCTTGCACGCTTAACATCAACCTTGATCTTTGTTTGTTAGTATTGATCATGAGCACAAGAAACCCAAATCCTGGAGAACAATAACGTTTTAAGGCACGCCATATTTAAATTTATCCTTCCAATGCTCTTCCAACCGAAAACAGTGAACTTATTTATTGAAATTTCATTATCGTTATTTTTCTCCTTACTCCTTTTCTGCAGCCCAAATAATCTCTTTTAAAGGAAAGACCATCTTGATGAAAAAGCAAAGTTAGTAATTTTTTCATGAATATTGAGCATATCATGTATAATTTTAGCAAAGTTTATCCATCAAAATTTACCCTCAATTTTTACCCATTTAACTAAACACACCGTGAACGGGAGAATTTCATGACTGAAGTATTACCTTGAGTTTGCTTGTTTGCTCAATGTGGGACTCATAACACTACGTCTATTCATTTAAAAAAAAAAAAAGAGAAAAACCAAAGACCAAAAATCACATATTTTATTACGCCTCAATAATAGTGCATTGATTTCATCCCCCGAGTTGTTCTTATTGTTCTCCCAGAAATGCTCGTTGAAGGGAAAGCCAGGTACCACAAAATTTAAGGAGCGTGATTGATTAGTTGTTGTCCATTTATCGGGCCTTTAAAATTTTTGTTCCTTTGGGATTAAAATACCTATAATTAACGAGATGTACGGAGCTCGTGACTGAAGGAGGAAGCAAAGCAGAAAAAGAGCATTGCTTGCAGTGTATCTGCTTTTTGAATTTCCATATAGAAGAAGTGTTCATGTGCTCCCAGCTGAAGACCTTTAATGGCTAAAGGTGACTACACGCGAATGTTTACTCCTAAGTTGGCGAGAAAGGGACCTTGTCTCTTCCAACTTCCAATAACAAAACGAAACCTCAACCATATTGATTCGCCAGTAATATAGTGGTCCTGTGTCATATGCCTCAAGCACATACTATATTAATTTTACACGTATATATACTATAGAAAAGTCTTGATGCGTGCTACAAATTAAAAAGTAGATTTGTTTTAGCCCGTGAATGTATTTATTTCAAATTAAATGTCTGGTCGTTTGAGATGATGCAGCGCAGATCATTACTTTTATGTATACTTATTCAAATGAAAATGCATGAAATTAGTAAGTGACAGAGCGAGAGATAGAGACTGAACGTTTGATTGTACTTATACTTATTCACATGTTTTCACTTTTCACCGCTTTCATCAAATCAAGATGAAGGTTTGGTGCAAACTTGAGAATCAAATCAACAACAGATAGATATTTCATTCAGAGGAAATAAATTAAAGGAGTAGCAGGATTTGATTATAAGTGAAAACCTTGATTTCCTCGTTGTTGCTTGAGAAATCAACTAATCAAGTCGCAACTTATTTAAACTTTACTTCAAATTTAAAGCTACCTTCACATGGTAGCCTTTCACAATCTTATAGTAATAACAATTTTTTTTTATCATTAGAATCCTATATTGGTGTAACGCACATGAACTAAAAAATAATCAAAACATACAATATGATAATTTAAGGAAGAAACCGAAGTCTCAATATAACGGGGTTCTAGAAATCTATAAACATTTTTCGTGCCATGAAAAAAGAGAGGACATTAAAAATGATAGAATTCTAAGCATGTTCAAGTTTTTTTTTTTTTTTGGTTGGACCCAAGGTTGACCAAAACTCCAAGACAAATAGCAAGGAACAGTGCATCACGACGATTAATACCATGAGAGCTTTCGGCCTTAGGATGTTAATTCCTTCTAAGTACCTCCACTTGTCTCTAGGCCTATTTATGAGTGAGTCGTGACAAAGCTTTTGGTCATGGTTATAAAACTATACCAAATCACTATCAATCATCCAGATAAATTTTGTTTATTAAATACTAATATTAAATTTGATTGATGAGATATGTAAATAATTAATTTTGTTGATTCTATGTATAACAAATTATCATCATCGTCATTATCATAAGAGTGTAGATTACACAATGGATGAGTTCAATTTGTTTTCCTCTCCTTATGTTTTCTGCCCTTTTCCAAGGGTTAATGATAAACGGATGAGATTCATGAGAACATGTCCCTCCTTGCTTAACTGAATAAATTATATGGATGGCACTGGACCAGTTCAATAAATACGTACTAATTGATTACGTTTGAACATGATCTTTATCCGGCGCTGTCATCAGCTAGTGATTAATTGCAGAATCTTTGAGTTTGTTGGTGTGAGATTAATTTTGATTATATTTTAAGAATATTGTGCTTTTATTTTTTTAATTTTTTTATAAAGTGTGATTTAACAATAAAGGGTTAGGTCTTTCCCTTTATTCCGCCACTGTGCGTGTACAGTTAATTGAATCGATCTTTCTGTTCTATTTCATGTTTCTTTTTCAGTGTCTTTAGTAATTTAGAAATGTTGTATGTATCATATTTGGAGAAAGTGGATCCCAATTTTTTCTTATCAATGTTTACGTGACAATTCAAAATATCTCTTAATTTTTTTTATAAAAATAGTATAAATAATACTGTTCTTTATCATTTCCCTCTTCCATTGTATAAAGATGGTTTAATATACGCAATAGAGCGGTACAACTCGTTCAACTACAGTATTGATTTGGTGCTCATAAGTCCCACCTAAACCTAATTCGGGACTGTTGCATGCGGAATGGAACCTTTGCATGCTCACCATCAATTTTCAAAATTTTCACCAATTGATAAGTAAATGGTTAGAAGGTGCTCGATAATTCAAAGAGTGAAAAAAAAAAAAAAATACATATGAAAAGTGGAAAATGGTAAAGGAAAATGATATTTTGAAACAAAAACATTAAGACTAGAAACAGAGAAAATGTGAGAGTCGAATACCGGACCATTCATTTAAAGATGTAGAAGACAACTATAATCACTGGACTGTAAGTTTAACTATCGTTTTCTTTTCATTACTACTTGTAACTAAGGCACACAACTTTATAACTCCAATACTGCATCTTTTATCTTATATACATATAACATTTTTTTTTTCATCTTTATACACGCAGAGTTGAATGCTCACTCACAATTTTATTCAAGTGATATTTCCCTTGTAAACCGTTCAACTAATCTCAGATTCTAATATATGGTGGCCAGTATTCAGGTACAGTTCTTAAAATAGACTGGTGATGCAATAAATGTCGATTTTAACATGAACTTGATTAGTCGTTCATACGAAAATAATTTGAAAGTCATGGAAGTAACATTTTCATTATCGCTCGTTTTCCATCATAAATACGAAGTAGCTTACCTGAACCATTACCTTAACTGGAGATGGCTAAATTATACCTACTTGTGCCCATACTAGACAGACACTCAGAAGCTAACATATGGAGGTGAACTTTTCCCTTTCCCTCCATTTTATTATTATTTTTTCCCATTTCTTCTAGAAAACAAGGGCAACGTTGAAGTTATTGCTTAACAAATTTCTTTTGGTACGAAACATTGAGGTCATTAAGTTATTGACAATGAAGTTAACATCAAGTTTTCACAAGTTAATGTGGTCAAACGAACAAACAAAAGGAAAAACAAATAAAGAATGCATAATATTTTATTTTGCATCAAAAATTGAGGAACAAGTCATGGAGCACGCTTCTTCTCATTTTTCCCAGGGCGGGCACTCGTATTAGTACCTTTGAACAAAGCTAACATTGCATGATTAGCAACTTCTACAAACCATTAAACTTGTCACAAACATGAATCTCTCTATGCAATCAGCTGAACTAACCAAATCTAGAATCACATAAATAGAGGAGCCAGAGAGAAGAATAGGCTCACCCTATCCTACCTCTAACCAAAGTGTGCAACCTATTAGATTAGATTAGGCATGCCAATTTTATAGTCCACCTTTCTTTCTCTCATCAATTAGCTTCGTCAATTTTATTTTTATTTTTATTTTTTATCTATATGGACCTTGAAATTTGAAAAAGCATTGTCAATTTCATGGATAAACGAGACAAAGCATTTAAGCTCCTCTAACTGTCCCAAGTAACCTCTTCTTTGGCGCTATACCTTAAACCAAGAGAAAATCTGCGGTGTCTTTGTGTCTCTCATGTTTGTGAAAAGTTGGATGAAACAGAGTCCTCTGTTCGATCTGTTCTGCAGTGTTGTGCTCCGCATCAAAACAGAGTCCTCTGTTTGGACCATTCATTCCAATGAGGTATATTAGGACCAACAGCTTGAAGAGGCTCTTCTCGTTGAGAAGGCGCGGTTCTGGGGAACAAGTTCTGAGCCGAAGCGGTTCTACTGTTGGAGAAAACAATGAGGGCTTGGAGATACCTCCAACTCCAAATGAAGAATGTTCTCAAAGACCCTCTTGGAAATGCTTCTCCTATGAAGAACTTGCCGATGCCACCAACGGTTTCAGCTCAGGTGCTTAATATATCAATTGAAGATCATAAGTTTCTTTCTTTTGTTTGTGGTGGTTGGGATTGAAAGTTGTTCCTTTTTTTCATTTCTTTTTTGTTTGTGTTAGAAAATCTGGTTGGAAAGGGTGGCTATGCAGAGGTATACAGGGGAACAGTGAAAGATGGAGAGGAAATTGCTGTGAAGAGGCTCACAAGAACTTGCAGGGATGAGAGAAAGGAGAAAGAATTCTTAACAGAGATCGGTACAATTGGTCATGTAAACCATTCCAACGTTTTGCCTCTTCTGGGGTGTTGTATTGATAACGGGCTTTACCTTGTTTTTGAGCTTTCCACTAGAGGCTCTGTTGCATCCCTTCTTCATGGTACATGATTAATCAATATCACCAAGCCAAAAATTAAAATAAAAAGTGTGAATTTTTAGCACCAAAACTTGAAGGGTATTAATTAATCGTGTATGAATCTTGTTGTAGATGAAAAATTGCCTCCTGTGGATTGGAAAACAAGGCATAAGATAGCTCTTGGGACAGCAAATGGCCTCCATTACTTGCACAAAGGATGCAAGAGAAGGATAATCCACCGGGACATCAAGGCATCAAATGTTCTATTGACAGACGATTTTGAACCACAGGTTCGCCTTCCTCTTCTTCCTTTTTTTTTTTTTAATTCTAATCTGTAGTTTCACTTTACTTGCCTATTTGGGCTGAATCATTTTTTCAGTTAAGTGCTTTTGATTGGTTTATTTTTATATGAAAAGTATGTGATTTTGATTATTGTGGCAGATATCTGATTTTGGACTAGCGAAATGGCTTCCATCCCAATGGACTCATCATTCCATTGCCCCAATAGAAGGGACATTTGGGTACTCTTTCTTTTCCATGATCTTTCGGTAACAGCTGTCAATGTAGTATATATTTGATATTAAAAAAAGTGGTTATGAATTATGAGAATGGAGTTTATGTTTTGCAGGCATTTGGCCCCTGAGTACTATCTGCATGGGGTTGTGGATGAGAAGACAGATGTGTTTGCCTTTGGTGTGTTCTTGCTTGAAGTCATCTCTGGGAGGAAACCGGTGGATGGGTCTCACCAAAGCTTACATAGCTGGGTCAGTAGCCCCACCCTTTTGGTCTTGAATCTTTGTTCTTTTACGAACTAAAGCTACCATAATGGTGAACTTTACATTACATTGATTAGTTTATCTAAATATTTTTAAGTGTATAAGATATTATATGTTGTGATGAATTTGCAGGCTAAACCAATATTGAAGAAAGGCGAGATAGAGAAGCTTGTGGATCCAAGGCTTGAAGGTGCCTATGATACAACACAGTTAAAACGACTTGCCTTTGCAGCATTCTTGTGCATCCGGGCATCTTCAATCTGGCGACCTACCATGAGCGAGGTAGTGCAACTTCCATTTGTTTCTTGTCTTAGATTACTTCTCCAAATATTGTGCTTATTATTTGTTAAGTTATTTATTTGGTTGGGTTCGTTTTATACTTTTATTAATAGTAAGAGTCCCAAGACATCAAGGGATTCAACTCTGCTGGGTTCTCAAGGCTAATTAGATTTTAAATTTCGATTTCTTATTATTAGCCACACTTTGGTTAGAACTTTGTCTCCAGAGAAAAAAAATCCATTTCTTTCATTGTACTGTTTATTTTCATCTTCCCTAGGTAACTAATTACCGACTTAATTTTGGTCATCAGATCGGGACTATAAAATGATTGGTGTAACCACCACGATATTGCAAAAGTAACACGGTTGATGTGTACGAAATTATATCCCATCTTTTCCCTTTTCTTTTTTCTTTAAAAAAGTTTCATATCTATTCTTACGTAGAGCAGAATGCGACTGGTCCACCTTCCATTTTTTTTTTTTCTCTCTCTTTATATATACTTGATATCTTGAAAACTTCCCCATATCAGCAATACTTTGAAGTATTATTAATACTTCTATAAGAGAACAGATAACTACTTTTAGTAGCAGGTTATGTAATGTTAATCTTTGCTCTTTTATTTAACCTTTGTCCCATTTTTTCACACTCATGAATGACTTATGAAATTGGTGCAATATGTGATTATGTGTACAAATAAAATCTGGACATCAGATGCAATTCCCCTTTCTTTTTTTGAGCTGAGTTCACCCTGATAAGCTTTGCAATTTTGTCATATTATTATTATCTTATTATCATGCATGGCGTGTTCACTACTCCAATTATTGCCTTTTAGTTCATTGTCAAGTGACAAATAAACTATACATATTAAGATGAGTTCCCATGCTTCAAAACAATCAAAATTGTTTGAATATAATACTCGATTGTCAGCTGTCAGTTTATTTAATTACGATGGCTTTCCTTGGATGACCAAAACTCATCGTTTTGAGCAGTCACAAATATAATGCATGAATTAGATTCATTCCAAGTTCTCAATATAATGCCATCGCCCCATTATTTTTTCCCATGCAAAATTGATTAGTCGGTCGATGTTCAGTCCTACCTAACTTATACTAATAGGACAGCAGATAATATATAGATAGCAGTCTTTGTATGTATATATATATACACAAAAGTGTGGGAAATACTTTAGTGAGAATGCAATTTAAATATCAAATAATTTACTCTTCTAGAATTTTTTTTTTCAGACAAAAAAAAAATACAAATAAATAGTCAACATATATATGGTTCCTGTTGTATGGAAGTGTATTTTCTTTCAGAGAACAGCTAGTCGAGTTAAATGCGTAGGTTCTAATTGGTTCCGCTTCCATGTCGTCATCGTTGGGGTGATGATTATTACCGTTATCAAACAAAGAGGTGAAAGACATGCAATTCATTGGGATTGTGGGCCTCGTGTTCTTCTTGTGACTCATGCAAAGCAATAATAGTTGACACTATGCACGTATGTAATGTAATGGTTAGAAGACTCTTAGCATCGATAAAGTGCAACAGTAACTGTACAATCATTTGGAGCTTTCAAAATAGTCTGCCCTAGTTCATCCAATATTTTAATGGTCCTTAATTTCTTTTCTTTTTTCAATTGATTAGTCTCCTAGTTGATCCAATATAAAAGATAAAAAATAAAAAAAATGAAAAATGGATTTATTTTTTTTTAAAATAGTATACCCTTTCAACTTTTAAATTACAAATTTCAATAAAACTATCTACTTATCAGTTATTGATTTGAGAATTGGTTAAAATGATGAATACAAGGAATTTGATATAAGTCTTGTCCATCTAATATTTAAATGGTCTTTAATGTCTTTTTCTTTTTTTTGTTTTTTTAAATTGACAGGTATTAGAGGTAATGGAGGAGGGAGAGGTTGAGAAAGAGAAGTGGAAAATGCCAGAGGATGAAGAGGAGCAAGAGGAGGAGTTCTGGGGTTTTGATGATCTGGAATACGAATATGACAGTTCCTTATCAATGTC
This sequence comes from Dalbergia cultrata, assembly GCA_031216105.1. Taxonomy (NCBI): domain Eukaryota; kingdom Viridiplantae; phylum Streptophyta; class Magnoliopsida; order Fabales; family Fabaceae; genus Dalbergia; species Dalbergia cultrata. The sequence goes on from CM062347.1 coordinate 55,764,526, forward strand.
TCTACCTGAATCCACTGGAAGTACTTAGGATAAAAGGAGTTAGGTGCCACTTTCATTTCATCTGTATATATACATGTTACAAAGATAGAGGTGGCTGTGCTCCTATCTATTCAATATAATCTATGTAGCAGAGGCTTTTTTTTTTTTTGGATGTGAAATATATTTATGATAATTGAACTCCATTATGTCGGCAACTGCAGAGGAAAGTGAGATATCAAGGTTGTTTTTGCACTAATCATTCAATGGTACTCTTAATTTTATGTGAAATTACAGGGCAGAGATGATTGGTTCCAAAAGTTGTCCACTTGCTGCTACTGTTTTTGCAGATGATGTGACTAACAATAATGTGAAATTTGAAATAGGTTTCCGATGGTGACATGCGTTGGAAATATATAGCCTTTAGTAATGGTTCATATTTTTCATGATCGTGGACGGGTATTTTTTGGCTAATTATAGGAGGGAGTTACGTGACTAAAGTGGACAACTACTCTCTGCAAAAGGAAAAGGGAAAGGAAAAACATCATCTGGGCCAATGCTATTAAAATTTAAATGCAAAGCTCAAATTCCAGGCCTAATACATAATGTAAGAGTTTTTTTGTTTGTTTTCCTGATACGTCTGTTTCAAAGACGTATATTAAGAATTGAAAATAATAGTTAGTATCTTTTATTAAATTATCTTAGTCATTTGCAGAGGAAAATGTTAATTAACCAGACAAAAAATAAAAAAGAAAATATCAAATGAATTTTGAATGTTCAAAATGAGAAATATTATTTTTGGTAAATATTCCTTACTATATGTTTTAAGAGGCATTCATAAGCAAATTCATAAAATGCTATGAGAAAAAACTATTATGCCAAATGTAACTCAATTATCACTAAAGGTTAGGTGTGGTAGTAAGCAAGTTGTAATACAGAAATGATTAAAAACTTAAATAAACATCTTGGTCAAAATAGCCTTTGAAGAGTTAATCATATTTATGAAACCATCATAATTAGAAAAATTACTTAGTTACAAGTATAGTTGCAATTATTATTGTGTTAACTAGAAGTATCGGCAAAACCGCAAAAGATATAAAGGAAAAGAAAAATAATCATCTTAAGGTCTGCAAGGAGCAGGGTCTCACTAACATACATGCATTGTGGCGATTTCATCTTAATCTGATTAATTTCAATTGTAAGTATGTCTCTCACAATGTTTTGTTTTAGAAGGTCAAATAGTCCCCATTTATTTTAATGGATAAACTCGGAACTTATTTAACCCAGCCAAGATTAATTTCTTCTTGAGGATCAATATGATTGTCATGTTAAAATGATGATAATATTCAGCACAATAGAGCACAAGAATAACTATGCACCACGAAGTTTTGTGGACATTTATTGGCTGTCATGCAAGTTGACATATGCCTTCATCCTCTCTTTTGGAAATTGGAAGGCCCGGTAGAGCTGTCATGTACTTCTTCTGAATGCATATGACATTAATTATTATAGTTAATATCAATTGGGGATTCACATGTGCTCATTTTCATGCATATATTGAGAAGAGTAATATTTGGTGTACAACTAAATTACACAATAAATGTATATCATACACTTTATCACCATTGGATGTGATGTGTGGTCTCCACCATCTCACTCATTCATCAAATCTAATGGTGATAAGGTATATGGTGTGTATTTATTATACAATTTAATTGTACGTCTAACCTCACTCTATTAAGAAACCAACCCACCTACAAGTAGAGTAAGATATAATAAAATTCAAGTTGGAGTGCCTGTGGTTCTGTTGCATCTTCTACTCAGGAGATTGGTTTCATTGTTTTTGTTTGTCTAGGCAGACACAATAGCACGGGTTAAAAAATCAAAACTATTCTAGTGCATATTTTGAGAGAGCATGTGCTGCAAATCAGAGCTGGAAACTCAAAGGTAATCAAGGTGCTGAGCAAATCATATCTCAATAGAAAATAGGATTAGTCAAGGGTTTTCTAACCTTGGTCCTTAAAGCATTGGTGAAGAGTTTTACTATAAGTAAGTTTAAAAGTTTTCTAATAGACCACACACCTTGAAAACTTAATAATTACATTTTTCAATGATGAAGTTACCTTATTCGAAATCTGGACTAGTGCCCTAAAAAATAATTATCAGATAATAGACATGATCAAATTAAATAAATAAAGTTGGTCCAATGACATTTAATGCACCCAGGCATCAATGCGCCCCTTCGGAACAGAGATTCTGATCTCATATGTACCTTCTGTAATCACAATGTATGTACTATATATCTTGTATTAAACTACTGAAACGTGTTCATGGTCAAATTAAAGATTAGAATACTTTTGCATGGGATCCTAAATCTCAATCTCCCCATATTGTCATGGCACAAAAACAAATTTAAATATGATCCACTAATTAATTTTAAAAACGTAACAGACAACAATCACTATTTTGTTCTACAGCTGTATTTACATGCACACCAAAAAACAAAAAAACACTATGGCACTAGCTTATTTAAATATGAACTGGTGGCACTCTTTGGATTTGGATGGCGAATATATTACTTCAACGTAGATTTGGTTAATTAAAAGGTTGCATTTATGGTATGTGTTAGTTCAACGCTGCCCGAAACAGCCCAAAAAGTTGTTCGGTAAGTAGGAGAACCTTAAACAAATGATTAAAATGTCTTTCAAGTTTATTTTTCAATACTGATGTGTTGAAGGTTGTTTAACTTAAGAAAGACTTGGAGGATATATAGTGGCGGCTGTGGGGCAATAGCAAAGAAAATGCAGCTAAGGATAAATATTAATACCTTAACATGACGTATTATCGTTTATTTTTGTTGTAGTTGACACTGAATGAAAATATATCTATGAGCTGAAGCCTGTACTAGCCACTCACACAGATGAAAGGATTTATTTTACTCAAGAAGTTGAAGTCAATTAAATTAATCACCAAGTGCCAACAAAAATCAAATTTCCATGACATTATTGTTGGCCTCAGGAGCAATGCTAGATTATAAGTATATATTAAAAAGAAGTCATGCAATGCCATGACTAAAAATCTTACAATTTGGTAGGAGGGTTATGATAATTTTGACCTTTGTTTTTTAAAATTTATGTTATCCTTTCTCTTGGCGAGTGTTCAATAATCAGCTAGCCCCATTTGCGACTACTGTTTGCACTTTGCAAGTTAACATCTGTCTTTCCATTATCACTGTCTAATTAAGAAGTTTCGAAGCTACAATACATTGCCTTAGATGATGTGGTTTGCATCCCATTTTGTGATCAATTTCTTTTGACAAAAAATGCTTTAAAAAATATATATATTATCAGAAATTTTTTACAAGAATCATGACATCAAAGAAAGTGATAAGTTTCACTTATTTATCAAATTGTCAAAAAAAAAGGGAAAAAAAATCCTATCATTCAAACTATGATACTCTAGCAAAACTTCTGACTTGTCAACATTTTTCTGTATTAATTTCACCAGTACCAAAATTAAAGTTCATTCACAAGTCATTGCTACAACTTGCACCTAACGCATGAACAAACTGGGATCAAGACAGCTAACTCCTCAAGGAAATTAATAAATAGAATATCATTTTTTAATTTTTTAGGGAAAAAAAAAAGGTCCGCTCTCCAGAGGGAGTAGGTGACCAAGACAGCAAATCAGAATGGTGTTAAGAGATTGGTATGATTTTCTGACCTGTTTAGCTGGGTACCACAGCTGCTCCTATCCAATGAATTAAACCAATGTCCTAATGTCACAGACACTTATTTTCTGTATTAAATCCATCAGTCAGGTGGTCCTCTCCTACGTTTGTACTTTGTATGGATGTGGATTGATCTTCATCACCTCAAATTTATGCACACTGCTGGTACACCAATGGATTATATCCAGATCACCATGGCAAGATTTTATTTTGTTAATCCCCTCTGTGCTATGGAATGCAGGCTTCAAATAATCAAATTGGAATTTTCTTAAAGGAAACAAATGCATTGGGAAATACTAGACCAACTAAACGGCAAAATAGACATAGAATTGGGTAAAAACGAAAGACTAGTTGTAACAAAAAGCAGAAAACAATTCATCAATATGTATTTGAAGATCACAATTCACAATACTGTTTTACATATGAACTGTAGCTTCAGTAGCATTCCCTGCTGTACTACCTAGACACATTTGCTTCTATTACACCTTCAAGATTGATACACTGCAGGATTATCTCCAATATCACCATTTTGAAAGACTTTGAACACAACAGCATTCATTAGTCATTACTGTCAAAAGAATTTCTGGTCATCTAAGTAATAGCTAAAGAATATATAACTAAACATAATTAGCAACACAAAATTTGAGAGAAGACAAAACTCCTCAGGGATACTTAAGCCATCTAACCAACCAGCTAAAGGTAAATCTTTGTCGTCCAATCTCTTCCTGCATCAGAAAATTAGACAAAATGTCATCTGGTGAAAATGGAAAATTGCTAATGCCCCACCAACATGCAGCAGCTAGTAGGTACTAGGTATTGTTTACACCAGTCACACAGGGAACACAAAACTGCCTCAACTTCAAGCTCAATCCTTATGCCTCTTTAGCTCTGCTGGCAGGAAGCGGAATCGAAGGCAAACAAATATCATCACTCGAACAGAGTCGCATGCATGCAGTTTGTCATTCTACAATGGTTGTCCTTTTCTCCAGCAAAGACTCCAAAAATTCTGAACACAATTTGGTGAGGGGTGGCAACATATGTGATGACCCAGTAAATATGGTTTCCCAAGGCCTCTCTGATGCAGCAGATGAAACAGACAAAGTCTTGTCTCTTTTCACATCAAACTTGGGTAACTCTCCGTAAATAGACGTATATCCAAATTGTCCTGAAATAGCAGAGAAACCAAAAAATGAAAAAAAATAGATCTTGAACTAGTATACAAAGGCCATAAAAAAAGTTCCATGTATTATTGTCTACACTCAACAATCTATTTCAGCTGGTTCTTTCTTCCCTTTTGTTTAGTCTGTAAGGGATACATTTGGACCAAATAGTATAAAACCTGAGCTAAACATAATATTGACGATGAAGAAAAAGTCACCCCACCTGTTTCTTCAAGTGCAACACGACCATCCTGCCTGATCATGCTAAGTTCATGGGCTTCTTTCCCATACGGATCAAAGATGACATATTCATGATCTCCATTTATGTATGCAAGCAGCATCTGCAATGGTTTTCCATCAATAACTGCCTGTTCAGATATATCTCCTTTCAGAAAAGCAAGCCCCCCTCCCTTGGCCTGAATGCAGAGAGCAAGATTGAGAGAAGAAACAGAAATACTGTAGATCATCTTCTACAATCAAGAATTCATTCATATACCAGACAGGCCATAAAGTTAGATAAAAAGTCAATTCTGCAGAATACTTCTCATCGCAACATAAAAAATCTGAAGTATCTTATATTTCTATGCTTTGGGAGATTATTATGCAGGACTAAGTGAGCCTAGACTGCAGTACAAACATTATCAAATTTTTAGTTTCTATCTCAAAGAACACGCAATGCTGACTTGCACTTTTTTATTCATTGCTATCACTAGTTAACATAGATACTTAGTGAGTTTGTCTCCATTCTCCAGTTCTTTTCCCGCTACCTTTTCTTTTGTTTCTTTTGTGGCCAGTATTTATTCCAACTTGAACTGAAGAGAGACAAACCGTGAAGAGTTACTAGTTGACTCACTCACACTACCCTCTTCACACGGAACATAATTTAGTCCACTAAAATTGTCCCAGAAACAATACAAGAGAGGAGTCACCTCCCTTTATCAAACATAACGCAATTACGCAACACAAAAAAAAGGCCAACACTTCAAATTTTGTAGGTTGCCAGTTGTTGTATAATGTGTCTATGCTTTTTAAGCATTTGATATACTAAAGAATGCCCCCAAAAAAAAAAGGGTAGTCTTTCTTTGTTTAACAGAGATATGCATTTAAAGAGCATTCTACTTGCCTAGTTAAGAGCTCAAATGGTGGCCTATAATTGAATTTACAGACACAGAGTTCAGGAAACAAGCATACCTTTGTTACAGACCAGGAAGCCATAGGAATGGGATCTGTTACGTTGAATAATAAGATTACTCCATCACCTTTAAGCATACGATCATTTAATTCGGGAAGGAGAGCAAGGATAGCAAAATATGATAAATCTACTGCACAGGAGACAGCTGCATAAATGTGCCCAAAAAAAAAAATTTCAGACCAACACTATTCCCGTCATGGAGTCAAAGGTATAGACCTATTCTAGTGTTTGCAAAAAGATAGAAAGAGTTGAGACTTTCATTACAAGTATTTATCCCATACTGCAGAAAATAAAATTACAAGACATAAAATCATAGGGAGTGTATAGATAGAAATCATCATAGGGAAAAACAGTAATCTTTAAGAACCTTCTATTTGAAGCCTGTACGACCAAGAGGCAGCTAACTTTGACATGCTCCAAACAGATAGCTGTGGTCTTGAACCATGAGATACAGACAGAAGATACTCTGACTTTCCAGCAAAGATAAGGCTCATAATTGGCTGGGGAAAAAAAGAAAAGAAAAGTGCAATTAAATAAGATGAGAGGGGAAAGAGTACAACCATTGATTATTGAACCCTAAATACAATACCGAAAAGCAAAACTACAGGCATCTACACTGGAATAAAACAAAAGGAAATTATTTTGTCAATTAGTTTTTATTCTTTGGTTAAAATATATTTTTGCTCCCTATACAAGACATTCACATTAATTTGGTCCTTGCACAATTTCTTTTCATTTGGTCTCTAGTATATGCAATCATTTTCAATTTCACCTCATCCATATGTCATCATTATAATACCGTGAGCTTAGCATAAAGCTACTATGATTATAAGAACCAAATTGAAAATAAGTTTCATGTATAGGGACAACTTAAAAATGGATGTCACATATAGAGACTAAATATATATTTTTAACAGTTTTTTCCTTTTCTTGTATTTGGTGCTTTGGTGCATGTTGCCAAATAATGACCCAATAATCATCAAGGGTAGATTAGCTTTACTGCCTTCAACAATATACTTAAATCCTCATACAAACTCTATCAACTATTTACAAAGTACTAGCAAATTAACTTCACCATGAGCATCTAGGTGAGGTGCTACCATGTCTTATTTGTTAAATGGAGCAGATGTTTAGCATATACTGTTTTAGTACGAAGAAACATAAAGAAAGAGATGACTAGGGTTCAAGAAAATCACAGTTGGAGTCTCTCCTACAACAGCCATAAGCACATTCTTATCAGGGTCCCACAATGTAATAACAGTGTCTGCTGCGACTGCCAGCACGGAACCATCAGCTGAAAAAGCAGCAGCTCTCATTGCTTTATTTCTGCAAAGGGAATTATGTCATGACAATAAATCAGTCATACCAAAAACTTCGCATAATCTCAAGCAGAAGCAATCAAGAGCTATGTCAACTTTTTGCTTGTCCTGCTGAAGATTAATATTAAATTCTTCTCTTATGCAAATAAATAATCTTCCTGGAGCTGCCAAAGCAACAATTAAAATAAATGGAAGACTATAAAGAACAATCCCTCCATTGTAATGTCAACAATCAAAATAAGAACGGTGATAAAACCATTGCAGCGCATTACGGGAGTTTGGCAAGGAATCTTGAAAATCTAGAGAAGTTCACATCACCACAAACTGTCTTTCGTAAAAATAATTTTCCTCTAAAAAAAAAAGGCATGAAGGCTCTGTCCACATCTGATATCCATATTTATCATCAGTAACCCTTCCAATATTTAGATGACATGCACCTTGTTTCTAAAAGGCAAAAACTAAATACCGTTTTGGTTGGTTTTTTTCCTTTGAAGTCTATACCCTACAAAAGCAAATACTATTTCTAGCAATTAAAGCAGGATTTTATACTTGTATGATCCAACAGCATGGCACATCCAACCAGAATTCAGAAGCATCTGGCCTTTCTGCTGAATTTCTGCTTCTTTGCAGACCCATATCTGAAACATACAAAAAAATAAATACCAGCCAAAAAAATCATGAGCATCAATAACAATTTTTCTAAAAATACCTTGAAATCTCCACCATAAGATGAGCTGACAGCCATACGACAAGTTGGATGAAAAGCAATAGCAGAAATGTGAGCATCCCTGCCAACAAGAAGAAACATGTCAACTCTTCTTTCTAATATATCTAAAGGTACTACACATTTGATGTTCATCTCCACAAAGAACTTCTACTTCAGGAAAAGTTACAAAATAGATTGGAAAAAAAAAAAATCAACCACAATACACAACACCTGAATAAGTCATACCATTTATTTAAGTAATGGTAATGCCTACATAATGTAGGCTCTCTGGGACTAAATACATAACCTTGATAAGGCTTCTGAAAATTTTTCAATTTTCTTGCTAAAATAATCATTGGACTTACCTGTGGGGTTCATATATAAGGGTGGAGACAGAAAATCTTTTATCTGAATCCAAATCCCAAAATTTCAAACAAACAAGACCTCCTACTCCTTCTTCAGGAAGCTTAACTTCAACAGTACCCATCATAGAACCATCAACAGACAGCTCCACCAAAGTCACTACCACCTGTAACCACATTAATCCATGAAAATTTAATCATCAATCAAATACTTTATAAGTTTAGGAAAGATGTAGGAGAAATCATAAACAAGATGTCAAGGTATCATACAAGAAAAATATAACAAGTAACTTCACATACCGTGACCTCATCAACTGGCTGGTGGTTTCTTTCACAGACTTGAACCTGCCAAACAACATGTCAATTTGAAGGCCGTAATCAGATCTTAATAGTAATCATAAATTACAAGAACCTATATTTTTTGCAAGCGGGGAAAAATAAAGAGATATAGAATATAGAGCATTTGTTTGCACTTATTATTTAATAAAAGCACTTTTTTTTATCAAAAAACAATTAAATTTTTTTAGGCCGCTTAAGTAAGATTTTTAAGAAAACGAATAGGAAAAAAACAAGTTTCTTTTTTTTAGATACAAATACAATTAGGAGTTGCATCTGATAAAATCAATTTCGGAAAATCAATTCTGAATACTGTCTTAGAATCATCTTTTTGAAAAGTTCATCTGAAAGTGCCCATAATTCATGTGATATTCTTAATCAAAATCATGTTAGGTTATTCTGTTGTTAAGACAATCTATTTTAAAAAGTTCAGTAAACAATCTTAAATGAAAGCTGTTACCTCATAAACTCCACGATTAGCAAACAAGCTGTAAAATTGGATGCCATAATTCTCTGTCTGTACAGCCACTATACCAGAAGCGCAGTCAAAGGCAGCTCTGCCAGAAAAACTCTCACATATTTCTTGATGTGATAAAGGGGCCTGAAAAGCAAGCGTAATGTAAACTTTATATCAAGCTCCAGCACTTGTTTTTATGCAAGCGACAAAAACATATATTTATATATTCCTGTAAAAAAAAATTTTAAAAAAGGAACCATATAAAAACCATTTTACCAAAAACAAAAAGTTATCATATTTTTTTAGTATGGTTTGACGTGAAAATGAACTAAAAAATGGAACTCATAAAAACCAAATATTGGGTTTAAAATGGCCATGGCATTGCAAGTTTGCAAACCAAAATAATACAGAAAAACTATAATAAAGGTGCATAGTTTAATTTCCCAGAGAAAATTTCTACATTGTAGTCAGATATAATCAACATAGTGGCTTTTCAATGCATTAGAGAACAATATTAGGACACACACACTTAGAAACAAGAATATCAGGGGAACAAAGACAGGAACTAACCTTTATCCCTGAAATAGATCTCATTATTTCCATTGAAGGGGTCTTCAATATATGAATTTGGTTATCTGCACAAGATATCTGCAGACCCTTAATTAGTTAAACAGTATAATGGGCTAGTTTGGTGTCAAGACAGACCCAGATGTCCTTAACTAATTGTTTTACTACACATAAGTAATCCTTACTGAGGAAAGTGAAGGATCTGGAGAATCTATGAAATACAGAAGTGGAGATCCGATTCTTGGTAAAAATTTCTTCTTTCCTGAGTCTAACTGCCAGAGCACCAGAACTCCTTCCTTCCCCCCTAATATAAAACGAAGCCATACAACCAGAGTATTATATTTGGAAAAGACAATAAAAAATCCAGCTCAACAAAGCATAAGAGATTTTGACCATCACACACACACACACACACCCCAGATTTTCTATTTTCTAAAGATTCAGTTGCCAGTGTGTATCATATGCAAACATCACTCAGAAAGGGTAACTTGTATTCATAAATGCATTTACTTTAAGAAAATCAAAGTACAAAGCCTAGATGCAGCATATTAGACAGATACAAACCATCAAATAACATAGCACATTACACAATTGGCACACAAGAAATTAGAGTCAATATAAGATAAGATTATTTTAAAAAGATTTGTAATTGAACTAACAATAATTGAAACTAACACAAGTATTTAAAAAAAAAAAAGGAACTACATAATTCAGGCAAATATTTAAATTTGAGTGCACAATTTACAAATTTTGTTTACCTGAATACAGATAGGCTCCATCGGAAGAGAAAGATAGAAGCCTTACTTCAGCAGAGTGCCAATGCCATGTCGAGCATGATTCAGCATCATCATTTTCCCTTACCCCAGGCTTATCTTCCCCATCATTCATTGATATTCTGTTCACCGATCCACTACTATCCAGAAACTTCTGAGTACCAAATCCTCTCCAAATTAAAATTCTTCCAGTTACATCACCTGCAGCCACAGTCCTCTCTTCCGGATGGAATGCAAGAACTGTAAAGGTCTTCGTATGATGCAGGGTAATCTTCTTTGACACAACAGAATCAGAGTCCACTTTTGGAACTTTCCAAATTTGAAGCTTGCGCTTGTCTTTTATACTCAAAAATTTTCCTGAGGGACTAATGGTCAAAGATTCTGGTCTCTGTGTCTGTCAAAAAGTGAGAAAAAATTCAGGCACTTAAGCTACCACAACAGGTAATAACTTTTTAAAAAAATAAAAATAAAAACAACAACAGGTAATAACTCAATTGCATTCTCAAGTAGGTTGACAGCGTACTAGGATGAACAGATTGAAAAAAAAAAAAAACCCACCAGCCCAAATGATGTTAAGCTTGGGAATGCCAACCACTAATTGAAATTAGGAAAACGAATATGTTCATTGAGTTTGACTTTCTAATAGTTACAACCTTTTGACCATTATCAAGGACGTGCAAGAAGGTGATATAGTCATTAATGAATTATCCATCAAGAAGCTGCAACAATATAAGCAATGAACAACAGTGAGAAGAAAGGGCGGGTACCAGACAATCCTCGAGGACCTCGACAATGTCAGCACCCAGCACATATAGCTTTAATATGAAACCTTTTGTGCTAAATTCACTCACAACAACACTGACTAAATTACAAAAATATTCATGAGTATGATATGACCATTCAGATGAGCATTGTACATTTCTACCATCCTCAGATCATAATATTATTCACAACCACCACAATCAAGACAAAACCAAAATAACTTGTAACATAGAGTTTCCATTTTACCTCCTTCAAGACAAGGTTGCCAACCTTCTGAAAGTTTGTCAAATTACACTTCCTGATCTGTCCACAAAGAGGTTTGGGACGGTTGTCTTGGGAACTTTTATCTTGAACAGACACATAAGCAAAAACATTAGACGTATTTGCATTGTTTTCTTCTGAGGGACATAATAATGAAGGTACCACCTAAAAGATTTAGAATTTATCAAACAAACAGTTAGCCATAACCTTCATATATTACAATTAGCCATAACCATCATATATTACAAAATGCATTAAAAAAAACACGCGCGCGCACATAAACACTCAGAGTAGTAGGGTATCGTCTGGTTCCTAATCCACAAGCACAAGCAGATGAATCAAACAATCAAAACATGCACCAAAATGAAACTAAAACATTAAACTGAGAGTTGCTATACCTAGTTTGACAACGAAAATCTTACCAGACTCAAAGCACAGTTCGACTTGTTCCTTATTTAAAAAAGTCTAGAAAATACACTAACACTTTGTTTATTCCAGTGTTCTGCACTTGTTCCTTTGAACCAAGTCTAGTCTTCGAATCTCATGAATTAAAATTAAAAAAATACGTATTCAAATATGTCCCCTAGTATTAACTAGCTTCCTTCTTCAGCTCACAAGCCCAATAAACTTCAAACACCAAAAAAAGAACCCAACAAAGACAACAGCAAAAGGTTGAAACTTTGAGTGGAGTGGAAGTGAAAGCGTTACCATGGAGAAAATGGGGAGGCCCAAATCGAGTTTCTTGAGCGGTTCGGGAACGGAGAAGTCCCAATAGCGAATGGTTCCGTCGAGTGAAGCTGTCCAACAGTAGCAGAGGATGTCGGAAGAGGGCACCACGACCACCGAGGTAACGGGACCATCGTGTCCTTCCAGAGAGGAAACTTGGAACCCTGTTGAGGTGCTGAAGATGGAGACTGTGTTGCCCGTGCAAACGAGGAGGCGCTTGGCGTCGTTTGAGAACGCCGGTGGCGACGACACGTAGTTTTGGCCTCCCCTAATCATTGTCTGCCAACTGCCAAGCACCACAACACCTAAAACGACCAGAAGGTGAAACGAATGAAACGGTGAGCTTCGTGGGAAAGAAGGAATGGAGGCGGCACTGGTTAACGCGCCGTCGTCGAAATGAGTTGTTGTTATGAGGGGAAGCACAGAGAAACAGGGTCGCCATGGGGCAATTATTCGAGGTTGATGACTATGTGGCCCAAGCTTTGTTTGGCCCAATTTTTTTTATAGTTAAGTTTTTGTGTTTGGAGGTCCAACTGAGTTTTACTTTTTAAAAGCCCAGCTAGTTGATAGTCCCTATTGCCCAAAACTGTATTTACCAAAATTCCAAAAAAAAAAAAGGGAAGGCTATGTAAGAGCTAACCAAAAAACAAAAGGGAAGGCTATTACCAAAACCCATTGCTACTCGCAAGTTGTCTCTCTCAATGAAATATATCAGTATTTAATGTTCACATATTACCAGTCCTAATTTCTTGTTGTATCATCATCTAAATCTAACTACATGTTGCCGTAGTATTTGAAATTGAAAGAGTTTAATTCATCAAGTAAAGCATCAAAATCATTAAAAATTGATAGAAATTATGACAACTCAATTCGACTATAAATAAAGAGTTCTTCTGACGAGTACCTTAAAAGTGCTTGTTAAGAAATTAAAAGTAATTGATTTGTAATTATTTTAATATATTCATAGCTTTTGAAACTTGAAAAAACTTATTTTTTAGTGCAATATTTGCCAAATTTGATTTCTTAATGAGTTACCTAAAAATCCCATAAAAAATAAATTATATGAGAGATTCTCTTACAAATTAGTATCCTAATACTTTTTAGTGAAGGGTGGCTAACATTTAACTATGAAGCCACCAACTTGAAATATACTACTTTTTAAAGTTGTTCGGTGAATCTTTTTTATTATAAGTTTTTTTATTAAAAAGTTTATATATAAATATAAACTTATCCAAACATTCACTTAAAACCTCATTGTGCACCATTATTTTGAAACAAAAATATATATTTTTAAACAAAAAGTACACTGTATGTTTATATAGTATGTTTGGATACATTTTTTGAAAATAAAAATCTTTTTGATTCAATGATATAAAAATATCTGAAAGAAAAATCTAAAAGAGAACACATGACAAGGAGTTCCCCTTCCTCCTTGTTGCACGGCTTGGCCAAACCAAAATCATTTAACTTAGGAGAAATTATCTTATTTAGAGAATATGTCATTGTTTCATGCTGTTGTGCTGTGGATTTTTTGTTACTGGCATTCTTGCAAGTAAGGAATACCTCATAATGTTCAAATAATGAACAGTAAACCTTTCAAGTTGTTTCTTAACAATTTCAGTGATAGAACAAGTTAGGCATTGACAATGTCAAAAGCCATACATTTAATAGTCCTTGGATGAAAAATATTAATATCATTTACAAATTTTATTATTAGACAAATTGATCCTTAACATCATTTATAAAAATAAATAAATAAATCTCCGTTCTCTATCTTTTTCCTTCCTTCGTCCTCTTCACCACCACCCCCATTAAGAATGTCTTTGGTGTACTGTTTGCAAACCATTATTTGAACTTTTGACGTTAAAATTTATGTTGAGATGTAGCTCAACGCAATTTTTCAGGAAATATTGAAATGAATTAAAGCTCAATTTGCAACCTTCAAACCATGGCTTCGGTTAAATATTAAAGAAAAAGAAGAGTTGGGGAAGGAATACATACATTGTCATTTAATCCTTGAAACTCCAGGGAGTTGATGACCGCCAAAGCTGGAGCCAGATAAACAAAAGAAGGGCTCTGTACCAAGGGCAACCTCGACCCAAAACTGGTATGCAACAATGTTGTCACTCCGGACACGAACAGCACAGTTGACACCACCATAGCAGTGTTCTCCTATACCCACTAACCCCATCGGTTAAATGTGTAATGAGAATCAATGAACCCAATATCGAAGCATCATGCTGTAAACCATATACACCAATAGGAACTACAATATCCATTTCAAAACCAAAAATAATAAATAAATAAATCAGCATATAATAACTATACGTAAAAAAATTTCAATCTTAGGGAAAGAACAAATAGAAGCATTTTGTGTTATTTACTTTCCAAGACAATGTAAATCTCTTAGCACATGAATAGGGTGAAGGAAGAAAGGGGACATGGGAGGAGGTTTTTTTTTTCCATGTGTAAATAAAGTTTGAGATTAATTTATTCAATAATAAAATTATCATTAACACAAATAATCCTTCGAGGGAAGTGTCTAACTTTTGACAATATTTGGATTCAAGTTGACACTTTCTAATCATCAAAAACTAACTTATTTGACATTAAAATTGTCAAAAATTAACTTGGAAATTAACTCAATAATAGATGAAATTGAAAAGGCCCAACGTGTACTGGAATATTTAGGCAATTTGGTTAGAGGGAAAGGATAGTTTACAGCGACTGCTGAAAGAGGAACGTGGTCATTTCATACTTGACCTTCGATAACAATTGGCAAACCTGATCTTAGTGATTTAACTTGAATTTTTTTTTTTCTTTCTTCAATGAATTTGCCATGTATAATAGTACATTATTGATCGAATTAACGACAAACGCTAGATATCAAATTTCCACTTTTCAAGTGCCATGCGCCCTGAATCGCTGCTTTTGAATTATGATAACTTCGTGCTAACGCCACAAAACGAACATACAGAAATTGACATTCCATCAAACTATAGAAAAACGAAATCAAGCCGCTGCTATCCTGAATTTTATAGCGTCTAGCTGGCTCATGCGTGAATGCCTGCACTACCCTGCGGTCACTAATTAAATATATAGTAAGCAAATGCAGTGGAGATGAAATAACCCTGCCATCATGTGAAGAAGGCAACAATCAATTTTTCCCCGCCTTAACTAAGTTTTGCAGAAACAGCTCCGAGGTACACAAACCCAAAAACACGATTGACACTAAAATACAAGAACAATACGATTGGCCCCAGGATATATAACTTGATAACCCGATTACGGGTACTGATTATAAAATAATCAGACTCAACTGCTGGAGTTGGAAAACAACCACTGATTCAGATCAATGGACGCAGATATAACCACTCTGACATAGCAGACGCATTTGTTCTACTCCACGTGTAAGTACATGGGAACGGATAATTATAAATATACTCGAACCAAGGGTCTTTCACACCTCCCTCTTGACTAATCCTGCATAATGATAAGTATCGACTAGTTAGAATGGGTCCCTAACACATTTCGAGGATAATAAATACCGCAAAGCAAAGGTAGTATTACCACCGGACTTAGGCAAGTCATACATTCTGTACTTTGCTTGATATTTCTTTCACTTTCATGTCTCCTTTTTCCTGCAATCAATAAGCCTCAATTTTTAAGAAGTCATAAACAGATATATATGCTATGATGCTGATTGGAGCAAGGAGGATACACTATTTCCACGACAGTTTATCAGAAATTTTTTTATACTCTTGCAAAGCAACAGAGGGAGAAAGAGAAAGAGAATTGACCATGGGCAATAAATAGTTAACACTTGACACATTTTGTAGTAAAATAAAATCAGCAGAAAGAAAAGAACTATCAACGAAACAAGAAAGGTCAAGTTCCCAGATCACTGTCGCGAAGATCTTCCGACTAGTACATGAAAATTCGGGGATAAAAGAAGGTAATCAACTAGTTCATAAAGAAAGCCGCCATAAATTGGTACACCATAGAGGACCCCAATATTGACTATTAATCACACAAAAAGAGCTTACTGTCTCCTCAAATTCCTTTTCTTTAGAATCTTTCATCAGCCTCCAAATTGTACTTCACTATCATCTTTAGTTGTTGAAAGTTAACATTGAAACAGAACACATCCTTTCCAGTCCATGTGTTCAATAACACTCAAATGTGGCGTGCTCATAAGTCAGGTAGCCAAATAAAATAATAATGCCTAACTTAATTTAAAGAACCAGGGAAAAGGCCCATAACTAACATGTGTTTTAGGTTTTAGTTGTAGCTTCCATAGTAACTTGCATATAAAGCTTGTGGCCCAAAGACAGACTTAACTTAAAAGGCTATTTATCTTTAACAAACTCAAACCAAAGTCACTCTCAAAGTTTCAATTCTTCCTTAATAGCAAGGCAATAAAAGTAGACAAATATCCAATATTAAAAGCAGATAATCAGTGATCTTACAAAAATTAGTATATTAGTAAACTAATAACAGCTCACCATTCCCTTGCTCTCATAATAATCATCAAGAGCCCATTGATACTTTGACTGATTCAACCCAAACCAACGTGCCAAATGATCATCCAAGCTTGAGTGGGCTGTAAAAGGAAAAGTAATCAATATTTACTTAGCAGGATTAAACAAGAGAATTTAAAAAAAGAAAAAAAAACTCAAACAAGGACCAATTGTCTTGTAGGATCTGGAATCAAAATAAAACAGGGCACAATGCATGCTTGTCCATTGAATTTAATGAAATCCGACAGACAGCACAGTACCTCAACCAGATTGAAAACATTCCAGGTGTAAGACTAACTAGGTAGACCCATTTTATTTCCTTTTCAAGAATCATAGAAACATAACATGCAGTGTTATCATGAAATGCCCAGCCACAGTTTGCATGCGCATTCTTCAATTTACTCAATCTTGGGCAATGTCCATCTTTGCCTCCTTAAGAAAACCAAGGAGACAGAGAAGACAGGAACCGCTATCTTCAACAAAAGAGTGAGTACACGCAAAGTTGCTAGATGTATCAGTACCTTAACCCCAAAGAATTCCCCCCCGGAAAAAGATAAATCATATCAAACCCTTCGAATCCAGCTATCTGTCACCCTATGTGCAACTTGTATTCTAGTCAGCAACCACAAAAGAGCATATAAAAAAATCTCAGAAGAAAGACGTGTTTTGCCCAAAAGGGAAAAACAAACAGAAATCCTACTACCTACCAAAAAAAAATCAATCACTAGATTCAAAAAAACATTATAATAATTTTTTAATATAATATATAATTAGTTACCAAATCAAAGCATATCTAAAAATGGAAAGCATCACTCATCCTCATCCATCTACATCTCCATCGCAAGACTATTCAAGTTTTCAATAATTCATTTCAAATAATCAAAACAACTTAAGATCAAAGTGCACCCATTAATTATTCACTCATTATCCATTTTTTTTCTAAAAATAATCCCCAATTTCGAGTACATTTCGTTATCTAAGCCGTAGGCAAAACAATGCATAGCCACACACACACACACTCTAGCGAACACGCCAAGCATTAAGCAAGCAAAGCGAAGAAGCGAAGCGCAAACACTTACCAGTTTGAACCTTAGTGACAGCATTCCTGAAAAACCCTACAACGGAGCCATCGGAGAGGGATTTCTCCTCCGTGAGGAGAACGGGCTTCTGAATCTGCGGAGGCGGAGGCTGAACGGGCGGCGGAGCGATCTTGTTGGGGGAAGGCGGAACAGTGGGGTCGGAGCAGGGCTTCGGAGTGGAAGGCGGCGTCATGAAGACGGTGTACGGCCCGATTTTGCCGATCACCGGTGGCGGCGTTGATTCGGCGTTGATAGGCATTTTGCTGGCAAAGGAGAAGAGCGAGGGAATCGGAGGCGATGGGGTTCGAAGGCTGGGTTTGAAGCTAGAGAGAGAGTGGAGTGTGTGTGTGTGTGTGAGAGAGAGAGAGAGAGAGTGTGAGTTCGCGCAACCCAAGTGGTTGGTGTTGGATCTTTTGTCTTCCGATGTTAAAGTACTTTTAGCTGTTCTCCATTCTTTTCTTTCTCTTGACTCTTCTTACACTTATTTTACTACTCCACTGCGTTACATTAAAGCATTTTGCTTTTCTTTTGTTTTTCCCCACCCTGCAATAAAGGCATTCATTCACAAAAGTAATGTAAAAATTCCAACAAAAATTGTACACAGATAAACTTTCAATAAAATTACCAACATGTTCTCTTCATCAAGACTTAAGTTATAAGGAGGAGGCGCGATTCAATTAGCAATCTGACCACGATGTGACCACACACACACACATAGATAACTTTTTAAATAATAAGTATAAAAGTCAACTATCATTATCATATAACAATACAATATTGGATGATGGTGTAAAACCTTTTTACACTGCTAGTGGATAACAACTAAATTATATATATATGGGTGAAAATCCATTTATATCATGTGTCATTATAAGTGATTGTTTAATAATTTTTCATTTAAATTGATTTAATTGATCCGACCATTACCTTATATGATATTATATGTGATGTTAAATTGACAAATAATAATAGGCATATAGTTTATTAATTAATATTTATATTTTTAAAAATATATTATCTATTAAAATAAAATGAATTGATGAAATATTAAATCATTTTTCAAATCAGAGGAAATTTGATATATTAAATAGACCACACAAACATTTTACTACTAGTAAAATAATATAAAAAACATGATAAACTGCACAACCAATCGGGACCATGTCCCCAAATCACAAACTAGCCTCGTTACAAAAATTACAGGACAACAATTACAAATTTAACCCACTCGAATAGCGGCTCAAATAAGGGTAGTATACAGGAATGTTAGCTTGCAACCACGAGGTTTCCCTGCCACAATTCTATCTAGCTACGCAAAGGAATACGACATAGATCCCCGACAACGGCATAAAAACAGAGAAGTAGGCGTCAACTAGCCACAATGCACGTTGGTTTAGTCTTCCATTATACTTCAGCTCAGTCGCATTGAAAAGCATAGATTAGTCGTAGACACACCCATCAAATAGACCAACTAGTTACGTTAATAAGCATACATTTTCTTTTTTCCTTTTTCTACCTTTCGTCGTGGTTCAAATTACAGAATTTGAACAAAACAACACATGATTTGAGAAAACTACACTAATATATTACTACCACTAAAAATCTATTCAGGAAGAATAATTCACTGTAAATACTGAAGGGCATAGTCTCACATCCTCACAAAAAACATGTCTCATGCCACTCATGGAAAAGTTGTTCTCGAGCCAGAACCATCCATACAAACAAATGCACTGTGGAAACCAATTCACACGTTCTGGCCAGAGCAATGCCTGTAAAGTAATCAGTGACCAATAATACAATCTTTCCCGCCAACTTATGCTTAGAATGATTACGCAACTTTTAAGTCGAGCCACGTTGCACTCCCTTCACTACAACATTGTTTATTTGCTGGATCTATATGACACAACTTGCAAGAGAAAGTTCATGAAGCTCACTTAGCATCCATTCTTCCCCAGTTTGACCACCCAGTACAATAGCTCTTGTCCCTCCAACCACACATGTACTATGTCCCCAAGCAAATCTTGGAGGGCGCCCAGGTACATTTAGGATTCTCCATGTGGGTTTCTCATCAGTTGGATCAAGAATGTAAAGCTGAGACGCAGAGTGAAGACCTGCAACAGACCCACCAAATATCAGAATTCTCCCACCTGGAAGACTGACAGCTACGTGATCAAGTCTTGGAGGAGGAGCTATGCCACCAGGATTCCCAGCACCAGGCATCCCACTCCCTGTTACACATCTCCAACAAGGTTCATCCTCACTTAAATCCATTGTGAATACATCACTAGAACGAAAACGCAAGGGCCCACTCTTGGCCAGACCCCCAAACATCAGTATTTTCCTACCACCATAAACAGACAATGTGTGCCCCAGACGAGAAGGAGGGGTCCATGCCACTGGTATCTCTCTCCAGACAGGCTTCTCCATGGACAAATCAAGGAGGAAGGTGTCACTCAAGAGCACTCCAGAGTCTGCACAGCCCCCAGAAACTATCAACTTAGTACCATCAAGAGTACAGGAGCTATGCCAAGACCTTGGAAGTGGAGGTGCCAATCCAGAAATTTCGCGCCAAGTTGGAGGCTTTGCATCCAGGTCCAGAACAAACACATCGTTGAGCAAGCCCTGCCTTCCACAACCTCCAAATACAACCAAATGAGAACCATTAACACAAGAAAGTGTGTGGCCCCAACGACCAGGAGGAGGAGAGCTTACGTGGACGTGTTGCCACTCAGGATTACTAGAATTGAGATCCAATACAAAGGTATCATTCATAGGCTGCATGTTAACCCCCTCACCACCAAATAGGACAACTCTATTGCCAACAGCACAAGCACTAAAGTTACAGCGTGATGGTTCAACAGCACCTCCCACAGTCAACTTCCTCCATGCTGCTGCTTCAAGAGTGGTCAATTCCCTTGCCAGCCGGCCCCATCCAAGTCTCCTTGCACCAGGCACAGTCTCTAAAACGCGTGTGGTCTCACTGCCCCATGCATTTTGGCACACCATTCTCCAAAGGTCTTCATTTTTTGTCAACTCATACAATCGCCTACATACAGAGCTAACTGATGCAATATCTCTTGGAGTTAAACGAGCAAGTATCTTTAGAGATAGCACCTCATCACTCAATTCCAGTATCCCACAAACTCCGCGAGATACATTCCGGTCCCCTACTGGAAGAGGATGCAAAGAGGAAAGCACAGAACGAAATCGATCAGATGATTTAGCAGATTCCTTAATTGCAGAACCCTGAACAGGACCAAGATCAATGTTTGCCTCTGTGAAGAACTGGATTCCAATTACATGTGTTATAGTCTCATCATCTCCATATATAGGCGTCAGCCGCAATCTGTTCATCAGCGGAGATCCATCTTTCCTAAAGTTCAGCAACTCACCTTGGAATTCAATCCCTTCCTCAAGGCATCTTCTAATTTCGGAAACTACTGTTGAGTCCACTAACGGATGCCTTCTCTTGGCAAATGGACCTCGACATTGCAAGAAACGGCTGCAAAATATTTTAAATGATTAAATCAAACTCATTGAATTAGAAATACCAAGTAATAGACATGCTACAGAACCAATATATAAATAGCTTGTTTTATTATATAGAATGCTGCTCTTCTGCATTCTTTTCTTTTTCTTTTTTTTTTTTAAATCCCCCAAAGCAGTAAAAGGTTACTCATTCTAATCCTAAAGTTCATAATGACAATGACAATAACAATAATCTCTCAATATATAGACTTCCTTATTCTGAGAAGCTATCTGGAATGACCACATCTGCAACAAGACAACTCTCTCTTCTTGAATAGAACTAAAAAAAATATTCATGGTGAACCATGGAGCTTAAGAATTCAGTAGGAATGAAAAAACTTATAAACATAGACAATGAAAAAGAAGCACTGTTTGCTATCTTATCATGCTCACTATCAGAAAAAATTTGTCATAATCCCTGAGCAACATCGTGGTAATTCAATTGATCATCTTTTACACCATCTGTCATTATGACGAACTTTATGGTATCCTTAATACCAGTGGCAGTGAGTTTCCATAAGCTTCTCTCGATCTCCCATGTATTTTCAAAATTATTACCCAAGTGTTTCCTACCACTCTGACTTCATCATACACTAGTAATTGACTTAAAACTGAATAGAGCAGAAGATACATGGATTCTAGCATATCAGACACCCCTGCCTGTGGCATCAACTATGATAAAACTGAACACTAAAATACACAAACTCATAAACATATGCCCTTGGATTTCTAGAACTAATATTTACGAGCTACATACAAAAGCAGCAGTCATTTCTAATGAAAGCGTCAAGGGAAATACTAAATATACACTAATAAGCATTTCTGTTACTAACCTAAACCTACAAACAGGATTGGACACTAATATTTGCTGTTAGTCAATTTAGTCAATAACATGTTTCCAAATCAAACATAGGCCATTTGGACACCTTTGAATCAAAAGCATCCTACTTCCTTCAGCCCCTCAGATTCCCAGCACTTTACCCCACAGCACAAAATTCAATGAGGTTTTCTCATAAAAAATCAAAATCTTTCGTGTTTACATCTTACCAAAGTTCCAAAATTAAGTACCTATCAACAAGTGTCTAAAAAGGGTGGCTCAGTACATGAGACTCTCACCTGGTGGGGTCTGGGAAGGATACATATATGCAGCCTTACCCTCATTTTACGGAGAGACTGTTTTCAGGATTTGAACTCATGACCTTCAAATCACAAAGCAGCAACCTTACCGTTGCGCCAAGACTCACCCTCACCTATCAAAGAGTATGTAAACCCCCAAAAGAAAAAACTTTGTAACCATATATAGCCAAGATAACTTCCATCTGGCACCATGTCATGTTAAATTCCTTCTAAAAGCAGCCAGTAAGCCCTACAGGGCAGACCCAAAAGAAAAAAGGCAATTTAAGTGAAGGCAAAATTGGAGGTAGGGGAAGGGGGTGAAGGGGCAAGTTTCCTTGCTAACCCCTCTTTTTCCGTTTGAATCCCTCATCCACTTCTTGACCTATGTTTCCTTTCATAACAACACCCCCCCCCCCTCCCCAAGTCATACTTCATCTCTCATCCCAACTCCACTGCTACAAGCACACGCACGCAGGCTACTGCTTCCATTTTTCTGAACATAATAGACTTGAGCACCCCACACTCATAGTAGCAATAAAATAACCTCCCATGCATAATCACAATATTTTAAAAAGAGAGTATAATTTGCCAGAATATTTTACTCTAACATCACAACACAGCTATAACGGACCTAAAAACCCGCCTCAACATCACGCCCTAAAATAGAACCCTAAACGGCATTCACAATCACAATCTCAGTAACATCACGCTTAACCTCTGAAAAAATAAGAGAAAGAAAACCTAGAGGCTACCAGCAACAGTCAGATTCTGATCCAAATGCAAAATTGAGGCACGAACAAAGAAGAAGGGTGGAGTTAAAAGTGAAACTGACCAGTTGCGACCGAGAACCTCCTCGGCGCGGTAACCGGTGACGATCTCGAAGACGGTGTTGACGTAGATGATAGGGTGGTCGGGCTCGAGGGCGTCGGTGACGACGAAGCCGCAGGGCGCCGTTTGGAGCAGAAGGTTCTCGACGGGGAAAGGGAGAGGGCAATCACCATCGTCGACGACGTCGTCGTTTAGGTCGAACCCTTCCTCCTCATCCCCGCTCAGATCCGAGTTGCTATCCCACTCCATTCCCCCAATCTCCGCTTCAGGTAATAGTAGTAGTACCCATACACCATCAATGACCGAACCACCACAAAAGAACGAAGAACGAACAACAACAACAACAACAGAAATTATCCGAATCGGAATCGAGTGCGTGTCGCCAATGAAGAAGAGAGAGGTTTGTTGTTGTCGTTGATGAGAGGGTGAGGCATAAAACGAGTGGCGTAGCAGCGTTTGGGCTAAAACTCTTTAACTCCAACTCACAATTATTAACAAACAAAGAAGGTTCTTTCTTTCTATTCTTATTTCTTGCATTACATATTACTCACCACCCCCTTTGGTTTCTTGCGATTGGAAAAATCTCGAGGATTCAATCTCGGTTAGGTCTCTTGCATTTTAATCTAGACACACATAGGGCCACTTACGCATTTTACACCTTCTCCTTATCCTATTTTTTCAGTTCTGCAAAACCGGTTCCATCAAAACAAACTAGATATTTTGTTCGTTTTTCTTCTTATTTCTTTTATTTTTCATTATACATCCATAATTCCATATTATAATTTAGTTTTGAATTTTGTGTTTTTTTTTTTGTCTCCCAAGAGTATCCACCATCGACAACGATGACTAATCCCTTCGCCACACATGCAAGACCTCAAGCATGGATAACAAATGTAGTTTTTTTCCATTCCCAAAGCAGGATCGAACCCCTGACCTTGGTTAACTGAACAATTCTACCGCTCGACCACACCCCCCAAGTTAATTTTGTGTTATTTAATATGTCCCTTTTAGTACTTTTTTCGACACAAAATTTGGGACGCATGTGATTGTGTTTGCGTGGAGAGCGTGTCCCCCTGTACCTACTTGGGCCAATTCCATCGTGCTTGGTAAGCAAAAGCCTTTTTTTCCCCTTTTTGGTCCTCCCATCAGTTTTCTTTCTGCTAAGAATTGGCAACAGAAAGTTGGCAATTTCCTTTGAAAAATGTTTGAGGAACAATCATTTTGCACAACTTTTGCACACTTATGCCACCGTGGCGCTAAAAGACAAAAAGAAGCTTGTGGGTGCTTGGTGGAAAACAAAAGATAGATTACACGATAGAAACTTCTTTTATTGAAACACAATCCAGCTCCCTCGGTCATATTTCATTCTCCAATTTCAACTTTCCCTCCCAACCAAAACCCAAATCTCCCACTCACTCATCTCATTGCATCACTATGAGCCTCCCTCATTCACTCATCGCATCACCATGAGCCATCTCCTTCACTCATTCATGGGTTTGCATATTACTCCGACAACATTTTGCTTTGCTTCCCTCTGCTGGTTTATGCTGCTTCTTCAGTCCATGATTTTGAAGCACTCGCACACAGAAGGAGCTTTGCATTCATGATTCGGTTCTTCAACTTTTTTCCAGTCAAAGTGTTTGCTACTTTTCTATTTCACTCTCACAACCAAAAACCCTCTTTCCTATTTCTTGTTCCTTTTCTGCTATTGGTTCTTGTTTGTCTTCAATCTTCAACGTTTGGCGCTCATGGACCCCAAGGTTCAGATTCCAAGCTTCCACGGCTTAAGATTTACTTCTTCTCCCACTCGAAATGCTCTCTCACTCCCTTCCTCCACACGCTCTCTCCCCCTCATATGTTTGCTTCTCTCACTATCCCCTCTCTGTAGTTTTAGCTTTTTTCTCCTTTGATTTTTTTTTTATTTTTACTTTAATATTGCACTTTGTGGAATCTCATAAATTCTGGCTAAAGGTTAAGTTTTTTTTTAAAAAAAAAAAAGTCCAGCACTACTTGAAACCTAGCTCATAGTTTCTGTAATTTTTTTATTATTTTTTTTTTGGTTTGATTGAAGAGTGTTTATTTTTTATTATATTTTATTTATTTTATTTCTCTTATTCAAGATGGCCATGTTTTAAGGTCTTGCACAGGATATGTAAAGCTACCAATCTGTTTGGTTTGGGGTGCAAAATTATGAGTTTTGTTTAATCATTTTTTTGGGTAAAAATATTTGATCATTTGTTTGATCTAATATTATCGATTTGTATTTGTGTTTGTGCTATCATATGGTCTTATTTGTTCCATTGGTTCAGGATCATGAAATGGTGCTTATGTAAGTTGATTATGAGATTCTGTAATATAAATAGAAAATGATATAATATATTTAATCATTTTCTTTTAATAGAAAATTAAGATTACATTTCAAATCTAGTTGTTAGTTGTTGCAGGATGAACATAAATAATTATGCAAATTGGCTTACTTTGACAAGGAGCTTCCTTTACTGAAATCAGAGCTTTGGAAAGATATGGGATGACAGGCCTTTCAAAAAATTGGCTCTATATTTTTTATTTTATGTAAACTAATTCTAGATGTTTTGATAAGTTAGACTATCATTTTGGAAAAGTTTTATTAGACCTCCATTTGTATGCATAGAGATTTGCAAATATAAGTTACATGAGATTTACACTAATTGTACAACAGATGACATCCCTTTCGGGAGATATTTAATTTTGTATAATACTTCTATATTTACTTCATGATGATGTTATGAATAACTTACTTGCATAATACTAAAATTACCAACATATTATGAACAACTTATTAGCAAAAGTTCTCTACTTAATAGCTAAAGCAATATCAGTACACATGTCATTCCAATTTGCCAAATACCTTACAAATAGTTCCCTAATGCATTATAAGAGTGATAAAACTTTCTATGACCAACAAATTGTTATCCTACCTATCATCAACAAATTGAAATCATTTTCTATGACTAATAGATTTTTCTTTTCTTTTCTTTTTAAATAAATCTAATAGATTTTATCATAAAAGAGTGATAATGCACTTTTAAATGCTTCAACACATTTTCACATAGGATTACTCTGCACTTTAACATGCTTTAACACGTTTACAAGTAGATTTACTACCCATTCACTTACTTTGAGAAACTTTTGGCTATTATGCATAAAACTTATAAGCTTTCATCAAAACTTAAAAGCTAAAATTGAAAGACTTATATGCTATAGTGGAATTTTTAACTGCCATTTTTTCATAGCTGTATATTGTGTGAAATGACCTATTAGACATGTCACTTTGTCTGAATAGCTATAGTAGTGCACTTTAACATGCTTTGAGAAGCTTTTAGTTGAGATGTAGAAAACTTATAATCTTTGACCAAAACTTATAAGTTAAAATGGAAAGACTTATATGCTAAACTGACATTCTTAACTACCAATTTCCTAGTCTTAGATGATGTATGGATAGTTTTTGCTCCTTCAATTGGAGTTGAGTTTATGACATCTATATTAAAAGACCAATTATCATAAATATTATGAGAAAATAATCCAAATTTTGAAAGTTGTAGGCCTACCGATCATAAAACACAAGTATAATTCCCACTATTGGATGCTGCGAGTTACGTGAATGCATTAAAGTTGCTAACAAATTTAGAAATACTCAATTAAGCTAAATAATTGAATAATATAATTTCTTAAGCAAACTTTGCTGAATATTAGATGCATTATAGGTACATCGAAAAGAGCCACTAGTATATTTGATGACACATGTAGAAGGCTTGCATTGGCTAACACAATTGAGTTCTCTAAAAAATTAATTGCTTGTCGCCTCCAGCATAAATCAATATCATTCTTTCTATATAGCCGAGCCTGATATATGACATGGTTCTCACAATTCTTGGGAGATCATTTCGCACGCTGTATGACTATGTTAAAATGGCAGTTAATAATTCCTATTTTGCATGTAAGTCTTTAAACTTACGCATATAAGTTTTGCTTACAGCCTATAAATTTGTTTGCAGCCAACAAAACTTGAAATGGATACTTTGTTGCATGTCAATACTAGTCATATTTGTCTAATCAACTATAAGATGATTATGATATTTTGTAATATAAATAGAAAATAACCAGCAAATTGTTGCTCCATCTATCACCAACAAATTGAAATCATTTGCACTTTGACATGTTTCAACACGCTTACACATAGATTTACTATCCATTCACATACTTTGAGAAGCTTTTAGCTATGATGTAGAAAACTTATAAGCTTTCACTAAAATTTATAAGCTAAAATTGAAAGACTTATATGCTAAAGTGACATTCTTAACTGCCATTGTTCCATAGCTGTATACTATGTCAAATGATCTATTAGACATGTCACTTTGTCTCAATAGCTGTAGTAGTGCACTTTAACATGTTTTGAGAAGCTTTTGTTTGAGATACATAAAACGTATAACCTTTGACCAAAACTTATAAGCTAAAATATAAAGACTTATATGCTAAACTAGCGTTCTTAATTACCAATTTCCTAGCCCTAGTTGTATGGATAGTTTTTTCATCTTTTCTTTTAGCATTTGCATAAAAATAACATAAATTTTTAAATTGGTACTTCAACATTTCAACGTCGGGAAACTAAAGAATTAACCTCTATTCTCTAACCTATCTCATTCTCAACACCATGTCCTTTATCCAAAATTCACTAACACCATGGGAATAATTCCAACATAAGCAATCTAGTAAATCCATATAATCTATTCATCTAAAATTTTACCCTTTCTCTATTAGTATATTGAATTGCACTCTAATATGGTTAAACACGATTGTACATGGATTTTACACATCAGAGTATACTTCAGTACTTTCTAGACAAATTTACATATTTAGGAGGTCATCTTATATGCTATACAACTATGTTAAAATGGCAGTTAAGAATTCCATTTTTGCATGTAAGTTTTTAAACTTATGCATATAAGTTTTTCTCACAGCCTATAAATTTGTCTGAAAATGTACTGAAGTGCACTCTGACATGGTTAAACACGCTTGCACATGGATTTACTATACACTCACATTCTTAGGGGAAGATCTTTACTGACCCTCATCAAACTTCTAGGTTATGAGCAAAACTTACATGCATAAGTTTAAAGATAATAGAATATGCAAAAATACAATTTGATAGTATTATGTTCAAACCAGAATTGTTTTGAATATTGATTAAGCTCGATGCTCCTTTGCATTTATAACCACTTTTTGTGTATGAGTTTTGGCTTTCATCTTTACTCCCCTTTCGATTGCCTCTTCAACTTCAGCATATATTAGCATATCCATTAACTTATTCTTCCATTTGTAACTATCTAATCTTTAATACACATGATCTAATTAACCGCCACTAAATGTAAAATAGAAAAATCCTCCTCCTTCTCATTTTATGTTCTTTCTCGTAAGTCTAATTACAATAACTTTCTTTCAATTACTTTGGAACATCCAAAAAATTCAAACATAAAGCTAATATTAAAATTACAAATATTCATTGCTTATAATAACAAAATGTCTCTCAATAGATAATAGAATATAATATCTTCCATATCTCAAACATTTGAACTTTCTACAAAGTCATAAAACAAAATGAACAAAATAAGCAAGTCTTTATAATCTTGCAACAACATAGAAAGTGAAGTCCCACAATTCTAAGATTGATCAACAAAGACCATCAAGAATATGCTAATTGTTGGATGGTGCATCATTTGCAGGGTCATGGCTAATAGAAAGGAAGGGTTCTTGTTGACCCTATTGATTCCAAGTCTTCAACCTAAAATTTAAAAAAAAAAAATGGAACAACTGCAGGGCAAATAGTAAACTTGCATTTCCTATGAGAGCTATTTATGTTCCAACACATAACAATTGCATGACAGACTTAGGTCATTATGAAGCATGACTTTTCAATGAAAGATTATGTTTCTATCATGGAATTTCAAAAGAAAAAGAAAGTATCAAAAGAACATTACAATGAAGCTTGAACTAGCAAGCCAACTATGCCACTTCTTTAAAGCCTTGTTATAGGAATGCAGTACAAGTTTGTGACATTGGCCAGTCTTCATGCTCAATTAAGTTTCGAAACAACACAACCAAGAAATCCATTGCTCTAAAAATTTTCCAGGTCAAGGTTGTAAATTTATCAAAAATTAAGATACATAAACCAATCATACAAAGGCAACTAAACCATTTGCTGAGGTCTCCATAAGCTAATAAAGATAAGTAAATTCCTTCAGATTATCCCAACATTTTTACTACCCTAAAACCTTTACAAGGGTAAGTTCAACTAGCAGAAGCTTATATGCTCAAAAGAAATTAAAGCTATGTAATTGAACCTAGTGAAAGGATTTATCAATGAGGCTAAAGATAATAAAGAAAAATATAAATCCACCCTAAAACCTTAAGAAAGTGACTCAACCAAAACAACAAGAAAATAAGTTCAATCTTTTATACTTCAACACAAGTGAATGAAGACAAAAAATAACACGAATATAATATTCCAAATTACTTACGAAGATCAAATAATAACTAACATATAATATCAGATTTATTCATAATATTTATTCTCCTCAGATATAATTTCAAGATACAAATCCATTGAGTCCATACAGATTAAGTGATTCCCACTGAACAAGCTCAATAATAAAATTAATCAATCCAAAAAAAAAAAGACCAAACAAAGGCACAGTGGACTAAGAATAATAATACGATACAAAATATCAAATAAACAACTACATAAACAATTATTTCAAGAACGAATAAAATAAAGATAAAAACTATTAACAAAGTAAATAATACGTGAACTAAATAGCAAACAATGAAGTTACTTAGATTTACAACATTACACAAGCATTCAGATCCAATGCACGAAAACAAAAATAAAAATTGATAATATAGCTAACATTATTTTTCAAAGAAAGCAGAGATCTAGTTCAGTTGAAGAAAGAAAAGGCAGATCTTACCAAAGATGGTGTTGATAGGGTTCATAGCGACCTGGTTCTTTGCGGCGTCATCGATCAAACGCTCTAAATCAGTGAAAGGGACGTAAGATGGCGTTGTTCCGTTCCCTTGATCATCAACGATGATCTCAAAATGGTCGTGCTGCCACACCCCATACACGAGTACGTTGTTCCAAGATCGATTTCGATTGTAGGTCCTTCACCTTTTCCAGCCATCATAGATGAAGCTAAACATAGAAACAAGTGTGAGAGAGATCTAAGAATGCTTGCTAGCGTTTGGGTTTTTGTGAGGGCACAGCCACAAAAGAAAGAGGAAGAGATAGTGGTTTCTGTAGCTTATAAGTTTTTCGTGGCATTTTAAAAAATAAGTCTAGCATGTGACCTGATTATTAAAGTCCATGATGCACCCAAAGCTCCCTTTTGTCTTTTAGCTCCACTGTGGCACTAGGTGTACACTAGTTGTGCAAATAAGTTGTGCACGTAACAGCCCTCATTTCCTTTGCGGACCGGTGCCTCGAGATAATTTCACCAAATGGAGGGGTGGTAATGACGATGGATCAGTAGTTAGGTTTGTGGAGATTGACATAAAAAAGCTTGGATGCTTGTGGGTGTGCGGGTTTAGTGAGGGATGAGAATCATGGAACAAGTTTTCATGAACAACTCATCATACCATGTACCCATATGGAGTTTTTCATGTAAATACAAATGTAAGTCCTACCGTGCCCGAAAGTTGCATGTTTGGTAGCACTAATTAATAGGGCTGCAATTCACTGAAAAAAAAATTAATAGGGTTGCACAACAAGACAAAATGTACTTTCCTTCATTGTATAATTTGCCTTGTGTGGTTTGCCCCTGAAGTCGATGCAGTGTCCTAGAGTACAAGAAAAACATTGTGGCTAGCCATTTTTATGAATGTACAAATTCAATACCAGAGACCCTAGTGCATATGAATTGTTAAAATTGGTATGTGTCACGTGCTTATATATAATGTGACTATGCGAGAACCATACTCATACTTACATGCATGATGGCTACACTCGAACAAATATGCATAATGTTGTTCAGCTTTTGTTTTGGTAGTTGAATTGTTCAAAAAGTGCAGTGTAATTCATATACCATGTTTGATTTAATTTTTGAAAAGTCACAGATTATAATTTAGGGAAAAAAAATTTCTTATGATTTTAAAAACATAATTACAATTAGTGTTTTTGCATGTATATGTATTTTTGTTTTGTACTTTTTTTTTTCTCAAATATATACGTTTATTAAGTCAAATTATAATATTTTATTCTTAGATGTTTGCTAATATTTTAAGAGTAAGGACGCATGTTTTTTTTTTTTTTTTTGAGTACATGTGAGGGCCTAAGCTCAAAAGGAAAAGAATAAAAAAAACAGTAGCATAGGGTAAAACAGCCCCACAGACATCATTATGGAGATACACTATCACTCCATTAGGTGGAGTATTCCAGATGCTAAAATCCACATCCCGAGAGAGGCTGTAGTTAGCAATCCAATCTGTGCAGGTGTTTCCCTCTCTGTAATGGTTCTTAGATCAATATTCCAGGTGCACTTAATAAGCTCAAGAAACCTAGTGACAAGAGTGTGCTTCCCATGTGTAGTTACTCTGTTTCTAATTAGCTGAATTGCTGAGGTCGAGTCGGACTCCACACAAACGTTCCTGATGCCTTTTTCCCACATGCAAAGCCTAGTGTAGATGCCCCATAACTCTGAAACAAAAGCTGTGCACCTACAAATTCTTTTTGCAAAACCAAACATCCATCTACCATTTTCATCACGCATAAGGCCCCCACAACTGGCTTGACCCGGGTTACCTTTTGCCGCCCCATCCGTGTTAAGCTTAAACCAACCATAAGCAGGTGGGTGCCAACGGACCTGAATAATTGATGTTTGTCTGTTTACTCCTTCAGCTTTGTTCTGGTTCATCACTTTCATAATCTCAATCACTTTGCGAACAATGATTTTGTGAGCTATAGTAGGGCGTGTGAACCCTAGCTCAAAAATTTCTTTATTTCTCCAATTCCAGATTCTCCACACAGCTACCCCAAACACAATTTGCCATTCCAATTTCGGGTCAAAGCTCCATTGACCATTAAGATTAGCAGCAATCCACTCTTGTAAATTGAGAGTAAAGAAAGTTGTAATCTTATCACTCCGGATAAGATGAATCCAAATTCCAACAGCAAACGGACAATCTCTGAGCACATGAAGAGTGTCTTCACAAGCATTTATGCACCTGTGACAACAAGGACTTGACCCATACCATTTTGCTCTTTTGATTGTTGTTACAATACGGTCATGATTCGTCAACCATAGGAAATTTCTGATTTTCTGTGACCCTTTCCATCTCCATATTTGTCCCCATATTCTATCCTTACTTCAATTAGGATCATTGTTACCTACGAGCATGGCATAAGTGTCTTTGATTGTGAACATACCATCCCTACTTGGCCCCCAACTTAATCCATCAGGATTATCTGTTGTCATTGGTGGGGGAATACTGTTGATGTCCTCTATAATCTCTTCTGGGAGATAAGTCTTTAGGAAATCCAAATCCTATTTACCATCTGCTTTGACTAGATCACACACTTTTCTTTACTCTATCTATGTAGTTCACTTTAGATTCACTAAACTCAATTAAAGGTCCATAGTTACCCAACCAAGGATCAGTCCAGAAGTGGATGTTCCCTCCATTCCCGATTGTTCTTCTCAAATTATCCTGTAATCTCGGCCAGATTGCAGCAATTGATTTTCCATATGGCGGAATCAGTGGACTTAGTAATTAGCATATTAGGGAAATCCACCCCTCTAGCGTACTTTGTTAACAAAGTTTGGGCCCATATAGAGTGTGTCTCCGTCATAAGTTTCCAAGCCATTTTAATTATAAAAGCATCATTCATAGTCTCAATACTTTTAAAGCCCAACCCACCTTGATCTTTAGGAAGGCAAAGAGTCTACCAACTTAACAAGTGGGCTTTTCTGTGATCTGCTGATCCTCCCCATACAAAGCTCCTTTGCATTTTTTCTATTTCTCTACACACTCTTTTTGGAATTTTCTCATGTTGCATTAAGAAAAGAGGGGCAGCACCTACCACCGCTTGGGCAAGAGTAACACGTCCTGCAAAGGACAGACATTGAGCTTTCCATCCTTCTAGCTTATCTTTTGATTTTTTCTAGCATTTGACCATATGATCTACTCGAGCTATAAAGGACACATGTTTTACTAAGAAAGGATGTCTCGCCCTTTCCGATTTATTATTAACTTTCTTATTGTAATTATGCTAGTCCATGCAACACCTTGGGACACACAAGTAATCCATTCAAATTAGTAGTGATGATTTTTATGAGCCTCCCTTATAAATTGAGGAGTGGAGCCACTCTTTTTCAGTTGTTGTGACTCCCACTCTCATTAATTTTTGTTTAACTTCTCTAAAACAATCTTCTTTTGCTTAATCCTCAAAATGTCAAGTATTCTCTAGTAGATAGTTGGCTGTCAATTACTCATCATGGTCACATGCCAAAAATGCCTCTATGATAGAGGCTCTATCAAATCCCATAGCCTCAAGCCTCAATCCTTAGGAATTTTTACCCAAATAAAACAAAAAAAATTATTTACGGATATAAATTGAAAAAACTTTTAGTACACGTTTAAACCGTTTAAGATGCACGGGAATATGCTTGGGGACCCTACGTATTGAAAATGGGCATGACTACATCAAGGCCCTGACGTATTCATGTCCATTTTGAATGCGCAGGACTCTAAGTGTATTCATATTCAACTATATATATGGATAATTTAGTTACTCTTAAGTTGATAATTTGTTGACGATGATAGTTCTTTTTTTGCTTTTTATTTTATTAAATTTAGCAATTTAATGTCAAACCACTAATGAATTTTTAATAGTCCGTGTTTAAAGTTAATATTGATAAGTGTCATCCTACGTAATGGCCATCAATAATATGCCTCCATATTTATCATAAAGAAGAGTACCATCAATTGAGATAAATGGTTTGTAATATTTGAAATGCCTTAATGCATGGTGAAAATGACTAGAACACATCACTAAATGGACCTGTGTACTTTGCATTTCTAAGAAATACCCCAATAAATAACAACCTAAGTAGTGAATAATTAATATACTTAATAGTAATCTAAACTAATTTACTCATTAATATTGATGACCTTTGTGCGAGATGGCACTCATCAATATTAATTTTAAACACAGACTATCTTAAACTAATTAAATTCATAGGTTTTGAAGTTTTACATTTTACCATCGTAAATCTTAAACTAATGTTGAATTGCTAAATTTAATGAAATAAAAAGAAAAAAAAAACTATCATCATCAACAAATCATCCACTTAAGAGTAACTAAATTATTCATATATATAGTTGAGCATGAATACGCTTGAGGACCCTACATATTCAAAATGGGCATGAATACATCAAGAGCCCTGACATATTCAATTAAAACATGAATACACCAAGGCCCCTAACATATTCATGCCCATTTTGAATATACAAGGTCCCTAAACATATTCTCGTGCATCTTAAACGGTTTAAACTTGTAGTAAAAGTTTTTCAGTTTACATCCATAAATAATTTTTGTTTTGTTTTATTTGGGAAAAAATATCTCAGTCCATATTCCATTATAAGTTTAACTAATTGATAATATATGATATTTACCTTATTTTTACTTTTGACATAGTTACTAGTTTTGGCTAATGTGAGGGGGCAAGCTATGCATATATAGTGTTACTTCTGTTTTGGTTTTATTGCTATGTATTGAGCCTTGTATTGCATAAAAACAAGTAGTTATTAGTTATTAAATTTCTGTCTCCGTATTTTGTCCTCACTCTCCCCACTTGTTAGAGATATAGAAATTTTTCGTATTCCCTATTATTGTCTCTACCATTAAATAGGTTTGCATCTCCAGTATCTCTGGATTTCTATCCTAGGGACATAACCAAACACTATCATATAGTTTTGATTTTGGTGGAATAGTAGAATGTTACTGGGCATTTGTTCCGGGGTATATTTAATTATTCCCAATAATATATAATCATAAATGATGCGTTCCTCTGTTTGTTATAAGTTTTACAAAATTTTTCTCGAATATTAATTATTCCATAGAAAAGGATTTTCCTATAATTTAGTGAAATCTCATTCCCAAGTTGAAAGATGAAAAACAAATTCTCATCATTTAATTATTTGACTTTTTCTTTTTTTATAATTGTGTTAAGGTAGTTTTGAAATTATGACATATATTTTCAATAATATATGTTATAAAACAAAAAAATTTTAAATTTATTCCCAGGAATCTTAACAAATAATCTTAGAAATGTTTAATGCTAAATAAATAATTTTTTAAAGAAATCCAAAAATAATATTCCTACTAGGAATATCGTTCCCTCAAACCTTGAAACAAATGCCCCTTTAGTGAAAAGGTTTGGGGTACGTGGAGTAATATCATTTGAACACCTAAAAATGGGTGCCCAAATTTGACATTCACTCCGTTACCCTTGGATATAATGGATGGATAGAAAAAATGACAACCACCATCACATCCAACAACCACCATCACATCCAATGTGATGGAGTAAATGTCCCACTTAGATACTCATTTTTGGATATTGAAATAGTTCAGTACGATGTATGTGTGTGCTTTGCACTTGAACTTTGTGTTCCTACCTCAACCCTTCTTCTTGTTGGCTTTGGTATCTATTGAAAGAAAAATAACTAAATCCATTTTCAAATTTTTGTTTTATATTTTCATTGTTATTCACAAAATTATGAGAATAAAAAATATAAGAAATGAAAACTGAAACTAAATAAGTTTTTACTTCTTTTTCTAAAAAATATTAGGACAACTTTTTTTAAGATTATAACTCATTAAAAAAAGGTTTAGTTATTTTAAATTTTGAGAAAATTTTGGATGCACTTATATTGACAATTTAAAACAGTTTTACACTATTATTCAATTTTACTTTTCTATTTGTAAGACTTTGAAAGTAGTGGGTGAATGAGTCAAATACTTTTACAAATGTAATAATACGAGATTAAATGTCAATAAAAGATTTTCTTTTTAGTTCTTTACATTAACAACACATAAATTAAACCATAATTTTAAAACTCGGACCAATGACCAATCAAGCTGCATTATTAGGTTATTGGTTCAACCAGTGAATCACTGATTGAACCAGTCACACTAGATTTAAGTAAATAAATATATAAAAATATATCAAATATATAATAAATATAATTATTACAACATTTTAGCGCAACAACCGGTTAGCTTGGCGGGGTGCATCCTCTCCTATATACACATTCCTTATCTGCACCTTGAAAGTGTGATGTGGACAAATAAATGGACGGCATGTGTATACTAAGTGGAGCACGCCATGTTGAGTCAATGTAATGTTATGATCGTAATTAGCATTTTTTTTTTTTTGTTTAAGTAATTAGCATCTAATTGGTTAATGGTTTTAAGGTAGAGAGGAGAAAGAAAAAAAGAAAAAGATAAAAACCCCATAAAAAAATAAAACAACTAAAAACAAAAATTCAGAAGCAAGGGTTGAGGGTGTGGTGGGGAGCCGCTGTGACCTAGAGTTGCAGAGAACTCATTATGCGAGAGTCAAAGATAGATGTTTGACAGCGCGTCGGTGTTATACATCAATGGTGTTTGACAAAAATGAGAACCCACAATTACATAGATCTACCGTGAGAGAGGTGTGGTTGCGCGAGAGAACTGCGATGGTGGTCTACGGTGAAAGTGGGAACTTCCAAAGAACGAACAGTAATAGTTGTGTGGTGGTGCAGTGGAGGTTGGGTCGCATAGAAGATGGCGGAGGTCATTGGTGGTTTTCTGGACTTGTGATGGCTGAGGCTTACTGAAAATTACATGATTAGTATGTTTTGATGGAGTGGTTACTGTGTTTATTTTGCCTTAACCACGGTTAAATATTACATGATTAGTTTCAAGTACATTTTAAGCTTACCATTGGATGGACCCCACATCATACAAGTGTCATCTATTCATTTGCCAGGTAAGATCTGCATGTTTCAGATTTTTTTTTAAATTTGCAGTTGAGAACCCGCCTTTAAATAAAAAACATTTGTTTTAAACAAAATTCAACAGACAGTTTTTTTATCCGGTGAGATGTGTCGTAACTGATAAAGCAATAAACTCTCCGTTGAAGATTTGGACTGTACATTGGTGCGGACATGAATGGTTACCTTTGATTAGACTAGGTGTTTGGGAACACACTTGTAATTTTAAGTTGAAAAAATCTTATAATCATAAGTTACAGTTTGAAGCTTTTGATTATCAATAGAATCTAATTATTTTAGAATCATGCTTTTTTTACTAAATTATTCCTAAGTATTAAATATTATACAGCATAAAGAAGCAATCTCATATCCTTTTTAGTAAAATACCATATAAAAGCAATCTTTTCTCGTATTATCCAAGTAGAGGTGGAATTATACGAGTAATTCCTTCCTCCACCGAAAGGAAGAGTGGGTTTACTCCACATGGTATATCAACCTTTGACGCATCTAAGGTGAATGGAAGAGAGGGCTAGAGAGATAACAATTAAGGGTTGAAGTGATTTCATGGAGGAAAAAATCGTTTTCCTCTGGGAGCATAAAAGAATTTTTCGGAATTATACTAGGTTAGGCTATGCTTTGGTTTAAATAAGATTCACATATGTTCTTAAAAGATAGCCTGCATCTAGATTTAGGTCTATTACCTCATTTACTTGACAAAGGTTTCTTATGACCTAATTTTGACTTTATCAAAAGTCTAGTTCAACTGGAAAATATATTTATAGGCTTACTTAATTATAATTTTTTAAAAAAATTAAAAAATTTACTTTTAAATTAGCCAAAAATCTTTTATATATTTTTAAAATAGACTAAAGGCCTTATTAAATAAATTCGAAAGCATATTTTTTAAATTGATTAAAATATTTCTATTATCATTAAATTTTTTAAATAATAGTAATATAAATAATAAAAATATATAAATAAGTCATTTTTTAAAGCATATTTTTTTAAATTTATTAAATAATAGTAATATTATCATTTTTTTAGATCCAATAGCTACTTTTATTGTTTAAAGCTTGATCTCTTTAACTAGAAAGACTTTTTAAAAAAGTCTAAACTTAATTGGTTTACTAAATAGCTAGGTTAGACCTGATGTAGACAGGCCAAAGATCCCTAATGAACAGCCAAGCGTACTTGGCTACTTCCACCCCAATATCCAAAGAAAAATATATTACATTGAAACAACTTTTTAGTTAAAGTATCAAAATATAAATTGATTCTCATATAATCAATATAAAAAATTAAAGTTATTATATAAATAAGTAATTATTGAAATAATTTTACAGTAAAAAAAATAAAAATAACTATATCCACACAAAAGCTCGAACTGTTGATTTTTTTTTTTCAGTTATTAGTCATTATTTTATTTTATTTTACTTTTCCATTTGTCTAAACTGAGCCTTAGTATTAAATTTCTTCTTTAATAACTAAGAGAAAAAAAAAGGATTAAGTTCTTCACTTGTTATATTCATGCGAATTCCTGATTCTTGTTGTCTAGTGTCATATGCTTCAACACTTTATCAGCTCTTGCCAGCTACTGACTAGCATCCTAAATTGGTGGGCACATATACACGAGCCATAGTGTGTTGGAAAATAACTATTAGATTTAATCCAAATGACACGAGCCAGCTACTGACAGCTCTTACCGCCACCATTCCACAAGCTGCCTTCTGTGTGTGAATATCTAATTACATTTCAAGCTTGGAAATGACGTATAACTAAATCATGGAATTGCTTCTGACATTTATTGATTGCATAATGTGTATGACCACCGTGTTTAAGTCACAACAAAGGTAGTACGCTATTTTGTGTCAGACATTTGGCAACAGACTGGCATTTAAGGCTGATACCAAAAATTATATCCAAAGAGACCATTTAGCCATTCTCTCCAACCCCTATTCACATAAAGCCGCCATTATATACTTCTTGGTTTTACATTGACATCCAAATGATCCAACAAATTGAAGACCTTGCTATCATCAGACCTACATATTTATAATTACCCTTCATATGGAAGAATGAAAGAGGGAGCCTCTATTTAAGTGCAATGATGCAAGTGTTCTTGGGGGTTAAGAGACAAGTCTGGAAAAGGATTCAAATGAAGGGACTAATATTTGATTAATCAACATATCTAGACTAAGAACTACAAATCAGGTTACATCAAAATGACCAAATTAGCATTTTAAAGCTGTGTAGCTCTTTGATTATATGGAAATCAGGCATGGAAGCTAGAGCATGTTCAACAAACAAAAATTTCCTGCTGGCTTTTCATGGACTGAAGCTAAAGATTAATTTGATAGTACGATACAGGACAGATGGAGTTGCCAAAATTTCGATTAAAGAAATAATAATAAGAATAATGATAAAGGAAATTGGGGCGGGAAATTCCGTTGGTGTATAACTGACTGCGCACGGCATCTCTAACAACCCTTCGGAAGGCTATAATACAATCTACTGCTACCTTACCTAGCTTATTTCTGTACAACCGCTAATATACTCCCTATTCCGTAACACTCTCCTCAGTCCTCAATAAAAACCAAGCAAGAGATCAGAGGAATGCAGAGAATAGAAGGAAGCACAGGAAAAAGCGGAGAAACGGAGCAGCTAGCTTTTCCCAGGTATGATTCCTAACTACGACTACTGCTGCTGATTGTTTCATTCTCTTGTTATCTATCAAAACACTCAAGCACAAACGTCCACATACAATTTTCATCAAACATGTGATATACATTATCTTTAATTAGAAGAACACAAACCAGTTGAATCCATTTTCTCAGTAAACCAAAACCATAATATTCCAATCACTCACCATCACGGCATCACCACAACTAAAGCTCCACCGAAAAACACAGAAATAATAAATTTTCGAATTCAAATCAACGAATCCACCAACGACACCGTCTTCTTCCTCTTCATGTTGCAAACCAATAATCCATCAAGACTCAACGCAGCCAGACGGCGATTCGCCGCCGCCGCCGCCCTCGCGCCTCCGCAGCGCGACCGGCGAACGTGCACCTTGTATTAACCTCCGCGCGGACCACGAACTCGCACTGTCAGCCGCCGCCTCGCGTCTCCGGCTTCGGATCTCCGGTCATCCATTTCAAGGATGATCTCCGCTCCGTCTCTCTTTCCCTCCCGATTCAGTAGCAGTTACGTAGTTTTTTTCTTCTTTTTTTCCCTTCAGCATGAGTTTTTTTTTTTTTTTTTCCGGTCATTTGGGACCATCTGCGCTGTCCTCAATCCACCCTTCAGCATGAGTTTGTAGTGAGTTTTTTACATAATTAAAATAAAAATAATACAATATACCGAGTTAAAAAAAATTACTATTGTATTATATGAAAATCGAGTTAAACCGATTTTTGTGTAGATGATCAGATTTTAAAATTGGAACACAAAAAATCAAGTTGAACCGATTTGTGAACTGCTACATTACTATTCAACCAAATCGAGTCAAACCGATTTGTGCTTGAGGGTGTCAGAAACCGTGTAGAATCGGTTTAAACTGATTTTGGAGACAACTTATAATCGATTTGACACAATTTGCAGGAAATGTCAGATGAACAGTGTAAAATCGGTTCAAACCGATTTCTACCTCAAGTTTTTCTGACCCATTTGACGAAGTTGCCTTGTTGGTCCAGAGGAAACTCCTCCCTTCTTCCTTTGGCTTAAATCAGCAACTCGACTTGTGGAAGTAACGGATTCTTGAAGGGATGGAACTGCTGTAGCTACATCACTTCGTTGTTTGCTTGAACATGGGTAGTGCTGAATCCATGGATTTGATGTCAAATTGTACGGGCACTTGTTATTATTCCTGCCCCCATTTGTTGTGGATTATTGTCTCTCTCAAAATTGATCTTCTGGCAAGAGCCACCATGAAGGGCCTTGGATTGAAAATTGTATGCTGAAAGAAGAAAAATATAAATATTGTGAAAAAAATTATACAGGTTCTACAAAATTTTAAATTATATAAGAAAAATTTATAATTTAATTTAAATTACTTTTGAAATAATGGATAAGAGTAAAATTTAATTATGTATCAATATATAATTTGATGACTACGTAAACAAAGTTTACAATTATATCAAAATTAAACTTTTTATTTATTTGTTTGTTGCTTACACAAGCATACCACTACTCTTAATTATTGCAAAAACAATAGCCTCTAGTCTAGAGTTAGTTTTCTAACTTATAAAATAAATAATTTTTTGGTGCGTATAAAATAAAGGATTTACTAAAACTATAGATACATCTCACTCCTTTTCCAAATATT
The DNA here is from genome assembly GCA_031216105.1 of Dalbergia cultrata. NCBI lineage: Eukaryota > Viridiplantae > Streptophyta > Magnoliopsida > Fabales > Fabaceae > Dalbergia > Dalbergia cultrata. The sequence continues at coordinate 55,806,321 of CM062347.1, forward strand.
AACAGTCTCTACCTTTATTCCACAAAAAAATAACTTTTGAAAATTTTTAAAATTATTTAATCCGTAGGTGGGGCCTCCTGTAGCTCCATCACAAAAGTCAATGAAACCGGGGAGGAGGGAAGGGTGTCACTTTCATTTTTTTTAGATATTTTAATTCTAAATTAAAAAAACAAATTAAAAACTCTCCTCACCTTAAATAAGTAAAAGTACATAAAATAATTTATTAACTAAAAATATATTATTACTCCCCTCATCCTCCCTATTCAAGGGAAAAGATTTTAGAAATTTGGTATGAAGAACTCTGTTTCTTCCTCTTCCACTCGTAAATAATTTTTATGAATTTTTAGTGAATAATAAGTGCCCATATGATTTGACATCAAATCCATGGATTCAGCACTACCCATGTTCAAGCAAACAACGAAGTGATGTAGCTACAGCAGTTCCATCGCTTCAAGTATCTGTTACTTCCACTAGTCGAGTTGCTGATTTAAGCCAAAGGAAGAAGGGAGGAGTTTCCCCTGGACCAACAAGGCAGCTTCGTCAAATGGGTCAGAAAAACTTGAGACAAAAATTGGTTTGAATCGATTTTACACTGTTCATCTGGCATATCCTGCAAATCGTGTCAAATTGATTCTAAGTTGTCTCCAAAATCAGTTTAAATCGATTCTACACGGTTTCTGACACCCCAATCACAAATCAGTTCAACTCGATTTTCTATGTACCAATTTTTAAAATCTAATCATTCACACAGAAATCAGTTTAACTCGATTTTCATATAATACAATACATGACATATGCATAATTCTTTTTAACTCAAGGTAAATATATAATATTGTATTATTTTTATTTTAATTATGTAAAAAACTCGCTTGTAGTTGTTATTTATTTCTTCTTTTTGGTCGTGCATCTTTTTTTTTTTTTGGATTGAGGTCGTGCGTCCTTAGGTTTTGTTTGATGGATCCAATAGGTATGGTTTTGGGCTTCCACATTCTTTCTCTTTTTGGGCTAGTTCTTGGTTGTCTTGTCTAGACTATGGACTGATTTTCAACCTCAAAAAACCAAGACTGTGCACTAGTTATTCATTAGGTATACGTGCTAACTATTTAAAAGAAATTTAAATATTTATTCAATCATATAATATTATTTAGCAAATATTACCTAAAAATTCATTTAAATGGAGAATTAAATTAGATGACAGTGAATACATTAAAATTAAACTCATTTATTTTCTTATATTATCCTCTTGCCTTTGCCCATGTGAAAGTTAATATATATATATATATATATACATATTAAATGTTTAAATATTTTTTTAGTCATCATAAACACGAGTTGTTTGATTTTGATTTTAGTCTCTCCATAAATTTTACTTTTTCCATTTTTTTTCATTATTATGTTTTTAGTCCTTTTCACACAAATTTGATATTAAGTACTGATATTTATAAGGATCAAAAGAATATTTTTACAATAATAAAAATAAAATTTTCAATATTTGCAATAATTAGATGTATATTAAAATATGTTTACTGAAAGTAAAATTTAGACCATCAGTAAACAAAAACCAAATAAAGAGGAAAAGAGAAAGGATGGAGGAAAACCAAAGTGAAAATTCTAGAGTGACCAAAATCAAAATAAACTATATTTATAAGTATTAAAACTGTATTTAACCCTATGTTAAAATATTGCAATATCTTATAGTATCAAACAAGTAGTCATCCAGTTTCTCGTCCTTTCTTTCTTTTTCTTACTTCAACCAAATCAAATAAGTGCTTGTTTGGTTTGCATTCATATTTAATTCCTTCTACTTGGAGAAAAAAAAAAGTATTTCCCAATACACTTTTCTTCAAAGTAATAAAAATGGTATTTTTCCCAAAAGTATTTTTTAACTTTAAAACAAACAGGCTTACATTAATAATCCTCAGCATTCCTAACATCGTAGCGTAGGCATAACAGTGCCAAGTGAATTTGAAAAATTGATTGCCCAGATAAAAGCTTATACTCCTACAATCGAAAATGTCCAATATTTTGACCCACTTTTGAAATGTTCCTAGACTTTCTACTACAAACAACATGGAGGTACATTCTTGTCTTTACCACTTAGCTAGTGTTTGGTAGCTTATACACAAGACAATAGAGATAGAGACAGTGAAGACAGCAACATAAAAAATATTGTTTTTGTATCTTATTTCTTTGTAGAGTACAAAATATGATAATTGTTTTCGTATTTTGTTTGGAAATACTGAGACATGACAACAAATGCGTACTAAAAGACATTATATACCCCCACCAGACCACCATCGGTGATCACTGAACCGTCGTTGCACCACCCATGATTTTAAGGACACAGAGAAATATTAAATATGTATAAGGATATTATTAAAAATATATATATTAAATTTCGTTTTCTGCATCTTTTTTCCACTGTTTCAAGGTATATAAATTTGACATATTCCTATGCTGGAACAATCCCTGAACTTTATAATTTTATATGCATATAGCTACTTACATGGCGCGCCCTTCAATTGAGGAATTTTTACCCAAATAAAATAATTTTTTTTTTTGTGGATATATACTGAAAAACTTTTGGTTCACTTTTAAACCATTTTAACATATATGCAAATACGCTTGGGGCCCTTACGTATTCAAAATAGACATGAATACGTCAGGGCCTTAGCGTATTCATGTTTGTTTTGAATATGCAAGCGCTCTTATTGTATTTATGCTCATTTTAAGGCTCCAAGCATATTCATGTCCATTTTGAAAATTGGAAAACAGTTATACTTAACCATACCATCCCTAAACACTATGGGTACTCTATAAAATATCTAGCTAATCTGTTTGTGAAGACTTATCTGCTCTAATATTTGCAATTCTAAAACACTTATGGATAAACTAACAATCACACCAAGAGGTTTTTGACTATAGAATGTCACACATTTATTTGTTGTATTTTCAATTTTTTATCATAATGAACAAGTATGAAATACTTAGCCATTCTTTTTTAACACAAAACAAAACTAATTACATTGAGTTTGTTAACTGGGGTGAGCTTGTGGTTATATGGCAAAGCGAAGAACATACAAGGGAAATACTAGAGTTTTTTGTGTAATCAATAAAAACATGAATATGCTAAGGGTCATGTGTATTCAATATAAACATGAATATGTCAGGATCCTAGTGTATTCATGTTCATATGGAATACGCGAGATGCCTTAGTGTATTTGCGCGCATAAAAAACAGTCCACATTGATACCAAATATTCTTTCAGTTTTATATTGGTACATAATGAATTTTTTTATATTTATATGTGTAAAAAAGCCTTTGAGTTTTTAGGGTAATCTTCTTTCCTGTACTTGATTTTATAACCTTTTATAGAGTGTAGTCATGTAGGTGAGTTTTTAGGTGGTGTACTTTAAGTTTGGGATTATATGGTAACAAAATCTCAATCGTCGAATACTTAACTAATGGTTAAAATCCATTAAAATTAATATGATTTTTATTTTATTATTCATAAAAAGGTAAAATGTTTGATAATTTGTCCTTTTTATTCTCATCTTTTTGTTTTCAACACAACTTGTTTTCACTTTCCTTTTTCTCTTTAGTTCCCCCATTACTCTGTGGCCATTATCTACCGGCAAAATCACTGCCACCCATCGGCAACCTCGCCATTGCCCGCCAGCAAAGTGCCTTACCATCAGCATTCATTTTCTCCACCGTCGTTTCAAACCCATCAAAGGATATCTCTCTCCAGTCTCTACACATTATAAATCCTCTTCCTCAACAATAGTGCACCATTACCACCATCTGTAATACTCGATGTACACGTGTCAGTAGACAAGTTCTATACAGCCTCAAGGCCCCCCGGAACCCACTCATGTTGCCAGGTTTAGGATTTCGATGAGTCTAGAGCCTACACCTCCTTTGAGGGCTATATGATGGAGCCATATTCTTAGGACCAAAAGTCCCGGTAATTGCTCTCTAAAAGGAAATAAATTGAAGAGTGGTTTTTAATGAATTTTAGGAAACCTCTAGATGTTTCATTTTAGCCCCCCCCCCCCCAAGTTTAGAAAATCGTAAGAATTCCCGAATTTGAACTTGAACTCAAAAATTAGATTTTGATTAGTTAGGATTTGGATTTTTTTATATTATATTTGAATCCAAATTGGGGGTATTTTCTTATTTATATTTATATTTTAAAGTTAATAGAGAGTAAAATAAATGAGAACATTAACTTTAAAGTAAGAAATGTAAATAAGTAAGTATAGAGATAACCTATATGCCTAATGATAGTAAAAATGCAAAACAGGACTTTAGTGTAAAGGAAATTTCATGGTTTGGGTGTGCTGTTATAGCGGTCATAAGTGACCAGATTGACGAAGTACCATCTCCTTGACCACTATAGTGGTCCCCCTGAGCGTCACCAGTACCTGAAAAAAGATGTTGTTTCATTTTTTGCACTCTTTAAAACCCCAGATCGGGTTTCCCCTTCCTATTTTTTAAAATCTTCTTTCCAAACACCATTTTCTTTTTTCCTCTCCTAATCTACCATGAACCCATCCTCTTCCAAGAGATAAAAGGTAACATTCTTATTGGTTTTCATCATTCCTTTCTTCTCCATTTCATATCCTAGAGTATGAGTTGTTATTCATCTCTATTGTTGTCAAATAAAGGTGTTCTCCCAATATTATTAGAGTAAATCTAGGGTTATTTGGAAATACTCATAGGTTATTTATGAGTCCATGTTGCTCTATGGCAATTGTTGGTGTCATTTCAAGCTCCCAAGGTCAAGTTAGTGGTGCCCACATCCTTCCAACTCTAACCAGTGAATGGGTTCAAACTAATGCCTTAGTTTCATCATTATAATTATGTTTTATTCATGATAATTGTTAAATATGGTCTTAGAGATGAAAATATGAATATATATGATTTTGCAAAGCTATGACTTTGAATATATAGCATGAAAATGAAATTTAGAAAACCATGGGACCATGATTGATAGATTGTATGTTATGAAAATTTTTATGTTCAACTCTAAGAGATTTATTGCAAGAATATATATGATTTAATAAGTTATCATTTTATCAAATATGTTTTAAGAGTTTATGATATCGTTATGCGCTAAGACTGGATATTTGAAAATATGATTTTAGAGTATTCAGTTAATATGACTCAGTTTTATGAATAAATATGTCATATGATTTTTGAATTATTTTAGTTGTAAACCCCAATGTTTGAACTATAATTTTATAGTTATCAAGTTTATGAAAGGAGGTTAGCTTGAGAAATGAGAATTTAGAACTTTAGTTTTATGGTATCAAGAAGTACAAAATTCTGTATGATTCTTAACAACTGCCTAATATATATTTTGTGGGCTTGAAATCATAACGTTTACAAGTGGTGAACCCTTGGGCTTGATTGTCACAGTCACAGTTATGCTAAAGTCAGATTGTTAGAGTTAAATGAGTTAAGAACTCTTCAAGTACTAGAATTTAGGGGCTCACGTTCGCGAGGGACGGAGTACTCATAATTTAGTTATGTAATTTCAATATTATTGTTTTTATTTATTTCAATTGAGTTATATAGCAATATAGTAAACAGTCATGGAGGCAAATCTAGTAAACAGCCATGGAGGCAACCTCTTTAAATAGCCATGGCAGCAACCCCTTTAACTAGCCATGGTATCATATACAGAAAATGAGACCTAGTTAGGTGCCCACAGTTTGTCTGATAGGGACTATTATGATTTTAGCAAGTGTTCGTATTCTCCAGGGACTAAATATAATCTTTCAGTTTATAATTTTACAACTATTATGATTATATATTTATTTATTTTGTTCAGCTTACTGTTTCCCAATGCTTTACCACATTTTGGTTAAAATGATTTCATTATTGATTATGATTTAGAAATGCTTGTTTATAAATACATGGAATGAAAAGTGTTTTCCTAGAGATAGTTGTGTATATAAATATCAAATAATTTATGTTTGCTGCATTTATATTGTATATATGTATATTTTTTGGATGTCCCATGTGGGTGATGAGTGAGAGCTTACTCACTGAATCCTTTGACTCATCCCTCTCCCTTTCTCTCATAGTTGCAGGTAAGATTTCAGTTTCAGCCCAGATTGGTAGACGCAGCTCTTCCTATTAGTGAACCTTATTTTGGAGTAAGGCTTAGTATAGGTTCATATTAGTATTAGAGTACTCCAGTAGATGTGCAGGCAGGATCCGAGCCACGCATATATTTTAGGATATTGTGGTTACTTTTAAAGTTCATGTATCTCTATATATGTTTTTAGAGTTCAAGTACAGATTGGAAATGTGGACTATGATAAAAAATTTATGTACAATTTTCAAGTGTTAAGCAAATTTTCAGATTTTAGATTTATAATATATGCTGAAACAGTTTATGATTTCATGATCAGCAGATTTAATTAAGTTATTTTCAGAGCTTGAATTATTAAATACTTTCAATTTATAAAATTTAAATGTTATGTTTTAACTAGAGAAAATGTTAATATTTGAAAGAGATGATATTTTAAGTATTATATTATGATAAATTATGTATTTAGAAAGACACGTCACCCAGTAAACTTATGTGGGGATAAGATTCCTCACGTACCGGTCACGTTCTCAAGTCGGGTCGTGACGCCATCACCATGACTGTGACCATAAAAGCTTGCATTTACATGACAAGGGAAGAAGCAGAACGCAACAACCACAAAAGTAGCAAAAATAACACAAGTTTATCATGAACTTTTTACAGGAGAGGGGTTGCAGGAGTGAGGGTTGGGCACTAGTTATTGGGAAAATAGTACAGAAATTGAAATTAAAATAAAGAATAAAAGTCTAGGGCTAGAAGAGTAATTTAACATTTTTATCTCATTATAATAATGGCTGGGACCATATGGTCCTAAACTTGAAGCCCCTCACCCTGGAACTCACCTAGTCATGAAACGTTGATTTCAAAAGCATTAATTATGGTGGTAAGCAAGGACTAATCAAGAAGGTGCAATAAAGAATCGTGATAACGAGTGTTTGAGTCTCTAAAATAAGAGTAATGTTATGAATATTATAAAATTATATAATAAATACACACTACACATCTTATTACCACTAGATTACATCCCGTAACAAAAGAGATAAAGAGATTAGCAATAGGAAATTCTAAGGATTTCTTAATATAAAATAACAATGTAATATAGTGTGAGGTATTGTAAATCTTTTAAGAATTAAGATATAAATGACTTGAAAATAGAATCTAAATGGCAAATAATAATTAGTGGCACAGATATATTTTAGAACAAGCTTCCTAAATAGAGGATTTTGATCTAGAGTAGTAGAGAGGACAAATTTTTTTGAGTTTAATTATTTATAGAATAATATTTTAGATAAATATATCAATGAGTGGGTTTTGAATATCTGACCAGTTATAGTATCATTTTATAAATGATCATGGCACAATTAGACTTAATGGTGTTTGGTTTTGGGTTTGTACAATTGATTTATTGTGATCTTGATTTTAATAAAACTGATTTTGATTAAAACTATTTTTGTACTAATATTTTCAATATTTTCCATCTATTTGTGCTCCAAATTTTTCAATTCTTTAAATTATATTTTTAAAATTTATGTATGTTATTTGCTTGCGCTTTGAAAAAGAAAGGTAGAAGTTTTAAAAATTCATTTTTTCCTTTTTAATAAAAAAAAATGAATTGGGAGTTGTTTCTTTCAAAAATATGATGCAATAAAAAAATAGAAATTCATCCATAAATTTTTTTTATTAGTCATCTCTTTAATTTATGAACCATTAACTTACTATCTTATCCCTCAATTTTTTTTCAAATAATAACACTCAGCCACTATATCTCATGTTTTAAATTGTAATTTCATAAAAGGGAAATATTTTTATATTCACCATATCCAAACAAGTTGATAATTTTGTATTCTAATAAAAAATATGTATTGAAGTGTAAAATATTTTAAATTTCTGTTTTTTAATTCTGTTTTTTTAGTTATACCTCTTAAAAAAAAAACTCTTCAACAGTCTTATTTCAAGTAGGCCGCTGGTGATTGCCCCTACGAATCTCTCCAATGGGAGAGACTGCAATGGGAGGTTGACTAGCTTTTGAGTGGACACAAATTGAGAAGGAGTATATGATCATCACGGAGCACATCAATTGATGAATTGCCACATTTCCAAAAAAAATTGATGAATTGACATACTACTAAACAACGACAGGTTTTGTCATATTGATGTCCACATGCGTGAGCATTCTAACTCCAAAGGAGACACAAAGATGAGATCTTCGTGGTGAATATGGATCTTTGATACTGTAGTAGATAGGTAGTTGCGGCAAACTACCAACTTAGCAATAATGGATCACCTGTCAACTTCTTTCGAAGCAAACCTCTTCTCAACTTTTCCAAGGAAATTTCTCAGGCAGATGATGATGATAAATTTTTGAGTTTTACAAATGATAGCCTTTCTTAATAAGTAATATGTGAATATATTTTTATCTATTCATAACCTAGCTGTTTAATATCATTTTATTAAATAACAACAAAATGCTTCTTCTTTTTTTTTTTTTGTGAAAATTCCATTTATGAACACTTTCTCATGTTCAATGAAAAGATCATACTTTGTGTATAATCATTTCTTATTTATTTATAAATAAATAATATATATATTTTAAAAATCTAACTTGCTCTTCCAGTGTTTGAAGAATCAATACTCTGTAATATATAATATAAACTTTTTTCACTATTACTATCATCTGACGTTTCTCTTAACTTACGTTTTTAATACTTCTAATTTATAATTATTTTCCCCACTTAATATTTATGTCATTCTATTACGATAAATCTATCTATACTGCTAATAATTTATCTATACTACTAATAATTCAGACTTATTTAAAGAAAAGTTGTCACATGTTACTTCTAATATAATTTAGCACCCGTATTTTTATAACATTAACAATTAACAATTTTATAAAAAAACATAATTGGAACTATTATATATCATTAGAATATCATTGAAAATTATCAATATTTAATAGTAGAATTGCATTGCAATAATTAAATAATTAATTTTCAAATATTTTCCTCCAATTCAAATTTTAACAACCCATATTTGTTTAATTTCATCATTGTAATCAATTTCACATGTGCTAAATTACAGTAATGATTTGATCTAATTTGTACTAAAAAATGCAATTTATATATTTATGATCAAATACTAAATTCTAATTCTAATTACATAAATAATATACTATTTTAACACAATATATGGTCGGTGTTGAATTATAATTGAAACATTTTAATCAATATATATTAATTTTTCCTCTCTTTTGAATATCAAACCCACATATTCTCATTGACTGATTCGTCAATTTCTCTCTCTTTTTTACAATTTTTATGTTCTCATTCTTTACCATCACTCTCTTCATTATTATTCTCACTCTTCTTCTTCCTCTCTTTTACATTATTCTTCTATCGTCAATGTTCATTTTTTTTGCATTGATATATGTAATGTATTTTTTTATTGCAATCATTTTAGTTTAATTTTACTTTTTATCCAACATATATATATATATATATATATATATATATATATATATATATATATATATTAGGTGCACCTAAATGATTTAACATTTGTATATCTCTTTTAGTTTTTGTTTTTTTTACCCTTTGTGAGTGATTGATGTTTTCAGGTGCCTTGTCTTCACTATGTATATCAGGTTGTAAAATGACTATAATCACTTTTTCAATTGTTGTGACTATCTTCAATGTTGTGATATGAGTTTTCGCCAATATGAGAACTTTCTCTATTTTTCTCCTCAAAAGAAGGTACCATTTGACTAAAAGCATCCTCCAGAAGAAGATGCTTTATAGAAGAATAAACATCATAATCTCTTACTATGTTTGATTCTTCTATTATCATGTTTTTGTTACCTTAATTTTACAACTTCTTCCACTTGCAATTTTTTTTTTAATATTTGTGAAACATGATTTGATTTTTGATTTTGCAGTAATAAGTTTTGAATTATAGTGTTTATATTATATGATTCCTAATATTATTTAGTTTTATTTCTTATTGTCAAGTAAATGGATATTCTCATTTCTAAAATAAACATCCTTTTTGTTTTACAACTTTTTAGCATTGATAATTTTGTACTTATTATTCTTAAGTGTATGATTTTAACTTTTAAAAATAGGGTTTCTATTACCATTCAAATTAAATACCACTACTATGAAACATATATTTATAATTTTATAAGTTGTGTTTGTGACAATAGTTCATCTTTGATTCGTATTATATTTTATGCATTTTTTATCTCAAATTATGTAATGAATTGATAAATGAATTATTATAATTATATGTCGAACTTGCATAATAGTAGACTCATTTATTCATATTTATTATTTCTAGTATTACATATATGAATAAAATGTTTTTCACATAAAAATTTAAAAGGAATAAATTGATAATGCTCTATAATACAATGGAAAAAAAATATTATTATTAAAATTGAACAATACATGTTTGCCTAAAATTTTGACTTGATTTAACTAAAAAATATTTTTAAATTTACACAAATATTTATTCTTTGTTTTATTATCTTTTATATATTTTACGCAATGTACTTGATAAAAAAATTAAATTACCTCAACAATTTTTACAAAATATAAGTGAAAATAAATTTCAAATGAAGAATAAACAAATTAAATAATGAACAACAAATATTTCATAGAAACTGTTACAGACAAGGTTAGACTAATGTGGCTCATTTCGCAAGGCCCATGTCGGAAAGACCCAAATGGTGGGGCCTGAACGTGAAAGCACTCGCAGATTCGAGTACATGATATAGGGACACGTGGAAATAGTTACCAGGTCTGTTCTTCTTAGCCTTTTGCCTTCTCCACCACGATGAACGTGGGGGCTAGAACATGAAGACACCTCAGTCATGGACAACCATTCCATAATCCCCTCTATAAATATTCTTGAGGACTCCACGTACAGGGACATTACTTTTATTATAGCCTCACTTTGTTGAAATACCCACTCATTCTCTCGGTTGAGTTCTTGCAGGTACCCCTATCATTTTTCCAAGCACGTATGAGGCACTCGGGAAAGAGCTGGTCAGGATGTTTCCAAAGTACTTCCCTGACGAGGTAATTCTCTCATTTTCTCCCTCGTTACAGAAACAAATCAGACTTTTAACATAATAAAATAATAAAAAATCTAATTGATTGATACACAGATTTTGCAGCCAATATCAATTGGTCTATCCTTTTTATTTGATAATAGTCATTTGATGTTATTATTAATTGTTATCATATTGATCAGATATCGGTTGTAAATTTATATCCCTAAAGATTTAGTTTGTCATTATTGTTTTATTGCAATCGATTTTTCATTTGAAATTTAATCTGATATTGGTTCAAAAGTTTCCTAACTAATATCAATTAAGCAACTTTTTTTAATCAATTTGATAATAACTTTAATTATGATGCCATATTTAAATCAATTTTTATATTAAAAAATACATGTCATGTTTAATATATAACACGTTATATCCCAAATCAATTTTAAAATCAATTTAAATATATATGATATATATTATTTAATATCCCATATTTCAATTTCTATATTATATATTTGTTATTTGCTTTAATTTAGTTTGCTTAATTTTAGCAATAATTGTCGCTAATCTATACTACTAATAATTTAGACTCTTTTTAAGGAAAGTTTTATCAGGTATTATTCATTTAGAAATTTATACCCCACTATTTTTTTGACATTTCTATTTAAAGTAATTTGTATTGTAATTGTTAATTATATTTTCTAATTGTACTTTTATATCTCTTTTCTATTAACACATACTCTGCATTGAATACTATGCCATTTATTAGTTACCCAATTTTAAAACATTCAACACAAGCCTTAAAATATTATAATTGAAATTTTTTATAACTTACATTTGACACTACATTGAAAGGTATTATGACATTTGATATTATTGATAAAAATAAACATTAAATTAAAATTTTAAAAAATAAATACATTCATATATTTGAAGAAAAAATGTAACGTTTGCACAGATATAGTTTTTATTGAAAATAATTTTTTAATTGATGCATTACTCCAATAATTGAAATGACATAAATTAGGATTTTTATGATCCGTTTTACTAATTATAACATATTAAATATAACATATATTTTTAAATTGATATTTTAATTTACTAAAAGGACATACAAGGAAAGGAGGTATAATTGAAATATCATAAATTAAGTTTATTCATTATGTTTTATTAATCAAAAAATGTATTTGTATGTTTTTATAAATTAAATATTTTAATTTACTAAAAAGATGTAAATGGTCAGAGATGACAAAAAAAAAATCTACTATCCACAAGAATTAATCACAACAAGGATAGACTTAGTATTTATGTGGATAAGGCAAGGTCCTTGTTTGTTAAGTAAGATAGGTACAGGGAATGAGGTTCCCATTCATGAAACCCGCTAATTTCCCATTCATATAAATGATTTAAATATTCACACACACACACACACATATAACCTTAGCACACCTTATTTTTTTAATTAACTTTATTAAAATAGCATTATGTGTTTTCATTTTTATTTTGGATTATGTTACATTTGTAGCATTTTTTTTGTTATGATATTTATGTTTCAAATTTTAACTTATTTTTAAAATTCTTCTCTTTTTTAATTTTTTTTTAGTAAACCTGCGATTATCCTTAAGTATTGAAATCCCCTAAGGGAATGGAGAATGGAGACCTGTGAAGGGATAAATCATGTGATGAGTGTTAAAATTCTAAATTGGGACCAAGAATATTTCCTCTTTATCGTGAATATTGATTGTCATCCCTATAAATGACTTATGATATGGGAAAATTATCCACTTATTATCTTTTATTATTCAATTATTTAACAATTTTTACTTTTAAAACATGTAAAACTTTTATAAAATAGGCTTTTTGTTTTTTGTTAAAAGTTATCTACCAAGATTTTTTCAACCTTATAGACACGGAATTCAAAATAAGATATAAAATAGAATGACACATTCATATTTTATTCATTTATTTAATTATTTAATTGTTAACTTATTTTCAAATTATTTTTATATACTTAATTTTTTATAAGATATATTCAAATAAATTATTATTTATTTTCGGTAATGGTCAACAAACTATTTTTCTGTTATCACCACGTGAATTGCATAGATCAAATAACTAGTATATGATATTCGTCTTAAGTTTTTTTTTTCAATTATTATCAATTATATTTATTTTAATCTTTCTGTTTCTCATTTATATATTTCTTAACTTTTATTTTATATATTCATCCACTTTTATATTTTAAAATATATATAATAACATAATAAAATAAAATCTTACTCAATATCTTATGTCTCCAAGAAGAATATTATCAAAATATATTTAAAATTTATTTAATCATTATTTTGTAAATAAAAAGTAAATACTGACTAACGTAAAAGGTGTTTCACATCTTATAAATTTATAGTAAAAGATTAAAATAAAAATAATATCTTTCTATTTTTTGGGTACTTCAAACATTACATTTATCGGTATTAGGTTTGAATATAGCACTTCATGTATATTACCCAAACCTCTCATAATTAAACCAAATCTAATGGCTTATAATATCTTTCTATTTAGTTTTTATATATAAAATTTATTTGTTTCTGCAATGTTTTAAAAAGTTATAAACATTACGTATCAGGATGAAAAATAAAAAGTAAAAAGTTGATTTTGAATTATTACTGCCAAGATAATCTTTAAGTTTAAGAAGAGATTGCCGAGTTGTCTGTGGATGCAAAAGTTTGTCTTTTGCTTCGTATTCAGGTATGTGGCTGTTGTAGATCCATAGGTTTTTTTGTTTAATTATTCCGTAGCTCTTCATAGTTCAATTTATTTTCAATTTAATTTTTATAATTTATAAATTCTTAACTAGGTTTTTAAAATGTATGAGATTTTTCAATTAAGCCTTTACCATTATAAATAACTAAATATTGTATGAATATTTCATTTCTATCTTCCTCTTCATCCTTTCATGAAAACGGCATATTCCACAAATATTTTATTTTTTTATAATAGTAAGGAGTTGATTTAAAAATCTCATATAGTGTAAAAATCTAATTTAAAATTTTTTAAATTATAAGAATGTAATTGAATACTAAGCAAACCCATATTAGCAATCTACAAAATAATTAAATATCTTTGTCTTTCAATGAAATAATACATTCATCGTGGAAAACAATGAGTAATCCAGAGCGAGAAGGTAATTGAATTTTTCACTCTCACTTTGCAAGACTGGATTGCTGCTAATATCATTGATCATTGGGGTGTTGACATGAATCTAAAATGGAATATTATATTCGGGGTGGTAGTGTGCAGAATTTGGAACTGGCACAAAAAAGAAGTTTTTGATCAAGGGTTTAACTGCCCTACGGAGGCTCACAAGTTTTTCATATCCCAAGCTGTTGAAATTATGAGGGTGATGACTAAGCACCCTGATGTTTGACATCGACAAACTTCAATTATGCAGGTTCGTTGGCATCCCCCCGCAAAGGGCTGCTTTAAAATCAATATTGATGGAGCGGCGAAAGGTAATCTTGGTCAGGCTGGGTGTAGGGGTCTTACGAGGGATGAAAATGGAAGTTGATGTTTGATTTTGCAAAACGGACAGGTATATGTAAGGCATTCATAGTTGAACTCTGGGTTGGGATAGAGAATTAAAGAAAGTTTGTGTTGAATCGGATTCCTCCTCTGCTATTCATCTTCTAAGAAACCACTCTGATTCGGGTGGGAAGCATATCCTGGTTAAAAGCATTTTTGATCTTGTTAAGCGCGATTGTGAAGTTGAATTCATAGCCATTTATAGAGAAGAAAACACTTCCACTGACTGGCTTGCAAACCATACCTTATCTATAGGAGAAAGAGTTAGCATTTGGGATACCCCTTGTGGTGGTTGTCTAGTGTACTCACACAATGATGTCTGTGGGGGTATTTTGTCCCATGCTATTTCTACTTATTTGTAGTGTTTCTCTGTTGGGCTTAGGCCTCATTTATACCAAAAAGAAGGAAAGGTGAATATTGCATATTTTTTCCCGAGAACAATAAGTTTCGGTTGTGGAGTTGTTTGAGCATGCAAGTTTGTCTTTTGCTCCGTATTCCGGTATGTGGCTGTATCAATATTTTTCAGTTTGTTAAAATTCTTAAATAGACGATGTGGAATTTTTTTTTTTTTAGTGATTCTGAAGCATAAAACTAGAAAAGTATAACCTTATAAAAAAAATAGAAAAGTATAAAGAGAAAAATAATAGAAAAGTGATTAAACGGTTGAGATGCTTTAGAGAGAGAAAATTAGAGCTTATTTGGTTTGAATTTTCAGTTTTTCAGATTTTGTAAAGGAAATACTGAAAAATTTAAAAATTTAGGGTCTGTTTAGTTTTAGTTTTCGGTTTTTAGTTTTTATTTTTAGTTTTCCAGGTTTCAAGATTTTATGAAGGAAATACTGAAAACTGAAATTCAATTTTTATTTTTATTTTGTGAAGGAAATACTAAAAACTGAAAATTAAATTTTTTAAATATTTCTTTCATAAAATCTAGAACTCTGGAAAACTAAAAAAACTGGAAATTTAAATAAAATAAGTCAGTAGTTTTCAGAATTTTTAGTATTTTCTGCATAAAATCTAAAAAATTGAAAATGAAAACTAAAAACTCAAATTAAATAGACCCATAAATTTTAATTTTTAATATTTTTTTTATAAAATTTTAAAAACTAAAAATAATACTAAAAATTAAAAATTCAAACCTACTAGCCCCTTATTGTTACACGAGTAGGTTGGAAGAACTCTTTAGATTGTTTGGTTTTGGCCTAAAAAAATGGCTTTGACTTTTTGGTTCATAAAATATCTCTGATTTGCCGATTGCTTGTTTTTTCTTTAGACCTTGTTAAAGAATACTAATGAATAGGACAACCTGTAAAGATTTGTTATTTTCAAATAAACAGAAAATGTTAACTAATGTGTAAAACTGTTGGATTGTATAAAATTCTAACAATGTACGTTTGCCTTATTAACAATACATTATACAAATTGAAATGTTTAATTTTAATGTATTAATAATATAAAAATATAACACCACCAAATAAAAAGAACGCCACAAAATTAAAGAAAAAATTTACATCATCATCTCATCATTTTTTTGAAAAAATTTATATAACCATTTAAATAATAAATATAAAAGTTAGTAGTTATAATTGATGTGACAATTAGTAATATATTATTACATGATAGTATAATATTTTCACACAATATATCAAAATTATATCTATATTTAAATCATTAGTCACACCGTCTTCTTTCAATTAAGATGTATGGAATAACATTATATAACTTCTAATTAAAATCCCCACCAAATTTCCTCTACCGAAAAAATATGGAATAATCAACATAGTTAAATTTGACGTAAAAAATAGTGTTAATTGGATTATTATCAGTATGAAAAAGAATTATATTTTTATCTAATCATATATTTTAAATTATATAACTTTTAAGATAATTAGATTAGGGGAATGATTCAAGTGAAACGAATGATTTATTGTAAGAGTAAAATAATTAAATATTATCATATGTTGGATCTTACACAAATGGTCAGGATCAAAACGTAAATTCATGTGATTTTTTTAAAATTATTATATGATAATTAATTATTATTAATTAATTTTTAATCTGTACTATCAATAAAAAGGAATTACTTTTATAGCCATTTTTTGGAATCTCCTAACTCTATTTAATTTTATTTTGAAGTTCATTCAATTTAAATCTTTCTCATATTTTCTCCTTTTCCAATCACTTCTTCCTTTGGGAAAAAAAAAAACCCCCTTACTCTATGTCATTTATAAATAAAAAATATTTAATAAAAATATTTAATTTTATTAATATTTAAAAGATTAGAAGAATATAGAGTGCCAATCAAATCACTAACTTTAATAATTTATTTATGCTTATATAATACAGATTTACTTCACTCACCTTTATAATAAACTGATTCTCTTAGTTCAGACGTGAGGTATCTAAATACATAGTAGTTGAAGTTAAATATTTTGATTGATATGTAAATACATACGGTCTACCTGCCGAGTACTAGTAAGCAGTAACTTTGAAGTAGTTGAGTCAAATATTTTTACTGGGACTGTAAAAAATCAAAGTCGATTGTACAAGTGGTTCATCCAAATTCAGTGGGCACCGCAGCACTGAAGCAGGCGCATGCACTTTTCTTTTCTGGGTGGAGCGGCGAACAGTGTGTTTTGTTTTTTTAATGAAAGTGGCGAACAGAGTAATATTCAGTATTTTAATATCTTATTTTCAAACGACACATTTTGCTGCTGTAGCAAGTCTTGTTCTTCTGCCCTGGACATGACAATGATAGTATTCTGTGAAAAATCTTGTTTGGCTTTTCCACGTTTGTACAGTGCTGTGACTGCTTTGCATGCCTATTTCGTTTGACTTTCCTGTGCCGTTTGTTGATTTTGGTTCTGGTTTTGTTTGTTTCCTTTGCTTTTGTGGTTTAATGAAGCTGAGCCAGTGATTCAGACTCAGAAAGTTCAATCCACCCTCTTTCAACAAAAAAGGCATAGATGGATTTTGTGCTTGTTGGATCTTTTCCTAAAGCTTCTGCTGTAACCACTGGTATGCCTGCTTGCTTTTACATCACTCACTCTCCTCCTCCAATTAGTTTCTGCTTCTCTGATTCAAAGTGCTGAGACCCAGCATGAGACCCAGCAATTGTTTGCTTGCATTGAAATTAAGTACACAAGGGACAAGGAGTGTGCCGTTGAGCCATTCCTCATAACCCGCCTTCTGTTTTACACAATGGCCGCTTGATTTTGAAGGGTATTTGAATGCACAAATTAGAAGTATTCAAATCAAGTTTTTGGTTTTTGGTTTTGTTTGTTTTTTCCCATTCTCTTTCTTCCTCTTCTTGTATGTTGCTTCACACACACACACACACACACACGCGACTGTGCTTTATTATTTGCTTACTAACACAGGTAACCATTTCTAGGTGGAAGTTGCCGGAGGAGTAAAAATTGGACCAAGAATTATTTTGCAAGTAGGCTGAATATTTGATATCCATACGCCTCTCTCACTTAATTATTTGTTTTGGTATATGGTAAGACCAAGATACTTGTGCTCCTTGGGTGTGGAATTAATGCTCAGGGATAGGCTTGGCCCTTGCCGTAAGATGGTAGTAAAGTGATTTTTGTGTATCTTGATTCTTGATTGGTTGCAGCAGAAACTTTGGTTCAATAGGCAATAGTTGATTACTATCTTCCACACCCCCACCCCTCTCTCTCTCTCTCCTCCTTTCCCGCAGTTGTCATGATTTGTAGCTTTTTGTTATCAATCGGTAATGAGCATGCTTTTTGATGTGACTTGTGGAGTGACTACCATTCCATTGTGTTTTGAGTAGTTATCTCAATCAGTCGACTGATTCAACCTGTTATGCCTAGCAATCTTTTGAGAATAGTATATGCTTTGGTGGAGTAGCAACATGTGCCCCTTCAAGGACTTTGAACATTGATTATTAAATAATCCCTTAGTAGATTTTTCTTCATTTATGTTTCATTCTAGGCAAGAAATAATTTCTATTTTGTTTTCAAGGTCACTGCTACTAAGTACTAACATCCAACGGTTGGTACTCTAGGTTCTTATTCGCCAATAGCCTCATGGCCCAAAGGGAAAATCCAAAAAGAATATAATTTTTTGAGGTTTAAGCAGCAAACCTTAACCCATCGTTACAAAGGCATTGAGGGAGGATCTACATGTACAGAATGCAATAGAAAATATGTTGTGACAGCAGCCTCTGGAAAATCCTTTGAATCTGAACCTCAAGCTTTTAATGCAAAATGCATTTTGGGGTCTGTCAAAAACCCACTGGATGCTTTCTACAGGTTTTCCAGGCCACACACAGTTGTTGGCACAGTTGAGTTAAAGCTCTTCTAGAATTACTCTTAAAGATAATACTTGGATGTAATGGTTTATAGTTAATACAGTTTATTTGTATGAACCACTTATTTGGAATAGTTGTAATATTCTGAATGTCATAGAAGGTCTCACTTTATCTCTATTTCGGCAGGCATTAAGCATAATTTCTGTGTCTCTCCTAGCAGTGGAGAAATTATCAGATTTATCTCCTCTATTTTTAACTGGGGTATTGGAGGTGAGACATCAATTGTTTTGTTTCGCTTAAAATGGCTAACTTTTTTGTCTTTTTTCTTTTTCCCACATGTCTATTAATCCTGTTTTGAGTTTTCATGTTTCAGGCTGTGGTACCTGCCTTATTTATGAATATTTATATCGTTGGTTTGAATCAATTGTGTGATGTTGAAATAGACAAGGTATGAATCTTGCTAGTAGAATAAACAATCTGGATAGCTAGTAAATGTTTATTTTTTGGTCTTTTTCGCGTCTGATTGTTCCAGTAGGAAAGAGAAAAAAAAAAAAAACAGAGGATAGTACCGTACTTGATAATTGCTGTCTAGTTTATCAGTGATGTCACTTAAGTCAGATATTCAGAGACCCATCTTAAACAAAAGTCTGCAATTTGAGCAGCCTATGATTTTGACCACCAAACGATGGTTCAGTTACCTTATCAAGCCCGAATTATTGTAACCTCTGCTGTGGTCAAGAAAAATTGCAACCTTTTATAGCTTAAAACTTTGCTGAGGAAATACCATGCGGGTTGTCTTGTTATTGATCTGTGCTGCATATTTTACTGCAGATAAACAAGCCATATCTTCCACTGGCATCCGGTGAATATTCCTTTGGAACTGGTGTCACTATTATTGCATCTTTTGCAATTCTGGTACCATGTAGATTCATAATTCATTGCTTTTGCCAATGATATTTTTCTTTTTCGAATATGAGCTTTACTGACGAGGTAGAAACAGGCTTATATGTTTTATTCCCTTTTCCAGAGTTTTTGTCTTGGATGGATTATAGGTTCATGGCCATTGTTTTGGGCTCTTTTCATAAGTTTTGTGCTAGGGACTGCATATTCAATCAATGTGAGTTCTTTTTTATTCAATTTAATCTCCATTTCCACCCTCATCTAATGTTTAAGGCATCATAATGTAATGGTCATTATACTATGTCTTCATTTTAAAAATCTATTTGAGCTGTATCATTCTTGGTCAAGGTTCAGAGCATAAATGTATTATCAAATTTCATAGCAGTAAGTGTCAATAATATCCCCCAAAAAAAAAAAACCCCAAAAAAAAAAACCAAAAAAGAAAAAACTCAAGATTTGTATTTTTACAATAGCAATTAAATATAATAAATTCTTGATTGATTAATAAGACAATAGCTTTACTATCTCTTCAGATAAAACATTTAATTGTGTTTTATTGGTTATCAAGTATCTTCTCAAATTATATCCACATGAGTAGTGCTATCTGATATAACTTCTCTCCTCTCGTGTTTAGGATGTGGGCAAACAACCATTGTTTGTTTAAAGACACTCACAATGAAACCCCCATTTTGGAAAAACTTATTTGGTGACATCATCATTCCTTTTTAACTCTGTCTTCTGAAAATTTTCAGGTGCCCATGTTGAGATGGAAAAGATTTGCAGTTCTTGCAGCAATGTGCATTCTAGCTGTTCGTGCAGTAATTGTTCAACTTGCATTTTTCCTTCACATGCAGGTTTTGTCTTAGTTAATTGTGCTTTTTAAAGAATTATAGTTCTGGGTGAACATGCACTAGCTTTTGTACGCATAACAGCAATAAATCTTTATCCCAATTTTTTAGGATTGGCCTAGTTGATTCATGATAAATCATATGAAACCCTCTATATGGGATACTCTATTTTCACCATCTACTCCTAGGAAGGCCTGTGTTCCTTCACTGTATTAAACCAAGAAAGACAAAAGGAAAAGTGAAGGATATGTGCGTTTTGGCTATAACATGGTGGCAGACAAGTGTGTTTTAACTTTTAATCCGACAAGTATATCTTCCCTGGAAGTTTGATGTTTTTGGTTGCTAATTCATGTGACATTGTCCAGACTTATGTGTACAAGCGGGCAGCTGTCTTTTCAAGACCACTGCTCTTCGCTACTGCATTCATGAGCTTCTTCTCTGTGGTTATAGCATTGTTCAAGGTAAGAGCCTCTAGTTTTGTAGACTATGCATTTGTTTTCAAAATCAAACATTGGTTCAAGATGTGTGCCTCATGCAAACCTTTTACTGGATCTTACATAGGATATACCTGACATTGAAGGAGATAAAATATTTGGTATCCAATCTTTTTCAGTACGTTTAGGTCAGAAGAGGGTATGTTCTTCAAATTCATCTCAGAAAACTTGGCTATGCCTTCCTGTATGCCTTGGTTATCCCTAACTAATCTTTGCCAGGTATTCTGGATTTGTGTCTCACTTCTTGAAATCGCATATGGTGTCGCCCTCTTGGTGGGAGCTGCATCTCCTTCCCTCTGTAGCAAAATTGTCACGGTAATGTGCTTATTACATTTATGCTTGTAGTTAACGGTTATGCTGTATCTTCTACCTAAGCAGTTATTAGTTTTGTACCTGGGGAATGGGGGTTTGAGTAGTTTATGTCAAGTTTTTGGACTGGTGAGTTATGCAGAAGTTTATGTATACTTTACCTTCGGTTCAGGCTACCTATTTACTGTATGCTGGCTGGTTAATATCAACATTTGGCTTTTTTTCATAGACATGCGTAGAATACCCCAACTTCATATTTTTATGATCTTACTATTTGTAGTAAAGGTAAAAATTGATCTTTCAAGGAAGGCATTCTTTCAGCAGAAAGCGTTGGTGTATAATTTTACATATTGATATCGAGTGAATGGGAACTTGTATAACATTTCAGCAATGTTTGAAACTTTTTCTCTGCCAATGTGTTAGGGTCTGGGACATGCTGGTCTGGCTTCAATTCTCTGGCATCATGCCAAATCTGTAGATTTAAATAGCAAAGCTTCCATAACATCCTTCTATATGTTTATCTGGAAGGTAATCACTAATCTTAAAGACTGTTTATATCATTTGAGGAGCTCCTTTTCAATATTATTACTCAAAAGAAATAACTATCCAATTACTTTTCCCGTGTTCTGAGAAATGACGGTTGTTTGATTTCTAATGACCGGTCAAATTCCAATTAACAAAACAAATAATGGTTCACTAGCCACAAAAGAAATTTGTTTTTGTCATGAAATTCTATAAAGAATTATCTGGCCATATTCTATTAATATAACATGATGTTTTTCTCTTACAAATGATTATGAATTTCAAGCCACATGAATGGGAAAAGATTAACAGTGTGTTTGGATGATGGATAATGGGTGAAAGGAAAGGGAAATGACGGGGAAGGGATCGTATTCATTTCTTTGGGTACTCAGAAGGAACAATTCCCCCACAAAAGCCTATTGCCTTTTAACAAAATTTGAGTGAAATGAGAGGATCTGAAAATGTAGGAACTTATTAATTATAAATGTTCTGTTTCATTCTTTCATAATGTAACTCCTATACGCAATTAATAAATCTTCATTTTGTTTTCTTGTTAGTCTTTCAAATAAGCAAGAAGATAACTTTGTTCCTTCTTTCTCCTTCCTTTGCTACTAATTCTGATTCGAAAGAACATTCAAACATTATGTGAAGGAAAAGCTGAACTTGATCTTGAATTGATCAAACCAATACATTGGCTCCACAAATTAGGAGCTCCAACCTAAGAAAAATTGTTTTGATTGTAAAAGATAAGAAAAGGGGTGGTCAATTTATTCATATATTGGTCTTATTCTTATCTTCTGGTGAAAAATTCAATGCTGTTCAAAGCGCAGGAAATTTGTGGAACATGATCTGTTGTTTCCTGTTGCAGCTATTTTACACGGAGTACTTTCTCATACCTTTGGTTAGATGATGAGCGTGGCAGCATTTAGATTTGTAAGTACAGCCTTTGTCACTGGCCAGCCATAGGTGTCTCTCTACATTAATTTTAAGTTTTTAATTGGCAACTGTAATAAGTGATGAATAATTGCTTTTGAGATCTATTTCTGTATGTTACTTTCAGATTTTTCAATGGGTTTTTTTGACCTATTATTTTAAAAAATATGTATATCATGCTTCAATATTCCCTGTGGTTTTTTTTTCCGTCTTGCTAATATTGTTTTACCTTTCTAAGACTTTTTTCCTTGGCGTTCTCTGAATTCTCATTTGTCTTCATTTTCATCCTTTTTTCTTTTTCTGTTTTGGTCAGATCCTCATTTTCATCCTTATGTGTTGTCTCCATGCAAATAAATTGGACAACTGAACTCTGCTGTGTGTGTGTGTGTGTGTGTGTTAGCCCAAACTTGGAGAAACTCTGAAGTATATACTATTTATGGTAGACTCTATACACTATATGGCACATGAACAAGTAAATTTTATTGTATTTTTGTTTCTAAGAGGATCCCTCCCCCTTCAAAGTATAGCATGGTCGCGCGGATCCCTAGGGACATGATCAAGCGCCTAAATGGGGATTCTCCTACACCTGAATCGTGGGAATGGAATTGAAAACCATATGCTTGATGAACTCGATTTTCTTGTTACTCATGTCAGCATATGTTGTCAAACAAGTTAATTTTTTTGGTTAGTTTGTTGAAATCCAAATTTATCAGAGAGATTTTTAAAGCATTAATTGATATATGATTTGATAGAAAATTCAAAAAAAAAAAATCAATAACACCAACATAAAGATGAGAATAGTTAAGTTTTGCACTAAAAAGTAAAAAGTTTTTAGTGGAAGCAGGGAATTGCGTTCAGTTGACATTGCATCATAAATAGAACAGTATAGAAAGACTTAGTTTAAAATTTAAAAAGAATCACTATCATATGGGTTATTCATTAATTTTCTATTGGAATGTTAAAGTGACAATCAAGAATTTCCCATGTTCTAAGATGACTAGTTAAAAGGAATGGAAGGAGTAATTCCTATGTTCTCGTTGTTTCAACACTTAATGAAGTATTTGTGCTCGCCAAATTATTAATGAAACCCTTATTACGCTTCACAACAATGACATATTACTAATATCTATTGTTGGATTGCAGAAAATATAAGGATTATTGTGTTCCCTTTTTAGAAGGTGAGAAATCGTGAAAAGACTTTATACTTCCGAGGACTTAATTATCTCCCATAAGAATAGTTGCAAATGAATGGGAGAGATTTATCCGAGAGATAGTTGCAAATCGTTGGTTAGTTTGTTGAAATCCAAATTTATCCGAGAGATTTTTAAAGCATTAATTGATATATGATTTGATAGAAAATTCAAAAAAAAAAAAATCAATAACACCAACATAAAAATGAGAATAGTTAAGTCTTGCACTAAAAAGTAAAAAGTTTTTAGTGGAAGCAGGGAATTGCGTTCAGTTGACATTGCATCATAAACAGAACAGTATAGAAAGACTTAGTTTAAAATTTAAAAGGAATCACTATCATATGGGTTTTTCATTAATTTTCTATTGGAATGTTAAAATGACAATCAAGAATTTCCCATGTTCTAAGATGACTAGTTAAAAGGAATGGAAGGAGTAATTCCTATGTTCTCGTTGTTTCAACACTTAATGAAGTATTTGTGCTCGCCAAATTATTAATGAAACCCTTATTACGCTGCACAACAATGACATATTGCTAATATCTGTTGTTGGATTGCAGAAAATATAAGGATTATTGTGTTCCCTTTTTAGAAGGTGAGAAATCGTAAAAAGACTTTATACTTTCGAGGACTTAATTATCTCCCATAAGAATAGTTGCAAATGAATGGGAGAGATTTATCCGAGAGATAGTTGCAAATCGTTGGTTAGTTTGTTGAAATCCAAATTTATCCGAGAGATTTTTAAAGCATTAATTGATATATGATTTGATAGAAAATTCAAAAAAAAAAAAAATCAATAACACCAGAATAAAAATGAGAATAGTTAAGTCTTGCACTAAAAAGTAAAAAGTTTTTAGTGGAAGCAGGGAATTGCGTTCAGTTGACATTGCATCATAAAATGTAATAAAGTATAGAAAGACTTAGTTTAAAATTTAAAAGGAATCACTATCATATGGGTTATTCATTAATTTTCTATTGGAATGTTAAAGTGACAATCAAGAATTTCCCATGTTCTAAGATGACTAGTTAAAAGGAATGGAAGGAGTAATTCCTATGTTCTCTATGTTTCAACACTTAATGAAGTATTTGTGCTCGCCAAATTATTAATGAAACCCTTATTACGCTGCACAACAATGACATATTACTAATATCTATTGTTGGATTGCAGAAAATATAAGGATGATTGTGTTCCCTTTTTAGGAGGTGAGAAATCGTGAAAAGACTTTATACTTCCGAGGACTTAATTATCTCCCATAAGAATAGTTGCAAATGAATGGGAGTGACTATTGACACTCTATTTTAACTATTGTCACTTTCATTATCATTAATTTTCATTTAGGTTCACCAAAATATCTTTTTTCTATCATAATTGAAAGTTATTGTTATTGGTTTACTTGAAAATTAATTTACTTTTTTTAAAAATAATTGATACTTATCTCCTTTCTAAATTTTATATAAGTCACTAAATATTACAAATATTTAATATTATCATTTATTTTTATATATTGAATTATTTTTTGCAAAACTTTATTAAAACAATAGTTACCTACACAATATACTAGCAAATGTTTTAGAACAAAAATAAGTAAGACTAAATAACAATAAGAATTCAATATTGATAATAAGTTTTTTTTAATATTATCGTTCAATCAAATTCTACTATTTAAATTATTTTTTAAATAGTAGGTGTGCATCTCAAGTATATTGGCTGATGCAAAAATTTACAATGCAAAACTTTAATTTTTGCTATAAATAAATTAACCTTCAATTTAAATAAATTATTGAATTGAAATATACAATAGATATACTAGTACTTCATCATCCAATTTTGATATAATTTTAAAATATATTATATAAACATATGATATTAGAATTTTTTTGACAATCACTTGTTAATATTTTTCTTTTGTTCGACATCTTTGTTATTAAAGTATCAAATTATCTTATATATGTTAAATTACCTTAATTTTTAATTTAACAATATGAACAAAGAAAAATTTATAATAAAATAAATGGCCAATAGTAGTAAACGATGGTATCATTTATTTATTTACTACTTTTAAAATGATATAAATGTTATGTGTCACAAAATAAGATATATAATTGTATATCACATTTTATTATTTCACCCTTTTTGTTATTCATTTTATTTATTTATTTATAAAAAATATTATATTACACAGATAACTTTTATAAAAAATTATTTAATATTTGAATTTAAATAATTTTATTTAATAAATTAATTCAATGCATATAATAACAATAACTATTTTTTTTATGCAATATATATGAGCCTCAACGCCTAAACCTCTTGTGCTCACCAAAATATGACACACTAAATTTGCATGCTTCTATTATTTTTTTATTAACCAAATTTAAGAGAAAAATAATTCTTAGTCACAACAACGGTAATTATACTACATGAATAGAAGAGAGGATTGATGAGTCCAATTATATACAATGTAAAATATATTTTATTGTCAAATAATTAAATTAATACTAAAATAAGGGTATTTTGATGAATCAATATAAATATTAATGATAATGGGACCGTCAATAGCAAAAAAAGGAGTGACAATAGCCACTCTTCAAATGAATTGAGAATAAAGCTTTGGGTGTAAATTCACAGATAAATTATATCAATGAAAATTTTCACATTATTTTTAGTTACCAACCAAACACACTCTTAATAGATATAAATAAAAAAAATATCATTTGTACTTATAGAATGTGAGATATTATGCTGATTCACATCACATCCATTATTGAATAAGATATGAACCCTATTTGAATGAAGTCTACATCCTATCCAATAATAAATTATGTGTGAGTCGATAGTATCCTACGTCCTATTAATATAAATAACACAACCCATAAATGAAAAATAATTAACGGTGGAATTAAAATGAGGGATAGCGACATAGCCATAAGATGGAAAGATTGTTTTTGGTCTGGAAAGATTTGCTTGTATATGCGAAAAATAGGATACCTAGAGTCCTAGACAGTGATAGAAAAGGGCCCAAAGATATGGCCCGATGTACAAAAACGACGACGTGGATTAATATGCTCAGCTTACAAATACGACAAGGGAGAGAGATAGACGCCGCCGTTTCTTAACGTAAAAAGTTCAGAGAAAAGAGAAACGCAATTCTTGCCTATAGAAGGAGCAGAGTCATAAACCCTAGTAAGCAGTAAGTCCTAATCTATCGTTGTTCCACAATGGAAGCTCCCGCTCCTTCGAAAGCGGAGGCTTCAGCTCCGGCCACCGGCGACACCATAAGCAAGAAGTCAGTCTCACTCTCCTTATTGCTTCATCTCTTCCCGCTGTTTGAGTTCCATTCATCAATTTTACCACCTTAATTTTTCCTTTTTTTTTTTTTGCTGTGCGATCTGCGTGCAGTGCATTGAAGCGGGAACTGAAGAACAAACAGAGAGAAGAAGAGAGAAAGCGCAAGGAGGAGGAGAAGGCCAAAAAGGTCAAATCAATAACCTCTCTTTCACTTCCGCGACACCCCTTATTGATGATATCACTTTCTTCTCTGCATTTTAACCATGTCAAATTTTAAATATTGTTAACTTAATTTAATATTCATTTATTTATGTATTTATTGGGCTTGTTTGTAGGCAGCGGAAGCTCAAGCTAGCAAACCTGCATCTTCTGCTGATGACGATGATATGGACCCAACGGTATACTTTCTCTGTTTTCACTCTTCAATTTTTTCCAACAATTAGTTATTTCAGTTTCTGCAATAATAGAAAATTTGATTTGCTTTTTTATTTTTATTTTTTGTTTTGGGGTGCAGCAATACCATGAGAACAGGCTCAAGTATCTTTCAGCTCAGAAGGCCGAAGGGAATAACCCATATCCGCACAAGTTCTCTGTATCTATGTCTATTGGTCAATACATTGACAAATATGGGACACTAAGCAATGGAGAGCACCTTGAAGATGTCTCTGTGTCTTTGGCTGGTACTCACCATTTTTTCTATCTTGACAATTTGTTTTATTTTCTCTGTGGTTTGTTTTGTTGATGTATATTTTTGTTCTGCATTTCAGGCCGGATCATGCACAAACGGTCTTCGGGTTCAAAGCTTGTCTTTTATGATCTACATGGTGGTGGCTACAAGGTCCAGGTTATGGCTGATGCAAGGTATCAGTAATTTATTATGAGTTTAATTTTGATGCACTTGACAATCATCCAATCAATGTCTTTCATTTGCATGACTTTTCAAGAAGTGGATAAGAGAGTCAATTATCATGGTAGATGTGACAATCCATGATTGTATGACTGTGTCAAGCATACAAATAAAATTCATTTGCTATTTTCATGCTTAGGGTCATTTTTGAGGCAAATATAACTCGAGAGGTGACATTAAACTGTTATGTTCTGCTTTACCTTGCTGCTTGACCAATTTGGAAGCAGCTTGATTTTTCTGCTGTTGAAGTTTTTTTTTTTTTTTTTAAGTATTTAATCTCATTTTTTCTTTGGTGGATTCATTCACTGTTGATCCTACATTTCCTTTCTTTATCTTCTGTTTAATTTTTTTAGGACTAAAACAATTTACATCTCTGGGATGCAGTAAATCTGAATTGAGTGAGATTGAATTTTCCAAATTCCATTCTAATGTGAAGCGTGGTGATATTGTTGGCATCACTGGGTTTCCAGGTTTGAGATGCTACTAACTTTCAGTCTGCTCTTTTTTCTCCTTTAACTTCATCTTCTTTTTTGGGTTGTCTTTCTGTTACATATGATTCTATCTACCTTCTCCCAGCACAAGCAATGAGTACTTGTGAAAATATGAATTGCTTTATACATATGTGTATGTTAATCCTGCTTTCCCTTGTTTAACTGTACAGGGAAAAGTAAGAAGGGAGAGCTCAGTATTTTCCCCAAGACTTTTGTAGTGCTGTCTCATTGCCTGCATATGATGCCAAGGCAAAAGCCTGGTTCTGCTGCTGATAATGCGAATCTGAAGGTGACCATAAATTTTTTTGGTGTTTGATGCTGTTCATAGTTCATATATAATGACATTGTTTTTAATTAATTATATCCAGAGAGATCCATGGGTACCAGGAAGTACCAGGAATCCCGAAACATACATTTTGAAGGATCAGGTAATTGCTAGCATGAAAAGTAATTTGAAAGATTCTTTTTTTGTTCTAGAACTTTTTCAATTCTTTTGTGCCA
Organism: Dalbergia cultrata; assembly: GCA_031216105.1. NCBI lineage: Eukaryota > Viridiplantae > Streptophyta > Magnoliopsida > Fabales > Fabaceae > Dalbergia > Dalbergia cultrata. The sequence goes on from CM062347.1 coordinate 55,835,718, forward strand.
TACTCATGTTCTATGAAATAGGAACTATTTTTGGGCAGTTGGTAGTTAAGTGGAAAAACTTGTCTCCGTGGAAGTTTTAGCATGCACCATGCCTTCCTCCTTTGGTGGTCAGTTAGTGAATAGATATGGATGGACATGTGGCATTATTTATTCTCTCTCTCGTTCATTTGGCATCCATTTTTCTAATTGCTTTATAAAAAAAGGTTCTTATTGTTTATAACCATATGAATGTTTTTATCTTAAATTTGATATATGAGCTTATACTATGGCAAACAACTTTAGCTTATGCTCAATTTTATACTAAAACTTTCCCTTCTCTATTTCACATGTGCTGAAGTTTGAGCTTTGAACATTGATTTCAATTCAAAATTGAACAAGAAAGTTCCTGTTTTGCACCCTAATTAGTAATGTCGATCATATTCTTAAATGAGTCATTGATGGATAGCAGATGACTTACTTGAAATTTCAATCTTTTGGCATAGGCCTCTGCAGTTGTTTAAGTTCCAGTAAAATGCAAATTTGAGGTCTGCCTTCTTATTTTACATTCCATCAAGTTTGACCAAAAGTTTTCTTTTACATTATTATGTCCTGTTCTCTTTCTTTCAATAGATCATATCACTCATGACTCATCTGTTAACTGTAGTCTTTTTTTTTTTTGGGTATAAAATTTCTCCAATTCATTATCTTTTTTTTTCCTTGTAGGAAACACGATACCGCTTACGCCATTTAGATTTGATGCTGAATCCGGAGGTTCGAGAGATATTTAAGATCAGATGTAGAATCATTTCTTACATCAGGAGGTTCCTCGATGACCTTGATTTCTTAGAGGTTTGTTCTGTCTTGGTATTCTGATGCCAGCTTCCTATAGCTCCTTTCCTTATTCACCTACTTTTTGTACTACTTTCAGGTTGAAACACCTATGATGAATATGATTGCTGGTGGAGCAGCAGCCCGTCCATTTGTGACTCATCACAATGAACTTAACATGAGGTTGTACATGAGAATTGCTCCTGAACTGTATCTTAAGGAGCTGGTTGTTGGTGGGCTGGATCGTGTTTATGAAATTGGTAAACAGTTTAGAAATGAGGGTATAGATTTGACACATAATCCAGAGTTCACTACGTGTGAGTTTTATATGGCTTATATGGACTACAACGACTTAATGGAGATAACAGAGCAAATGTTGAGCGGTAAGATTTAAGGTCTTTTGATTGCTATATTGATTTTATCTTCTTCAAGTCACATGGTTGATCTCATGATTTGGAAAACTTTGAATAGGTATGGTTAAGGAACTTACCAAAGGCAGCTATAAAATTAAATACCATGCTGAGGGTATTGATAAGGATCCTATTGAAATAGACTTCACCCCACCTTTCAGGTGTGTTGCAAATTTGCTAGTCATCAATGGTATTATAAAGTCTTTTATATTTTGGGAATTAATTCATTTGGGTTTTTTACTGCTACAGAAGAATTGATATGATTGAGGAACTAGAGAAGATGGCAGGCCTCAGCATTCCTAAGGATTTGTCCAGTGAGGAAGCTAATCAGTATCTGAGGGATGCTTGCTTGAAGTATGACATCAAATGCCCTCCTCCTGAAACAACTGCTCGTTTGTTGGATAAAGTAATCTACATTCTGTTTCTCTTTTGCCCCACAATATCCTTTCCAATTTTTCCTATTTTGCAAAAGCAGATTGTAGCTTCTACTTCTTGTTGGAAAGGAGCAAAACGTCCTTCTTTATTGAGTTTTTCATGTCATATCATATTGCAGCTTGTGGGGCACTTTTTGGAAGAAACGTGTGTTAATCCTACATTCATCATAAACCATCCTGAGATCATGAGTCCCTTGGCAAAGTGGCACAGATCAAAACCAGGCCTGACTGAACGTTTTGAATTGTTTGTCAATAAACATGAAGTAAGGTTATAAAATCCAGTTGATTATAGTTAAAAGTAAGTTAATGAAGATGCTCTTTATGACTGTTTTTCTGCTTCTTTTCAGCTTTGCAATGCATATACTGAACTGAATGACCCAGTAGTACAACGACAGCGATTTGCTGAACAATTGAAGGTAATTAGATATTATATGACAATATTGTACTAAATTCGTTTTAGTTGTTTTTTATTTTGCATAGTAAGAATAATTGGTTTTTGTGTGTGTATTGCTGCATTTTAGGATCGACAATCAGGTGATGATGAAGCAATGGCCTTGGATGAAACATTTTGTATGGCTCTTGAGTATGGTTTGCCTCCAACTGGTGGTTGGGGTTTGGGTATTGATCGGCTGACGATGTTACTGACGGACTCTCAAAATATTAAGGTTCTTGCTCCTTTTCCTCTCTTTGTCGCCGTGTAAATGCTCACTTTGTTTTTGCATCTTCTTACCATCTTCATTCATTTTGGGTTACAGGAAGTTCTTCTCTTCCCTGCCATGAAACCTCAAGATTGAACCTTCAATTTAAGGTTTTCATTGTTTCCAGTAAAAACAATAGATTTGAAACCTCAGTTTCAAGAACTTCAGAAATTCAAAATGGTTTAGATGAAAAATCTTTTATTTTATTTTAATTTGACAGTGCCATGACTACGCACACATACATTACGGGGTGGGAGGAGGGGCTGTATGATGCTTTGGTGATAACGGTTTTGATCTCATTACTGGCTTACGTTATATTCTCACTGCTGGAACAAGTTCTTCCCTTTGTCTCCTCTTCCGCAATGTTGAATTATTCTTCTGACCTCACTTGAAAGGAAAGTGTGCGTAGAAACGTGAAATGTCTATGCTCATTTTATGAAATGGGATCGACATTACTTTAAAATTCGCATGGTTCTATGAAAAACACAATTGAGAACATTTTGGGTGATAAAATCGTGTGTTAAAACAAGTGAACAACATGAATTCTTGGCTGTCGATCGAAAGAAAGAATTGAAGATGAAGTTATAAAAATAGAGATGCAAATGTACGCTTAATATTTTACTAGCTTGACATTTTAATTGAGATCCTTGTGTGAGGCAGATTAGCTTCAATGTACTAAATTTCTCGCCATCTTCTAGCAATGTGGATTAATATATTCCTCCGTTAAGTTCTGTATATTCTCCTTTAACTTTTGGGAAGATTGATTCTTATAATTTTCATTCGTCTATAGTTAATTTGGGTTACAATGTTCAGTATCTCGGTTATATTCATACGGCAAATCATTGAGATGTATGCCTTGAAAGACTAACTGATGTTTCTCAAACGAAACATATGTTCCAATTTTTCTAATTAGAACAAAAAATGAATTACAATATTTTTGGTCTGGACCTTTTGTTCTTACCTACTTGTTAAATATATTTGAACTAATGACGTCCTATATAGATTACCTAAAATGCCTCGCCCACTCCGGCTTAAGGGTATTCTCCTATTCGAGATTAAAGAAAATTCAATTTGCACACTTACCTGTATCGGTGATTTCAAGCCTCAAGAGGCGATCCTTGTTGATGTTACAAACTTTGACGAAGCCAAGATTGTTACGATCAGACTTCAGTTTGCATCTAGGAGATCCTAACCATAGTTATAAAAACTTGACATGGTACTCAGCTAAGGTATTAGGTCATTGCATTCAATTAGAGTGATCTTATTCTTGATATCACTCTTATGTCAAACCCCAAGTAATTGAACAATGACTTCGGAAAGTTATGCACTATCTTTCAAAAATGTTGAATTTTATAACATCGTATATTTTTATTCATTTATTATTATTATTATTATTGTAAAAATATGCGGTCTGGTTTAATTAACTGGCCAAGTCTTACTAGTTTGAATCAATTCAATAGATGAAAAATCGATCTAATGCATGATTCAGGCGGATTTTATGGCCAGTTTACTAGTTGAATTGGCTTGCGACAAAAAAAAAGTTAGAAAAAAAAAACTGGCAGGATTGAACCGAATTTTATAACTGCGGTCCAAATCTCTAAACTCTTCGTCTATGCCTACTCGTAGCCCAGAATGCACGTGTGGAATTCGATTTTGGACAAGGCGTGAATGCCTTCCTTTTCTCTGTGGAGAGTACTACTTTATTGTATTATTATACTGAAGACATAAAACACAAGTTCCTAGAAAATGAAAGCAAATTGATTTGCCAACAATCAGCATGACTTTGTGATAGATAACATCACAATGGGAAAGCCTCTCTTAGGATACCTACAAATGATGGCATGAATCAGGTTACTCAAGGAACGGGCTGTTGAAAAAATGAAAAAAAGTTGCCCGTGCGTGCCTGCGCTGCTGCGCACAACAAAATGGTCATCGGTCATCAGTCAGCGGTCTTGTTTTTATTATTCTAACTTGCTTTTTAAGCCGTGACATGTGAGTTGAGTTTGGTGCAGTGATTTCTTTCTAGCATTTGATTTCACAACTGATTCGGGGCCCTATATTTATTTTATATAATCATCTCAGTCAACAATCTTATCCTCTTTTTTCAGGTCGCCTAAACACCCACTTTCACATGAGTTTCACATGGGGTAAAACACCACGAAAAGAAACAATGTTTTTTTCATAATTTCACATAGGATGAGTTCATGAAAAAATTTAAGCAGTTTTAAAGAGTGAAAAATTATAGACTATATATCTTTGCGACTTTGCATATTTGTCATGGAAAAAAAAATATAACTCCCATATTTTTAGAGGAAGAGCATTTTCTTCGTTCAAATGATTATCAGCCATCAAATACTAAAAAGTAAGAAAGATATAAATAAATAGATGAATAAATAAGATATGGTTGCTCAAGGATATCAGTATCCTTATAAATTTAAAGGTTGTGATTTAATTATGAATATTTAAAATATTAATAAATTTACTTGGTGAGATATGTAAAAAATTTTCAATCATAAATTATTTAAATGGTACCAATACTCATAAATTTTATAGGCATATCGAAGAAATTTGATATCATATAGAAAGAAAATTCTTCCACTAAGACTATGGTAGGAATACCAACCATGGCCTCTCGCTACCAATCTGGGCTTATGACGTGTTCAGTGGGTGTTCCCACCATGGTACAAAACGGCCAACCTGTTTTGTCAATGTACATTGATTTCATAATTCAGTGTAACCCTCCAATTTGCCGCATTGTCACAAATAGTTCCAAGGCCTGGAAATCTTGTGGACCACAAAATCTACAATAATAATAATAATAATAATATGCTTCATATACATTATATTACAAGTGCATCTCTCATATCGAGGATATATAACACAATCAGCGCAAGTGTGTAAAAATAAAATGAATCCGATTATAGTTAGAGATTGTGCAAGTATGCGTATACAATATTGTTATAAATAATAATAATAATAATAATAATAATAACAATAATCAATTTTGCTTCAATGGATTGATAGTGGGTTACAATATTAACAAGTTTTAGCATTTCAAATGATGGATTGAGAGGCCCGCTGAAAAATAACTGGTGGGGGCGGGCCTGGGTAGTGGAATATCTCTATATGGCATTAACGGGTAAGAAAAAGAAAAAAAATGAGATGTCCACTGAGGAAAAGTAGGGGTGTTTTTTGTTTCAGTTTTTATTTTTAATTATATTTTTTAGGATTTTATAAAAGAAAAATTGAAAATAAAAATTAAATTTTATAATTTTTATGATTTTAAAAACTGAAAATCAAAATTGAAAAATTGAAACCGAAAGCACCTAGATGTTATGTGCTATTGTGCTTCACACAATCCCAAGATTTTCAAAGTCGCAATCCATTCAAAGTATCTGCTTAGTAAAAACCCAATGATCTATGCATCAAGACAAAAAAAAAACGAAAAGAAAACATTGATCTTCACCAACTTCATTTCCTTTTCTTTTTGCCTCAATTATATTACCTTTCCTGTGTATCTATATATATATATATATATATATGGAATGTAGAAATCTTCCAAAACGAAGAGATCGTAATAAAATGACGCCAGAACAGCATAGACGGACAGAAATGAGTGGGCATACAATCACACTATAAATTCCTATTGGAGGTTGATTTGCCTTTTTAGAGGCCATAATTCCATCTTGGCTTCCCCTTTTTAAGTCACACTTTACCTTTGATCGGATTACAGCTTCCTAAGCTGCGTTTACAATGCCAGAGACAACTAATTAGGCCCAACAAAGATACAACCAATTACATTGGGTTTGAGTTGGATGAACCCACCAAGTGCAGAACTTAACTAGTGAAGTTCATGTGCCAGTCATGGATGAATGCGATATGCAGCAATACTCCTATAATTTGAGAGAGAGAAGAGGACAAATCCAAGCCATTGCTAAAATTTCATTTTATCTAATGTTATTTTTTAAGCTGTAATATCAATCAATGGTTAATATACATGGTAGATCTATAAACTCTCCATATTTTTTAGGAGCATTTCAGACAAGACCGAAGAAAACACACCATTTGCTATTGTTCTCCGCAAAGTGGGGCTACCCTTGTGACGTGTGTGCCCTCTCATGTGCCCAATGGCCATGGGGTAATTGTGTGACTTCAGATTTGAGAGGGAGGGCCAAAGTGGGATTAAGGGAAGCTCAAGAGACATTCACCTTTGATGGCTGGTTTTATTTTGTATGGGGCAACCATGATTGGATCCAGACCAAGTAAATTATGCCCTTTGCTAACCGGAAAAGAAAAAATATATTACTCTATCATATCCTTTCATCCGTGTACCAAAAATGGAAAACATAAAATAAATTAGCACCACGACCAAAAAAATAAATAAATAAATTAGCACCAATACCATTTTCGATTAGAATTTCATTGATACAAGTGTCAAGTGCCAAGAGGTGAATATATATATATAGATGTTACGTTGACCAACATCTGATTATTGACCAAATTAGTTGTAGACTTATAGTTAATCAGTGGAACTACTACGGCCCATTTAGATTCTATTACTTGTGATGCCAATGAAGGAACAAATGGCAGCGTCTTCTGGAGCACATCTATAAGGATTTTCAAAATAAAAGCTGCTAGGTGTTAATTTTAATTTGAAATATTCGTTTTAAAATCATTATATATAAATAGATTATTGAGATAGTAAACTTCGACCCTGACACGAGGATGAGTTTAAATATTGCTAAGAAAAAAAAAACTATAAAAAATCTTATGTTCTCACAATTGAATAAAATTTAATTTATAAGTGGTTTAAAAACTGAATATGCAGAAATAATAGGGTACTTCATAATCTCATAAAAAGTGTTATTAAGAATCAATAAAAATTATTATTTTCAAACTCAAATAACAATTTTTTTTAAGAAGAAATTAATGCTTCTTATGGCCAAAATGAAAATCGTTCCAAGGCTAGAGTGTTTGATACAAATTAAGTGAAACCTTCAAAGATCAAAACCTTTTTACTCCCTTAATAGTTTTGTAACTGTTCTAATAAGCAAAACATCAAATACAACCAATCATTTAGGGGGGAAAAGGGTCAACCTGTTAAGATAAGAGAGGTAATATTCGCTACATATCTAACATGGATGCCTAACATCATGCCATATAGCCCAAGAACCTGAAGCTTTGCAATGTAGACATTATTATTAACCTCTGATATAAGTTTCTTTTTGTCCATATCATTCAAATTATTCTTTTTTTATTGGTCGGGTCATTCAAAATATTATTTATTAAATTTTTGTGAGTATTTTTTTTTTTCCGAAAAGTTAAATTGATCCACTTCAAAGAAAAGAGAGATCAAAAACACTGTCAAGCTAGCTAGAAGAAACAACATAACTACACTAATACCACAAACTTATTATACACCATGGACCCAAAATAGCTTAAAAGCATGTTCCTTACATCAGAAAATGTATATCCAAAACCAGAAGCAAGTCATGTAAACCTCATCTACTAGCTGGTACCACTGCTGCACACCCAATCTTCACTTGAATGGCTTCCATCAAAATCCCAACAGCAAACCCGCAAACCAGCTTTTCTTTCATGTATTGCAGCACCTCCAGCCTTGTTTTGTGAGTTATATATCGACTATGTAAGTTTTATGCAATTGACAATTAAATATTGGCAATTATATATCTTGTGAAGAAGAACTTTTTTTTTTAATACAATATAGTATTTTATATGTTAACTTTTGTGTTAACTAATACTATATCTCTTTGGAGTGACCTTAAATATGTTATAGAATATTTCATGAATAATAGCATAAACCAACATCATATTCATAAAAATCTACAATAATTTAAAAATAATTTAAGTATATATTGTTGAAACCAATAATTTGTGATTACAATTGTTATTGGATCCTATTGTTGTTGATGATTAACAGATCTCATTGATGAATTATATGTTGTTGTTAGGTTTTATGAATGAGCTTATCATGATGGATCGGCTTAACCTAATTAGTAATGTAACCCGTTGTGACTGTAATGTCCAAAAATTTGTGCCAGAAACATTAGCTACAAAATTTAAGTGGCCAGAAAAAAAAAAATTATCAGTGGTTGAAAAATGTAACGTGTGCATATTCTACATTTTGACACATAAATCTGGCAATAATGTTCTAACAATATATTCGTGAATCATTTCAGCCTTTGATTTTTAAAATGAGTCAAGTTAATCCCTGACTTAAATGACTCATTTTATATAATTTTAAACATAAAAATAAGTTATTTTAAATTTTACTATACTTCAAATAACACATAATATATCAAGGTATCACTCAATATTATAAATCATTGTTTAATTGATAAAATATTATATAAAAGTGAGATAAAAAACTAACTTGACTCATGTTTTGCATTACATTTAATCTGCCATAGTGCATGCGAGATTTTTTTTTTTTTTATGGATTAGAAGTTTAGATGGGTTCAGCGTCAGTTATCTCACCCAAATTAGGGCACGTCTCCTAGGCTCTTCAAGCACTTACAAAATTTTTATGTGATTACCTATAAATGTAGTCCTTATAGTTCTTAGCAGGATTTGAACCCATATCATTGTGAGATATGAGCTAACTCGTTAACTACATACACCGTACTCCATTGTGCATGCGAGAATTTTAATTATTAAGCTTTGATTTTGAATATAAAATTATAGAAAAAATATGCATCTCTCCCGCATAAATATTTTAATCCATCTAAAAATTAATTAATTTCTTGAAAGGATTATCTAAAATTTAAACTCAAATAAATGGGGAGTGTGCTAATATATACAGCAAGATTCCCACCCAACAAAGTATAGCTGTGAACAAATAATGAATTTCTTACGAGACACCTACGGGCATACCTCTTCACGTGCTAACATGTTACTGGCATATGGAGCAATCCAAATAATTTAGCTGTTAATTTGTTCGACGACATATGAGCTTTATTTCATGCGCGAATCTCGGAAATTTAGTCAGAGCCAATTTGTCTAAAGCCCTCAAATGTACATACCACGTACGGCAAGAAGGTTTTTTTTTCTTTCTACATTTCCTCCCCATTTTTGTGAACTACGCTTCAATTGTAGACATGGGATGAGCATGTGCAGCGAGAAAGAAAGAAAATTGACTTGGGACCCACGATAAAAATTTTCTTCACACATGTTCGAAGAAGAGTGAACAATTAAGTGCAAATGGTAGGAATTGCTATTATATCATGTAATATTAACAACTTATATTTAGAACTTTCATGATTAAATCATTTATATTTTAATATTATTTAGTTATGTAATTTATAAAAATTAAATAAAATAATATTTATATGTTTTATTATTATAACAAGGATATCTATGTTATTCTATATGCTCCTCATTGCTATCACAATTTTCTCTTTATAAACATTAAAAGATAAAATTTTAATTTTAATTTTTTTTTATTTTTTATTTTCTTTCTTTTCATTTTCTAGTTTTTTTTAATAAAAACAAAAGAGTATTAATGAAAAAGCCGAATAACACTTACAAATTGAAACAAATACATTAGATACAGATTGAAAATGAAATATATGCAATTCACATAATACTCTTTGAACTAATCAATGATATGTAACTCTATTTCTTATCCAAAGCCTATCAGTATATAAGCATCTTTCACATTGAAGACTAACAAATATGCTTGAAGAATGTATTACACATTTTTTTAATATAAATCAGAATAGCTTTGTAGTTATAGCTAGGACCATAAAACAAAAATTACCCACATGAGGAGCCAAAACAAGGGGGCCAGACAGTAAAAACACCCCCATAAAGATAACACAACAAAACATAAAATTCTAGCTAAACAATAAAAAAAAAAGAAGAAAATAGTGGATCCGCCATAAAAAAAAAAAAAAGGGTAACGGTGCCGGTCCTCTTCAACAATACATAGAAGAAACGACAAAAGATTTCAAAGAAAAGATATAAAAAAAATGAGGACTAGTTTTTTTTTGTTTAACAAAGAATAAGAAAACCAATGAGCCGCTTAGACAAAGTTGCATGGAAATGCGCCGGTCCACGAATACAAATGAATTTTCAAAAAATATGTACGGAAGTTGTCCTCTCTTGACTTTCGCAATACCTAGATGGCTAAAAACAAGAACTGATATAAGTTTTTATTTTACTTCCTTTCATTTTTTTCTCCCATTTTCTCCTTTTTTTTTTTACTAGAAACAAAACAAAATACTATTAATAAAAAAGCTGAACATCCTTACAAATTGAAACAGATATATTAGATACAGATTGAATTAGAAATATATGTAGTTCACATAATATATGTCGAATAATTAACTACTATTGATTCTGCTCCTTATCCAAAAACTATCAGTATATAAGCATCTTTCACATTGAAAATCAACACAGATACTTTATACCTTTGTAGTTATAGGACCATAAAACAATAAATGATTCAAAACATCAGGGCGGACAGGACAATAAAAGCATACAAAAAGGATAACATAACAAAATATAAGATCCTAGTTAAACAATGAAAAGAAAATAAAATAGTGCAGCTGCCATAAACAAGTAAGGGTGCCAGTCTTCTTCAATAATACATTGAAGAAAGGTCAAGAGAAAGTACAAGGAAAAAAAAAAGGACTAGGTTTTTTTTTTTTTTTCAATACATCTAAACAAACCGTTAATGACAAAGAATAAGATAAATAATGAGCGGCTCAGATAAAGTTGTATGGAAATGGGTCGGTCAATGAATGCAAATGAATTTTTTAAAAAAATGTACGGAGGTTGTTCTGTATTGACTTTCGCAATACTTGCGTGGCCAATTGGCACATCAAAGTCCCCACAAAAATGTTATATTCTTAGAAATTGCAATAATATGTATTAGCAGACGCCTGCAAGGGACCTAACATTTTTTAGTTGTGAAAACCTGCTATTAAGTTAAAAGAGTTGACGTAGTGAGAGGCGAACAAGTTTTACACCGTCATTTGTCATTTGATCGGATATCTTATTTTGTTTATTTTTTAAGTAATGCAGATAAAAAATAATTATATTTATTGATATGACATTATATGATTAAATAAATATATAAAATTATTTTATTTATCAGTGTATTCTAATTCAACTATAAGTTAAAATAAAAGTGTCTATGGTTTGATTGATGAGAACCGCATAAACCAGTAGATATAAGGAATATTATATTTTAAAAATATTAATTTTGATATATGATTAATGTGAAAGAGTCTTATAGAATTCTTTAGTCTCATATGTTTATTTATAAGATTTATAAAATGATAGATGATAAAATTGAATAGTTTTATTAATTAATATAATAATATAAATAGATGTCTATGTAAATATTTTTTACATAAACCATATATTAAAATTAATTAAATTAAATTCAATATATATAATCTAGATATTCAAGTAATCATCAAATCTTTTATTTACACTTAATTACTTAGATAATTCCTCAATTATTCTTCTTAAACTGTACCTTCATAGTAACTCAATTTGAGTTTAAGTATTAATGTTGCATTTGAAATTAGACATGAAATTGGTACTTAGAATTTTTCATTTTTTGAGTAACATATAAGATTAAAATTATAATCTTTCAACCTGATTTTGCAGAATTTAAAAATAATTAAAATAAACTCCTATTCTATGATTGTCATTTTCAAAATTTATTAAATATTTTTCTCCTCGTTGAAGATTATATCATCTTTTCTTTTACTCGTATATTTAAACAAACACATGTTAAAATTCTTAAGTAAACTCAAACACAGAATTCAATATTCTAAATCAATTTTAATTCCAACCTTCAAATGAGCCCTAATTGAAGTTAAATAAATTTGAAATGCTAGTAGATGAAAACAAACAAAAATAATCGGGTTCCCTCTTTATCAATATACATATCTCAAACATATTTGTCCCTTTACCGTGTTTATTGGGAAATAGGACTAGGGATAGTTTGAACTCACAGTTGGCCATAGAAGTAAATATGAAAATAGGACGCGTTTCTTGTTAAACTTAAAGACGTGGACGTACCCCTACTTTTGTTTTGCGATGCGTGGACTAACCTTGATCAGCATGAAGAAATTTCGTGCTGATATTTAAAACAAGTTTAAAAACTTTTTAAGTGGTTTCTACGTCTGAAAACTCAAAAATGAAATTTTTTCATGAAGAACTTACCTCTTTATGAAGACGCTGATTAAATAAAATTGTTTTTGGGCCCAAATAAAAACCAAATTTCTCCTTCCGGAGTTCTGTTGCAGCACCGTTATGCCCTCCATCTGCTTAGATAGCATCGCCATCATCCTTCTCTGCTCTGGTCATCGCGAATCACAACTCCAAGACCGTTGGTTCTCTCTTCATTGAAGATCGCTACATCGGTATTAACCTTGAATATCGATTGAGCGTGTTTATGCTTATCCGGAAAAAAAAAAAATCCTTTCGAGATTATAGGGCAATACTAATAATACAAATTTTGGACCAACCTAAGTGACCCGGTTCCGCTTAAACAGGGTCTTGGGTTCGAGACTTGTGTATGCGAAAAAATTTCCACTAGGAGACTCACCCACCACAGCCAAGTGCATGACTTGGGTCGGCCGAATTAGTCGGGGCAAAGCCCCGAATACCGGATGGGTAACCAAAAAAAAATAATAATAATACAAATTTTGGTCAATTTAAATGATTCATAAGATTAATTCTTATTTCATTGTGGAAATATAAGAGCTATCCATCTCTATTTTTCAAAGATAATTTACATACTCATCTTAAATATTTCAAATTACTTACCATCTTGACTAATTTTTTTTATTATTTTCATAATACATATTAATTAATAAAAATAATATTATCCTTCATCATATTATTTAAATAATATTTTTTATAATATTTTAAAAATTATTGAGACTCAAATGATTATATTTCTATTTATAATAACTTTTATTTTTAACTTTTCAACATGTAATAATATAGGATATATACACAGTACAGCAGTTTTGAGTTTCGTTGTTGCCGTGTGTTTTAGTATTTAATATCACTAATTTGTGGTTTGTTCTTTAATTTTGTTTTGCTCTCTCATGTGGATTTTTTTTTTTCATATTTGTAAAAATAAACCTAATCCAAATATGTATCATATATTTATAAAACTGGGGATTAAATTACAGTTGTTAAATTTAAAAGGACATCGAAGGAAATCCCTTAAATTTAATCGCTTCTTATTTCATGGTATGATAATTATAAACAGGCATGCCATGGTGGCAACTTACTGCTCTAACTGGAAAGAGTTCAATATATATATTGACACTAAACAAAAAAATATTATTTGTATATAGGATATCATGCTGACTTACACTGCATCTATCATTAAATAAGGTGTGAACTATAGTTGAATGGGGTTCACACCCCATCCAATGATGAATGATGTGTGTTCAACATGATATCACACACAATAGTACAAATAACGGAACTCTCAAACAAACTGATTAATCTTGTTCTTACCATTACGTTGAGAGCGCACAAGTGAATGGAACGGGAAGCATTTCGAGAAACGAATCATTGAACCAGCACAATCAACAATGAAATCAATGTTACAAAATTTGTTCTCTCTCATTTTTCATATCACTTTTGAATTAATTATTATCATAATTTTTTTTGGGTATGTATTATTATAAATTTTAACCCTGTACATTCTAATATTAGAATTTGGGTAAATTACACTCACTTTCTCTGAGTTTTATCAAAATTTAACTCATCTCTCCTCTAACCTCGTACATCCTAATATTAGAATTTGGGTAAATTATACTCATTTCCTTTGTATTTTGTCAAAATTTAACTTATCTCTCGTCTAATTGTCCACCCTACACTAACCTACCTTATATTCCCCATTTTTATGTTAGACTACCAAAAATGCCTTTACCCCTCTCCCTTTTCTCTTCCTCCCCCTTCCTTGGTCCAATTATCACCCACCAAAAACCATAAGTCACTGAATCATGTCTCTTTTATTTCATGTGCCTAAGTTGATAATTGATGTTCATGTTGACTGAGACTCCACTTAAATGTCGCTAACACTAGTAGGAAATGCACGTGACTGGAAACACCGTGTTCATTTTGCTGGGATCAAGGATTCTGTTGAAATCCATGGTAATCAGAGAAAAGAGAGAGCAATAATTGAGAGAAGATTAGAATGAGAAATTTTACTAATAATCAAGATGTAAGCTAATACAAATGTAAGCTTCTTTATATAGAGTAAGGAGCATAATAAACTACTAACAAAACTAACTTCAACTAATTTCTAATTACAATCATATCCTCCAGTACCCCCAAGCTACTTTTCATATCTCCAGCTTGGGATAAAAGTGTAATACAACTCAAATGAAAAAATACAGTGTAATAAGAAAATACAATGTAATCGTATGAACAAAGTAGGATGAACGCAATAGTGGTGGTACCTACTTGTTCTTTAATGTAACATCCCTAAATTTATAACTAAGATAAATATTAATTAGCGATAGCAAAACCAAGAGAATCTGGACAAATGTTATGAAACAAATAGGCTACTTAAGTATGTCTAGAGAAAAATGCAAAGAATTACGAAAATGCCATCACTTAGTAGAAATTACGAAAATGCCCTTGCTATGTAAAGGAAATTACCAAACTACCCTTGCCTTATTAAATGACAAAGATACCCTTACTCTATGAATGGAATTACAAGAATACCACTATCATTGTCTAATTACAAAAATATCCTTGTCTTAGTTAAAGAAATTACTACAATGCCATTTGCACAAATCCCTAGACTTGTCTTTAGACAAGAATGAATCTAAGCCATTGGATTAAGATGATAACACAATAATTTAACCACATACATCATACACATTTCTAAATCACATACATGCACTAAAGGTTAGAAAATCTCCACTAACATCTTTGCACAAAACATGGAGCATTTTCATCCAACATGTTTGCACGAAACATGGAAACATGTTTGCACAAAACATGGAGCATTTTCATCCAACATGTTTGCACAAAACATGGAAACATGTTTGCACAAAACATGGAAACATGTTTGCACAAAACAAGGAGCATTTTCATCCCAAAATTTAGCCAACATGTTTCCATAAATCATGCTCCAAGTGCTTTCCTTCTTCTGTTTTTTTCTCTAATCTTTCCACTATAAATACTCCTCAAACTCTCTTCAATTTAGAAACTCCCTAAGTGTTCTTTCTTTCTTATTCTATCATTCTTCTTATGTTCTTCAAAGACTTCTCTTGATCCTCTAAACTTCATCCAAACACTTAAATCCTAAGTCCAAACTTTCACTAGCCCTCACAATAGTTACAATCTTTAACTCTAGTGAGAAATATTTTCTTAAGCACTCAAGTTCTAGAGCCAAGATTCAAGGAGGGTCATCCACTCTAAAGACTCTTGTTCAAAGCTTAAGGAAGAAGAGAAGGACCATTTTTAGACCCTACACAAGAGGTATGAGTTCTTCTTTATTTGTTCAAGTATTGTTGGCTTCTAACTTTGCTCATGGATAGAATGCTTCAAACTTGAGTTATTGTCAAAAGTTTTGAATAATTATATTTTTAGAAAACACAACCTGTTCTATTCTGTTATGAGTACTTTTATGATGTTATCAAGCTCAAATATAACTTAAAAGATTGTATGTGAAACTTGAGCTAATAAAGATAACTTAAGACATGAACATGGCAGGTGCTGGAATTTCTAGTTATTTCTGGCAGTAGTTACTTCGAAAATTAGTGTTCATAAAATATGAAGGATCTCGAAATGAAAATATTTTTATTATAAACTAGACTCATTGTAGAACACTCTCCAAAAAGAATCACCTAAAACGGAGTTTCCTAGCCCAAGATATAAATTTTTAAAGTAGAGCCTAAGACTGAAACTCTTAATCTGACCTTGTAGTAGTAAAATAGGTGTAACTCACTCTATAAAAATGCAAATGGACTAATTTTAACTTTGTGGAAAAGCTAACACATCTACAAACACACTTATGTATGCTATGTATAAAGTTTTACACCACGAAAATACAGAATGAGAGATATATTTTCGGGACAGTGTGCTGAGAAAGTATTGAAGGTAGCGTGATACTGTGAGAGTGCAATTTGGAAAGGTTCTGGCTAAGGAAAGACTTGGTATTTAAGCGTGTCCATTGTGACCCACCTCTCTTTCCTGGAAATCCTACTATGCACAATCTACAGTTGATTTACACTAATCTAAGATGTTAGTGCTACAAATTGTATTCTAAAAGATGTCAGAATTCTAAATAAAAGATTCAAGTCTTGTAAAGAGATAATTTTAAGGATTTAAGTAGAATAATAATCTTCAGGAGATATATATAAAAGTCATAATAAAAATATATAAAGAACCTCTAAAAATATCTTAAAGGGTATTAATGTATTAATGGAAATACTAAGAGTACAAAGAAGACTAAGAGAAAAAGATAATATCAAGATATCCATAACTTATTAGAAACACTAGAGACCTAACTTGATAACTTAGGTTGCTTAATATGAATTATCTATGAGAATGTTTACTATGAGATTTACATGATATTGTCTATGTTACATGAAGTGGTATATAGAAATGTGAATGTATTGATGAGATATGAAATGATAATGATAAAATGATTGACTGTGCCATGATTTATTAATGTGCATACATTTATGTTTCAAATGAAATAATAAATAGACCAACTTACTGCTTAATCCTCTTTGAGGATTAAGGTATTGATGATTTCACTCAGTAAGAATAAAAGTAAAACCTGAAAAAGTAGCAATGATAGTCTGGAAAAGTGGACTTGAGCTAAACTCACGGCTTAACCCCCTAAACCGTTGAGATCATGGCAACGGAAAGAAAACCAAAAGGTTGTGGCGACGGCCACGGTATGAGCTCATTACCCTTTAGGGTGGTCTAAGGCATTGATGCATTCATCTCGTGAGTAATATGTTGATGAAATAAATGAAAGATGATGATCACTAAACAAGTGAATGTTGAGGATGAGTAATTATGAAATGCATGCAGCTCCTAAATGATTATTGTTTATTAGTGGTTTTACATGATATGCTTTTATGTATGCTTGATGAAATACTGAATGGATATTTCTGCTAATGTTCAAGATTAGTTTAAAAGTAACTGCACTTCGGCTAATCACGTTTGTGAAAGTTTGATAATTGAATCCTTACCTGTTCACCTTTTTATAATAAATCCGAAGTGACTGGGACGACAACGATGACACTTTTAGTACAAGTAGGAACTCCTACTGAGAAATCATGTATTTCTCACTCCTATGTTTATTTTCCGTTGTCGTTACCAGAGACAGACGTGTTCACCTAAAGCAATGAAGCTGCAGCTGAGGAAGGAGGTAGCGCGTGAAGATTTCAAACCTTTCAAGTAGGAGCATTCCGAGCTTTAGTTACATTATAGTTTGTGAGAAACAATTAGTAATAGTAGAACTTATATTGTTATTTGTAATAACTTATCAGTATGATATATGCCCTGTTGTGACTTATGTATTAAGTGAATATATTCCAGTTTATGTGATAATAGTTCTACACTTAGTCTCTTATTTCGCTTATTTAATTAAGTGCGCAATGTAACTTGATTATTATCTATAAAAGCGCTATGTATTTCACTTCTCGTTACAGGCTTAAGTTTTCAAAAAAATAATTTATTTAAAGAAAAAAAAAACTTCCACTATTTTTCTAAGTTAATTTCAAAAGAAAATAAATGCAAGGCATAAGTGACAACTAATAGAATCCAAATGTGAACTTAAGCACAGAGGGATTCTATTAGGGTGTTACATTTAATGTCTCCACGACACTCATTGCAAGAGAAATGACAAGTCATCAACAGTCCCAAATCAGGAATATCATCAACAAATGCTTAACCACTCAAGCAAAAGAGAAATATTCTCTAGCTTAACCACTTAGCAGAAGCAACCAATCCTAACATGGGAAAAACATCAATTAATACTTAACCACCTCAAATAAAAAAGCAGAAGCTAATACCAAAATCAAAAGTTATAGTTATAAGGCTTTCAATGAGGTTTACGTCATAAGACGAGCCATAGGGCTAAATCAATGCTTAACCACCTGGAAATCAAAAGACAGAAGCAAAATCAAAGCTTCACCATCAAGATAGCTATCAAGACAGAAGCAAAACAAAGCCAACCAAAGGCTATATCAAAGAATTTAACAATTGCTTAACCACCACTATAGGCAGAAGCTAAACCAAAACCACAAGGCTAATCAAATCAAAACCAATACATGACAGTGTCACAATGAACAATATGAACCAAAGTTGAAAAATTGAGCAGAACACAGAAACCTTGAGGAGTTAGAGGCTCCAAAAAAATCCAATAACAAATTTCAAGAACAAGTAACACTCCTCAATGAAATCTAAACTAGTAGCCAATTGTTTCATAACCATAACCAAATCACTTTTCAAAGCAAGATCAAGGAAATTGCAAATACTAGTAAAAATGCACTTGCAAGTATTAGTAGCAGAAATCTGAACTCATTCAAACAATTGATCAAACACCTGATGTGTAGACATCGACAAGGCACCAGATGTGAAGAAAGTTGCGAAACAGCGAAGAGAGACATCAGAAATGAGCTCAGAACGGAAAAGAACGAACTAGATTGGAGAAGAAGGAAAATAACTAGTTGGCAAAGCTTGTCAAAAGCAAACCAAAAATGGAATTGAAACCAGATATAAAATCATAGGCTAGATCTGATGCTGGAAGAGGAGTAGCGAAAACGAAAGCACTACCGCACCAGAGAACCACATTCACCAAGATCAACCAAGATCGCGAACGAACATTGTCGGAGTAAGACGAACTAGAACAATCTGAACGAAGATGGCGACGGCAAAAAGAGAATGAAGAAGAAGAAACAACTTCATGTGACGGTGATAAGGGAAAATGTGAGACATGAAAAAGAAGACAGATCTCAAATATGAATCAAAGCAAGAACCACCCAACTAACCACTGCAACAGAACGCGAAAGAACTGGCAGAGAAGGAAAAGGCCACTGCCGAAAATGCTGAATAAAGAGAACCTTGCCGGAGAATATGCTTGCGATGGTGGTAGTAGAACGAAAAATGCTAGGACCAAATCTGGTCTTGATAGTAACAAATCAAATCTGAAACTGAAACTAACCGATCTTGAATAAGGTCTTACTGATGTGGAAATGAAAGGCTAGGAAAGGAAGAGGTGATGTGTTTGGAAGAAGAGAAATTACAGAGAAAGTAAAAGAAAATGAGTATCAAAAGCGTTTGTCAATAAGGAAAATGCAATAAAATGGAAGAAAATAGAAATGAGCTCTTGGAACTCAAAGGAAATGCAGCAGGAAGAAGTTTCAAGGTGGGTGGAATGCTTTGATAGCATGTTGAAATCCATGGTAATCAAAGAGAAGAGAAATCAATAATTGAGAGAAGATTAGAATGAGAAATTTTACTAATGATCAAAATGTAAACTAATGCAAGTATAAACTTCCTTATACAAAGTAAAAAGTATAACAAACTACTAACTAAACTAACTTCAACTAATTTCTAATTACAATCATATCTTCCAACAGATTCCAGAGTTATTCGAGCATCGCAACAGGGAACCATCAATTTCTTTCTAGTTTTGTAACCTGCCATTGTTGTGTCTTGCTTTTGGGCTAATGGAAAATTGGGATTTTCTCATGAAATTTTGTTGGGGACAGTGGGAGAGAACTAAGGTAGCATTTGGTTGTTGTCTCTGGGATAGAAATACAGGGATATAGAGATAGTGGAGACAGAGACAAAAAAATATTGTCCCTATATCATGTTTGATTGTGGAGACGGAGACAGAAAAAATATTGGTTGTTGACCACTATTGACCACCGTTGAACAACTGCCGGCAACGGCAGGTGATTGGACCACTGTCTCGGTTTTCTGTCTCCATTGTCCCCACTTTTTTGAGGGATAAAAATATAGGAAATTTTTATCTCTCGGACAAAAAAATTTTCCATCCCCGTCCCCATCTCCACCACTAAACATGATACAGGGACATATTGTCCTAGGATAGCAATCAAACGCTACCTAAGAGAAATAGGAAGGGTTATTTTCTTTGGTTTGGTTTTTTCTTTTAAGGCCCATCAAAGTATTATTTATTAGGGGAAGAAAGAAATAGTGCAGATATGACCAAAGGGTGGCATATTCCCGTAAGTACTGGAGAATAGAGGGTTGAAGGTTTTCTTTGGTTGGTTTTTGGATTGAGAAAGAGGAGGGCGTGAGTAAAAAGAGTGAAGATGATGATAGGGTTTTTTTTTATAACATATATGAAAAATTGACAAAATAGGAGAGATGGGTATAAGTTGGACAATTAGAAAGGAGGTAAGTTAAATTTTGACAAACCTCTATCTTTAGAATTTTGGAGTTATGAAAACAATACTATATTATCTAGGCTTCAATTAGAACTTCATCAGAATTTCCTTAGTCAGAAACATAAACATGTAATTTTTGCCTTAAAAAGTCAACTCAAATATAATACAATTTCTCTTAATTTCTTTTTTTTCCAAAATATATTATATTTTAGAGCACATACGTTTGTAGTTTCTTACAAAAAAATTTCTTTTGTTTACTTATCTTGTTTCTTTTCGAGTATAGCAGAGTAACTTCATAAGGGATTGGTAGAATTCCGTTTTTGAAAAGTAAAAGAACGATTTGCTTAGTCTGAAAAACAACAAAATGAAGTAATTAAGGGTTAAGGAATTTTTTTTCTTTCCAAACATATAAATATCATAGCCTATAATTTATAAAACTACATATATACACCCTAATAAACAAATATATATCTTGCAAGAGCGGTACCATCCTCATTTATCCCTTCCTCTGCCACGGCAGGTCTAGTTGGTTAGAGTTTAGGGTTTGGCCTTCCCCTAGTGTTCCTCCCTCTTCCACCGGGTTGATTGTGCCACAACCAACTCAAAAGACAAATTTGAAACAATAATTTTTTTTTTAAAAAATGTATTAATACTATATATTAATTCAAAACTTTCATGCAGTTATGCATGCCATTATTTTTTTTCTGCGTAATTTTTTTTATCAGCACATTCACTCAATTAAATTTTTAGCTGTTACTATATATAAAATCGTCATTTGTTAATTGCATAAACTACTTTGCATGTATATAGCATTGCTCTTCCAAAATTCATTATTTTTCTCATAAGAATTAATGAGTAAGTAAAGCTTCGCTAGCTCCTATAGTAGTTGTTGTTTCTCTTGTTTGGTATGTATTTTTCTTGCAAGTGATAATTGACATTTGTGATGAATTTTGAGCGAGTACTACGCTTAGGTAGTTTTATGTGTGTGAACAATTGCATACCATTCGACATATTAAGTAACACGTAATAGTAAAAGAACTATTTTTCCGTCCAAAAAAAAGTCAAATTCATAACGTAAATATTGAGACAATGTTTTCTCCTTTGACTTGGGCTTATAACGAAATGCTATAAAATCAACAGACAGATTGAAACTGGCATAATTTATTAGAGTTGTCTTATTCGTACTCATGGATATGAGATATCATATTAATTCACACTTTATTTAATCATTAGATGATATATGGACTCCAATTAAATAGAGTTCATATCTCATTTAATAATAGATGAGATTTGAGTCGACATGATGTCTTGTATTCCATAAGTACAAATAACATTAAAACTTCAAGAGTGAGTATAGCCTATCTAAAATAAATAAATAAATAATAACAAACTAACCGTTTTCAACAAATTTACACATGCAATCTTCTCTAGCTATGGCGAAAATTCATTATTTAAAAAGATTAGTTAGAGTTGCACATGGTTAACGGTTCGGCGCCTTTGTGGCTGGTCCCCCGTATGTCATCTAAACTCCATAATTTCAAAACAATGTCTTTTTTTTTCCCCCTTAAAGGAAATATGTAGCTAATGGAATATTATTATTATTATTATTTTTGAAAAAGAGTAAACAGAATGTTGTTACTGCTTCTCAAGAAATAGTTACACTTTCTAGAAACTTGTTGACTGATTTCCTTCTTCTTTTTAGGTTTTTCGTGTTTTGTTATATATTCTTAGTAATTCTTCCCTTTTAAAATATTTATCAATTTTGATCAAAGTCATATATTAAGAAAAATAATAAATAATATTGGTAATGGTATAAAATATAGTAAATAGCTTAATATATTCCTACGTATTAATTAATAGCACAATGTTCAAATCTAACATTAGATAGAATACTTTGATAATGCAAAATTAATTAAGGATAATATTGAAAGAACATAATTAAGATTTTATTAAAATATGAGATTACCAGATATTTCAAAATATGATATTATTTGAAAGTGAATAAATATTCTAAAAAGAGAAAAATAGTAGTGTAGTTGGGTGATTTCTTCTCTATTTTCCTTTGCTTGTAGTCCTTTGCGACCTAACCTGTCATTAGCATTAATGAAATTTTTATTTGTCTTTGGCAATAAAACAAATACACTTATATCTATAAAAAAAATTCTTTGCTTTGCTTTTTTATTTTTTAAACTTATTAGTATTACCTATTCATTCAATAATTTAGAAGATCATAAAAAAAAAAAATACATCCTATTGAAATTGTTTAAGGTGTACGTATATAGATATAACAATACAATCACAGTATTTCTTATTTTCCAACTATAATTATTTTCAACCACAACACTTTTGTGAAACAATAAAATCATAATGAAAATTAATATTTTGATGATCAAATTGATATTTAACAACGCTCTTGTAAGTCTTACAAAATCAAGCTGTTATTATTGTTTCTCGGTGCGATTGAGGTAAAACGAAAATTGGTTAATCACCACGGAATAGTAAATTGTGAATACATCCAAATTTTACCCATAATACCATCGCCCGCACACTTTCTGTTGTTTAATTTGTTCACCAGTGAAAAAAAACCATGTATTTGAAATTTATCTTTTTCAAAGTTTAGGTTTGAAGTTTGAACGCATGCATTTTCCATATGAGCCATTGGACTTGCCCGAAGGGAAAGTTTTTGCCTGTTCTTTCTTCATTTTTCTTTTTGATAAGGTTTCTTCTTTGTTCTTCTTTCTTCTTTTTTATAGTACTATATGCCAACATGGAAAACTGAAGTTTGAAATAATGGTTTCACTTTTATTCTACCAAATGACGCAGACAACAAATTATCAAGATGAAAAATGTATACCTTTATTTTTTCAGAAAAAAAAATAATTAAAGGAAGAGGAAGAAAAGAAGCAAACACCCAAATGAAAAAGGCTTTGAGAAATAGATAGTAAAATTGTGTCAAAGTCAAAAAAAGGGTGCAATATTGCGTTTGAGGAATAGGAACGAGTGAATGACCAATGAGGAGGCGCTGCAACTTCTATTTTCCCATTGAGAGCATATAAAATTCAATAATATTATTTGTATATCTACAAATGAGTGTCTTAATGCGATATTATATTATCATCATTTGATATACTTCTTCTATTTTTTTTAATAATTGTTCATTTAAAACTTTTTATTTGTCTAAAAAATATTTATCTATTTAAAAATTTTAAGTAGTATCAATTAATTATTTTTAATAATATCTCTACTAAATACTACTAAAGGAGGATAGAGATATAATGGAAGATGGAAGAGAAAATTGAATTATTAAAAAAAATATAAGATGATTTAACAAATTATTTTTAACTTTTTATAATTTTGATTATTCTATAATTATTTTTTAAAATTTTATTAATGTGATAGAACCATCACATTAATCGCTGATGTTGCTTCTAGTGGAAAAATAACATTGTTTTCATAGTTTTCAATGCTATAAAATGAAAAGTCAAATAAATCATATTTTCTTTGTTATTAAATATTATTAAAAAAGGAAAGGGATATGATAAAAAGAGAGAAAAAAGGTTAGAATACTAAAACTAATTAGAACAATTTAATAAATCATTTTAAATTTTTTTAATTATTTTATTAATTTCAATATATATTTAAAATTAAATAAATATTTAAGATTTAGGAATAATTATTTAAGATCAATTCTTTAAAATTAAATAATTATTTAAGAACATGTTAAATATATGACAATTTTTGTTCTAGCCATCAAGTGGATTAAGCCGCCGAAGCGGTGGCCAACCGTGAGATTGACAGGATGTGATCCAGGCCTCATGGATAGTACTAGTACGAGGGAATCGCAAACGTTGGAGAGGTCAACGGTGGAGAAGCAGCGTGTCATGGCAACTGGGTGGGTGGGTGGGGTAGTTGGTAGCGATAACATTGGACTTTGGAGCAAGGCAACTCAGGGTGAGAACGGCCGCATCGAATTTTCTTCACCTCATAGATTGGTGGGGCCCACACAACCTCCATTATTTCGCATCGAAGACCTGAATTCCGCTTCCTATTCCTATTGCTATTGCTAATCCTTATGTTTTCAGTTTGATGATTTTTTTTTTTTAATTTATTGCGGGAACCACTCTATTTAAAGTCAATCCTTCCTATTTATTTATTTACTTTTTTCATTAAAAACTCTATTAATTGGAGTAAATAATAAATATCTTCTGAATTTTTATCATCACTTTCTTTTTTTCTCCTAGTTTTATTGTATAATAATTTATTAATTATTTCCATGCAGCAGAATAAAGATGCCTCCATGTTCCAGCTAGAGTTCCCTAGCTGTTAGCATGTTTTGAGATTCGTCCCATTGACGCTTATCACCGATAAAATTAGGATGTTCAAATGTAATTTAAACTCAATAAAATTTAAAAACCAGATTACAAATTGAAAAGCAATCAAGAATTTTTTTATACTTAGGTTTTGTCTTACAAAATTGAATTAATTGGATTACACGCTAATACTTTTATTTCTTTAATTTTAATTTGAGGCATTTTTATCTAGGATTTAGGGTTTTATTTAGTCAAGTGGAAAATGGAAAAAACAAGAGTAGAAGGGAAAAAATTGAAAGGAAATAAATTAATTTTATTTATTTATTTATTTATTAGTTGAGTGGAAAATACAAATACTTTATTCGTCTTTGAATAATTATTCATTTTAACAATTTTGTTTGTCTATAAATAATTATTCATTTAAAAAATTTAAATAGCATTAATTATTTCTTTTCAATAAGACTTCTATTAAATACTTTTGAAAAAAATGAGAGAAATATAGTGGAGGGACAGATAAATTTGAATTATTAAAAAGAAATAAGGGTAATTCAATAAACTATTTTTAACTTTAATATTTTTTAATTATTTTTATAATTCTAGTACGTATTTATAATTAGACAATTATTCAATGATAGAGGTAATAGAGGAGAAGAAGGAATGAAAATGAAAGGAAATAAATTAATTTGTCCTTGTTGAACGTGGAAGGAAAACAAGAAGGAAAGAATATAAAGTGAAAAAAATGTGTGGGGAAATAGAAGGAAGGATCTCAAATTTCAACTCATCATTTTGAAAATGTGGTTAAAGGTAAATAAAACAGTTGCCAAATGTATCTGTACTCCTACTTCACTCGTCTCCGTCCACCACTCCCATCATCACTTCCCGCTCCTCTACCGCCCACCATCCCAAACTCATTGGCCATGTCCGCTTCATGGACTACCTCGACGAGGAACAGTGCCTCGCCATCACATGAAATCCTCCTCCAATTCCATAACCACTCTCTGAACCTTATTGATGATGACCTGGGAAGGCCGGCGGCGAGTAATAAGCCCTTCACGATGAACGCATCACCCTGCTCTCATGGCATTGGGGGATGTTGCAGGTCACATGGAGCAGGGCGTTGCTAGAGATCCGGGCCTACTGGAGATCCAGATCCAACCAGAAGGAGGGCATCAAGGCCTGTCAGATCTCCAAGGACGAGCTGCAGGGATAGGCGAAGATGGTGGTGACTCCTTCACGCTCAAGGGACTCCACGAGGATGTCGGCGCCCTTGTGGGCCTCACCAGCATAAAGGCGGTTAGTGGGGTTGGTTGGAGAGGCAGTGATGGTGCCGGCAGTAGAAGGTGGTTAAGGTTAGGATTTGGAGGTAGGCCGGGTTTGTGAGGGAGCTTGTGATTTTGAGGGAATGGTGCTTCTTTGTGGTGATTAGGGAATGGGGTTTCTTGTATTGTTGAGAATGGGGATGAAGAATAGCCGAACAGGTCAAGTTGGAAACGATGGAGGAAGGGAAGTGGCAGTGGGAATGGAGAAGGGAGATGAGTGGAGTAGTAGGACGGGTACGTTTGGCAACGTTTTTAGTTACCTTTCAAATGCGATGCACAAATCCAAAATTTCAAACGCTATCCTTTGCGTACTGCACCACATGGACAACAACACCACTTTCATTGACCGCGACAACACCAGAGAATTTGCCTCCACATTGGAGTATCATTCTTAAAAAAAAAAAAAAAACCTCTATAATCCTCAAAAAGTGTTATTTTAACACACAAAAATAGAGTGTATAAGTGAGATACCCAGATCATCATCGTTAAATGTGATAAATATATGGAGATAATGAAAATCACCATTATATCTAATAGTGATAAAGTGAGTATTCTATTTAGACACTCACTTTTGAGCATTGAAATAACATTTTTTATAATTCTTTAATAGGTTACCTTATTTCAGCCTCAAGCCAATCAAGTTTTGGATTCTATTACCCGTTAATCACAAATTAATTTAGACAAAAGTCTGACCAAAACTTGTAAAATATTTTTTTGTTGTTATTGACTTAGAAAATAATTTATTTTATTTGTACATGATCTTACAACTTTTATGCTCCTTAAGTTAATTAATTTCACAGGATTGACTATAAAAGTATATAGATAGTCCTATAAATTGCTAATACTCTACTCAATTTGATATAAGCTCACAAATAAATTTCTTAATTATATAGTTCAAAGAATTATTCCACAATCCCTACGTGATACAGGACATCTTACGTAATCATCATCACAAAATGGGGGGAAACATCAGTGTCCGCTTCACAGTCTTTAATATGTGAATAATCACACACCTAATATTCTTCATTTGAATTTTTAACCGGTGAGTAACAATCACCAGTATAGTACAATATCATTTTCTTAATAAGGATTCAGTTGTAGAGATCAAAGTTTTGATATAATTATTAATTAATAGTATGTTAGTGTATGTGTGTTAATGAAAATTATTAATATACACCATTAAACTCATGTAACAAAAAAATTATATTATTAAATCATTTATTGCCAAAATTAATTTTTTTTATTGGTGTGATAATAATCAAGAGTTATTTTTATTATTCTTATTATACACATTTTTACTGGAAATCACTTTAACATAATCATTTAATTTGTATTAATATTTTATTTGATGACTTGGATTTTTCTTATTTTAATCAGAGACTTTTTTTTTTTTGGTTAATATAAACACAAAATATCAAACTCATTAAATAGTTAGTAACATATCAATGGATATAAATAAATATAAACAGACAAAAATTCCTACACTATTAATTATCTTTTTACCTAGACCTATGACCAAGAGCCCGACTTATTCGTTTCGACCTGTGGAGTAGGCAGTGAACGGAGATTTTCTCCATTGCAAAGATTTGAATTTTAAAAGTTTTTATTTGTTGTCTAAACTAATTGCATTCGAAATTCAATGAACTTCAACTAATTTTATTCAAATTAGGTCGACTAATTATAATACTAAATTGATTTTTGTTTTATTTTTTATTTTATTTATAAAATCATAATTTGAGACCTTACTTAAAAAGAATAAATGTCAGACCACTTGAACACCAATATCATATAAGTGTTTAAAAATATACTTTAAGTTCAAAAATCATAATTTTAGACCTTACTTACAGAGAATAAATATTAGTCGTGAGATGATTTTTTCAAAACATCATTTTATTATTTCTTTGAGAAAAATATAGTTAAAATTCAAAAAGCGTGAAAAGGAATTTAATTTTAATATATTATCAATATAAAAAGTTTTATGGATATTCAATTATATAAATATTGATAAAATAAAAAATAATTAATTTAAACATCCACTATATAAAAAGTATGTAATTAGAGGATAATATAATTTTTTTTTTTACATCAACAAAGGTGAAGTAGGAAAATATCTGATGAAAATAATGTACAAAAACTGAAAACTAGAGTTAAAATCCTATTTGGGCTTTTTGCACCGCAGTATATCAAAAAAAAAAAAAGAGTTAAGATCCTATTTTGTTGCGTGAGGTTTGGGGGTGAGAGGTGTAACCCTAGGTTACTCAACTAAGCCAAACTCAGCAATAGTTGAAGGGACCGGGACCATTGGTTATATTGTTATTTATATTTACATATTATTGGACATCATATTAATACTATCTTATTTATTATTAAATAAAATATAAATTTTAAATAAACTAAAATTTATATCTCATTCAATAATAAATAAAAATATAACAATATAATATCTTATAAATAATAAACATAAATAATATATCTTCGGTTAGTAAGAGGTTTTGAAACCTCGAAAGCAAAATATGTCAACGTCATCAATGACCGACAAGTCACCGGTAATAAAAGAGAGAGAGAAAAGTGAGTTTTGCAATTTGCGTACCCAGCAGCCTCATTTGTGAGGCGATCTCTTTGCCCCTTTGACGACGGTATAAAAGCAGAGCAGAGGTATGCAATGTGGCTTCGCTCGCACATCCACAGCCTCATTAACACACTCTTCATTTTCTTTTTTTCTTTCTCTCTTGTTGGCTTCTGCGATCCTCATTCAATGACCCTTCTCTAACCCCGTTTTTGTTTCTTCTTCATTCACACCTCCACAGTGTGCGTTTTTGTGTCCCTTGATCTGTGTTTTTTTTTTCTCCCCGTTCAGAACAAGCTGAACAAACATGGCGGCTGACAAGAGTATCAGCCTCGAGGAAATCAAGAACGAGACTGTTGATTTGGTATATATATCTCCTCACCTACCCTTTTTCATTTTTCTCTCATTTTTTATCCTGCTGTTTTCTCTGGAAATTCTGCTACTGTTTTGTGTTTAGCTAATTCAACAGCAAAATCTCAAAAAAGTTTTTTTTTAAAATTTTTTTTTTCACCATTCATGTCTCGTTGAAAAGTTGAGAGATTTCTTAGCGATCGATTCTTAGTTCATTTGATGAATTGAATCATCATCTGTTTCTCTTTGGTGTTCCGGGTAGGACTAGTCTAACAAATTTGAGTGAATATACATATTTATATTTTTATTATTATTTTTCTTTGTATTCATTTTATTTTCTCCCCATCCGTTTTTCATTGACGAGAAAAATACGGAATTAGACTTGTAGAGGGCTTTGAGTTAAGGTAAGCTAACGTGCAGATGACATGCTCCGAAAGGGACAGCGTTCTGATTCCAAAAGCAACCCACCATAAATGGGCACCATTTTTTTTCTATCCTCCTTCATCAGCTCCGCAACTAAACGGATGAACAATTTCAAGTACTTTCCTTTCTTTATTGTGGGTGGATCTAAGCGTGTGTGAGGTAGAAATTAACACGGTGTTCCCTGTTCAATACGCTTCTTCTTCTTCGTTTATTTTCCTTGTTGTCCTGTCCAGGGTGTGTGTAGTGTGTACATTATTTTTTTCTAATGTCTCTCATCTGTCTCTTTCTGTGTCTGCGCCTTGTTTGGTTATGAGGGAATTTAAAAGTACTTTTCCGTGGTACTCTTAGCTTTTTCTAGTTCCTTGGCGTCCTGCAGCCGTCTGATTAACCGTTTTTATGGTAACTCTCACATTTAACGGTCCTCAGCGCTGATCTCACACAACAAAGTCCACAGCTTTTTCACTTTTTTTTTTTTTAATTTTTTCGATTCATTGATGGCCCCTGTCGTTCATTCTGTTTTCTCCATTTTGCCCTCAACCGCTTTTGAAAAAATGCTTGGTGATATGAAACTATTTTCGTAAAACGTCACACGAAAGTATTAAGCAAGCAGAATCATTTTGTGTTTTGGCAGGATGACAAAATTTCTCTCTCCTGCTTTGAAGTTTTTACTCAACATCATTGGTTAAATTCCATTTCGCAGCAGTTATACGAAAATCAATTCGTACCATAGAGCAATGGTCTTTTAAATTTTTGACAAGACCATCATTAATTGAGAATTCATGTTCTCTAGCCCCAGTTGATTGTTTCTGTATTACAACTAGTCATATTATTTTATTATTTGATATTACAATATATTATTATTGAAAGCATCAAAATTTATGCACCAAGAAGTTATTAGATAATTAATAAATAGCATTGTCTCTCGTAAGATCAAGGATATAAATTTGAATATCAAGAAATACACTTATTAAAAAGGGAAGTAACCTTAAATATTTCATGTCTCAAAATTGCGAGGTCCATGTTGTCTTCCGTAATTTTTTATCAAAAAATAATCAAATATTTTGCTAGTTTAATTAAGCATTAATTTTTGAAGTAAGTGTATGGTTATGAATTATGTGAAAGCTCTTGGGATTCAAACCCTACACCCTTAGGGTAATTCAATCTGTGGTCAACTAGTTAGGCCAACTTCTTGTTCCCGTTAAAATGCAACCAAACGGGTCCTTAAGACGTGGAAGCCGGTGCAAACTGTTAGATACAGGCACCGATCACATGGAAGGATGGTTGTACTGTCCCGTCTGACACTAACACAGTCAACGCTTTCGTGGTTGGCTTTGGTTGGCTTGTTTTGGAAGGGCGCCCTGGTTGATTAGGGTGGGAGCCCCCTGAGTCATGGGGCCAAGGCCCTTGTTTGGCCACGTACTTGTGTCCTTTTTCTCTTTTGTTAATGTCCCTATTTTTTGTAATTTTAAAAAAATCAACATCGAAATGGAAAGCGATTTTGTAAATTTAATTGGAAAATAAATGTGCTTATTCTTTGAATTCTCAAAAAGCAAAGTAAAGCTGGTTGATTGTGTTTCCAAGAATGAGTCTTAGCAAGTAGCATCTTTATTTATATATTTTTTTGGGAACAATATCATTAATATTGATTTTTCTGATTTAATGATCGCTTTAAAATTCTCACACTAAAAGTAGATCAGATTTTTAACTATTTTTGTGAAACATTATTAAAGTATCTTGCGTTTAACTTTATCACCTTGGCAGGGCTTACTATAATGTTTTATAATTTTTTAAGAGCTTAATTTTGATATATTAACAGTTTTATATGTTATTCAATTAAATTCTTTGATTTGTTTGTATAATTATTCAAGCAGTGAGTGTGAGACTCAATCATCTTTGATAATATGATAATACATGATTAGATAACAGTGGAAAGAAGTTCTGAATATAAAAATTAAACTCATTTTTTTTATATTATTATATTTCTATACATGCATAATAATATGAGCCACCTGTATTCAATTGAATCGTGCTAATGTACGTAACACGAGGTGCTGTAAGCCAAAATGGGGACAAAAACAAAGAACTCGAAATATCTGTGATAGTGTTATTTACAACAACTATAAGAAACAATTGCATTCGTAACGCTTTGTAGTAAACAGCATAAATAATTAGTATGTAATCATGATGTGACTCAATTTGCAACATAATGCTGGTGGTAGTGTTATCTTGTAATCCAGTTTTCTAAATGTGACTTGTTTACAGGAACGTATTCCTATTGAGGAAGTGTTTCAGCAATTGAAATGTACCAGAGAAGGTTTGTCATCGGACGAAGGAGCCAATCGGCTTCAAATATTTGGGCCAAACAAGCTAGAGGAGAAAAAGGTTCCTTGCTCTGTGATACATTGCCTAACATATTTACTAGCATACAGTCACTAAGCGCAATTTGCTAATGATAACAATTTTAATTTAATGATATAGGAAAGCAAACTACTCAAGTTTCTTGGGTTCATGTGGAATCCCCTGTCATGGGTGATGGAAGCAGCAGCTATAATGGCAATTGCTCTTGCAAATGGTGATGGGAAGCCCCCAGATTGGCAAGATTTTGTGGGTATTGTTTGCTTGTTGCTGATAAACTCCACCATCAGTTTCATTGAAGAAAATAATGCTGGAAATGCTGCTGCCGCCCTTATGGCTGGTCTTGCTCCCAAGACAAAGGTAATCTATTCAAGATTGTGTCTAAGGAGAAAAAATAAGAGGTCTTAAATCTCATTTGTTGAAAAATAGACCTAAATGGTTGTGAACTCTAAATGCAATGTTCTGTTATGAGGATTTTGAAGTAGCAAAGGTTAAGCTTTTTGTTTTTATGGCTGACTAAAATTTTCTCATGTCATTGCAGGTTCTTAGAGATGGTAAATGGAGTGAGCAAGAAGCAGCAATTCTAGTCCCTGGAGACATCATTAGCATCAAGCTAGGTGATATCATCCCTGCTGATGCTCGTCTTCTTGAGGGTGATCCTTTGAAGGTTGATCAATCCGCGCTCACCGGAGAGTCCCTTCCTGTGACAAAGAATCCTGGGGATGAGGTCTTCTCTGGCTCAACTTGCAAACAAGGTGAAATTGAAGCTGTTGTCATTGCAACTGGTGTCCACACATTCTTTGGAAAAGCAGCACACCTTGTGGATAGCACCAACCAGGTTGGACACTTCCAAAAGGTTCTCACAGCAATTGGAAACTTCTGTATTTGTTCCATTGCGGTTGGTATGTTGGCTGAGATCATAGTCATGTACCCGATTCAGCAGCGCAAGTATAGGGATGGAATTGACAACCTTTTGGTTCTCTTGATCGGAGGAATTCCCATTGCTATGCCCACTGTGCTGTCTGTGACAATGGCCATTGGCTCTCACAGGCTCTCTCAGCAGGGTGCCATCACCAAGCGTATGACCGCCATTGAAGAAATGGCTGGCATGGATGTCCTTTGCAGTGACAAGACAGGGACACTCACCCTCAACAAGCTCAGTGTTGACAAGAACTTGATTGAGGTATTTGCAAAGGGTGTGGACAAGGAGCATGTGATGCTTCTTGCTGCAAGGGCTTCCAGGACTGAGAACCAGGATGCAATAGATGCTGCCATTGTAGGAATGCTTGCTGACCCCAAAGAGGTTTGATTTCTCTTCATTGCATCAACTTGATAACATCCTTGAGTTCCTTGTTAGAAAAATTGTTTATGTGATGTTTATACTGAACAAATCTGTGTCTTGTGCAGGCAAGGGCTGGGATAAGAGAGGTGCACTTCTTCCCATTCAATCCTGTTGACAAGAGAACAGCATTAACTTACATTGATTCTGATGGAAACTGGCACCGTGCAAGCAAAGGTGCTCCTGAGCAGGTAATACTCATGATTCACTTTGTCCAAATTACTTGGTGAGTTTTTGTTTCTCGTTGCTCCATTGATGCATGCTGACATATTTATTTGGTGGGCAGATCATGACCCTATGTAACCTTAGAGAAGACGCTAAGAAGAAGTGCCATTCCATTATTGACAAGTTTGCAGACAGGGGGCTTCGGTCACTTGCTGTTGGTAGACAGGTTGTTATAGCTGATCTTTGGGTTTGAAGTTTGATTAGAAATCACATTCCATTGTACTAAGCCCCCTGGTTCTAATTCTGCAGGAAGTTCCCGAGAGAACAAAGGAAGCTGACGGTGGTCCATGGCAGTTTGTAGGTTTGTTGCCACTGTTTGACCCTCCAAGACATGACAGTGCTGAAACTATTCGTAGAGCACTTAATCTTGGTGTAAATGTCAAGATGATTACTGGTAACTAATCTCGCTCATTCCTTATCCTAAGAAAAAGGCCTCATCCTTTAAAATAGAACTTCTTGTGTCTAGCATTCTCAAGTTAATATCCTGAATTTTGTTATGCTCTTTAGGTGATCAACTTGCCATAGCTAAGGAGACTGGTCGGAGACTTGGTATGGGAACAAATATGTATCCATCTGCTTCCTTGCTTGGTCAAGACAAGGATGTGAATATTGCTGCAATTCCGGTCGAAGAGCTGATTGAGAAGGCTGATGGATTTGCTGGAGTATTTCCAGGTTCACCCTCTTTACAAATTCACTGCAATGGTTCTTTCCCTTGTCATTATGCTCTTCTTTGAAATGTTGTACTTATCATCTCCTATTTATACATAGAGCACAAATATGAAATTGTGAAGAAGTTGCAAGAGAGGAAGCACATTTGTGGAATGACTGGAGATGGTGTCAATGATGCTCCTGCTTTGAAGAAGGCTGATATCGGAATTGCTGTTGCTGATGCAACTGATGCTGCAAGAGGTGCTTCTGACATTGTCTTGACTGAACCTGGATTGAGTGTTATTATTAGTGCAGTCTTGACTAGCAGAGCTATTTTCCAAAGAATGAAGAATTATACGGTTGGCTTTTTTCTCTTTTCTCTTCATGAACACAATCTCCTTTGCTTTCGTCTCTATATTTAACTCTTTTCACGTTATTTTCTTTGTTTTTTCAGATCTATGCTGTTTCCATCACCATTCGTATAGTGGTATGTGGATAGTAATGTTCCTGCTGTATGTAATTCATTATGACAAGAATGAATGAATATTCATCAGTTTGGGTTCTCTTAATTCTGAATGCAGTTTGGTTTCATGTTCATTGCACTGATCTGGAAATTCGACTTTTCTCCTTTCATGGTTTTGATCATTGCCATTCTAAATGATGGTAAAGCTCTTAGCAGATATGAAATAGACGTGAATTCTTTTAATGCCTATGCTGACTGACATTGGAGATCTGACACACTAATTTTATACTATTAGGAACAATCATGACAATTTCAAAGGACAGAGTGAAGCCATCTCCCTTGCCTGATAGCTGGAAATTGCAAGAAATATTCGCCACAGGAATTGTGCTTGGAAGCTACTTGGCATTGATGACTGTCATCTTCTTCTGGGCAATGAAAGAAACTACCTTCTTCCCAGTAAGGAATACATAATTGGCATATATTCCAGCATGCACCATATTAAACCCTTTTAAGTTCTTTGTTTCTGATCAAATTATTATAACTCCCATGATTGTTTTTGCAGGATAAATTTGGAGTTAGACACCTGACTCATGATCAAATGATGTCTGCTCTGTACCTACAAGTCAGTATTGTTAGCCAAGCTCTGATATTTGTAACCCGTTCCCGCAGCTGGTCCTTCATTGAACGCCCTGGATTGCTATTGGTCGGTGCTTTCATTATTGCTCAGCTGGTAAGGAAGAGATGATGCTCCATTTAATCTCCTAGAATTGTAGGCATGCAACTGATACATGTTCCAAAATATGCTAGAAGGGTGGAATAACATTTTGAGCCTTTATGGTCTTGCAGA
Organism: Dalbergia cultrata; assembly: GCA_031216105.1. NCBI lineage: Eukaryota > Viridiplantae > Streptophyta > Magnoliopsida > Fabales > Fabaceae > Dalbergia > Dalbergia cultrata. The sequence goes on from CM062347.1 coordinate 55,871,305, forward strand.
TTGCTACAATCATAGCAGTATATGCCGACTGGGGCTTTGCAAAGGTGAAAGGAGTTGGTTGGGGTTGGGCAGGAGTCATCTGGCTATACAGTGTTGTCTTCTATGTTCCTCTTGACTTTATGAAATTTGCCATCCGCTACATCTTGAGTGGCAAGGCTTGGCTAAATCTGCTAGAAAACAAGGTACTTTGCTAATTATTAGCGCCTTCTCTATGCAATGGTGACGATTTTTCATGAATAGATTTGAATTTTTTTCCCCTCAAAAATGTGTGTGACAGACTGCCTTCACCACCAAGAAAGACTATGGTAAGGAGGAGAGGGAAGCTCAATGGGCTCATGCTCAGAGGACCTTGCATGGGCTTCAGCCACCAGAAACTTCTAGTATCTTCAGTGAAAAGAGCAGTTACAGAGAACTCTCTGAGATCGCTGAGCAGGCCAAGAGAAGAGCTGAAGTTGCAAGGTTAGCAACCACACCCTTCACTTATGACCAAAAATTATTACAATCTTTACTATAGAAAGATTTATTCAATTTCTCGTTTGTATTTTGGTTATATCTAGAGTCAGTCTTTCAGTGGAACTAATGCATGAGACCTGTTTATGCTTACAGGCTTCGTGAGCTGAACACACTTAAGGGACATGTTGAATCTGTAGTGAAGCTGAAAGGTCTGGACATTGACACAATCCAGCAGCACTACACTGTGTGAAGAACACTCGAAAACTCTAGATAGCAAAAGGGCCAAAATTCAATGGCATATATACCTGAAACAAAGAAGAGAGATTGAGAAGGCCTAACCACTTTAAAATGATTACTACTAGTTAGGGAGAGTTAGGCTGTGATATAGCTCTCTCAGTTTATTTACCTTTTTTTTTTCATGTATTCTTATGTCTTTGCCTTCTTTTTTTATTCGATGATATGGGAAAAGTAGTGTTAGTTTCAGTCCTTGCTTTCATATGGTTTTGGGTGCTTGCTCAAAGGTCATTTATGTGTTCTCCATTGTAACTGTATGCTGCATTCAGGTAGCAATGATCAAATCATGTTAATATTGGGATTTTTATTTTTATTTTTGTTTAAGATGGGAGAGAATAAGAGTGTTCAGGGTAGTTGTTTTCCCTGATCATGAAAAAATTTAAAACATTGATTTGGTCTCAATCTAATACTTATATTTACCTACCTATAGAAAACACTCACAAATAACAACACAAAGCCTTTTTCTATTAAGTGGAATTCCTTTTTTTTTTTTTTTATTATTATTATTAAAACAGAAGTACTGCGACAGAACAAGGAAAACAAGTCAAACAAAATAAACAAAAATGTTTAGTTAGAGAGGCCATGAATCAGAGGACACATACAACAATATTTAGCTAATGCTTTCGAACGCTTTGGCATAGTTTCCCTTTCTTTTATACAGGTTACCAACTACGAACGCAGAAGTTAAAATTTCAGTAAAAAATGGAGGAAAGCTTGTTGATTGGGCCGCTTGTGTAATTAAATAGTTTCTTCAAGCCATTGAAGCACATATCACGATCTTTTTTAGCTATTGCCGTAATTTGTTTGGGCCTCCGATTCATTGGCCCTATAGAGCAGGTTTTTATTTTTCATTATAGATCTTAAAGAATCACAATGCTGGCCCAAAAAGGATCACAATGCAAAATCGGCTGTTTGAATTGTACATTAATACCCAGACCCAAAAAAGACTTTTGCTTTGATACTTTATAATATAATTCTTTTTCGTCAAGGGTATATACTTAGGTGAATCCCTCTTGCTTCAGAAAGAGCTGGGCAGTTCTGAATTTAGAAACAACAAAGTGTTTCTTTGTAAAATTTATCTGTGAAGGTTTAATATTCTCGATACATCTTTATGAATTTTAATCATTTTCTAAAAGGTTTTGGGTTCAATTTCCTTTTGATCAGTATTATTTTATTGACATATCATATGGAAACATATCAATATAACCTTTTTTTAAAAAAAAAAAAACATTTGATTAAGTTTTATGCAAACGTTACTGAAAGATTAATTCCTTGCATATTGTGACAATTTCACAATCTAAGATCATTATTATCTTCATCATGTTGGCAAAGTCAAACTAAAATTTGGCCAAGTAATAAACCATTTTAATAGTGTTTTGGTAAATATCCAATGACAGAAAATATAAAGACATTGAGGATCGAAACATGTTTGGAGAAGGGAATGGAGAAAGAAACTCCAAACATTGTTTCATCACAAGATAATTTTTGAGTCAATGTCTGTGCCTTCAAAAGGAAGCGATGCTAGAAACATGTATCTAGAACACAAATTTAGAATATATTTTCCCAATAATATCCCTTTAAACATTTCATATTTTATCATTGTCATTCTCACTTCTCAATTTTTTATCAAATCACAATTTAATCTTCCTCTTTTCATCAATTATTATGTCTTGTACACTAGTGTCAAACACAACTTTATCACTGTTTCCAATATTATCTCATTGTCTTCATCCTTTTTGTATCTGGACAGATATCAAATGTAGCCTTACGGACACCAACCAATGCCCTCTTCATTGCAAATAAGTGTGACACTTCTCAATTTTTCATCAAATCACAATTTAATCTTCCTCTTTTTTTCATCAATCATTATGTCTTGTACACCACTGTCAAACACAACTTTATCTCTATCTCCAATATTATCTCACTGTCTTCATCCTTTCTGTCTCTGGACAGATATCAAATGCAGCCTTATGGACACCAACCAATGCCCTCCTCTTCATTGCAAAGAAGTGTTGACCCTACCCAGACCCTTTAGTTGTTGAACTGAACTGATGAGCGCATCAAATGTCTGTCACAGAAAAATGAGATTCAACTTTCCGTTGAATTTCTCCAAGTAATATCAAACTCGACGTGTGAAATCATTGATGAACAATTTGGACTAGCTAGTGACATGCATAATTTCACATGCCTTAAATCAAGCGAATAGTTTATGAGCTTGACCCCTAACTCCAATCGACTTATTGCAAGTGTCTTTGAGTGTGAATCTGAAGTCAACTCATGATGCAGATGGATGAAGTTAACGGTCATATTATTTCATTCACTAAAGTCTTAAAAAACGAAAGAGTTGAATTCGACGGTTGTGGCTTGGATTTGTGGTCTAAGTTTCTAAGATATTTTATTTTATCGAAACTACGGATATTTTCTTTGAGTTGTGCCTGATTGCTAAGGTAACCAAACTCTCTTATTAAGTTTTAATGCAGAAGCATATCCAAAGCTCAATCATGAGATCTCTAATTAAAATAGAACAACTTCTTACCAATTAATTTACGTGCTCGTCGGTTATGTGATCCAAGATGTACATACATGTCTCCTAGCTATTTGCTCCATCAAGATTTACCTCGTTCCCGGTTCATTATTGCTTTCGGATCTATTTTCTTGTTCCACTGATTTCTGCTTGTATGTTTTTTATAATGTATCTTCATGTTGATACAAAGGCTTACAGGGAACTTAAATCAGTTTATTTTGCAAAATCTAATACATGCATCATCATGGCGATACTGCTTCTATATTACTCCCTCAAATTGTTGCAAGATACATTATCAATTTGTGTCGGTTCCCCAAAACGTTAGTTAACAAGGAATGGAGGGAGTAATATAATTAGAGTATTTGCTTTCATGTATGGGAGCATTGTGCTGTATATGCTGATGGCATACCCATCTCCCATCGTTTACGTCTCTGACTTCAACTAATTCGAGTCACTTGACACCCAGTGCAAATGCGCAATGCAAGTAACTGAAATGAATGGAGATCTGGGTATTTATCATGATTTCAAGCGTTGGTGACAAGTTCTACCTAAAGATATTTGAGATTTAGAAGGTGATTGGATTTTATTATTTGTAAAAAAATAAGGGTACGTTTGGGACAGTGTTTTTCATTTTTGTCAAATTAAAATTTCGTTATACATTTTATATTACTAATCATTTTTTTTTTCAAATTTAAGTTAGTCGCTTAAATAGTGAAATAACTTTAAATAGTGAAATAACTTTTTTTAAAGCCTAACCCACCCTGTAGTTCTAATTGAGGGCTTTCTAGGGGCACTACCATGGGAGAAGTGGAGAAAAGGGAAATTGAGATGAAAAACGTGTAAAGATTAAACCATGTGACTCTTCTTACATGTAGCTCTAACCGACCGAAATGTGTATGGAGTTTTTATATAAATGAATGAGAATTAGAATAATGATTGAATCTTATTAATCTTTAAATGAAAATAAAAGTAAAAGAAGAAAGTAACTTTTATTATTTATTATAAATTATTTTTCTATGAAATAAGCATAATTAAATCCACTCATTCTCACTCATTCGGTAAGTAGGAGTAAAAAGAGCAAAAAATAATTAATAGATTCTTGAAATTAAAAAACAACATAGATTTTGGATTAAAAAATAAAAAGACTTACATTAAGTAACAGAGAGAATATCACTTCTTAGATTAAACAATTAGCATTTAGTCAAAACCTATAACTACTAATAAATGTGCAATTTTAATAACTTTCTTACACTTTCTCAAAATTACATTAAATATTAAATATAAAGGGATGTACAAGTGTAATGGACAGAGATATTAATCCTAGAGAGACTTTTGTTGGACACAAGTTAATCGTATCATTCTCGCATACGCTCACAATTAAAAAAAAAAAAAAAAAGGAGTCCCACTAATTTTATTTAAAATGGGATAAATTATACTTACATGTCTTTAGGTTTGTCAAAATTCAAATCACTTTCTCTTTAATTATCTAACCTATATTAATCTATCTATACTAATTTATCAATTTGTAAATGAATTACCAAAAATGCTCCTTTTCTCTCCATTTCCTCTCCCCTGACCTTCACCTCCACCGATTCCTGATATTGGTGGGATTGAAGGAGATGAAGGTAAGGTGAGAGGAAATGGAGAGATGAGGGTGAAAGGTTTGAATGAAATGGGTGGAGTTATTTTTGGTAACTCATTGAAAAATGGATAAATTAGAAAATGTTAATATGGGTGGGCTGTACAAGTGGAAGAAAGAAGGGAGGTGATTTGAATTTTGATAAATATCAAGGAAATTAAGTGTAATTTGCCCTTTCAAATATATATACAACCCATTAGCTATAATTTATTATGAATGTCTATAAAGATAAAGTACTAAACTTGTGATGGTTCAAGAATTTTTCTTAATCCTATCTGATGTTATAAAAATAACATTATACAAAATAAAATGAGTTAATATTCATTTTACTCTCTCACTTTATACTTGTGAGTCACTTTAGCCCCTGACTTTTAAAATGTGTCAAATTAGTTCTTGATATTACAAAATGTAAGTTTTAACTCACTCTTATTTAATATTCTATCAATTAAATGATGATAGGTAATTATAAGTGTTGCCTTGACATCATACCATATGTCATTTGAAGTAAAATAAAATTTAAGATGACTTATTTTGATGTCCAAATTATACAAAATGAGCAATTTAAATATTATTTCTAAGTCATAAAATACCTCATTTTGTACAATTTTATATACTAACATAAGTTATTTTAAACTTCATTATACTTTAGATGACATATAGTATAATAAAATATCACTTAGCATTACATATTATCACTTAATAGATAAGATATTAAATAAAAATTAAATAAAGAATTAATTTAACTTATATTTTGTAATATCAGGAACTAGTTTAACTCATTTTAAGAGTTATGGATTAAAATAATTCACAACTAAAAAAATAAGAAACTAAAATTAGTGTTAACTCGACATAGAACCAACAAACCACTAGCAATTAAGAGAAAAGTTAAATCAAGATATCCATGGATCCCGTGGCTGCAACATACAATCTCACTCGACAAGTCATGCTCTAATCATCAGAGATTTTTTGTCTTTAGGTAACATTCAAATTTGAGATATACACTGATGGAAATCTAGGAGTTACGTATGCACTGGGGCACACGCCACTTAGTTAAACGTAACCCGCTAGCTTCGTGTGAAGTCATTAGCAAATCAAAAAGTGATCACAGCAATATATTATAGTACCTCAACTCATCCTGGTTCTCTGGCTCTCATCAAATCATCAGGCTCCATACGATGACAAAAGCAAAGCAAAGGGCTGTCGTTCTCAATTCTCCTCCACCGAAAAGAAAGAAAGTGGAGTCCCGTGCGAAGAACGCAAGTTTAATTTGTGATCCAGAATTGCAGGCCGTGGAGCAATCCTTGCCTATCGTTTTTTAGGCCGGCATGAGTTTGAGTTTCTTTTGTGAGGTAGAAGAATATGCTGTTACTGTTCCCACTCTATATGTCAACCTGAACCTTGATGGTTTGCACGTGATGCCACTGTTCAACTACACCATCTAACTGGGCTTAACTACAAAAGCCAACTACATTAGCTAAGTCCCCATGTGGTGCCCCTCAAAATCCAATCGAATCTTGTAATAAAGATTTATTTTTATTTCCATATATTCCAGAGCCTCAATTAAATTTGAATCCCTGTGATGATCACTATGGCACTCATTAGTTATACAATTATATTTACTTTTGATAAAATTAATTAGTATACAATATATCCAGATGTTGGATGAGTGGTCGGTTGCTTGATACCCTGTATGAATGAAAACATATTCAAATCGAATCTCGAAAAAACCAATTATTAGGAGGAAGAGTAACTATAAATACTTCATCTTTTGAAATTGTGAGAGCAATGTTTCCAGTAATTTTAAGTTCATAAAAAAATACAGTGTATGATATGTATGTATTACACTTATTTGGATGATTTTAACCTGGTATGTTAAAGTTGTTGCTTGAAGAGGAATTGAAGAACTAACATGAGATTAAACCATAGAAGAAAGCTCAACAATCTTCTTGACGTTTCAATTCTATTTTCTATGAAGTAAAGGAGAAAGGATCAAGATTTTCCATCACACTTCGTCGTCCCTTTCTTTAAAGTTTTAATGACCCCCTCCCAAAAGAGGAAAAAAAAATTATGTATACAATATCTGATTACAAGATGCTATTATATTGAATGTGTGTATTGTGTTGTCTATTTTTTTCTTTCCCAAAAATTCACTGATGATGCCACTATATAGAGTATAGACCAAATGACCAATATATCTCCTCTGACAATTTCATTCATCCTTTGATTGTGCATGACTCGTCAATATCTGCATTCTTTAACACTTCCATGATAATATAATATTCCAACATTCAATTAATATTAACGCCAGATTTGAGATTTCTTCTTCCCCTGGCAAGGGTGATTGCACGCTTGCCTTTGAATTTTGACATGGCTATAGACTCTACTACCCTACACATACAAAACACTGCTAGTTATGTCATTCATGGCTATAGTACTAATACAAATGAATATTAATTCTTAGCCATACTGCTGTTTCTGATGCATTGCCCCTGCAGGTAGCTAGAAAGAATAACATCAGCAGTAACTATTTAACAACTGTAAGCTATGGTAAGAATCAGAAGCTAGCTGCTGGCGTATCCAAGCTATAATAATCTGAACTCTGAGACTCTCTGCACATGCATACTTATCTCACAAATGTTCAAAAGTGTTGTTGGCATTAATTTTGCTTTGGACTTGGAATCCACCAGGTACAGGATATCGATATATATTCCTCTGAAAGCAGAAGGATTATTTCTGTGCTAACTTCCTTCTTGATCTTCTTCTTCTTCTTGTCTCTCATCATGTCTATTAATTAACTCTTTATTAATTATTCTAGTTTCTTGGCTTTCTTCTTTGGAATAAAATATACATAAATGGGATGGTTAATCTCATAGGACAAGTGATTATAATAGTAATGAGCACGAGGGTCAAGGATTTGAGTTTACTAGCTTAACCGATTGAACTTTTTGTTTTCGCTTTTTCTCAATGAAGACAAGATTTTGACTTTGTTTGCAACTCCAAGTTTTATCATCATTGCATTGTAATCATCTCATTAGAATAGAGACAAATGATATCGGTTGGGCTTTTGTTTTGTTTTTTTTTTGTATCCTTCCAAAGTGTTTACCGATATGCATTATAATGATTATTATGTTCAATTCTAGGGGACTAATTACTAATAGCTAGCTAGTCTCATATATCCCTTATCAGAATATACAGCATATAATTTGCTGGGACGGTGATTTGGGATTGTTTAATTGGTTTATTGGAAATTCGGAAGACTGGTTCGAGTTTTTAATCTCTATTTTTTATTTTCAATTTTCTTATTTTTTAGAATTTGTAAAAGAAAAATAATTTTCAGTTTTCCTATAGTTTTTAGAATTTTTAAAATTAAAAATAAAAAATTAAAAACTCAAACACAACAGTCTAATTGTGCAACACTGCTCTCATATCTATAATCTACTGGAGATGTGGCTAACGGATAACAACAATCTGAAAAGGGGAAAAAACTGTAAAGAGAGTGGAAACAGAGTAGGAGTAGGATGAGCTGGTTGATTTGAAACGAGGGGGGAAAAGCTTCACATAAGTAGGGGTGGCTCAGGAAGGGGCAAAGGGAAATAGTACGAATTAAAGAGGGTGGAGTCATGTGAGGGCACTTATAGTGGGGTTTTGATGTCTTTGTTTTCTAGCGGCACATGGGTGAGAGAGTCCGTTTCTGCGGGTAGTTGTGAAAAGCATCAAGCATGTGAGGCCATGTGCCATTCTAAATAGACCACTCCCAACATTTTGCACTCAAATCTTTGTGCTGTGTGCTTGTGTGTGCCTGTGTCACTACACTACTGAGTACTCCCTATAATCAATCACTCTCACACTATACCGTAGAGTGTAGACTCATCAATTTCTAGGTATGCTTGTGTATGTGTGGTATTATTTCTGTGCGTGTGTGAATCCATCCTTCCTTGCTTGGCTTTGGTAGTAGAATTTAGGTAGTGTTTGGTTTGGGAGATTGAGACATAAATACAGGGACAGTTTGTCCTGTATGCTGTTTAATGAGGAGGATGAAGTATGAGAACGGAAAAATTTTTCATCTCAAAGATAAAAGTTTTCCGTATTTTTGTCCCTCCAAAAAGTGAGAACAGTGGGGACGGGACACGGTGACACAAATTTTCAATGATGGTCCGGCCACCGCCAGACAACCATCGACTACCGCTGATCAACGTCAGTCAACAATCAAACATGATATAGAGACAGTATTTTTTATATCTCTGTCTCCACTATCTCTGTATTTTTGTCCCCGTCCCTCCCGTCTCCCTTACCAAACACTAATTTCTTGTAATAATTATAATTGAACTAACTTCGTTGTCATTCCAATTATTAATTTTGTAGGCTGGCCTCCTATATATGTCAAAGAAACTCTGTTTGGTGGACTTCAAACTTTGAGTTCCTGAGCCTATAGCTCCTCTTGAACCATTCCGCTCTAATCTAACATAGTTGACAAGTAAGCTCCAACTGTATCCCTTGCTTACCTTCACTTTATCCTATATTTTATTATACTTTGCAGCTTTGTCTTACTTAGCCCCTTATATTAATCCTACATACATGTTGTTCCACTACCACCAGCTATCCTTCCATGCATCCTTCTTCTTCCTCTTCTTTAGTGTAACCCCTTTTACTACCAAATTATTTTTGTTTGGATGCAAAAGGTGTTTCTTATTGACGATTTCTTCAACAACCACAGCCTTGTTTCTCTGAGTGACACCATTTTTGTTGTCCAATTTTCCTGGATTAGTTAAATGGAGGGGCAACCAGCTAAACGCAGACGTGTCTATTCTCTGGAACCAAAGAAGGTAGTGCAATCTATGTTCACTAGAAATTATGTGAACTATTTAGTTCCAGCTTTGATGAAGATAAAGGAAAAGAGCACTTCTGCAGAAGATTGCAGCCATTGTGATTTCAAGAGTGTTGTCAAGTATGAAGTGGACATGGCAATGGCCTTCTCAGCACAAGGCTTTGCATGGAGTCATGGCCTAAAAGTCAAGCTTCAAAGGGATCATGTGAATGCAGCTACAAGCACTACTAGGCTCGTTGAAAACGAAGCTGGTGAAGGTTCATCTTTGAATCTCAACCAAAATGAAATGGTCCCATACTTCTCTTCAAACCCTAGTTCAGAGTGTCAGGTTGAGACTAATTTGGTGAGCAATAATTCTGAGTCCAAGGACATGCCACGAATGAATAAAGATTATTTTGCCGGAGAAGGTAATGATGAAGATGAGGACATGATGATCAAGAGCCAGTTGAGAAGCCTAAGAAGGATGATACCTGGAGGAGAAGACATGTGTGATGAACAAATGGTTACCGAACTACAGAGTTATATAAGCTGTTTGCAAATGCAGGTGAATGTTCTTCAATGCCTGCTTGCTGAGACGCCTTGATATTATTGTATGTCTAATTGCTTTATCCACAAATGTCCTATGTTATATTCAAGATATGTTGTCAAACAGACTATATATAGTATATATATAAATATGAATGTTGTAATTTGAATATGGTTTTACATGCATTTTTTAAGCATGTTAAGGGAGAAGAGGAAGGAACTAGCTAGAAGTATAGTGACTAATTAAGGTTTTTTCTAATATGTATAGGGAATGAATATTGTCATCCCCTTTTGGCTATTGTTACTCCTTTCTTAATGCTTTTTATTTAATTTAGTATTTTTAACTACCCTTACTTAAATATTGTGTTAAATTACTTTATATTGTTATGAGCTTTTATATTTCAAATTGTATTTAGTAATTACACTAATTAATATGTCAATCTTGAGATTAAATAACGAAGTGTGTTTTTCCAGATTAAATAATATTTAGTAATGACATTGGCATATCGTTCTAATTAATAGCTTTTAAACCTATAGCATGTATTTATTTTATATTATTTTTTGTTAGAATTTTAAATAACTGTATATGTTACGTATTCATTAGATTTTTTGTCATATAACTCTTATAATCATTAAACTCAATTAGCTATAGGTCATGCTAATGTATAAGATATAAATTATAACTCAAAATATAGTTTTATATATAAAATTTGTTAATCAATGTGTAAAATTATAGTTCAGTATAATACAGGAATCAATTATATGTTATTACTTTTATTAAATAAAAGTATTAATATACTTTCTCTACAAATTTTATTTTTTTATTTTACTTAGATATTCTCTAATTTGTTTTAATTTTTCTTATTTTAAATATAAACGTGTTCAATTTATTTCTTCCACAATTAATAAATTTAAGTATTTTCTCTTTTTTTTGAATTTAATTTACTGATAGCTTTTGTCATTGAATTGCTCAATTTTAAACTTAAAAAACCACAAAGTTACCTTTCAACTTGTGTGTGTTAAAGGGGAAAGGAAAATTGATTTTGTTTTTCTTAATGCTAAAATGTTCAAACACTCAAAATAGATCCATTTTATTTTTAAATTTAAAATTAAAGTTAGACAAATTATATATTGAATATTAATTAGTGTAATTACTAAATGAAATTTGAAATATAAAAGTAGCAATAGAAAATAATTTAACACAATATTTAATTGAGGATATTTTAGGAATGTTAAACTAAATGCATCAAAGGGAGGAGTGGTAATAAATAAAAATGAGTGACAATAGCCACTCCCATATGTATATACCCTCCTTCCTCATTTTAAGGGGATGTTGACAGAGTTTAGTTAATTTATGAGTATATTTAATTATTTTTTAGAATAAGTAGTTGGAAATGATGCGTTCTTACGTTTGTTACAAGTTTTATGAAAAATTTTCTAAGTATTAATTATTCCATGAAATTTTTTTTTTATAATTTAATAAAATCTCATTCTTAAGTTGAATGATGGGAAAAAAAATTTCCATGACTTGAGAATCAGAATTATTAAGCATAATTACTAAATTATCCCTCAATTATTTCTTTTTTTTATGATTGTGTTAAAGGTATTTTTAAAATTATAACATATACTCTCAAGAATATAGGTTATAAAATAAATGTTTTAAATTTACTCCAAAAAATCTTAACAAATAATCTTAAGAATATTTAATACTAAATAAATAATTTGTTAAAGATATCCGTGTCATATTACTGACAACCTAATTTTATACATTGAAACAAACGGCTCTGAGTGGTTTTAAAAGGTCATTTAGACCTTCATTCAAGGATTTGCCAGCTAATTAAACTAATTGCAGGTAACTTAGTGCATGTTTGGTTCCGCGTCCAAAATACCCAACACGCGTTCTTTCTTCTTTAAAGTTGTGTTTTTATGTTTGGGTGTTTCACAATTGATTTGATTCTATCAGGTGACAACCCCATTTGATGCAAAAAAGACCTTTTGTTGCTTCTCCGTTGAAGCAAACTCCGGACGTTTTTTTTTTGGACACTTTTGTCCTTCAATCCAAATATAATATATAGTAGTGATAGGTGAGGTTCTCCGCTGTATGGGCAGGATTTTTGTTAGTTTTATTAGTTTATACTTTGCGCCTGTTTTTCAAATACTTTAAATACTTATTTTTATCTTGATTGAGTTAATAAGAATAATATATTATATTTTAGTTTACTAGATAATTGAACACTAATGTCAATATTTATTCAAGTAGATATCTTAAAAATAAATTTATGTATAAATGTATTAATAAAGTATTATTCATGACATCGATAGTTTAAAATAATATTTACATATTGTTATAATAAAGATAATATCAAAATAAAATTAATATTGAAAGTATAATATATAACTCATGTCCTATTTGTAATCACACACTCAAAAATGATTTTGATTTTAACAATCCATATAAAATCCATTTTATCATAATTACTCTTTAGATAAAGTATTCAAACATAAATCACATTTACATCAACTCACTTTTAATCAAAATCAATTCTAAAAGAATTGAATTGATCCAAATTCTGGTTTACCAACTCTAATCCAGACATAATATTTTTCACTTGTGCTGTATATAGGGTTAGTGGCACAGAAAGGTATTGCCTTTAATCTTCTTCTGCTTTGTTTTCCTGCCTAACCTGAACGCCTTGCTTTGTCCTTGACTCCTTGTTTCCCCATTCTAAAACTGTCCCTTTTGGACCAGCAATTACAGTCAGGCATCGTTATTAAGATCTTTGCCAGCAGGTAAACATGATGATATATAGCTAGCCTTTTTGTGAGATGCTTCAATAACCTTTTTCTGATGAATGCCTTTATAAGGGAACAAACATATGTATCATTAAAACTCAAGTACCGACAAATTTTACATAATGAGGCTAGGGGGCCTAGCCTCTTGGATTTTGGGTTTAAGCAGGGACAAGTTAACTGATTCATAGGGAGTACAAAATGAAGTAAATGATATTGACTTCCATTAAAAATTCCCAGCTACCAGATATTCCAGCATTTTACTTCAACATTTACAATTTTTATGTTGGGCCCAAAACAATACTCTTTCCTTTGTAAAATATTTCTCAAATTTAAATAAATATAAATATTAAAAAAATAATTAATAATATGATAATAGAATATTTATATATAAAATAATGGTATATGAACTAATATATTTTAATGGTAATTAATTATGGAATACATCAAATAATTAAAAATAAAAAGTTACACCAATAATCATTAATTACTCAAGGATACTATTAAAATAAAAAAATCTACTTTATTAGAATATGAAATTGACATATATTTTTTGAAAGATGACTTTATCTAAAAGTGGACAAATATTTTAAAAGAAAGGAAGTAACTACTAGAGTATATCAATAATTAATAGAATTATATAAAGGCACCGATTAAAAAATAACAAAGACAAATTTATATACTATGAAAATGGATTTTTATATTTTTAATGTATGGAATTCATTCAAATTTTTTTTTAAACTTAGTACTTTTTTGAAATTTTCTTAACCCGCGACCTTAGAATATCGGATATAAAAACTCATGATTAATTACAATTGGTTAACAGTCTCACCGTTGATAATGTTTCCTTTGGTGGGAACAGATAGATTCCCTTGGAATGATTTGTGCTGGCAAATGCGAACTCTTGTATAGTTTCTAGGAAAATGTTATTTTAGTGTTGGTTTTAGATGACACTTGCACGATTCGGAAGTCTAATTAAGATTCCGATGAATATGATAAGTATGTTAATAAACAGTTCTCCACGTTTTTATATAGTTGAAAATTGAAATCTTTGATTATTTATATATGATTTTAAATATATATGCCAATAAAGGATAACGTCAGTTATTATTCTCTACAAATAAACAAATAATAGTACTCTAATGCCCATCGAATAGGTTCCGTATTTGACGAGTTGCGCTCAAATCCCAATTCAACTATTTGGGATGTGATAAATATAAATTTTTTTTATTAATACTTTTTAACCTCAAACTTTGAAATAAGATATCATCTTTTCACACTAAATTTTTTCGTGTATTTTTAAATTTTATTCTTATTCAAATATGTTGAGTTCTATTATCTTTGTGCCCCAATCACAATATTCTTTTTTATCTCTATATTTTGAGGCAACATAAATTTATATTAGCTTAAGATGATGGCCGATAATTTGGTCCTATTTGCTTTTGGTCAATTACATAGTCCTTTATTTCTAAACGTCAGATTGTATTTAAACAGTTCAGATTCAATTACACAATATTTGAATAAAATTGGAAAATAAGATAATGTTTTTGAAGTTAAGAATAATAATTTTTAAAAAACAAAAGTATCCTTCAACACATCAATCAACTCCTTTGTCATTCTCTGCTAACAGTGGCTACGACAGTTCACTCCACCACCACTACCATGCTCGGCAATCTCTCACATCTTCTTCAATACAGCATAAACCATCCTCCCAAAAAAAAACCATTCTACCAGCCCAAAAAATCACCATAAGCACAATTTCTTCCATATCCAAAACCCAAAGATGTCCAAGAATCATACCAAGGATGAAAGCTGCGCTGAGAAATTCTCTCTTCACTGCACTATTTTTCAAGAATAAGTATTCTTTTAATACTCTGAAATATGGGTTCAGTGAAATTCTTTTATTAATGTCATTTGACAGCAATCTGCAACTCTGTGTGGTTTACTTCCAACACCGAATGATGCAAGAAAACGATTCATAATTTGTTTAGTATTTGGACAAAAAGCCAAAAATTGAGAATGTGGATGAGAATGATAGAATTAAAAGCATCAGTACATGTGCAATAGAAAGGGTCGGCTTTTGGCAGTGAAGGTGTGCATGTGCGGTGGCGGCCAAGGTAACTGAAAGATCAAGAGACAACCCGTAACAAATTAAAATTCATTTAAGGATAATTTACTAAATTTGATGTAATTAAATGAGAATCTTGTTATGGTCATAACATGTAGTGGACCAGGTTATCCTACACTTAAGATCCTTAGATTGCAACTGTTAATCGCTTTTCATGATCAAGCAACTCATCTTTTTCAGAGTTGTGGAGCAGCTGTCACTATCATGGTCCTTAACTTCATTTCAAATTCCTAAAATTTTAAGGTCAATCGATGCTTTTTTTATCATATGGAAAATATCATGGAAAACTCGATCTAAATAATACCCAACAAATGTGGGGAAAAGAACAGGTGGTTAGTTGTAAGACTTCCAAAATGAAATATTTGTACTCCTATAGTCTAATGAATAATCTCTAATGACAAAACCCTTCATCAATTTTAGTAAACTTAAAATTTAATAATAATTAAAGTAGAAAGTCAATAGTTTCAGATTAAAAAAAGAATAAACTCAATAATTAATTTCGTTTATTTCATTTTTCGGTCGAAGTCTATTTTATTTCATTGTTTGTTCCCGCAACGTAACAAAGTTGAAGAATAGAAGAAGGAAGGCCCAATTAAGGATGGGCCAAATTTGAATTTATCTTTTCTCTTACAGGTCCTATTCTGAGATAAAACCATAAATGAAGAATTAGCCCATCGTCATTCTGTTACCCATCCCAGACCCAAAAAAGCAAAATCTGTAACCCATCGTGAATGGATCAAGAGAAGTTATACAAAGCCCACAGAAGAACCAGCCCAGGTATTCTGCAAAAGTAATTTGGTTCACAAAAATAATAATAATTTGAAATGAAAAAAAAAGGTAAAAAACCTTGACATCGTCTTAACATTCTCTTTATAAATTGTACCCAAACAATTCTCAAAATAAATAAATAAATGTTCACAAGTTTATAAATCAATTGTCACCAACCTAACCTTACTCTTTGGAAAAAGAAAAAAAAAAACATGAATATAATGATGCTGATGGACATTCAAGCTCCAATCATTTTCTTTAACGAGAACACTTTTAATAAAACAAGAAAAATAGAGAAAGCAATTCAAAGACTAATCTGATTTAGCCATTCATCAATACGTAATGATTATGAAACTTATAACAAGAGTTCCTATTTTAATTTGTATTTGCAGCAGTTAAAACTGAAAAACAAAAAATTCAAGGGGAGTTGTTGCCGCGTGGCAACACCAGAACCAGGAAAAAGGTGAGCATCAAGCTGATATATATCCGTACAAAACAAGAGACGGGGGCAAAATATCAGAAGACTGAAGACACAGATTGGTTTCGCGTTGGTGTGATAAAACAAGTTGGTTTGGAGCAGAAGAGGAATACAAGAATCACATCTGAGAGTGCTAAACGTGGTGATGATTGCAGTCACAGAGATGTGCAGCATAGTAGGCTTAGCCTCATCACAGCAAAGCTTCTTCTTCACTCCACTAGCCCTGAAGCCTAACAAGTTCAGGACTGTTACTAGCACTTTTTCTGTTAAAACGGTTTGTTGCAGTTGCCCACAACATCATGACCAGCAACAATCTCCAAGGTATTCATCATCACTTTAAGTTCAGCTGGTGTCTGTCCATTGTTTATGGTCTTTGATGTATCTCTTAATTTTCATTCAAGAACTGGATTGAATTGGCAAAACAGGAAAATGCATGAGTTATGCTGATGTGGCTTCTTTTGTTGGGGGTATTCTATATCTCTTGAATTTTATTTTATTTTTCTTTCTTAGGTACATCTTTTGAATGTTTCTTATTAATTGGCTTTGACTTATTATTGAGACAATGATTGCTTTGGGGGTGGTGCTGTATTTTTTCTCTTTGAAAAATTAAACAGGAAGAATGAGAACAAGTTAGCAAAGTTAGCAATGGTTGCCCTGGCTGCTGGGATGTTAACGCTTGGGTCAGTTCATGATGCATCAGCCGCCAAGAGTGGTGGTAGAGTTGGTGGCCAGGCCTTCAAGTCATCAGCTCCTCGCTCCTCTCCAAGAATCAACAACAATTCTAGGTAATGCTCATATTGGTTACTTAAATGCAAAATCGACTTTTTGATGCTCGTCTTTTCAACTATGTTTTTTAGTTGATCTTATGTTGTCAGAGCCAAGGCTGAAATCGTTAATAATCCAAGTTCACAATGTTTTGACTTGCCTTGATTAGCCAGCCTTGCCTGAAAGTTATTGCCTTCCAAGAAACATATTTTAGGCACAAAGATGTGAAGCTATTTCAATATAGTGGATATATTGATTGATTGGTATGGTATCTTCAGTTTTCCTTTCTAACCATCTTGTAAATTGACATCTCCACTCCAATTTGTAAATGATCCAACATTTAAATGTAACTAGCTCTTGCTATGTTCTTCCAAATTTGGTTCCTGTAATCTCTAGATGATACTACTGTTATATTTGGTTG
The DNA here is from genome assembly GCA_031216105.1 of Dalbergia cultrata. NCBI lineage: Eukaryota > Viridiplantae > Streptophyta > Magnoliopsida > Fabales > Fabaceae > Dalbergia > Dalbergia cultrata. The sequence continues at coordinate 55,888,915 of CM062347.1, forward strand.
AGGGTAAAAATTGGGTGTAAATTTTCATGAATGAACTTCATATATAAAATTACACATAGGAAAGGTAGCACACACCAGGTTTTCAGCCTCCTTGCCTTGTGAAGTATATATGTAACAGTGTAATACTATACTGTAACCGGTGGATTTAGTAGGTCTCGTTATGCATATGCTTTGGTTAGTCATGTCTAAGTAAAATGTTTTCCTCTCTTTGCGCTTAACGCGTTCTAACACGGAAATTCAATCAGAATTTCATTTGAAGTCTTCCTCATGAAAGTAGATAGGTCTATTCCGTTTGTTTATCGTTGATAGATAAATATTCATATCCTGGAGTATCATTAGAGATCGATTTGGAAGAAAAGAAATGTCTGTTATAAATCCATATCACATAGCTTTACATACATAACCACATGGACATGTAACGTTTCACCTGCCTCATTATCTTTTAAATGACAGGACAAATATCTATGTCAATCCTCGAGTGGCGCCTCCGTTAGTTGGTGGTTATGGCTATGGTTATGGCGTACCATTCTATGGTGGCTGGGGATGGTCTCCATTTTCTTTCTTTGCCCCTGGTCCCTCAGTAGCTATAGGCATCGGAGGTGGATTTGATACTATAGTTCTGTTCTTATTCCTTGGTGCCGCCGCCGCAGTTGTGAGGAAATTCTTTGGGTCAAGAAATGAAGATGATGATGACTACTAGCAGTACAAAGATGCATTTTGCCACTTGAAGTGTAAAGAGTGTGTTAAATAGATGATCGAATGAGTGGCAGCGTGGCCATGGTGACGGATTAAATTGATGTATTTTGAGGTGTTATACTTGAATAAAAAAAGGCAATCTCTTGCTTTCTGCTGTTCTGGTTCGGATGTTTGTTACACACAACTGAGTATTGGAGTATATATAGCTAACAAGGAGCAATGAAGCAATTAATACATCATGCTCATTCAGGGGAAAGTTCTCCTTTATAATAATTTGAAAAAGAACCAAGAAAACATAAGGTTTTGCAAATTCAAATTCAAAGCCTTTCAATTTCTTGATGATCCTTTTTTTTCCCTCAATTTTGTCTTGGGGTAGAATCTCTTGATGATTCTCTCGCCTATTCAAAACTGATGACAATTAGAATTTTATCACTGCTGCACTGAGAGTGATATAGGGAATGCGAGCAATGCACAGTGCCCTCTGGATTAAAGTCTTCTGAATTGAAACTGAGGCAAGATCCACAGAAAACACCACTTTGTGAACTGTGAGAGTTCAAGTGTGTTGCGATAAGTATATTTTTGAATTGAAAATAGTTTACAAATTATAATTAAAAAACTTATGGGAATAAGTTTTCTGAAAAACTACCTATCAAAATTAAGCTAACAGACGGGATTTTGGGCCTGGATAGATAGATATTCAAAAGAAATTGAATGAATCATACCAGGGAGTGTAGCTTAATTAACGAGTTGAACTCCACGTTGGCAAATTTTGCGTGGAGTGCAGGTCCAAAATCTAGTTAAATAGGGCCTCGATGTTTGTGAATTAGTCCCACACCCCTTTCCCGATACCCCGTTCAAGTTCAGCCCAAAAGGCAGCCACTGTAAGTGCCGATATGGTGTGTTGAGCTCTTCAATTTATTTGGTATCGTATTTGGCCCATGCTTAATATATGTTTTGGTTGATGAGGCCCATGCTTCCTTGTGTGCTTGCCTTTAAAAGGGAAAAAAAGAAAAGAAAAGAAGAGAGTTAATGCTAAGCGGGGTGCCTAGTGGGAATAGAATTCATCCTGAGGGAGACAAAGCTCGATCAACCTGTGTCAAGGCTTGGGTGTGGGGAGGGGGGGGGAGATGAAAAAAGATCTCGGTTGGGAGAAGATGAAGCTCGTCCGAGAGGAAATAGAGCTCGTCTGATATCCTTTTTCCATTAGCCGAGTTATATTTCTTCTCGGACGAGCTTCACCTTCTCTCAATTGATATCATTTTTCATCTCTGTCTCCCCCCACTTAACTATTCCCACCAGACACTTCATTTAACTAACGGTAATTTAACAGATATTAATAGAGGGACTAAATTGATTCACGTTTGTAAATATAAGGGATTAAACTGATTCATTTTTGTAATGGTATCAGGCCCGTGATAATGGCAAGGGAGCTAAAGCTCTAAACAGAGAGAGAGAGAAAGATTGGAGAGTTGAAACTGAATTCTCATTCAATTGATTATTGTTACAAAGGATTAAGCTGGTTATATACATTGTATAACTACACATCCATATACAACTATAATAGAAAGATGATAACAGATTAACAAACTAATTGCCTAACTGAGATAACAGATTAGTCATGCTAATTGACTTTGCTATTGGTATCTTCCCTAACAATTTTAAAAGTGAGATACCAAAGTGTATCATGCATAAAATATCAGGAACTAAAGCGAGTATTAACTCAAAAGAAAAAGGCTTTTAGTGATTCTAGCAGAAAAAAAATACTCTGACAAAATAAATAAATAAATAAAGAAAAAACACAAGGAAAAAGGTCATGTATTCATGTTGGAAAATCATGACATATGACGAACAAACCTGAAACTTTCTGTTAGACCAGTGCAGACAAATGAATAATAATAACGAAAAGAATAATAGCAACAATTATTACGCATGTAGTAATTAAAGTCCAATAATTGATGCATACCAGCTTTGACGATTGAGGGCAGGGGAAAGACTGAAGAGTCAAGATCAAAAGGTGTCAGTGAGTGAGTTATACTCATTAGTCATAGATGTCATTCTATTTGTTTGAAGATGGAATCAATAAGAATTGGCGTGCCAAGAAATTCTTATAAGTATGTTCTAAGACTAAAAATTAAATTTCTCGAATTTATATTGCTTTAATCATAACATAAAAACTTACTGTTGAAATGGGAGACTGAAAATTCTTGTGGAGCACTTAGCCATTCTGCAATCTTCATTCCTTTCCCGCACTTGGGTTTGCCATTTTGCCCCAACAACCAACCAAGCGAGCGAGCGAGCGAGTGACTGACTTGCAACCATGCACATAGTGCGTTTCCTTCCTCTTGAGCACAATGATAGGACCCACCCTTCACTCTTGAGACAATTCTTTTTGACATTTTGATTTACACAAGATAATACAAGTCAAGCAACAAGACTTCTAGCGCAGATATCCTTTTTGACCAAGAGAAAAAAAGCAACCCTATCCCGTCCGACCAAAAGCAAGTCTTTTCACCTTTTATTTTTGTGGCCCTTCCTTTTCATCTGAACTAAAGATGAATATATCATCATATCTATTTTTGGGTCACGGTTAATGTTTATATATATATATATATATATATGAAAAAGTGTGACTGTCAAATTTTAAGGGATGAGATATATATAAAACTTTTAAACTTATCTATTGTGAAAAATCTTGACTAGTGCCCCTGATTAGAAAAATTCTATAGTTTTTACCTGCTAATATTCTCAAGGTTTTCCATTGTCAATTTGGTTTGTGATTGCATGGAGTAAAAGGAAAGTTCTTTCTATTCTCAGTTCCCCTCTTTTAAGTTCATATTAATGAAAAAAGGGAATTAATCTAAAATTTCATGTGACGTGATCTAGGTCATTGTATGTATGTGTAGATATGGTTTTTCATGCTGTTCAATCTTCTGTTTGAAGATATTTTACCAACTAGTTGACTTAAACTTCAAACTTCAATTACGCAGTGAAACAAAATTCAATGAAGGACACATTATTTGACTCCTATGTTCATAAGAGAGCAGCGCTAAGTATTCCTCCCCCTCCTAAACTCATTTGCAATTTTGAATCATAGGAATATAAAATCTATGTATTCACCAATCACGTGGACGGCTTGTTTCGATGAATTCAATTATTTTCTTGCCTCAGAACAAAACAGATTGCCCCTAGAACAAAAGAACAATGCAATCAGACGTTCAGATTTTTGTCTGTTGATTCCTCATTACTCAATCGAAATCCAATCCTAACTATATGATTCCTCCATGTGATGCCAAAACAACACCAACTTTTGTGGATCGTTAAGGTACAATAAGAGAATTATTCGAAAATGGTAAACAAGACAAGAAACAACCTTTTGTAATGCCTTGCATTTCTATTGCCAAGAACAAGGGCATCGACTAACCTTTTCCTGTGAAATTTTGTACTAGAAAACATACATTTTCTTTTTTCCATCAAAAATAGATTGGCCACGAAGGAAACCTTGAACAATACGATTCACAACCCAAGGAACCTACCGAGGGATCAAATTGAAACTATATGTTTAAATCTTTATTGATTTCTTGTGTGTGTGTGTGTGTGTGTTTATATATATATATATATATGGATTTCATAACTCAAGAATCAAGATCAATAATACAAAGAAGGGTATCGATCGGGGGGAAATCCTCTCACTGAAAATAATTTTGAAGAATTAGGAGAAAGTCCTGTCCAGTCTGTGGAAGTAAAGAATGCACTGTATACTACTCCAAGCTCTAATTTCTAACATATGCTTACACTCTGTACAATTGTACCTGATTCGATATCGACTGGCAAAACAAAGTAAACAACGAAGAGCTGAATATAATAATCTTGGCAACAATAATTGAGGTGAGCTTAGAAGTATTAGGGAAGAGAGAATAATAAAATTAAGCAAAGAATAATTTTAGGAAAATGAAATATATCTTTATATTATATTAACCTAGCTACATATTCTTTTAAATGCTAAATGAAGTAAGCTTTGATTGCTTTTAACATTCTAAGACATAGATGATCATCTTTATTTTTTTTTATTCCATTTAGTTAGTGGAAGGATTTGTAAAATAATATATCATTAATCTTAATTTTAGTAATATGATCTAATCGATCCAAAACATGTGGCAGTTTAACCAGTGATACGAAACTTCTCTTAAGTGAATTGCAATTATGCTTTTCACTTTGTCCGCCATCGGCAGAGGGCATCCTTTCTCAGCTTCCCTTATTTTGTTTATCATCATATTTGACTAAACTTGCCAAGGAAGGGAAAAAATATCTGTGCTCAACATAGAAGAATATTGCAGTTTTCTTACACGATGATTTAATAATATAAAGTTACATATCTTTTTTGGTGAAAATATATAGCTATATCACTAAAATTATTTAAATTTTATTATAACTACTTAAAACTATAGACAAAAAGTAAAGATATAATTGGTTAACGGAATATAAACATCAAAACTAATGTATTATAATAATAATAATATCAAAAAGCACTAGAATAACGTGGGGATGAGGATATTGTTAACAATAAAGAGAGGGTATTGGATCCAGAGAAGATAAGCCTTCATCTCAAAATGGAGAGATTCCTTTTGTCATTTAAATATCTATTTCATCATGTTCTTATTTTAACATTATCGGCCGAGAAGTCATAAGCTCAATACTACGAATCTGATGCGTCGAATGTGGGAGCTGAATTGGATGTGCGATCTTCTTCTTTTTCCCTCTTAAAACTTAAAGAAAACCATACTTATTTTAATATATGTCCTGTTCATCGGTGAAGCAACCTGCAGGATTCCCTTCCCTCTCACTAGCTCCTTTTTTTTATTAAATTTTATTGTTTTCATAGAAAAGAAGATTTTAGGTGGCCATTATTGTGGGGTCTAGCCTATGGGCCCCATCACTATTGAAAATTGAAAGAAAACGGGGGAGAAGAGAGTTTTTCAACGCATGCACAGTAATTTTTACTGTGCACGCGTGATGATTTCGGCGCCGAGAAAGTTGAAGCTGAAATAACAACAGTGAAGAGTTGTTGAAGAAATTTTCTTCTGCAGCCGAAATACGCAGTGTGCATTCACACTGCTGAAGGCCTCTATAAATAGAGGAGGGATTCAGTTCATTCAACACAACAACGAAGCAGCAAAAACAAGAGCTGCTAGTGAGAGAGAGAGAATTATTCTCTGAGAGTGAGAGAGAAAAATAGAGAGTGTGAGTAAATCACTTAGAGTGTAGGGTGTGGGTATATACACCGGGAATATTTTTTTTTGGGTATCATCTCTATTACTCCTTGGTACTGCAAAATTGTAGTATTTGAATAGGAGGGTTCTCACTGGGATACACTATATTTACCTCTTGGGTTGGAGAGTGTGGAAAGGATACTTTGTAATTATCCTGAATATAGTGGAATATTTTCGGAGTTTGTCCCGTGGTTTTTCCTCCGGTATTTGGGGGTTTCCACGTTAAATATTCGGTGTGCAAATTTCTTGATACTGGTGTCAATAGTATTATTCGTGAATAGTACTATTCGTGAATAGTACTATTCGGGAATAGTGGGCCCCACGTGAATGGTAAATAGCGGGCCCACGTGAATAGTGACCAGTGGGCCCCACTACAGAAAAATTTACTATTCATCCTTATTCATATTTTCGCTGCGCTGCGCCGATTGGTAGATTTAATTCTATCAGATTTAGTTTTGGTACTCGTTGCCACACATTGGCATCATTTTATTACTGCGTGAATCGGTCACCGAGCCCAACAAGTGGTATCAGAGCTTTGGTACGGTGGGATTTATTCTTAGTATGCTCTGTGGTTGCAGTTTAATCTGATCTTCCACATCAGAAAAGAATTTCTCCCTGGTACTTGAAAAGCCACTTGCTGTCAGAAGTGGGATAGAGCTCAGGATTGTCTTTGTGTAAATTAAATGGAAGAGAATATGGGTACCATGATCAAGCTAACAGCAGCAAATTACTCCATCTGGAAGCCAAAGATGGAGGATATACTTTTCTATAAGGATTTGTATGATCCTGTAGAGAAGGGAGATGCAAGGCCAGCAGAAGTGTCTGAAGAAAATTGGAAAAAGATGCACCGGAAGGCTATTGGGTTAATTAGGCAGTGGGTGGATATCAGTGTATTCCACCATGTGGCCACAGAGACGAATGCACAAACTCTGTGGAAGAAGTTAGAAGATCTCTATGAGAGAAAGACTGCACAGAATAAAGCTTTCGCAATCAGGAAGCTAGTGAATCTCAAGTACAGAGATGGAAGGTCTGTTGCTGAGCACTTGAGTGACTTTCAAAATATGGTGAATCAGTTAAGCACCATGCAGATAGTGCTGGATGATGAGTTACAGGCACTATTACTTTTGAGTTCTTTGCCGGATAGCTGGGAGACCTTGGTGGTGTCACTAAGCAACTCTGCTTCAAGTGGAAAACTGTCTTTAGTCCAAGTCAAAGACAGCATGTTCAATGAAGAAACCAGAAGAAAAGACTTGGTGGTAATTGATAATTCCCAGGCCCTTGTCACAGAGAACAGAGGGAGAAGCAAGAGCAGAGGTTGGTCCAGAAAACCAAAGGATCGATCGCAGTCCCAGTCAAGAAGAAAGTTTAAATGTTACCATTGTGGTGAAGAAGGACACATCAAAAGAAATTGTAAGGCTTGGAAGAACAGAGGCAATAAAAATCGGAGAAGTCAGGACGCGGCTGATGATAAAAATACTACAACCCCTGTGATAAATGGGGAAGTGGTGGTGCTTTCTTTTGTAGATGAAGAATGTCATGTTGCAGATTCATGTGTTGAATGGGTCGTTGACTCAGCGGCTTCGTATCATGCCACTCCCAACAAGGAGTTTTTTACTTTGTACAAAGAAGGAGACTTTGGCAAAGTGAATATGGGTAATAAAAGTAATTCTGACATTGTGGGGATTGGTGATGTGTACATTCAAACAAATATAGGATGTACACTGACATTGAAGAACGTGCGACATGTGCCGGATTTACGCCTGAATCTGATCTCCGTGCATGCTCTGGATCTAGCCGGATATCACAATAACTTTGGTGATGGCAAGTGGAAGCTCTCCAAAGGTTCGATGGTGATTGCCAGAGGAGAAGCATACAACACTTTATATAAGACTCAAGTTAAGCAGATCGGAGGGTTGAATGCAGTTGAAGACGATGCTTCGCCAAATTTGTGGCATAAAAGACTGGCTCATATGAGTGAAATAGGATTGCAGATTTTGGCTCGAAAATCCCTCATTCCTTATGCCAAAGGTACAAAGTTAAATCCTTGTGATCATTGTTTATTTGGCAAGCATCATAGAGTATCTTTCAGCAAAAGGTTGAAGTTGAAGAAGAATATTTTGGATATGGTTTACTCTGATGTATGCGGTCCCATGGAGGTGGAGACTCTGGGTGGTAGCAGATATTTTGTGACGTTTATTGATGATGCTTCACGGAAAGTGTGGGTGTATTTCCTAAAGAGGAAGGACCAGGTGTTTCAATACTTCAAGAGGTTCCATGCCATGGTGGAGAGAGAAACTGGGAAACCTTTGAAGTGTCTTCGCAGTGACAATGGGGGAGAGTACACTTCCCATGAATTCAAGAACTATTGCTCTGAACATGGCATCAGGCATGAGAAGACAGTTCCTGGCACCCCACAGCATAATGGTGTAGCCGAAAGAATCAACAGAACCATTATGGAGAAAGTCAGATGTATGTTGAGAATGGCTAAGCTGCCTAAGCCATTCTGGGGTGAAGCTGTTCAAATGGCGTGCTACTTGATTAACAGATCTCCGTCTGTTCCTTTGGGCTTTGACATTCCAGAGAGAGTATGGTCCGGACATGATATTAGTTACTCTCATCTGAAGGTGTTTGGATGCAAAGCCTTTGCTCACGTAAGTAAGGAGCAGAGACAGAAGCTTGATGATAGAGCCATTCCTTGCATATTTATGGGATATGGAGATGAGGAATTTGGCTATAGGCTATGGGATCCGGAAAAGAAGAAGATTATTAGAAGCAGAGACGTAGTGTTTCATGAGCAAGAAACTATGTCGGATTCTGCTCCAGAAAACCGATGAAGCCGGGTGATAAAGTTGATTTTACACGGTCTCTCTTCCTAAAGAAAATGCCACACAGGGGAGAGGTCCAAGATCATGGGGTTGATGATGAGCCAGCAATTGATGATGATGGAGATGGAGGAGGTGTTGAGCAGGGGGAGCAAGCTCAAACACCACAGCTTAGAAGATCTAATAGAGTGCCACAACCATCCAAGAAGTACCCTAGATCGGAATATATCCTTCTCACTGATGAGGGGGAGCCAGATAGTTTTGAAGAAGTTCAGACTCATAAGGATAAAGTTCAGTGGATCAAAGCCATGCAAGAAGAGATGAATTCCTTGCAGAAGAACAATACTTATGAGCTGGTAGAACTCCCTAAAGGCAAGAAAGCCTTGAAGAACAAATGGGTGTTCAAGCTGAAGAAAGATGGTAACAAGCTGGTGAAGTACAAAGCTCGCTTGGTTGTTAAAGGCTTTGGTCAAAAGCGAGGAATAGATTTTGATGAGATTTTCTCTCCAGTTGTCAAAATGAGTTCTATTAGAGTTATACTCGGATTGACGGCTAGCTTGGATTTGGAGCTTGAGCAGTTAGATGTGAAGACTGCGTTTCTCCATGGTGATTTGGAGGAAGAAATCTACATGGATCAACCAGAAGGATTTGAGGAGGCTGGAAAGGAGAACATGGTTTGCAGATTGAAGAAGAGCTTGTATGGATTAAAGCAGGCTCCTAGGCAATGGTATAAGAAGTTTGACTCATTCATGGTGGGTCATGGATATACCAGGACAGATGCAGATCACTGTGTATATGTTAAAACATTTCCAGGTGATAAGTTTATCACTCTTCTGTTGTATGTAGATGATATGTTGATAGTCGGACAGGAAGCAAAGATAATTGGTGATTTGAAAAAGGAGCTATCAAAGTCCTTTGATATGAAGGACCTAGGCCCTGCAAAGCAAATTCTGGGCATGCAGATTTTGCGAGACCGGATGGCTAGAAAGCTTTGGTTGTCACAAGAAAGATATGTGGAGCAGGTTCTTGGAAGATTCAATATGAAGAATGCTAAAGCAGTTAGCACACCATTGGCCAATCATTTCAAACTTAGCAAAAAGAGTTGTCCCACGACTGATGAAGAAAAGAAGGCTATGGCTGATATTCCTTACTCCTCTGCAGTCGGGAGTTTGATGTATGCTATGGTCTGTACTCGGCCAGATATCGCTCATGCGGTTCGAGTTGTTAGCAGGTTTCTTTCCAATCCAGGTAAAGACCATTGGGAAGCTGTGAAGTGGATCTTAAGATATCTGAAAGGTAGTTCAAGAATGTGCTTGAGCTTTGAAGGATCAGAACCAGTTTTGGAAGGCTATGCAGATGCTGATATAGCAGGTGATCTGGATAGTAGGAAATCTACTTCCGGATTTGTGTTTACTTTTGCAGGTGGAGCTGTGTGTTGGCAAATAAAGCTGAAGTGTGTTGCCTTGTCCACTCGAGGCGTAATATGTTGCTATGATCAAGCCGAAAAGAAATGCTTTGGTTGAAAAGATTCCTTGAACAATTGGGAATGAAGCAGAGTAGGTCCGTTATCCATTGCGACAGTCAAAGTGCTTTGGATTTGAGCAAGAATGCGATGTATCACTCGCGGACGAAGCACATTGATGTTAGGTATCATTGGTTGCGTCAAGCAATAGAAGAAAAGCAATTTGAGCTGAAAAAGATTCACACTGATGAAAACCCTGCTGATATGATGACAAAAGTTGTAGCACGAGATAAGCTTCAGCTTTGTGCCGAATTGATCGGCATGGATCCTAGATAATTGTTCCCAGGTTATTTCCCCATCGGCTGGAGGGGGAGAATTGTGGGGTCCAGCCTATGGGCCCCATCACTATTGAAAATTGAAAGAAAACGGGGGAGAAGAGAGTTTTTCAACGCATGCACAGTAATTTTTACTGTGCACGCGTGATGATTTCGGCGCCGAGAAAGTTGAAGCTGAAATAACAACAGTGAAGAGTTGTTGAAGAAATTTTCTTCTGCAGCCGAAATACGCAGTGTGCATTCACACTGCTGAAGGCCTCTATAAATAGAGGAGGGATTCAGTTCATTCAACACAACAACGAAGCAGCAAAAACAAGAGCTGCTAGTGAGAGAGAGAGAATTATTCTCTGAGAGTGAGAGAGAAAAATAGAGAGTGTGAGTAAATCCCTTAGAGTGTAGGGTGTGGGTATATACACCGGGAATATTTTTTTGGGTATCATCTCTATTACTCCTTGGTACTGCAAAATTGTAGTATTTGAATAGGAGGGTTCTCATTTGGGATACACTATATTTACCTCTTGGGTTGGAGAGTGTGGAAAGGATACTTTGTAATTATCCTGAATATAGTGGAATATTTTCGGAGTTTGTCCCGTGGTTTTTTCCTCCGGTATTTGGGGGTTTCCACGTTAAATATTCGGTGTGCAAATTTCTTGATACTGGTGTCAATAGTATTATTCGTGAATAGTACTATTCGTGAATAGTACTATTCGGGAATAGTGACCAGCGGGCCCCACGTGAATGGTAAATAGCGGGCCCCACGTGAATAGTGACCAGTGGGCCCCACTACAGAAAAATTTACTATTCATCCTTATTCATATTTTATTTCATTGTGGAGATTGGTAGATTTAATTCTATCGATTTAGTTTTGGTTCGTCACACACATCGTTAGCATCATTTTATTACACTGCTAATCACCTGTTTCAACAATTATATTGTCATCGACTATATTCCACGTTACATACCAAAATTTTCATTTTTATAAGGTGCGTCATATTACTTTGTTATGGAGATTGATGGAACATTTTGGCACTACAATATAACTACTATTACGGCCCATGCGGATATTAGGATTAGGATTAGGATTAGGATTGACATACATAATTTTGATTTTAATTTAATTTTTTTATGAAATCAGCATATGGTTTTAACTTCTATATTTGAACTTGTTAAGGTATGACTCATAATTTAAAATTAGAAAATATTAATATAATAAATCCTGCTAGGATTCCCTTATTTGAAGTATGACTAACAACGATGTTGTCAAACCACAAACCCAGCTAGGGTCACCTTATTTCAAGTGTTGGCTTTAAAGCAGTTTAAAAAGAGCATCCAAATAAAGAAAACTTTTTCGTCAAGATGATATTATAACATTCCTTCTTCTTTTCAGGAAAATTGTTACTTATAGCAGGATGATGCTAATTTCAAAGTTGATAATGTAAATCAGTGATGATGAATTTGGATAGTACAAATAGAGTCATATGTTCAAATTTTATTGTCTTTAAAATTTTACCGCACAAAAAAGGTCTGTAATGTCAAAAGTCCAATTAAATGCATGAGTCTTAGCTTGTTTAATATATACAAGTTTAGAAGAGGGAAAATCTTTTTTATTTTATAGTTTAGATAAATTGTTAAATTTATGGAAAAATTTATAAAAAATATAGATTACTTTTTAATAAAAAAATCTTATATTTACTGATTATTGCATAGATCAATTGATAGATAATTATTCTAATTTAATCAGAGGTCTTATGAAAAAAAATTTTATCACCTTAATGGTTCTAATCAACTCGAGCATGATTGTTTTCATTAGGTAAATATCTATGATTTATATATTAAAAAAAACTTACAAATTATATTATTATTTTAAGTAAAAAAGTTAAATAAGCGAGATAATTTCCTTACACAAATATTTATTTTACTAACTCCAAAATATATCTTGATATTTTTCGCTCAGTGTTATTTTTGGTTGAATTTTAGAAATAAATATCTCTCTTACCAAGACACGTCGTCATCACTTTAATTAACTACTGTTATAGTACGAATTAAGATATAAAGTAGGTATGATGTTAATGAGATTCCTTTATCCGAAGCTATGTGGTCCGTTGGCATTAATCAATCAATGAAAAGGAAAGTAGACTTTAACCTAGCTAGCACTAGCATGCTTAAGCGAAAAAGCTAAATCTATATTCAATTGCTTCTTTAATCAAGAAAATTAGAGGCCTATTAGCGAAACCCTATGGCCGAAAAATCTTAGCTTACTCAACGACTAATCCGAAAGCATGTCAAATCACAAAGTGACCACTAGATCCTCTGCACTCGGTTGGAACATGTACACAGCACACAACACACAACACACAACACACAACATGGTAAGATCAGTGAGCGCAGTACTAAAAACTGCTTGCATGGTTGGGTGACTGACAAGTGTCGCCCCCACAATTTTTGGACCCCTCATATGACACGCAACATTTTTTGGTCATCCCTTATCGTCAACAAGCTCTATATTACTCTACTAACATGTGATTGAGTGCGGATGTGACCTTCTTATGAATCCGTGGATCATGACAGCACTTAATGTGGCAACCATTTGATGAAACTCAAGCAACGAATTTGAAGGGACCAATCATGTTTGAAGTAAGTTTTTTTTTTATTGTGGGTCCCACCAAAATGCAATTTTGAAGATAGAAATATGCTTGAGATTGGGACTGAGATCCAAATCCAATTGAACATTTATTATCATTGGACTGTTATTAGATAGTGTGTACCTTTTAATTAGTTAATAATGGGTGTTTCTATCTTTTTTATTTTTTTTAATTTAAAAAAAAAACCATGTTCTCCTTAGACTTTATAAAATGGGGGGCAAATACAAAACAAAGACAAGGTGCATCTATGGATACGATAATAATGGTCCACTAATTAAGAGTTATTTCAGGAAACTGACAAGACTTGAAGTGAATTTAAAATCATGAACTAATACAGATAGAAGCCAAGAAAATAAAACAATAGGACAAAATAGCAATTAGGGGATGAGATGAGAAGGCATATATATATATATATATATATATATATGTGACTAATAACAACCATGTAGCTAGTTACTTGGATTTACTGTGGGAAAAGAATCTGTCATCTGGGTTGATTGATACTAAATTAGAGGAGTGTCGGTTCTACTACTGTAAGTGTAGAAAGGGAAGATAGATATTGTAGAAATGAATTGAACCGAATGGAATTCAAAAGGCAATAGGATGAGTGGTGGTGTGTGGGTCTACTTTGTTACGGCTTGTGCCTTTGTTAGGCTACAACGCGTGCCTTTACTGACCCAATTTGAAGAAGCTATGCTGCAAGTTGAAGTCTATAGTACTGTCCTTTAATCATGCACATATTTCCTTGGTATATTTGTTCCTCCCCTTTTCCTCTGAGGTAATATTCCAACACCAAAACCCGGCTTTAAAATTATTGAAAAAGATGGTTGGGGTTATTTAAGGGTAGGCCATTAGGTAGTTCAATGAAGACATCATGAATAATAGTTTTTGTGTAGGAATAATGTATAGCAATAACGCTCGGTGTTTCACACACACACAAACATCTGTGGATCTGATTTTCATGTCCAAAATGATTTTTTTTAAAAAAAGAAAATAAAAAAAGAAGAAAGAAACAAAACATTGACAACTGTAGTACTAAAATAATTGATGATATATGTTGGAGGGCATGGTTTTATATTACCGTACGTCATGCTGAGGGTAACGAATAACAAAGAAACTCCGTTTTTAAGTCAAGCTGGATAAATCTCATCTTTGATTTTGACAACTTTTGATGTCCACCGCCAGTTGGTGTCTTGTATTGTACAGATCTAGTATCTATCTCTCTCGGTGCATAGAGAATAAATAGGTAATATTATTGATGGAAAACGGGACAATGTAATCACATAGGTAATTACATCATTCTCCGAGAAAATGGAAAGTGATCTCTCTCTCTCTCAAAAGATATTTTAGTTTTGGTGTTGATTGATGGCCTCATTTGCCATGTGGCATGGGAGGGTTTACAACGCCAACCCAAAACACATCGACTTCATAACACTATAATGAATAATGTTCGGTATATATAACTAAATTGTATAATAAATATACACTACATATCTTATCATCATTAGATGTGATGTATGGTTCCTACTTATACCACTCATTCATCAAATCCAATTATAATAAGGTGTATGATGTATATTTATTATACAATTTAGTTGTATACCTAACATCTCTCTACTATGATTAGTCACTGTGTTTTACATTGTTAAATGATGCAATTTCAACCGACAATATAGTTAATCATTACAATTTAAACAAAGCTTGATTGGATGTAACCTTCTCATCCGCTTGAAGGGTGTTCATCCAACTGCTAAATATATACAAGGCGATTTCTCTTATACATGCGATTGAATCAAAACGAACAGGGATTATTTAAGCTGAACTTGTAGTTAATTAAATTAGTTAGGCTGCGATTTTGTTAAAACAATTAATAAAGCATTTTAAAAGAGGCACCAAATTAATTACAACTTTTTTGTCTGGCATAAAGAATTTTATTTTCTATGAAAAATACTCAATTATTTTTTAATGAAGTGTATATTAGCTTATAAGATATATATATTTACACACATATAGTTACTTTATAGATGACAATTGATATATATTAGCAAGGGAAAAGAGTATATTAATTCTAGCCACCTAAACCATTTAAAATTAGATGGTAATTCCATCCAGACAGAAACTAAACAAGTAGGAGACAAAGACAGACTTGCCCACAATTTAAAACATGATGTAAGGAGATTTGAAAAACCAAAAGAAAAATGTTATTTGTACTCATTGTGTATGGGATACCGTGTCAATTCACACTTCATCCACCATTGGATGAGATGTGGACCTTACTTAGATGAGGTTAACATCGCATTCAATGATGGGTGAGAAGTGAGTCGACATGGTGTCCCATACAATGAGTACAAATAACATAACTCATAAAAAAATATATGCACCGTGTAACCATCCGAGGCATATGTAGATTGGATATGCATGTGTGTGGTTATGATTTTTCCGGATCAGAATTTTGGATTCTTGAAAGCTTGCAAAGTCTACGGATGAGTTTTGTAAGATATTTCTTGCCCTTCAGGTTTTGTGGGGAAATGATGGATAAGAAGTTTCTCTTCGATCTCCATCTTACTCCTATATTAATTTAATTCATTATTGCTGGATCTGATTATCAAAAGTTTCTTCTGCTCACTTTGACGTACAATTATAATAAAAAAAATTAACATTTATAAATGTTATTTTTGAATAATACAAACACAAGAGAAATAAAAAGATACAACAAATATATAATTTTATTATATTTTATGTAAATTCAAAAAACCAGTTACACTGATCCAAAAATAAAATTTGATGGTGCTGCGTGAGTGTTTGTATGTGTATATATACACTTGTGATAGCAAATGGTGGTTCGTGTTTTTTTTTCCACTTTCTTTCTTTTTTTTATTAACAAAGATAGTAAAAAAAAAAAAGAAATCTAAAATGAGAAGAAGTTAGTAGGAAAACAACAAAAGACTGAATATGGGGTACAAGTGAAATGGAAACATCTATGGGATGCATCATTGGACCCTGCTGCTTTCTGTTTCAGCTTCATACATTTACACCCTTTCAAGGTATTGGATATATCTTATGAGCCTACACATAAAAGTTATCAAAGACTTTTCCATTTTCAATCTTGGTATTATTGTATGCTCCTAGCCCTCAAGAGCAAGTACAAAATGAGTTGGAATTCACTTTATCATTTTATTTAAATTTGATATTGAAAATAAAAAAACGGCATGTTTTTTTTTCACAAAGAGCTTACTTTCAGTTGCTTGTAGTTAATAACAACCAAAATGAAAACTGTCAGTTTATATATAAATAATGTTATTTAAACATCAAAAATAAGTACCCTGCACGTAAACGGAGTATAAAAAAGAAGGTCATTTTTCTTTGCCTTTTGTTTTTGTTAAGAGATGAAGGGGGAAGATCCTTTCATCTGAAGTAAAGGGGAGACTATGTTGACATTCACAGGCTAAGAAGAGACATATAATATATGCATTAGATCCTCATCTCAAGAAAACTTGTCAGCAATTTGTGTCTCCCTCCTACAGTGAATGAATGAGGGATTAGAAGCAGTCACTATCAATTTCAAATCCCAATCCCATGGATCGAATTTACACTACACAGCTGCCAACAGAAATTCACTACATGGAATCCCAATGACACACCTGAAATTGGTATTATGATGAAATCTCCAATAAAACAGATCACTAGATATTGTTCTGCATGTACGGAAAGAATCATCAAATCCCAATCGTTGAATTTCTAAAAGGTAAGGAAATTTAAAGGGAGTGAGAAAAAAAATGCATATATAGTCCTATAGTAAAGAGGCACTAACTTTGATTGCCTCATGCATATCTTGATTAAGTCCTGCGAGACTTTGTCTGGAATATCTTGTTCACTGGCCTACATTGGTTCATGTTTAGGAGTGTCACTTGTTTTTATTATACAACTTTGTGGTCCCCCCTCCCCCTATCCTTTCCCACATTACAGTGAAGCACAAATGCACACAAATTTCAATCAACTAAAGTTAATGTTACAAATGCAAAATATTCATCATATATTTATATATATGAACTTACATCTCTCTCTCTCTCTCTAAATATCATACAGTCACTCACACAAATACAGACACATTGCTACTCCAGCTTTTCTCTTGCCTCCTTCCCCTCACAGCCTGTCAAGCCTAAATTATTAAACCCCATGATTATTATTACAGTTTTAAATTTGAGCTTGTGTTGCTTTGTTGTTTCTAAGTAAAGGCGTTGAATGGTTCTTACATGTGCCTAGAGATCTTTGCTGTCCATGAGCTTTCTCCGGATTCCCCAGGCGGTGCACTGTTCTCATTGATCCGTCCTTTGTCTCAAAAAGGATTTCAAGGAGCATCATGACAGAACTGGCCACTTGTTGTATTATTAGTATTACTGTTTTTATTTGTAAGGCTGACTTATGGGTTAAAATGCTGGCATGAGTGAGGAAGATGTTCAATGACCTTCATCAAAGAAAGCTGCAATTTTGGTACTACTTAACACCTACAGCCTATATAGATAATATATCTCTCCATTAGCTTTCAGTTAGGCATGAAATCCTAATGAATACAGTTTATTTTTCTTGATGTGGAGTCTCCATACATATGGTGTGTGTGAAGGTGTTGCAGTTGCTAATTTAATGCTTGTTAAGTATTTCATCACCTAAGAAAGTTTACGGCCATTTCTGATAGTTTTAATTGCTATGGAAGTGATAATTATCAATTATCCATCCACACCACAGTGACACATAAGAAGTTTCAAGCACACAGCATAAAAAGAAAACAAGTTGACTTACACATATATCCTTAACATAAAAATTTTCTTTGATTTCTTTGATTCCCTATTTTAGCATCACCAGATATATATAAAGTTTGGTTGTATTTGGAATAGCTCAAAAGAGCATACCATAGCTTTATAGAAAAACAAGGAGAAGGCACTTTTCTGAGGCATGGTATCTTATCTAGGAGTAGGAGATGAAGACCACAGTTATAGGGCCTTATGGGTAGTGCATAGTGGTGCTGTCATCACACACAGTCACTTTAATTGGTCTCACTGTTGCCTACATCTATCTAATGTTCATATTTCATGCTGCTTCAGTGTCCCGGCAATGTATGATTACCCGCTTGATCTCTTGGTCCCCCCTCTCTCTCTCTATCTCCCCCCCACTCTTTTCCTTTCTGTTAGTAAAGTGAAAGGCCCTGTTTTGACAAAATTATATCTCAAAAACAAAGCTAGAATCTCTCCTTATATATAGCCTGCATCACTGGACCAAAAAGGGAAGAGACAGAATCTTGCAGGATCATAATGTCAGCATACTATGTTGGACTGATTGTGGGTGTTAATTTGTGTCTCAATATTTCCTAAAATCTGAGTTTCCAGTTCCCATTAATCTTAGTTGTTTAGATATTGAATCAAATTCTCATACCTTGCTCAACTTGAATTTTTTTCCCCGTCATCTATATGCATTGCAGCTTGAGAAATGATTTATTAGCATAATAAACAGAGAAAGGAAGGCAAATTTGATCAACAAAAACCAAATTTTCCAACCGTTGAGGCATGACTAAACACCAAGAAGTTGTAGACATTGGAGTAAATAATAGAGCAAAAGAAAACCATCTCTGATAGGTGCCATCAATATTTAATGAAGTTTTGCGTTGCCTATTGACTGCCTAACACAATCATCCTCTTTTATTTGGATTTGGTACCGGCTATGTAAAAGATCTTCAATAAAGCATATCATAGGTAGAACTAGTTGTAGCAAAAAAATAAATAGATGAACAGATTTAATTTTCTTTTCAGGCATGGGAACGAAAGTTGAATATTCCATAAATCTACTAGCAACCTCTGTAGACAGCAACAACTTGACTGTGGGTGGAGGAGTGAATGTCTGGGAGCATTATCAGAACAAAGGGCTGACCAATTACCTTCACAGGACTGCAATCAATTATAAATTGCAAAATCCCATGGATAGGACACTTGACAGAAACAACATAGAAGACATCAAAAAAACAATGCAGATGCATGAGGAAATCTTCAAACACCAGGTATGATTGAATTTCTCATTTTAACAAATATAAAATTCAGGCTGCATTCCAATTAATTATGCCACAAATGTTACATTACATGAAAACCATAGCCATAGGGTCAGTCCAATCTTCGTCAGTCTGTGACATCATATTCATGGCCATATTTTTACCATTTTGTGAACTTCTTTGATTATTTATTTACAATTCTAAGCAGCATAAGAGAAAATATTTGTGTCAACCCTGTTAAAACCTCTTGATATACTCCAATAAGACTTCCATATATACTTTCTGTCTGAGAAAGGACACAATGCTTTGCAAGAATTTGAATCTGCTACTACTTTAGCAATCATGATATTTCGGAATTTTCAGGTAAGAGAACTACACCGGGTATACAGAGTGCAAATGATGCTGATGGATGAGCTCAAAATGGAAATTAGAAAACAGAAACTCTGGAACCCCATGAATGGCCTAGATGTATGTCATCCTCATTTCATCCAACAGCCACAACACCAAATAACACAAACTTCGCATGGGTTTGATTTCAATGTTCAAAGTTTGAGAGAGGATCTAGGCTCACGGGAAATGACTAGTGGAAGCTGCTCTGGTGACACCATCAAAATGCAAAGGGGTTTCGACCTTGAAAGGCCTGCTCAGGATGAGATTTTCACAGGTGAGGCAGGGCCTAGCACCTATGCTGCATTCCAGAATTGTAAGATAAGTACTGATGAAGAAATGGAAGTGGATTTGACACTAAGTATAGGAGGTAGCCAGGTTAAGAAATCTCATCATGTGCCTCAATTAGCATGCTCATCAGAATCGAAAAGTAATGAGCTCAATTCATCTGCTTCCCTCAAATTGGAGAGAGTAGAAGAATGCAATAACGACCCCACCACCCCTGTGAGCAGCTCAAATGTGACATTTACTCAGGAAAGAAAGGGACCACATTGGCTTTTTCAAGGCTTAAAGCTTAAATAGAAGTTTAACTTCATTTGTTTGTATCATTTTGACTCTACATGGACCACCGAATTTGTATGGTTCATGCATTCAGATTTCTAGATTAGTTTTCTACTTTGTTCCAATAAATGGATAGTTTATTTTACATTCACTTCTGAGTGCCCTGTTGTAAATAGATAGCTATTTTGCAGTACTGCAATTATTTTCATGTCCAACATGTTCTGCTAACCTAATGCTACCTTAAAGGTCATCATGCTGACATTTTGTATATGAGTAGTGTTATTTGTATTTATTCTGTGAATTCCACTAAAACTCACAAATAAAAAAAAAAATACTCGAAGATGATGGCTACTTTTTTCTTTTTTTTTTTCAACAAATATCACTTGGGCCTTTTTCCTTTTCATGTGAGTTTAGAGTGAATCTTTGAAATGGATATAAATAACAATTTTCTTTGAATACGAATAAGTATACGACTGAGGGAAGTTTATGCTCTCAACTGCTTCATACATTTTACAAGTGCCGTTTGGCAATAATGAAGGTCAAACGGAAGCTATATAGTTTCTTCTGTTTTCAGTTTTGTTGTATTTGTTATTGGAAGGAGAATGAGAAAGTGATGAAATCTTTGCAGGCTTGAATGGGATCAGATATCATCATGTCCTTAAATGTTAATTGCCTTCACTAGTTGGTCACGGAATGTTTACGAAAAAGAGAAATTTCAATTTTCTATGTGTTGGGATTGTGCAGAAGAACCACATACACACATATATAGACATTGTTTTGAAACAAAAAATAACTGTTAGACATACTTCTTGGAAGAGACACAATCATTGAGAGTAGTTATATCCTTTGTCAGTAGACATACCCATTAGTACTTAATAGTCATATTTGTTTTGTAAACTACCTTGTTTTTGCAGTAGTATTTACATAGACAAGGAAGGAGATGGCATGTGATGAGCAACACATCTAACAAATATTATAAAATTATTCACGTCAATCTAATTTTTAGCTTAAGTTTTGGAGATGGATAATTTCATGACAAGGTATTTTAGTCTCTCAATTATGAAAAAATGTTCACATTTGAGCCCTAAAAGAAACATTTGTATGAGTGAGTATATCAAATATAAAATCATTCATATATCTATACTCAGTTTAACCTTTAGTGAGAAATGATTTTGATTAAAAAAATATTTATTCAATAAACTCAACACACCATATATAAAACTCAAAACGGTTAGCTGGGGAAATCCGCCAAAAGATTACTAGGTCCATTATTGCAGCGCTTGCATGAATGAATATTCAGCAGATATATATCTCCGTTTGATAAATAGGAAAACCAAGAGGCTTCTAAAAGTCATGGGTTTTCTCTAGGTGTCTCTCAAGTCTGAGTTATGCTCTTTTAAATTTCAAAGCCAAGATTAATATGTTTGGATAGTTTTGTGCTGAAGGTGAAATCCTCGTATATTAAATAATGCAACCTCTAATGTCGATGGACATACTTATTAATGGGTTTAATTTATATGTACCGATAGTATAAAAACATTTTACAATATTTTATAATCATATATTGTCACATTAGTAAAAATAATAGAGTCTCGTATCCAATATTTATAAAGTCATTCAAATTGAATGATTGAATTAGATAATAGTATAAAAAAATTTTACACTATAAATATATACAAATTAAACTCTTTATTATAACGTGAAAATAAAATAACACTTCTATTGATGAACGAAGCAATGAAAAGCAATGCCGATAGCTCAACACTGTTGTACGGCAACAGGGTACATTGTTAGAGAGTTAAGTTAATTGAACACCAAATTTAATACAGTATACAAAACATTTCTCACATAAAATTTAATATACATATCTCATTTGGATATATGCATATATTATAATATTATTTATATTTACATATCAATATACAATATTTTTACCGCATGAATATAAAAGCATTTTCCATTATCGAATTAGTTTTTTCCGTGAAAGTATGCTTCTCCTCATGTAATGTACTTTGCAACATAATTTTTTTTGAAAAAAAATTACCAAATATTTTCACACGTTATTCTATTACTTTGTTTTGTTTTTGTCAAGCACTTTCTTCTATTGAAATCTTTTTTGTTTTTTGGGTCTGATATTTAAATCATTTCTAACATTAATCTTCCCAAGAAAAGTGCAAATCAATATTCCACTCGAACCACTCCATCAGGATTGTAGGCCCACTGGGTTAGCTCATGCAGATCCGGGCTGTGGGATAGCACAATTTCTTTCAGGACTGAGTATTGACCCTATCTTGGGGTAACAAAATCTCAATTTGGCCACCCTTATATCTATATATTAATAGAGTAAGGTACAAGACACGACCAAAAGAAAAGAGTTGAGTTACCAGAACTTTGGAATAAAAATGAGGCTCAAATTTAAACATAAAATCATTTACAAAATTCCGAATTGCTTTAACAATTTATTGGAGGAGTCAATAGCACAAACTCTTATTGTGGTCAAACCCAGTAGTTGCATAGCAATTAAGGAATGATGATACCATGATAGCAATTATTAATACAAAAATGAATTATCAAATACACATAACTCATACCACTCGCCCAACCCAAAACAACCGAGAAAATGAATGATGATACCACGATAGTACTTTTTCTAGTTGGGCCTGGTGCAATCAATCCTAATTTCACCTTGATTTCCAGTTTTAACACCAACCCTTCCTAACTTAGTAATAGCACTAATAAAGGCACTATCAAAGGCCGCTTCATTTGATGCAAATAATTTGACTGTGGCCTTTGATCTTGCATCTGTGAAGAGCACCTGATCAGAAGTGAAGAGACCCATTCCTTGCTGCAAGTTCTTGAAGTACTGGTTGTCAAACTTTTGAGGGGTGATAGGGTCCATGTTTATGGCAATCCTAGGATCAACTTTTAGAGGGCACATTTGTCTAAGCTGGAAAGCATATTGTGAGCTTAGTGTTGGGTCTATTGTTCTTTTTGGGCTGAAGTTGTATATTCTTTTTGAGAATCGGCCGCAGTGAGAGAACCCAATTGTATGTGCACCTATAATATTCAAACAAATTAATTCATAGGCTTCTTGATTAAAATTCTTCATAAAACTTAATGCAAAATATGTATGATCTAGAAATGAGAACCATATCGACAATATGCTAGTGAAATTAATTACCTGACAATGCAATCATATCTGTCTGGGTGAGGCCATTAGTGCTAAACATGGAATTGAGCTGATCCAAATTGAATTCAGGGTGAGGAAGATGGCGTTGAACACTGGCAATAGTTGAAACTCTCCCGTCACGCCTTCCCAATTCAACATTATAAAATGGTCCCCCAGCCTACATTAATTAAGCAATCATGATAATATTATAGTTAGTAATATAATGCCAAAAAATGAAACTATAATCAGAGTTTACTATAGAGAAGCATGTTCAGCATGTGTGTATATATGCGTTATGGTCCCACCTCCCAATAGTTTCTCTTTCAGAGCTTAGACTTGGAATTTGGAAAATAAACATTAGTGTAAATTATCATAACTTTGTTGTTAATTGACATGAGCATATCTATTGAGGTGTTGCCACCTTTGCTTCATTTCCAAGACTTTGCTCCGCGTCGAAGGTATAGTAATAAATTAATTAATAATGCTTAACTTATCATGAATGATCATGAATGTTTCCACGAAGCAAATCAAAGTGACCCAATTACAAGGAAATTAAAGTGGGATATCATGTATCATACCAAATTTACAACATCCCTAGTAGCGAGAGCGAGAATATCAGCACAAGAGACTTTGTTTCGGCAGTGAGGATTGCTATCAACAGTTGCCTTGGCTTTAACCACTGTGTCAAAGCCATCCCCAGCTAGTGAAATGTCATCAGGATGATCTTTCTCTGCCTGATTATTTGGAGATGTAAGCATAATCGAAGCATCACAACCCTGTCCACAAACAAGTTTGTCATCATTACATACAATAACATAATAATCATAATAAAAGAATAATATCTATAGTCTTTTGAAGCCTATAGCATTTACATTTTTATATAAATGATATGCATGCACCAATTTTAGTATTTCATTGTACAGACCCATATGAACCATATAATTTGTATTGGTTCCTTAATGCATTAAAATTGTATACATACATATATGTTAAGATAGAGCCATGCATCTGAACTAAAGCCATGCTAAATTATACTTTTGAGAAAACCATGAAAGTGAAGAAGAGGGATTACGCACCCTCACAAAGCAATCATGGAAGAAGAGTCTAAGGGTGGCAGGAGCAGTCACAAAAGTCTGCTGGAACTTCTTTGTGACGGCAGAGCGGACCAGCTGCTCAACATTGGGGCATGTTTTGCTGTAGAAGCCACGGGATAGTCCAGCTGATGAGCTTGTAGTAGCAGTTGTGAGAAGAAGAAGCAAGGATAAGAAGACAAAGCTAGGAGCTTCCATGATGACTAAATGCTTTGCTTTGCTTTTCTGCTATGTATGTATTTCTGTGCCAACACCAATAGAATGTGCATTTATATATAGTTAGTTAACATGACCCCACCATGAACTTAGTTAATAACATGTAATCTAAAAACAAAAAGGGTTAAGAATTGAAAGGGGGTATGAATTGAAGGAGATAATAATTAATTGGAGACTGATGAGAGCAAGAACAAAGGTGGTCTGTTGCACTGACAGTCTGGCCAGTGACACAGATATGTCTATGTTCTTATGAGATTGAGGCGACATTAACGCTAAGATGCCTTTAAATATTGATGGTCTAATGGAGTAATAAGTTGCGTGAAGCATCTAAGCAGCGTTGAGAATATGTTGATGGTGTGATTTAGCTGCCAGAGAGCTTACTGGAATATAAAATATCATTTTTACGAATGATAATATTGATAAAATAATGAAAAGGGTTTAGTAGGCATGATGAAGCACGTACAAGCATGTTCAGGATAATGAAAGGACATTTAATTTATGAGCTGACCAGAAAGAAGGACATTTAATTTGTTACATAAATTTTATAAAGGGCATAAAAATACGAACTTATGCAGATCTTTCTAACAATATAGAAATTCAATGAGATAACTGGCACCATGAGCTTAGACAATCAGAGAAATTATTAAGTAGCAAAATCAGAAGCCACAATATTTTAAGAATGAGTTTGAAATTTTAATAATTAGAGAGACGGTATTATTAAAATGTCAACATACAAACAAACAAAGAGAAAATATTCTTTCACGCTAATCTTTGAAATGTAAATGATAAATTTTCATATGATTAAGAGAATGTCAAGCTTGGCAGTTTATTCATCTTTATGAGATTGCCAACTCAATTGCATGTTACCTGAACCTTTGACTCACCTCTCGTAGGTCCTAACTACTACACTACGTTGTTACCCCTTTGGCATATGGCAGCCCTCTATCGTATCCTCTCGGGCAAAACACCTTGGCTTTAGCGACCAAACTCTATTACAATTTGATGTCAGATAATATTGTATCCTAGTGACTTAATTACTCTCATATAAGTACTAACTACTCCCCTACGTTGTTACTCACAAAAATTCAATATAATTATCTTATATTATCAAAATAATGTTTAATAATTACCTTCATACAAAAAAGAAAAAAGAAAAACCGTGATGCCTGGTAATAATATTTCCAATCTTATTCATCCCATATATTTTTACGAAATGATTTTGTTTGTGACATGCCTCCGATCCGATGCATGGTTGTGAGATTGAACTGATTTTTCTCTCTTTTTTTTTTTTGGGTTTCTCACATGTGTTCTCCTATAGGAGGAGAAAGAGTATCTAATGACTTCAATTGATCGTGTATTGATTTTCAAGTTGCACTGATAATGCCATAAATTAAGGACGAGGCTAGTTGCTCTATTACTTTTCAATGTGAGGAGGTTTATTCTATACAGTTTCTTTTTTCTTTCTTCCATCCTGAGCAGCTTTAACTTTTCAGGAGAATAGTGTAAATTCAAATATTCAAGAAAAGAAATGCCAAGGTACGACCTACGAAGTATGAACTCCGAGCGGAGATTAATCCTTCAATTCAAATAGGTTAAAATTTGTAACATGTGTCAATAGTAAAAAAAAATAAAAAAATCAGGCCAAGGTGTAGCAAATGGGCCAATCCTTCTTTTTTGTTCATGTCAAGTTTGGCTAGACCCGAGAGGCGCCTTAATTAATTTTGGTCAATCTTATTTTCGGGGTGACTGGCCTCTTTTACAATTTTCAATTTTCAAGTAGCTGTTTGAATTGTGATTCATTCATCGTTTCAACCTTTCCAATATAGCGACAGTGAATGCTCTTTTTCGTTGCCAACATTATTTTAAGTTAATCAATAAGCCCACAACCACAAGGCCACAAGCAAGCACATTTTATCTGTACAGGCACATGACAGCGCAAGTCAACTGTGGTACATGCTAGACCAGCTCCTCTAATTCAAGCCTTTTAATGTACAAATATATAAAAGCAATTTGGTAATATATAGTATGCTACCCATAGTTATCAGACTCGACCCGGTCTTTGACTCGGTCAAGATATTTGAGTCATTTGGGTCGTTAGTTCAGGTGGGTCATTTGGTTGAGCCCCAGTTGAATCAGGTTTTATTAAATAAAAATATAAAATGAGCTAAGTGTACTATATATATAAAATTTGCAACCTAATATATCAAAAGCAACACTAGCCTGGTGGTGACAGCGCTCCTTCCCTTCTTGCAGGTGCCAAGTTCGACTCCCTGTAAGCATTTTTGGGCAATTACTCCACATGGAGGGTGCACTTCTAGCAAGGAGCGTATGTGCGTGGCTCATGGGTGCACCTCAAGAGAGAAGCATGGGCTTGGACGTGAAGCTGGTCTGACTCCTTGGTGGCCCGCCTTGCTCGACCGGCTTGCTCAAAGGGTAGCTCTACGGCTTAGGGCGAAGTTTGACCGTCAATCCGCTAACCGGTCCATTGAGAGAACCGGACTGGTCCAGTGACCGATTCACCGGTTTCCGGTTCGACCCAGCCGATCCGGTCCGGGTTTAATTACTGTGATGCTACCACAAAAGAAAGAAATGCAACAGGCTGGGATGGTTCATGGCTGTGCATTTGACAGGTTTGAGTCAGCAATGTGTATGCCCTCACCAAGCCAAACCTCGGCCCAATAACTGAACTTGCATGCATCACCATGTTCAAAGACAACTTCATTCTTTAGAACTACACGATTCTAGAGTTGGTTTTATAAGTGAAATTACAAGCTAAATTACAATCATCGCCCTTTAAGTTAGGTGATATTATACACGACACCTCTCGATTTATTACGCTTAAATTGGTTTTCCCACTAGAGCACTTGTCATGTTCTATATATTATGCTTATATTGATTTCGCCACGAAGGATACTCGTCATGTTTTACAATATGCTCAATGTGAAATTTCACAAAATATTAGAGTATCTGAGGGTAATATCACTATCATCTAAACAGCTAAACCTGATGGGGGTACAGTGAATAGCTTTATAAATTGCAGGGGTTTTCTGTATTACCCCTTTCGTTGCATCTTAATTGTTCACTTTCTTTTTTTTAATTTTTGTTTTGTTTTATCTGCCCATTTATTAAATTATTAAAAAAGTATTAATTTTTATTTATCAGTCATACCCTTATTGTAGTTAATTGTACCTTATTTATTTTTATTTCTTCAAGAGCATAATTATATTATCTCCATTTCATAATAATTGTCAGTTTTTGACATTTTTATATTTCAAAATATTTATCCACTTACAATATCTGGTATATTGAAAAGCTAATATACCTACCTATAATTTGTAGCTAGATACATAAACTTTTCAATGTACTAGAATATTTTCATTTCCTATAAGGACTAATATTCATGGATGAAGAGAGTATCTTTTTTATATTTATCAAGATTTTGCTTTTATTTTCCTTAATATGTGTATTATTTAATTTTTAATAGTTATTCAAAAACAAATGTAATATTAAATATGGACAATCTTATCAATTAGCACACTTTTACACTATTATCAATATTTATTCATTGCTTTCTTAACATGTGTTTTTTTTTATTATTATTATTATTTTGGATAGTTGAGATGCAACAGAGGGTGTATTACCTAATCTCAACAAAAGTTAGTACAATTTATGCAAGAAACAACTCAAGCCAAAAGAAGGAAAGGAACGCCCTCATACACATGCAACAGTGGGTTAGCTATACGAGAAAGTTAACAATAGAGGGGCAACGAGAGAAAAATTAAGGGGGAGACTACTTGTTTATCGACGTTGGTTTATATAAGTTTACAATGCCACAAGTTGCATACATACCACAAGAAGTTGATACACTGAAAAAACAGTTATTTAGTAATTATTCTATTGGTTTATTATTTCACCATGTAGATTGTAGCAACAACTTATGGCATGTAGCAAGCAAACTTACACGTCGTAAAATGATCCTATAAAATATTCAAGGATATATTCTTTATAGGGATACGAGAACCCAAACAAGTATTGTGGATCCAAGGTAATCTCTCTGATCTCTGGGCCATTCAACCCAAGATGAAAATCTGTTGAATTGTTGGCTGTAATTCTGATATTCCATAACAATGGCAGACGACTATATGTCAATTGGTTATTACCAAACTAGTCATCCGTTACAGGAAGATATCATTTAACAAAACCCTATTGAACATGACTTTATCCGTCCAACGAGAAGGCATAAAAGGAGCTTGGAGGGGAAAATTTACTGGCAATTGGCAAACACTTTGCTTTCATCATTCATCACTGGCAACAAGTTACCTGCAGAATAGGCATTTCATAAAGGATTAGCGAAACTTTTTAACTGGATCAACATTCGTATGTCGATGACAGATCACAGAATACTCGAAGGACAACTCAGCAATCTGATTAAGAAGTAAAAATAGACCGATCAACTGCTAATCAATCAGGTCTCAAGTATCAAAGCAAAAGAATCAGACTTGATTTAACATGAAAACTAAAATTTCATACTCTTGAATCGAGCTATGATCACATGCACAAATAACTAATTTCCATACTTCAATGATAATACATTAAGTATTTTGGAATTCTATCTCAATTTCTCTTCATGGTACAAAAGAAAGAACCATGAACCAGAACAAATGAAGAATAATTTTTCCTCAAACACTGGTGTGCCTTGTACACCAGGCTGCCACACCTGGAATGTTTACAATTTCAAGATAGGACAATGTACGTCAAGGATTATATGTGATTAATCTTTTACGATAATGTTAAAATGTAGTTTTGAAAGAAATATATGAATCCGCAGTTATTACCTGTACAGGACATAGAACACAATAATGATTTTTTAGCTGCCTTGAAGAACTCTCCGGGGATCAAGCTGCCCACTACAATAACTAGAAGGAACAGTTGAAAGCTCTAGTCTTCCTTTCCATTCTTCGCCAGGTTTCAAAGTTATAGGCTTTTCAATAGCAGCAGCCTCTACACAAAGCATATGCTTATACTCATCATCACCAAAATCAGCCATAGCCTTTGATTTCTTATCCCAAGGATTCCACACCACTGAATAGATAAATAACCAATAGAAAAAGGGTTAGGCTAACAATCATTCAGTGAAAATGATTCCTGGCTTCAAATCTAAAAGCAACAAAAATGCTAAAAATACTGAGTAGTGAGTATGGAAGAAGGCTTCTCCGATTTGACATGGGAAGGTACCCTATTGTAAGAAAACGGTTTTTGTAATAGACTAACAGTACACCAGGTTAACAGAAAGAATTCAGACTAGGGGATAATAACAAAAAAGTATATGTAAGCTATGATCTCCGGAGACTTCTCACCATATCTCTCATTCCATTATTCTTTACACATTTTATATTCAAATTATAAAGCTTCAAACGATATAAGTCCCAACTCCCAACCAGCAGCACACCTAATCAATAGCACAAACATAGTACAAACAACATAAGCAGATCATAATCACCAGCATCGGGAAGTCCATCTTTACGTAATTCATATGTCCTCTTTTTCTCATGATCAAGAATAGCAATCTTTGTAGGAGTACTGAGATAGATCTTGTCAACCTATCATATAAAGAAAAAGAGAAGCATCAGTTTGAACAAATACATGTGCCTAGAAGAAAGTATCAGGTATAACTGCAAATTGGGCATAGGCCTAGCAATACAAATAGATACACGTTTCTCTCTCTCTCTCTCTCTCTCTCTCTCTCTCTCTGTCAGTTAATTGCAGTCACCCATATATGAAATGGGTGGCATTACCCAGCACATCCTGGCAGTGGCCACCTCTGTTACAAAAAAAGTTAAAAAAGGGAAGATAAGAAACGCTAAAAAGGAAGACTGGGAATATAATAAGAGGCTTTGATGGGATGTTCGGGGAAGCCACTCAACTGTTTAATTGTTTCTGTGAATGAGGGACAATAAACAGCCCACAATTTGCCTCTCTTCATTCATACATGATAGAGAGAGAGAAGCCACCAAATGACAACCACTCATTAAGCATTGGTGCTTATGGCCCACTTTTGGCATGAATAATAACTGGCCATTTTTTTTTTAATTAAGTCTTTTCTACTTTAGGGGGAAGATTATTAAATGTAAAAGTATAGGAACATATATTTTATTTATAGCAATTATTTCAGTCTACACTAATGAACCCACAATTACCATTTTACAGATTTGACTAATTTCGTTACTTATACAGTGTCTACTGTAATACCAGCATATGTACTTTTTAAAAGCAAAGTAAAACGACAATACGAGATAAGCCAGTCTTACTTCGGATTCAAATGTTAAAGCATCCCCCTGTTCAGTAAAGCGTTCCTTTTTCTGCAAGTTGTCCAGATAATCCAGTGTCTCTAATCCCTCTACCCGAACTTCACTAAATACAAACAAACAAATTACTTAAATGAATTCAAAACTGGAGGCTACAAGTAAATCTGTAAAGATAAAAATAAATAAATAACTCAATGAACAGAAAGTAAGTCATAACCATAATAAAGACAGATTGAAAAAGAGAAAATTAAATTAGTATATAAAATGAAGAAAAATGAAAGATAATGGGATGTAGACAACACAAAGGTTCTAATTCAATCATAAAAGTTGACATATTTGACCAAACCTGAATATTTAACAAATTGCAACACCAAAGACATATTTTTTTTCTATGTAACACCTAAAAATTTTTATATGGACAAAATGAAAATATCTGCAAGCTGCAATTTTAATTCAGAAACTATAGTCATAAATTATTTTTATGTCAGCATGCTTGGAAAATTTGTGTATCCTCACTCTGAGGCTTCATATACCAAAATCCATAAATCCATACTTGAATTCAGAAGTCGGAAGCCAATTTCCACATTCTCATGCAGATGTAAAGCAAACTGCCAAACATAACAATGAATGAATTTTACAGTTTAAGTCAAGAAAACAAGCTTATACCCACATGATAAGATGGCATAGTTCTATTCACTTGTTTACTGAGGATCTTGAACTGGTTCTCAACCACATCCAAAAGTTACTAGTTAAATTTGACAACAGGATCAATTTATAAATTATAAATAAGGACAAGCACATTATATAAAGTTCATTTTAAAATGAGAGATAAAACATGTTTCAAGCACTTACCTTATATCTGACACAGAGAAATACGTATGATAAGCAAATGTGAAAGAAAATGGCTTCCCCTCATTGTTCGTGTTCCTAATCCGAGATGTCAGCATTAGATCTCCTCCAGATCCCAGAGCTACCCTAAGACGGAATTCAAAACTATGCACAGGAAAAAAAGGCAAATAATATTAGAAAGAAATATAACATAACCAATTCAAATTCAAACAACGATATAAAAAATGTAAAATAAAAATAGGAGTTAAAAAGTACAAGTTAAGAGCATTAAATGCTTAAATATAGGTGAAAAATGTTTGATCCTATATGTACCTGTGAGGCCAAATCTTCATGTCCTCTTCTGAGGGCTTAAGAGTCAAATCAACAAAGGATTTATTCAAAGTATTCGTTGGAAAGGGAGGAGGGTGGTCATCAATGGCCCAGAACCGGTTTCTGGCAAATCCATGCTGTTCAAGGTTACCATGGCTGCCAAACTGCAAACAAAAAGCAACCTTCCTTAAACATGTAATCTAGGATTCAATTGTAATAACAATTCAATTATCGAAGGGGCA
Source organism: Dalbergia cultrata (assembly GCA_031216105.1). Taxonomy (NCBI): domain Eukaryota; kingdom Viridiplantae; phylum Streptophyta; class Magnoliopsida; order Fabales; family Fabaceae; genus Dalbergia; species Dalbergia cultrata. Next base: position 55,921,302 of record CM062347.1, read on the forward strand.
TTTACTAATTGCAATGAAATTCAAAATACATCCTATGATTTTTAATTACCTGATTTTAATGAGTTTAATTGTAAATTACAGTATCAATATGAATCCAGATTTGCAGATTAACTGTGATGGAGGCAGCAATAAAATCAAGAAGGCTTAAGCTTAAAGAATCTCATTGTTTTAGTTTATTTTCAACTACAGGACTAAATGTGATAGTCCAAAACCATTCCAGATTGTAATTGTTGAGGGTTATTATCTTTGCATGGTGTTCCTTTAACAAATAGTATATTTTCAGTTCAATGGTCTTGGTTGTGCTTTGCTGTCGGGGTTTAACAACAGGTATTTATCAATGCACTGGCTTTTCTCTAATCCGTTTCACTTATCCAGACTGTTATTAGTGACTGGTTATTTGGCTAGGCCTTAATTGTGGATATCTTAATCCCCAACTTTTGACTAGTCTAAGTAATGTACTCAGACCAGATATCAAAAAGAGAATTAAAAAAAAAAAAAAGATTATGGCAGCAAGTTGCTCTCTTCTTGGTTGTATGCTGCAATAGGCATGATTAGATTTCTTTCCTTTTTCTACAAGATTTTATAGAGTGAAAGTATGGAATGAAGGAGCTTAAGATTAATGAGCACATGAGCTGTATAACAATTTCTCATCTCATAGCTTTTTTCCCTTCTTCTCCAATATCTACCTATTCTCCTTGCAAAGGAAGCAAAAAAATTATCACAATGAAAGCAATCATGGAAAACAAAATATTATCATGAGAAATACATACTTGAGGAAAGCATATTGGAATCCCTCCACGAATTGCCTTTGGAGGCTTAAAAGTAGCCTGCACAATATCAGCAAAACAAGATGGATGAGAGCTTATCACATGGACAAATCATAGTCAAATATTTTTTCAATAGTCCTGCCATAACTGCAGTTATCCCAGATAAAATAAAAAATCTTTCCTTTGATTGGACAAGATTTAAATGCCAACTTTTCAAATTCAACACATGTTCAATGAAGAGCAGCCGTGCAGAATTCTATCTGTCTGTGAACATGTTGACAATATGGATAAAATGATGGTGCTCTAAAAGGAGGAGCCAACTTACTGGTCCCTACCTAACAGAGGTAATTTAGCTATCCAGGATGCCAATTAAAGAAATATTTATCTTAGCACTCACAAGTATCTAACAGATCCACACTCCATAACACAGATCAATGTACTGTACCTTGGAAAACACCAGAATATTAGGTTCTAGCAAAATGTTAGTTCCCGAAGAATAGGAAATATTTGCAAAGTAAGCAAGTACAATAGTAGATCAAAATGAACCTCTCCACAAATAGTATGAAACAAATGAGAGAAAAAGCAGTTTATGACAACAAGAGAATGGCACCCTCCAAGCCAAAGGAGAACATGAAGAAGAACCCGCCATAAAATGTTTGTTTAACCACACAAATCATAAGCTTATCATGTACCATTTATATCATTCGCACTGGACAACTTACATCAAAATATGGTGAGAACTTTAGATTTTCTGTCTCAATAGAAAAAGAAACTTTAGACTTTCAGCAAGATCAATCAAACTAGAAGCATCATATTTGCAGCAGAAAGCAAGAGCATTTAATCATATCGTAGTAAGCAAGTAATAATAACTATATGAGCAAATTAAGGCAGAACTTCAAAAAGATCCTATAGTTGTTCGCACACTTAGAAAAGTATTCATACGGATTATGGAACTGATGATTTACAACCTCATTGAGATTCAAAGTTCATCAATCTTTTTTCTTTTTCCCCACCATATTGACATATAATGGCAAACAAGTCAGCTAAGAAGCCAATACATTGACAGATTGATAGATAAAATACAAACATGTTTCATATATAAGTACCTTGCCACTGAGAAAAAGCAATTCCTCACCATGGTCATTCTTCCAAGAAGTCACATGACCACCGTATAAGTACACCTGAAAATAATTCACCAACAACGAAAACGAAACACAATCAGAGCCAACCAACAATACCACAACTTGCACTCGCACAAGTGATTTTCTACTTCAACAAATCCAAAGCAAAAGCAATAAATAAATAAAATCAAACACTAAAAGCGCGCATCTCTTTCTCCAAGAATTCACTTCACCGAAAATCACTCTAAGAAGTTAAAATCAAACTGTTCTAAAAATGATCCTTCCAAAATTACAACAATCAAACAACAATAATAATAATGACAACAAATTAGAGACAGGAACAGAAATAACTTCAATTGCAAAACTCGTACAAAAAAATGCGTCGCGGATAACAAGTCTTGTTAAACGGGCGAGATCGGCATTCTAGAACCGATAATAATAATAATAATAATGGCGACTAGTTATAGAGCGAAAGTGAGATGCGAGAACCAAAAAAATGGAGGAATTTAGAGGCGTGAATGGAGAAGCGGATGAAGCAGTGAGTGGTGAGATCGAAATTGAATAAAGCAATGTACGCAGAGACTGAGTGACTATATGAGGAACAAGAGAATAATGGAATGGAGGTGAGGTGAGGTGACCTCGGCGGAGGTACCGCGGGGGTGGCGAAGAAGGACCTTGTCGAGCCCATTCATTCCTTTGCACAACTCATAACTACCTGACCAACTACTCTTCTCGCTGCTGCTGCTACTCATAGCACGCAAAAGATACGCAGCAATATAGCTCCAACTAAACTAAACTAAACTAAACTAATTCCAAAGCTTGCTTCACCACCGCCACCGCTTACTGCTTTCGGGTAATAATATCCCTTTTACTACTTCGGGTACCGGGTCGCAAAATCACATCCGACCCAAATACCCGACTACATATTCATGGCTGCTTTATTTATTTATTTATTTATTTTTTATTGGGTTAATTATGTTGTTGTTGTTGTTCTTGTGAAAAATAAATGAGAAAGTTATAACAGTTGGTGTTACAGAAAAATTTGTAGAGTAGTTCTATGTGCACATTACGATCGGGTCTCAAGATTCCGTCTTTGATTAAAAGGGTTGGTTCGGAATGAATTCGGGGGAAAAATCCAAACTAATCATAATCAATGATGATTCATAATCTTTGTTTCCCATATTCTGAACTAAACTGATCCAATTAAATATGGGTTGGTCTGAGTTTTTGGATTTAGTTTTTGGTACTTACAACTTTGTCCCAAAAATTCAATAAAAACTATTGTAAAAGAAATTGAAGTTTGAAGATAATTTCACTTTTAATATCACAACACAACTCAAATAATTCTAATATCAATTTATGGGATTTCAACAACTGAATAATAATGTGAAGTGAGAACACAAATAAAAAAGAGGTTTATGACTCGTGTTATAATAAGTTTAAGTTAGCAATTAGTATAATAGAAATAAAAAAATTAATTATAGACAGTTCAATTTGAGTTTATCTTTTGGAAATATAATTTCAATATGATTTATCTTAGTTGAATATGAACCAATTAATCCGATTGCCCAATTCGAACTAATATGATTGTATTAGTTTGAGTCGATTTGGATCTTTATCCAAACTATTTGATCCGCTTACAACTATGTCCAATAAACCCTTAAATCAACTATCATATAAGTTTTCTTGACATGATTTTCTAATAGATAGTTCAATATTTAAAATAAACACATTAATTACATAAAATAAAAAAAATTTAAAAATATTTGCATATAGATAGGTGACCAATTTCTTCCATTTTTTTAAATATAAGGAATCAATATGATACTTTTAATTTATCACCCAATATATTTATGAAAACATTTTAAGTATTTATTCAAAAATATATTCAAGTTTTGTTTTTCTTTCTTTTAATTACCAGAAAAATTAAGTCCTAATCCCAACAAAAAAAAAAAAAAAAAACCAGATTCGTGAATAACACTCTCATTTATCCCCTACAACTCATATATCTCGCCCTAATCGCGCCTCCGCTGCCACCGCTACCGCTGCCGCCGCGAAGATTCTCTGGGTCTCGTTCTATCTTCTGGTCCTGGTTCGAGCTTTCCTCCAATTTCAATGAATATTTTGTTTGTGCCTTTTTTTGAGCTAGAAACCGAAGCTAATTGCTGTGATTTGACTGATTTCAATTGTTTGCAGAGGAATTTTTCTTTGATTAACAAGGACCTGTAATTTAGTGTCCTCCATTCTCCATCAAGCTATAAACAAAATCCTCCTCTCCATTGCTTCTGCTTCTGATTTGATGTTGAATAGTTTAATTTGGATAATTTATTTTGAAGTTATTACGGATTTCTTTTCTAGTGATTTTGTTTTAAATTTGAACTGCATTACGCGCCTAGGATTCGGATCTGGTGGGTTTAACGTGCTAATAACGTCTTAGCGTGCTTAATTTGTGGTATATGTGGGTCAGGAATATGGATGGTGAATTGCCCAATATAAAGAAATGGATTGTGCTGTACCCTGTTTACATTAATTCCAAGAAGACCATGGCCGAAGGAAGACGAATTGGCCTCAGCAAAGCGTGCGAGAACCCTACTTGTGCCGAAATTGGTGATTGCTGCAGCTATCTCAAACTCCCTTTTGCAATTGAGGTTTGTTAAGTTTTGGATTTGAAGGTCTAGTGCTCATGGTTTTTGTATCTCTGCAATTGCTTGCATGATTCTCTCAAATGCTAGTGGACATTGTATACGTATAACTTTGATGGCAACCGCAGATAGACAAGGCTTACCCACGTGATTTCATGCAAAGAGGAAGAGTCAGGGTTTTGTTGAAGAAGGAGGATGGCACTCTAGTTAATTCGTCAATTTCATCCAGTAAGATACTCAATTTAATTCTATACTTGTATTTCCTTGCCTATAACCCTTCAAAACTTTTAGCTACCCATTTTGTGTTAGTTTTATATTAATCTGAAACAGTATAGTATTTTGCCACAGTGGCTGAACTCTGCAGCATTATGTGTCTTAGATGGTTCCTATGTATAAGAATGTCCTTGCAAAATCGTAGTTAGACATTGTCATTGGCCAAAGGAGGCAACCCGGTCTCCATCTAATGATTCTATGAATGTTGCTCTAACATTGTAGGTATCAACCACTTTTGGCTAGTGCGTATATATGATTGTAGTATTTAAATCCTGAACTCCTCTGCAGCCTAAGGATGGTAGTCAATCCTCTTGTTTCGTATACTTTCCATTCTTAACTAGTTGTTCTCTTAGAAGAAAGAAATCTATAGCGAGAAGAGTCATTTTCTGCAACCAAAATATGTTTATAAGTATTAAGCGTTACCATTCTCAAATTCCATCTTTGTGGAAAGATACTCATGCAGTCATACTAGCTTGCTCTTAGACAGTTTGAACATTGATTAGGTCGACGGAAAGGAAAGTATACTACAGAACTGGGATGTTGACCTTCATCTATAAACACTAGATGTCTATATGTGGTAGATGTTTCTTATGCACTCTGTGGCTTCTCATATGTACCATAGGTAGGCTATGCAGGTCATTGCTATTAGTCGCCCCTTGTCCCCTTTCTGTTGATATGAAGAATGCCTCGTTCACTGAGACTGAAGCGCAGAAAAGCACAAGAGCCTAAAGTTTGTGTTAATATTTTATTAAACTGTGACACCATCCAACATTGAAGATTAAACTAAGCTTTTAAATTTTTCTAGATTTGGTAGACCTGAAGATGTTTAAGCTGTTGAGTAAGTTGAATGATGGTGGCTTCTCTTTTACTCTCTAACAATATTGGCACAAACCAATTACTATTCTTTCGCAAGTATCGCTTCTCAAGAGGATGAGAAAATTATTTTCCATTAGTTGCATAGTTATAACAAATATGGACTTTGCCTCATGTCATTTTAATTGTTATTGTTTTGCAGGAAAACAGCTGATGCTTCGCATTGCAGAGATGGTACCTCGACATCATGGAAGGACTAAGAAGCAGGAGGCTGCTGCATCAACATCAACTGCTGGACCTTCCAACAAATCTGGGAAGAGTGGAAAAAAGAGGAGATAAGTCTCTATTTGAAATATTGCTTTAACATGTCGATAATAGAGCGTTTTGCCGGATGTATTGTTCCTTTAAATAAGAGTAAGCAAGTTCTCCCAACCCACTTGCCAATGTGTTTGTTAACCTTTAGCACATAGTTTTAATTAACTGTCTTGCACTTGAGATTTTACATTGTGATTAAAGGACATTTCACTTTCGAAAACTATTTTTCGTGGTCTTTGTCGAAGTTGCGAGGGCAGAATCAAAATTCGTCTGGAATCGAAATTCATTAGTAGCGAACCACTTTTAGACTAATCTAACAGCACTTTTCCTAAATTTATTAGTCGACAAAAATTTATCAATCAATAATAATATAAAAATTAGGTCAAGAATTGATTATGTATTATTTTATTTTTTAAAGTATATTAATCTTATTATGATTATTTTAATACTTCACATTACTATCTCAAAATTATTTACTAATATCATTTATACATTATTTTTATTATATTATTTTATATTAAAAAGTATAAACATTTGTAGTTAACTGAAGAAATATATTTTTCTTTTAAGTAATACAATAATAAAAATGCATATTTCGGCTTATTAATTTTCCTTTACTTCCAAAATAAAAAGGTATCAAAAAATTAGAAATTGTGATATATGAATAAAAAAAAGTTTTATTAATCTTATGAAAACTCGTTTATTAATAAATCGTGTACAAAGAATTCGACTGATTTAAAGTGTTTCAATACAATTGTAAATACCTATGGCATCCCTAATATAATGATGTAAATGTGAAAATGATCAAGATCAGATGGTATCAAAAACTTATTTTACTGCCCAAAAAATGATTTTATATACAACATAGGGTGATTCCGGTAATATGCGCATAAAGCTCAACATTTCACCTTAGTAGTCATGCTTTTCTAAACCTATTTGGACAAGGAAAATATTTAGTACATTTTACAAATAGTGTCAAAGGAGAATTGCTTTGTCAATGAGTAGTGCTAGGCAACTCGAATGGACTGTTACAATGATTAATGACCGACTGATATGATAATTGTTTATCGGATGGAGAAATATAACCAAACATAGATGAGTGATGATAGTGGATATTATCGTGACAATGTAGTTGCTTCGCATCTCATAGGTTTCAAATTATTTGGTACGCATTCGTTACTCTGGTATTTGTGCAGAAGTGCCGTGTTATGGACATTCAAGTTCAATATAAGCAAGAAAAAAAGTTAACATGAAAAAAAAAAAACGAGAATAATAGTTAGAAAAAAGAGTAACACTTTTATTTGCAAAATAAGTAGCATGTTGAGTGGCGTTTACACTACTGTACAAACTTCATCCTCAATTATCAATACAACCTAAGCATTGCAAACCCAATTGCTTTACCCCGAAAAAAGAAAAGAATGAAAGAATGATTAAAAGAAAACCAAAAAAGGCAACCTCACAAACAACTCCTGCCCAATAAAATATATACCAAGCAGCTCTAAGCAAAGAGAAAACTCTGCACATCAAATCACAACAAAGAAAAGTGGAGAAAGGTGGAAAATCTTTAGTTTCTCTTTACTTCATGAATGCTTCTTGGGAGCAGAAGCAGCTATGTTAGAAAAAAACTGATGCTGTCCCTTTCACATCCATAGTTTATCACTGCAAAGCATATAGCTGAGCTGTAAAACAAGGAAAAATAGCGATGTCCAAGTTAAAAATATGTAAACATTGACAAGCAAAGTTCTTTCTACCTGCAACTTGAACTGCACCGAGTTGATAGAGGGGCAAAGCATGCTTTAAGACTCAGAACAATTGAACAGCCATTTTGAGTTTGTTTTGTTTCCATTTCGGCAGCTTGTAGAAGTCATCCTTAGCCATCCCAAGTTTCTGTTTGAACTCCACAGATGACAGATAAGCCTGTATGCGTGAAGCTTAAACGAGTAAGAACTAAAATGAAATAAAGCTTACTTCTAAGATGCAGATTCCAAAGAATGAGGAGGGGGAGGGGGAGGGGGGGGGGGGGGGGACAACAGAAAGGAGAAAAAATGCAGAAGACAAGATTAATCAAGACATAAGACGATCTGGGACAGATACTGTGACATTGTTTGATCCATGTAGTCTACTCCACCTAATAAAACAAAACTTAGTTGTTGTTGTAGACATAAGACATTTCATTATACCTCCCGTCTAATCACGTCAATGTCAGTTGCGGGATCAGTAGAAGCTGTGTTAAGGCGCTCGTATGGATAAACTGGGAGACCTTCATCTTCTTCAGCTTCACCCTCTGTTGTATCTTCCTGTATAGTAAGAGTCTCCATTCTGCTGCTCATAGACTCCTCACTGTCACTTGTCTCGGGGTTTGATTTAGATGTATTTAAACTTGCTTTACATCACAACAACATAGAACACAGAAAAAGGCACATTGCATTAAAGCTTAGCAAATTTTTTTTTAAAAATCAAATATTAAAGGAGGGCCTTCAACAAACTCATCCATAGCATACCTTTCAATGACCGAGGTATTAAATTTTCTCGTGCTGAAGACATTTCAAAACTAGAAGTAAGCTGAGCTATGGCTGAAGACTTATGAGCAAGCTTTACTGAATCAGGTGCCATAGATTTTGGATACAGCTTTCTAATCATTGGAGGTGGAGTTGAAAGGTTCCTAGCATTATTAGAATTCTCAAAAGTAGAAGCTATTGCATTAAAGGCTGGTGATCTGCCCCTCGCACGGGCACGATCAGGTGTAGGACTAACAGACATGCTGCGGGCAGAACGCTGGGATTTATTTCCACCATACGATGCAGATGGTCTTCGTTTTGGTTTCTGTTCATGCATTAGATATTCAACAACAAAACAAATAAATGAAAATACAAACAGAATATAAGTATGAAGACTGGTGCTTTCCCTACTAGACAATAATGTGGATCAAATCAATAGATGAAGTACACTAGAATTATCTGAGAAACAAGTTGGTTAAAGCCCAAAATAGTGAGTACCTACATCATGTCGTTTGAATCTAATGCCAACTCAGACCCGTGTCCGACCTCTATGATGGATCAACAGCAAGTTCAAATCCTTCAATGACTCTTGGTTGACTCATTTCAAATGCTTATGGTACACTTCAGTATTTAGTTAATTGTAGGCACGAAATAAGCACAAACTTAATCACCACTTTAGTCTATTAATCATTATCCGCACAGCCCAAATTAGTTCCAGTTATAATGAATTGCTATTTTATAAATTATAGCATTTAGTATACCAATAATAATTATATTAATGAATAAAGGTTTGAAAAATCCCCCTTAGGTAGAAGCACTATTTTATTCCTTAAACTGTTAACATGGAATATGTAATATAACTGTAAAGTGAGTCTTCAATAAACAGTAATTCTAGATTGTAAGGGAAGCAAAGAAAAGATGCCTTACAACCAATGGTGTAGTACCCCCATTTCTCACAATTGTAAGCTTCCTTTGAAATGAGTTGCCCAGCATCTGCCAAAAAATAAGGAATGGTCAATAAACAGAATTTCAAGACGATTTGAAGTCATATAATTATGCTTTGGCATTGAGAAACTTACCATAGATTTTGCAGCCTCCCATTTGAAGAAGCGAGTGAAGAAAAGTGGCTCACAACCTTCCATGACAACGTATATTGGAGCGACACGAGATAATTTTTCCAGAAGAAAATCATGCTGAAGAAATTGCTGTTTAATCCAGAAGAACGAGTTTAGAATTGCACGCTCAACCTCAGACAACACTAACAAATGTACAAGTTATTGAAAACACTCAAGTCAAAATCTTTTGGTGTTCTAACGTTATACTTGTCATAGTTAAATGAAATCCACATTAAGAAACTAAAACGACAGAACAGTCAATCAATTGGTATGAAGTATTGATAATGAACTCTTCAAAATATTAGCCACTAAATTATACTAGTATGTTCAGAGCTTCTAGCCAAAGTGAAATCAGTTATACCTCCCCAATTGTTAGAGCCTGCATTCTACTCTTGGGATCAACTCCCTGACCAACCCAGACAAGGATTTCAGAGTGACAATCCAAGATGAAGATATCTTCCGTCATCAAGTCATCCTGGGAAAAGTTGTGTATCTCTGTCACCTGTAACATTGCTTCAGATTAATGCATTGCAGCAGAAACAAATCCAAATACATCTTCATGACCAAAGCATGGCACACAGCAGTAGATTCACCCTTAAAACTTCTTATCTTGAATTTGCCTTTATAATACAAACTGAGGTGTTAAACAAGTTCAATAACACATTGACCAGGCTTTTGGCCTGCATTCTATCCCCGTAGTCAGTCATTAAAGGAAGCTAAGATGGTTAAAACCACTTTGCAGAGGGATTATCATATTCAAAGTTCGAACTTGGTTCTTTTATATTGATCAGGTGAGCCATATTTGTTCTATTTAGCCGATGCCTGCCAGTTAAGTGATCAGACATATACTGAATGCTATTATAATAACTAGATGAAAACCCGAGAATGCTGACGCTGGACAAAGTATCAGCAAGCATCGCATGTCATCCATGTTTTGTAACTTCTCATTGCTGATCAAGTCGTCATTTTTCAGGAGTGGGATTTATGTTTTTTTTTTTTCTCCCTATTTTACCAGTTTGACCAACCTAGCTTGTTTTTTGAATCCTATTAAATCACTGGTAACTTTTGCTGAAAATGGACAGCATCATTGGTTCTTTTATAATATGAGGAGCAACTTTAAATAGGCAAGAACTGATATAACATGCCTAATCATGCCATGGGATCACCATAACTGAGAATAATTACAAAATCACGCATATCATCAATATGTCAGTGGGTGTACACACCTTCAAATTTCCTGGACGTTGATGGGTCATGTGGCCAAAGAAACCATCATAAACAAGTCAGTCATTTGCCTTTTAGAAGAGAGGGATCCTGGGGTAGAAATAAGATAAATCTTTTCCGCCTAACAAGAAATTAGTCCTTACCTTTTGAGAAGTCGCAAGAAAATAGGTGAGGATCATTCTCGGCATCCCTCACAACCTTTTGACTAGTATATTCTGTTTTTCCTCCTAACAAATCCCAAAACTGTTCAGATTCTGCACCTTCCTTTTGTGGTTTGCATTGTAAACCCGGCTGCAGAATATTGGCAAGCATGTGCATCCATAAACAGCATGTTGATTAAAATAATGGTGATTGTTTGTACTAGGACAAAACAGATACTTCACATTAACTATATCTTGGAACTTATCAGACCTTTATCAAATCCAGCATTCTCTCAACAAGTTCGTGGTCATCTGAAGTTGTTAAACTTCCAGACCAAGTAAAGACAGTGGCCCCATTATGAAGTATGTAGCAATAAGAGGAATTCAAGGACGAAGCAACCTGGTTGACAAAAGAACATGAAATGAAAATTGTGATTATGTAAATATAATCTGAATTAATTAAAAGTGTGAATTGCTCATACAAAATGAGGCTATAGAGACGGCCACAATAAAGAGGCAAGGTGACATACTGGTTCAAGTTGTATAGCTTGCATATTTTCTGGTCCAGAGCCCTGGATGCGGAATAATGCAATACCATCCTCACTGTATGTCTCATCTGGAATTTCCTTTTCTGCAATGTAATTCTTGTATCCATCACTAAGTCCACCCTGATAGACAATGGAAGGAACAAATGGCCGGTATTAAAGCAAACAATAATTATGTTCGCACAAAAGAGTGGTTTCTATCCTAGTTTCAAGACCAGGATCCCACAAACCTTAAATACAATGAAGCTTTGGAGGATAGAATGAAACTGGATTGTTTCACCGCCCTCGTAAATACGTGCCTTCAATCAATTAGACATGGATAACATCATTGAGGACACAAGCAATGATCACAAATAATCTCTCAACAAATCAAAATGAAGAAAAGATTACCAGGGAAGGAACAAACTTCATTGACTCAACCATTTTGCTTGCCATCGAAAGAGCTGAAGCTCTTTCTTCCTACTTTCAACCAAAAAAGAAAAAGCTTGTAAGGAATGCAGGCTAATATAGTGACTATTCTGAAATAAATTCTGCCATGCATTTATTCAACACTTTCTGGTCCCAAAACAAGCTATCAGTGCTTTGTACAGAGTACTGACATATAACCAATGATCAACTAATATAGTGAACAAAAAGGAAAAGGAAAAAGCTAAACTATTGGTTTTTGTTCGGAGGAATCGTATTTTGCAGCCAGATTTTAAGCTGTTTTATGTTTAAATTAAATCATCATACACACACATACAAGAAGAACTAGAGTAAAACACTTCAAAATCTTTCACCTCAACACTATTATTTCCAATCCACGTTCCTGCAAGTAACTCCTCCTTATCTTCTCCAGGATATGAATACTGAAATATGTAGCAATCTCCACTATAAAATTTTGACAGATCAGGGGCCGGTAGAACAATCTTTTCCTGTCCATTGACACGCCAAACCTGTGCAGTTATGGTAAAGCTCTTGTTAACTACAGAAGTAAAAGCGAACTTCTGAAAATGATGTGCAATCATAACAGAATCACCCAAGCCAAATAGGTAAAAGTACAGAGCATATCTTTTGAAATTATTAAGGGATGCTAATTACCAAATTCTTATGAAGCAATACAAAATATTGGCTATCATATCAACTAAAACCATCCATGAAACTCAACAATGGAAACTACCTTCACCTTGATGTTTCAAATCCCAATTCTCAACCATAATTTTGATCTAAATTAAGCCATGTTCTCTATTGAATCCTTAAATCCTGGCTTAGTGGATTATGGGAATATTCTTGGCCTCATCAAAAGCAAAAGGAAACTGCACATAAGAGCTTTTGTCAAGCCTTAAACTAGTAACACCTAATACCAGTAGGAAAAAGGGAATCATTTTGCAGTTGACTTCACTTGCTCCCAATTGAATCTAAACTAGTCTAAGTTTCATATTTTCCAAGCATATGATAGAATACAGCTCGAATGTGAGGTTGTGTGCTCGTTATTCTGATGACCGTCTTAAGAGGGTGGAGCTTTAAGGATACAGATGACTTATAGTGAATGATTCGCTCATTACAAGAAATCAATTAGATAAGGGATATAAGACCACTGGAAAATAGAAAGTAAAACTAATACAGGTTACATCAAGAGATACCAGTTTTAATGGATTATTCACTGTACAAACTAGTAGAGTACCTGCAAATGTCCTGTGCAATCTATGTAGGGCTGAGGTTCTTCTTTTACTGGCTCAGCTTTCAAGAGACCCTTGACGTCCAATCCTTGACGTTTTAGAAGTGCTATAAAGCAATAAAGACATAAAATTATAAGAATGTAAAGACAGTAATGTATGATCAATGATGCTGAGGAAACCAATCTACTGGTGGAAAAACCTATACAGGCTAATAAAGCTGCAAAGTTTATTTAAAACTAACCTGCTACCTTGCCACGACCTTCTTCAGACACTGTTACATTAGCTGTCTCAGGCCAAGAATCAAACTTGGACTTGAACATCACTGTTTCAAATCCTTCAATTACACGAATTATCTGGGATTTTGGTCGACCAGTGCCACTGACTAACTCCTGTTTTTTGGTCAACAGTAATTTAAGAGACACTAAAACTCAGAAAAATGATAAACGATACTAACTATGTTGCACAGATATATACTAGTATCCGGCACAATACGAAAATACATTAAAAATCCAACTAAAAACATATAAAATATAATTAAAAGTATCTAAAAGTATTAGTAAAGTATTCAAATCGATCATATCTGGTACAAGTACGTTGATTATTTTGAAATATCCGTACATCATTGCTAAGAAAAAAACAAATCTTACTTCTGCAGCTCCACTTGCACTTTTTCTTTCATCAAGGGAGGTGTTTCTTCCCATCCACGCAAACACTTCCAACCCACAATCTAGAATATAGCATTTCCTTGTTTCCATTAATTCCCTTGCCAAAGAATCAGCTTCAATAGGTTCTGCCTTCCCCTTTTCAACACTGGAAAATGATACTTTCATTAAAACTAGAGCATTATAGAATCTAACATGTCAATATAATAATTGAATTTCATCAATGTAGTTGTCACAATCATTAGTATTATCGCACCAAAGAAATTGAAAAGGCTAGTGGGCAAACTGAAACAACGTATTACCAAAGCAGCTTTGAAGGATGAGAATCAGCATAGTTATCATCAATGACTGTTTTTCGTGGAAGAGGAGCAAAGCCCCCAAATAAAGCCCAGAATTCTCCACTCTCAGAATCAGCCATCAACTTTCCATCCTCTGCAAAGAAGTATATACATTCAATTCCTGATACTAAGCAATCACATTTAAAACTTTAAAATGCACTTGTACACTTACCAATAGCAGCTATATCACATTTCCCATCATGGTAAGTGTCCTTAATATACTGTACAACTTCCAATGCTTTAGCCCTTTCTTGAATAGATGAATTGGAACCATTAAATTGGAAGATTTTGGACTCAGTATCAAGAATAAAGACATCATCGTGGTTGAGTGAAGATCGAGCAAAAGGAACCTATAACAAACACAAATAGCTGATCAAACAAGTAGAAAATAAGGTTTGCACACATATGTGGTGTCTATACACCGTCTGCATAATAATATAATACACAAGAGTTGAGGCTCAATGGGTCACTGACAGAGCAATAATGTCAAACTTGCCTCGTGTACATGTACAACATGCTTCCCTTTGCATTCGAACAACCGTGTCTTATGTTCTTCAGCCTCAGCATGTTTAAAACCAGAGGCAACTCCACCTTCTTGAGGTATAATGCATGGTTTGAAATAAGACAGGAATTTTTCAGTTTCATGACCCTGTACTTCACGATACTGAACAGCACGTCCTCCTAGAGCTGCATCTAACTCAATTGTCTTGATGGCCGCAGTACCAGCTTCATCCTATTTCATGGTCATCATCATTAGTGAGACATAATAAACTGCAAGTGACATCAAATAATACACCAAAAATTGGGTGGAGGGGAATGGCAATCTAGGAACTGCAAAACTTACCTGACTGGTGTCTTTACCAAGCCAGTAGTGGATATCATGGCGCAGAGCACCACTTTTTGAAGCAGTTGTCTGCATAGAGAGTATAAGAAAGAAGAAAACATTGGTACACCAACATCTTCATGTTTATACTAGAAATCATACATAGCCAGAATTTTTTTTGTCAAAAACAATAGACATAATAATAAGTCAGCATTATTATTGACTCTTGGATGGATGAAGGGTTTCCATCAGTCTGTGTTATCCAACAAGCACCTTCTAATCTAACTAAATTCAAGCTAAATTCTCCCCCATTTTTTGGCTGTGTAATATTACTCTAATAATAAACTGCAAGGGTATAATATGGTAAAATACTGAAATGCCAAAATATGCATGCAACAAAAATGATTTAGAGTTCCTCCCCACCTTGCTAGGTTGCACTATTTAAGTAAGAGAGCTAGTGACACAAACTCTACTATAGTAGGAGCCTCGTGGAGACTCTAGTTATTCAGATGAATGATGACATTGTGTTTACGTCTGCGGGTCTTAACAGCATTAAAGTTCCGTAATGAATGTTAGACAAAGGAAAAATGAAAATGACCAAAACTAATCTCGTATGACTTTACATACCAATATTGTGATTTGTCATGAGGGGTACAGGAATGGTTTTAAAATTACAATCTCCATGTAATACATTAATAGACAGAAATTCATGCTTCTGTCTAGCAACAATGAATACCCATATGATGCTAGCATTCTATGAATGAGCAACCATTTGGAAAATATAAGTTTATTACCTTTAAGATCACGTATGAGTCTCCAGTGAAAAACTTCCCATAAGAAGACTCAGGAATTGGAACCGCATTAAAGTTCTCAATACGCCATATTTCAAGTCCACTGTGTATGGTTAAGGAGAATGGTGAAGAAGCACTGGAAAGAAGACAGGACTACAGGCATAAAATCAAAACTAAACAAACATATAACCAAATAAAGCAGCAAACTTGAATAATTTATGTCATGATGAAAATATTATAAATTGTAAGCATCACAATATAATATTGTTAAGTGGGGCAGGATACTCCTTTTGTCCAGCTCCTTTGAAAGCTGCATCCAAATCTCTCATTGAAACGGACATACTGTTCCACTGCTTGGTCTTCCACAACCTAGCTAGAATAATATGAGCAAAGAATGACCACCCTGAAAAGAAGCCATGAATCGCATGATGAATGTAGAAATGTAAGGAGAAACTGTTCTATAGCTGCAAGCTGACATAATAATGACTTAAATAAGGAAGTGTGAAATGTGAATACATTCCCTTTTTCAACTTGGAAAGTCCTGTTCAGAATAACTTTACAGTTTACGTGGAAAGAAGACAATTCGATCAGCAGATGATACAAAAAGGTGTATGTAACTAATTAATTAATCCTTCTGTTCGCAGGGACTTGTTAAAAAAGCCAAATTATGATTTATATGCTACAATTGAATGAACTCATGTTCCCTGAGAAATGAGGTGAGGAAAGGGAGGGAATGATGGCTATCAGCAACGGCAACGAAATGCCACTGCAACACACACATTTAACTGTAAAAACTGCTGAGATTAAGACAATTTTAATTAAGTCACCAGAGTTTGTTTAATTTCTTAGTCGGCAATTATATATTCCACTTTCACCAAATTAAAGGTAGGAATCCCAATTCAATTGAGAAAGGAAACTTCAAGCAATTCAATTGAATCCCAATATTGACGAGTCCCTGTCCTCAGCTAGCTTCTTTAATTTTCAGGTGGCATTTTTTTTTTCTGGTCGTAAATTTTTGTTTAATTAAGCACTGTCGATGAAGGGTACTATTGTAGGCAATCGTTTACTAAATGCAATTGGATTCAGACTCGAGAGTTTTGCATGGATTCATAAATTTTGTAAATGAATCACTATTTGAGAAAATTGAAAAAAAAAATGATAATAACAAGAATAAGAGTACAAAACAACAAACACAGGTACCTTTTGTGAATCAGCTACAGTACGAGAAATTCCATTGTTGTTTCTTTGTTTGTTTTTTATTTGTAGTGGGTAAATAAGACTGAAGAATACTATGCATCTAAAACAAACAAAGTATGTTTGTTTATTTCAATTGCTATAATTTGGTTCCAGAGTTTTTCTCTTTTCTTTTCTTTTGGTCACTGAAATTCAATTATCCTTTTTTGATTAACTTTTTTAAAAAAATTAATTGAGGAGAAGAAGGGAGGTTAGATGAGAGTGAATCGAGAATTATGCATAGGAATGGTTGGCGATGGAGGAAGCTGACCTCCGCATTGTGAGGAATGGATGCGAGCGAGCAAGAGAGAAAACGGGCAACTTAATTTGGTCACCGCCCAATGCAATGCAATGCAATGTAATGTAATGCATGCAAATATTCCTATAAAAAGCCTAACGTGTGGGTGGGGCTGCTTGCTAGGAACCATACTAGAGAAAAGAAAAAAAAAAAAACAAAGTGTCCGTGACTTCTCTCATGTCACATGCAATACCTCCTATTTTCTCTCTTTAGAAACCAGATAATAATACTATATTGGGGCGTCTATAATGGCAGCAGGTAACACAATTTTTCCTTGGGTAGATGAGTTTGCGGGTTCTCTCATTTAATACTATTATTACATTTGTAGATAGTCAATTGTACATGTAAAATTATACGTAAGTGAAAATTTCAGTTACATAAAGTAAATGGCCAATCTCTGTCTACAAAAATTATATGTTAATAACTTTATTTTAATTACATAACTCGTGAATACATATATATATATATATATATATATATAGAGAGAGAGAGAGAGAGAGAGTGATATCTGTTGTTTGAATCATCTGAAAATTACAAGCAATGTCTGATGCTTGCTATCAATTTGAGTTTAGATATATGTTGAATAGGATTTTTATAAATGCTTAATTTTAACCATATTTCTTCCAACTATATATCAATGTGTTAAAATCACACAATATATTGGTTAGCGTCTATGATAAAATAACCACGAGGTATGGTGTGGTGGCAGCTCATCTTATCCTTTGACCATATGGTCAGGAGTTCAATCCTCACTAATGAGAATGGAACATATTTTGTGACCAGCTGCTTACCTCTTTGGGAGAGCTCCTGTGGCAAGGGGATTAGTCATTGCTGTCAACAGTAGATACCCTAATTTCGATCAAAAAACTTCTATGATAAAATATGATCATAAGGTATAATATTGATTAGTGACATCATTGATAACATCAATTATTTTAAATTGTTTTCATCTGAATAATTACATTTGGTGTCATATAGTGTGAGTACAAAATTAAATCAATTCAAATGATGTGAATGTCTCTTTTACTATTTACCTCACTATAATTTTAGCTATGTTTGGAACAAACACTTAATATTTAAGGTTGGCAGTCCATTCATGCCAGTTTGTTCAAGTTAAATAATATCGATATGATTTTTCAATTAAAAAGATTGTTGTAAAATTGAGGGACCAAAAAGTACAAATAGAATAACATAAAATAAATATGTAAAAGCATAAAATAAATGATTGCAGGAATTTATGTAGTTCTATTTAAAGCTTACGTCCACTGGTAAAGACGACAATCAAATATTTCACAATGAAAATATAATAAAAATACAAAAGGTGGATACATTCTATTCAACCCAAATCTCAAAAAATGAGAATACAAAAGCTGTAAGATTCTATTCAAAACTAATTCTTAAATACACAAAAATCACCTAACAGTGTATGCAATCAACCCATAAAAAAAAAAAGTAACTACAGAATTAAGCCAAACTTCTCTACTATAATATAAGTTACCTTAGCTTGAATGACCACCCATAGTGGTGGTATACAAAAAAGAGATAAACAAAGGATGTCAAAATTCTTCTCAACTACCCAAATGCTAAAACATCAAATGCATCTGGGAGTTCTCTTTCAAGCTTCATAACATGATATTTTATTAGAGCTAAATATGCAACTTTTCAAAAATATGCATTCGATGGTTTTATTGCAAATTTCAAACCAAATCTTGCCTTCACCGTATAGCATTTATAGCACTTTAGCAATTGTCAAGTTAGCGCACTATAATTTATTTGCTCCTTTGCATGCTAGACAAAGAAAAAAGCAAGTCATCAAATCAACAAAGATATTTAAACTGAACATCAAATAAATAAAACCACAATCAATCTCGTTCACTCTATAATCGTTAGTAGGGAATTTGGATTTTTAAAGTAAAAAGTCAAATAATAAGATTTGAAAAAAAACAGTAATGAGTTATTTAATTACTTTAAAATCATTTAATAGTTGTACCAAAATGATATGTATTATTTATTAATCTCAGATGTAATACAAGTGATTGATTTAAGTATGGGTGATAATCTTTGCTATATTTTCATTTTGTATACAATTTATCACTTGAAAAGATCCTGATTCGTTAGTAGTACATCATCTTTAGGTTAAATGACTCAAATACACGTGAATCGATTAAGCACGCTGCGAAAATGACCTTTGTAATATATACTACATCTAGTACGTACTTGAAGGCAATTCAATTCTTATTACCTTATTCCATAACAATTACCAAACAAACAAGCAAGATTATTACAAGGCAAACACAATAGTTAAGAAATTTATCTATATAATAAGTTAACACATATATAACCAACCTTCGTATTTAATTTAATTTCAGTATCGTACTCCTTATTTTGTTTGGAATTATTGAAGTAGCCGTCCAACACTTTTTTTTTTTTTAATGCTAGTACTGTCTTATTAATTACCTTCCGATCAATCTTCCGCATGAATAATTCTTCTTCTTCTTATGATCTTACACAATGTCTTCATAAAAATGCTTCTTAAACGCATCCATATGATCCACTTGCAAACAAATAGCAACAAGCACAGACCCATCCCCATCAGGACCAGGAAGAAGCACAGAATCCCCATCAAACTCATGCGTCCCAGGATACATCTGAACCTCCTTCCCCCACCCAAAGTCAAGCCCATTGATCGGCAAAGTCAACCAACTCACCACACCCATATTAGGGTTCCCATAGAAAGGCCCTTCATCACTTCTCATAGCATGAAGATCCTGAAACCTCGTCAAATCCTCCTGGTTCTTCAAGAACTCAATCCCTGTCCTCACATACCCATCACTCACCTTCTCGATCGCCTCCCTAATCCTCCTCGAAGCAAACCCTAACGGCTTCTCAACCAAATCACCAGCAACACACGTGGCAACCACGTCCAGCGTCGCATTCCCAAAATACCCTTTCGGCAATGGTGGTTGCATGCGACCCCTCGTGTCGACACAAACACCCAAACCCGTTGGTTGGTCGTGTTTGTGCCCTCTAGCCTTACACGCACTTATCCACACGTGTCCCGTCACAGTCTCGTACCTCGTATAGCTTCGATCGTTGCAAGGCAAAGCTTCATTAGCTTTTTTTCTCAACCTCTCAACTTGGTCCTTGCTTAGTCTTAGAATTGCCACGGTGGTTTTTTTCTTCCTTTGTTCGGTGTTGCTGATTTGGCCAAGCAGTAGTGGAGGGCGTTCGTAGTGTGAGTAAGCATGACACGCTGGCAGCGGCATTGAAGGTGGCTCCCCAGCACGCAACACTCTCCTGTCGAGAAACGGCGTCGTTTTCATAGGCTCCCCACGCGCCAGCCTCGACCACTCGCTGATGAAGTGCAACGCGCTCTGCCCGTCGGCCACTGCATGGGAAATCGCTATCCCGAGGCTAATTGCGCCGCACGTGAAGCGCGTGAGCTGCACGGACACCAGGGGGAGCTCGTGTATCGGGAGCGTGTAGTCCACGCGCGGCACGAGGTGAGGGTACTCTGAGGAAGGCGAGTATTCTCCGAGGTCGCTTAGTGCTGACGTGGATTCGGCTTCGATGAAACGCGCGCCCATGGAGTTGCAGTCTAGCTCTAAACGACCGTTGCCTATCGAGCGTAAACGACCGGCTAGTGGATAAAACGGCACAAGGGCACGGCTTAAAGAGTCTTTCAAGGTGTTGGGAATTGTGGAGCGTGGGGAAAGCCAGTTTTGTGAAGGGGTGTAGAAGTAGATGGTGGGGACGTGGGTTATGGTTCCTATTTGGTCCCATTCGGATAATGGTAAGCGACCGCACCATGTTGGCTCCATTGGTCTCACTGTGCAACACCCTTTCAAGGTTACTGGCATGTTTGCTTTCTTTGATGACTGATTGAGTTGTGTGAGCAATATTATTGTGGTATTGGAAGTGAATGATTAATTGAAAGAGGTTCGTAGCTTTCTTATAGTGTTGGTCTCTGTTTAGGAAAATAGAAAAATTCATTAAAAAAATGTTGCACTATGCCGTAAATGATGTATTCAGTTAGGTGAAATGAATTCCTTATGAGGGTTGGTTGTTGCATGATAGAGTCGGAATTTTAGCTTCAATATTGAAGCCCAATGCATGCGTGCTTTCATTTTGTGACGAAATTTGTTACTCGGGCAATGCTTGGGTTAGAATAATACTATATGTACCATTTTGTTTTGTTAAGTTAATGTGTAGGTCACTAATTTTTTTTGAGAAAAAAATTCAAATAAGTTCTTATACTCTAAAAATTTGCTGCTGTATCCCTGAACTTAAAAAATGTTTGTAATTAGGTCTTTAGACATAATGAAAAGGCTGAGTATCATAAAGTATGATTTTAAACATGATATAATAATAGTTGACCTGAAAATTAATAATGTCAAGATATTCCTACTAGATCAATAAACATCGACAAACATTAATATAAGAAGAAATTCAAAGTGTCCAGTGGCCCAATAGAAAAAGTTTTGTAAATTTGGGGATCCGATTATAAATTTTTATAAATTTTTAAAGTACATAGATTTATTTAGATTTTTTCAAAAAATTCAGGAACCCAATGAAGAATTTAACTTTTGGTTTTTTTAGACTTTTTTGAATAAATATTTCGAAGTAAGTGTTTTTAAGAATTTGTTGAGAGAAAAAAGTTAGAAAGAGTGATACAATGAAACATTCCTCTTTGGGTTTGACACTACAACTCAGATTCTGATTAAAGTTTTTCCTCGGAGGCTTTTCCATTCTTCATTATTGAGTATAAAGGGAGAAATACTTAGATGCTTTTAGAGTAAGAGAAGTTACTTTCTCTATTTTATTTATTAATTAACACATTAATTATTATATTAAAAATATAGGAAAAATACAAGACAAAATGACCCGCAAAAACTAATATGTCAATTAATAAATGGAACATAGTAAATATTTTTTCTTGATCTCAGAGTATCTAATTAAGAATTTCCCATATAAAGGAAATAAAATTTTCAATTTATCATTATAATATCGATTTAAAGTTATAAAAAATGAGGGAAATTTTTTTTTTATAAACTCCATATATATATAATATTTTACACTTAAAGTTTATTCATGAAAAAATTCTCTTAATTTTACCCTTTGGAAAATGAGGGAATAATTTTCATGGATAAGTTCGTTCTATATAATTTTTTAATTTCTTAAGATATCCATCACCAAACGTACTGACGAATCCATTTACATATAGTAGGCCCATTTAAGATGGTAAATGCTGGTCATAAGTTTTAAAACTACTTCATTCTCAATGCGAGAATCGAACTCTCGATGTTTGGTTAAAATATTATATATATAATTCATCGTGGAAAATAATTTGTCCACGTTTTCACATCTCAGTCGAGTACAATGTACACCCTTCACATCCCCGAAGGCTATAATTGTGGAAGCGCTAGATTTGTCTCTCTGTCCACGTGGGGTACTTCATTTTGAATCCTTCACTCAATCCTTGATTGTGGTTTTTTCGCAATTTTTATTCCAGATGTGTCTTCTGAGCGTTCCTATATACATGCTAAATGAAATTTCTCCATTTACAAATTCTGTGAATAAAGAGCCGGCCACGTGTCTCAACCATTCTATTACATGCGAGCCTCACCCTTCTCTCCCTTTACTTCTCATGGTTGCAGATGAAGTACCCCTTAATTAAAATCATAACTGCAACCACTACCTTATCTCTACTGACGCCCACTCTCCGGCATATCGCTAGTCTTAGTGGGTTGCTGGTTGCCATCCCCATCTTCATCACCATCCTATCCTAGCCCCTAAACTCCATCATCATAAACACAAATAAAACCTCAAATCAAAACCCAAAACCAAAACCACCTAAACCCATCACTAGGAACCCATAAAACCCCTATTATTCATCCAGCAATAACCATGGAAAAATAGACCCAGTAGTAGAAATAAAAAGGGAGAAGACTACGACATCATCACCCCTAGGCTGCCACGGCCCCCCATCTAGCCGTTGGGCCTTGCACAACTATCGCTGGAGATCTCGTCACTGGAGCTGTTGCCATGCAACATCACCACTACTCCCATTTGCACTGCGCACACGCCGCTACGAAATAGCCATTATACCCCACACCGTCATTGCTTTCTTAGCTTTGGAATGAAGAGGAATTCTATTATAATTATACTGCAAGTTTTGATTCTTTTTTTTGTTGAAGTTTTTCACTAATGGCTTGTTGATTTTTTTTTTACTTTTTTGTTTAATTTGATGGACTATGATTTAATTTGCGAGCACGATGCTATGATTTTCATTTGGCACAGCAAAAATGAAGAGGACGAAGGAAATTCCTTTTTTTTTATCATTTAACTAATTACTTATTTGTTTATTTGAGTATGTTGTTAGGGATGAAGGGTATAAGAGGACAATGGCACTTAGAAGGCTAAGCTTTCCAGATAAGCATTGACACAGCTTTCAAAATTGGTGGAATGTCAAATTATTATAAGGTGAGTGTCTTTTCTCTTTTGTATAGTTTAAGATAGTTGCTTTCTGGCAGCTAAGATAATTGCTCATAGATGTTGGTTGTAATGTTCATTCAGTTGTGTAGGTGATGTTATGTTTAATTTGCTTTGTATGTATTGTGCTTTAAAGTTGTTTCATTTTGTCTTAGGAGCATATATACATAACATGTTTCAACCTGAATTAAAGGTCATGAGTTCAACTTCTATTAGCTCATTGTTAGGTAATTGTTTTTCGGCTTCTTTACTCTATTGAATTTAGGGTAGCAAATCACAGATATTGTCTTGCACTGTTAGAAAAGCTTCATCTTCAAGAAGGATAAATTCTATGAGCAATGGTGGAAAAGATCTCTCTTTTGTTAGAGTCCAAGTAAGCATATGAGAACAAATAAGTGGTGAGTAATAGCATGGATGTTATAGTTGTCATGCTTGAGTCATTTGGCTTACATTTTATTATTTATTATGTTCTTTAACAAAAATTATGCATCTATGAATGGAAAAGAATTTTGTCGACATGTTGATAGCCATCATGTTTCATGGACTTCAGAATTTTACTAGAAGAAAGACATATGATCAGGAAAATGAGTTTCTCATTTTCTTTTTATCTATTTTAACTCTTCATGGCTTATGTTCATGAACTTTCACCATGGAAAAATATGTGAATCCTGTGTTCATTTGAATATGTGAATACTGAGTTCATCGCATGAGATATATTTATTTGTATTCTTTTACATAATTTCTGATATTTCTTTTTCCACTATCCATGGTCAAGAATGTGATTCACACACTTTATGTTGTTAGCTCAGCCTTCCAGTATAATTTTGATACTAAGTCCATTGGTCAATATAATGAAAACCTTGAAGAAGTAAGTGTGAAAAAATGTGATGAGTGACCCAACCTTAAGAGAATTGGCAACCGAGGTTGGTAAAGAAGTTCCACTTGACTGTCCCATTGCAGGGTATAAGTCTTATAATGAGCTGGTTTCTAAAGAGGAGTCGAACAACAGTAAAATTTTATTTACAGTGTCATTTGTGTGAATTCTTTTTTTTTTCCTAACTTATGCGATTAAGTTTTTAGTATTATCTAATGTATGAATTGTTTATTGTTTTTTGATGAAGTATGCAAGTACTCGATTCCATTATTAAATGTGAATTAATTTGTTATATTTTTCAATTATTTGTTGTTTAGTTAATATTTAATATTGTTTAAATCGTTAATTACGAAGTAATGAAATGTTTTTTTATTTCAGTAGTTAGTGAAATAATTTAAATTCTTGTTCATGCATTAGTGTTATTAATTTTTATTATGAAGTGTTTAGTTTGTTTATTATTCAGCATAGCTAGCCATTTTGTGGCACACGCTGTATTTGATTGGTAGTCAAATGTATTATCCAACTAATTCGTCAAATGGTAAGCCATATTGCTATAATTCAAAAAAGATGTATATTGGTAAATAATATCAAAAGTGATGAAAAGCTGTATTTAATCATTTTTTTATTTTTGGTAAAAAAAAATCGAAGAGCATCAAGCTCTGGCTGTATACACATAGATAAATTGTTTGAATTAGAAGTTATTCAAATAAATGCAATTGAGATTTTCCACTTGCCACTTGAGTTCCATTATTTTCCTGCATTTTTTCCCGGCTAGTCGCGACGTCATGTGCAATTAATTCATCTTTTTTTTCCCTTGTAATTGACATTTAGTTTCAACTGTTTGTCTTTGACTTTTCTCCCTCCTCTTTCGAAGAGTGGAATAGAAGTCCCTGATCATCTCACGTCTGAACAAGTTTGGACTTTGGAATTGATGTCATTATCTCATTTCAGTTTCCATCATTCATATCCATTATTATTACTAAATGCAATTTATTTTATAAAATAAATAGCTTTTGTTTTTGTAGTCGATCAGACCAATATAATAACACTTTCATTATTAATGTTTCATAAGAACAACCATATGATATATATTGCTAGGGAAATGATAATTATACTCATAAAGTATAGGATACTATGTCGACTTATATCATCTATCATTGAATGTATCGTGGACTCTACTTGATCTCATTTAATGATAGATGAAGTGTGAGTCATAACGGTATCCCACACTTCATAATTACAAATAGTATTACTCCTATTGCTAAATCACTAGTTTGTAATATATTGCACTTGATTATTTATTGAACAGAAATGAAAGCCCATATCATACATTATATTGACTTTTTATTTGTCTGGGCAGCTAGCACCTAACTAGCTAAACTAGCAAATATGGCGACATCGACATTGAGCAAACTGTGAAATGATAAAACAATATCCAGCACTACTTCCATGTGGGAACCTCAAATCACATTGAGCCTGGCACTGCTCGTCAGTGCACACTTGGCTTATGCGTATTGTTGCTTCGCATATTTTGTAGTAGTCAACGTTACTGCTCTCGCTATTACCATTGTAATAAGTCCTCATCACCATATCTTCATGTAATGAGTCCTCCTCAGCCGCCACCACAACTGTACTACAAAATCCTACATAAAAAAGACAAGTTATCAAGATTTAGAATTTGAAGTTAGCTAGTGTCAGCAAATTATTATAATTTCAGTTTTATGAATTTTTTTTAAAAAAAACAATGGCTAGTATAATACAAGGGGGTGTATATTAACATACCTGATATAAACAGGAGAAGGAGAACTAAATGCACAGCAGAGAGTTTGATCATTTTGGGTTAAGTGATCGACGCATTTTGCAACATAGTTTTCTTGTTGTATTTATACAAAAAAAAATGCCCCCATTTCTTTGTCTCACCTAATTAATTTTGCCACCTAGTCAATATCTTTTTTTGGTAGTATGGTCAATATCTTTTAATGTGTGTGATGTAAGAGTTGACTTGGTATTGAAGGATCCAAGGTGTAGTATTTTCTCTGTCCTTAAATAATTGTCAAATTTTAAATGCTCATTAAAATTAAGAAAATAGCTGAAAAAATATCAAAATTAGAAGAATGCTAAGAATAATTTACTAAATTGTCTTTGTTTCTCTCTTATCCTTCATTAATTTCTCTCTTTCTCTAATAGTATTTAATAGGGTATTATTAGAAAAAATTAATTAATGCTATTTAATTTTTTTTAAATGGATAATTATTTTTAGACAAAGAAAACTTTTGAAATAGGCAATTATCGAAGGGCGGAGGGAGTAGATAGATTTGATAAATACAATATACTTTCTTTTGCTATGAACAATTTTTTTTTTTATATATTATGGGGTTTGCTATAATCAAGAGATTAATCTTGACAGTACTCTCAAAAGTTTATAGGGTGACCACTCCTAATAGTATTATTTTTCATACACGTGAATGTCCAGATCAAACGTAGAAACTCATGCTTAAGGGAATTGTGAGCCCTTTTTACTCAGATCAACACCTCGTTGGTGCTACAAGTTTATACTTATAGTAAAAAAAATAAAAGTTGAGTAAGTGAATTTTTTTTGGTCTTAGTATTTTCAATTTAACATCAATTTAATTCTAACAAAATTTTAGACATCAATTTAATCCTAGGAAAAAATTTTGACATTAATTTACTCCTACCATTTTTTTATTTTCATATCAATTTAATCATTACATTAAAGTGGAGATCCAATAAAGTCACTAAATTGATATTAAAGTAAAACATGTTAAGACAAAATCACTGTAAATTTTTTTATTAAGACCAAATTGATGTTTAATTAAAAATATTAGCATAAAAGGTTATTTACTAAAAAAAAAAGAAAAAAAATACATATTGAATCAATTTTTTTCGTTCGAAGAATGAATCACCTTTTAATATGTGTGGGGTGAGCTTATCAATTATTTTTGTCTTTTACGATTGTGATGTGCTTATATAGTGTTTGGTCAAAGATGTGGGAAGTTTTTTTAATAATATTAATGGTGTTTGGGTATCTGTATTGGTATGAAATGGGGTTTTGGGGAGATTTGAATTGATATGGTATTTTACACATAAATCGCTCATTAACAGAAATTTGTACGTAATGATTTAGGGTATTATTTTTTTTTAATAAAATCACTACATAGCGATTTGTGTATAAAAAATATCAATTTTTAATTGAGATCGCACATAAATCACTATGTAGTGATTTATATTAAAAAATACCATATTACACCTGAATTTTATAAATTTCAATATTATACTTAAAATACCACCCTACACCCATATTTAAAATAATGCCCTATAAGATGTACTTATCATTTGTAGTATTGGTTTTATCTAGGCTTGGGCCCAATGGAGCAAACCAGAACTTAGAGACTTCAACTGTAGTACAAAAAAGGAAAAGTGTAGTATCAATTGCCCAAGTCCTTGGAAAAAAATCCCTGGCATTGAAAAGAAAACTAGCGTTTATTTTATATGTATAAATGTGTTTCAATGTCGAAATTTCATACCATCTTATCATACATGAATTTTAATCATTTATTTTCACCAGTTTCCATCATCCATATCCATTATTATTACTAAATGCAATTTATTTTATATAAAAAAATAGTTTTCGTTTTTGTAGTTAGACCAATATAATATAGCACTTTAATTATTAATGTTTCATGAGAACAACCATATGATATACCCTGCTAAATTGCTAGTTTGTAATATATTGCACTTGATCAGTTATTGAACAGAAATGAAAGCCCATATCATACATTATATTGGCTTTTATTTGTCCAGGTAGCTAGCATACCTAGCTAGCAGATGTGGCGACATCGACATCAAGCATACTGATAAATGGTAGAACAATATCCAGTACTTCCCCGTGGGAACCTCAAATTACATTGAGCCTGGCACTGCTAGGCTATGCACTCTCGGCTTATGCCTATAGTTGTGCCACATAGTCTACAGTAGTCAACGTTACTCCTCTCGCTTCTATCATTGCAATGAGTCCTCACCACCATATCTTCATGCAATGAGTCCTCCTCACCCGCCACCACAACCATACTACTCCAAAATCCTACACAAGAAAGATGAGTTATCAAAATTTAGAATTTGAAGCTAACTAGTCTCACCAAATTATTATAATTTCAATTAAAAAAAAACAATGACCAGTATATACAAGGGGTGTATATTAACATGCCTAAAATAAATAGGAGAAGGAGAACAAAATACACAGTAGAGAGTTCGGTCATTGTGGGTTAATTAATCGAGGCATATTGCAACACAGTTTTCCTGTTGTATTTATACGAAAAAAGCATGTCCCCTATTTCTTTGTCTCACTTAATTAATTTTGCCACCTGGTCAATATCTTTTTTTTGGGTAATATGTTCAATATCTTTTAATGTGTGTGTGATGTAAGAGTTGACAAAGTATCAAAGTAAAGGTGTGGTACAAATTGAAATTAAGAAAATAATTGAAAAAATATCAAAATTAGAAGAATGTTCAAAATAATTTACTAAATTGCCCTTGTTTTTCTTTTCTCCTTCATTAATTTCTCTCTTCTCATTCACTGGTCAATTTCTTTTGCTATAAACAATTTTTTTCTAATGGGTTTACTATAAGCAAGAGATTAATCTCAACATTACTGTCAAAAGTTTATGGGGTGACCCCTTGTAATAGTATTTTTTGTTCATACATGTAAATGCCGAGATCAAACCTAAAAACTCATGCTTAAGGGAACCGTGAGTCCCTTCTACTCGGATCCACACTTTGTTGGTGCTAGAAGTTTATACTCATAGAAAAAAAATTTGAATAAATAATTTTTTTGTCTTAATATTTTTAATTTGATTCTAACAAAATTTTAGATATCAATTTAATCCTAGCAGAAATTTTTACATCAATTTAGTCCTAATATTTTTTATTTCAATATCAATTTAATCATTACATTAAAGAGGAGATCCAATAAAGTTACTAAATTGATATTAAAGTAAAACATGTTAGGACAAAATCAATGTAAATTTTTTTATTAAGACCAAATTGATGTTTAATTAAAAATATTAGCATAAAAAAGGTTATTTACTAAAAAAAAGAAGAAAAAAAATACACATTGAATCATTTTTTTTTGTTCGAAGAATGAATCACCTTTTAATGTGTGGGTGAGCTTATCATTTATTTTTGTCTTTTACGATTGTGATGTGCTTATATAATGTTTGGTCAAAGATGTGAGAAGTTTTTTTAATAATGGAGTTTGGGTATCTGTATTGGTATGAAATGGGGTTTTGGGAACATTTGAACTGATATGGTGTTTTACTTTTAAATATCTCATTAACACAAATTGCTATGTAGTTATTTAGGATATTATTTTTTTAATAAAATTACTACATAGCGATTTGTGTATGAAAAATACCAATTTTTAATTAAGATTGCACATAAATCGCTACGTAACGATTTATATTAAAAAAATACCATATTATACATGAATTTTATAAATTCCAATATTATACTTAAAATACCACTCTACACCCATATTTAAAATAATGCCCTCTAAAATGTACTTATCATTTGTAGTATTGGTTTTATCTAGGCTTGGGCCCAATGGAGCAGACCCACACATAGAGACTTCAATTGTAGTACCAAAAAAAAATGTGTAGTATCAATTGCCTAAGTCCTTGGGAAAAAAAATCCCAAGCATTGAAAAAGAAAACTAGCATTTATTTTGTCATGTATAAATGTGTATTTATGTTGAAATTTCATATGATCTTATCATACGTGAATTTTCATCATTTATTTTTGCCAGTTTCCACCATCCATATCCATTATTATTACTAAATGCAATGTATTTTATAAAATAAATAGTTTTTCGTTTTTGTAGTTGGACCAATATAATATAGCACTTTAATTGTTAATGTTTGATGAGAAGAAACATATGATGTACATTGCTAAATCACTAGTTTGTAATATATTGATTGTAATCCATTAGTTATTGAACATAAATGAAAGCCCATATCATACATTATATTGAATTTTTATTTGTCTGGGCAGCTAGCATACCAAGCTAGCTAAGCTAGCAAATGTGGCGACATCGACATCGAGCATATTGATAAATGGTGGAACAATATCCAGCACTTCCCTTTGGGAACCTCACATTACATTGAGCCTGGCACTGCTGGGCTATGCACGCTCGGCTTATGCCTATAGTTGTGTCGCATAGTCTGTAGTAGTCAATGTTACTCCTTTTGCTTCTACCATTGCAATGAGTCCTCACCACCATATCTTCATGCAATGAGTCCTCACCCACCACCACAACCGTACTACTCCAAAATCCTACACAAGAAAGACGAGTATCAAAATTTAGAATTTGAAGTTAACTAGTCTCAGCAAATTATTATAGTTTCAATTTTTTTTTTAAAAAAAAACAATGATCAATGTTATACAAGGGGTGTATATTAACATACCTGATATAAATAGGAAAAGGAGAACAAAATGCACAGCAGAGAGTTTGGTCATTGTGGGTTAATTGATCGAGGCATATTGCAACACAGTTTTCCTGTTGTATTTATACAAAAAAAGCTGCCCCCATTTCTTTGTCTCACTTAATTAATTTTGCCACCTAGTCAATATCTTTTTTTGGGTAATATGTTCAATATCTTTTAATGTGTATGATGTAAGAGTTGACAAAGTATTGAAGTATTCATGGTGTGGTACTTCTTTCATTCTTGAATGATTGTCCAATTTTAAATACATATTAGAATTAAGAAAATAATTGAAAAAATATCAAAATTAGAAGAATGTTCAAAATAATTTACTAAATTGCCCTTATTTCTCTCTTCTCATTCACTATGTCTCTCTCTTCCTCCAGTAGTATTTAATAAGATATTATTAGAAAAAATGATTAATGCAACTTAAATTTTTTAAAAGGATAATTATTTTTAGATAAATAAATTTTTTGAAATAGGTAATTATTCAAGTACGAAGGGAGTAGATAGATTTGATAAATACTTTCTTTTGCTATAAACAAATTTTTTTTATTTTTATATAATGGGGTTTGCTAAAAGCAAGAGATTAATCTTGAGAGTACTATCAAATGTTTATGGGGTGACCCCTCGTAATAGTATTTTTCGTTCATACACGTAAATGTCGAGATCAAACTTAGAAACTCATGTTTAAGGGAATCATGAGTCCCTTTTACTTAGATCAACACTTCTTTGGTGCTAAAAGTTTATACTCATAGAAAAAAAAATTTGAGTAAATAATTTTTTTTGTCTTAATATCTTCAAATTGATTCCAACAAAATTTTAGACATCAATTTAATCCTAGCAGAAATTTTTACATCAATTTAGTCCTAACATTTTTTATTTCGATATCAATTTAATCAATACATTAAAGACGAGATCCAATAAAGTTACTAAATTGACATTAAAGTAAAACATGTTAGGACAAAATCAATGTAAATTTTTATATTAAGATCATATTGATGTTTAAGTAAAAATATTAGCATAAGAAAGGTTATTTACTCAAAAAAAAGCAGGAAAAAAAATACACATTGAATCATTTTTTTTTCATTCGAAGAATGAATCACCTTTTAATTTGTATAGGTGAGCTTATCATTTATTTTCGTCTTTTACGGTTTGTGATGTGCTTATATAGTGTTTGGTCTAAGATGTAGTTATCATTTGTAATATTGGTTTTATCTAGGCTTGGGCCCAATGGAGCAAACTCGCACATAGAAACTTCAATTGTTGTACAAAAAAAAGTGTAGTATCAATTGCCCAAGCCCTTGATAAAAAAAAAATCCCAAGCATTGAAAAAGAAAACTAGCATTTATATTGTCATGTGTAAATGTGAATTTTCACTAGTTTCCATCATCCATATCCATTATTATTACTAAATGCATTTTATTTTATAAAATAAATAGTTTTGGTTTCTGTAGTCGAACCAATATAACAGCACTTTAATTATTAATGTTTCATGAGAACAACCATATGATATACATTGCTAAATCACTAGTTTGCAGTATGTTGCACTTGATTAGTTATTCAACATAAATGAAAGCCCATATCACACATTATATTGGCTTTTTATTTGTTTGGGTAGCTAGCAGATGTGGCGACATCGACATTGAGCAAACTGTGAAATGGTAAAACAATATCCAACACTTCCTTGTGGGAACCTCAAATAACATCGGGCCTGACACTGCTGGTCAATGCACTTTCGACTTATGTCTATACTTGTGTCGCATAATCTGTAGTAGTCAACATTACTACTCTCACTACTACCATTGTCTTGAGTCCTCACTACCATATCTTTATGCAGTGGGTCCTCACCCATCACCACAACCGTACTACTCCAAAATCCTACACAAGAAAGACGAGTTATCAAAATTTAGAAGCTGAAGTTAGCTAATGTCAGCAAATTATTATGATTTCAATTTTTTAAAAAATAATACCAATATTATACGAGGGGGTGTATATTAACATGCCTGATATAAATAGGAGAAGGAGAACAAAATGCACAGCAGAGAGTTTGGTCATTTTAGGTCAGTTGATCGAGGCATATTGCATTGCAGTTTTCCTATTGTATTTATACAGAAAAAGCATGCCCCCATTTCTTTCTCTCACTTAATTAATTTTGCCACCTAGTCAATATCTTTTTTGGGGTAATATGGTCAATGTCTTTTAATGTGTGTGATGTAAGAGTTGACGAGTTATTGAAGTATTCAAGTTGTACTCTATTCTTTCTTGAATAATTGTTGAGTTTTAAATGTCTATTGGAATCAAGAAAATCATTGAAGAATATCCAAATTTAAAAAAGTTAAGATTAATTTACTAAACTGTCCTTGTTTCTCTCTTCTCCTTCATTAATTTCTCTCTTCTCATTCATTATGTCTCTTTCCTCCTCTAATAGTATTTAATAGGGGCATAATTAGAAAAAAATAATGCTACTTAAATTTTTTAAATGAATAATTATTTTTAGACAAAGAAAATTTTTGAAATAGAAAATTATTCAAGGATGGAGAAAATAGATAGATTTAATGAATACGAAATGCTTTCTTTTGCTATAAAAATTTTTGTTTTATTTTTATATTATAGGGTTTGCTATAATCAAGTTTGTTTCTTTTTGTTTATTTTTCATAGTATTCCCACTCAATTGATAAGAGATTAATCTTTGGGGTACTGGTAAAAGTTTATGGGAAAACCCCTCTGAATAGTTTTTTTTTTTTTCATACACGTGAATGCTGAGATCAAATCCAGAAACTCATGCTTAAGGGACTCGTGAGCCCTTTTTACTTAGATCAACATCTCGTTGGTGCTACAAGTTCATACTCATAGAAAAAAAAATAAAAGTTGAGTAAATAATATTTTTTGTTTGAATATTTTCAATTTGATATCAATTTAATTCTAACAAAATTTTAGACATCAATTTAATCCCAGGAAAAATTTTGACACCAATTTAGGACAAAATCTCTAAATTGATATTAAAGTAAAACATGTTAGGACAAAATAAAAAGGTGATTTTATCTAGTGTTTATATAGTGTTTGGTCTAAGATGTACTTATCATATGTACTAGTGGTTTTATCTAGGCTTGGGCCTAATGGAGCAAACCTGCACATAGAGACTTCACCTGTAGTATCAATTATGCCCCCCAAAAATAGTGTAGTATCAATTGCCTAAGCCCTTAACAACAACAAAAATAAAAAATAAAAATAAAAATTCCCAAGCATTGAAAAAGAAAACCTAGCATTTATTTTGTTATGTGTGTCCTTTTATGTCAAAATTTCATATGATCTTATTATAAATGAATTTTCACCATTTATTTTCTTTTGTTATTTGTCATATTTAGGTCCCATTATTTAATTAATAGTAAGAGATCACACATAATAAAGATATATAAAATTTCAATATGAGAATATTTATTCTCTTAGATTAAGAGTAAATAAATTATCAATTTGCTTTTGAAATTAACTTTTGTTACATATAATTTAATTTTAGACATAATTATGATATATATGGGTCGATATGAAGTGGTAAGGATAATGATTCTATTTTATATATATATATATATATATATATATATATATATATATATATAACCTTTTTAATCAATAACTTAGAAAATCTGCATTAACTAAGTGGTTGGCTTAAGGATTGGAGGCATGATTGTAGGGTGGTTTGGATGATATTTTAGGAGAAAAAAAAAAGATCTTTTTACAAGTAATATTTTTAGATAAGATACTTTAAAAAAGTAAAAATTATTTTATATTTAAATGTAATATTGAAGATATTTATTTATCATTAGATATCTTTTTTATGTTATAAAAATATATTTTTTTAGAAGATAGAAATTATTACTACTCCAAAAAATTTTTAAAACTTTTTTCCAATGATTCTATTTTTATTTACAAAATTTATCCAAAATATTAAAAAACACGAATTGATTTTTAAATTTTTTTTTTATCAAAATAATGGCTATGACTTATCAATTTTTATTAATTTATATTTTTTAATTGGAAAAAAAATATTATGACTTGTGACTCGTGAGTCGTGGGGAGGGTTTAGGGTTTTGTTGAAGTGAAATCAAATCAAATCAATCATCAAATCTTGGAGCGATGGCGTCGAGACCGGAGCTGGTGGCGCCGCCTGAGATTTTCTACGATGACTCTGAAGCTCGCAAGTACACCTCTTCTTCCCGTATCGTCGAAATCCAGGTTTCTTCTTCTTTTCCTTTCCTACACTCAATTCTGATTTCTAATTACGATTATGATTATCTATGAGATGCGATTACTAATCTGATTTCGTTTCTGTTAACTCAAATTAAACCCCCCCCCCCTCCCAAAAAAAAAAAAAAAATAGGCGTCGCTGTCAGAGAGAGCACTCGAGCTTCTTGCTTTGCCCGGTGACGGCATTCCTAAATTACTCCTTGACATTGGTAATTAATTACTCATCCTATCATCGTGATTAATTAATAGCTATGATTATGATTTTAAACTCTCGTTTGAATGCTTAATTGCCTTGCCTTGTTGTTTCTGTAGGTTGTGGATCAGGACTTAGTGGTGAGACACTCTCAGAGAATGGACACCATTGGATTGGTCTTGACATTTCCCCATCAATGCTCAGTATGTTTTTCAATTTTGTTCTAATAAAAGTTTGATGTTTTGTTACTCCTTAATTCCTATCTATCTTGCTTTTGCATTTGGTTTGTCAGTCATATTTTAATTTTACATTGTAGATGTTGCATTGGAGCGGGAGGTTGAGGGTGATCTTTTACTTGGTGACATGGGTCAGGTTAGTATTCACCCTGAAACAGCAAAACGCTTTCAGTTTCCTGGTAGCTCTGGATTTCTTGTACTTTATCTGTTTTACTGTTTTTTTATTTCTTTTCATTTTACCTTTGGTTTCAGGGTTTAGGGATTCGTCCTGGTGTCATTGATGGGGTCATCAGTATATCTGCTGTTCAGGTGTGCATTCATTGTTGTTGTTTTTTTTTTTTTTTGATGTCTTATTTTTTGGGATTTTGCATTAGTAGACGTTTTGCCTTAGAACTGGATTTAGCATTTGCCTTAACAAAGGGTTGCTTGCTGATAGTGAACCAAGTGCAGCAGAGGTATGCATAAGGACACTCCAGGAGCAACAAAAAATAATAATAATAATTATAATAAATGAGAAAAAGAAACCAAAATAGCTTACAGCAGAATGAGCACCATATTGAAAGTGTGAGCATAAGGCCTTTGAGAAGAGATTTTTAAGACTATGGGTTGGAAGAAATACTCAGTTTGAATGTTTGTACAGAGTATCCCTACATAGAGCAAAATTATAAAGATATCAAATCAATTTAAGCAAACTCAAGCAAGCCACTAGTATTGGGCTAGTGATGAAGGGGTTTGGGTAGTTTACATGAGTTCATGGATTGAAACCTTAGTGTCACTGATGTAGCAAAAATAAAGTCAAGTAACTGAATAGCTCATCCTGCATAGTAGCTCTTGTATATTTCAAAATTATACAATGATAATGATGACAAACGTTCAGTTTAAAATTTGTTTGTGACCGCCATCATACCAGTGTGATTTTGGTTTTTATCATTTGAATACGTCATGCTTTTCTACCAACCTTTACTGGGTTTGTCTCTTTCCATTCTTAATTTTGTGGAATTGTATGATGATGCAGTGGTTATGCAATGCTGATAAATCGTCTCACAATCCACGATTGAGATTGAAGTATGTTCCATTTCTTATTTGTTCTCCTGCTTTTAATTATTTCAATACCTCTATATTTTGAGTCTCTTTAAACTCCTAAGCACATCGAAAATTGCACAGATCTTATATTTGGATTGGACTATGTTGGAATCCATCACCCTTACTTATTTTCTCCAGTAACATATACCATCATTTTTTTTGTAGGGCTTTTTTTACTTCTTTGTACAGATGCTTAACAAATGGAGCTAGAGCAGTATTTCAAGTGTACCCTGAAAACATTGACCAGCGTGAACTGATTTTGAATGCCGCAATGCGTGCTGGCTTTGCTGGTGGTATCGTTGTTGATTACCCTCACAGGTAGAACAAATCTTACCTACCTACTAAGGCTTCATTTGTTTCATGAGGAATAATGTGTTAGAAAACATTTTCTGCATTTTAATACTTATTCTATCTTTCCACAATATGTTTTGTCTCCAAGTGTTTGGGGGTGTAATCATACTTTCTGGTCAATGTAATTTGGTCATGTGACAGATTAACTGTCCAGTGAAATTGATTCATATATGATTGTGACCTTTTGCTGAGCTAATGTAAAGAGTATTTTGAAGCTCAAGTGTTGTATGTGATTGTGATCCATTCCTCTGTTCAGTTGTGAATGGTGTTTTTGCTTCAACATTATTTATATGGAATTGTATGGGAAAGGATGGGAAGAGGATGGTTCAAAATGCATGATATGTATCTGTTCTTACATTGGTGCCTTGGTTATTCACTTCACACTTCAAATATGTATATATTTATTACCTATGGTCAACCCTCCTAATTCACTTGTATCTTTCACCTTTCCTATGTGCACGCTTCTGAAAAAAATTATTATATTTGGTTCTTGTGGTATTTTGTGTTTTGTGCTATGTTGTTTCTGGCTATGGTATCTGTTGAAAACATAATTGCCTAGCCTTATTGACTGTTGCTTTTCACTAATTAGAGTTTGTCTTGTGATAGTACTAAGAAGAGGAAAGAATTTCTTGTTCTCACGTGTGGTCAACGAGCAATAAATACATTGATGCCCAAGGGTAAAGACGAAGATGGGGAGAGTTGCTCTGATGATGACAGTGAAGATGAAGAAAATCAGACTGTGAGTCATGCCACATTTATGAATTCAATTGAGGGCTTTCAAAGCTTTCAGCCAGAATCATCTGGCATTGATTTATTCTATATTTGATTTAGTTTGTGGTATTTATAATCGCCACACCTGTTGATATGTTTCTTCTTTTCGCACATGAGCTTATAGTTCAGTTTATTTATCAAAAATAAAAATACTACAGGTACGTGTCTCAGACAGGCATAGACCCCAGAAGAAACACAAGAAAAATAAGAGCGGCAAGGGAAGGGAATGGTTGCTGAGGAAGAAGGAGCAGATGAGAAGAAGAGGCAATGCTGTTCCTGCAGATACCAAGTACACAGGTCGGAAACGAAAGGATCGCTTTTGATCTATTTGGCATTTGCAGCATACTTGCTTATTTATTAATGGGCATTACGAGGTGCATCTTGCTCCAGCCCTGAATGATGATTTTGCCTGCTCAATGAAAGTTCCTCAATCAAATCTGTAGGAGCTTTGGAGAATACCTTATGAACGAATTCTGGTGTGTTGTGATAATAGTTATTCTAGGATCCCGAGAATAAGACTTTGTGCTTTAAAATACAGGTAATCTTATAAAATCTGTCAATTTTGCATTAGCTGGGGACTTGGGGTGAGAACCAAATCTACATTTTTTTGTATGACGAGCTACATTTAGCTACCTGAATGTGTTCAAGTGATGAGTAGTTATAGGTTTTTTTCCGGTAACAGATGAGTATGAGTGGTTTGTGCATGCATTCTGTGTAGCTATTTTTTCGGGACTGATATGCACGCCATTGGACGGGAAATACACGAATAGAATTATTTATTATTATTTTTGGGTGCAAAATTTAATGAATCGTGATTATGCGGTTAGCAAAATTAATCATTTGCCTTCATATGGTGACTTGTGCTAGTGGCCTATTTGAAATAGGTTTTGTGCGCTACTTTGATATTGTCTATCTATCTATTTAGTGATATAATATGAAAATTGGGAGTTTCATTCTACGATCAAGTCAACATGAGTAAAATTGAAAGTTCTGTTATTAATCTGAATAATGCGACTGTGTTCGTAGTTTTTCATTTTATTTTTCCTGCAGATTCTGTTTTCCAAAATATATTTTTGTGTGTATTTTTGGGGTGTGGTTTTGAAACCATTGAACTGAATATTTTTCTGAATAAGTTTAATTTTAATATATTGGTTGGTAATATTAAATTCATTTATGTTTTCATTCAATTAAATTCTTACATTTGTATAATTTTATAAATAGTAAATATAAAATTTAAGTATTTTTATTAATTTAATAATATATGATTAAATAACAGTATAAAAAATATATAAAAATTAAACTAAAAAAAATGAAAATTTTTCCCTGGTATAAAGAGCACAATCCTTTTTCTTCTTACCAGAAGAAAAAGGAAGAAAAAGGACAACAAAATAAACACTTAACATCACATTGATGTTGTTATTCTACAACCAACTCCATCTTGTAACCTGATGGCTATTCACATATTTGATTTTTATTTTTTATTTGATTTTTATTTTTTATTTTTAAAAAATAGAAAGAAGGTTGTCGCAGTCTTTATTATAAACTATTTCTATTTCATACTCGGATTAATCTAAGTGCATGCTACGCATTCTAATTTTTTGCGAGCATCCGGACTAAAGATGTATTTTGGGCACCACACCGGCTTTAATACGCACGAATTGTTGGGAAAATAAGTCACTTTTCCTCCTTTAGAACTACCCTAAATAGAGAAATAAAACAGAAACACAACCACAACACAAGAACTTAACGTGAAAAACTCCAAAATCGGAGAATAACCACGATTGTTGTCAATCGATAACCAGAGAATAACACTATGTGAAAATTTTTACAACACATAGACTTCTCTCTCAAACACCCTATCGACCTCCCAGTACACTCATACTCTCCAAAGCAAATATCTAAACTACATCTTACAGAGAAAAGAAAGAAAGTCAGACACATACTTAAAGTGTTTTCGACTGGTGCAAGTTGAAGCAAAGAACTTGGGTTCATATATATAGCCATGACCTCCCCTCTCCACTTGCAATCCTAGGCAATGTGAGACTTCTTTCAAGATGTTTTATTTCAACCAAAACCAACACGGATAGGTCTGATAATGTTAACAATGCCATTCTCTGATATCCTATATCCTTCTTCGTACACATGGAGTGAAAGTGTAAAATAACCACCAACCATTTAACTTAATCGTGCTCAATTAACTCAACATGCAAACATGACTCCATGAGGACTAAGGGGCAGACATAAAGCAGAGGGAGCAATTGAATTCAAGAATCCTTGACTGACCTCAGCCCTTATCTCCAAGGACACCAGAAATTAAGTAAAGAAATCTCACTCAGTAAATTTACACCAGGAAGGGTTTCCTTCCAAATAGTTAACACGAACAATAATTCAAACCATTTACTTGCACGATATTACATTAAAGTTTTCCCAATATGTATGCATACGCTGCTGTATCTCGAAGCAGCCTTTGAATGTGGAAGCTATGCCAATCAAGATTGCATATATGAAACCACAGGAGAAGTTAGCAAATGTATATATAATAGCAGGTATCTCCTGTGATGCACAAGACATGTTAGCTGTGGTTTTTCCATGCGGCAGAAGCACTATTGTCATCATGATCCAGGCGTTTGGTTCTCTGCATGCAAAACTTAGGATAAGGAGATGAGTTGATACATTAAGGGACAGCAAGTTTCCTCATTCCACAAATTTAACCAGTTATTTGTTTTATTTGCCCAGTCGCATTAGCTTCCACAAAAGTCATCATAATTTATTAAAAAACATCAGAAAAAGGTGAAAGAAACCTAATATCTTCTGTCAATTCTGCTTCTTAAGACTAATAAAACATTGAGTTCTTCTACTGGATTATTATCTGACACCACCCTGAGAGATTAAAAATGGTTCTTTTATCCCAAGTTGGAAAGGGTGGAGTGGGGGGTAGGATGAGTGTCTTGACTCGATCCCAGTCTACCACAAGGAAGAAGAGAGAGTCAACATGGCTAGAATACACATGTTGGGCAAAGAGAGTCTTCTGACTTTCTGCCTAATTAGAGCACTCCAACTTCGGCCATCAATATCAGCATAATCTCATTCAATTCAAAGGTAGATTTACAAATTACAATATTAAGAAAGAAAGAGGAAGATTGTCAGTCTCTGTCACCCTGCATTGACTCTTTCCCCCGGTTTCAAATGAAAGTTGAGACCATTATTTATTTTCAAATGTATAAGAAGTAATCCTCGTTTTTTTTTTTTATCAGGTAACATGCGACCTACCCTAATTATATATAAACAGAAAAATGTGATTGTTCTTTGTGTGAAAGAAACAGGACGCAATATCAACCAAGTAAACCAAAGTATGCTACACACCTCCAAACAGCTGTTCAAAACGAGCCACAATGTGGTTTCCGTAAGTGTATTTTTTCAAAGCATGAGCATGAACTCTTATACGAGAAAGTATCGTTGCTCTCTGATTTTCAGAACAGATCTCAATAACCTTCTGGACCACATAATTTGCAAATTGATCTTTCATTATTGTCTACAATGAAAATCAAGTACAGTTTAGTAAGCAAGAGTCCAAACCCCAAATTGTGTGTCACACCAGTTATAAATGAACCTTAATAGTTAGCATAATTCACAGTAAATGTAATGCTCAATAACTTCCTCTGATTGCAATAATCAGAAAGACCTCAACGATACTAAATAAGTTATAATAATAGTCATATATGGAAGGATTGATGTTTCTAACACATAATTAGCCTAGAAAAAGGACCTTAGTGCAGTTTTAGAGCTAACACAATCAACCAACTTAAAAATGAACCTTGGCGAATCTAGGTCAGTCAAATAAAACAGTAAAACAGCTGTCATAAAAGCTTTCTGACCTGACTATATGATTTAGTTATGGGTACAGCATTCGACAAACTAGTGAGGGGAATTCAAGTCCCCTATGTGCAAAATAAACTTTTTATTAATATGTAAATGTGATTTAGCCTTGTTAAATTTAGACTTACCAATAAAATATTTTGTTCATCATGCCCTACAATCTCTGCAATTAATAATTGCCTTTCTGCGTCATCACCGTACTCTAAACATTTCTCAACAACATTGGATGCAAACTTATGCTGGCTCAATTGTACAATATGTCCTTAAAGCTTGCTAATAATTTGTCCCGTTTCCTGAGGTTTCCCTCTCTCCAGCACATGCTGCAATAAAAGAAAGCATCATAACTAAACAAATGAAAAGAAAAATTCTCGTCAACAGACCATACAAATATCCCGCGTGCAAAATAGCTAATGTTAGCTATGTAAATCGTAGAATTCACTATCTATATCATTTCAAGAGTAGTAATACATTCTATAAAGCTATTGTAAAAATTTATCAATTAACACATACGTAAGTATTATCTCACACAAAGCCCATGGAGAGGTGGAGGGAGAGGCAGGTGCTTTATGGCTGTCTTAATTGTCGCAGAGATACTGTCACCAAAACAACCATCGCACCGCATTCTTTTACAAAAACAACCATCACCCCACAATTTCTTTAACAAATTATAAGGAATAAGGAGTTCCTTCAAAATGGGCTAATAGCATGTACAGGATGATATACAAGATGATCTAGAAAATAAAATAAATAGAAAAGGCAACAGAAAAAAAATTATCCAAGTAGAAAAGGAATAAACCTATAATAAAATTTTAGAATAATGTCATGTTAAAATGTAATCTTGAAACAGAAAATTCAAGAGAACTTGGGAACAAAAGTAAATGCAAAAATAGAATAGAAAAGAAGGAAAAAAGAAAAACTTTGAAGAGTGAAATAGCAATGTAACAACTGCCAAAACTGCCACAATTAATGATATTTTAAAGCCACAGCAGGACTTACTATAGATATAATCATAGTGCAGTCGCTTGTAGCCACTTATAATTGTAACAACCACAAGCTGCTAATAATCAACCTTACAAGAAATGGAGAGTGAGAGAGCGCAACTAACCTGGGTTACATGATTACCATACTGGTCCTGAGCAAGTGCACAAACTGACTCCAAGATCTCATCCACAATAAACTGACATTCAACCTCATCTGAGCAATGCTCAAGAACTCTCTACATGAAACATTATCAGTAGGACTAAATGAAAAACCAAAGAAATTTTATCTCTTCTAGGGAAACGGGAATTGCAATAACCTTACCTGTATGACTCGGCAACCATAAGGATGTGTAGATAGACTAGCAACTTGACCACGAAATGCAGATATTATAAAGCCAATTTTTTTGGTTGGAATAGATTCAATGCACTTCTGTATTACATGATTCCCATTTTGATCACGAACACATCTCATAACATTTCCACCTAGCTCATGAACAAGCTGAGCTTTCTGTTCGAGATCAATAACTTCAAGCGCCTGCCAGACCAGAATAGAAATAAAATAATATTATCTCTACTATAGAATAAGTAATACCGTAAAACAAAACATGTTCCAAGCTTGGAGGTAGCTGATATGTCTTAAACTTCTTATGCAGCTTTTAAGGTAAATAAAACTGAGTACCAAGAATAATTCAAGAAAGAGGCTTCCCAGTTCCCATAACTTGAGCTAGTTGAGCAGGTATAACATGCCTACTATACTTATATCAGAAAATATATGCCTAATATACAAGCATAAACCACACACTATCCAATAAAAATGTTAAAACATAGCACAAAGAGGAAGAGCAGAAGAAGCACAACACTCCTTTGTCATATTGGATTAAATGATTCAGCCACTAGGACGAGATTTGAGTGATACTTATAATATATGAGGAGCTAACTCATCATGTTTTCCCATCTTTAATATTAAACCAAAATCCAAGGGCATGAATTCAAAAGTAATATGAAACTCGACACATTTTTTTCCCCATTTTCACAGAGTGTCCAAAGCAACAGAATTTCTTGTGAAAAAGCTTAAAACTATATCAAGATTCAACTTCGGGTGTGTTTGTGGGTTTGAGTTTTGAGCAGAAGGATGGGAACGGAAGGGATTTGTAATGTTAAATTTTAAAATTTTACTCTACAAACTCCTTCACTTTCTTTCCAAAAATCAAACTCACAAACATACCCTTAAGCTTTCAATTCAAGGTTTCATTTGTAGCCAAAACTTCTCCCCATTTTGAACTTTCTTCCAAACCAAACAAATCACACTTTGAAAGAAAACATAGAAACAACAAAGTTACGATAAAGCAGTCTGTCAACCTTCAATAGTGGCACTGCACATTCTTCAATAGAATAATCAAAAGTTTTAAAAAAGCAAGCATTAGCTGAGCACCAAGTTCAAACAATTTGATAGGACACTAGGCCTTATGTTATGCCTTTGATTAGTTTGGAGTTAATTGTTAGGAGTTAGTATAAATAGAAGGGAAAGGAGAGACTGACTGGGTGTGGAGAAAATTAGAAGTTGAGAGACTAGGAGAGGAAATAATCTCTCGAATACCCCTCACCATTGTATTCTCTTTAAAAAATAATACACA
Source organism: Dalbergia cultrata (assembly GCA_031216105.1). Lineage (NCBI taxonomy): Eukaryota > Viridiplantae > Streptophyta > Magnoliopsida > Fabales > Fabaceae > Dalbergia > Dalbergia cultrata. The sequence continues at coordinate 55,965,790 of CM062347.1, forward strand.
TTTGAGTTTTCTTGTATACACTGATCCAGTTCTAACACAATCTAAGACTCATGGGGAGGAGGAGCCATTCCTATAGCTGTCAAGGAAGCCTAAAAATAGGACGAGCACTACAGCATAAGGAAAATCCTAGTATAATATAACATTTATCAGTTTTAACGTTCTTTGCACTTGTGATTCTTTTATTTTACAGAACTCAATTGCAGTCACAGTGGTGAAATTCTTTTCTGATGTATTCGCGCTTCATTTCACATTTTATTTATTGTTTCCCCACAAGAAAAGCCGAATTTGCGTTGAGTTGGCTTCACCCTTATATATCTTGGACAACTACAATAGTGTACTATAAAAACTGAGGTATCCATATATTGCAATTACTGTCAAGACATGCAGCTAAAATAAATATATATATATATATATATATATACACACACACTAATGTCATAAAGCTACACAAATCAATATGTATTACATACCTTTTGGATTACACGACAACCATACATTTGCAGACTTAAAGGCAGTATCTGACCAGCAAATCGATTTGCAAGTTCCTTCCTCTGCTCACCGCTTCCATACTCAAAAAACTATGCACGGGAGGAAAGGACACATTAAATCATAAGATTCCAAACACCCATAAAGCTACTATTAAAGTGAACAACAATGCACCACACTTGAAATACACACCTTCTGGATTACGTAGTTACCAAATACATCAGTCATTAATTTAGAAGCATGTGGAAGAACCTCTTTGAACACCAATGCCTTCTCTTCCATGCCACAACTTTCCAACTTCTGCTGTATAAATCGGCTCCCATGCTGATCAGTGCTCGAGTTAAAAATCACAGTGAACTTGATTTCCAAAGCCAAGAGATTGATAACATGATAAGTGAAAGACAACTGAAAAGATTACTTGCCTAAATTCAATAATATGTCCAATGATATCAGAAAGCTCAAATCTGCGACCTTTTCCAGATTTTAACTCTTCAAGGAAAGTAACAATTTTCGGGTTATGAGCACTTTCAAAGGCTCTTTGACCTTGCCATCCAAATGATATACCTCCAGTTCTACCAGAAGCTGGAGAAAGTTTCATTTCATTCCGTCTGCCAAGAAGGCCAGGGCTGCTTTCTGAGCATCCTGACAATGCTGGAGTAGAAAGTGGGGAACTTGGATACTGCATTACAAAGCCCATACTTGGTGGGTGTCCAAGATAACTAGGAACCATTAGCCTACCACTACTTGGGTTCAAATTAGCACCACTTCTCTGATGATGCAATTTTTGGTCATCCAAAGAGGCACCAGTATTGGGCCTTTTTTGTGAATCAAAAGAACCAATTTGGCTTCCACTTACTCTCGGTGCCAGTGAATGACCAGAAATACTATTTCCCTTCACAAAAGGTTGCTGATGATATTGCATGTAAATAGGATTACCAAAAGAAGGCTGTAGAGGATATCCAAATTGCCCGAGGAACTTTTTTGAATGTACCATTTCAGCTCTATGTGAAATGCTTCCCCCAGTAGAAACCCCTGGTGCATGTGGAGTAAAATTGGAACCAGTAGCCCCATCAACAAGTGGTACAACTGCAACACCATGAGGAGGGTACGAAGAAATATATGGAGGAATAATTGTTGGATTATAAGTGTATCCACCTACATATTGCGGAGGAAATATGCCTGAGGCCTGCAAATTAGTGTAAAATGGATTTGCTGAGGTCATATAAGCTGCTGCTGTGGCATACAGTGGAGAAGTATACCCTGATGACTGCAGTAGTGGCTGTTCATCAGATGAGAACTTGCCGGGATTTTGATAAAATTGTTCCATACCAACAAGTGCATAATTTTCACTTTGTGAATTGGTGCTAGGAACTTTGCATGGATTGTTGTGTTGCTGGTGTTGCATCATATTATTCTGGCAGCTGTTGTTAAATTTATGTTCATAACTATGGCTTTCTGAATTTGGTAGATTAGATACACTTAGAGCTCTTAGTTGAGACTCAACAACCAGAACATCTAAGTCACTAAAGCCCATGCTTCCTGTGGATTCAAGCGATGATGAACTTGCAATAGGGGCAAGGGAATCAACAGTTGATGACAGCCTTATATCTTCTACACCTACAAATTCAGTAGCATCAAGTGTAGTGATAGGGGGGTCATGAGAAGAACTGGAACCAGCACCTAAGTCGATTAGTTCATCCACCACTCCAGGAGACTTATTATGTAGAGGTGACATGGTATGGGGAAAATCTTCCTGAAAGATTGATTTTCAAAACAGATAAAAAGAAAATTAAGCATTCACGATCAGAATATTAATCTGGAGGAGGCAAAAAGAAAAGTCAAGTGGTTGACTGCAGTCAAATCTTGGACTTAACCACTTGAGAAAAGTAAAAGAAAAAAATATCCACAAACATGGGATCAATATTCACTGCAGCAGCGAAGAGGCAAAATGAAAAGAAAATAAATGAGGTAAAGTAGTAAAATTCTGACATACAATGTTTAAATGAAAGCAGGTGTAAGAAATGGAACCAAATCTATATTTTACAAGCACAAAAATGTACAGATTTCACAAATTCAGAAGTTGATATCAAAGTAATCACCAGTACCAAACTAACCATATTTTTGTGCTGAGAAGGCACTGAAGGTGCATCCTGTCTATGCCATATTCCACTAGTCTTATTGAACTCATTGTCATATGACTGCTGAAGTGAATCATCCTCTGACTCCTCCTTGCGTGTTGCAAGAGTCCCATGTGACAAATGAAAAAATCTTTTACCACTATCATCAGCAGAACACAATCCCCAATTATTGCTAAAACTACCAACAATATGGTGTGCCAGACAGCAATTTTCCCATGATGTAAGTAGGGGAGAAAGTCAAGGACTTAGGTTGACATTGGAAAATTGCTATGCTAAATAAGCAAGATCATCAAGTGATTGGTCTTTAGACTCACATATTTGCATAGGCCTGTTCAAAGTTTCCAAGCTCGCATTGTCGGCAGTTTTATGGGATAATAGGTTTTCTATGGCCAGAAATGAGCCTTCCATGCTTGGAGGTGCACTGCCACTGCGATTGGGTACTGCATCCTTTCCACTGCCATGAAACCCATGGCTCTTCAAAAGTATGCCCAACTCCTCTGTCACCATGTTAGGAGTCGATGGACCAAAAGTTGTGGCTTCCTTAAGAGAGGGCCATTGCCCCCCAGCTTTTGAGATTCTGATTGGACTCTCAGTTGCCATACTACTGGTAGATTACTTTGCCCATTCTTTTGTAATGGAAATGAGAAATGTCACATTGTCTCCTGAAGTGCACCCAATTTTTTTTTTTTTTTTGGATCACCATAAACCAATAATGATAAATAAATTCATTGCACTGGAAAAGTGACCATGTATAGTACAAGAAACAAGAATACTTATGGTATGTTTGTGAGTTTGAATTTTGGAGGGGAGGGGAGGACTTGTAATATACTTTTACACTACAAGTCCTCCTCTCCCCTCCAAAACCCAAACTCACAAACATACCCTTAAGAAATAATACAGCGACAAAAGGAATATTGCCACAATTGAATATTTCACATGAATTTGCAGGAGCATTAGTCAACAGCTCTATTTGGATAAAGCCACGTACCAATTTATACAGGGTTAGATCATGGCATTTAATTCCTTAAAGTCTCATAACCATTCAAAGTAAATGTGAAGGCAATAAGGCATTCATATCGTACTGAATTGGAGTTTGGCATGTGATTGTCAGCATCCATACCCATCTTTCGTGCACAAGAACCATATCAAACGCAACCCCACCTACATTTGAATTGGACAGACAGGCAATATAAGACAAAACTGTGGAAAATATATAACCTTAAATATCCAAGACCGAAAAGAAATGAAAGTAACTGAAAAAAGTACAAACATGAACATTGATCCCCCCCCCCCCCCAAAAAAAAAAAACCAAAAAAAACAAAAAAAAGAACTAAGTGTGCACTTAGTCAAACCTTGGCATATGATCAACTACAAGCAACAGCAGTATAAGCAGAATTCAATTTACACTAGAAATGAATTCCCCCTATAAAACACACTAACAAGCAAGCTCAAGCTCACTTCACTAATTCAAGCTGAACATTCCAACTTTGTCAAAGGCCAAACAAGTAACAGGCCCTAACATGATCACAAAACAAGTATCATCAATTCATCATTCATCACAGCAGCACCCCATACCAATTAGCAATTCTTAATTTCACATGAAAAAAACAATTTTTTTTTTAAAAAAATAGCAGAAAGAGTGAAATTCAGAAAAACAGGAATAATAAAAATGAAAATACCATGCATGCACATGCAGAAAAGGATGGGAATCAAAAGGAGGGAAGCAGTTGAAGCATGGAGAAAAGGAGCCAAACCTTGCTTTTGGAGCTTTCAAGTAGTGGAGAAGGTGAAGAATTGAGTGTTATTGAAACCCTAGATTCTATTCGGAGCAAAATTTTAGAGAGAGAGAGAGAATATGGGTGAAACTGCAGTAGAAGAAGTAACAAGATTTTGGAAGTGCGTTTGTATTTTAAGTATTAAAGCATAGTTTAATTTCAATAAGTATGGAGTAGCCTAGTTCACTGGGCTCTCATCTAATAATAGAGTTTGCAAAGAATATATAGACGCAATTTTACCTTCGCTTTGTAAAGATGTTATTTCCAAAGCTATTGCATTGAGATTCATCTTTCATATAGTTTAATTTCTATGTTAGCTTAAAATTAGTTTATATTATGTTCAATTATAATATATAATATGACGATAAGTCACTTAGCTAGTGATAAGTGATTTAGGTGCGTTAAGATTTTAGATTTAAATTTCATTACAATTGGTATAATTTTAAAAGTATATTATCACATAACTTTTTATATTGTGTGTTTTCGTAGATTGGCCTTTGGTTTGGTTTGGTGGCTGTGACTTGTGAGAGTCAGGGAGGTGAGATTGTGACGAAGCAGAACCAAATGGGACAATCGTGGAAACAAACAACGTGTCCAAGACGGAATATTATCGTTGTATCCATATATGCACCTCCATGCGACACGTGTGGACTGCTTATGCATCTCCCATTCCTAGAATTTCGCGTTCAACTGCGCACAAACCAATTTTTTTTCCCTTGGACAAAGTACCCTCATAGTTCTCTTAGCATTGCATTATTATGTCCCGACTTTGATTTTCTGTCTCCCATAACGTGGCTGATTTACCATCACCACGCCACATCCACTACTTGTTTTTTTCTTTTTTGGTTGTGATCTCCTATTTGTTGATGAATTAAATGCTTTGCTTCCAGATTATGAGCATGGAGAGGTGTGGTAAGCAAGAGTGCAACCCACTTGTATGAGGCCTCCCTAGAAAGAGTAGTTACTATTTTCGAAGGAGGATAATCCTAGACTAGGGGGTTTCATAATCGGACTGAACCTGTTCAAATTTTATAATTTGACTAGATATATTTTTCGAGTTGAATTCGGGTCATATATCGGAGTAGCTTGACTTGATCTAAAGTCGAATAAGTATTATCTAGGTATATATGTTTTAGTAATTAGTGATAAATTATAAAATTTTATAGTTCAATTCATATATTTTATATAACTTAATTTTATTTTTATATTGTTGTTTTAAAATATATATGATAAAATACCTCTCAAAATTTATTTCTTATTTATAAAATTTTATAACTTTAATATATATAATTTTTGAATCCTTATACGTTGTTTGAAGGTCAGGTTGACCCGGTTACTAGTCAAATTATTATCGGATTCAGTTTGGGTTCTAAAAATTGACCTAACTAAAATTCAGGCCAGATTTGTGTTTGATCTAACTTGGTCCAACCTGTCCCATGTATACTCGTATCCTAGGTTTACCCAAAAAAAAAAAGAGAGAGTATAGAATTTAAGAAATAAAATGTTTTTCCTTGATAATGCTACAATTCTTTTATACTTTCAAATGTTTTTTCCGAGATAGATAGTCTACAATTTCAATTTTTTTATTTTCTTTAAACTTTCTTTCAATTTTATCTGTAGATAAGTCTTGTAAGGATTTAATTTAACAAGCCTTTTGGTCAAAGGATTTAATATATTTTCATTGAATTGAGGAGCTCAAACGGGCCTGTCTGTGAGGTAGCCCAGAACTAATATGGGCCCATTTGAATTGGGATCCAATCATGGGCCCATTTTATCAAACACAAATGATGCAGTCCTCAACCCTACAACAATGTTCTACCAAAAAAAAAACAACCACAACAATGCCATGCAATGAAAGAACAAGCCTCAGTGCTTTTCGCCAAATCCATTCAATTTCCAATCAAATCTCATAAACCCTAAACCTCTCTAAGGAGTAAGAAGCAACCACAAACCTCATCATTGATTCATTTTCTTCTTCATCCGTCACTATTATTGTTCATGCGAGCTTGCAACAATGGCGGAAACCAGTGAAAATGAAATTAACAACACACTGGTTGTGAGGAAGCCCTGCTTTGGCCTTCCAACCGGTTGCCCTGAATGCCTCTCCGCTCACCTCTATCTCAAGTTCGCCCAAATTCCATTCCAATTGGACTTCCACCTTAACTACCCTGATTCAGGTAACACCTTATTCTTCACTCTTGCATTTCAATTTCTCGTGATTTTGGCATTTAAACCTGTTTTCCCTTGTGGGTTTTCATTCCCATATGATAAAGTTTGATATTTTATATTTTTGGATTCATGGGTATGTTGTAATTTGTTGTTGTGTAGATCAAATTCCTTACTTTGAGGTTGGTGACTATGTGGCTTATAACAATGAGAAGGGAGGGATAATTGAGTGCTTGAAGAGGGATGTTGGGGTGGTTGATTTGGACAGTGGGGTTTCTTCACTACCTGATTGGGTTCCAACCAAGGCTATGCTCACCACTTGGCTTGCTGATGCACTTACCTATGAACTCTGGGTGGGATCTGAAGGTTCATCTTCTGCTTATACCATCTATTATTCTGATCTTGCTTGGCCCTTAGGGAAGGTTCTCTTTTGGAGGAAAGCTCATTGGATTAAGCAGAAGCATCAGATTACCAATGAAAATGCTGAAGTGAAGAAAGAAGTGGTCAGTTTCAATCTGCATGATCGTTTTAAATTTTAATGCTTTATGTGGATTTCTCTTTGATTTGTTTTTTATTTATAGCTATTAGTGATGGACAGATTTTTGGGAGAGCTAACTCTGCATATGATGCTCTATCAACTTGGTTAGGTGAACAAAACTTCTTGTTTGAGAATAGGTGAGTCCTCTGGCTTTGTTACATGTGAAATTGTGAACTTATCTGTGCTAGAACAATGTACGGGACTTCTCCATTTTGAGAGGAAATATTGATATTGACTTTGACCTCCTGGTAATGTTGTATTCACTTGCTTTTCTCTTTATGCAGGCCATCAAGCTTGGATGCTATTTTTCTTGCACATGGACTAGTTGTTCTTCAAGCTTTACCTGTAAGTATTACTATCAATTGGTGCTATGGGAATGTGAACTATAATGAAGTTGGTCAGATTCTCAAAATATGAATCAGTGTTGAGGAAAAATGTTAACTTTGTTTCTTCTTGCATAACATTTGTGTACCTTCAGGAATCTTCAATCTTGCGAATGAAGTTTTTGGAACATGCCAACTTAGTTAGATATGTGCAGCAATATAAGACAGAGCTAATAGATGCTTGTCCGCCACCTTCATCTGGCCCTCAATTTCATACAGCTTCCAGAAGCCGTTCAACCACAAGTAAGATATTTTCATTATTTTGTATATGCACGCTTTTCCTCTAGTTTTGTTAGCTGGGGATGCCTTAACAAGGCGACATAACCATTCCTAGGGTTCTTTCTGCAATATTTATTTATTGATTTGAGTATTGTTAGATTTGGATGTTTTTGGTGAGTGGGAAGCGGGATGAATGTAATCAACGAATGGATTAGTAAGCATAATGGCAGAACAATTGATCTTTGAACTTGATTAATGATTCCTGAGCTTAGATTTGTGATCCTGTTGCTTCATAGAGCTAGAAATAAGTGCTCATAGTCGTTGCCTCCTAAACATGACATATCTTTAAAACTCCATCATCTGGCTGATAATAGGACCACATAACCTTACGTTTGAACATTAAGCATTTAAAATAATAGAAAGTTATACGAGGTTTCAGGTAGAACAAGTTGCCATTTGTACCCAGTAGTACTTTGCTGTTCAGATAAAATTTTTCTGTAGCATTATCACCTAATAAGAAGTGTAGTTTGTACAAAATCTTTAAGTGCGAAACTACACAAACTGACTTGGCATTTTTATATTGGTTTATTACCTTTTATCCATCTCCCCTGTTCCTAAATTTATGCCGTTACACTTCGTACTATTTGTTTACATACTAAATAGAAGTACTATTATCGAACAATTATGTGGATAAGCATTTATTTGCTAACTCTTATGTTATGTTAATCTTCATTAATTCAATATTTGTTTTAGGTTCAAAGCCTAAGAGCAAACCCAAAAGGGAGAAAACGCAGGAGGAGAAAACCTTTAAAAGGAGGTCCAAATATTTTGTGGTAGCACAGCTGGTTGCTGTTGTTGTTTTCCTCACGCTTATGACTTCATTTGAAGATGCTGAAATGGAGCTAGATGATGCTGATGGAGGCTATGGTTACCGTTAGTAAAAGTTCATTCAATTTTTTGGTCTTCATCTCAATTACAAAGCCTTGGCTGCCTACCTCATAAACGATGCAACTTTCCCTTTATACGATGCAAATTTAAAAGTTTGGGAAAGTACAATCCGTGCCAAAGTTGTAATAATTACATGATCCATTTTTGTATGCAACAGTTGGTTTTATGATCCATCCATTTTGGTATATGAACCCTTGGGCTTGTTAGCATAAACAAGTTTTGATGATGGAATTTTTATTATCTTGTGCGCAAGGTGAGATAGAGATGCAAAAGTGACGCTGTGAAATCGTAGTAACAGGTAGCAAGCAAGTTATCTGTTAATCTTTATTATTATTATGAAATTTGTTGGGGTTGAAATGTTATTGACAAGTGTCTAGTGGAATGTAATATTCAAATACTAGATATAACTTGTCAAGGGAAATATTTAAATATTTGGAGGAAACTTGAAAAAAAATATACCATTGTTCCTTTATCATGTCCATTTGAAAGGAAATCAAAAGAAAATGAAGGGGAAGAGAAGTCAGAGGAGTATGGGAGACAGAAATAAGTTTCCTTCCCCTTGTTTGAATATTTAAGATCCGAGCTTTAAAATGTTCAAGAAAATAAATAAATGAATACTAAATGAACTTATAATTTCTCATTCCTTAGACCCAGTATAAAAAAATTCTCAAACAAGGGTGAGAGACTTACATAAAACGTTGCCCTCCCCCTTTCCTATTCCACCACTCTCCTCCATGTCCCTTCCAACCCTACCCTTGAATTACATTCACTGACACCAATTGCTAAACTAACTAATTTTAAATAAGCCACAAAATTAAGAGATCATGTTCCAGTCTCACAAGAAGTATTCTGCAACGTCCCATTCTCCCATTGCTTAACAAGTTCATCGTATCCCTCAGCAGAATCAATAGCAAACTCTGCCATTGAGCTCATAGCGGCTGCCATCCCAGCACAAAGTACCTTGATAGCAACTTCAGCCAATTGCTCATTAGTCATTGCCTCTTCTTCTACCTGGCCAACTTCCACCATTTCCATGTTCTCACTGGCGTCTTTTGATCTTGCTGCATTTTGCCGAGATTCTTCTCTCAGCTGTTGTGCATAGAAAGACCCTATACCAGCTGCAAAGAAGTCTATCCCATCAAGCACCACTGTTTCTTGGATGGCATCTAGACTCCTTGACCACTGAACACAAAGTCCAAATAGTGGGTGAGTGCCACTGGAACTGTGAGGAGAGCATACCAACTTCGATGCATCAGGCTCACGTCTCACACACCGGATAAGCCAGCCAGCGAGTGCATGAATGTAGGATCTTTGAGAAGTGATCCATAACTCGAAGGTGTTTCGCCAATTCCTCAACTCGGTTTCAAGATTGGCTGCAGAACGAGCAAGCCTTTGTGGATCAGTTATTGACATGCCAGACTGTTTTCTGGCATCAGTGCCAGCTAGAAGAATCTTAGCTTCATCTAATGTTCTCTTCTGAGTCTGATGGCATTCTGCCATCACATTCCACATCCTAGCAAGCCTGTAGTTTGTATAATTTTAGAATCAGTAAGCATGATATCTTATGTATGATCGCATGCCATGATAGTGTGATATATCTGTTGCATTCGATATGGTGGACAGAGATTGTCTTCTTGAAGAAAACACAATACGTTTGCTCATGCAGAAATCAGAACTCAGATTTGAATCTAAATTATGCACAAAACTGAATGTGCAGAAGGACGAAATGGAATATTAGCAGCAAGTTTTAAGTCTGAAGGTGAATATACTTTAAAATTTTGGCATGAGGTATAGAAAACAGCATTTTGTGGGGATAATGATCTTCATACATACCCTTGAACCAATTGAAGTAGTTGGGGATGCAACTCTTCATCTCTTAGAGTCTCAATTCTCCAGGAAATAGCTTCAATTGAGTGAATTGAAACCGTTATCTGGGTATGAAGATCTCTAATTGCTGCTCTTGTTTTATCCGCAGAGGTTGGGTCCTCTCCTTTTACATCATGGTTCTTGAATTGCTGACATTTCTTCTCATATGCAATTCGAACACGTTCTCCAGACTGTTGAAGAAGAAAGTGGGTATAGTAATAAGTTTCCCATTAGTAAAATTGTATGCAATCATAAGCACGATGACCTGTAACAATAATATTCTAATAAAATTCAAAGAAATGAGAAACCAAAAGAAAAATTACTGAATATACCTTGACTTCCTCATACAGTTTCTTCTCCCATGCATATAACCTGTCTAACGTTGATTGATGACTACCAGAAAACATGCAATGTTCCTCCAAGGGATCATTAGTGCCCTCGCAACCTTCATCTACACTGCTTGAAGAATTCATTAAGCATCTTGATGAGGAAGAGCGTGAAGAAGAGCGGAACAGAGTTACAGGGTTCAACAATTTTGATGCTGCAAAAGATATAAAACTAAAATTTACATTCCCTAAACTTCACAGAAAGAAATAAGCACGAGAGAATGCATTGGCCATATGAACGTTCATGTCTCCTTCATAACTTTTAGAATAGATGTTCTAGTAACTTGAGGCTTATCTCACATTTGTTTCCCAATATGAAATGCATAAGCATGCAAGAACAATATCAATCAAACTGAAAATACAGATTGTATACTTTCATCAAACCTGAAAGTTCATTAGATGTTGATAAATTCTGAGCTTTCTTGGCCTCTAACAATGCTGAGAAATCATTGGCTGCGTTGCAGACTATTGTGAATTGAGCTTCAAGATCCCTGATTACTTCTACCATGCTTGTCGGCCTTCGGTTTACATAAACTGTAAAACCAGGTGTTTCTTCCTTAGCTTCTTGATTATCAAGTGCCATTTCCTGATGGCTGGTGGATGCAATATGACCTACAGTTTGAACTTTTGATATATGAAAACTTTCACTGCCATTAGCCCCTGAGTCTATGACTTCATGTGCTATTTCAGCATTTATTCCCTCCTCTTCCTCCTCATCTTCATCAACATCTTCAACCGTCACTTCCTCTTTGGAGGAGTTCATATCAACTTTGGTTCTTTCTTCTGATTCATTTCTCTTTCCAATAAAATCTTCTTGTTCAGTTTCATCTTCCAGATCAGGTATTCCTTCTTCTTCTCGGACTTGCCTCAATCCTCGGTTCTCATCATCCATAACAGTCTGCTCAAGGCTACTTTGGGTAGGGTAACCATAATAGTCTAATGATGAAAAAGGGTTCCAAAAGAAATCCCATTGGGAAGTTTGAGGTGAAGGGGGAGGGAAAGTACTAGGCCTGTTATTGGGAGAATAAGCAAAAACTGAGGAATTCATAGGTGAGGACTGCATGGCAAAGAAACCATCAATGTCATATTGGTGAATGGGAGAGTATGTTTCAACTCGAACCATTTCGGGCGATTGAGGCCTTTCCTCAACCGAAATCGGTGGATTCCCACCCGGCCTTAGGTAATTCACCTTCAAAGTTGAATTGGGTGCAAACTCAATTGTTGTTGGAGTGAAGGGCTTTGATGATACGGTAACGAATGCAGGACTAGTTTTCTTCACAGGAGTTATGAATGAATCCAATGAGAACTTAGGTGGCTCATCCCCTTCAATGTAATCTCTGAGAGCAGCTGAGACTCTTTTCAAAGATTGGATGTATGCTATGTGCCCAGAAGCAAACTGTGTTCTTTGCTCAACAGCCTGTTTGATGAATCTCTTTCTATCTTTGCAAAGCTTAACTGCTTCTTCATCATCCAACTTTGATTGAGAGCATCCCATCTCTTATTCTGGGTTACCCTTTAGCCCTATGAATAATTAATAATAATATCTCAAGCCTGCATTGAAATGGAAATCAAAGGGGAATCTGTCTGCAGAAAAAAGAAAAGGAAAGCTTAATATATACAAACATGAACACCAAAAAGAAAAAGGAAAAATTGAAAACAAATTCAATATGTATAGTAGTAGAACCAAGGAAATGTATCAATGTTAATAAAGCTGGATGCTTTTCTTTATTTTGAAGTCAGACAGAAGAAGGACAATGGAGATTGAAACTTGGCCAAGAGAAACAAGTAATCGATATTCCTTAAGCCTTCTTCCCTATGCATGCCTCCTCTTGTGTGTCTGTCCCAGAAAACCAATTAAGCTATACTAAAAAGGAGACATTAACAAAGCATAGAACTTTTTGATGAGGGAGTTTCTATTTTTGCAAAGTTGAGGGGGAAAAAAACAGCAAAAATCTCAAACATACATAATAATGAGTGTAAACAGTTGTTTGGTTTGATTGAGGGGGAAAAAACATGAACAGTGAAGGTTAGAATGGAAAACCATACCTGACAGTGGCGAGGGGGAACTAGATTGAGCTTTGAACCTTCGGGGGGAGAGAGAGAGAGAGAAGGAGGAGGAACAGAGAGAGACGTTGAGAAAAAGTAACGGTCGAAACATAAAGAGGACGAAAGAAAAGAATTTTGAAGTTTGAGGTCGGGTAGATAATAAAGGAAGAACAAACAGAAATATGATATCCAAGAGCACGTTTACTTTTCTGAAAATAATTTTTAGTTTTTAATTTTTATAAAAAAAATATTAAAAATTAAAATTTGTGATTTTCAATTTTTTTTTCATAAGAATTGAAAGTTGAAAACTAAAAACTATTTCTACCAAAGTAAACGAGCCCTCCAGAAATTGTCATTGCCCCTCATGCAGTTGCAGTGTTGCACTAAATTTCTTGACTGCTAATAATTGATTTTTCCTTTTTCCTTCGAAGGAGTTGGTTTAATTATAATAAGGATTTGTCTTTATATATTTATGGTATAAAAGTAATTTACATTCTCAGCTAATAGAATTTACAAAAACACATAGTAGGCAATATTGCTTAGGCCTCAAATTCAAGACACTAATTAAGTTGGAACAATCCACTATCTGCTAATCTATGCATCTGTAATTATTTTTGTCAAATCTAATGTTTTGGAATTGTTAGTACATAAAATTAATTTTTTTAAATATTTAAAATATGTTCATGAAAATGTTTAGTCAAAGAAAAATACTTTTGAGTTGGAATGAAAGTCATAAAATTTACACATAAATATTATTTTAGAAGTCATTTAACTTCTTTTTTTTTCCCGAGTGATTGGCTGAAAAATAATTGTCAAATCTTGTATGCAATTGACTCATTCATTTGATTTCATGAGAAAATATTTGAACTAAAAACAAAAGTTCTCATTCAAAATCAAGAATTATATAGGCCAATTATCTATTGTAAATCTGTAATGGCACGGGTTATGCAGTAATGACTTTGTATATTATTTTAAAAGATTTGAGGTTTCTTATTTTGAATTCAAATGCAATAAATATAAAATTTGATTAAATTAAAAAATTTAACATTACCATTATTCTAAGGGATCGTAAAGGTACCAGATGGGAGAAGATCAGAGTTGCAGTCTGATATACCCCAGGTGATCAATACATATCAGTCACGTGAAATTGACTAAAATCATAACCCTTGTTGGTTTTGCTACTTGTGAGTGAAACTGAAAGCACTTGTTCATAGCCCAACCCTTTTGAAGCTTAACGAACCAATCGAGGACTTGGGCGAGTTGGGTCTTCACTCCTATCCTATTGCTAGTAACTTGGTCTTCATTGTAATTTGCAATGTGTGTTTAAGATTAAAAAGAAAAGCTGAGAAAATAAAATTAATAAAAAAAAAGTTTACAAAAAAGCTAACAAGTTAGCGGACATTAAAGAAAAAGAAGAACCGGATACCCTTGAACTTTGAAAGAACCACTGGAAGACTGGGTTGCCCTCACATTCATCCTCATATTATCAAAGTTGCCATTCTTTGCCTTTTCAAGTTTTGAACTTTGAACACCATCATCTCATGTTATCGTCCTTTGAGATGAAAGTTCAAATTCTTTTCCATTGTTTATGTAATTAAATATTTAGCGTAGCCTTTCATGAGAGTGTTAGCAATAGCATGTTCGAATTCCTGTGTAAAACTCCAAACCATATACGAGCAAAAATTTCTACTTGGTATTATTGTGTTGGTTGCTTTTATACAGGGAATTCAGTAGATGTTCAGATTTTGCCTGCCAGATTTTGCCTGCCACTAGGGTTAACTTTGGTTGCAGTGTAATGTACTTCCTCCTAGTTAATTGTTGTTCTCCAGTCAATTATATATATATATTAAAAAGTTAATCTATTTAGCTATGATTTTATTTAATATACAGTTTTTAATTTTATTTATAGTTAAATATATTAATTTTTTAATATATTAAAATAATACAGTTTCACAAAAATAACTATTAATAAAGAATAGAGTATCTACTTTCTTTCAATGTTTATCATTTGTCAGCCAATGCAACAAATAAACAAGGACAAAGATTCTATAACATGACGCATTATTCCGGAATCCATGGATCCCAATCCCACACGCCCACATGATTGCAAATCCTATTCTTATGTGGACATAATTTACTTATCATAACCGCCACAAATTAAGTACACTATTATTAGTCACACGGTACTAGTTGTTTAAGCCAATATAAATTTTACAGTTATAAACTTGCTAGTGAAATAAAAACAAATTTATTAAATAAAATAAAAGATATACATTAGATACTTCTTAAATAACACTCCATTAAGAATATTTGAAAATTTTAATCTTAAAGGTAGGAAACTTGAACATCACGTTGAACATAATATATATGAGTAGCTAAAAAATACGGACACACCGACTTGGTAGTGTATTCTTGTATTGGACACGTATCAGTGTCTAACACTTACACGACACGTGTTGGACACGCGTCCGTATGCGTCTAATTGAAAAAATAATTTTTTTGAGCTTAGACATGCACTGAACACAGCTGAACACTGCACTATTTTACTATAGGCGTGGCATTGACACTCCGTGGACATGCTTGGGTTGGTTTTTTATTTTTTTTTCAAATTTTTAATATCAACATGAGCCCAAAATCAGCTCTAATTATTTGGTTGGACCTGTGCTGTTAGGTCATTTTATTTTGAAAACTCTTCTGTTAATAAAAAAAGTAATTAGATAAAAAAAATTATATAAGCACAACAAAAAGAAATTCAGAGCAAAAAAAAATCATACAACAAAATAAAAATGTATATATGTGTATGTGTCCGTGTCATGTAATTTATTGAGTATGGTGTGTCTTTGTGTCCATGTCCATATCGTGTCTCGTGCCCATATCAGTATCTATACTTTATAAATAAATAGTATTATTTATACTCATAAAATATAAGACAATATACCAACACACACTAATTTATTTTTAAATAGATATTTATCAATACAAATATCATTTCTCAGTACATATGAAATCTCAAGAAGGAACATGTTGGGTGGAATGTTACAAATTTCAAGCCATGGGAAGGACTTGAGCTACGCGTCATCGGTCACATGCATACACTTTTCCATTTGTACTTTTTGGAAAAATTTTCATCATTATGCTCGGACTTCAGACAGCAGATATTCATTGGTGTTTTCGGCATATTAACAAAATTATTAAATTAGAAAATTAAAAGCCTCACTTTAAATATTTGAACAAGAAGTTGCAGCACCGGATTAGTGCTCATCATCTTGGTTATGCTTGAGAAGTAATACTGTGATACAAATGACGAGATTGAAAAATAAATAGAAAAGAAAAATAATTAGCTAGTGAATGTTAACCATCCCCCTTATTTTTCCCATTCAATTAAGATTGGAAAGATGCTTTTTGAGATGCATATATGCTCGATCACTCTGTGGCTTGTCCTATTGGGGCATTGCTTATGCTGTCTTCTTGTTTCATTTTCATCAATCATGCATGTGATATCAAACCCACCCATTGTCCTTCTTTACTTCGTCTTTAACTCTGTTGTTATTGCATATAGGTGCAGTTTGTTTGCATTCGTTTGTGTTTCTGTTGTCACCCTGTAAACTTCATCAGAAAACTACAAAGAGCATTTGCAAACCCACCAATCAAGATGCTAGCCAGTGATGCTCCACGCTGATGTTCAGGTATCCATAGAAAATAAGTGGGAAAAGCTTTTTTTTCTTTTTTATATACTAAAAACTCAATTTAGTTACTTAGATTTATAATGGAAAATAAATTAGTTCCTCAAATTTAAAAAATTTCACACTAATCCCTCAAATTTCATAAATAAGGATAAATTAATTCCGATATAAAATTGTCATATGAGTTGTGACATATTAGCTTACTTACATGCACTGTTAACTTATTTAAGTGTACTATTAATTTTCATAATAAGTTATGACTTGTCTCACTCCTCTCAACGAAATTGTTTAGACCTTCTTCTTCATCTTCTCTCTCATCATAGCTCTTTACTTAGAAGAAAGATTTTAATTTTAAATTGTTATTTGTTCTGTGCAAAATAAAAGAATGAGATAAGTTATGAACTATCATAAAGATTAATAGTATATGTAAACAAGTTAACAGAATATGTGAATATTTTTTTTAACAGTTCAGACAAAATTTGATAGACGAACTAACTTGTCCCTATTTATAAAATTTGAGGGACTAATATGAAATTTTTTAAATCTGATGAATTAAATTGAATATTTAGTCTTTTTTAAGAAAAAAGGGTAATAAATTCTATCAATAATTTTTTTATTTATTTATAGAGCTACAAAATAATAATAATTTGATTTGACAATATTTTAAAATTAATAAGATCTTAATTTTGTTCTTTTTTTATTTTACTTATTAAATTGATAATATTGATTTTTACTGTTTTGTTTGTATAACTTTTTGGTATTCTAATGGTTCTTTTTTCTTCCTTCTTTTGGTGTAAAAATACACACTTAAACAAATTGTTTTTTCTTTTGGTTGAATTAAACAATATTTTTGTCGTTTGACAACAAACTTCCATTTTCTTTTTACCGGATGAGGCCTCTGGGCCTAATAAAATCTTTGACACGTACGTGCCATTTACACCCAATCGAGTCCAACTCCCGCCCAAGAGTAGAAAAGGCCCAATTTTTCTGGGCCCCTTCTTTCAAGGATCCAACACAAGCCCAATCTCTTTGTAGTGCTTTCCTTGGGGAAGTTAGCATCCTCTGACCCCAATAGCATCCTCATCGGTGAATCGCTTCACAATCAGCAATTTCACGTCAGCTCTTGTTGAGAAGGCAGAAAAGATAAAAAGGGGGATATATCTTTTCAAAAAATGTATCATTTTCAGGTCCAAAAAAAAAAAAAGCTTCATTTTGGTGTTCTTTGGTGAAGCCCGGGTATTTACCACAAAACATATTGATTAATCCACTCAAGACATATAACTCGTATTTGTGGGTAATGTCTTTGACAAAAAAAAAAAATCCTCTTTTAATATACATCATTAGAAATTGAACCACTGGTTAGATGATAAAAAAGCTCAGCTATTCATTTTGGTTTTTCGAGGCATAGATTACATATTATTATCAAATAAGGATTGTCATCAATTTGTTGTTAATTACGTTCGGAATTGGATGTGCAAAGTGTTGTATTCCAACAATCTATTGATCATGTATCAAAATGGAAAGGTGATTCAGCAAAATTCGCCGTATTAAGTGCTGTGCTTCTTCCTACACATCACTTTAATAGGTGTTTAGTGCATGCCTCCACTTCCACGCACTAGCCACCATTTTCGTCTTCACTCTCTTTTCTATGCATTATGAAGACATAGCACCATGATATAATAAGAGGAAAAAAAAAAATGAAAGTTCGCTGGTACAGTAAGCTTTGAACCTAACGTTACAACTTGACCATGTTCGCCAACCATGTTTCTTTTTTTTGCCCTTTTTGATGAGGTGGCCCAACCATTTATTGTCACGTTCGTCGACAAAATATAGACAAAAGAGGTTGTTGATTGTGACCCTTGCCCACTACGCCTTGTTTAGCAATAATCATATGGCCCAATGTCCTTTTGGTGCTGTGCATGAATTGTGGCATAAATTTTTTGATAATTTGTGGCACTACTTGATTCCCACAACTATAAAGAAAAAGCTAGTAGTTTCAGTTGTAGTTTTCACCATTCATGATATTATTACTAATTAGGCCTGATACATTTATCCATGTCAAATTTCATACACCGCCGGTTGAAAAAAAAAATCTTAAATCATGAGTTGAATGAAAAAAAATTATAAAATTTCTCAGAAAATATAATTTGATTTCCAAACAAAACCAAACATGCCGTTAAATGTTAAAAATAGAAAGGATTCCCTAACTTGTTGATTAACTGAAATATGGCTGTGCGACAAAATTTGTAGGGAATGAAAGTACTCACAACACTTGAGCAATATATTGTTTTGTTTTATATCTTAATCACATATACAAACTGTATTTTTGTCATAATTTGCAAGGGAGAAGAAATTATGACTATGCTTATCTTGTTAATATTCTCTGTTTAGAATTTCATATGCAATATTTTATATGTAAAAAAGTAATAAATGGGACAGTAATAAAAAGGAAGTACGAAATCTAGTTGTTAGCTTTCATTATCAAAGCTATGCACATATTTTTTTTTTCTATTATTCGTTTCAGTGTTTCCTTCGATTTTTCTTTTTCATTATTTTTTGTTCTTGATTCCTCCCTTTTTACAATGCATTTTAATTAGATAAGATTACTTAGATCTTTTACATTTATAAATCATAACTTTTCTCGTGCAACAATCTTGAACTCTTTTAGTGTACCCATCGTCGACCCGGAACAAAAAAAAGAAGAAGTACATGATAGATTAATTATGCACTATGAGTTAAATAAATTATCCTTGTTATTAGGATTAACTTGAGATTTGAACTCTTTTACTGTACCCGTCATCTACCGGGAAAAAAAAGTCCATATATGATAAATTAATTATGCAATATAAGTTAAATAAATTATCTTTGTTATTAGGATTAACTTGAGATTTCTATAACCTTCGAACTTTTGTTGGATATAATATCCTTATCTCTTTTTCATCCTAACTTTATTCAGTCGGAGTGCGCCCCTAATTATTCTATTGAAGAAATGAAGCCACATACATGACTTGGAAAAGATTTTTTATGCAAAATGAAGTCAGACATACCTAAGAAAATAAAAATAGAAAATGAAATATATCACGTTGTGGTTGGTAATGTAACTGCATGAAGCCTGTTTGTTTCCATCGTGCAGGCAGGGGAGCAAATAAGAATTCATATGGTAAACATTTAAAATGTATATGCTATGATTTGTTGGATTTTAAGAGACAATAAGAGACTCAACTTATCTAGCATTCATAATTGATAAGTTATCTGAATCCTTCCTTTAATGTGTCATTCTACTGTATAAAAAAGTAATATTTAATTTCTATGTACTAGTAATGTTAAAAAAATTTATTCATGTAATTATATATTACCACATTAAGCATGATATCTAACTCTCTTGTTCATTACTTCAAAATTCATACGAATAAAGGATTTTAATTGAATGATAGTGTAAAAATATTTTAGATTATTAATGTACCAAAATTAAACTCTTAAAAATACTATAGAATAAATAACCTTTTTTGTCATAGTATTTTAAATTTGACACCAATTTAATTCTAACAATTTTTTACATCAATCTAATTGTAATTTTTTTTAGTTTCAATATCCATTCAGTCTGAATATTTTTTATTTTGATATTAATTTAGTCATTCAATCAAAATAGAGCTCCAAATTGAAAATGTTAGAATTAAATTCATGTCAAAAACATTATTAGGAATTTAGGATGATTGAATTGATATCAAATTAAAAATGTTAGAACCAAAAATGTTATTTACTCAATACATAATATTCATTTTGTAGCTCAATTCTTCAATCGAAAAAATAGCTTGGCATCTTAGCTATAATAATACTATAGAAAATTATTAGAAACAACAATAACCAATATAACTAAAAAGCATATCACTTATTAAATTAGACAAAATGTTATAATGGTGCTAAAAATGTTTTAAATGATTTAATTTTGTTGCATTTATAATATAAAGGTGTTTTATAATGTATTTTTTAAAATTTTAATTTACACTAAAAATATTTTTTAAGTCTAAAGAAATGAAATTTTAAATACTTTATTTCACAATTAATTTTTGTAAGAACTTTACATATGTTATGTTTTATTGTAAATATTTATATAGTTAATCATAACAAGTCTAAACACAGAAAGTGTTAGACGGTCAATGATTAGCATAAATTTTTTTTGTCAAATCTTTATGTTATAAACAAGCGATATGATATTGTTAATGCTAGATTATATATCTCTGCTCACTAAAACTGGATATTAAACTTGTGTTTTGTCAAAATGTCATTTTGTTGGTGAAAATAAAACGTATTTGCCTGACAGGTGCATCCAAGTATTTATCCACTATATAAGGATTAATTATTGTTGTTATTAATTATATTGTACTCCATTGATTCCATAATGCAGGTCATTTTTATGTTATATATGTATAGGAATTAAGGTAATAATTGAATTTTATTAATCTTATAAAAAATTAAAAATAAAAGATAAAAACACCCATTATCACTTATCATAAATCATCTCTCCATTAAATAATCATACTTATATCACTCATTCTCTTTTCATTATCAAATTCTCTCTCATATAGGGATAAAATGAACAAAAAAAATTAATGATTTTTTAATAAATTTAATTGTCATACACTGACAGTATAAATAAGTTTTATATAGTCATTCAATTATATTTTGTCACATAAATCATGATAGTTGACTTTTATACTTATTAATTGAAAAGTCATCCAAATAAAATATTTAGATTGGATGATGGTGTAAAATATTTTTACACTGTCAGTGCATCAAAATTAATTTTTTTTTAAAAATAAAAAATAATAACAACCTATGGAAATCAAATGTGCTGGCCAAACGCCTCTTAGTATTTGTATAATTTAATTAGGTATTTGGTTACAATTTGTTGATAAGGGAATGTGTCCTTATCAGTTCACCGGGAAATAAAATAAAATAAAATAAAGTGTGGGTGAGTCATGATGCATATATTTCCTGATAGATTCATCAAAAGCTTGGTCATGGCATCCACATACCTACAACTTTAATGGCTAGAAGATCAGCATTTAGTTTGACACGACTGTGATGATGAACCTTAGAACATTTGCCCCAGAATATATGGTTAAACTTTAAACAAAAGGATCAAAGATATAATTACAAATGCACTAGAGGAGGGCAGAAATCCACTCTTAGATTATGCTTCGAGAGATTCCAAAGATAGTGGAATGCAGACCATAAAATCCACTATACCCATGTTTTTCGGAATCATTAAACAGCGTGATTATGAGTGATTATGTTTTTCAATCTGACAATTATGTAGATATTCTTAATCCACTATACCCCATACTTACAAAAGTATATAGATATTCTTTAAAAAATATATAAAAAAATTGATCAATGAATTAAAACGGAGGAAATAATAAATATACGAGCGATTATGTTTCTCAATCTGACAATTATTTAAAAAACCAAACACGCATTCATCGGTCCATTTACAAATTGCGAAGGCGTAGTACAGTCACGCAACCATGATGACTAAATAAATGGTGTATGATCCATAGTACTATTTCTGTTATGTGACATATTGTGTTGACAATATCTCAATCGAGCATTGTCACCTTGCCTTGCTCCAACGCATGCAACCTTTCCCGTTGGATTATTTTCTCTGATTAATTTCCACCGAGTTCGGCTCTGCAACGGCCGACGAAGAAGACTAGGAGACTAATGATGATAAGTTTCGTATACGTATCAATCATCTTCGTGTGTGTTATTTCTTTCGGGGAAGAAGAAATATTAGAAATGCTTGATGGCTTGAGCTGAGTAGATTCCTCATCTCAGAGTCAAATGTTGGTGTGTTCACCGCACCACATTTCATATGAGTTAATCTCAAGGAAATTCCAAGCAAGGTTTAACACTTATAATATATATATATATATATATATATATATATATATATAAAATTAAATATCTGTATATAAATATTAATCTTACACTGATGTGCATGAAAATTAAATTCATTTTATATTTTGTATTTTGCTTGCCTATTGCGCATGTAACGGTACTGGCAGGTTGATTGTATTTTATTTTATATTTTTTGGTCTGAGGTTGATTGCAGTATATTTTTGGTCATTGAGGTTGATTGTATTTATCATTTGTCAATTTGTGTAGTTATGGCTTGTGGGGGTTTATGGTATGGACTGTACTGTTGGGCCTACTACCGGGTTTTCATGAGTGGGCTTTGGGTCACTCCGACTAGGGCGTGGCTCCGTAATGTTAACATCTATGGGGTCCACTCAAAACCTCCGCGCCAAATTTAGAACAAACAACCATATCAATAGGGGTAAAAAGTCAGAACCAAAAAAAAAAAAGGAATAAAAAGAAATAAAGAAAATGAGGGCTAATTCATCACGGTGATCAGAATCCATATCCATAAAGGAAGAAGAGGAGATCGTGTGACAATGTCATTAATATGTATAGAGAAAAGGAAAAATGTTGGAGGGATCCCCTTTTTATTCTAAGAAATTAATCCCTCACCTGTTAGGTGAAGAGGTAGTTTCAAAAAGCAAATTAGATCAAATGCTTTGATTATTTTTATTTTTTTTAAAGATAGATAAAAGCTCAACCACAAACGGAGGAGCAAAAAATTACATAAGTATTACAGATAGCAAACACATCATAACACTTACAGGAAAAATAAAAAACAAGACAAAGGCGCAGGCAAAACAAAGCAAAAGCTTCAGACATAGAAAAGACCAAAAGCAAACAAAGCACCCAAGCGTCACATAGCAACACCAGCAGCAAGGAAAAGCAAATGCTTTGATTATACGGGAGCTTGAAGAGCAAAAAAAATAAGAAAGTTAGTGAAGAAAAACTTTGAACTTATGTTTACACCACCAAGCAATAGTGGACTTGGATTATACAAAGAATAAGTTGAGTTAGGTTAGCTCAAGTCCAAACCGAGACTGAGTTATAGACGAGTTTATTTTTGGTAATTCAAACTTGACTCGATAAAGACCCAATTAGTGTGTGGATTAATATGGATCAACTTGACTTTTAAAGAACATGCATGAAAAAAAATTGAATATTATATATAGTAAAATTATGAAATTTTAGAAGTAAAAAATAAAATTTAAAAGATATTTTATAGTATATATTTTAAAAGAAACTATATTAATATAAAAATAATATCAAGTTTCCAAAATGTATTTATTAAAGTATAAGATTTTATAACATAACAATGATAATTTTAAATATTTTAGCTTTAAAAAATTATCTAATCTCAAATTAGATTGGGCCAACTCAAAGTATAGCCCAAATCTAACAAACAATAAATTAAAGTTTAGAATTCAAATTCAACCCAATAAGTTATAAGCCTAGTAGCCAAATCTTGAATACCCTTATGGTGTGAAGCAAAGGGATTTTGTAAGAAGAGGACTACAATAAGAGTTATATGGTAAAATTAAATTTATCAAATATTATATGATCTCATGAGATATGATGAGTTTATCCTAATTATAGGATAAAAATTAAACAAACAAGTTTATTTTATGAGTTGAATTTCTATACACTAATAATACAATAAAATTTTACGCCATCATCTAATTAAATTAAATCATCCTATTTGCATAACTTTTCAAATAATGAGTGAGACTTATCACTTTTATTGATATGACAATATATGATTAGATAATATCATAAAATTTTTTATATTGTTAATGTATAGAAATTAAACTCTTATTCTGAGACATGTCAAACCCATAAGATGTAACAAGCAATGCTTTAATATTTTTAAATCTAATATCAACCTAGCATTGGTCTGAGTGGATGGTTAAGTCTTCTATGCATATGGTCTTATATTTAATCTTGAGATTTATGCAATGGAGAAAAAATTTGTTGGGAGGGTTTTGCTTATTATACCCTGAGATATTAGTCTTTCTCACACATGTTGGGTGAATGGATACTCGAAATGACTTTTCATACTTAGTGTTTGTAGAATAATTAAAACAATTAGTTTTAAAAGTATAGTAAATTCTTTTTTGAACTCTTGATATATTGATTGCTTAAATTTTATCTAATATTTAATATTTTCATTCATTAATAGTTTGAAATACTTGTTAACAAACTTATTAATAAATCATTTGCAATATGAATATTCATTATCATGTGTATAAAGTTGTGTAACTAAAATACAATTTCTATGTACAAATAATATAAAATAATTTTATACTATCAACCATATTCATCAAATTAAAGTCATGACAAATTATTAAAAAAAATAACTACCTATTATCACAACCACTTGCCAAGATTTATCAAATTAGTAAAGTTCTATTAGCTTACAGTACATAATTGTATTTATATTATTAGTGCATAAAAATTAAATTTAATAAACTAATAAAGCAATGATACATCATCTTAATTAATCATCCTCCTAATAATTCTCCTAGTTTTTAAATAATAAGTACATTATAAAAAAAGCTTTTAATGCCATGAAACATAAAAAAAAAAAGAAGAAGTATTCAATACTTTTTTTTATTTAGTAATTGGGAGAATAAAGAGAGGATGTTTTACGAATATTTAACGTCGCACCCAAACTATAAAATATTAAGAAGCATAAAAGCACGTGTAAAAAGAATAACAATAAGGTACAAAAAAAGTTCATGGAATTATTTGATAGGCCAATGGAAAGGTTGTGCATCGGTGGCTTTCAAACACGAAGCAGCGGATCAGGCAGTGGAACACACATGAACTTTTGACTAGACAACGGAAGGATCAACATTGGGTATGCAATTGCAAAATGCAAGAGAAAAAGAACAAGTGGAAAAAGATAAAATAGCAGTGCATGACAAACAAAATAACGTTCCTTCTTTTCTCATTTAAAGGCTTTGCCAAATGACGAATTGAAAACCGAACGAGTTAGCATGATGACGTTCATGGCAAATCAGATGTGAGAATCAAGAATATCGTACGCAGTCTATTTGGATTCTCTTCATAACCAAAATAGGTCGAATCGGTGTGTAAACGAAGTTTCTGCTGAACTGAAGGCATCAACGAATAAGTTTATAGCAGTATTTGGTGTAGGGTTTTGGTAATCAGTACTCTTAATTAAAGTAATAATTAAGGTTTAAAAAATGGTAAATTTATTATTGAAAAATGTGATTGTTATGTTTTCAATGTATGGAGACCATCAGAAAACTTTTAAACTAACCTATTGTGAAAACCTTAATCATTACTCTAAAGGTACTCATTAGACAAATTCTTTGGTTTAACACTAGTGTACGCTTATTTATCAGAGGCTGGGAAGCCATTCAACTTCAAGCAAATGTTTTTTCCCCCTTATGATATGCGGAATAAAATGAAGATAAAAGTTATATGAAATTTTATTCATATTAAAATTTATATTAATAATGGATAAAATTTATGTATAAAATTACTAGTGATGATGTTTATCTATACAAAATTTTCATCATTTCTACTCTCTAACTAAACACAAATATTTTTAGGGTATGTTTGGTTAAATTAAATTATACATAAAGTTTAACCATAAAAATTTACACATCATATCTTATCTCCAATCAAATATATCCTTAACAATATTTCATTTTACACATGAAAATTATTTATGAAAATTTAGAAAAAAATTCATAAATAAAATCTATGTATAATTTTATACAAAAAATTCATTTATGAAATTTTCATTATTTTTTACTTCCCAACCAATCACATTCTTAATGATAAAATTGTCTAAACAAAAATATAATTTCTCTCTTAAAGTTGTGCATGCTATGCATTTCTTTTTCATATTTATTAATTCCTTTTATTCCACCTGACACATATGGCTTTTGCATACAAGCACATGATGCCTTTATTTTGGTAGTGTTACTTTAACTACTTTATATCTATATGTCTTTTAACTCTCTCTTTTTAATTTAAAAAATAAAAAATAAAAATAAAAATCAATTGAACGAATTTGTTTTAAGTCTGAGTACGGAATTTTCACTGATAGTTTTCTCTATTGGACGATCATCAGTAAGAAAATGCAATGCAGAGAATGGAAGGGTTGCCAATATTGAGAGTTTTTTTTTTTTTTTTCAAAGAGATAACTGTGATATCTCATGTATAAGCACATTCATAACAAAATTAGGTTTCATGGGTTTGTTCGAGATATATTTTCTTATTTTTATATTTTATTTATTGAGATTAACTTTAATGCACTAAAAGTGCAGAAATTTTTTACAATATCATTCAATCAATTTTTTTTATTTGGCCTTTTAAATAATTGATATGAGAGTTTACCATTTTTACTTATGTGGTAACACTTGATTAGATGATAGTACAAAAGTTGTTCATATTACTATTACATCAAAAATTAAATCCTTATTAATTTTATTCTAAATATGTTTTATGACATACTTAATTTAATTTGTATTCACACAAGTATTTTATTTTATTTTGTTATTATTACTATTATTATCATCATGATCATCATCATCTCTTGGAACTGTGCTTTTATTGTGTTGTAGCTTTGTTTTATGTATCATACAACCATATCAAATTGTACCCAAAAAAAATAAAAATTCCTATCAGATCACAAATGATCTTGTTTGTCCTTATTATACTAAGAAAAACAATGCTTAAGTACTGTCTATGATCATATATTTGTTTAATTTCTTTACTTCTATAGAGATGCATTGGGTTGACATTTTTCAATATATATACAAAATCAGCAGAGGCATTCAAGTTGTTTATATTGTATTGTGTTGTGCTTATCATCATCATATTATTCTATTTCTTAATGCAACAAGAACAAACTCAAAGGTTAAATCAATGTGGCATGACTTGGCTTGCCAGCATACTTTCATTTTCTCGAAATTAGATTGAGGTCAACTGTCCACATTTCGCTGGCGAGTTGTCACTAATTGGCCATTGCTAAGAATAACTACACTTAAATTGGTGAAATTCATGCATCTTGATTATTATTGTTATTATTCATCACATATAATATTCTTTTAATGCAAAGTGTCAACTAAAATGTTTAGGATGAGGGAAAAACTCCCTTAGCATATAATTAAGGTATGTTTTAGGGTTTATTGAGTACTTGTAAAAGTACTTGAAGGGGCCCAATAGTTTTACTGGGTCATGATCACAACCTGTCTTAATTGGGTTTGGACCTTCCGCCTGTAGGTTTAGGTCTCGACCCACCTGCCCTTCTACTCCTATCACTTGGAGATGTTTTCCACAATCTCCCTTTCATCCCACATTTAGGAGAACATGGGTTGAGGCTCGAAGCAATGCCTTTAGCCCTTAATTATCAACCCTGATAACCATTCTTGAAAATCTACTATAAATATTCCAAGAGACTCCAGATATAAGTTTTATGTTCACTTGCATACTTATAAGTTAGGGTAATTTTGTAATTTTATTTCGTTTACATTTAGTACTACTTTGACTTATATGATCCTCTAATTAAAACTCTCTTTCATCTTTTTGATATTTTCACAATTAATATTTTGTAAATAATATGTTGCTAAATTAAAATAATGTTATTATTTATTATTAAAAATATTAAATAGTAGGGAGTTGTTATTGTCATTCTCAAATAGTTATTGCCACTCCTTTCTAATCACTTTTTGTCATACCCTTTTACTTATTTATTAATCCTCATGACAAAGTAACATTATATTATTATTATTTATGGTAAGAACATTATATTATTATTAATTAAATTTTTACGTAAATTTATTGTTTTCATTTCAATTACAAATAATCTATTTTTATCTTAAATATTATCAATTGTTCATTTTATATACAATTTACTGATTAAACACAACTATATTAGTTTAAAATTTTAGTTATATATACTACTTATATAACTCGTTGTTATATATAATACTTAGATAATTGTTATAGTTCAAATGGATTAAAGAATTTAATTTGATATTTTAATATAAAACAATTGTGTTAAATATGTTAATTTCATATTAAAATTAAATAGAAATTTAATATCATTAAAGATTTAACATTCTATTACCATTTTAAGCATTGAACAATTTTTTTAAAATATTTTGTTAAATTAAAAAGCAGTTCATTTTTTACTTATTTATGTTCTCATAAAACATCATAAATTTATAATTTTCATTCCATAAAAATAAAAAGTTACTTTTATTCGGTTAACAACCACATAATTTCTCAATTTTGTATAAAAATATAAATTAAGTATGACTTGAAAAACTGAAAGATAGTTTCTTTTTTTACAAGATAAAAATGAACTTATAGCAAAGGAGAAGTTTTTTAAATATTATAAATATTCACTTTAAAAAAAATAGTAGATATATGTGTCATATTTTATAATTTAATATTTAATATTATATTATTTATATAATTATTATATTGATAAATATTTGAAAAGATAACTCAAATATTTGAATCCACATAATTGTGTTAAAGTACATTAAGTTTTATAAATAACTGACAAAAGGGATGAAATTAATGATAAAAATAAATTATTTCTTTTTTTTTTGTTCCCCAAGGGTATCCATCATCGGCAACGTTGACTAATCCCTTCGTCAGTTTGTGCTTGCACCTCAAATGGTGGAATAGCTGACCCGGAGAAACTTCTCCATTCTCAAAGGCAAAGTTTGAACTCCTAACCCTTGATTAAGGGTGAACGAGCCCCCTACCACTCGACCACACCCCCGGGTTGAATTATTTCTTTTAACTAGAAAGAAATAATACTATTAAAGATCAGAATCTAAAGAAAATAAATTAATGATAACCTTAATTGTGTGATCAAACCAAGTAATGACTATCACAATAAAAAAATATTTCATAATAGATTATTACTTTAATTGATGAATAAAAGAAAAGATATTTTGGAGAAAATAAAAAAATGATAATAGAATAGAAGTGACAATAGTCATTTAGGAATGACAATAATCGTTCCCTATATAGTAACATAATTTGTGATATATTAATTAGATAATGATATTTTGTACAGAAAACATAATGATAAATTGATAATGTAATTTTTTTCGAAACTGGAAATGGTACCGCACAAACTATACTGTAGGTCGTACGCATTATTAAATATACTTTATTAATATTACATATTTATTACTTATTTCAATAAGGATTTTCAATAGTAACTAAGTAAATGAGTAATAATTGTTACCCAAAAATAATTGACGATGATAAAGAAAAAAAAAACATTTGTTACCCAAAAATAGTAATAGAAAAGTTAAATCAATTTAACGTCTTCTAAGGATTTTAAAGAATAACGAAGATAAATTTTATAATTTCGTGCAACCATGTGCTAGTATAATCTTTTACTATAGGTTAAAAAAACAGGTTATTTAGTTATTTACAACTTTTTAAACTTTTATCTAATCAGTATTAATAGTAAAGAGAGGACGTATTAATCAAGTGAGAGAAAAATTAATGTAGTAATTAATATGAAGAGAAAATTACAAAATTATCCAATGCATTTTATTTTAGACAAAAATATTTATAAATCCTTTTTTAATTAACTTGTAACTATGAGTAATTTTATAATTTTTTTTATCCATATTAATTATTGTCTCACTTTATTGATTTTCTCTTTCCTCTATTTCTCTCACCTTAACAATATTCTTTTTGTTTCCTATTTTTCTCTTTCATGAACTATATGCTGAAAAATCTAGAAAAATATAATTATTGCATGCGGAGCAATATTAGGCGAGAGAACTATGATAAGGGGATCATGTAATTTTATTTATTTATAGAAAAATGCTCATCACTCTCTTTTCTTAGTCTCAATTTGTATTTAAGGGTGATTTTATAATTTTCTTTTATCTACATTATGGGGGATTCACAGTTGGATTCCATTTCAGGTGGATTCTCCACTACACCCTTGTCTCATCCGCTCATACAGGAGGACGAAAGACACCAGAAATTATAATAACAGAGAGAAGAAAAAGAAATAATAATAATAATTGATATTTGGCAGAGGAGATCATGCTAATCGATTTCCCAATACTATTCTTCTATTGCTATTACTTTGAAATCTCCAATCTCTACCCTTTCCATGTCAGTAGTCACAGAAGGGCATCTTTTTAATTCCTTTTGGCACCGAGCTTGCCTTTGCCTACTTAAAGCCTCCCATTTCTCTTGCACTTCCTCCTCATTCATACCTTTCTTTAGCATCATCACCATCCAACTCAACTCCCTTTATTCCTTCTTTTCTTCCTCCTCAGTCCTCACAACTCACAAGGTGGGTGCTGGTTCTTTCTCTCTCATCATATTCTCAGCCGTTTCTGTTCCTAGTCCCAACATTTGGATCATGTTTATTTCGTTCTCAACCTCACGCGTGAAACACGCCTCTCCTTGTTTTTCATTTTTCATATATGGTTTTATTTGTTTTATTTGATCTTCACTCACAAGCTAGCTTTCCTTTCTTCTTTTAAATAATATCCCTGAACTCTCTTCTCCGTCCTGATCTCTGATTCACCTCTTCTTTGTATTCTTTTTTTAATTTTCGGAAATAACAATACCTTTCCCTCTTTAAAGGAAATATGCTTTTGCTATGAGTTCTTTGAAATTTCTTTTGACAAGTTTATCAGAAACCTTTTTGTTTTTCTGAATTTGATTGTTGAATCAATCCAAAAGCTGGGTACGTAGTTTCATCTGGTTGCTTCTAATTGTTGTTCTGGGGTGTGCACGTGTGTAGGGGGGTTGCAGGTGATCTAAAAGTGATATTTTGATATAAAAAAACATTGTAGAAGTTTTACATATGGCTTCCCAGCAAGAGATCAAGGGCAATAAGGCAGAGAAGAAGAAGTTGCAGAAGAGCTACTTCGATGTCCTGGGGTTGTGCTGCTCTTCAGAGGTTCCACTGATTGAGAACATCCTGAAGCCTCTCGAAGGAATCAAGGAGGTTTCGGTCATTGTCCCCTCACGAACTGTTATTGTTGTCCACGACAGCCTCGTCATTTCGCAGCTTCAAATTGGTAATTCTTACCCCATATCATTTATCCTGTTTTTCACTCTGTTTTTTTTTTGTTTTCGGTCTGGATCCTGTTTTTCACCTTAGTTACATCATTTCAACAAAACCTCTGATACTTGCCCACAACAATTATAAATTAATAAAGTTGGGAGTTAGCTGGGGCTTCCGAAAACATGTGTTTGTCCAATGGAATGGAGAAACAGTATTGACGGAAATATTTATTTGTTGTTTCCGGGACCACATTGATGTCTGAAAGAGAAAGATGCAATTATCTAATTATTTTGTACCCATTTATTTCAACACCTAAAAACTAAAAGTAAACCATAAATTATGAACATTCTAAAGTGGCTATGGTAATCGTATTCAATACTTATTCAATACAGTATTTTATGGGTACTTATTAATTAATAATTATAATAAATAAATAATATTTAAATACAAATTGGTTCTTATAAAATATTAAATTATATTTTATAATTAAATAAATTAAATTATTATTTTATCATGTCAAATCTTATATTTATTCATATATTTTTATTTGAGCATCATTAAAAATAATTTATTTTATGATATAATTATTTTATTGTGATAATTTATATAATATATATTCTCGTGCCATACTTCAATCGTTAGAAAATTTTCATACCCTGTATATGATTAGGACACTATTAAAATAACATTACACATTATTTTAATGGTTTATAATGTTAGCCAAGCAACATTTAGTTGGCATAAAGCCTATAGGCCATATGAGCATCGCTTTTGGTGGATCTTCTTACGTGCTGTCTCTCTCTCTCTCTCATTTTTCTTTCCACGAGTCAAGAGCACCATAATCACCTTTTCAAAAAGTTTTATTTTGCTTGAGACGTAACTTGTTGATGTAAAAAAGCAACTTTTTTTTACATTTGAGTGGTGTATTTACATTAATATGGTGTTTTGAAAAACTTTCCCACAATATGGTGTTTTCAGTATAGAATCCGCCAAAGGCAGATTCAACACTGAATCCGCCAAAGGCGGGTTCAATAAAAAAATATTTGTGTACTGAATTCGCATCGAATTCAGTGTAAAAAATATTATTTTATTGAATCCGCCATTGGCGGATTCAATAAAATAATATTAAAATAAAATTACGCCATCAAAGTCAGACTCGGAATCCATCAAAATAATAATTTTTTATTGAATCCGTCAATGGCGGATTCTAAAACACCATATACAAGTAAATTTACCCATTTTATCATATTAGTGTAAATCACCTATACAAATACCATATATAAACTATTTTTCCAAAAAAATGCCCTTTTTTCCTTCTTTATCAATGGGATAAAGAAATAAATAATAACTGGAGTAATTGATACATGAAGGTTATTCTTTTTTTGGGCAGATTACATGGAGGTTATTCAAGTTAGGCAAGACAAATAATTCACATTTTCTCGTTTTACTGCTTCATAAATGAAATAAACGAGGGCGACTCTAATTGTTCTATACGAAAAAAATAGGTGCACTAAGACATAGTAAAGTTTTAGTTGATGAGAAAAAATTAGTTCTCGTTCATTATTATGACTGTTAAACTATAGAATCAATGACTTTTGGGCCGTATTTGGTAGGGGGGATAAGGACAGAAATACAAAAATAATAGAGATAGCGACATAAATAAGAAATATGTCTGAGGGTATTATTGAAAGAAAAAATATTAAATTTTTATCTCTGTATTCTGTCTCCACTGTCCTGATATTTTAGAGATACGAAAATTGTGTTTTTCTATCCTGGGACAGGAAATTTTTCTATCACCTGTTTCTGTCTGTACTAGAAAATAAATTTATGTCTCCACTGTTCCTGTATTTATGTCTAAAAGATAATGAACAAATGCTACATTGGGGACCTGATCCTGGGTTTGCTTTGTTACATTATTCTCACTTTAATTTAAAATTATGCTAAGATGTACTACCTATTACTA
The DNA here is from genome assembly GCA_031216105.1 of Dalbergia cultrata. Taxonomy (NCBI): domain Eukaryota; kingdom Viridiplantae; phylum Streptophyta; class Magnoliopsida; order Fabales; family Fabaceae; genus Dalbergia; species Dalbergia cultrata. The sequence goes on from CM062347.1 coordinate 55,999,358, forward strand.
CAATTATGTTTTAAGGACTACTGCAAATGTCGGTAGATATAGACGGTGGACAAAGGGTATATCATTTACCAAGCATGCACTACGATTCTATGAAGGCATAAAATAAAGTTAGGCGGTTTATCCTTTTTATCTTTTGATGCCCTTTGGCTTTTCATACAAGGATTTGATATTTTTTTCTTTCCAAAAAAATATTATTTCAATACCCACTTGGCTATAGACACCCATGATTGTTGAGAGGAGTGATATAGAGAGAATAAATTGAGAGAAAAAATAAGTAGTGGAACTCATATATTTGGGTTGTACTCACCCACATTTCATACAAAGTAGCATTGTTGTTTTTTGATCCTTGGATAACTAGCCCTTAGCTAGTCAAAGCAAATAAATAGAAGTCATTTTGTCTGGTTTCTTGACAGTTAAGGCTCTCAATCAGGCAAGACTAGAAGCGACTATCAGGGTGAATGGGGACCCAAAGCATAAAAGGAAATGGCCAAGCCCATACGCGGTGGCTTGTGGCTTGCTGCTTTTGCTTTCATTGCTCCAATATGTCTATCACCCCTTGAAATATCTGGCCCTCGGAGCTGTAGCCGCTGGCATCTTCCCAATAATCTTGAAGGCTGTTGTCTCCATGCAGAACCTTAGACTTGACATTAACATTCTCATGATCATAGCAGGTATATATTATTCACTTACATTTTCTGAAGTGCTACTAGCCCAGTGAAAAAGTTCATCTCGTTACTTTCGACTTTTATAAGTGGACTAATATGGACCTTATTTTCTTCATTAGAATTAGATTGAGAGCGTTTTACTTAAAAGATAAAAAATTATTAATAATCTAATCAAATAGGACAATGTTTGATGCATAATTAAATTATACAATAAATGTACATCATACATCTTACCATCATTGGATGTGATGTGTGGTCCCCACTCATTCATTAAATCCAATAGTGATAAGGAGTGTGGTGTATAGTTGTTGTATAATTTAATTATACATCAAACATCACTCAATCAAATATTAGCATATTATTAAAATTATTTAATTTTTATCATAACTACTTATAAAACTACACATATAATGAGATTAAATCTGTTGATAGTATAAAAAACTTTAACAATATCAAAACTAGTATCGGTATGTTGTTTAGATAAATCCTTGCGATTCATTGTAATTTACATAGATTCTAAAAGTTCGCAACATGTACATGTGACTTCGGATATGTTTTTGTGGTTGGCTCCCTTTATTTGAAATAAAGCATCGATTTCACAATTAACTACCGAAAATGAATGCTCGCTTCTTGTCAATTCACTCTCACTCACAATCAGTGTCTAGATGTACAGTTAATTGTCCGTGTCTGCCTGCCACGCCCAAAAAGGAAAATAACAGATAAATATTGCCGTTTGCTCATAAAATTGGCATGCCGTGCCATCCAAACTGATGAAACGGTGCTACGCAGTTTCACAAATATTTGTAGTGCTATCTATGTGGGGAGGTTTAATTTGTTTCCCATTTTGGCCGCCTATTTTTCCATTATTATTATATTTTTTTGATACGGCCTATTTTTCCATTATTATTGGTGGGTAAAGTAGCTTAGGTGACGTGAAAGCGACAAATATGACCTCCGAAGAAAGACAAATGTATTGTAACGTCTCCTTGAAGGATTGTGCTCCTTACAAGATTGATAAAATACAAAATCAAAAATTAATTATTCTTGTATTATAATTTTTATTATGTGTGCATCATGTGAGGATTTTACTAAATAATAGCTCCCAAAATTGTACACGAGTTCATTGTTATTTTAAGCATAGGTTTAATTTTAATACACTAGTAGTGTAAATAAATTTATATTATTATCTAATTAAATCTTTTTATTTGTCAAACTTTTTAAGTAATAGAAATAGAAATTAATCATATTTATATTTAATAATATAATATTAAATGATTGGACCTTTTTTTTATACTGTCATATCAACAAAATTAAATATATATGATAACAAGCATTCATTAAAAAAAAGGAAATAAAATAAAAGAAGATGACAACAAACAAATGTGTGCGTGTCATCTTTCTCCGTTTTCTGTCATCAATCTTCATCATTGTCAATCCGTAATTTTTTATGGTGACATATACAAGTATACTACATAATTACCTTCTAAGAGTTTAAAAGTATTATCATAACGGGTTGTATTACATGAGAGTAGTGAATTATTATAAGAGTAAATGAAATAAATATGAGTTGTATAATCATTCACGGATAATTAAAATTAAAAGTTGTTAGTCGTTATTAATGCTCATATACTCATTTAAAAAAGTCACATGACTTTATGTTTTAATCTTGATAATTTATGTAAAATCCAACAGTTAAGATTTATCTTTCTCACTCTCACGTTAAACCACTCCCTTTATATGATTTGCTCCGTTATTACAAAATATACACGCACATTATTTATTTATTTTTACCTGATAACAACCACATGGGCAAACAGCAATCTCTGTTGAAATGCTTCATCATCTTAAAATGTTACAAGGATGATTTATTAATGGCTTATTGGGACTGAATGTAATCTGTTTTCTCGTTATAAACTATCATTTGACAGTTGTTGGGACGGTTGCTATGAATGATTATTTGGAAGCCGGCACAATTGTTTTCCTCTTCTCAATTGCAGAGTGGCTAGAGACAAGGGCAAGCCACAAGGTATTCATTGGTTTCCTTTTCATTCTTAGTATTAAATAACTGAATTGACCGTTGGTCAGAATCATACAGATGTTTTTTTTTTTTTTTTATACCATTTATGGATAGAATTCTTTTATTTGAACATAAAACGGGAGTATCAAAATGAATCACTTGTAAAATTATGAAAAATTGAGTCCCGCATTGACATACAGAGAATAATATCCATGTTAAAAATCATAGTGTTGTCCCCATAATATCTGTCACACTAAAGTGTGAGTAATGTGAATAATCTAGACACCCACTTACTTGATGATTTCATCCTATGTTCTCCTCAGTAAAAAAATTAAAGCAGGGTACTCGGTTTCAATTTTCCCAATAAAACACTGTAAAACTTCTGAATTTGAAAATTAAATAAATAAATATGTCTTCAGGCAAATGCAGTAATGTCATCATTGATGAACATAGCCCCACAAAAAGCAGTGATAGCAGAAACAGGAGAGGTTGTGGATGCTGATGAGGTGAAAGTAAACACCATCATAGCAGTTAAAGCAGGGGAGGTGATACCCATTGATGGAGTTGTTTTAGATGGAAGCTGTGAGGTTGACGAGAAAACATTGTCTGGAGAATCATTCCCAGTTGCTAAACAAAAGGATTCTACTGTTTGGGCTGGCACCATTAATTTAAATGGTAAATTTTCAGTGTCATTGGTACTTTTTATTTTCAGTTTGGTTATGTTAATGTGTTTCTGTGATTGTTTATAAGGTTATATTAGTGTTAAAACTACTGCACTGGCTGAGGATTGTGTGGTGGCAAAAATGGCAAAGCTAGTGGAAGAAGCTCAAAACAGCAAAACAAGCACCCAGAGACTGATTGACAAGTTTGCCAAGTTTTACACCCCGGGTTAGTCATAATCATCAGTTTTTTGTTTTAATCACTATTGAACCAGAATAAGTAAATTTCAATCCGACTTTGCTATGTTCTTGTCTAAGATTAAGTGAAGAGATAGGAGGTCATTTTTTCATGCATTTGTACTCTGCGTGCACGCTCTTGGTTTCTTATTTATTACATTTCTCTTACCAAAGCCATTATAAGATCAAGCTATGACATAAAAGATAAGATGTTCAGGGCACTCTGGTAACATGTTTGTAACCACTTATTTTAGAAAAATGCCTTAGGAAAATGGAATAAGCTAAATTAAGTATTCCAAAACACACACTACAAGAAAAGTCTAATAAGCTTGATAATAATGAATTTACTCATCTATTTTTATAATAAACTATCTTCTACTCTTCTTGAATGAATGCTGTTTCTGGTTCTCACTGGTTAAAAAAAATCTCATTTTTCTGCCATTCCTTTGTTGCCTGCAGTCATATTTGATTGGCCTTACTCTTTTTGGTGGTAATATTTTCAGCTGTTGTCGTCATATCAACTCTTGTAGCGGTGATTCCGATTGCATTAAAAGTACATAACGAGAAACACTGGCTTCACTTTGCACTGGTTGTTTTAGTGAGTGCATGTCCATGTGCACTTGTCCTTTCAACCCCAGTTGCAACCTTTTGTGCTTATACAAAAGCAGCTACATCCGGTCTTCTCATCAAAGGGGGTGACTATCTTGAAACACTTGCGAAAATTAAGATCATGGCCTTTGACAAAACAGGTACCATCACAAAGGGGGACTTTGTGGTGACCAATTTTCTATCACTCTCAGATGACATTGATTTGAACAAATTGCTTTACTGGTGAGGACTTCCCCTCTTATATAAGAAAGCACATTAGTGAATATATATATATATATATATATATATATATATTGTGTGTGTAAAGCAGAAAAGTACAATAAAAGCCCGTTTGATTTCAATTTTTAGTAAGCCAATTTGGACTATAGATTATTTAGATAGATTAAATATGAGATGAGTTAGTAAGCCAAATTTGACTTCCCCTTTTTAGTAAGCCAATTTGTGGTGACCAATTTTCTATCACTCTCAGATGACATTGATTTGAACAAATTGCTTTACTGGTGAGGACTTCCCCTCTTATATAAGAAAGCACATTAGTGAATATATATATATATATATATTGTGTGTGTAAAGCAGAAAAATACAATAAAAGCCTGTTTGGTTTCAATTTTTAGTAAGCCAATTTGGACTATAGATTATTTAGATAGATAAAATATGAGATGAGTTAGTCTTAACAAATTCAACTTTTCAGGGTGTCAAGTATTGAGAGCAAGTCAAGCCATCCATTGGCTGCAGCAATTGTTGAATATGGAAGGTCTCTATCCATTGAACCAAACCCAGAAAACGTGACCGAATTTGACAATTTTCCAGGAGAAGGAATATGTGGAAAAATTGACGGGAGAGTTCTTTACATTGGAAACAAAAAAATTGCCACCAGAGCTGCCTCTGAAACAGGTGAATGCCTTTCTTACATTTACTAGGCATTTGACCCATGCATCGCACGGGGTGATAATAAAAAATAGTTTATTAATCATTAAGAAAAATAAATAATAATTTATTTAAATATATCTTACAAAAAATTGAATATATAAATTTATTTTGAAAATAAGTTATTAATTAAATAACTCAATGAGTGAAAAAATATAAATGTAGTATTCTATTTTATATCTTATTTTGAATATTATATTTATAAGGCTAAAAAATTTTGATAGATGACCTATAAGTAATAATAAAAAGCTTGTTTTATAAATAGTTTGCACATTTCAAAAGTTAAAATTGTTAAATAATGAACGAAAATAAGTGGATAATTTTACTATATCATGAGTTATTTATAGAAATGACAATAAATATCCATAAGAAAAGGGACATGTCTCATGTCTCGTCCCCGTTCAAAATTTTGCCTCCAATCTCCATCCTGATTCTCATCATGGGTTCCCCATTCCCATGGGAATTTGTATTCATGAGTTTATTAAAAAAATTTTAAAAAAGAAAAATTAAAATATTTTGAAATTGAAAACATAAATATATATAGTAACAAATGGTATTAATACAATATAATCCAAATTAACACTAAAAATGCATACATAATGCAAATTTAACAAATATAATTGAAAAAATGAGGGTGTGTTATCCCCATCACTGCTTGTTTAACAAATGGGAACTTCTCCCTCATCGGCCATCCCCAAGAAAATAAAATTTGTTCTCATTCTCATTCTATTGCGGGTAATTCAATTTATGTGTGTATTCACTTGCAATTTTTTTTTTTTTGCCATCCCTAGTTATTTACATCTTTTAGAAAATTAAATTATTTAATTAATAAAAATTAATGAATAAATTTAATTTATGTGATTTCAGTTACACATTCTCTCCTTGTACATCCTTTTAGTAAATTAAAATATCAATTTTAAAATATATGTTATAATTAATATGTTATAATTAGTACAAAAATATAATCCTAATTTATGTCATCTCAATTACTAAAGTAGTATATCAATTACATAACTATTTTCAATTAAAAATCATTATAATTATTTAATTTTTAAAAAATTAACAAATAATTAGTATCATTACTAAAGAAGTATAAATTTTGAATTGATTTTTTAAAAATATTTTAATTTTTAAAAATTGAATTTTTTTTCCAAAAATATAATATGGAAAAAATTGTGGAATTGATAAATTGAAATGTTTAAGTTTCAAAAAAATAAATATGGCATAGTGATATATATATATATATATATATATATATATATATATATATATATATATATATATATATATAATTTTCAAAAGCTTTAGATTTGAGGTTAGGAGTTTTTCTCCCAATCCCATTCTCATTTAAAATTTTCCTCTCATCACCATCACGGGTCCTAATTTGTGTGGAGATTTGAATCTTTGTGTATATTCATGATTTTATTAAAAAATTTTAAAAAAAAAGAAAATTTTAAAATGGTATCAGAAAGGATAATAATACTATTAGTAGGTATATATTATTGATTGATATGGATATCAGTTTCAGTTAAAGGTTATAATATTAGGCTTATAAAAAAATATAATAATATTGTTTATTATTAATTTTTTATGTGTTTTTTTTTTGGTGTGTGTGTGATATTAGCTTTTATAATTTGTCACTTAAGTAATTAGATAGGGATTTGGAAAATGAAATCAGAAATCTATCAATAATTATATTTTTCTAAATAAAATAATATATTAATAATGATTACACCTTAAAAAAGGAAACACAAATAAATATAGATTGTGTATAGATACAAAAATAATATTTTAAATTTTATCAATTAATTAAAAATTTTAGTGTGAGAAAAGAAATTAAAAGGGAACAATAAATACATATATTGGAAGAAAAATCAATCAGTATATATATATATATATATATATATATATATATATATATATATGATTCACATCAAAATTGAAAAGAATAATAGTTAAGAATTAATTTGTACAATTTTAATGCACAATGGAAATTTTAAATAAAAATATAATTTTGTTCCAAAATATTATTCATTCTCCATAATTAGTGTTTGTAAATGGAATTGAAATTATAATTCAATGGCTATGTATATATTGAATTCAACAATCTTTAAGCCTTACAAAATAATGAAGAAAAAAATAAATTGAAGAAGGTGGAACAACGTAAACAAATTCTAATAGAAATTAGCCTATGCATTTTATCTAATATTGGTATTGGAATCATTAGCTAGCTTGGTTATGCACTCAACTAATTTAAGAAAGTGTTGTTCTCAATACAACAACAACGATTTCCCTCTCATAAATATTCTGCTAAACAAATAAGCAAAAAATAAAAAAAAAATCAAAGGTAAAAATAGAGTAAAACCAAACACAATCTTCAATCATTCTTAGTCCTTAATCTTTACCACCTTAAGTTTAGTGAAATGACCAGTTGAGATAGTCCAATTGCATCTCCTTTACTTTACTGTGGCTTCCAATTTTGAAAGGAAAAAAATTATAGAGTCTTTAATACTTGTTTATATAATAATAAAATTAATCTCAAATTCAGTAAAATATTTATGAAAAATACAATTATCTTTTCAAATACCATTAATATATATGCACAAAGTAAAAGACTTAATACACATAGAAAAATCTCTATACCAAACAAAAAAAAAAAAGAATCACAAAGAAGAAAGGTAGAAATAAATTGGCTATAAATAATGAAAATGAAAAGAATTTAAATAAATTGATTTATTGTAAGAGAACTTAAAAAAATAAATCTTTATTTCATTGAAGAAACATTTAAATATAATATATATATATATATATATATATATATATATATATACACAAATTAAAATTATTAAACAAACATAAAAAAATGTTGTACAAAAAAAACCTCTCAAAGGAGAAAAGAGCTTCAAAGAAGAATGGTAGAATATTTGAATTTACTAACCTATAAATTCTTATTCCTTAAAATAAATCACGAAAAAGAAAATTTAAACAAGTGAAAATATGAAAATATGAGAGGAAGAATGGAAAAGAAAATAAAGTTGTGAAATAGAGAGGAGAAATGAAATAATGTGTTAACATTTTATAGTAAAACTTTAGGCAGTAAAGATCTCAATAACAAACTGATATTGTAAATTTTAATAGAAGTTAAGGGTTTTTATTTGGGTTAGTATAAGTGGTCATCTTTTGTAGTGATGAATATGTTACAAATTTTAGGAGTAATTTAAGAGGTTTATACTTTGATTATAGCGCGCGAACCTTTTTTCGGTAGCAATAGTTTTTGTTTGCATTTTTGTTTTTGCATTAATCTAATTGCATTCTAGTTTTTTATGTAATAGAAATTAAGTAGTCTATTAAATCCAAAATTTCAAATATTAAGGTGAGTTCAAAATTTAAAATCTTGTAATTAATTATGAAAAGTACGTGTTTAATTAAAAAAATATGATAAAGAAAACAGAAAAATATATGTATCACGTGAATATCCATTTTTAATAATGTTATAATAATTTAGATTAACATATTTTGATTAGTTGTATTATTTAAATAAATAACTCTAGTGGTTTAAAACTCAATATTTAATGTGAAATATTTATATAGTATTAATAAAATAGATATGAAGGTAATTTTATAATAAAATAATTAATAATCAAGGTTATAAAAATTATGGGCCATAAGTTGTTCTATGAGCGACGCCTGTAAAAAAATTTTAGAATGAGTCTGAAATATTAGTATTATAGATTATAGATTATAGATTATAGATGTGACATATCGTTATAAGGCCAAATTGAGATCAAAGTGTAACCTGGCAAAAAAATACTATCCTGCTTATTAAAAGATACTACAATATATGTTCCAAAAGTCATTTCAGTATCCGTTTTAGTTAATGACCTTTGGACTTTGTGCCTTCTATAGGTCAATAGCTGCCGTTTTTCCTGTTGTCGTGGAACTGAGTGACGTGTTCATTGTGATGGTTTTGTTTCTTAGTTCCAACATTACAAGGTGAAAGAGGAAAGACCACTGGATACATATACTCTGGAGCAACCCCTATTGGATTCTTCTCTCTCTCAGATGCTTGCCGATCAGGTGCTCAGGATGCAATAGGGCATCTGAAGTCATTGGGAATCAAAACAACTATGCTCACTGGAGACAGCCAAGCAGCTGCAATGCAAGCACAGGAACAGGTGTGTTATTTTATACAGTTAGACTTAATTTAACAGTATGATACCATATATTTTAAAATTAAATCCTATTGAACTTAATAATATTTGTGACAGATGAATTGAACTAATTTTTTACGTTGTAAGATGTCACTAGGCTATTTATTTTTTCATATGAATATTACTTCCCATGGACAATATCAGAATCATAGAACCTGAGATAAATAATAATGGCGTAAGTGATTTCATCTACAGCTAGGGAATGCTCTGGAGTTGGTCCGTGCAGAACTTTTGCCAGAAGACAAGATGAAGATCATCTCAGAATTTAAGCAGGAAGGGCCAACAGCAATGGTTGGAGATGGTTTAAATGATGCACCGGCATTAGCAACAGCTGATATTGGAATTTCAATGGGAATTTCAGGTTCTGCACTGGCAAGTGAGACTGGCAACATAATTCTTATGTCAAATGACCTTAGGAAGATACCAGAAGCCATTAAGCTTGCCAGAAAATCTCATAGGAAAGTGATAGAAAATATTATTTTGTCAGTCATTACTAAGGCCGCAATTCTTGGTTTGGCCATTGGTGGTCATCCACTTGTTTGGGCAGCAGTTCTTGCTGATGTTGGAACATGTCTGTTGGTCATCCTAAACAGCATGTTACTTCTAAGAGGAGGACACAAGCATGGAGGAAAATGTTGTAAATCTTCCACTCAACAACATGCCCATAAACATGCATGTGGTGGCACCAATGGTAGTTCTTCTCATCATCACCATCATCATCATAAACAGCAACATAAGCATCAGCATCATCATCATCATCATAGCCACAAGAATTGTTGCTCAGACAAGACAAAACAGGTGTCTGAGCCTAAGAAGTGTGCCTCCCAGACATGTTCCTCAAAGTGTCAGCCCTGCCCTTCAAATTCAAGTTTAGGTGGAAACGTTAAGCATCAAAATGTCATGGAGGGTCGTGATCAATGCAAGGGAAGTGATAAAGTTCATGAAGCGGATCACTGTCTTCATGGAAGATGTGACAAGAGTGAAGATGGAGTTCAGAAGCATGATATTGAACACCAATGTTGTTCCAATTCGCCCAGTGAGATTCTAAATGCAGAACATAATGCTGAAGTTGATGGTAATTGCTTGGGACATAAGGCACATGGGACAAACCACTGCCACAACAAAGCGGTTGACATGGTTACACATGATAGGGCATCATCACATAGTTCTTGCCATCTCAATCATTCTTGTCAAAAAGAAAGGCAACAATCTCCCGATAAACATTGCCACATGATCCGTGGTTGTGAAAATCCAGAAGATCATGAATCCATTCATATGTTAGGATCCAATCATGAAATCGAGCATCAACATTCAGGTTGTCATTCTGATTCTGAGAAGTGTGAGACAGATGAAATATCCATTGAGATCACCAGTGAGCATGTTGAATCAGCCTCAAAGCATGGTCGTTTGAAAGGGCAAGAAAACAGTTCCTGCTGCAAAAACATTGGTTGCTCTGACACATGCGAGGTTCTTCCTGTGGAGTGTGCCTGCGAAAGTTTAAATGAGAGACCAGTCAGTGCTTGTTGCAGAAATGATGACGGCTCTTCAAAAGAAACCACTATTGTGCATGCTTGTCTTAGTTTGGGCAAGAGAGAAGTTGGTGGATGCTGCAAGAGCTACATGAAGGAATGCTGTGCCAAACATGGACATTCAAGGGCTGGTTTTGTAGGTTTGTCAGAAATCATGACGGAATAGGAATATATAGGTGTATCGCTGACTAGAGCGTAAGCAACAGATGTCAGCATGGAGCATGGTTGTTCTTGCACATTTATATTTAGCCTGATTTTTACTGGATATGAAATCACAAGAGTATAATTGATAGCAAAGAAGCACCTAGACATGCAACATCTCTAGCCAATACTCTTGTACATAATTGGGAAAGTTAGTTGATGTGATCACAAAATGGTGTTTGCGACCTCGATTTTTCCAAGGAGGTACTATACTACAGGAGATTGTCAAGGTAGACAGACACATTGGCCAGCACTGTGTGGCATGATTTGAAGATAGCTATTATCGTAGGTAATATAGTTCTGTAGGGCATCTTGTCTTTTTCATTTTGGGGTTGTAGCCATGTTGAGAATTGAGCTCATTAAGGTGATGGGGGAATTGCTTCTTTTGGCAGTTGTTTGGGGTTGATATGTTAAGGGCCTTTTTCTCAATATGCATGTAGCCTGTACTATGTTGTGTTCATTATGTTAACAAAAGTGGGCAGTTTTCTATATGGATTCTATCTCAACTGTGTTTTGTTCCTTCAACGTTTCTTATTGTGCTAAGCTGGTATGCTAATAGACTTTTGATTTTCCGTGACTCAGATTCAATTTGAATTCATATGCGAGTCGTTTACATTTTCGATTAACCTAAAATAACTGTTAGCTAATCATGACTGAACTGCCATTAAGTTTAGAATGATCAATAAATTGCAACCGATTTCATATTATATGAATGACATGCATTGGCCATGCCAGGCAGGATCATAAGCCCAATAACACTGATTAAATATAAACATTTTTTTCTTTTGAGAACATAACAAATTTGGATTAATAGAAAAGTAATTTGTTTCAATATCAAGTCATGACATGTCTACATATTCATCAAATGTTTATGATACTTGCATCATCTACGAATGAGAGAATTCAATTAAACTAAAATTATAGCAAAGCATAAGGGAAAGTTCAATCACAATAAAAGCCAATACTGTTGGAGTGACACTGTGACAATTGAATAACAAAAAATAATGACGGTTAAAAATAAACAATATTTTAAAATATTTTGTATCGATTTAAATTAATATTAAATTGATTTTTTCATTATACCTTGTTTTTCACACAAAAGACACTCCAATACTTTGTAGAGAGGCGAGCAATACATTAAAAGCAAACGATCCATAGTATCGGTGCAAAAAAAGCAATAGGATCAGAGCAAAAAATATAAACAATAGTTAAGATAATAAAACCAAGAAAGACCATATGACGTACAATCAATACAACTAGAAGCTAGCAAGATGCAAAATCGTTCATAGCTCCCTCAAAACAATCCCGATCACATCCCCCTCCGACATTGCCATCAAGTATAAAATTGATTTTTTCATTATGTTTTGATGTGATTTTACCTTAAAAAATGGCTTATCTCGTTACACCTGGAACATCCAAAAAAAATACATCTTACTAATTTAATGTGTTCCATCATGGATCTAAACAAAGACAACAAAAGATTGCCAAATCCCTGTTTATTTGTGCCTTCAACAGGGCAACACGGATAAATCAGATTCTAGACAATGCCGCCTCCCATTTTTCACGCCAGAAAGAATCACATGTTCTCTTCTTCTTCCAAAAACAAAAGAGAGTGCAGCACACAGATTTCAGGTAAAGCCGAAAATTCAATAGTTGAACTAGACATTCATGGTTGAATTTGAAGGGCATGCAGGGAAGTTAAAATAGCATTAGCATGGCCTCACTTGAGGAGGGGGGGTTGTATGTGATCATTACTCATTGATTCTCTTTGAATTTGGAATAATATGCATTCCCACCTACTGTAGGAATTATTAGTTGTAACATTTTATACAAAGTATCATTCTACCGCTACGTACGGTTCTGCAGCTATATATACACAACTATCACCTAATGCAGCAGAAGCAAAGTCACAGGGCATTTTGAAGCATAGTTTTGCTAAGAGGGTTTAATTAGGTAGAGGGTGGAGTGAAGCCAAGAATGACTTGCCGGGGCCTTACTTGTTCTATTCCATGTGACTCTAATAAACACTTATTAGAGAATGATGTGATGTGGGGAAGATAAGTTAATCCAGCAAGTTATCCTTGGCTTCATTTTGCTCTCTTCCTCTGATGACTATCACGTGAGCCTGGCTCCAACCATGTATACATACTTTCAATTCATTGCTAGATTGTTTCTTGTACTGCAAGATGGTCTTGTGAATAGATACAGAAGCCATGCCAAACAGGTAGACAGAGTAAAATAAGAGTTAGTTACCATTTATAATATTAGTTAGCTCAACTTAGTTCATCTCCAGTATCTCTACTATATATTACTTTGTTCTTCTTTTGTCTCATGATAATGGCTAGTTTCTGTTTGTGTGTACATATATATATAGCACGTAATTGATATCTATAGAATATGGAAAATTTACAGAAATGTCATTTTAGTTTTAACTTACTATAGTTTTTGTTTTCCTGTTAAGTTATCACAATTAGTCTCTCTAATTTGCAGTGTACTAATATACATTTTTTTTTTTATTTAGATTTTTATTCCAATAGACATTTTAACCAATAACATAAGTTGAATGCATGCCACAAGTCATCAACACAATTCACAATTCATACTCTTTTAACACAATCAATTAAAACAACCATATTATTTAATGGACCACAAGAAAATGCAAAGAATTTAACCTTGATGTAGAAGGTAGAGTATTGATTTGGAGCTTATGAAAAGTTGATTGAGGAAATAATTATTATGAGGAGGGACTGCATAATTTTCAGGAGATTAATTTGGATATATTTGAAAAAAAATACACTTTCTCACAATTACTTTCTTCTAACAAATTTTCTCTAAAAAATAATATTTCCTTAAAATTTTAAGAGTGTAAAGTAGATAAAATATAGAAAATTCAAGGTTTAATTATAACTTTTTAATAACTTTATCCTATACTAAAATAATTAAATATAAGTAACATGTTTCATGATGATTTTGATTTTGAAAATTGAAAATTATTATATATGTTGCATATTTGAAAAAGCATTCACATTCTCAAAATTACTTTTTTCTGATAAATTTTCTTGAAAAAAAATAATATTTCCTTAAAATTTTGTCTCTCAACTTCTATTTTAATTTTTTTCTTTTTTTTTTTTCTGAAATGTCTCTCAAATATTTTTATAATAATCTTTCCTCTCAAATACATATTTGTTACATCTGAAAACATGAGTACTCTAAGAAATATAATGCAGTCAATTGTCAATTAAAGAGAAAAATTGAGAGTTACATAGTATTTAATTTAATTATATAGCCCAATAACCCCTCTCCCAATTTTGAGAGACTAGAAAATGGGGGTAATGGAGGCCTTCGATAGATAAACTTCTAGAGCCAATCCTTTCCCCCCTTATAATTTTCTTTAGACTAGAACTCCAACACATCCTAAAAGTGGATTCGTGAGCTTAGTTCAAAGTAGAAAAAGAGGGAAAGGGAAGATAATATTTGTTGGGAAAAATATACCACTTTCCCTCATTGAGAATCACTACAAACAAATACATAAATAGGAATATAACTATAACACAAAAATTTAATGTGGAAAACACCAAAATTGAAGGAAAATCACAGCCGCTGTAAAAAAAAAAATCAGAGAATATTACTATGTGAAAACTATTACAACACACATACTTCTCTCTTAAACACCCATACACTAGTATACCCACAATCTCTAAAAGAAATATTTGAACTACACCTCACAACACTATAAAATAAGAGTACAAAGGAAGAAAAGTCAGATGCAAGCTTAAAGTGTTTTCAACTAGTGCAAATTGAAATGAAAACTTGGGCTCATATTTATAACCTTAACAACCCTCTTCCATCCTAATTCCAACAATGTAGGACTCATTTTCCAACTCAATTTCAATAATAAAAAAAAAACTAACAATCTCCACCTTGATTAAAATAAATATAGTTTCACTTTCGTTGTCAACACCGACTATCCCCTGATGTCATTGTCTATGCCGACAATCATAGTTTAAAGAACTATCATACTCCACCATAAAAAAAATACTCACTTGAAATAAAACAATTCTAAGAATTTCACCTTGGCACATATCGAAACCTTGTTGAGAAATTTATGGTGCAGCTTCCATGTTAGTTCTCTATAGAAGTTCCTCAGCCATCGACATAACCCCCACCACACACTCTGCATCTCAATGCTAACCAATACCCATGTCCAATTGTGGATCCGCTAGCAACGACTTATTCTTTTCCATGGCAGTGCGGTAATACCATGAGGATACACTTCTTGCCTTCTAGTAAAGATCATCCTCTCCCTTTAGGAGAACAATATTGCAAGCATCAGATTAAGAATCCCTTTCCAACAATGCACCACTTGGACAATTTTTCTTTACATGTCCAGGATTTCCGCATTTCTAGTATGTCACACTCCTTCCATGATTCTTTTTATAAGTGTCACTCCTAGCTACCAACAATAAATTCGATGAAGTGCTTCCCTCATTTTTTATTCTTCTTTCTTCAGCATGACTTTATTGGCAACTTCTTCAAAATTCAGAGTTTCCTTCCCGTACATCAAAACAGGCTTGATATGCCCATAGGAAGACGAAAGAGACAATATAAGCTTTAGTACCTTATCTTCATCATCAATTTTCACTCCAATTGCCTCTAATTCAAAGACGATACCATTGCTAGAACTAGGATGGTTGGAGACTTTCACACCATCATCATTGCATAGATTATGAAACTGCTCCTTCAACAATAGCCGATTTGAGATACCATTTACCTGATATAACCCTTTGAGTTTCTCCCAAAGTTCCTTGGCTATTGATATTCCTTGCACATTTGTAAGAACATTCTTAGCCAAACACAAATGAATTACACTTGCTACTCTCAAATCTAGCTCCTCCCAGTTTTCATTATCCATATCGGTGATCTTCCCTTTCAACGTCTTGTGCAATCTTGATTGTATTAACACATCCTTAACTTGTGTCTGCCACAAGTTAAAACTAATTCTTCCATCAATTTCTCTATGTCAAACTTCACAGAACTTGAAAAACTTGACATTGTTGCAACTGCATACTGGAATAATACAAATCAACTGTAAACCGTGCACAGGAGGGTTCTCAGGAAAGAGAGGTGGGTCACAATGGACACGCTTAAGTACTAAGTCTTTCCTTGGCTAGAACCTTTTCAAACTGTACTCTCACAATATCACAATACCTTCCAGCAATAGCAACCAAGGATGATCTTCAAGCACCAAGGACAAATTCTTTTTTGATATGGAAGGTCAGATTAAGTTATAACCACAGAGCATACTATAAATAAATTCCACCAAACTAAAGCTCATGATACCAATTGTTGGGAAAATAGTCCATTTTCCCTCCTTGAGAACAACTCTAAACAGATAAATAAAACAGGAACACAACCACAACACAAGAATTTAATATGGAAAACTCTAAAATTGAAGAGAAACCACGGTCACTGCCAAAAAGACAATAAGAGAATATCACTATATGAAAATTATTATAACACACTAACTTCTCTCTTAAACACCCACACTCTCCAAAGTAAATATTTGAACCACACCTCACAACACTCTAAAACAAAAGAATAGAGGAAGAAAATTCAAATACAAGCTTAAAGTGTTTTCGATTGGTGCAAATTGAAATGAAAACTTGGGCTCGTATTTATAATCTTGACAACCCCCTTCATCCCAATTCTTAGCAATGTGGACTTCTTTCCCAACTTAATTTCAATTGAAAAAAACTGACAATATTATGGTATATTTTAAAGCTATTCATAAATTTTATTATTGAGTTATGTTTGGTAGGATGCTAGGGTAAAAATGGTGTAAAATTTTTTTATATTAAATTTTGTATAAAATTATACATGAAGTTTAATCATAGAAAATTTATCAATATTTTTACTTTCAACCAAATATATCCTTAGAAGAGAAAAATATTTAAGGCTTTAATTAATCCTAGAAATTCTCTATTACCCTTATTTTGTGGCTCCATCTAGTTAGGAGCTTTTAAATGGGTGTTTAGAACCGATTCAAAGCAAAATAAAATTGAGGATTAATTCAAGAAAAACTGATCGATCGTAATTAACTTAAATTCGTTTAAATTGGCTTTTATTTTATGTAAGACAAAGTTCATTCATTTAATTTTCAATTTTTTTTCTAACATCAAACCAATAATATAATATGCATTAATATATATATATATATATATATATATATATATATATATATATATGAGATATATTGCATATGCCTTGTACATGGCCATTTCCATATTCATACAATGTGAGCATAGGATTCGAAATATTCACATTATCTTCAGGGAAGAGGCTATTGCCACTCCTATTTTTACTAATGTCACTCCTGTTAATGACCTATATTCATCTTATTCCTGAAATACCCCTAAACTATCTTCAATAATTAATCTTTTTTGTTTTATTTTCAAAAATAAGAATTGCAAGAGACCCTTTTCTTGATGGATTTTCCCATTTTAATTATCATCTTCCTCGTTCTCATTATTGGGCGGAACTATCAAAGCCAAAACCAACCTCATTTGTTCCACCAGGTAAGTGCAGAACCATCGCCGCTCATCTACCATGTGACCTCCGCTATCAACAGCAACACTGCGACTAGGTCGAACCATTCTCATTCTCCCTCTTCTTCTTCATCACCATCCTTTGTCCCCAATCTTCCTCATCCGTTCCTTTTCAATGACCCAATCACATTCCTCCCTAGCTGTTAACAACTTGGACCTTGAGATTGACCTCTTCGGCGACCCTACGTGGCCCTCCGCATTGAGCTTCGTCCTTCTCCTCCGCTATACACCCTGGTCCCAGTCTTTGGCGGCGCATCACTCTCCACAAAGTTCATATTCTCGATCTCCCTCTCCGCCGTTGGCAACGACCTTATGATCGCCAACGTCTCAGATTCAAATCTCACCCTTAACAGTGGCAAGAAATTTATCGCTTGGGCTTGGCGCCTTGGGTTGATTACATGGTAGCTTCTACAAATTTGGAGATTCAGGGGCTGTACTAGTGTCACGACCCGATTTAGACACGTGACCGGCACATGAGAAATCCTATTCCCACGTAAGCCTCTTGACCAGAATTGCTCTATATGTATAGTTAGTCATAAAATTATTCAAAATACATTTTCATTTTCTACATACAAATCACTTGTTTATCAAAGCATACTAGTCTATATTGAAATTTCATAACTCAAACTCTATTGTCTGTGAATCATAGTACAAAACATGTCTGTATAAAACTATCTAATTTAAAATATCCATAAGTGTTAAACCATTCAGTACAATACCAAAATGTTATTATGATATGCAGAAACATGAACATGCTCTATTGTCCGAGATCCTGCCTGCATTGTACTAGAGCACTATAATCAAAACATTATATTCTTCACCTACAGACTCACCAACTGGAATCTATGACTACCGGGAGGTTCATAATAGTTGCTCTATTTGTAAAAATAAGAAAAGAAAGAGAGGGGTGAGTTTTGTAACCAAAACTCAGTGAGTGAGTTCTCACCTGAAACCCCCTTTCATGGGACGTCAAGGAAACAATGTACAAACATCATAATAACATTAATAACACTAAGAAATCTCAAATGACTAAGTATACATATATTTCTAAAAAAAATATCCTTTATAATCATTAGACTATCACTTAAAAACAATTTCTTTGAATTTATTTTCACAACTAAAATCATACAAATAACACAATATAGTAGCTCCTACAGAAATAGTAGTCTCTGCTCTATAATTATGTATATCAGTTATGATATAAATGTTTCTTTGCTCTATGGTTCTTATAGAACTGAAGTTGGATACCTATCTAGGTTTCATTCTCTGCTCTGCTCTATGAGATTGCCCTTAGGCAACTTGATACCAAAGTTAACGATCATTTAGTCGTTAACTCGCAGTCTGTTTCTCTATAGCTACTGCCTAAACTAGATAAACAAATAAATGTAAGAACCTTTAAACATTTAACTCTCTGTGAGCTCTGAATCTATCTGATTCTAACAGTCTGACTTTAGCATAACTGTGGCTATAAAATCGTATCCAAGGGATCACCCTTTGTGGACATTTGTGATTTCATAAACTCACAGAATATGTATCCACCAACTGTTCTGAATCTCACAAAGATTCAAGCTCTAAAATCCTTTTTATGTCTGAGTTTTTAAACCAATTCTCAACAACATTCTTTCATGAACTTGAAAACTCTAAAATCATAATAACATTTCTTAACTTCTTAAAGTTTTCTAGTAACCACTCACATAATCCATTTTTGACATAAGATAAGCATTTCAACAACCATAGTTATACTTTCTCTTCTGAACTTGTATCTAGTTATAAAACTATTTCATGAACATAAATCAGTTTCAGAATCAATTGGAAACAACGATAGAAGTATCTAAAATTACATATACCATATATAGAATCAATTTAACATTCATAAAAGCTTTCTATAATCACCATTATCATCAAATACATTTGAAATCAATTCAACAAACATGGTCCCATGAGTTTTCTCAAAACAAGTTTCATGCTCTAAAATCACAGTTTCTAAACATAAAACCATCAGTGACATCAAACCTTTATACAGAAATCTCTAAAATCAATCATTAATTCATATTCTCATGAAAATATCGCTAATGCAGAACATAGAAGTTATAGATGAAAACCCACTCACCTGGAGGGGTGAACAGTGAAGGTGTTACGCAAACAGAACTCTAGGAAGTAGGAATGACATTAGTATTTGCTATAACGATCATAATACACTAGATTAATCTCTAAAATCTCTAACTAACTAGATTTTAACTCTAACCATGGTAAAAAACACCATGGCATGAAAAACCATGAGAACTCTAGGTTTAACCCCTTAGAACTTGAGAAATAGGAAGAGAAAGAGACAAATCAATAAGCTACACATACCTTAGATCCTTAGAACGAAGAAAAATAGAGTTTCAATGGTGGAAAGGTGAAAAAATGAGGTGGAGAAGGAGAGGAGCCGCGTTTCTCTACAAAGGAGGGGGTGGGGAAGGTGTTTTTTGCAACTTTGAAGGTTCTAGAACCCGAACAGGGGTTTTTATAGTCACGGTTAATTGTTGCAACGCTCAACAGAGAGCGTCTCTCACATCGACTTACTTTTCTGTTGACCACTGCAGCGCTCACCAGAGAACATAAAAATCCATTCTTGCACTAACTTAGTGCTCTGCTGACCGCTGCAGCGCTCACCAGAATGGTTTTTCCCTTACAGGATGGTCTCTCACTCTCCAGAATGGTCTCTCACTCCCCAGAACTCACTTATTTACATTTCTTAATTAAAGTTAAATCATTTATTTAAGAAGTACCCCCTATTTGGATTCAAATAAAATATTAGAAAAATCAAAATCTTAACAAATCAAAATCTTAATTTTGGATTTTAGTTCAAATTCGGGAATTCTCAGAATTCCGTAAACTTGTGATCTTAAAATGACCTATTTGAAAGGTTGATAAAATTCGTTAAAAATCACTCTTTAATTTAGTTTTCTCTAAGGAACAATTACCGAGACTTTTGGTCCCAAGAATATGACTCTATCATATGGCCCTCCAACGAGGTGTAGGGCCCAAACTTAGCAGAATTCAGAACTTGAAACGACGAGTAACAGTGACTAACACCCTTTCTATTCAGAAAAATTTTCTAGTCCTTTTAAATTTAAAATTAGGGGTATTACAACTAGTTTGGCTAATATGCATGGCCTTTCACATTCGATTGGTTTTATTAAGGTTTGGGGCTGAACGACTATTCATTGGGTTAAGTTCTTCAAACAATAAGGATCTGGTTTAGGTTGTTAGTGCTTATCCGAAGTAGGTGAGTTTGGGGAAGGTTGAGAAAGCTTTGCATTTCTAAGCCTATGGATACTGGGTAGTGATACTATGCCCATGGAGTAGCAACATTTAGCGTTGACTAATTATGAAAATAGAGAATTCGGAAAATATTAAAAAAAAGAAAAAGTTAATTATTAAGATGAGATTGAGGGTATTTTAGGAATAATATAAATACAGCCCATTAATAGTAGTGGCATTAGACAACTAGGAGTGGGTATGGCTCCCTATCTTCAGTAATTTCCTAGTAAAAATTAAGGTGCCCACTGCCCTACATGCATTGGTCAATGCCTACCATGCAGGTGGTGAGATGTGTATGGCTAGCAACATGCCACATGGTTGTTCAGTGAGGTCATGTTATTGTGGCTAAACAGCCACACAACAACCCACTTTCCCCACATTCTTCCCTGCTTCCTCCCCCACCTTTCACCACTATTTCCCCGTCGATCTCAGCCAACCCTAGAACAAAAAGCTCAGACAAAGGAGAACACACTTGAACAAAAAGAACCTACCAAATAATGGAAACAAAAAAAGAAAAAGTGTTTCACTTCAACAAAAAAGAGAAATCAAGAGACCAATTCCTCGACATATTCCAAACCAAAAAACTTAACTGACAAAAAAAAAAAAAATCACATAAACACAAAGAACACAGCACAGAGACTCACCAAAGTAACCAAACGAAAAAACGAAACTTTATTGAATAACACACAGTTGAGGATTGAAAAGAGTCAAAAGGGGTTACCCATTGGGGAGATTATCAACGAAGGTGAGAAGCGTTTTGAGCTTGGAGCCACCTTCGAAAGCCAAGCCAGCGTGCAT
This sequence comes from Dalbergia cultrata, assembly GCA_031216105.1. Classification (NCBI taxonomy): domain Eukaryota; kingdom Viridiplantae; phylum Streptophyta; class Magnoliopsida; order Fabales; family Fabaceae; genus Dalbergia; species Dalbergia cultrata. Next base: position 56,021,122 of record CM062347.1, read on the forward strand.
CTCAACAGCCATGGCATCCACCACCTACCTCAACCTCCCAATAGGAGTGTCATAGCCTTCCTCAAGTTCCCTCAACACACTCACCACCTTCCCCCACTTCCTCCTGCTCCTCACCTTCCTCCCCACCACCATCTCCGCCACCGCACACGCCGCCATCGCCACATTCACTGCCACTCCCACAACCACCCTCCCCATAACAACCCCCTCAATCAGCCCCCACCTTACATCTTATCGATGAGGCTATTCCCCGGAGAGATGAAATGGGTCCTCGGCCATTGAGTTAACCGGTTTTCTGATGAGGGATAATAACGGAAAAGTGCAGAAGAGAGAGAAATAAGAGAGAGAAGAAAAGGCTTTGGGTGAGGAGGCTCATGGTGAACATCAGTTTTCCAGATTGGAGGGGCTCAAGGTGGTGGGCACGTTGTGGTTGTGTTGTGCTGGGTAATTGTTGTTATGGTGTTTGTCCATTTGGAAGAAAAAAAAAATCAACTGTAAGCTTTTGCTTGTAAATTTGAATATTGTTTACCTGAGTTGGGAGATTGACTACAAAATGATAGAGGGTTTGGATGGGAATAGGTCGTTGAAAGAGAAAGGGTGTGGTGATGGTGGTGGCAGAGGTGGGGAAGGGAGGAGGAAGAGTGTGTGTGGTTATTTAGCAACACATTTAACTTCATTAACCACATTTTAGGTGAGAATCCGCCAAAAATTAACTTCATTAATAATATATGATCATTAACACATTTAGAAATGTGGTTAATTGCAACTGCAGTAAATGGTATTCACCATCAACTGTAGGTGAGAATCCGCCAAAAATTAATTCAAATCACCACTGAAGTTAGCGTAGTATTGTTTCGTTTGTGTATAGTTTAAAGTATGATCATATATTATTAAATAATTTTTAAATTATGCATTGCGGCTTATTATAACATATCTAAAGTTTAAAATTTATATAATATTATACAGTGCAAATTTGATATCTAATTATAAATTGAGAAGTATTCTCTTTTTCTTCAAAAACAATTCATTATTTCCGGATGCAAGGTTAATTGAATTTATAAAATTATTTGACCAATTATTAAAAATTGAACTTAAAATATTTATTATTTAAGCTGAAGTGACTCAACTAATGTTTAAAAAATAAAATTTCTTGCACATCTTAAATTATCGTCGTTGGGGGAAGTGCAGGTTATCACATATTAAAAGAATATATTCTTTTTTCTTTTTCCGAAAGTCATATATTCTTCTCACCTTTTACCCAGATACAGTCTTTCCCTTTTGAGTAGGAGATGTTTGGAATAAACCAAAAACAATTAATTATTGAAAAATTGTACTATTGTGTAATAACGATAAGTTGAGCAAGTAATAACAAAAATCATATCAATTAAATTAAAAAATTAAAAAATAATTATAAATCTAAAATATTAAATTAAGATTGATAAGAATATTTGAATAATTTTAGTATTAAAATATTTAGAATATTATTATATGTATATTTATATGAATTGTATGAATATATACAATTTCGTTATTGTTACTGTGCTCCAACTCTCAATACATAGTAGCAGTTTGTTATGTCCAAGTCCAAAGAAAATAGCTAAATGGACTAATTTATTAAGCGATAGAGACAGTAAACTTGTTTATTTGTACAATGTGAACCTTATAATATACTTACCTATTCGTTCTAACATGAGAATCGTAATATAATTGGCCAGAACATTATGCTGAAAGGTCAATATTTCTTCGTACACCTGCGTGCCATCGATATATCGACAACGCGTAATGAAACTAATTCAAGTATAAATGAAAAAGTGAGGGTTTTTCCTGTTTTAATTAACATTATTATCCAACCCTTTTGAGCACGTCTTATATTATCCTCTCACTTTTAACCTTGCCTTTCTAACCATCCAAAACTCATAAACTTTGGGTTGAGATTTCACGGCTTTAGAATATCTAGCATGGCTAATCTGATCATGAAGCAACCCTTTTCAATACAAGAATTTTTCTTTTCAATATTGGAGCAAGCAATACGAAAAAATGTGCTTCTTGTCCCCGAGAATTTGCTTTTATCCAAGTTTGATTAGTGGGTTTGAAACACTGATCATTGTTTCTGCAGCCGCCAAGAATATATTAATTGAGGTTTTGAATATATTTTTTGAGTCCTCCGGGAATATATAAGATAAACTAAAAGAGTGATGTGAGCTAAATTCAACCTTCACTTGGGTAGATGCTAATTAAAGAATAGGAAACGAGATATCTATATAGATAAGTTTTGAAGAGTAATTATCTTGAAATTCTTAATTTGATATCAATCTTTTTTCCGTTTTTCAGAGTATCCATCGCCAATAGAGAGTGACTAATTCCTTCAAGACGAAAATTCCTATAAGAAAGTAAATCTCTTGTCATGAAACCCTTTTTATACACATCGTCATCGAACTACTTACTAAATATTTAAGGAATCCAGATAGCTATTAACTGTTGTACGAGACCGCATAATTAAATTTGATATCAATCTAATTCTAATATATATATATATATATATATATCAATTTAATTTTAATATTTTTTATTTTCACATCAATTCAGTGATTTCGTTAAATTGTATTCACACTCATCTTCAAAAGACATTTCAAGTTAGTGGAGGTAAGAGATTATTAAATTGATTTTAAAATTAAAAGTGTTAAGATTAAATTGATACAAAAAATATAATTTTTTTATAATTAAATTCATGTCAAAATTAAAAAATATTTATGTAAAATTTTGTGTTAGATCAAATTAATACTAAATTAAAAATATTAGAATGAAAAATATTATTTACATAATTTTTTTCACGACTCAATGAATTCAATTAAACATAGATCATAGATGTACGTGTAGCCAGAGCATTGTATACTTGTATTTTTTTTTTCAAATTTTATTTTATCTATTTCTTGCTATATAGTCATGAGTATTTTACACAAAAGAAAAAAAAAAAAAAGTCCTAGCTAGAGTGATGTCTAACATATCTGAAGTAGAACTCGTACCTGTTCTGATAAACCGCGTCATTCCATGTGTATGTCATTAACTATGACAAAATCTACAAATGTTTGATGAGTTTTTTTTTTCAAATAATTATGAGATATATTGTTTTTGTAATTATGAAAGATCAAGTATCTACTATTATTTTCTCTCTAACAAATGCGCTTCTGAAGAATTGAATTTATATTTTTATTCATAGGAATTAAATTGTTTACTATTTGTCTAATTAACATTTTGTCGGTTTTGATAAGATTTGGATGGAATATTTTCAAAATACAAGAAAATTTAAAATGCTTCAATTAAATTTTCTTTAATTTTTAATTTTTTTTATTTGGATAGATAATTACATTTTCTTCATTTGTAAAATACTTTATTTCAATGAGATAATTATATTACCTTGATTTTAATATATTTTATTTGATAAATATAATGTAATTTTTAAAATAAGTTTTTTTAATTAATAATCAAAATTCAATTGATCTAAAATTAATTATAATGAATTCATATTTTATAAATTATCTTAAATTTTATTCACAAAATATTTTAAATTTAAATTATAAAATTTAATTGTTACATTAGTAAAATGAAATGATACATAAATATAGCATCATGTAATATAAGTTAAATATTAAAAAATTTAGAATGTAACAAAATGAATTAAAAATAATATTAAAAAAATCTCACAAATATAAAGAAATTATAATAAAATATAATAAAAGTGTTGAAAAAGACATATACTTGTGTGATTTTCAAAAGGTGGATTCTCACCATCAGCCATGAGTCTATGCATTTACTGCAGTCGCTGTGGGCGTCCAATGGAAATGAGACACGTGTACGTGTCGTCCTAGCTGTGAGCAGATCGTTGGAAGGGTTATGAGAGCTGATTACCTTGCTAAGTAAATGGTTAATTTATGGAAATAAAAATCAAAAGAAATGTAATGAAAAGTCGAAAATGTCTTCCCCGACAGCAAAGGAAATGGTGGTAGAGGTGGAGTTAACGACAGAGTAGTTCGTCCATCGCCTTCGTAATGGTTTTTTGTTTTTCTGGTCTAGGTCTTCGTCATGGTTTAAGTAACATGACAAATTTTACACGAAGTCGGTCTTTTGCCAAAATCGTACCTTTCTTAATACTGCCGTTGTTGGTCGCAAGTTGTTCCAACTTCTCCTCCCTCGCTATCTATGTCGCACGGGCTTAGCGGGCGCATATGAGCGCAACCCGACATGATCCCGCCACCACCGTCTTCACCTGGTGATGGCTTGCCCACTAAACATGGACCACCAAGCCAGAGGAGCTCTACAAGTCAACAGGGTGTGCGATCAAACCTTCTTTCTTTTAATTTTTCATGGTTATTAAGGGTATATTTGGTTTGTTGTTTTTAATTTTTAATTTTTAATTTTAACTAAAAATTAAAAATTAAAAACTGAAACAATAAACCCTTAACATTCCTTTTTTTTTTTTTTCCCGTATAAAGGGTGTTTACTTTTTTAAAAAGACTTCTTCTCCTATATCAAAAAAGAAATAAACACTGCTCAAAAAAGGTCATTAATGATTGGATTAAACTTTGACTAATATTAACACACTTCATTGAGGATTTTAATGCCTCATAACAACCGCCAACGTGTAATCCACACAGCCATACACATGATGACGGCGGCAGAGGCATTGGCCGGCCATTGTATCCGAGCAATCACCTTTCCAAAATTCCCTCTTCATGAAAATGAAAATCCTATAAAATTTCTGTATAGAATCTCTTAATTTCTATAATTTCTTCTAAATAAATATTTAAATAAAATATTTTATTATCATAAACTTTAAATCCTTTCAAAAATTATATTTCCTCTTATAATTGTTCTATCTAAACACACACTAAGAGATGTTAGTTCTATGCTCTTCAGTTTTTCTTTTAAAAAACTATCAAAAGAAAATTCTTTTAAAAAATTATCTAAAGCCATTTTTAAAAAATTAATTTTTATATATTATCAATGTCAAATATTTTACATTATATTAATTAATTACTTTTTATTTTGTATACAACTTTTAAAATAATTATTATAAATACAAAATTTAACTATGTATTAGTAAGTACAACAAAAAAACCTTTTCAAATTACTAATATATTAAAATTCAATTCAAATTCAAATTTCTAACTTTGTTGAGATGTGAAATTAAACTAGTTCATTCTCTTCATATTCTTTACTCTGCAAATTGCAAAAATTAGTAGGGTGGAACGATATTATATTTCCACTAAATAGCACAAAAAAGCATCACAGAAAGCATCAAAATAACAACGTAACTTTGACTATTGTTTGTATAGTTTTTATATTTTTCATATTTATTGATAAAAGAGTGCAAACGAATGAATTGTATGATGTTGTTATGAAAATTCACTTTATAATAATGTAATAATCTACAATTAAACAATTGCATAAAAATTTACCCGTGACAATACAATTAGGTCCTTATTGTGTGCATAAAAATTTCAATTTCTCTGATAATTTATATACGAAAAACAAACTGCGAGGCATGGCATTGATAACTAACTAAAATCTTTAAGTATTTAATTAGCCAGGATTAGATGCTTAGTAACATGTGTGGAAAGAGTTTTATAATCAAAGATTTATCTCCTTAACGAAACTCTCATCTTAAAAGAATTAATCATTGTTATCGATGGTGATCGGTGGATATCTTGAAAATTCAAATAAGGAAATACCCAAAGGAACTAATGTGTGAAAAGTTGATTCAAGCTATAGTAAATATGTTCTCCTTTCTAGATAGGAGATTATTATATAGATATATCCTTTCAAGAACGTGAGGGAGTAAATAATTATTCCAAGCGGTTAATCTTTTGATTTTGAATTAAATCGAATAATCGCTGTGAGCCGCCGGTCGAAAATTAAAAAGAAAAAAATATTAGACTCCCTTTTGTTGTAGATGATTCATGAACAAATTAAATGAGCTCACCTGAACCTTGTTTTAGATTTAAAAATCAAGGAGGGATCGTGGAGAGGTACAAAGAGTTGCGCGTGGCACTTGCAGATCTGGCGGTCTTCCATATAATGTTATCCTCTTTTAGAAAGTCGGTGGGTCAGTGTCACAGGATAAATGCAAGAGTGAGCAGAAGCAAAAAGATAAAAAAAAAATACCACTATTGCACGTTAAAATTGGAACATTATTCTCGTACAACTTGTCTCTCAATTATTACTAGTTTTTTTTATGTGCTTGTCTTAATTATTAGTTATGAATACGTATTAGCAATTAATTGAAAAACTGAAAACGTATTATCATCCACAACAAAAAAAAGTAAATGAATTGTTCTTAGAAGCTAAAATTTCATTACGCTAGTAAAACTAATTATATACCATATGCATATATTTTGTCATCACACATACGTAAAACACTATAAAATATTGCTTAATGAGTTTGAATAGGTTAGCTACACCATACGAGGCCTCACCGTGTCTCTTGTGCCTATATAAGCAACGCACCCAACCCAGCAACACCTATCATCATCATCATCACTCCCACTTCAATTCCAAGCAGGATTGGAGAAGAAGTGGCAGTGTTGGTAGCTGCTTAAGGTCCCCTTGGCTCACAAGAAGAGGCAGAAAGTGGAGTGCAGCCAAGGATGACTTGCCGGCAAGCTGTTAATTAATCCATCTATCTATATATCATCTTCTATAATTGCTTCATCTCATAATATCTCTGCCGGCAAGTTGTTCTTGGCTATATTTTGCTTTCTTCTTTTCCTGTGATGCTCAGTGGACTCGGATCGTGTTCATACACTAATTATGTGATTAAGTTTCCTTTCCTCAGCTAGCCTAGATACATCATAAAACATTCTTTTTATCTTCATTCCATCTATATATATATGCACCTTGGTGTTCAGTTTGTTGATCTAGACTCACGGTAATTATTTTGTTTATTTGAGCTTCTTGTATAACAAGATTTAGTAGTATTATATATATATATATATATATGCAATTCTCCCTCCGTTCCATATTTATACTAGTTCCCAAAAAATTGTGTAATTTTGATACTCTAAACCCTAATTTTGTATTTATATTAGTTTCTGAAAAATTGTGTAATTTTGATATCCTAAACCCTAATTTTGATATCCTAAAAGGTGAAAATATCTAATTACATATAAATATTTTTTCAACACTCACTTTGTCATACTTTTTAGATATTCAATCTAATTTTCTGGAACTCTCATTTTAATACCCTTAATCCATTTTATTCATTTATCCTTAAATTTGAATGAATATTTATAGATATTTATTTTTTAGGTGTCAAAATAACACAACACATTATATCATCTTGACATGACCCATTGCCTTTTTTACGGGCATTTCTATAAATTATGGTTTATTTAAATATGATTCGAGACTATGTGAGGACAAAAAAAATACTTGAAGCTTAAAAAGAACAGTAAAAAGTTAGGTATTTGATAGCAAAATGTTGTATTGGTCTACTTACTTTTTACGCCAAACTTTTGTCAAGGGAGAAATCTTTTTATAAGGTAGGAGAGTTTGGTATAAAATTAAGGGTAATAATATTAAAATTCACAATAGAGGAGTAGTACTGAAAAACAAGAAGCAATATATACTAAGTGAGTACTTCAAGATTTATGGGTCACGTTACTTTATGTACCAACTTATAGAAAAGTGAGTGTCTTTTAATTTTTTTTAAAAAATTAGAAATTAAAAATATTCGTACTATAATTGAGTATTATTTTAGAGTTTGAATATTTTTTGTGACTATAGGTATACAATTATAAGAATTGAATAGCATGTTCACGTATTTATTAACTTTAAACTGTCATTTTGATTCCTAAATATGTTTACAAAATGTTAACTATTGTTAGATGTATGTCCGGAAATGTGATTTTTCAATGGGAATAATGTAATTTTTCAATAAAATTTGAATGAGTAATAAGCAATATTCTTTAATATAAAATTCACTTGTAAGCGATAATGTATTTTTAATACTTTTTATTATAAAAAAATCATTTAGAATGTTAATCGTTTTGCTAAAATAAACTTGGCTATCAAATATTGTGTAAAATACATAAATTCGCAACCTATTTAATTATTTACTATAAAAAAATTATTTTTACATGTTCTAAAAAGATAACTCTAAAAATATTTCTGAGTCAATAAGTTGATATTCCATTAATTAATAAAAACAAGTATATTTGTAATTGATTATTGAAATCATTTTATTTTCATAAACAATAATCTAAATATATATATATATATATATATATATATATATATATATATATATGAATATTTTTTTCTTAACTACTTTTTTTTAGAATTTACATAATTAATGTAAAGTTAATTTTAACTTACTTATTATTAATTAATTTATATGATAAATTCTTTGATTTCCATACAAAATTTCTTCAATTTCGCTACTGCAAATTAAAACATTCTTTGACTTTATATGTTTAAAATAATTTCATCATCTGTACAGACAATTAAGCTTAAAACTGCATTTGCATAATTAAGTCACTTATTTATTCGTATTATTCAATCGGGCATTGACTTGACCTGTTTTGAGTGCTTTACTTTCATTTATTAACTCTTAATTTTTCCTTTTTTGGGGTCAAATCTTAATTTTTAATTTCCATCTAAATCATATCATAACATATTTCCTACATATTTTATATCTACAAATATAAATTTTAGTATTTTAAATATTAAAAGTCTCAATTTAATAATATTTTATTTTTTTTTTGGTTTTCTTCTAACACTTACAATAATCATCAACTTTAGACTTCTCCCCATCAATTCATTCATGACAATTTTTTTTTCCTACTATAACAAAAAAAAACTTTTTTCTTTAATTTTTAAAATGATTTTGTGTGCAAAATCTTGTTTATTTTGTATACAATATCAATTATATTATTTTCAATTAATTGATTTTTATATATTAACTTTAACTTAACAAATACAATATCCATAACACAATTTTAAAATTCTAAACTAATAAGACATAAATTAATATTATCGTTTCAATTTAAAGTAGCTATGGTAGTTTGTCATCATCTAATCCATGACCAATGTAGTACGTTAAATTTAAGCTAGAGAAAATATAAAATTATTTGTTATTAAAAAATAATAATAGTATTATTTAATAAAATAATGTAGAAGTTGGTCACAATAAAAAAGAAACCAAAATGGTGGTGTTCTATAACCATATTAAAAATTTGCTCTTATATACTATAAGTTGCTTTTAGAATCCAAAATGACTGGACAGATTCTAAGGAGGCCCGGAGGTTTTGAACATCAGGACAACATGAATTCCATTTGTTTTGTGCTGTGATATAGCTGTTAGCTGATATTAAAAGTTTACTGGCTAGCAAGGGAGTGGTTTAATTTGTTTGCTTGGACCATGTTCTCAGGGAGGGTAACTTCTGTGCGGATGCTTTGGCGGAGCGCGGTGGCAACCAAGAGGGTTCTTTACGCCATTGGAGTCTTCCCCCTAAGGAGTACTTGTTGGACCTTATTTCGGCTGATGCGGCTGGGAGGGTCTTTTGTAAGGCCTTTAAGGCTTTGTTGCTTGTTGCTCTTTGGCTTTTCTCTTTGCGTCAAACACCGAAAAAAACAATGTAAAATGATTATAATAAATATAAATATTAAAATGTCATTAATACTTTATTGTCATTAAATATAAAATAAGGTCATATTAGTATTTTTCAATTTTTATGAGTCATTTCTAAGAAACATCCCAAACCAAGCCTTATTGATCACAATCTTGCTTACCAAAGAAGCTCACGCCTTGCAGTAAGACCCAGCAAAGGGGAGGGGAAAAAAACTCATGCCATGAGGTCACTAATTGAATATTTATATCTATTAAAATTTACTCTTCATAAAATACTAGAAGAGAGGTTTTCTTTATCTCTAATCAAATTTAGGCTTTATTAAAAAATATTAAGAAAATATTTTTTTATATTTTAAATTTTACCCTCAAATAGTTAACTTAAATTTATAGTATATTTAAGTATGTTAATAAAAAATTTCCAGAATAAAATGTAAGTAGGTTGAGTAGGATTGTTGCTCTAAGAGGTCAGAACGAAATACTATGATGCATGTGGTCGATACTTTTAAACCATGGTATTTTTTCAATAAATAGAAGTACATTGCATTAATTAATGGGGAAAAATGCTCATCATCCTCAATCCTACTCCATCCTTTTAAAAATCCTCCTAAATATTATATTAAGTAAATTTTGATTACTTTTTAAAGTTTTAAGATATAAATTGTATTTAATTTTTCACTCTATATTAAGTATGTAGATTGATCCGTAAAATAATTTATAGGAGGTTGTATCGGTGCTCTGCATTAATAGTACATGCTTGTTTTATTTGATTTTAGGCTCGTCTTTTCAAGTGTTCTGAATTCCACATTCCCACTTAATTAGATGCTGCCTGCGGGAACTTTTTGAGGAATATTTATTCTTTCATTAAGCGGTTGCAAAAATCATATTTGTTGCTCCTATGCACTTCCCTTATTATTCTTAATTTAGTTTACAATTTTTAATTGTGGGTCTATAACACTAATTGTGATTTTGTCTATTCGAAACCAACGTTAAACGTCTATGACTAATTAAACAGAGTTCTAATTGGAGGTTAGTTTCATTTCATCTCTCTTTAGGAAATTTTCTTAGCCATATGAAAATATGTTGAACAATTTGTGTTTTAATTGGGGTAAAAATGAGTTTAAAATTCTCTATATTGACGATATTTATGAATAATTTGATGGATATCAATTTCTCGAAATTTAAAATGTTACTTGCCTCCTTACTGAATTGAATAAACTTATTTTAACTACTATTTCATTCAAAAACAAAAAAAAAACGAAGTCTTACCTCAACGAGTATGTAAACTTTGGATGTATATTTGCTTGATGTTCGGGTTCGTACTACATTTCCTGGTTCGCATTCATTCTTCTCTCGCCCTGTGTTTTATTCTCGATGAAATGGCCCATCTTTTCTGGTTGCCTCGCTTTAACCAGAAATCCGATGTTTCTTTTAAATTAATTTTTTATAGAGAAATATTAAATAATGCAAAATTGTTTTGACAATGGAAATGATGTGTGAATGGAGGCTTTTTAACACATTTAAATTTAAAAAAAAAACACTATATACAATTATGCAACTTTTGCAACTTTATGTATGCATATGTACTCATTTTTTATGCTAGAAAAATCAATTAAGTGTCAAGTGATTTTAAATATTAGAACACAAAAAAAAACTCAAATATTGACTGATTTCTTTTTATTTTTTTCCCCAAATAAACCGATTATATTGAGTGATTTCTGTATAATTTTAAATGTTAGAAATCAATTGGTAGACCGATTTCGACACGTAACAATACACATAAATCACTAAAAAACTAACCGATTTCCTCCTGTTTCATATCTCCTCTTGCAAAAATACGCATTTGAGTGGGTTCGTTAAAAATACACTAAGCTTTTACGGGAAACAGCTCACTTTAGACCATGTGATAGCGACATACAAAAAGCCTATGGTGAGTTAATTAACTAATCAATTACCAAATCATTGTCTAACTCTTAATTATTGCACATTTGAGGGGGTTCGTTTCTATTGTGGAATCAGGTCACTCTCATAAATGGAGTGGTCATGGGAGGGGGAGCAGGTCTCTCCTCCATGAACACAACGTTCGGGGTTGTGACTGAAAAAGCTGTGTGCTCCTCTTCACTTCCCCCAGTTAGAATTACAATAATAACTCGAAATAAAAGTTTTCATTATTCCAATTAATCAAGAGTGTTATAACTAATGGTTCAGATTATTTTTCTATTGCAATTCGTAGATGTTTGCTATGCCAGAGGCATACATAGGATTTTTTCCTGATGTTGGTGCAAATTAGTCCCTTTCAAGGCTACCTGGCTATTTTGGTAATTAACTCACTTTGTGTGGGTAATTTTTGTCATTTAAAATTTACAGTTCGATGTACCAAAATAATTTAGTCTCTGATTATTAGAGTTTTTTTTTTAAGATACTTTTGAGTTTAATTTATATGCACTCAAGTTTTAGATTTGTTTTCGCAAATGCTATTTGAATAATTTGTGAGATTAATTTTAATATACTATCATTCATTAATTATATATTATTATATATTTTACTTTTAAAATAGTTATCATAAGAGTTGAATAATTTATTCAAAAAGAAATATTCAAGTAATTTTAATGATGTGATAATTTATAATTTGATAAATATATAAATATTTTTTACTCCGAAAAAATATAAAAAAATGAAATGCTTTATTCAATAACTATATGCAGGGGAATATTTAGGGCTGACAGGAGCACGTTTGGACGGCGCCGAAATGTTAGCATGTGGTTTAGCCACACATTTTGTCCCATCATTGTTAAAATTACATTCAGCACTTCTCTCAATTAATTAATATGCTTCCACAGCAGTTCTAAATAAAGATTGATCTTTAAGCCCTTATCTCATCCTTATATTTAAATACAGATTGATCATCCATAGTAATGATTTAGAATGCAATTTTTTAGATTGCGTTAAATTGAAGAGTCATTTTGTCAATTCTAATATATATATATATATTCTGAATAATACAATAGAAGCTAGAGTCTCTGGAAAATGCCCTTCCGGAGGTGAGTCAGCAGAAATTTATTGACCGTAAAAGCTTACTATATTTTTAACGAACCCACTCAAATGTGTATTTTTGCAAGAGTGGAGGTATGAAACAGGAGGAAATCGGTTAGGTTTTGAGTGATTTTTGTGTATTGTTGTATGTCAGAATTTGGTCTAACTAATTTCTAGACCAAATTCTAACATTTAAATTTATACATGTAACCGATTTTTTTGGGGAAAAGAAAAGAGAAATCGGTCTATATTTGATCATTTTCTTTGTGTTCTAATGTTTGACATTTAAATGCATACATAAAGTTACAAAAGTTAAATAATCATATATAATGTATTTTTCTAATTTAAATGTGTAAAAAAGCCTGGGAATGGACGTAGCGATTTTTCATTCAAAATACGTTTTATGCTTTTTATGTTTCATTATATTCTCTCCTTATGATTGGTTGCTTTTTATGTTGCGCTATGCTCTCTCCTTCTGATTGGAATTGCTATTGATTTTCATACCATTCACATAGTATTTATTCAAACCAAATAGCAATGCCCTTTTGTTATAATAATTAGTAAAAAAATATAAGATTTTATAATTTAACTAATACATTTTTATAACTTAATGTTATTTATTTTGAAACATTTATTGCACAATATGACATCTTAAATTTTGTTTTTCACATGTACAATTTTCTAATTTTACTATGTATAATTTCCAAATCTTCATATATTGTTAAAAATCAGGTTGAGCCAGTCACAAATTGGATTATTATCAACTCTGATTCAAATTTTAAAAATTGATCTAATCTGGTTGATGTTGGTTTTAGAATGCTTACAAGAAGAGGAAGAGAGTGGAATAGACATATCAAAACGAGCCAAGTCCGTCGGTTGGTCTGCCAAAACAGTCTTTTTTAGCGGGCTGGGCTGACTTTTTGAGCCCACCAAAAAATTTCAACCTGCTTAACCCGCTCCGCTTAACCCACGAGTTTAGGTAGGTTAGGCGGGTCAGACCCGTGAGCCAAGCCTTTTTAAAAAAAATTAAAATTTATTTATTGGTAAGAACATCTGAGCATATGAAACTATAAAAGCCTATATATTGAACACCAATAGACAAGCCCAATTGCCTAAAGATTAAAAAGAGATTGTTTTTTAAAAAAAAAAACACACAATATTGCTACACTATTTTAGTAATACTATGACAGTGAGCAAAAACTAAAAGGTTAAAACTTAAAGAGTCTATTAACAATAATATTTTTTAGTTAAAATTGATGCATATTTGTTATGAGCCTTAAAAAATTGGGCATACATAAATAAAAAATATTTTTCTTGAATTTTTTTTTACTTTTTGGCGGACTAAAATGGATTAGGCTAATATTTTAACCCATATTTTTTTGGCAGGCTGGCCCACGCCCCCCGATCCCCCCCCCCCCACTTTTGATCGGCACAAACGAGATGGGTTAGCCCATTTTGACACCTCTAAGTGGAATGCAGCCAAGGATATGACTTGCCAACATGCAAATCATATATGTGTGTATGTGCCTCTGTCAATAGATAAATTGTTCTTGACTACACTTGGATCTCTTCTTCTCCTGTGAGGCTCTATAAACCCGATTAATTAAGTTGATTTTTACATCACCAAGTCTATGATATTGCATGCAGCCCATACATATAAATACCACCAAGAAAGGTACATATTATTATATTATACTCCCTCTGTCTACTTTTAACTGTCTTTTAGTGAATCAGCAAAAGTTTGATACAATAGAAGCTCAATGTATTTGGACACAATTGTGTGCAGATATATTAAGTTTCTATTGTATCAAACTTTTAATGATTCCTGTGGGAGGATATAATTGTAATTAGAAATTAGGTGAAGTTAGTTTAGTTAGTTAGATATTGATTAGTAGTTTGTTATGCTCCTTACTCTATATAAAGATAGTGCTTACACTTATTACCTTACTTTTTCTATCACTAGTAAAATTTCATCTCAATATTTGCTTATTTATTGCTCTCTCTTATCAGATCAGCATGAATTTCAACATGATATAAAAGCTATTCCACCCACCTTGAGAAACTTTTTTGCTACCCCCATTTCTTGAGTTCTAGATGAACTCATTTTTCTCTTTTTCTCAAGTTTCATCCATTTTCTCTCATTATCTCAAGATAGTTAAAAATAGACGGAGATAGTATTAATACGAGGCAGTGATATTTTGTGTACCGATGATTTCAATTTGAGTTTAATTTTTTTTTTCTTTGCTTCTATAAACTGGTCTCTGGTTGTTCACCATCCATCTCATATAAGTAGTTAAAAAAGAGTAAGCAAGGATAAGGGGATAGCTACGGGGGATGTGAGAATAGAACTAGTAGGGAAATTAATGAATGAGGAAAGACATAATCCTAGACTTGTAATATAATAACACAACCGTAAGAATGATTAAGAAATATCAACATATCAGGACTTAATTAAGAGGGTCAACTGCTGTCAATTTGTGCAACCATGCATGCACATGTTTCTTAAGTAAAGGAATTGGATGGGTGAGAAATTTTGATCAATTTATGAAGTGCAATGCAAAGTCAACGATGATATATTCTCAGCGGTTAGTTGTATTGCATGTCGATTGGCGGGTGGAACTTATTCGCTGCTTCTTTTCTCAGACATGGCTATTGGCTAGCCACACCAGACTTGTCTCAGCTCAGTCAGCTGTACGATTATTAATTGTCTAAATATGTACTGTTTTTATGTGAAAAACTATATATACACATGGCCTAATTTGTCGATCGTTTGTTTCTTAAGATCACGTGGATAAATCAAATAAATTTGTATATTTTGGGGATTGAGGGAGAGGGATGGGAATATTAATTATAGTAGCCTTTTAAGGATGATGTGTGGAATTAATCCCAAATTCTCATCATGTGGAGAGCATTTTGTTGTTTTACTACTTTGTATTTGGACAGAAAAATAGAAGTTTATGAAGCCAAAAACTTGAATGCAGAGGAAGTTTAATTTTTTCTGATACATCTGCTTTCTTACTGGGATTGTATTCGCTGTTAATTTAGAAGTCTAGGGGGAAAAAAAAAACTTGATTGATTACTTTAGACAAATTGATATATTAAAAATTAATGCATCTGATTACAATTAAGAAGTCAATGTAAGTGATTACAATTATAGTCAAATACATTGACTTTTTAATATACCAACTTATTCAAAGCGTTGGTTGTTCCTGAAGAGCGTATATTTTGAAAAACGAAGAGGTTACAATGGCATGGCCCTCAAGTTTAAAAATCAATTTTTGTGCTTGCTTAGTTTAATTTGTTTCTATCAGCAGAACTCAACTCTCAGTCTCTTACTACTTGAAAAAGGTGTTCGGCCCAGTCTGAAAATTTCTAGGTTGGCCTGTTTGAGTTGGGTTGAACCTTTAACCCGGTAAAAATCAACCCAGCGTATTAAATTTGATTTTTTAAACACTAAATTATGTGTTCGTTATTCATTACAGAGGAGTTTCACAAAACATGGGTGGCTGAAATTTAATTTTTGAGTTTCACCAGTTAATTTCATAATTCATAGTGTGTGTGGATCCCATCAGCACTAAATCATCACTCGTATGAAAATCAAATTCTAAAGGGAATCAATCTTTGTTGATAGGGATGTGTCAATGCGGGGAACTGTTTGGTCAAACCTGATAATCCTAACGAAGAACAAATTCCAGTTGACATATATATGTGATGAAAAATGTATGAGGCGCGGAAGTTGGAACCCATCTTTGGAATATTCCTCCATTATTTCCTTTGCTAGCTAGAGAAGTGGGCTGAAGCATATATATATCTAGCTTTATAAGCCTACGAACCCACGTATTGTATATACACTGGACAATACATGCAATGGATCGATCGTTTTGTTGCCAATAAATATTATCTGAATTCTAAAACGCTAGCTTCTAACTTTTAGTATGTATTTTTTATGCTCTCTTTTCTGTACCTGCATGCAAGATTCTTGATATATTTGTGAATAAATCTCCAATTCATTTATGTAGTCTATCAAATCAAAAGTCAGATTAGCATCACTAGATGTCTAGATGGCTCTTCCAAATAAACTGCAGTCAATGCCTTTTCGGAAATAGACTTTTGAGTATACTCAAATATCTATTTAACTCAAAAAGAGTTCATCGAAAACTATCTAACGCAAAAGCATACTAAAATTGTACCATAAGTATATCTCTGTAGAAAATTGTCACAATGATTAAGGACAAGATTTGCCGTAACAATAAGAAATGGGGAGTGAATATACATAGCCCAAGGTTATCCTCACAAGAATTCATCCTTTCTTTCAAATCCAAGAACTTTTCATTCTGATTTTACAACGACATTACAAGAGTGAGTGAGCAGAATTTATTACCACTTGAAAAATCGAAAGCCCAATATTTAGATACAATTGCATTTACTCAAAGTTTTCTAAGAACAATTTGGTTCATAATTCATATTGATTAGGTGTTATTAAAAGAGGCAGATTGAAGACTAAGGGTATACTTGGATTGGTGGTAAGTAATGAAGCAGAGCATAGTAGAATAAAACGAAGGGAAGAAGAGCAGAGTAGAATGTCATAACTATTTCCTTTCAAATATTTTAGTAATGGAATTGAGCAGGATGATGGTCATTTTATGAGTGAAAAATAAGAAAACAAGGGATTTCATCATATTCCGTCCAATTGAAGGCGAAGAAGGATAATTAAAAATGACAGAATTTGATAGAATTTATTTCATCTACCCTCACTCCATTCCACCTATTTTTTAAATATTCAAACAATAAAGCTTTAAAATATTTCATCCAATTCCACCCCACTCCATTTATTTCCATCTATTCAAACATACCCTGAAAATAACATACCTCTCACATGCAAGTCTCTCGTTTATAATTCTATTAAGAACAAATTCTTGTCGATGGAATTATCTATATCTTGTGCAAACAGAATCAAGCTCCAATATTCTATACTCACAAACATATCCATCATTGCATTAATTCCAGAACTGAATGAAGGGATATAAGCAAAACCTAACTTTGTGGTCAATGTGATCTCTATAAATATGTGAACCACTTGTGCAATCTTGAAGCAAACATACCATCGGGAGGCATAAAAGGATTTCGGGATTATTATGTTTCTAATTGCTGTTTGATTATATAAGTTGCCTTACATGAAAGAGGGGAAGAGTAGAAGTGAGAAATATTGAAAATTATCATTTTGCACTGAAATTAGATCAGATCAAATTAATCCTTTGGTTATTATGCTATATATATATATATATATATGAAGCTTTTGCATCTTGCACGAACGAGTTTGAAGATGAAAGAATTATACTGGAGAAATTAAATTCCACCGGAAGCAGAACAAAATGTCACACGCTTTCTGTACTTTTACCGTAATATGGTACAGTTGTGTCTACAAGTACTGCTTAGTATTTTTTATGTGATGAACTTCATCCGGTTGACAAATTCGAAATGAGATTAGCAGATTATGAATTATGATTCTGCTAGAATTTTTAAAATTTCTTCATTTTCTTTCTTTATTTTTCCCGAATAATCAAACTTTAAACAGATATATATCACATGACATCTCAGGGAAAATTAGGTATTGTCAGTCTTACGGTGACCATCAGTCTTACACAAGCTAAGGATCATGAAAAAAATATATATTAAAAATAGGATCACGAAAAAAAAAACGTTATCTGCAATATCGAATTTGAGATGTTATCAAAATAGCTTTAACATAAAATGAAAATTTAATTATTTAAAACTTATTTTTTTATATAATGCCAATTTAAAAGTTTAAATGACAAGACAAATTTTTCATTTTTTTTAATTTTAATTTTTTTTCACAGTCATACATTTAAATTATATCTCATATGAATGATTTTTAAAATAGTGAGATGGAGTCAAACATGTTTTTTCCAATATAGCAATATATGATTAAATAATTGTATAATGTTTTTTTACAGTATTTCTATATCAAAATTAAATCTTTTTTTCTGTGGAAGGAGTAGTAACATTTTTTATTTTTATTTATTTATTTATACTGTGTCGTAACATTTTTTGTTTTTAGTTTCGGCCAATATGTTAACTTTTTTCTTGGTACTCTGTCAATAAGAATAACAATAATAGGGCTCAAACTGGATAGAAAATAACTGCTATAATTGACCAAAACACTCTGACAAAACTATGACAAAAATTGTTGGACATGACCAAAAGAAAAAAACGAAGTCCATTGTCGGGGTAAACAGAAGTAACCCGCATCTTGAGATTCGTCTCCAAACTCCAAAGCCTGCAATCATATTCAAGAAATTAACCCACGACGTGACCCAAAAAATAAAAAAAAGTTAGCCACAACCTAGAAAGAAAATAAATTAACCTTGTTTTTAAAGTCACGCATCTAACTCTTGTTAATATATAACTTTGAAAAATTAAAACAATTATAAACTTAATTCATGATTTATAAATAAGCATTACTGCCCTAATAGGCCGAAGAGTTTCAAAATGTGAGCCTCTAGGCCTAAATAATATAATATCGAATCCAAAAAATTTCAAAATGTGATATAAACTCATTAGTAAAATCTTAAACGATTAAAATCTTCTGATAAAAAAATAAAAACGGTTAAAATCTTTCACCGACCCAAAAAACAAAAAATAAAAAACTATTAAAGTCTTTGGGCATACACTATGATTAGAACAATTCCCACCGTAATCTTGGAATTTATTAGGTTGATTTATTGAGTTAACAGTGTTTTCAGTTTTTAAAATCCTCTCCTGTGAGCAATTGGAGCCTACGCTGCCCTAATGATTGTGATTGTCCCTTTCTCCTACTCCTTTTAGGAAAAATTCCTAACCTTAATACTTTTGTTTTTTTTTAAAAAAAAATCCTCTACCGTGATAGTAATGTTATGTCCATATCTTGATACATATGAAAACCTTTATTCCTTTATGCACCAAATGTGAGAGCTTTACGACTCATTGATACAGATTCCGTTTCAAGATTTGTGTATCCAAGATTATTTAAGAAAAGTAAACTTAATTTTGAGAAGAACTTGGATATATTATATAAATAAAATAAAAACTTGGATATATTATATAAATAAAATAAATATTTGAGTTATCATTTTTTTTCTATAGTTGCTAACTTTTGTTTATCAGATGCAAAGCAAATTAATAATTTAATTACAAAATTTAATATTTTATTAAGATTGATTTATATTTAGGTAACACTTTCATAACAGTTCACCAACAAATATTCACGAGGACCCAACACGCAAAAATAATTAACACAAATGCTTTTTATATTGTTAGTAGGTAACTTTGTTAATGGAACAATATGTGATATTATATATATACAAGAAATTGAAAAGGCTATTAAGTTTACAACAAAAAGGCAACTGAAAATTATGACTACTATTTTTGTCTTTTTTTATAAGTCATGCCCTTGTTGTGCTGAGTATGTATTATGAAATAATGAACTTTGTTCCTTGATAGCTCATGTCTTTACAAGGCATTTATTAAAATAATAACTCTTGTCCTAAAATGTTATGTCATGTAAGAAATAGTCATTGGAAAGGAATGCAGCCATGTATTCCTTTTCTCCGTATAAGGAAAGGCTGGTTTTATTTATAATCATCAAAAGTTGAAATAAAAATTACATATGTACTTTATTTAACCATGTTGTTCAAAAATTATTTTTATGCATATATACACTTGCGTAAATTATATTAAACACACACAAATCTATTTTAAAAATAAAATGCTTTTGCACATTTGAATTGCTGGCTTAACTGCTTAAGTCAATAAGGTAACGCGGAACTAATAATCTCTTGATTAGTAAGCTATTTATCGATGTAAGCAAATGCTGTCCAGTGGTGAGTCCTCTCAAGAAAAACTTATTCGAGTTGAACGATCATAATCTTCTTCTTTGACTCTACTGAAAGAGGGAAGAGGGGGAGAGAGAGAGATTCTCAACGTACAAGGACAAGTAACAAATATAGTGATAACTCACATGCAAAATCCATAGTTGCATAACCGCTGATCACAACTTCCAATTAGGCCAGTAGGCTAGGAGGAACATCGCTCACAATGATTTCACGTGCAAAGGCGGTGGAAAAAGAAAAAAAATGAAAAGCAAATTCTTCTCTAGAGGCTTAAGGAAAAGCAAAGAAGAAGAATAGGCATTGATTGGGTGGGGGGCGTGTTCGGGAATCTGCATTTAGCTTAGACTGATACAGTGTACTGAGGATGATACGTAAGCAATAAGCAATGACATGAGAATATAGACAAAGAGAAGTTTATCAATATATATATATAGACAAAGAGTTGCTACGAATTCAGAAAAATATATACAAGACCTTTGATATGTAGAAATTATGGTAATTTTTAGAAGAAATAAAGAGGTATAATTGACTAATTCATCTAAATACTAACAATAATAAAATATAATTCTGGATAAAAAAATTCAAGTTAAGTTTTTGGTCTTCTATCATTTCCCTAAAAAAATTGTTAGTCTGTGTGACCATAATAATGGCATGGAACCTAATTAGTTGAGTAAAAACTTATCATCAGAACCCCCCTTCTGATCAGCTGAATTTCTGAGAACAGATTCTCAATGACAATGCCATGTCAGAAACATGCGGTAACCACTAACACTCTCCCTGCCTTCCCTGTTTATATTCTATTCCCACAATAACAGTATATAAATCAGTACACAGTTTTGTGAAGAAAATGGGCTGAGTCAACTTTTGTTTGTTCTTCGCTCACTCTCAAAGCTACAAGTAGCAAAATCAAACTTCACTACAAACAAGAAGAAATCATAAAGTTAATTTGGATTAACATGGATAATGCTACACGACTAGACACAAGAAAGAAAGAAAAAAGAAAAGAGTATTTGTTAAATGGTAGAAATAATACCATGTATATATCTAAAGACTAAAATACATGTTATTCTAACAAATAAGTTCGCCTAAAGTTGCTACCCTCTTACATTTTCCACTTTGGATATAGAATATGGAGCAGCATGGACAAGTTCACAGCTACGTGGGGCCAATGTGCAGCTTGCAAGAATTTTCTAGGGAATCATCACTCAGTTACCTTTTAACACGTGTCTATAATTGATCATCCGAAGCCAAGGGCTCCAACCTTTGACCTTCGCTGCTTATAAATTGGCTGCAATGAAGCTCAATATTATATGCAAGCTAGCTAGGTGGCTAACTATTAGCTGAGTGAAATGTGACAGTTATAGAGTGTGGTTGAATTACTCAGCTCTATCAACAATGTCGTTTGGCTGGCTCAAGGGCCTTGCATGAAGGTAAAGAGAGTAGATTGGAGTCAGGATGGCTTGCCGGCATCTGATGAAAGGTCAACTGCATTAATTCTGCATATATATGTGGGGGTGCAGGTGTTGCTAGCAAGTCATCCTGCCTCATGTTTGCTCCCTTTCCTCTCATATGAGACTTTGGAACAAGCTTAATTCGAGTTATACGTGTATGTAATTGTCCACTGTTCCTTGTTCAAGTGTTGTATCATGTTTAATTTGCAGTTAGAATGTTGCATATGATATGAACTATATATAATTTGAGTGGGAAATAGAGAAACACGTGTAAGTTGTAACTCAAAGCTAAGGTTGCTCCTTGTCATAATTTAGTTTGGAATAGGATCCCCTAGCACTACATTTTCTAACTGCATTGGTCAACTCCAGAGACTCACGACTTAAGGGGTGGAGTAAAACATACTTTATATACTCGTACAATTAGTTCAAACGGAAGAATTAGTGTAAAGCAACTCATGGTTTGGCGAATGTATTTAATTTATCGATTTATTTGAATTTGTTACTGCTAGTTATTTGAATTTACCCAAGTTTCCTTTTCCCATTTCTTAAAGTTGGTTCCATAACTTACAGATTTGTTCGCAGGAACCTGCTAGTTTTGTGTCCGGTTTAATTTGCGAACTGCGCCGAAACTAAATATATCTGTTGCTGTCATATATAGGTGGGTGGTAAGAGTCTTTCTGTTGAAGGTATTGCAACTCCGTGGAAGGATGAATCACTATTTACAGTGAGTGGCCTGGATAGTGGGACTATATCATGTTTGGTTTTCCCTTGGCAGGTGGCACAACTCAATAATATGATTCGGAGAAAAGCTAGCTGTAAGTCTTACCCAATGCACGGAATGGAGCTACAAACGGAAATCCAAATTAAACCTGCACTAAAGAGTAATGTTTTGTATGCAATAAAATCATATAATAAATGTACATCACACATTTTATTATTATTGGATGTGACGAGTGAATGAGAACTACACATCACATCTAATGATAATAAAGCGTATAGTGTGCATTTGTTATGTAATTTTATTATATACTAAATATTATTACTAGATGGTGTTTACAAGCTCTTCAGGGGACAATTATACGTGTCCATAAAAGTAGTCCCCACAACCTGAGTTATATGTGTTTCTCGAAGTAGATGAATTACATTGATATATAAACAAAATCTAAAGTAGTGGCTGCAATTTAAATGAGTGTAAATTTTAGTTATTTAAGTGTAGGATTTGTATATTGTCATTCGTAATAATGTATATAAATTATTTTGACGATGTATTGTACACTTACACAGTCGAAGGGGTTATGTACACAAAAACATTGTAGAATTAGTTCTATATTACTTAATTGTAGAGCTACACAACTTGATAAAAAGTTGCCCAAAAATTTGGGTAATACAATTGGAAAACATGAACCAGATTTTGAGTGAATGAAAGTGGCTAAAAATTGGTTGTTCCTATCATTTTACCACAACTATTTGGACAACTAATGTCTCTAGCAAATTTTTTGGTCAGGAAGCTTTTTTTTTTTTCGTAGACATCTTTTTGACACTTGAGAAATCTTATATTGATAACTGATAATTTCAGTCACATGTCAATTCGTTTGTGGAGAGTTATGGAAAATTGTTTGTTAACAACTTGAGATTTCAGCTATTTTACTGATAGAAGGAATTGGTTGTACATATCATATATCTGCAATATATATTCACCAACAAATATTAATGCATAATTTCTTATATGTCCAAGTAATAAAAAAAATAAGGGTAAAAATTTAGAATAAAATTCTATATTAGTCCTCAAATTTATATTGGAAGACAAGTTAGTTACTCAGATTTTGAAAATGCTAAATTAATCCCTTATATTTTAAAAAAGTGGACAAATTGATCCATCTGTACAATCTCATATAGTGTTTTAACTGTATGAATAGACCAATTTGTCTCCCTTTTTTGAAATGTGATGGACCAATTTGGGATTTTTAAAATTTGATGGACTAATTTATCTCTCAATATAAATCTAATGAACTAATTTGAATATTTAATCAAAAATTTATTTATTTCTTTCTTGGTCAACGAATTTTTATTGACTTAAAGTTGAAGACACTAGTCTCTTTATAACCGAAAAATTGGCAGAGTAGAACCTCATAAAACAAAAATTAAGCCTATATACAACTTTAGATTATATAACAGGACATATAAACGATTTCACATCACACCACAAATATCCATGCTAACGAAGGTGAGTCCGTCATATATCTAATCTAATGTTTGGGGCGACTTTTAAAACCATTTTTAATCAAGCAATATAGGAAAATAAAAGTGCATGTTCGATGGGGATACATATTCTATTATTGTTGTATGTAATGGTGGCTCCAATTTTCTCTACTTATTCATCATATCTAATAATAATAGAGTGGATGTCCAATGAGACACCAACTTTTAAATGTTAGAATAACAATATTCTCAAAACTTATGTGCCCACCAAGAGAGTCTCATAATCCACAAAGTCTACACCGCAGTACATATCTTAAATAATAGGTTAGGCTCTTATATGAGGAAAGGTCTACTATAGTTCAATGTTCATGTAATTGATAGAGAAAACTTCTTACATGTACATAAAATTAATCATATTTAAAATTTATGTTCAATAACATCGAATGTGTCCAAATCTTATCTGCTAGCAAAAATATCCCATTAACAGGATACATAAACATAGCAAAGCACAATGTAGTATAGCCTTTATAATGAGGTTTTAATATATTTAGAGCATGTTTGGATGCCTTTTTTTTTTATAAAAAATATCTTTTTAATTAAAAAAATCTTTTTATTTTTTTGGCATATTTGATTTTTTTTTTAGGTGAAAGCAGAATCACTCGAAAAAAATAAAAAGATATTTGATAATAAATGAAAATTTTTTAATATTACATCCAAACATATTGATGTTATATCTAAATATAAATTAACTTTTATATTTTTTAAAATTTTTAATTAAAAATACTCTTTTATGAGATGCATATCTAAACTAGCCCTTATGTAATACCCTAGGCCAAAAAAAAAAATTTGGGGGACCGCCCAGGCGGTCATCAAGAAGTAAGTCGGTGCGGGGACTTTACTGGAAACCGCCCAGGCGGTTATCAGAGCACTTAAAATACCCCATTTCGGGTCCAGAACCTTCCCACACACCATTTTCACCCTCAAACTCGAGCTCTCACTCCCAAACTCGGTTCCTCCACCATTTTGACACCTTCCAAGCTCCATTTTTAGCAGTATAACTTCAGTCTTTAGGCTTTAAGGTACGCTATTCTCCTAATTTTGCTCTCTTTTCCCCCTTTTCTTTGGGTTATTAAGGTGATCTTCTCAGCTCCTCAAGGGTTAGAGGTTTTGTATCTTGTTAGAGATAGATTCCTGAATATTTAGAGGTTTTAGACAGTGATTTAGCATTCTATGGTTTCTATATCAGATTCTGCTGTTAGTTTCGCTTCCTAGTGGGCTATTGTTGTTAGTTCCTCATTGTTCACCCTTCCAGGTGAGTGGGTTCATATCTGCTACCCTTATGTTCTGCATTAGAGCTATTTCCATGAAAATACAAGTTACTGTGTGATTTTAGAGGAATATTATACAAGGATTTGAAGTCACTATTGGATTATATATTTTGGAACTGTTGATTTGAAAGCATGAAACCAGTTTTTGAGAAAACTCATGAGACTATTATTGTTGAACTGGTTGTAGATAGAAATGATAATATATATGTATTGTTAAAGACTTTCATGATTGGTTTAATGGATTCTGGTACTGGTTTATGCGTATGATATAGTTATAAACTTAAAAGTGCCATTTAGATAAGAAGATGGAATTGTGAATGTGAACTTGGTTGTTTTGAAATGTGATGTTGAGATTTCTATTTATGTAAAGTTTGATGATTTGAGATATGTTTTAGAGAATTAAACAAAAACAATTTTAGAACTTGAATCTTTATGAGATTCAGAATAGTTGACGGATACATGTTCTGAGGATATATGAGATCATGAATGTCTACAAAAAGGGTAACCCTTAGGCATGATTTCATAGCCATGGTTATGCTAAAGTCAGACTGTTAGAGTTGCGAACTCATAACAGCTACCAGCTACATATTCTATGGCTTGAAATCACAGTGCCTTTAAGTTGGTGATCCCTTAGACATGATGTCATAGCCATTGTTATGCTAAGATCAGACTGTTAGAATCAGATAGATTCAGAGTTCGCAAAAGAAAATGGCTCACGAGGGGAAATTTACGCAGAGAACCCACGAAACTATGTCCACAAGGGACACGACTTACGAGAAACAACGAAACGAGAAACCATGCAACTTAACCCATGAGGGACAATTTATTCAAAGAAACCGATAAACTATGAAAAACCATTAAACATTAGTCCACGAGGGACTTGATTCATGAGAAACTGAACACTCACGAAACAGAATAGAGATAGAGATTATTATTCTTTGTACTATATGATAAGCCAATATGAATTCAGAGATGAAAATGAATCAGGGAAATTGGTTTGATTTTTGAAAACGACGACTAGTATTTATTTACGGATATGTGTATTAGAGTATTATTAATGTTATTATGATTTCATGCATTATTTCCTTGGTGTTTCATGAAAGGGGGTTTCAGGTGAGAATTCACACACTGAGTTTTGGTTACAAAACTCACTCCTCTATTCTTTTCCTATTTTTACAGATACCGTAGTTGCTGAGGGCATTTTCAGCAATATTAGATGCAGGAGGTGAGCATAACGTTCATGGGTTAGTGTGCTCCAGTGTAGATGCAAGTAGGATCCTAGACCTAGAGCATGTTATAATTTGCATTTGGTATATTATGGTCACATTTGTTTTGTATCTAATGACTTGGACACTCAGATAAGTGTATGTTGACTTATATAGATAAATGATTTCAAGAGTTAAAATTGAAAGATTTATTATAAGATTTCAAAGGTAATTATTGTGATTTTAGAGAATATCTGATTGATTTGTAGAAAATATAATAATTTAAACAGACTTTATGAACAGAGCATGTATTTAGAGACAATCAGCAGGTCCTAAGACTTACGTGGGAACGAAACTTCTCACGTGCCCAGGTCGGGTCGTGACACCTTAGCATTTCATAATAAAGCACAAAGTGGAATTTTAATTTAAAGAGTGATTTTCACATCAAAGAAATATTTCATAGTTGACTATACACACACTTGGGAAAGGTGTTTACTTTTTCAAAACCCCTTCCCAAAAAAAAAATCCTATAATTTCTCCTTTTTAATTTCCTCGTTTTGAGAGGTTTTATAGTAGTACTCTTCAAATAAGGGGAAGACAAATCATCTAAATTAACCCCTTCCTTCTTTTGCCATTCCTTCCCCTCTAATGTCTCCTCTTTTCTTTCCTTCCCACTATCCAACAAGGCTTAATTAATTAATTTCATGACTCTTCATAATATTAATCAAGCCACAATTCTTTGTCACTTGCAATCAGCCACTGATTCATAGCGTGTATTAGATATTTTGGGGGGCCGAGACCCATAAACTTGCCTAGGGCTTACAACATTTAATTTATTGCAAGTGATCCTTCATCATTGGGCTATTTTGATTTAACACACTGATACTGCCCAGACACGAGTGTCAAAAAACCATAACATCAGGAAACTAATCAGTGAATCACATGACACATACAGACATATGTGATAAATACTGCATTTTCATAATTGTTTATACATAAGCATACGTGCCAAACTTACATCCGTCAAAAATATATTTAATACATCATTGAATATTTATTTCAAGTGTCCTTAAGATCAGATCTTGAATCAAGGAAACACAGTTTCTTTAAGATTCAGAGGTGAACTGGACGTATGCTAATTTGCAAAAGAAAGCATACTACAGAATTAATTGATGATTAAGTAGTAATAAGAGTAGTCATGTTGGTAGTAAAGAAGAAATTAAATAACTGGTTTGTACAACACACTATGACACTACTAGTTTACTTATACAATCAATTGAAATTTTAATCTGTACAACAGGTTTTTGTGGACATGTAGTTTTTTCCATCCACGGTTCCACACAAGCCCTTTTACTTTTTCTATGTAAATTCGTTAATATCTGGTGGGAGAAACTGTTCGATTGCAGAATCAAATCTTAGCTGGGAAATCTAAAGTCAAATGCGTGTTTTAAGTGCCAGGAAGGTATAAATAATGTATCACTCAATCAACTAAGCATTTGGAGGAAAATGCATTAAGTCAACTTTTGCTTGTTCCTAATACCTTACACGTACCGAAAAGGAAATTGATTCCGATAGAACACTGGTTTCGGATGAGAAGGCAGCATGTGTAATTCCACAGATGATGTAGGGACACGTGTGGATTGTCTTTATCAGTTGTGTGATGATGGGATTCTATTCTTTCCAATGGTCTTTCTGGGCAAGGCCTATAAATACACAAAATTAATGAAGATCAAGTGCATGCAATGAAGTGAAATATGAGAGCATATGAAATATGATTGAAGCCCTCAGTATAGGTCACTATTTTAGTTTGCTCAAGTGGCTTGCATGAAGTGTAGAGAGAGTAGATTTGAGCCAGGGATGACTTGCCGGCATCTCTTGAAAAGACAAAGGGAGATGCCGGTGTTTCCTTGGCTCATATTTGCTCTCTTTCCTCTCATATGAGACTCTTAAAGAGCTTCTTCACTGCATCCCATTAAATGGTTTACTCATGCTATATATGTATGCAGGTTAATGGACAATATATATCCTTTAAGTAGATCTGTTTTTATTTTTTTATTTTTGGGTTGGAGGATTATTTTTCTCGTATATCACTGATCTAATAAAGTTTAATGAAATTAACGTTTCTTAATCTCCCAACCACCTTTCTCTTTTTCAGGCTGACATATCTAACTTTGTGATTATATTCATCTACTACTGATGAAAATGCCTCACGCTGTGAAACCACTTATTGCAGAACATATGAACCATTCCTGAAAATTATTATGGGGATGTCACTGTACTAATCAGTAATCCACTTGTAAGAATATGTTTAAGTTCCTTTTTATCAAAAAAAGAAAAGAACATGTTTAGTCTCTAAAATATTTGACTTCGTTATTTTTTCCCTTTTTTTTTCCCTTTTTGGCACATGAGCATGTTAGTTTTAGTTGGACGGTATTCGACTGTTGAGGAAAAAGCGTGGAGCATCTATTCTTCTAGAAAAGAAATTTTAAATCAGATTTAGAGTCAGTTTGTGATTGAAAAAGAATCTATGTTATTAGTAAATAAACTGCTAATTTTCATCGGTTCCTGTAGTACACGGTTGCTCTATGCTAGGAACCATTTAAGCTTAGTTTAGACGTTGTGTACAAAATCACATACATATGTTTGGGCTCACATATCAAAATTAAATTTTTCAAAATGACTAATTCAATTATAAACACCGTTATTAAAAGCAAATTGCATATGCTTTATGAAAAATATGAAGAATAATCTGGCACAACATCTTTCTCATGATAATGGGTAAGTGGATAACAGAACCCATAAACAAATTGTACACTATAACCTCTTTCTTGGGCTACCCAAAACAAAATGAAGGCTACCAGCATACATGTACTTTTTTTTTCCTGCAAACAAGCTTGCTAGGCTGAATTGACAAAACGGCAAAAACAAAAAGAGTGAAATGACAATTTGAGGAGTCGCTTTTGTCCGATCCCCATCCCCAGTGTGGTGTGAGTGGACAAAATAAAAAAAAAAAAATCTCATAAGAGAATAAATTCGGTCTCATTTTCGATATAATAAATGAATAAATATTTCCCATTGTCTAAAATTAAAACTTTGAACAAAATTTTACACATCAAGTAACAAGAATAAGTAACAATTCTATCAAATTGTGGATGAGGAACTGTAAGTAGCAACATAATAGCCAGCCACTTTAGTCCAATAAATTAATCGCTCTAAATCGCTTATTAAAAATTATAATTATTCTACTATAAATTACGATTGAAGATCAAATTCCTTAATTTTTGTCATCCTCACCTAAGAGGATTATCAATATCCGTTACATTGATCCGCTGATTCAGGACCAACTAGAAATTAGAGAAACTCATTCTTCAATCAAGTGTCTCAAACGATGGTACTTAACTTTGAAATTACACATCCTCGTGGTAAATTTCAAATTCATAGTTTATAAACATGTTAATACTGACCAAGAGGCTAGCAACATAATATCAGTGCTGCGCATAAGGAATTGACCACTAAGTTTCTGAATGGACAGTAACGTGTTATATTTTCATCTAAACAATTTGCAAGTTTTACAAAGATCAACAATCACAAGATGAGCTAATATGATCCCCCCAAAAATTTGTCATGTAATTGGAAAATTCAGATAACCCCAGAATGGAAGGAAACAAAAATAAGTGGTGTCATCTATCCATCCCCAAGGAAGTAACACTAAATCGTTAGCCTCCTGTCCACGTATTAAGCCACATTGCAATGCCAGTTTAACATACACCCGATATCTGTGGCTGGCAGGGCGATCAAGCCTCAATAATGCTGCAATTTACAACTCTCATGCCATATGAGAAACCAAGATGGGGCCGAAAGCAACAACTCCTCCGACCAAAGAATCGATCAAAATAGCCGCCTCAAGGTGTTGAATAATTGGAAAATAGATGCAACAACTTATCCAGTGTTTCAGGAGTGAATTTCCTAGCAAAGAGGTAACATGGCTTCCGAATCCCATTCCATAAGCAAGGCCAATGTTGCACTTCTCTCTGTAGAAAGACAAGATAATTTGTCAAGCTGGATGGTCATTTCATTCTCAGTAAAACAGAACAGCAAAAGTCTCATAGCATACCTTCTCATCGCTGGTAACGTGTATACTAACATCAATGGACTGCAAATATAAGAATTATCGTCAATATCCATGTAACTTAGAAAACAATTAAAAAGGCAACCGTAAGTCGATAGAGACTTGCTCAGTTGCACAACAGTAAGCTAAACTACAAGAACAATATAAAAATAAACTATTATTACGGAAAGGGCATTCTAACACTTGATGTCTGTTTTGCTTTTCCTAACACTAATATATTTAATTTTACTATAATTTTGCTATAACTTAGAATATTACCACACAAAGTCATTACAAATTGACCACAAAGGCCCATTACATACCCTCCCACCTACTTTTAAGGAAATTTCTTTAAAAAAAATTTTCTTGTGTGTTACCATTTAGAGTCAGTTTGCATTCAATTTTCACACTAAGGGTGTGTTTAGTTAGAGAGTAAAAATGGGAGATAAAAATTCCCCAAATGAACATCATATGCAATTTTATACATGAAACTCATTTAGGAAAATTTTACGCCCACTTTTACTCCCCAGCCAAACATTCCCAAAGAGGAAACTGTCATGGCTAAAATGAAATTGCATTTTTACTTTAGATCAGTTTCACAGGTGCTTCTAATAGCTAAGCATGCAATGTGGATTGCAATGCCAATAAGGCAACGGTCCCAATCACTAAACTAGGACGCCTGATAATGTCAGATTCAAAGGCCAATTAGGCCTCGTATCCCTGTCGGCCTCTAACTGGTTCCTTCATTCCTTGCATAAATGACTGAATATAGGTTTTGTATCAATTACAGAAGTAGTGGCACTATACCGTAATATTCCTCAAAAGCTCATACGTAACATCCTGAGCCCTATATGACTTTGGATGCCACTTTCTCTCAGACCAGTCAACATGTGTAACAGACCAGTTTGCAATTCCACCAGGATCAACGATCTAAACCACAGACACAGCCCAATTAGCTAAAGGCTGAAAACTGTTAAAACAGAAAAAAATCTGCATTACAATTGAATTTCTAACCTGGAAGAAGGTAGGCAGGTAGTGCTCATCAGCAATGCAATTCCGCCCCTCCAAACCCGGCTGTAATATTAAGAAACCTTGCGTTAATATTGCATTCATAATACCAACGAGATATTATTAGATGTGGATCCTTCTCACATCTGGATCCTTCTCACATCGGTGGTGGACTGGGTAAATAGGGTGTTTTGCTTTCTAATGGAATTTAAAACTGAAATAACCATAATCAACTTAGATGGTCCAATCACCTCACACAAGGAACAACTGGCACTCAAAACAATATTAAAAACATCCAAGGCAGACAAGCTTTTGGCATTTCACTTTGCCCTTTGTTTTACAATTAGTTTGGCACCTCACACCTGTACAGGACAAGTATGCTACCTTTTCAAGGGTACAATAAAGGACCAACATTTACACTTTTTAATAACATCTTGCATAAGTTTGCAAAGGATATTATTAAAAGAATTCTTAAAAGAAGTAACAAATGAAAATACATATATTGCTTAAAAAATAATTTGAGTATGTGCAGTAGCCATATAATCAGAAGCCCAGTATCTGGAATACACAATTTGCTTGCCTTGATGACTAAACTATCTACAGGAGAACTAAATATGGTCAAATTCAGCAAACACTTACAGAAAATCATTACATATTGAACAATGATAAGAATGTTTGAAAACAACTTCACCTGACAGTACGCCCGAAATTTTGAGTAATACAGGTTATCAGCCATAACTATAATAGCATGCTGCCGCTTCATAGTAAACCACTGCAGAAGAAGTTAAACAATGAGGTGAATACAAATCTACATGGGTGACAAAAGTTTAAAAAGAACAATATATTGAATTCAATGGTTGTGATTTAACAATGGGTTTTATAAATCTATAAAATATATAAAGGAGATTTCCCTTCATAACTACCTTTGGTCTCTCTTTATTATATTGAATTATGTTTTCAAGTCCATTTACATATCTTTTATAGTTTTTATTTGAAATAAAAATGAAAATTTATGACAAGAAAAATGTGGATTGATAGGCACTAAAGTACCTATCAATACAATAGTATTAATAATTAAAGTTAGTGAGACATGCAGCTAATTCTTAATCACAAACAATTAAAAAAATAGTGATATCCTTAAATTTTATAACGGTATGTGTAACATTTCATGGGCTAGTACATAGATGACACAAAGGTAACAGAATGATGCCAACTTGTCCATTCAGCTGGAATCCAGTGAAAAGTACTATTGCAAAATATGTAGCAAAGATATTCTGTTTAAATGTCACATTCTTTGCATCCTTGAGTTCATGACTTCAGTAAAAATATACCTGAGCACCCTTTCGAAAGTCTTTCACAGCAACTTCAGGTAACATGTGTTCTGAATACCTGCCATTGCCATGAGGGCCAGGATCCTTAAAGCTAATAAGACAAAGGACAAGTGCATTAGTAAAGGATGTCAAATTGACAGCAAAAAGAAGAGAAGAGCTATCAACTCAAGAAAAACCCATAGATGGACAACATGTAATAATTCTTGACATACCAGTCAACAAAGCTGATATTTGTATACATCAGATAGTTGTAAATATAGTCAAAATTATACAGTGGCACACAGCTGCAAAACCAATACAAATAAATCAGAAACTAATCTCAATAATACTAATTAGCAAGAACATAACTAAAAGTAATCTAATAGCCCATTACCTATCAGAAAGTAAAACAAATTGCTGGTTGTCAGGGTCTTGAAGAGCATTTGCCAATAGCCTTCTCTCTGCATCAACCATAGAAATTTTGCCCCACACCACCTGCAACAAGATGACTTCTTATTACAAGGGCACAAACTGGAAAAATACATATTAATTAAAACAACAGCCAATTACACTTGATATCACTAATGCTATCATTAGAACTAACACATATATGTGTGTGAGTATAATTGCCATTAAGTCACATTCATTTAAACTATCTATAAACTACATTAGCAAACATACATTTAAACATACAAGAGAGTACAATTCACAAATGATAAGTAAACTACAAGACAATACGCACCTGGTCACTGCGTACATCCCGATTAACAAAATAGCGGCTCACATGAACTGGTTTGATCTTGGATGCATGCACATAAACAGAGAACTTCCCCTCATGACCCTGCACAATGGAGAAGATCAGAAGAGCATCTTCCATGTAAATGCACACTAAAACATGAACAGGATTCAGAATCAAAGACAACCAAGTACCAGCTGATGAAATAATAAACAAACTATGGCTGTTCATTCATTTCTATACATTTATCAAGAGTTCATTAATAAAATGCATTTCACATCCCTTGTTATAACTTATATGTTTATGCCAGTAGAAAGAATAAGGATTAAATACTACTCCCTCCGTCCTTGAATAATTGTCCAGTTTCAAATGTGCACTAGAATTAAGGAAATGATTGAGAAAACATCAAAGTTAGAAAAAGTTAAAAATAATTCACTAAATTGCCCTCATTTCTTTTTTAATATTCCAACTTTCTCTCCCTTACTCCGCTATATCTCTTTCCTCCTCCAATAGTATTTAATAGGGGTATTATTATAAAGAAATAATTAATGCTACTAAATTTTTTAAAATGAACAATTATTTATAGACAAAGAAAATTTTTGAAATGGACAATTATTCAAGGATAAATGGAGTAAAAATTAAAAAGCACTCTTGCGTAAGTGAACAAGGGTGTGACAGAACATCATTATCACAAGCATTTCCAAGAACACCTAACACAGCTAAACAAATGTGAGCCATGTTGGAAGAACTAGCAATACCCATCACATAATCCATTACTTTCTAATGTAATGTTGTATAACGTATAGTACTTAATTGGAATCATGGACCATTCCAATTAAGTTAAATCATGCAAAAATTTCTTTTGTCCATCATTTCCCGACAGAAAGAGAGAGACCAATAACAATTTTCATGCAAACCATCAGTGCCAGCTAAGAGAGCAATAAACGGCTCCTCTTGTTAACCATTCCAAGTCAGTTTTCTGACAACAGGAGGAGTGAAATTCCCAAGGTCAACCAATTCCAAACAACTTGATGCTTCTTTTAACAAGAACTAAAGATACAATAATCACCAAAGACATACTCCCATGGTCCCCAATTAAATGTCCATTTGGACAAAATGGAACATTATAAAACCAATGTATCTAGCTATAAATTGTAGCAAAATACATTGACTATTTCATGTACCAGTTTGTCCAATTGTAACCAGATACACTGACCTTTTAACATATTAGTTTGTCCAATCCTATAGGAATTCCTAATTGTCCCATCCTATAGGAATTCCTATTGTCCTTTCAAAATGCAAGAAACCATTTATCTTACTGATTTTTTTTTAATTTAAAACAGAAAGTACCGAATATCAACTACACCATTAAACTGGCCATCTTTCGAACAGTATAGATTTTACATATTTCAAAGCAGATAATACATTAATTGTCTTATAAAGTGAGAGAAAAGAGCTTGAACAAATCTAAACAGAAAAGTAACAAATTCTTACCTGGAAAAACTTGTCCCACAATTTTTCAAATGGAAGAGAACCTGGTGACAAAAACATGAAGGCAATTTTTGGGTTTTTTGACACAATTGGTGGTGAGCTCAAAATATCCCTAATCACAACACGTGATGCAATCTCCTCATCTGTGTATTCTCTTGCAGGAGTAGGTGGAAGCCAGTCGGAAATACCCTTACACCCTCTAGAAGAGAACACATAACAGGCTGAACTGCTTTGCGGCGGGTAGATATAAGCACATATTAGAAAGACACATACAAATAAAACCAAGACAATAATCCACATTGGCTTCTTCATGGGAGGACGGTGGCGAGCCCCCGGCAATATCTGCATATCCCCCATGCTTAGACGCCAACCTTTTGCTGTCTTCATCTAAGTAAAATACATCACAGTTTTCAACTCTGACAAATCACCATTTCATCAACATTCAGCATCCCTCGAACATACACAAATCAATATTGACAGCCACAAATGAACCTCAAATAGATTGATGCAGAAAAATCTGGAAGGGAAAAAAAAAAACACATAAAGCAATTGCATTAGCAAACAACTCAACCTCTTAAATCCACTCAATAGCAAAAGAAAAACCACCCTTACTCCGATAGTCTCATTCAGGAACAAGGATGAATGTTCCAGAGATAAAACCAAACCAAAAACATAAAGATAAAATGCACCAAACATGCAGAAAAACCATAAATTTTCTAAAGATTACTTCAAGTTAACAACACTGCCAATCGATTTGAAGTCTTTGGAGTAGCCCAACGGCTACAAAAAAAACTTGGAACATAAATTTCCTACCAACGACAGACACCGAACTTCGAAAGTACAGTTTCGAGGCTTCAAATTGCGACAAACCCACCGGGTCAAAATCGAAATAGATATGGAAGAAGCCCACCCTGGTTTGGTAGGCGAGAAAGTATTAGAAAACGGAACTATTGAAATAGAAATAACTTGCAAAACACTAAACAATCTAAGATTCTCACCTAATAATAATTTATAAACACACAAACAACAAAATAAATAAACAAATAAAAAAGAAGAAAACCGCTCCTTTCCTTTGACTCTAACCCCCACACAATTATGCCACAATAATTTCAAATCAACATCTCTGTCTCTCTCTCTCTCTGTGGAAGCAATGGGGAAAGAGAGGAACTACCTGAAATAGAAGGTTGAGCTGAAGGGAAGGGAAGATCGAGGATTGAATGGAAAGATCTCAGAGAAAACAGAAACGAATGGATGAAGAAGAAAGATCTAGGGCAAAACGCTGAGATAAATAATCTGAATAATAATAATAATAATAATAATAATTAAGAGGAAAATCACTTTTCTCTGGAAGCGCTTTCTCTGTCTCTCTCTCTCTCTCTGTCTTTCTCTGCCGGGCTTTCTCTTCTATCTCTCTCTCTGTGTTTTTGTGTTTTCGCAAAGACGATGGAAGAAACACTCGTTCTTTTTTTTTTTTTTTGGGGGGGGGGGGGGGGTTTGGAAAGTGGTCCGTGCCAGGCAAACAAAAAATGCCGTAGTCGTCGGGGATTGGTCAATTTTATAGTTTCATTATCATTCTGTTTTATTTATTTATTTCGTTGCTATTTATTCCATTTAATGCACACCCAATAATGTTGCAACACTTATAATTTACCCTTTTTTTTTAACTATTCAAGTTTATTCATCAACCCACTCGCATGGGTGGCGCGTGTTGCTTGCTACCCGGTTTGCTTTCTAAGTTTTAATAGTAGCCGTCGCGAAACGACAACCCGATTATGGACCAACATCGGCTTGACCTGTCAACATTTTTTTCTTTTTCCTTTTATAAATTGATATTTGCTATTTTGCAAAATAAGTCCAGTCCAGCTTGGTAAATTTTAGCTCAAGCACATTCCAATTTCCAACAATAAATTTGCTTTATACCAATGAAACATTGATTCATGTAGCAGGGATTCGGTTCCCCTAATCATGTGGTTCTAAATTCCTTCGAGAGACCCTAAAGTTGGGCACTTGGCCATGCTTAAGAAAGATTAATCTGTTACGTATCAAATGAGAGAATTATTTTATATAAAAATTAAGAGGAATAAATATTTATTATTAAATTATACATTCGGCTGAATTGTTTTATGAGAAATTTTAGCATGTATACGTAATGTCAGGTAAATATCCTTCATATTTATTAATTAAATAATAATTTAATTATAACTGATTTAATTTTTATTTTTAATTAAGATGTCACTTTATTATTGAATATAATATCCCTCCAAGATTAACCTCACTTCCCAACACGAAATAAGAATATCTCTCTAACTGGGCCGAACAAAAAAAGAACTCTCCCTGAAAAGGGGCTTTATTTTCGGCGTCAGCTAATCGCACATACACTATAATTACCTTAAAAACATATACTAATGCACTAATAGCATATCAAAGGAATAAATCTAGGGTACCTCCCCCATAATTACAGATTTTATGTATATTTGTTACTCATCCTATTTATTGTCTACTAGCGACTCGACAGTCTTCAAATAATCAAATCCTTTAATGGTGTTGAGCATGAAAATGAAGAGAGGAATATGGGGAAAACTATCAATTCACCGATTTATTTTTTGGGAATTATTATAGTTTAGTGTTAAATATTAAATATAACAAATTTATCCAAACAAAAATAAATATGTAAATATAACATAATGTGTCCAAATATCAAACATAAAAGAGTAAAAAGATGTTAAATTGTGATTTCACGTCCGCTTACTTTTTTAAATGCACGCTATGCAAAAATTTGATAACCAATTATCCTTATGATTTGTTAGGTGCATTGGAAAATATATTACAATTATTTCGCACATATCTAACACTGAAATAAAATGGCGAAATAATTTTATCTAGTCAAAGACTTAATGTTATGTACTAACTCATATTTACAATAATTGTCATATTTGATTAGTGTTTACTAAATAGGTAACAGTAGTGTTACCAATTTATATCATTGCAAATAATTATACGTAACTTTTTCTTTTTCTAAATTTAATTTGTTTCAGTTTTTTTTTTTTTGAATTAGATGATTTAGATTGGGAGGTATATCATGATTGTGTTATGTGTTCTCATATGTGGCATGAGTCAATTGTAATTTGAATTAAATTTAAATTTAAATATATGATACTATTTAAGTACATAATCATCATCATCATTTAAATAACAATTATAATAAATACTTATTCAGTTTTAAATAACAATTATAACCAATACTTATTCAGTTTTATTATAATCAATATTAATTTATGTCGTTACATGATTAAGGGAATGTGTAAAACTTCTTTTACATTGTGCATGCATTTCAATTAAATTTTAAAAATTAACTACTTTCTAAAATAGTCAAACATAGTGTTAAGAGTTTAATATTATTTAATCATATAATCCATTTGCATAACCTTTTAAATAGTGAGTATAAAATTTAACTACTATTATTAATGTGATAATATATGATTTTACAAAAAAATATTTTACAATGCAAATTAAACTTTTCTGTTAATACTAATGTCTTTTATTAGAAGTTTTTCTTCAAGCTTTGTTGGTGGTGGTCTTAATGGATGTAGAGAAAAAAATAATAGAAAATGATATGACTCGGTTGGCGCATGGAAGGAAAGGACGGAAAGGTAAAATTATGCCCTTTCAATGACTTTTATTTATTATGTATGACATGGTCCACTACATATTTTACCATATAACTGATGTAGCACAAATTGATTTTATTCTATTGCCCTTCAATTTCACATTTTTAAGATTTTAATTAATTTTTAATCTATATTATTAGTTTTTAAAAAATTAATTAATTTATATCAATCAAACTCATGCAACCTACTTATCTAATTTTTTTTATACACTTTAATTTAATATAGATATTTTTAAATTTTTTTAAAAAGATAAAATTAATAAGCAGAAAAAAAAATTATGGATAGTAATAATTATTAATTTATTTTCAATTTTATCCATCATTTATAAATTATATTAATAGCCAAACGTAGTGTTAAGAGCTTAATATTATTTAATCATATCATCCATTTGCATAACTTTTTAAATAGTCAATATAAAATTTCAGTACTATTATTGATGTGATAATATATGATTTAATCAAAATTATTTTACAATGCAAATTAAACTTTTCTCATGCAACCCACTTTTCTAATTTTTTATACATTTTAATGTTATATATTGGATGGAATAGATTAACAATTATTTATTATTTTTTTAATAATTTCATACTTTTATTATTTAAATAAAGCTAAACACTAACATTTTTTTCCTTTATTATGTGTTTGCTTTAAATCACAAAGAATTAAGCAATAATAATAATCACATAACAATACGTTATGTTTCATTTTCATATTTTGTTTTAGACTTTTTATGTATTTGCTTTTAATCAATGACAGTCATCTTCAAATGATAATATATTTTCGGAATGTAGGTACTTGGAAGATAAGGGTCATCCTTCCCCGAATAATGGTCTTGCTGTCCACAACGTTGCGCACCGTGGGAGATAAATTAAAAAAAAGCAAAACATTACATTTATTTAAACCTTTTTTTAATATGCTTATATTCTCTCACTCTAAAATTTAATACTTTTACTTTATAATATTGTCACAAAGCCTAATAGAAAAATAAATAATGCTGGAAAGTGATGAGAGCATTTCAATATATCACAGAAGTGTTAGAAAATTTAATTCATTACATTGTCACAAAGATAAAAGACCAATGATAATAACAAAAGCTGCATAATAGGAATTGAGCTATCACAATGAACAATATTATTGATTTTCATCAAGAAAGTTACTCATGAAGAAATTACAAACTGCTATGACATAGACATGATACATTGTCAAAGAGCTAAAACACTAATAATAATCCCAAAAGCTGCTTAATAGAAGTTGATCCTTCACAAAGAACAAAATTCTTGATTTTATTCACTCCTGAACAAATTAGAAACTGCTATGGCACAGCAATGATGGCCTATGTGCATCCAAATATTAATTCCATTGTCACAAAGAAAAAGACCAATAATAATATTAATAATCACATAAGCTGGTTAAGTTTCATGTTACAACCTGCATGCATTGCACACGTAGTAATAGTGTATTTTAGCTGTCATTTCATAACCCCAAAGCCATTTAACAACTCATATTTTGATGGCAATGAATGTTGAAAAACATGTACTAATGTCAAGAACAGTAAAGAATTAAACAATTAGTAAATAGAACATGTGATATAACATGTGAAAGGAATAAAAGTAACATGATTAAAAAGCTTAAAAAAAAGTAAAAATACAGAATATTTGCAATGCATGAAACTTGTGTAAAGATTTAGTAAG
Source organism: Dalbergia cultrata (assembly GCA_031216105.1). Lineage (NCBI taxonomy): Eukaryota > Viridiplantae > Streptophyta > Magnoliopsida > Fabales > Fabaceae > Dalbergia > Dalbergia cultrata. Next base: position 56,061,861 of record CM062347.1, read on the forward strand.
AATGAATAGATATTTTATACATCCGTGTTGCCTTAAATTTTTGGCAGAGTTGTTAGCAATATTGTGTTGATCCTCCATATGTATTGAAAGAAGTGTTGAGAAGAATAAAAATTTCTTTAAATAATAAGATGAATAGGATGTAAAGAAAAAAGACTGGGATATTTATTTTTCATGAAAGAAGAAGAAGAGAAAGAAGAAGAAAGAATGAATAGCATTACAATAGTGCATCATCCTAATCTTAATCTTAAATTTATAAAGAGAAAAAGTGCAAAAATTTGAATGGATAATCGCCTTTTTTCAGTTATTCCTAAAAAATGGTAGATAAAATATCCCTTATAATATCCAAACCCAACAAAAATCAATTCAAACCTTTGCAAAAAATTTGTTACAGGCTCTGTTTTCATTTTAATGTTAAATTCATAAGCAGAATATCTGAGTGTAAAAATTTGAATTTGAAATATACATATCAAGTATCCCAAAAAATATGCACATGAGATATCAATTAAATATCAAAGCCTGAAAAATAAAATTAAACATTACTCATAAAATGGGGGTAGTAGGTTCACACATCCAGTAACAACAGTGATGATCTTTAAAAAATGAACGCACTGATGTATTTAAAATCCACTTGATCCAAAAGGAAAAAAATAATTCTCACAGTTAAGTGCATCCAACAACAGAGTCAGCAAGGATGCAGTACCTTGACCAAGGCACGAATGACGCCAAGACTGGTAAGCCTCAAAAACTCAAATGATCTTGACTTGCTTGTTGTATTGAGCAAGCGATACAGATATAGAGGTATATGAGCTTCAAATGAGAAAACATACATACAAAGAATAAATAGATCGTTAAGTGTCATCTTTTAATAAGCAAAATCCATGCTGACACGGAATAGCATTACAACAGCAGAGAAGTTCAGAGTCTTTTAGATGAATAACCAACATTACCATTGAGGAATAGCATCCTTGTATCTCAAGGACATGTTCAGTAGTAGAGTTTGCCTAATTCAAACCTGTAACTTTATTAAGTATTTCAGACTTGGGTGGTGCATCTGCAAGATGGAAACTACTACTTTCTGAAACATGGAGGCTCAAAATACTGAAATACAAAAGTCGTTCCAAATGTAATTTAAGCCTAAGAACATATTAGTTAAAATGACTAATAATATTACAGGATTATGAAGCAATGAACTAACTACTCATTAGTTGCAAAGTGCAGACCATGTTTGCTGAAAATTTAACCACTGAGTGATACAAAGTGTCATTAATGCAAATGGTATAAAAATCCTTTATTAACCCAATCAATTCCAAAATCTAAGAACTCAAAGCCAAGTTATTAAATAAAGAATTGTCATAAGATTATGAAACTTGAGCGCCGAACACTAAAAACATGTATAATGTAAAGTGATGTGTAAATTATATAAGGTTTCATGATTATAGTTACAAATCATTGGAAAAGCATGAGGAAAAAAATAAAATAAAAGAAACAGTTAGCAACATGGGTGAAACTCTCAAAATCCAAAGCGTGCAAAATCAGAATGACAGAAAAAAAACGTTAACGGATTCAGATAATCAAATTGAAATGTGAGAGTTATTTTCCCCTTTGATTTTCTCAGGAAACAAACTGGTTAGGGTGGAAGTTGCTGATGAGTTCGCGGAGGAAGATCTCCCTGTTTGGTGTCTCCTTGTTGCTGTCTGACCAGCGACCTCTGCTGCCCGATCCGCAATCATCCGCGCTCTCTCCGGTGAGATCTCGCCACACGTGCCGGTCCTCTTCCGCGCCACACGGTCCATGGTAGCCCTACAAATTAAGAGCAATTTACGTTGGAGCCAAGAAGCGGAATATACCAGAAGCATTTCCTGCACCAAAAAGACATAACAATCAGATCGGAATAGAACATTTACGTTGGAGCCAAGAAGAGGAAGGGTCGGTGGTGGGCTTGTTTGCAGAGAACACATGGTGGCAAAGTGCCAGAACACCACCACGCATGTGATTCTGAGCAATGGATTTTTTACTCTTGTTTGGTGTAGTGGAACCAAAAATGGAGAGTTTGTGAGTGGGGGGTTGGTTATAGATTTGTGGGTGTGTGTGGTGAGGAAGAGGGGAACGTGGGTGAGTTAATTTATTTTTAATTTTTTTCAGGGCTTTTATGCATTGATTCAAACGTAAAATAACCGAGATAAATTTAAAAAAGCAAGCGGACGTGAAATCACAATTCATTGTGATTAGGAGACACCAAATAGACAGTTTTTTTTTGGAATCCACTTTATTTAATGGTATAGATATATGAAAACAAAAGAAAGATCCCCCCACATATTATATTCACCATACCCATCGCAGTATAAGGGGTATGGTATCCAAAATATGATCACTGCATTAACTAATTCTACTATTTTAAATCCTTCATACTTGATCATCTCATCTTTTGCAAGTCCCAAACCCGATAAGCTACATTCCTAAACCGAGATCTCCAAGTAAAAACATATACATCAAGGGTTAAGATTTATTTTTCAAAAAAATAATTACACGATCAATTAAAAAATTATAAGATTTTATAATTCTTTTTAGTATTTATGTAAAAATCTCTGATCGATATTTAAATATCTCACTTTTATAGTTCATCACGCAACTCATTTAATATAATAAAAAAACATGTGCACCCACCCACACACACGCACACACACATATATATAGTTTGTCTTCATACATATAATTAAGTAATTGATTTGATTTTTCTCATCAATTATTTCAGTATAACATAAAACAAGTTTCCCTTTAATGTTTAATATCAAAAATCAGTTATAAATATAAATAATTATAATACATTATCAATATAAAAGCTTTTTTATGCAATTATCAACCATAAATTCTTGTATAAGTAAAAATATTTGGTTTTTAGTATCAATATTTGAACTCTTTGCATGGATTAAATAAAACCTAATAATGAAAATTGTCAAAATATGTTCAAAACAAGGGCAATCTGTTTGTGTGTATATATATATATATATAAACCACAATTTGGCGTATACATTATGACATATTTAACCGAAGAGAAATATTTTCTTTGAATTAATCATGTCAATATATGTATCATTTTATTTATTTTTATATGGTGCATTAAAATCAATGGCGGAGCAGAGAAAATAAAAAAAAATCTTAAATATATGTGTAAATTATAAAAGATATAGTACCTATTTACAGGCTAAAGATAAAATCAATATGATATCAAACCAAATCATTCTGAATCAATCTAAAATATATCTAAATCAATTCAAAATATCCTTAGATATTGATTTATTTTTAAGATGGTGGCCGGGTGAACAATATAAGCTCTATTTGACTACAAAACATTAATTAATAAGATAACAACTTGACTTGAATTGGTAAGTTTGATAACATCTTTCATTCAATTATAACATTTTAAAGTGTGCAATATAATACTTGTTTCTGAAAAATGGTTAGTTTCAATAAAAGTAAGCTGTAACTTTAAGTTTATTTGAATTATCCAGATTTTGAATCATGATGTTATTATTGTCATTTTAGCTAAAGTTTCACATAATCACTGATCTTAACATGAAATTGTGTGAACAATTCTTAAGATCAAATAAGTATATGATAATTGTGTAAATTTTTATGATTTTAATTTGGTTTAAATATATTTTTGACCACTTAAAAATAAGTGAATTTTAATCTTGATCTCTTACTCTCTCTTTTTATAGTGATCCAAAATTTTTAAAACTATTTGTTTTTGGTCCCATTACGTATGACTACAGATCATCACTAAGATTGAATGGCCTGATCCTTTGTTAATCAATTTAATATTTAACATAAATAGTCTAATGATAGGATTAAAATCAAGAACTTTTAGAAATAATTGGACCAAAACTAAACAATTTTTTTATAGATTGAAACCAAATTTTACTTATTTTTCAGGAATAAAAAATATATTTAAACATTTTAATCTTCATAGTGAAAAAATGTTTCTATGATAAACCTACAATAAAAAATAATAATAGTTTACTAACAAATTAAAATTAAAAGCATAATGAAATATAAAGGATGATACTTGAGACACAATTTTTATGGGTTTAAATCCCTCATAAATATATGATCCTTATACAAAATTGTTGTAGTTTTGATCTAGATTTGTTTTTAAAAAAATGTTCGGTTTTTATTCTTGTTTCATTAATTCAGTTCCTAAGTGGCGATATTTTTAAAAATAATTTTTTCACCAAAAAAAAAATTACTACTAGAAACGAATATAAATTTTTTAATAGTTAAGAGTATTAAATACATGTTTTTAAATTTTCAGATGGATCAAAATTAAAATAATAAGAAGCAAAACATTTTTTTTAAAAAAATAATGACTTAGAAAATTGTAAATATTTGGACAATGATTAGTTATGTTTTATTTTAAGAAAAAATATATTTAATCTTTCAAGGAAACAGCTGTTGGTCCTTTGCCTTCATTGATACGTTGGAAGAGTCAAAAGACAGGTTCAACTGAGGAGGAGACGCAACACGAGACTGCCATTTTCTTTCATTGTCACTTTGAAAATTAAAACTGAAAAATCGCGGCGGTGGTGGGGCTTTCCTTCCTTCTTCCTCTTTCGTGTTATGAAATCCGACTCTGTTTCTCCTGTATCTTCTTTCTCTCTCTTCAACATCAAACAAAATAGAAAAGCAGAAATTATACAATTTTTTTAATTTCAGTTTTTTAAATTAATACTTTTAAGACACCGGTAAAAAAAAAAATCAAATTTCTTTTAATTCAGTTCAGGATTTAGGCTATGATTAGGAGTTTGATAAACGATAAAAAAAGTGACGAATAATATAATAAAAGAGAAATATGAGGCGTGGAAGAGATTATATTACTTATTTATTTAAAAGTTGTTTTCATTCCCTCGTTAGTTCTCAATTTAAAAAGTAAAAAAAATTAGTTTTAAGTGATAAGTGAAAGACACATTATCCTTTATTAGTTATTTCACTTCTTCCTTTGAAATTACTTCTAAATAATAATCATTTAACTCTAATCTTATTATTTATTACCGTTCTCTTTATTTTAATAGTGAATTGATAGGCATTTACATGCTTACCAATTCATATTTTTTTAAAAAAATATTAAAATGTATTTATTTGTTACATATTTTTTGGATTTATAATTATTTTAAAATTTTGTATAACTTTTTTCAATTATTTTAGAAATTCTCTAGTATAGATTCGCCACAATGATAGCCTTAGAATGAGTTGCTGACAACACCAGAAACGAACATCCCCAGTCATTTGTGTGCATGTGGCTCGTATGCACATGCTGTACCCAGTGGCGCTACACTACGCCACGCCACGCCATCTTATTGGCCAATTATATTTTAGATAGCGTTTGGTAAAAGGAGATAGATAAAAATATAAGGATAATTGAAATAATAAAAATATAAATATAAATAATAAATATATAGAGATATTATCATAAGAAAAAAATATTAAGTTTTTGTCTCCATATTATGTCTCCATTGTCCCTAAGTTTTGGAGATACAGAAATTTTATATTTTTCTGTTATGAGGATAGAAAAATTTTCTATCCATGTTTATGTATTCTCTTCCAAACACGTTTTCGTCTCTACTGTCCCTGTATTTTATGTCCCGTCTACTAAATCAAACGCTACCTTGTTTATTACACTCTTGAAGTCAGGGCCATAACTTTTATATTTACTATTTAATTCAAGGCATGAAATTAAAATAATTTAATTAAATAATAATAATAGAAAAGCATTTTATAATTTTAATACATTAGTAAAAAATATTCAACTTATTTAATCAGAAAATAGATTAAAATGATTTTTTTAAAATTTACTATTTTTTTATGTGAATGACATGCTTGAATTGAAATGTTCATATACACAACACCTATTCTATAAATCATTTTTTTGTACGTATAAAAAAATTCTATATATAATTATTTTTCCCCTAATATCTTCTTAAACTAGACGATTGAAATATGGTCAGTATTTAAATGAGAGCTTTTTTTTTTTAAAGAAATTTCTCAGGTTATCCACTATTTAATACACTGACTAATCTCTTACCATGCCACCTCAATCCCATGGTTAAATAAAAACCCTTTTTGATAATATTTTACACTGGTAAGTTTCAAAATCAAACTTAAGGCCATATATCTAGAGATTTGAATGCCTTTTTATCGGAAAAACATTTTTGTTGATATTTTGTATATCATTTGATTTTATATCATGTAGAAAAGTAATTTTTCTATAAATATATTTGGAAATCGTTGCTGTTTATCAAAGTTTTTTTTTTTCCCAAAAAAGCTCCTAAAACGTCTAAATGTCTAATCACCAAAGTTTTGCTCCCCTCCATTCTCTTTTGATTTTTGATGACCAGGTCAGCAGTATGACTAAACATCAACTAGTCAAACAAACAACGTGTGAGATTTTGTTAAATAATTATCATGATGATGATAAAAGTATAAAACGAAGCAGTTAACGCCGTATTATGTTGGTCGCTAGCCGTAGAAGACTAATTTGCCATGTGCCAATTACACTGTTGTAGTTTTCTTGACCAGTCGCTTTTATTTTTGTAGTATATTTCATATTTTTTCATAATTCTCTTAATGATTTTTAAAATTATTAAATGAATTTTTTAATTATTTATATTGTAAATAAATTAAATTAAATTAAATGTTATTAGTTAGTATTTTTTATCAATATTACATGCTGGTTTAAGAACACATAATATTACTCTTTTTTAACACAATAATTTTTTTTTTATACATTTTATTAGAGGTATATACTATGAAAATAGACGACTAAAATCTTCCAACATATCATTATTAATTAAAAGATAATATTAATAGTGGTTGGAATTTAGACTATTATATGATGTAATTATAATTATTACGTACATTACATTAAATTGTTAATAAATAATATTAACAAGGTATTGATATAAGTAAAAGAAAAATATGGTTTGATTCTGAGACTTATTTATATTAAAAAAACCCTTAAAAGGGATTTTCACTTAGAAGTTTAACCATACTCTGAAATAGTAGTTTTTTTTTATATATATTGGGTGGAGAAATATTTTAAATTTTTTTAAAAATGTTAAAAAAAAAAGGTTTGCAGTAAGAGTTCTGACCTGACTCTTAATATTCAAATTAAGTGACATGTTAGTAAAATAAAAATCTCATATACTTTTTCCCTGTTTATGATTTCTGTATTTTGTTCTTTTTTTAAAAAAAAATATTCTTAACACATTATTTTGACACATACTCCATTACTCTAGCATATATTCCAATTAACAATTATACAGCAGTGTCTATTGTTAATTTATTTGGCATGCTGTGGGCACCACGTTTGCCTTTGACCCAGATCTGTGCATTGCGTGGACACATTATGCATACTTTTCAAGTTGGAGCAAAAATTGCATACCTTATTATGAATCTAGGGGCTTTTCATTATTTAGATATTGACGACATAAAATCGATAAGTCGGCGATCTTGAAGCTCAATAATTCAAGTAATTTATATTCCTTATTAGTTTATTTTGAAAAAAATAAATTATTCGTGTAACCAATTACTTTTTTCTTTCAAAACACATTCTTGTAAAAAGAAATTGGGTGATTAACTGATTATAGACTTGAATCATGAGCAGTTATATAACCTCCTACTAAATCTCAGCTCTTGGGCGGTTAATGAAACACTATGATCCTTAGTAGTAGTGTTCACAGCTTGCCGAGCTTGCTAACTCGGCCCAATCCAAAAATTATTCAAATAGTTTGGATCTTAAAATTTAATTAAATAAACTCAATAGTCTAATAAGCCTATACTGTAATGAAATAATAGGTAGAGAAAGAGAGAAGTGATGAGAGAAATCAGAAAAATGAGAGAGAGAGAGAGAGAGCTACTATTTTTCACACCTTACAATGTTGTTCAAGGTCTCTATTTATAGACCCTATAATACAAATGAAATAATTGTATTAATGGACAATAAATTTGTAACGAACATTTAATTTATAACACTCCCCCTTGAATGTCCGTGAGATAGACTATATGTCTCGTTAAAAACCTTACTAAGAAAAACCCTGAGGGAAAAAACCTTAGTGAAGAGGAAAAAAGTGCATATATCTTTGTAATATGTATACTAAGCTGCCTTATTAAAAACCTTACCAGGAAAACCCATTTTTGGGACAAAACCTTGGTTAAGGAAAAGAGTACAACACATATTACTCCCCCTAATAATAACATTACTGAATATCTCGAAACCTGCACATTCCAATCTTGTATACCAACTTCTCAAATGTTGAAGTAGGTAATGCTTTAGTAAACAAATCTGCCAAATTATCGCTTGAACGAATTTGTTGAACATCGATATCACCGTTCTGTTGAAGGTCATGTGTGTAAAAAAGCTTTGGTGAAATATGTTTTGTCCTATCTCCTTTAATATATCCTTCCTTCAATTGATTTATGCAAGCAGAGTTGTCTTCATACATGATTGTTGGTATTTCCTTTTCTGAAGGCAAGCCACATGTTTCCTTGATGTGTTGGGTGATCGATCTAAGCCAAATACATTCTCGACTTGCTTCATGAATTGCTAATATCTCTGCATGATTTGACGAAGCGGCGGTTATGGTTTGTTTTGTTGAGCGCCATGATATAGCTGTGCCACCACAAGTAAATAGATAGCCTGTTTGGGATCTGCCTTTATGTGGATCAGATAGAAAACCTGCATCTGCATATCCAGTTAGTTGATGTTTAGATTCATTTGAATAAAATAAGCCCCTGTTAACGGATCCTTGAAGATATCGCAATACATGCTTAATACCATTACAGTGCCTTCTACTTGGACAAGAGCTAAACCTTGCTAACAAATTTATGGGAAAAGTAACATCTGGTCGTGTATTGTTAGCAAGATACATTAGTGCCCCAATAGCATGAAGATATGGTACTTCAGGACCAAGAAGTTCTTCATTATTTTCATGAGGTCGAAATGGATCCTTATTTATATCAAGTGATCTTACAACCATTGGAGTACTCAATGGATGTGCCTTATCCATATAAAATCGTTTTAGGATTTTCTCGGTATAATTTGATTGATGAACAAATATTCCATTTGTCAAGTGCTCAATTTGTAAGCCGAGACAAAATTTTGTCTTGCCGAGATCTTTCATTTCAAATTCTCTCTTTAAGTATTCCACAGTTTTTGGAATCTCTTCAGCAGATCCAATAATATTCAAATCATCAACATATACTGCAATTAGAACAAATTTTGATTCGAATCTTTTTATGAAAATACATAGGCAAATTGGATCATTTTTATACCCATCTTTCAACAAGTATTGACTAAGGCGATTGTACCACATACGCCCTGATTGTTTTAATCCGTATAAAGATTTTTGAAGTCTTATTGAACAAACTTCTCGAGAATTTTTATATGCTTCGGGTATTTTAAATCCTTTAGGGATTTTCATATAAATTTCACTATCCAATGAGCCATATAAGTAAGCTGTAACTACATCCATTAGACGCATATCTAGTTTTTCATTTACTGTCAGACTAATCAGATATCTAAGTGTAATTGAATCCACGACGAGGGAATATGTCTCCATACAATCAACACCATGTTTTTGTGAGAATCCTTGTGCTACAAGTCGTGCTTTATATCTTTCAATTTCATTTTTCTCATTTCGTTTTCACACGAAAACCCATTTGTATCCCACTGGCTTTACACCTTCAGGTGTTTTGACTGTAGGTCCAAAAACTTCATGCTTTCCCAACGAGGTTAATTCAGCTTGAATTGCGTCTTTCTATTTTGGCCAGTCATTTCTCTGTCTACATTCCGTGACAGATTTTGGCTCATGATCTTCATATTGCTTTATTATTTCAATTGCAACATTATATGCAAAAATGTTGTCGACAACAATATGTTTTCGGTTCCATATTTTTCCTGTAGTGACATAACTTATTGAGATCTCTTCATTTTTATCATCTTCAAGTACCTGAACCTCTTCTAGGTTTTCATCAATAGGTTTGTCTTGGGACTCTTTTTGAGTAGTTGCCTCCATATTATGACCATTTTCATCAATTGTCCCTTTTCTTTTTCGAGGATTTTTATCCTTAGAACCAATTGGTCTACTACACTTCAAACGTGGTTTACTTTCATTTGCATTAACAGGTTGTCCTTCTGGAATGGTAATTCTAATTGGAGCATTTGCAGCTGGTATATGAGATTTTGTAATTCTCTTTGGGTTAGTAAATGCATCTGGCAGTTGATTTGCAATATTTTGCAAATGAATTATTTTTTGTACTTCTAATTCGCATTGCCCTGTGCGAGGGTCTAAATGCGATAATGATAGTGTTTTCCATGTAATTTCATTTTTCGGCTGCTTATTTTCTCCCCCTAATATTGGGAAAATCGTTTCATCAAAATGACAATCAGAAAATCTTGCTGTGAATAAATCCCCAGTCATTGGTTCAGGATATTTTATGATAGAAGGGGATTCATATCCTACATATATTCTCAATCTTCTTTGTGGTCCCATTTTTGTGCGTTGTGGTGGAGCAATTGGAACATAAACTGCACATCCAAAAATTCTAAGATGGGATATATTTGGCTCTTGACCAAAAGCCAACTGGAATGTAGAGAATTTATGATAGCTTGTTGGTTTTATCCGTATCAGTGCTGCTGCATGTAAAATAGCATGTCCCCATGCAGAAACAAGGAGTTTTGTTCTCATAAGTATTGGTCTAGCTATTAATTGGAGGCGTTTAATAAAGGATTTTGCTAGACCATTTTGTGTATGAACATGAGCAACAGGCTCTTCAATTGTTATTCCAGTTGATATACAATAATTGTTAAAAGCTTGAGATCTAAACTCAGCAGCGTTATCAAAACGGATTGCCTTGATGGTATAATCTGGAAATTGTGCTCTTAATTTTATTATTTGAGCAAGTAATCTCGCAAATACCAAGTTACGAGTTGACAATAAACACACATGTGACCATCTTGATGATGTATCTATTAAAACCATAAAATATTTAAATGGTCCACATGGTGGGTGAATGGGTCCACATATATCACCTTGAATACGTTTCAAAAAGGCAGGTGATTCAATCCCAATTTTAACTGGTGATGGTCTTAAAATTAATTTTCCTTGAGAACAAGTAGCACATGAGAATTCTTTGAATTGAAGAATCTTCTGGTTCTTCAGAGGATGTCCAACTGAATTCTCAATAACTCTTCGCATCATAATTGAACCAGGATGACCTAATCAGTCATGCCAAAGAGTAAAAATATTTTGGTTAGTAAACTTCTGGTTTACTATAGCATAAGTTTCAATTATACTTATATTTGTATAGTACAAACCAGAGGACAAAGCAGGTAATTTTTTTAATACACATTTCTTACCCTCAATAATGGTTGTAATATGGAGATACTCAATGTTCTCCTCATTTACGGTTTCAATATGATATCCATTTTGACAAATGTCTTTAAAACTTAGTAAGTTTCGTTGAGACTTACTAGATAATAAAGCATTATTAATAGCAAATTTTGTTCCTCCAAGTAGTATTATGTTAGCTCTTCCAAAGCCTTCAATCAATTTTGTAGTACCAGAAATTGTACTAACATTTGCTTCTTTCATAATAAGGGAAGTAAAATATATTTTATTTTTAAGTATTGTATGTGTTGTTGCACTATCAATCAGGCATACATCTTCGTCAGCATTGAATCTTGATAACGATTTGGAAACATCCATTATTCTTATCGTGAAAATAAAAATGAGTAGAATCATGCCGATAACGTGTAATGAAATAATAGGTAGAGAAAGGGAGAAGTGATGAGAGAAATCAGAAAAATGAGAGAGAGAGGGCTACTATTTTTCACACCTTACAATGCTGTTCAAGGTCTTTATTTATAGACCCTATAATACAAATGAAATAATTGTATTAATGGACAAAAAATTTGTAACGGACATTTAATTTATAACATATACATATATATAAACACACACACTAATAATTTATGATAAATTATAAAAATTTTATAGTTCCATTAATATGTTTTATGTAAAGTAATGTCATTTTTATATTAATATGGTTTGTTTTGAAATATATATGATAAAATATTTTTTAAATTTTATTTCTTATTTATAAAATTTTATTATGTATAATGTTCAAATGCCCATATGTTATTTGAAGGTCGAACTGACCCTATCACTAGTTAAGTCATTATAAGGTTGGACTTGAATTCTAAAAATTGATCCAATCTAAAACTCATATTTGATTCGAATTTGATTTAATTTAGCCCAACCTAGCCTATGTTTCATGAGATTTACTCGATGATCATATAAACATTATTTTCTTTTAGAAATGCAAATTGTTTTGTTACACCTCATACTAGGATACTTAAATACCACTTTTTAATATGAAAGCATAAATCAAAAAGTAATTACTTGTTTTCTCATCTGCACCTGCAGCAAGAATTAAATTACCCTATACGAATGAAATTCAATCTCACAAAAATTAACCAACATTAAAAGTCAAGTCAATTTGGGTAAAAATATTGTATTATATTTTGTTATAATTGGGAAATTATGGCATTCTAGGCAAAAAGAAAACGTCATTGTCATTTTTTTTGTTTTGTTCAAAAGAAAATGTCATTGTCTCACGTACCATATAGGCACGCTCATCGTCTCTATTTGTCCGAATGGGAAGGGCAACTTTTGGATCTTGCCGGTAGGCCCATTGCCCTTTTTCCCGCTTTCTTAATGTTGACACCTTAATATTGGGTCATATTCAGCCTGACTCTTAACATGTGCTACGTAGCCCAAAACATAGTGTCCAGTATTCTTTTTATTTTGCCAAAAAACCTAACCTCTACATGAGACAAAAAAAAAAAAACTAACCTTTTTTTTATCACAAGACATAATACAGTTGGTAGCTAATTTAACTCCCTAAATATCTTGTCATAAGTTTAATTTCCGACAATATGTATGGAGAGGATCTGGTGACTAGATTTGATTTAACAACATTTACTACTTCTTGGGGGTGAGTTAACATGTTTAATTTTTCTATTACCCGTCCTTAAAATATTTATTTTTGGTAAAAAAAAAAAAGCACTTCCATGTTCCACCCTTCTTAATTTCTGAACATTTAACTTTAAGAACATAAGTTTAAAAAAAAATTTGAGAATTTGGAATTGGATCATAGCAGGATGTTGAAAAATTAAGGTTTAACTTCATTAATGGTCACAGCCATTTTTTTTTTTTTGGTAACCACAGATTGATAAAACAAAAAGATATAACCCAAAAGACAGATGGCCAATGGCCTTGCACGACGCACAGGTAGAGGCCCCTCAAATCTACAGGAACAAGTCGACGTACATGGGAAGATTGACCAGCATTAGTTTATCATTTGCTTTGCGACTTGCGAGTTAAGGTGCATTTTTAAAGAGGGTAGCGCATTAATTCAACCGGGATTTATAAATTAATGGTGTAGACATGGCAATGGACGCGTACATCTTCTCTTGGATTAATAGTTAATGCATTGAAAATGATATATGTCCTCTTACATTGTCAGCTTGGCACAACACAAAAGGTTTGAGCACGTGAAAAGAAGTAGGTCCATGATTTGAAAATACCGACTTATATCGAAATTTATAAACGATGAATCGTCATAATACTTTACGTATCGCTTTCATTTTTTAATTAACACCAAATCAAACAATTAAATAACTTTGAAATTTCATATATTTCATCGAAATCAGGGCGTCGAAAGGCTATGTTAAATAATTTTTTCAAAAAATAAAAAATAAAAAAATCTCATAGTCCAAAGACAAAAAGGCAACTAGTCTTCACATTTTGTATCATTGGATAAAGTCTTCATCTACACACCGTCATGCTCCTGATCTTTATGCATGTATATTCATTCAAGGGGCCCACGATATGTATAATATGAGCAGATCAAATAAAATTAGAGACGGAATTAATGCAGCCGGGGACCAAGTGAAAAACGCATGGAAACGTTAAAGGTTGCACGAGTTAGTCAACACCAAGTTGCATATAGCAGGCTCTTTTAATCAAGGTCCCCCTCTAATGAAAAGTCACAAGGCAAGTGGTGGAGGCTGCTAATCATTGCAGGTAAACTAAGTTATAGATTTAAAGGTGGAGGGTAATTTGGTTCCATTATCATCTTGGACTTTCCCATGCTCTTTCCATTATCACATTTAAATTACAAAATTAACCTCCTTAAAATTTTTATCTCTCCTTTATTCACTTACTATCTTATAGTTCATCTTCCCCCTCTGGACAAAGAAGGCGTCATTTCAGGCAGAGGTGGCTTGATTGAGGTTCGGTCTTCTACGCCATGCTTGGAACCAATCTCCATTAACCTCTAATACTGCTGGAAACAGATAGAGATTACTTTATGGAAGGACACTCCATGCCTTTCCTCATAGAATATTCATTCGAACAATTTCTCAGTTTACTTTCCAATTTGATCCTAGACGTTGGTCAATTGGAAGAAGTTGTGTGTAGAGTTAATGATGGTGAAGTGCAAGTTCCCTCGATGTCAGTTTTGTGCAAAAATTGCCTGAGTGGCAGTGAGGCACAAGGATTAAAGGATATTTTTGTACTTTTGACTTTGTATTATATTTCAATGAATTATTTATATTTTTGACAAGTGGTTTATAATATTTTTGGTTATTAATTTTAGTCATTGATTTAATTTTTTTTCAGATCTAATGGTTGGAATCAAAGGAAAATCACAAGCTCCGAAACACATATGGATCAAATTATCAGCCACCTTATTTTCAATTGCCCCAATAACTCTTCAAGCTTCCATAAAGCTTAGCTTAGTTAACAAAATAACAAGTCAACTTCATTAGTGACTTGGGGAACATAGGGACCATTGGGATGGTGTCGCTTATGTTGTGTTTCCCATTTCTCATGGTCACCTTGTGTTTCCCATTTCTCATGGTCACCTGTTGTGTTTCCCATTTTTTCACGGTCAGGTTGGAAACTATGGTGTTTGAAATTAACAGAACCAATAAGCTTCTTTAATTACAGTTGAATTCCACAATAAATGGACAACTATCCAATGTGTTCAAATAGAACCACTTGGAAAATAATAAAGCGGGCCTCTCGTGTCACTTTGCTTCTCGGAGATAAATAGATATACCCAAACAGTGAAACGGCTGAGTCAGAAAAAATAAAGCACGGCTTAGGTAACCATCGATTTCATTTCATTTTCAGCGGCTTAAAATAGTAACAATTTATCCATCAATGCATCAATAGTCAAACCCAAAACATCTATTTTATATACTATTAAATATTAGGCCATATAGGGATCATCACCGTTATATTCATAGTACCATATAACTTCTCTTTCATTTAGCATCAAGCCATCATGTACACCTAGAGAGAATCATCAATCATCAGAGAAGAGATCATGGGGGCTTGTCTTTCTTGTAGATCATCCTCCAAGCTCAACAACATCCGTGTGGTTCATCTCAATGGTTATGTAGAAGATTTTGATCAACCCATTTCAGCCAGCCAAGTTATTGGGAACCCCCCAAAGCACTTTGTTTGCACCTCAATTCAGCTTCTCTCCTCTTCCTCCTCAAAATCATTGAAGGGAGACACACAGCTCCAACCCGGGCAGGTTTATTTCATGCTGCCATACTCAATACTTCAAGATGATTTCTCTCCTGTGGACTTGGCTTCCCTTGCAAAGAGGCTCACTGCAATAGCCAAAACAAGGCCTTGTGAGTATAGCAGCAATAATAATAAGTCCATCATCAAGGCTAGTCCTTTGTCAAGCCAAAGCCAAAGTTTTTGGAGTTCTTCATCACCTTCAAGGAGCACTCCTGAAGAGCAAATTGGTCTTATGAGTGGAGGATTTGGCACTTGTAAAGTGCAGCCATCATGGAAGCCTATGTTGGACACGATCAGAGAGAGGTCTTTCACTAGGAGGACTGAATCAGATTTGCAGGAAAATGGTTCTCTGATGTCATTCACTAAGAGAAGTGAATCAGACTTGCATGAAGTTGGTTCTCAGATGTCATTCAGTAAGAGGAGTGAATCAGATTTGCATGAAATTAATGTTGAATTATGTTTGCAAGACCTTAGATCAAGGCAACCAGAATGGAAGAAAACATGTAAGATGGTGTATTGATTATAAATAAATGAAATTGAGACACTTGTGCTGTTTGTCTCCTGATATATACCCATACCTTTCATCTTAATTATCAGGGGAATTAAACAGTCATAGTATTTTTGAAAATTTCCGTATATGGTTATCTGCTTTGCTTACAAATCTCCCTCCCTAATTAAGTACTTAATTCCAATTATTAAGCATGGGATTATAGTAGTAGTAGTTGTACAGATTTCATTTTTCTAAAAACTAGAAGTAAGGTGAGAAGTAGAAGAATCACTTGCAATGTCAAGTTAGCTTTTTAGTATTATTATTATTACGATTGTATTTATTATTATTTTCGTTGAATCTTATACTTATCGAAAGCGTATAGCTTGTAAAATTTTCTTTTGTTTCTTTTATGTATTGGGTTACAATATGAAACGTGTGCAAATTTTTATAGCGGGGATACACGCTAATCACGACACACGGAACAATTTTAATTGATTTTAGAAACTAATTAATGGGTGTTTGGCTGCCTAATTAAATGAAGGGAAAGGGTTGAATTCAATAAAATCGTTGGAGTTTGTTAGCCAAAGTAGTTGTCCAGACGTAACTACTTCCGATTGAGTATGAACTCAATGAGAAACGGTGGTGTTTCAACCCCTTTTTTTTTTATTGGCCCTGTGAAAAGCAGCTTGGATTATTGTTTCCCTACACATGATTAGGATTCACATGCAATACCAGGCGCAGACTTGTTCCATTTTGTTTCAAGTAACTTGGTCTAGCTGTTAAATTTGACAATATCAGACTCCAAGTTGTACTTTAATTTGTGAACATGTACTGCTAATAATTTGACACTAACAAATGTTTTTGAACCCAAGCTTTCCCATTTTGAATATATTTCTTCCAAGAGTAGCTCCCTATGTATTTCAAGAGAATGTATAAGATCAAACTCATAGACAATTTGACATACATGCATGCACAATCTCATTCACATCCGGTACCTAAAAGAATGCTGCTTTATTGTGCTAATATGTGCATGTAACATTAACTCAACAGCTTGTCATTTTTAAATGCTGATACTTTCAAGTGGAATGAACTAGACCTATCAAAAGCTGTGTGCAGAAATCTAAAGCTGGTTCAATGTCCTGAACTAATTTATCCTTCTCGTTTTATGGCTTGGCTAGCAAAAGTGAAAAACAAAGAGGTGGAAAATATTGGCTTTTTGTTTGGACATAAAATATATCTACGTATGTTACTATTTGTCTAGTCCCCATTGTTCACCTCCCATTTTGTTGCTACCAAGCCACACCCAGAATCATGATAGAAATGCTGCTTATTGGTTCTTTGATTTCATGAACAAAGACAAGGGCTTGTGAAAGCTTTGTCAAAATGATCTTGCTTCGAGTTGAAAAGCCATACCAGAAATTCTAAAACTACTAGTATTTAATTAATTAATAAGTCTTTTATGATTTGAATCCTCTAAAATAAGATCCTCATTTTATAGAGTATTGTGAGGAGTTTTACTCTTAGATCAATAAAATGAAAAGGGCTCTATTTCTAAATTTATTGATTCAAGGGTAAAATCCCTTTACTTTACTATCTAAAATGAGATCCTCACTTTAGAATATCATTATCCAATCTTTTATACTATAGTTGTATCATGTGTACTTACAAAAAGTTCTCATCTAACAACTAATTGTCACCGCTTACTATTGATAGGAGTAACATTTTTGTTTTACTTCCTTTTTTTTTTCTCTTTATTATTCCTAACAAATCTTAAGAGCCTATTATTGGCATAATGTTCATACACTGTTAGTACAAATATAATTTCTTTTTATACTACAAATTATATGATATTAGTTTTGTAGATTTAATTTAGAAGAGATTTAATTGCAGAAAATTTGATTTTGAGAAGCTGGTATCAAATGCCCATGCAGGTACTAATTCAACACCTTACAAAACATTTACAAATTTGATCGTCTTTTGAGCATTCCAGAACCGATTTTAGCCACAGAAGCAAAAGAAGCTCACGTTAGCCAGAAATGTTTGTGATCTAAAAGAAAATAGGAATTCCAAACTGGTGTAATATGCTGCTGAGCCTCCAAGTCTAGGAGTTTTTGGTTTTGAAACAAAATAAAGGCCTCTTCAATTTTACAGCTGCCACCTGTTATTTTGGATGTATTTAAAGATAGGATTAGGATTCTCCTATGGTCGCTTTGAACATGATCATGTCATGTTAAACAAGATATAGACATAAACACACAGGATTGATCCTTACAAATTTTAAGGAAGCTTCTCCTATTTAAAGTGCTTGTGTCTATCTCTCTTAACATGATATATAGTCGTGTACAAAAGCAAACATGAGAGGATCCTAATGAAAAAAATACGACAGTACAATTGAAAAATAGGATATCATAATACATAACAACAACTATTGGGCTATGATGGGGGCAGCAGGGACCAATCCAAGAATGGGTGAACAGTCCCACCCGCCTTCTTTACTGTAAGACACCACGAAATTCTTAGGAGTCCAAGATAATCCTTTTGTCTCTCTTTCTCTAGACAACTTTTTCTGTCTTTCCTCCACAGATTGTTTTGCTTCTCTTGCTTTCTCCCAGTCTTTGTTCAGAATGGCTTGGCTCAACTCACTCCAAACAAGGGCTGACTCTGTTGGCCATACACTCTGATGAACAAAGAGAATCTCATGTCACATTCAGGAAAGCATGTCACTTTACTACAGTGACAAAAACCTTCAAATTGTTTGGTGTTCCTTTGAGTACCTAGATATGCAACTATCCATCTAAAGTCTAATGTAATCTAAATACAAGATAGTCCAATGTTTTAATCTTAAATATTTGATACATCAACAAGTGAGTTCGAGATTTTTCAAAGAAAATGTAAACACATTATTTCCTTCTTCACTCCTAAATTTCTAGGCATGTTCATATTTTCTTCCTATCAGAAAAGGCTTCTTCTGTTCATTCCAGAAAGAGCATGGCTCATAAAGAGAAGGTATATATATTTATATAATAAATAAATATCACAAGCAAGAGGAATGGAGATAAAGAATAGAAGTTAATTACCTGGGCATCCCTGACAATAGGAGGTTGGAGCCCTGAAATGACTTCTTTTGCATTATATATCATTCTGACTACCCCATTATTTGTATCCTTCATTTGTACAGTGCTGCATAGAGTAAAATTATATTGGATAAGATATGTGGCACTAAACTTTAGCATAAACCATGAAAAATCACGCCAAACTTGGTCACATAATTTAATTACATAAGTAACTAGAGAATGGTTAACCAAAGGAAACAAGAAGTGAAATGCATAAGATTCTTTAAGCAGATGCTTGGACAGAAAATAAGTACCTATCCCAATGACCAAGGACTTCATATAGAACTTTCATTGATGATGAGTCAAGGATTTGGCCTTTGATCAATTTACGATTTCCACCAACTGGACTTGATCTGTATGACAACTTAGCCCTTAGGCCTGTCTCTAGGCACCTTATATTAACGTCGCCAACCCAAGCAACGCCAGGAAATGGAAGAATTCTAATTAAAAGATGAGGACTATTCATTTCATACGTTTCTCCATGATTTAAGAGCCTCAGCTGCCGTTTACCAAGCACTTGAGCTTCAACTGATGTGCCTGCATATTTAGTAGTTTAAGGTGAATGAATGTGCAGAACATTTCTAAGTAGCGAGTAAAGAATTCAAGACTCCAACATAATCATGCCAAGTTGTCATATGAAAGTCATTTCATTACTTTTAAGTGAATATAAATAAATTATATTAATTATTGCTATGACATTATTACTCTAATAAAGGGGTTGGTGCAAATTTGAGACTTCAGAAAAATGTCAAGATACCACGAAACTTTGGAACAGGCTGCTGGCACCATATCATTTCGATGTTTTCCTTCTCATCTGTTGCATGGAGTGCAGATACAGGAGGGTGGTGTGAAACCTACAGAAATGAAGACATAAGAACATAGTTATACTTAAACTGCTTAGTAAAGACAAGTTCAGAGGGAAACAAATATATGTGGCCAAATTGAGCATTTATTACTAAAACAAAAAAGTTGAGTTGATGAGAAAAAAAGACAAATACATTATTGAGAAGCAAGTAAAGTACCTGCTCAAGTAGGACATTAAGATTGCCCTTGGACACATGGTGTGTCTCTCCAAGAATGGGATTAGAGGGAGCAACACCAAAAGGTAAAGGGCGTGTGGTAGATATGCTCCATGCCACCACAGATGTGAACCTATCCAGTGGATTCTGGCCACTGTTGCACCTGCTCAGCAAGTCTAAGCCTGTGCAGTACACTGACTCACCATAGCACTGAAGTTGAGACTTTGGGAAATTAAACACAGGTGGCAGCTGCACAACATGACAAGGTAAAAAGACTTAAATAGATAACTCTCAGAGCAATATGACAAACACAATTACACAAACAAATTTTAGTACTTCCATAGTTCTCTAGTGCCTTTTAGTTTATATCATTAATTCAAGTGACCATACAAGGAAAAAAAAGATGGAGACATGACTGAGATGTTATTCTATTTAAATACATCATTGTTTCTTTGCTTTTTTTTGTTTTCTGCGTGTGGAATTTACCGCAACTACGCATAATGGAAAATCTTAGCACATCTTGTTAGAAGATAGATTGAATACAACGAATAGTGAATTTGCAAATTTAAGTTTAACTATTATTTAAGAAATTTGCTTATACTATTAATATATCCAAATATATCTAGATACATTGATTCATAAATGTACCACAATAAAAGGAAATATTTCTTTTGAAAACAGAGGGAGTAATGAATAGTATATTTGAATCTCCTAAAAGTAAAATAAAATTGAAAAAGAGAACTTGCCTGGAATTTTGTGAGATCTGATCCTGGCCTCACGTTTTTGAGAAGACTTAAAATGCGCTGTAGGAGATTAGGGACTCTATAAGATGGTTCCGAATCTGAATCACCTTCTACTAAGAATGGCTTAGTCAGAACAATGTTTCTCCCTTTCACTTCGGCCACCTGCATCACCACCATCACAATTAATGTTTACTTATTATTTTCCAAGAACTACAGGGTATGCAGTTCCTCATAGGCTCATACAATTCATCGGTTTTGTTTATATCATATTTTATTACCATTATTATTCTAAACATTGTAAAATAGTTTTCAATGGCTGAGATCTTTTGCAAATTTGTCTTTGATCCTATTTTCCAGTGATACACATTCATGTTACTTAATTACATTTTGCTCCTTCAAGGGTTGTGTATATACAAAGTGAGAGTTTAATGTGACCATGAAAAGGGGTCCCATTCATGGTATGTGAGATTAATGGTGGCAGAATTATTAAAGAAATGTGATTCTGATTTGAACTCATTTTAAACAGAATTTTGTTAAGTTTGTGGATGTTAAAATAGTGATAATATATATATATATATATATAAGTTAAACGTAATCTGATGGTGATCTGTATTGAATTTCGCTAAGTAGGCACAAAACATAATTAAAAGAGTTATTTTCATAAGAGGCTTTTAAGTTTCTAACACTTAAAAAAGAGGTGCACCAAGTAAACGTTTGTCCAGAAAAATCACCGGCATTAGCGTTAATTATGGCACTAAGCTAAGGATGGATGGTTCACACGCAACGCAACCTGTTGTTTGCTTGCGTCAAATGTAAGAGAAGAGAAGAGAAACAGATGATGATAATAATAAGCCAATCAAAGCAACTAGACAACTACACTACATAGTTGGCATCGACCGTAAAGTAACGTTGCGTTCGACTAAGACTAACTAATGTATATTAATCGTTTTTATTATTATTATTTTTTTTATTGCTCAAAGGTATCCCCGATCGACAGTCGAAGATTAATCTCTCCGAGACGTAGAGATCACCGAAGTGGGTTTTATCTCTCCCAATAAAGCCCCTTTCTATACACACGGTAGAAGTCGAAACCCTGACACATACTTAAAGGACCTAGCCACTTTACCAACTGTTTCAGGCTTTGTTGATTAATCATTATTATTATTATTATTATTATTTAGGGGTGTGTCCATCACATCACATGCGCTGGAGAGAAAAAAACTACACTATTATATCGCGTTCTTAGCTTGCAATTGCATGTGTCGCTCGTGTGTGTACCTATGTATACGTATACATTATTAGAATACTACTCATTTGGCAATCCTATTGCTAAACAAATTAAAACAACCTTCTTAGGTGGCTGCCGGAAAACTGCTAGCCATTCGGAAAGCTTATAAAGAATCAAATTAAAACGGAACCAACCAAGAATATATATATCTACAACAACTATACAGTATGATATGGCATATATATTGGTGGGTTATAAATTAAACATGGAAATAGAGAGAAACAAAAGAAGGAAGAGGACATACCATCTCAACACAATTGAAGAAGAAGGACAGTGATCCGTCACCAAATTGAGGTGTGAGAAAAACAGTCCACTGCTCTATAATTCAGAGGGGTATAGCCACGACATATATATACACACAATTACACACACACACACAAACAACATTATAACAAGCAACCTTTGTATTTTATTATGGATAAAAGGGTCATTCTTTCTTGAAACAATTTTTAATTTATGGATGTTTGTTTCCTTCTATTTCAAAAACAATTACCTTAGCATTTTTTTGAAAACAAATATTAAATGCATATATTAGAAGGGAAAAATAATAAGGAAATATAAATTTTGTGAAAAAATATTAATTATTAGGTCAAATGTATTAATTTAAACAAATGTTTACTTCAAAAAAAATTATACAAAATTCATTACATAAATGAGGAGAACATATAAAATATAATTTTAATGAAAACAAAGTTGAATAGTCTAATTTGAAAAATGAAATTAATATATAAAATATTTAGAAAAATAATAAGTTTAGCTTTAATACATTGTCAATATAATTTCTTAAACACATTTAACTGAAACTAGTATATTAATGAATGTATTTGATTATTTTTTTATTAACAATATTTGACTATTATGATTGTTATCATTAAAATCACACAAACAAATAATTAGATGACAATATAAAATTTTATCATAATAATATATCAAAATCAATCTCAATATTAATTAAAAAGTTCAGGTATAATATTATTTATAGTATATGTATTTATTACCTTATGTGGTTTCCCCTATTGTTTTTTCCCTTTCTGAAAAAAGTCATTTCTATTTGGATTGTGGTTATTGATATTAATTTGCATAGATTTGGAGGTGAGAATGAGTGCATATTTGTTCAGTGGCTGCAATCAATGTCCTTATTAATTATCATATACTGAATTAGTTCAATAAAATTTTATTTTTTACGATAAATATTATTTATACTCACAATTTATAAGATACAATGTACATTACCATCCATATTTAAATGTGGTGTAAATTCCACTTAATTTAAATCTCACATCTCATTCAAAGATAGGTAAAAGTCTATGAGCATAATGTTTTCAAATTACATCACTCATTCTTTACAGCATTATTTTTATTCTTTTAAGTGAATAACCCTCACGTTACAATCTCAATAAATGAATGAATTTCGAACTAGTGTTTGACTGGCTTTGCAATAACAACTGTAAGATTGGCGCTGTACCATTAACACCTCATTTCACACTAATTATTATCATTTCATGCATTACACCTGCAGCAAGCAACTATGGGGGAATGGGGGCAAATACATGTTCTAAAAACTTCTCATGATGAAGAAGCATTGCAACAAAATCACTATACTATTAGCAAAACTTTATATGCGGAAGAAACTAGGAGCCACCCTCCCTTACTCCTCCTTAAACCTTTACATCTATTAAGTATTGCATATTATATTTTAGAAGAATAAATCTAGCACCATACCTTATTCCCCACAAGTTACAAAGAATATTACAAGCATTGCTTTTCCATTGCTGACCAAACCAAGCTATCGTCGGTATCCATTGGCCAGAACTGGGATCCTCACCTTGTGTCCTCTGCTCCCTTTCATTAAGACCTCTCCAAAACTATATGTTCCTCTCACTGAGCGAGCTGTGAGTGTCACAGTAAACTTTCTTGATGCAGCGGCCCTGATGGTCATTGCAGGAGGGTTGACTTCAATGGCAATAGCTGGATCCATTCTGGCTGTGATCACATATGTTTCTTCCTCGTCAACGTTTGTAACGGTGCGTGTGACCACTTGAGTCCCCACGAGATGGGAAATCGTGATTGACGGGGTGTTGAGATTTGATGGTTTGTCAATGGTGTTGTTGCATGGTGTGTGAGTGTAGTTCCTTATCTCATGAATGTCAATGCCGGGTGTTGTGCACAAGAAGCCTAGATAATCCTCATATCCTGCAAAATGAATAGAATAATTGATGAAGCAGATGTTATTATTACTACTACTATTATTGTTATGACGATGATGATAACATCCCCAGCAGCCACCATATGGGTGCCTTGGACCAAATGCAAGTTTTCAGAACCTTTTTCTTTGTTTTTCAACGAACTAATATTGCCAACCTGCCAACAGATGGCTTCAAAGGCATTCATGAAATTTACCTGGATTATAATAAACTAAAAAGATTTGATGTTTCAGGTTAATTAGGAATTCAAATGTTCCAAGACTGAGAATAGTTACAATAGGGAAAAGGAAATCAAACCTGCATCAAAGATGAGCCCAGGCTCCAATGCAGCTGTTGGATTCACATGTCCACTTCCATAATCAAAAGGTGTAGCTTTGACCAGCTTCATAGTTTCTGTTTCAGAAATTTGCTGGGCTAGAAGAGGATTCCCTGCTCTGTCTAGAGTTGATGTTGTTGTCATCAAGGCTGATTTAATGGCAGCAGGGCTCCAATGTGGATGCTTCTGCTTTATAAGAGCAGCAATGCCAGCTATATGTGGTGCAGCCATGCTAGTTCCAGATATCATGGCAAATCCCTCACCTGCTCAAGCACAAAATTGTTTAAAAATAAATCAATCCATACAAAATGTTATTATTTTTTTTCTCATGTTTTTATTTTACTGTGCTGCCTGCTCTCCTTGATCACGCAATAATTCTTCCAAAAATACTAGGGAGTCCTATCAAATTCTCCCATAATTATATTAGAGATATCAATTATCAGAAAATTAAATCTGTATGCATGTAAGCTTTCAGAACAAAGGAAAAAAAACCTCAACCACCAATATATAATGTTCTTAGAGCATATAGTTTTTTTCTACCAGGAAGATGTCTCATCTATTGTTGGTTGTCTTGTCTTTGTTATCATGAATTTCGTGCATTATCCTCTACCATATGTAAAATCCCCCTCCCCCCCTCTTTTTCCATCTTTTTCTCACACCTCTGCCTTAGATTTCAAACACCAACAACAAAGGAGCCACAATTACTTACCAACATAATTTGGCTCATCTGTTCCATTTGGACTCCAAGCAGCCCAAATTAATGAACCGGGAGCTAATATGTCTGGTTTGAGGAGATCTGCCTCTTGGAAACTGAAGTCCTTTATATTTGGCCCTCGAGCAGAATATAAAGCTACCTGTGGTGCAGATTTATGGAGAATAGGCATCAAACCATCACCAATTTTACCTGTACCCTTGAAACTCTTCACCCGTCCAGTCCAGTCCCTTGGTGTGGAGACATTATAATAATCTACAAGTTCCTGAAAATAAGGATTTACAAGTGCCAAATCACACAATCAATAGTGCATACCTTTTTGTCATAAAATAAAATTGCTGACAAAAAAGTAGAACAAGAAAGGTTAAATGGGAGCTAATATAAGTGGCTAACTATGGAATATGTTATGGACAAAGAGAAAACAGATTTATCACTTAGGATATTCAGGGTCCGTTTGAATAACACTGCTTATGACTTTTGTTAACTTGTTGGAAATCAAAAGTCACATTTTCAACTTTTTGTTTTGTTTGCCTATACAACTTATTACTTTTTTAAAAGTCATTTTGAGTGCCTTTTGAGAAGTTAAAATATCTGACTTTTCAAGAAGCAATTTTTAAAACACTCAAAACAAGTATTTTTATTATTACGCATTTAAATACAAAATAATTTATTCATAAGTTACTTTTACATAAGCTCTTAAATAAATATAAAGGTAAATATGAGTCTAGGTACCTTCGAATTGCTGGCATCTGTGATAAGAATCCCAGGAAGGCCAACAGGGACTGGATCAAATTTTGTTTCGGGTGAAACATTTTCAACACAGACAACAAATCCAGCCGCACCAAGGGCCTTCGCTGTTTCTGAGACTTTCTTTATTGATGCTGTACCAGAAACAAAGTTGAAAGAATATCCACAGAGAAGAATATTGCCCTCTATCAATTTCTTGTTTAGAAGTTCTGGCCTCTGGCAATCCGTGGGGCTGTATTTCATGACTGAAGAATCTAGTAGCGCATCATTTGCAGCAACCAATGTGTATGTTTCATTCAAATGAGTTGCAGCTGCACAAACCATTAGGCATAATTTAGAGGCACGGATTGGAGGGTGAGTGTGCAAGGGAAACTAACAGCAAGTGAATTGTTGAAAACCATAAATATGCTTCGCCATATTAGCATTGATTGACTGTGACATTGAAGTGACCTTAATGCTCGAGGAAGAACCCATGAATTTACTTTGCAACGAAGATAGCATTCATATCTCAATCCCAATTTAAGAAAACAAACCTAATTGGTGAAGCTCAACAAGAATGCCTTTGTTATTGTACATTTTGTTTTTTGGTGATTTAGCAAATCATGAATAATGTACATGTAGATCCTAAATCACCAGAAGATATATTATAAAAACTAGTCCGATAGTCAGCTTTGCCAGTAAAATCTACCTACACAGAGATAATATATAAACTTACTACCTTCAGCTTCAAATGTAAAATAATTTCCAAACCATGTAACAGAACACATTGTTATATTGTACATGTTTTTTTACTAATGTGATCAGATTTATATCACTTTAAATGCATCAAAACACCCAAAAGTGAATGCTAATCAATCTATCCGATCTATATTTAGTAAACCAAAATTAATTGAAGGAATTCCAATACACAAACTTTTGCATTCTTTATTCCTCATACCAACTTCAACTTAACACACAATTAAAGCCAGTAAATGCATTTTTCCAATTACAATAAAGTAAATGGAAGAATATGCCAAGCCTTAGTCCTAAGGCAATTATCTACACTGGCACCAGTAGCTAATGGATGATGCTAACAGAAGAAAAAACTTTGACAAGTTCCTCTTCTTTCTTTTTATTGTGATCTTCTCTTGTGGGGGCACACAATATTACAAAGTTGACGTGATCAATTCAGTTAAGAGTCATAGTTAGAAGCTAGAAAACTCACGTGATAATCCAATTCCAGCTAAGGTTTTTCCATTTCCAAGGATCAAATGGTTTTTGTATCTACGATCATCAATTGCTGCTGCAACAGATACTATCCATGGACTATATGAAACCAATGTCTTTGGAAAAGGACCACCATTTCCAGCAGCCTGTGCAACAAATACACCAGCTTTCACAGCTCCAAGAAGTGTAGCATCAAAAGGGTTCAAAAACGTGGTTCTGGTGGCTGCTGGAGGACTGTTGGGTCCAACTGAAAGGCTGAGTATATCAATTCCATCGAATACAGCCTGTTGACTCTCCAATTTTGTAAATTAGTAATGTTGAGATAGAAAATCAACAGTAAATAATACGAGATAGCATAATAAGTTAATAATGCAAATTTCTAAACATTATATTAAATTTTTA
This sequence comes from Dalbergia cultrata, assembly GCA_031216105.1. Classification (NCBI taxonomy): domain Eukaryota; kingdom Viridiplantae; phylum Streptophyta; class Magnoliopsida; order Fabales; family Fabaceae; genus Dalbergia; species Dalbergia cultrata. The sequence goes on from CM062347.1 coordinate 56,089,760, forward strand.
TATTTACAGCTTAAAAAATTGCTTCTCTGACAGACTTCTTACTGAATAATCCACTCTGAACATATTGTCTAGATAAGAAAACAAGAATTTGTGCATGTATAAGTGGGGGTGAGGGAGAACATTTCATGGATTTCGTAAGTCAATGTGTAATATACATATTTACCTGATCAATTGCAGCAACTACATCTGCAACAAACCCTCCAAAGAGTCTATAGAGTGCCTTGTACACAGCAATTCTGAACACAAAACACCAAGTGTCTAATGCAACAGGAAGGATTGCAGTTCCCGGTTTTTTAATCAATTAGGGGTATTGTTCCTCACCTGGCACGAGGAGCCATTCCACTTGCTCTACCAAATTCATGGCCATGCATCCTCACTGGAATTCCATTATTGCCAGCAGCTATCGAGGCTGTATGACTGCCAGATGATGATGGTGCAAGAAAAACAGAGGAATTGTTAAGAAAATGTTATCAAATTAGATAATATGACTTTAAGCATCATGCCATGAGTGCTAATACTATCCACTTCAAATGCTTAAATGACATGGAATGAAGGACTACTGTTACTCTAGGTTCTGATGATTATTAGTTCATAAGCTGGAAATGACACATTTTTGTTCTCTTTCAATGTTGTGGGCGTGGGAACATCTGAAGGATTCCAAGGAAAGAAAGTTACTAGATAAAGAAGGTAGCAGGCCCTAACCTTCCATGTCCATCCCCATCTAGAGGAGATGCAAAATCAATTGAAGGGTTAAATGCCCCAGCAGCTATTGCAGCTTGGGCAAAGTGTTGTGCTCCAATAATCTTCCCATTACAGTAACTTCTTTTAGTATCAGGATCAGCTTCACATTTTCCTCTATACTTTGGAACTGGCCCATATGGTTCCGCATTATGAGTTGCAAAGCTTGGGTGGTGAGGATAGATCCCTGAATCCACGAATCCAATTACAATGTCTTCTCCAGCACGGTCAAAGCCACCTCCTGTAGGCCATACCCCAGTTGGAAGTCCTAAAAATTGTGGGGTATGTGTTGTAAGTCTCCTTACTTTCCAGTCCCTCTCAACAGATTTCACTCCAGGAGCATGTCTTAGTGTTTCTGCCTACTAATATACGGGGATAGCATATGAATATTAGAGTGAAGAAATGAACTCTGAATAAATTACTTCTGGCTATAGAATAGTTAAAAGACAATAGAAGACTTCACCTGTTCTGGGGAAATATGAACAGCAAACCCATTTATAAGATGACGATAGCTATAGAGTTTCTTGTACGTCCCAGGCTCAAACAGCATCCCAAGAAGTGTATCATGTTTCTTTTCAAGATGGTGAGCATATGAGGTAACCAATTCACTGGAAGAAGTTTAATAGTATAGTATAAAAGGTGAGAAACCACACCCGCCAACATCGATTTCTTGATTAATCAAGTACTAGAGGAGAAAATAACAGTGAAAAAGAACCGTTCAAAACAGCGTGGGGAGGTGATGATTATTGCAATAGTTGCATAAAAAACAGACAGAAAAGAAAAGCTGTAAATGAATTATTCACAAGTTACCCATATAGAAGAAATGTAAATATCTCTCCACTATTCATATAATTTAGATTCGGAAGGATAACTTCATGAGCAATAGTAACTATTTGTGATAACAATTAAATCAGTGCCTTCATTTTTCCTAGAGTGTTTAATTCAGTCTAGCAGAATTTAAATTAATTAGCCCATTCAAAAATATATTCACATGTTCACTTCAGCTATGAGTCCCAGCCTAAAAAATGGCATCTCAATAAACAGAGAAGAAACTTATCAGAGGAATATCTCCTATAAATATTGGAAGTTCAGATGAAAATATATGTGTGTGTATATATAGCTGCAAGTACCTAGTGGTATCAATCTTCCCATCAGATTCCACAGCAGTGGCTTCAAACCCATCAATACCCCCTGCATAACTGATGATAGGCTCACCTTCAACAGTCGCAATGTAAATCTCACCCTTCCCAGACACCATAAGAGCACATAGAACAACAAACACCCACCCAAACGCCAACAACCTCATTGTGCCAACCCCAACAGCTTACAAGATCTGTTTCATTCATAGCCCAATCAACAGCACAGAGTTAAACAAAATGGCAACGACTTATAATAATAATAATAATAATAATAATAATAATAATAATAATAATAAGAATAAATGGCAGGTTCCACATCTAAAACTGGAAAAACTGAAACACCCCATTTGAGAAACAAAGCTAAAGCAATTAACTTTACCAATGTCACTCCGATCCAAGTAGCAAGCTGAAGCTCACATCTACTCCAACCAACCAAAACAAGAAGAAGAAGGAAAAAAGCACGTGATGCTGAAAACAACCACAACCCAACAATAATAAGAATGTGTTAAAAAAAAAGAGTAGTGGAGAAGTGGAAGCAAAGAATCGTTGGAGGAAAGAAAAGCAGAAGAAGGTATCAAAAAAAATAAAAGAAGAAGAAAAAAGTGAAAATCTGAAAGAGTTGATTAACACACACGCTAGTTGTGGAAGAGGGTGGCTGCATTGACTTTCACTCACTAACATCGCAGTGATCAGAGATCTAACGGTGAGAGTTAAACATGAATGCCGCCATTGCAGAGAGTGAAGAGTGAAAGAGTAGTGAGAGTGTTAGGGTTTGGTTAAAGGGGTTGAATTGAATTATGGAGTGAGTGAATGAGTGAGCGAAGCAAGATCAAGAGCAGACAATGACCCGAACATGATGCTGATGCAGAGAACGAAAAATATATTATATTATTAAGCATAAATTAAAAAAAAAAAATAGTAGTAGTGATTGCTAACATTCATTATTTATCATCATCATTATTGATATCATTTTGTTTGCGTCGTTCACTGGTTAATTAATGGAATCATTGTCACTTTCGGAGATTTTTTTTCCTTTTCTTTTCTGTTTTTTTCACTTTTAGCAAAACTTCTGAGGTTTTGGACTTCATTTCACAAAATTAATAATGTGCTTAATTATATGGTACAGTGCTAAAAGGTCACATTCGCGCGCAGGCTGTCGGAGACGGTTGAGATTGAAAGACCGTAATGCCCTTCCGGTTGGTGGCGTTTTCGCGTGTCCGAAATCACAGGGACGGGAAATAGGGGGAGTTAATGAGGATTGAGGAGACCTACATTAATTATTAAAAGTCAGTTTAATAGTAATTTTGAGAGGTGGGATGAGAATTAAAAAAAAATAATACTATTATTGAATTTAAAATATGCATTGAAAATATAAAATAATTTTGGATTGGTAATCACTAAAATTTTATTAAAGTGATAATTTATATAAAGAAATTATTCACTATAATAACCACTTTATTATTTTAATGAAATTTAAGTGATTGATATTATAAAAAATATATATATTGTAGAGTTATTTTATTTTATGGTTGCATCGAAACTAAATTCTAAATAATTTTGTTTTATAGTATGAAATAGATTTATTTTTAATATCCAAATTGTATACTATTATTTTATTATATATTATTATATTAGTAAATATAATTGATTTTCATATTTACTATTTAAAAAATCATATAAATCCAGGAATTTCATTAAATGATCATTTTGCACGTCATTTATATATTAAAAATTCAAAACTAAACTCTAAATACTAAATTACTAATGCATTTTATTGATAAAGCTCTTTCTAAGAACTGGTTTATAAATCTTGTATATACATTCTTAGTGACTTTTAGGATTAATGAACAATAAAATAACTCATTAAAATTCTACCAGTTAGTTGTTTTGAAAAATAGTTTTGATCTATTGTATGTTAAACAAATTATGCGTATATCAATTATAAAAATTACATTAATCTCTCTTATAGTTAAGTGTGATACTACATATGACATCACGTAATTTACCATACCTACGTTGATCTCCCTACAAGGGTTTTAATTGCCAAGTTTTGCAAGGGTTTTTATTTTCTTATCTTACAAAAATACCATTTATAATGTCACCTAAAACTTTAGAGATATGTTAGTATATATTTTTGCAAATTGTGAGGGATATGCGTTTGCGTTAGCTAAGGATAGTTCAATATAATTTATACTATGAATTAATATAGTAACACATCATTTGACACAAATGAAATATTATTTTATATTGATAGCTAACATAAATACATTAAGATTATAAACACTTAAAGAAAAATAATCAATCCATTTTATTTTATGAGATTAACATAGACCAATCTTAAATTTATATTGCTATTAAAAAAGTGAACTCTATTTTTTCCCTCTAAGTTGTCAATATTTGAAGTTAATTTGTTGGATTCTGATTAATTTAACTCGAGTTGCACTAAAAATCGGGCTTACTTGTACACCTATCATGTGAATAATTTGACTTGGCCGATTTTTGTAAAAAGTGGTGACTTGGCTGATTTGTTTTAATCAAATTGGTCAAGTCATCCATGTATTTTAAAAAAGAATCCATTTGATTTTTTCATAAAAATAAATTACTTTATAAAGTTTTAACTTTTTCAAAAAATTTAAATGGCTTTCTAGAGTTACATTCAATCCTTGGGCATTAAATTGAGAGTGACATCGTGGCTAAAGTCCTTTCAGTTTTATGACTAAGCATTTAGCTTCCAATTCCTTTCCTATTAAATATGGAACTAAAATACTAGGAGCAAGTTACATATAAGTTGTTTTCTACAAAGATTTCTAATGCAAGTGACATGTTACAGGACAATTACCTTTTTCTTTTTTGTGGTGAATCGAGGTTGGAGTCCAAGACAATAAAAAACTACACAAATATACGAGTCTTCAGAAGAGGACCAAGACAAGGAGGAGCCAGGTAAACACAAGCACCTACCTGTAAAGAATGGTCTAAATTTACTAAACACTCACAACATGGTTTGTTTCACAATAAATATTCTCCAAATGAATGTCTTACTGGAGTCGATAATCTAGTTATGTTTTGCATCCATGCTCTACTCTCATTAACTGAAAAAAAAAAAAGGCATATATATAATATTACATATCTATTACTAAAGATATTTTCTTTTGAGTGTTATTGATGGGTTACACTAATGCCAATAGTTTCAAAAGGTGTCTTTTTGACTTGACATGGAAACCCCATTAAGATTTGTTTTGTCTAATAAAAAAGCTAATATTATTTTCGTAATTATATCACTGATTTTAGGTAAAGATCTTAGGGGTCACCCTTTCATTATTTGCATTGCCTAGTAGATGCAACTTCTATTCTAGGATTAAATTTTTTGGATAGTCCCCAGCACTCAAAAAAGAAATGTTGGGTTTTTGTTAAGAGAGAGAGAGAGAGAGAGAGAGAAATTTTGGGTTTCTATGTTTTTGACACTATTATAATATGATTTTAATTACGTTTTGGACTTTTCAAATTAAACAATGAGGGCTGTAATCATTATGTGACATAAATTACACACCTTACCAAACTTTTGCTCTTGTGAACGTCTTGTGATAAATTATTTTATATTCTTAAGAGTCAAAAGGACACTTTAGGTGAGTAGACTGAAAGATTTAGTATGATCTTCAAATCGGATGATTTTTTCTAGGCCAGTGTTCATGGTTGATAATTGCTTATTTGAATTTTTTGAGCAGTGGATACTTTTACACTGGAGCACATTTCTCCTCAAGTGAAACTCTTATTGGTTTTACCCAAAAAAATTGTCTTTTCTTTTCACGCGTCTTGGTACCATTCGACAGTTTTTTTTTTTTTTTTTTTTAATCTAACGCAATTTTCCAGTTTCACGCGTCTTGATTTTGAATTACGGTTTGGATTGGTTTTAAATGGTAGTTTGGATTGAATCGGTTTAATTTAAACTTTGAATCTTTTGCTGTTAATTTTTTTTGAATTAAATCAATTGGCTTGCAACTTTTTGACAAAATAAAAATTTTACTTTAAAATACTATAAAGTATAATTAATTCAAGTTAATAAAATAAATAATAGAAATAAAAAATACCCATTTAACGTTTCAAAAAAAATGTATAGAATTAATTTTATTAGGAGACAAAAAATATAAAATTATATTATTGTTATGGATAATAATATGTAAGTTCAAACCCGAAAGTTAATCTATCTCGAAAGGCCCACCATGGAGGCCCAAGATAAGTCTAAACCAAAGACAAAATTGGGCGTAGATCCAAGTGCATGGTCCAAGGGCACATGACAGCGGTTACCGAGCACATTATCCTTGCAATCTCCCACTCTCTCCATCACCATGGACTTGACGTGGGAGCATGTACATAAGGACGCCTCGATCTTAAGTAATCGCTCTGCCCTGCTCCTGTAAATATGTCCAAGGACTCTAGGGATGGGCATATTCTTTTGTGGTAATTACAAGGACCCCCTTCAAGTCTTTTAATATTACATTTAACCCTCCTCTAGTTTTTAATATCTATATTTACCTCCCTTATTTATAAATGACTTTTCAAAATTTCAAGATTACCTTTTATTAAAAAAAAATGCCCAAACTTTCATCCTCCCCCCATTTCCTCCAACATTGCCACCACCCCGTTATCCTCCCACCACTGCCACCCAACAACATTGCCTCTAACCCCCCATTTTCCTCAACCTAACCACTCTTCAAATCAAAACTAAAAAATTTGTCACATGTGCTTTCTTCATTTCTACCAAAAGTACTCCTCCTGCACTCAAATCATATAAACAACTTCCAAAACAAAAAATTAGAGAGGACTCCAACCAAACATAGCATCGTCGAGCCCCATCACCACCTCTGAACGATAACCAAAAATCATCACCATGCTCTCCACAACAATGGCGAGCCACCACCACTGCATTATCACTTTCTTTTCTCTCTCTCTCATCATTTGTGCCTAGCTAAGCCGAATCCTTGCTCAAGAACCAATTTCTAGTTTTCCTTTTGGTGTGATTTCCGACAATCTTTGTCTCAGATCTTTTCCTTTCGCACCCTTTGTCTCAGATCTAGCTCCTTCAACCCACCAATGACTTCTCCTCCTTTATTCGCGCCCTTTCTCTTTCTTTTTCCAGTAGATTCGATTCTGTTTCACAGTGTGCAGATGATGGAGCAGATGGAGAGCCACACGGCTTAAGGTCGTGGTTCTTCTTTGTGGTGTAGTGGCTAGCCGCTAGAAGGGCTTACAGTGACGGTGGTCACCGATGGAGGGGATGGTAGAGTGCGTGGATGGTGAAAAGAGCATGGGGAGGGGAGAGAGGATTAGGGATTTGGGGAGAAAAATTTGGAGGAAGAGAATGTTAATTATAAGGGTAAAATAGACTTTTTACAATTATTTAAGAGAGGTGTGTGTAATATTAAAAACTAGAGATGGATAAGTGTAATATCAAAAAATCTCGGGAGAGATCCTTGTAATTAACCCTATTCTTTTTATTGTACCCTTACTTTGCTATAATGCCTACTCATTATCCAAGTGGAGTCCTTGTAGGTACCTTCACCCTTGTTCCAAGTGCAATCAAGACATCCAGGAAAGACTAGGTCAGAATGCTTCCAAAGTCCTGTCCCCCAAACGAGGTAACTCTCATCCTCTCCCTTGTTACAATTATGTATCAAAATTATGTAATGTCTTAAAAATTTATTTAGTAAAAGTAAAAAATTAACAAAAAAGTATTATATAACATCATGGAGTTTAGACTGGATTGAATTTGATTGGTTTTGAAAACTAAGTCTAAAATCCGATCCAATCCAGGCGGCTTATAAGATCTAATCTAATCAAAATTTTGCAATTTTGATTGATTTTCAGTTTGAATTGGGTTGGTTTGGCAGTTTAGATTGAATCGAATTGGACTCAAACGCCCCTAGACTTCAGTATCATCTGTTGGATTAGAGAAATTCAAAGTGTTTAGAAATCAGACTGAAAAAAAAAAAGTTTCCATTTTGCGGATGACCCAAAAAAAAAATTATATGGTGGGAAAGACATTTTTGGGTAGGCTTTTAGTTTTTTTTAATATGTGAATGGGAAACTATAATATTAAGTGAGGCATATCCTTTCAATTAACATAAAAAAAAAAAAAAAGACATGTCATTTTAACATATTCATGAATTTATCTATTAATATCGTCCTCACTTTTATTTGTTTATGAGAAATATTTTCACTCAAAGTTAAAAATTTATATCAGATACAACATAAAACTTCTATTAATTTACCAATATATTAATACTTTCAGTTATTACCATGTTCATAATATATATTTTTTTATCAATAAAACATGGTTTCATGTTCAATAATAAGAAAACCTACACCTTCGACCATGGCAAGTTATTGATAAAGGCATATAGCCTTCCTTAGGAGTTAGTTGTCTTGTTCTTTCCCCTTGCTTTTGCGTTTTCGCCTTACAAATAAAGTTATTGACGCCTTTGTTATTTTAAAAAGTAATATCAGAAGGTGAAATAAATCTAAACATAAACGACTATTTTATTTACAAATTAAAATTCAATCATTGCATATTTATTTTTTTCCCCAACTTTTTAAAAATGGAGTATGTGATAGCTAGAAAACATTAACTGTTTTTCAAAAGTATCATGAGTATTTGGAGAACGAGTATGCTTGGTGAATTAATTAATTAATTTGGTAAGGGCCTGTCCGTTCAGCTTGTCTACTATGTGTATCTTAATTTACCATCATAAGTAGCCAGCGTTTCCAATATATGCACATCCCTAGCTATTTCCATTCATTTTTGTCCTTACGTTCATATATTTATATTTTATGTAATGTCAATTTGAATACTAAAATTAGGTTGAATGATGACAAATAATAAATAATATCAATAAAAAAATAATGACAAATAACAATATAGCATACATAAGTTTAATTTGGATAGACTGATAATATTAAGCATGAATGTCAACTATATTTGTTGATGTCTCAATATATAATTGCTTGATAATATTGTAAATTTATCAAAATTAATATTATATTAATATTAATATAATATAATACACCACTTATCAATGGAAAATAAACCGAACCAAAACATGATAAATGGGAATTACGTGCTGGATCGATAACAATGCTATTTGTTATTTGTTATGGGAATTACGTGCTGGATCGATAAATGGGAATTACGTGCTGGATCGATATTAATACACCACTATATTTGTAGCCATGCTATTTGTTATGCAAATAGATATATTATAGACCAAACACCCACTTTCATCCCTCTAAAATTTAAAGTCACACCAATTAGTGCTTATACAAAAAAAAACTCTCAAATTAATTCCTGTAAAATTGAATATTTTTCAAATTTATTCCAAATTTTTTTTCAAATTAGTCCATGTAAAAATGAATTATTAAACAAGTTAATCTTTCTTGTCCAATTTATCAAATGAACTAATTTGACTGATTATTCAATTTTATAAAGAATTAGTTTGTCTGGTTTGAAATTTTACATAAACCAATTTTGAGAGATTTTATTTTTCAAGGTCTAATTTATCCAAAGTGAGTGCTTTGTCTATATTATGTTTATCTTTTCTAACACTGCCCACTAGGATAGGTAAAAGACATTGCTTGAAAGTCATTTTCTATAGGTAAATCACTATCATATGCATCTTGATTAGCATGTATATGATCCCACAATTAATATACGCAACATACATACACACATGAATTATGATTGTGGTGGACCATAGGGTGTGGATACAATCACACTATTAATAGACACACGGAGTTTCTTGTTTCTTTCTTTCCCCTAGTTTCTTTTGGCCACCTATCATTTTGGGAGATGAAATCAGGTTTTTTCTTCTTTTTTTTTTTTTTTTCTTTCTCTCTTTTCCAATGGTTGCCTAACCTGCACATGTTGAGAGACCCACTGGCCTTGTCTTTATGCTTATAAACCGCATGTGATCTATATAGGCTAAGGTGCCCTTATCGATGGGAAAAAATGAAACTGCATGATTCCAACATAGATCGTGAAACTTCAGGGGAAAAGACATGAATGATAAGAAACTCAAGATGTTGCAAGTTTATATTCAATTCGAGGGAGAGAAAAAAAAATCTATTTCTTTTTTTTATATTTAGTTTGGATGATTGTGAAAAGAAATGCTACAAATTGATTAAGGCGCAGTCAACAGATGTGGAAATAAATTCACATACTTATGTAACTGACATTAATGAGAAAATTAATATGGTTTCCATTACCCTGTAATCAACCATTAAAATCAAGAATTTTGTTATATCCTCCTACCAATCTTCTTATAAATCCTCCTAATAATAAAACAAGTGAAAAAATAAATGCAACCAATATCTTAAAAACTTAAAAAGTGAATAATACTTATTTTATTTCACATCTAGGGAGATTTGTAGGCATATTTACCAGGAGGATTTAGAATTATTCTAAAATCAATTGTCGGTGATCATCTAAACAAAAAATAAGAGAAATCCTCTTACATTTTTCGTTTGTTATGCTTACCTTTTTTTTTAAAAAAAGAAAAATAGAAAGTATGTATTTAAAAGTAATTTTCATATTTTAGAAGAGAATTAATATAAAATAAAGTAAAATAATACTACTTTCATCCTTGAATAATTATTTATTTTAAAAAATTAATTAGTGTTAATTATTTCTTTTCAATAGTACTTTTATTAAATAATGTTGATTTATTAATAAATGAGAAAAGAGAGAGTTTGACTATTGAAAAGAGATAAGGGCAAGTTAGTAAAATAATCATAACTTTTACTAAATTGATATTTTATTAATAATTTCTTTAATTTTGATGAGTATTTAAAATTGAACAATTATTTAAGAATACATTGATTAAAGTTGAAAAACATTGGCAAATGAGCCAATGCATGCGTTGCGCATAAACCATACAGACACGACGCATTTATTTTGTGTATAGAAACAAATTCATGAATGTGCTGATGCAAATCATCCATTTATGTTTTTACTTTTGGTAAATTGCATTTAAGTTTTTTTTTTTTTTGGTATTTGCATTTAAGTTTTAATGCACTAAAAGGAGACGAAAGGGCAAAAAGGAATTTTTCAGAATAAGAACATCGTCTACTTTCTTCATTGGCAGTTGATGATAGCTGTCTGGCTAGAACACACTATCATTAGTGATAAGAATTCAAGGTAATATGATTATCATACACTAAAAAGGGTAGTTTGAATAGGTGAAATACTGTAGCGGGGCATTACTGAACTTCAAGAATTAGTTTACTAGTGTCATACCCGCGCGATGCGCGATGGATTAATTAGAAAGATATTTAATTTAAAAATAATATATACTCAAAAAATTGTAATTTAATGAGATTTTTATTATAACATCCTCTAATTATAGAATTGCAATAAAAACCCACAATCTCTCCTAAAAGTATAAGTCATGAAAAAAGTTGTGTAAATAAAACCATATATATACACACGCGAAAGTTAAGATTGAAGGAAAGTTTAACCCAATATAAAGTCAAAATATATTTTTGAAATCATCGAGATATTTATAAAGTACTCATTAATATAAGAAACATGAAAATTGAATCAAAGTTATATCAGAGTAGAAAATAGATCAAGTGGGCTAATCAATCTGTGTTTTTTTTTTTTTTTCTTTCAAGTTTAATCTCACTTTCTTGTTTCTTCCCATGTGTAATAGGACATACTTTCGTTGATGCATTTGTAGAAAATGACGCGCACTCACGAATCAGTTATAAATGGGGACAAAAGTGGTTGTCAATGTGACAAAAGGTGCCATGCTTTTTTATGCCTGTTAAGGACACACAATCATCCAAGTAATCTCATCATTTACACTATTTTTTCCTTTAAGATATGATTGTGAGCTTAAATTTTAGAGGAAAAAGAAAGAAAATAGATAATTTATGATATAATTTTACATTATAAATTTTCTTTTTTTTAAAAAAATCTCAACTCATAAACATACGGATTTTTGCATGGTTCATAGTTTTGGTCACTATTAGATGGACCACTGAATTAGCTGAATCGACATTTTTATTTCCTGAGAGTGATTCACTGAATAATACTAAATGCAATCCCTAGCTAGTCCCTACAACTAAATCACCTTTTCAATTTGGTCCATGCTTAGAGATTTGTGTGATAAACAATCCATCCAACATGTGAGGTGGGCTCTGAATTTCATTATTCTAGTTTGAAAGAATCACGAAGAACGTAAGGGGGGAAAAAAAAACTTTAATCGTTGCGATATCATTTGGCGTTATTCGCCACTTCAAAGCTTGTTGAGTGCCTATCAAATCACAATTACCCTGATTAATTAATGAACGAGGAAAAATTATCAAAGAAAGATACTATAATAATGAGTGCCTACTATCAAAGCGTGAAATTTGAGTCGCTAAATGCCAAACACTAAGGAAGAAAAAAAAGAAGCTCAACATTTTGTGCTTAGCTAATGTGAAACTTTTCTTTTTGAGCGTTAATTTATTTAACCAAAGACACTGCTTGCTCAACTTTGGTTTTTGGGTTCTGTTTCTGTTTTTTTATTTTTCTGGTCTGAGTCAACTTCTTAATTAGGAAGGGTTTAACAATGAAGAAGGCAGTTAAAATGGACTTATACTTTGATAGTAAGAGGCTGCCGATGACCTATATTTTTTTGGTCAAAACAAACCGAAGGCCGTGAGTTGAAATTTCCGAAATTCGTTCTGCTTTTGCAACAAAGCACCAAGAAAATTAAGTTCATGTGCTCTAGGCCCAACATCTGATTTGAGCCTGGCCCAACTTAAATCTTGGACCATCAAAAAAATCATTTGCAAGAAGTCAGCAAATTCAGACCAAAAAAAAAGCAAAAGCCAGCAAAATAGTTGAAAACCTAAGACGCATAATATTGGGAATTTTGTGTCCCTCTGCAGAGGAAACACTATCAATAGATGTAGAGTGCCAAAGCCCAAACTCATAAGCTCTAAGGTAGGAAGCCTTTTCCCTCCAAAATTTAAACTCACAAACATGCCCTTAAGAAAATATAAAATATGAGATTGATTTATGATTATGCATGGTACCAACTTCGGAATTGAAAGCTACGACCAAATTAATAAAAAAAACAAAAAGCAGAAAATCTAAAAGAACCTTCAGAATAATGAATACTACGGAGTAGTTTGTTTCATTAACCGTATTACCTAAGCAACTTATCAAAGAGGCTCGTTGGGGTTCACTGAAAATTGTCATAGAATGTTGATGAACTGTTAAGACAGTCCAAAATGTTCACAGGACCTAAAAAGGATGATGGTTTTGTTCAGTGGACTATATTTATTCTTCAATGATACTGGAAACCATTGGGACCCTTTTGCAGCAATGCTCCAAAACCAAGGCTTTTCTCCAGGGTATTGCTCTTCATGCTGCAGCCATGAAGAAAGGCTTGCAATCCCATGTTTTCATCTCTAACCAAGTCCTCAACATGTATGCAAAGTGTGGTCACATATTTCTTGCTCGCAAGGTGTTTGATGAAATGGTTCACCGTAATTTAGTGTCATGGTCGGCTATCATATCTGGTTATGACCAATGTGGGGAGCATTGGATGGCACTAAAACTGTTTTCTCAAATGCATCTCCTCCCCAACGAGTACATATATGCCAGTGCGGTCAGCGCCTGCGCGAGCCTCACAGCGCTGCAGCAGGGGCAACAGATTCATGCTCAGTCCCTGAAATCCGGGTATGTATCTGTCTCTTTTGTTTCCAACTCACTTATCTCCATGTATATGAAATGTGGAGACTGTGGTGATGCTTTGTCAGTGTATGAAAATTCAGTAGGACCAAATTCTGTTTCCTATAATGCTCTGATCAGTGGGTTTATAGAGAATCATGAACCTGAGAAAGGGATTCAATTGTTCAGGCTCATGCTCCAACAGGGTTATGTTCCTGATCGTTTTAGTTTCGTGGGGTTGTTGGGGTTTTGCGCTGAGTCAGACGATTTGAGAATAGGAATGTCATTGCATTGCCAAGCTATTAAACTTCAAATGGACTCCTCCCCTCTTATTGGTAATCTGATAATGGCAATGTATGCAAAGTCTAATTTCATAGAAGAAGTGGAGAGGGCCTTTAGATTGATCAAAGACAAAGATGTCATCTCATGGAATACTCTAATTTCTGCCTTTTCTCATTTTTATGATCAAGCAGAATGTTTTAGCTTTTTCAAAGAGATGGTGAATGAACATGGTACAAGTCCAGATGACTTCACGTTTGCTAGCATCCTTTCTGCATGTGCTTGGCATGCTTCAATTCGCAGCGGAAAGCAAATTCATGGTTATCTAATAAGAACAAGACAGCATCAGGATGTAGGAGTTAATAATGCTCTAGTGAGCATGTATGCTAAATGTGGTTTGATTGGATATGCTCATCGTGTATTCAATAGCATGTCCTATCGCAATCTTATCTCATGGAACACCATGATTGCTGCCTTTGGAAATCATGGGCAAGGTAAGAGAGCAATAGAAGCTTTTGAGCAGATGAAAACAACCGGGGAAAAACCAGATTCAATTACATTTATGGGGCTCTTAATTGCTTGTAACCATTCAGGGTTGGTGAGAAAGGGTGAATTATACTTCAATTCTATGGAAGATTATGGTGTTGCCCCCAATATTGAACATTTCTCATGTCTTATTGACATGCTTGGACGGGCTGGAAGGCTATCTGAAGCAGAAGAGTACATGAAGAGATTCCATCATTGGAAAGATCCTGTTGTTTTAGGGAGCTTGCTTTCAGCATGTAGGCTGCATGGGAATATGGTCAAAGGGGAAAGCCTGGCTAAGCAGCTTCTTGAAGTTCAACCTGTCACTACTTCTCCTTACGTCTTATTATCAAACTTGTATGCTTCAGATGGGATGTGGAATGATGTTACTGATGCAAGGAATATGTTGAAGGGTAGTGGATTAAAGAAAGAGCCAGGCTACAGTTTGGTTGACGTGAAAGGAAGTCATGAAAAGTTCACAACAGGGGATTTCTCCCATTTTAGGATTGAAGAGATTAAAAGCATAATTGCAACATTGAACATGCCTGTTATATTATCTGATGACATAATAGTATAATACTTATTGGCAGTTCTACATTCTACCATCTTATTAAGGCTGAAATAGATTGATGTTTATGAAAGGCTGATATCAATCAGTGGCCTAATAGGTTATTTGCGCTGTCTAAATTCACCAATGTGGCAATGTCTCCACTTATTACAGTAGATGGAAAATAAGATAAAAAAATGTACTTAATTAGAACAGTAAAAAAATGTACTTATATTTCGTCTAACTTTCATTAATTCAACCAATTAAATAGATTGTAATGTAAATAAAACATGAAATCCATGGATTGTCCGCAGGGTTAAGAATTTAAAAAGAATATTCGCACATTTCCATTTGCTTCATTCCTATAAAATAGAGATGTGATTGAAATGCCAGCACTAGATGATGGAACCTTCTACACACATGGAGAAAAAATGAAGCATGGATTTTTTAAGTAGTAGAATTAGATTTTCTAGACAAATGTTTCGGTAATTAAAGATGAGGAAATGTCCAGAAATATGAAATTCTAGACTAATCTAGCCAGCTAAGTTAGGCGTGTATAAGGGATGGGTCAGGATAAGTTTGATCGAATCTCAATTTGACCTGATTTTTAGACCGAATTATTTTTTGAAACACAAATCCGACCATAATGACCTGATAAATGATCGGGTCAAACCAGCTTCTAAACAACATATAAAGATTTTGACATTATACAAAGCAAATTTGTTTTTGAAGTATATATTTCAAAACAAACCATCTCAATGTAAAAAAAAAAAAAATTATTCAAAATGTATTAATTTAAATATAAACTCTTATAATTTATTATTAACTATTATAAAAAAAAACTATAAAGGAAATTTTGGCTTCAATTTGAGCTAGGTCAATCCAAAACATGACATAAATCCGAATCGAAAAGTACACTGGGTCAAATTTAAGGACTTGGACCTAACTCAATAAATTTCAGATCAGGTCTTAAGCACCTCTCAACTAAGCCACAGCCATATAAAGTCTATAAAAAAAACATTTGTACCAAGTGATTATGTGTGCTTCACCAGTGAGTGATCAAGTTCACTTGTGTGCAATTAGAGAGTGCAGACCACGAATGCTTGAGAAAGTGAGTGCAAGTGTGGTGTCATGAGGGCAGCATAGAGTTAGTAAGTGAAGTGTGTCCTAGAGTGCTTCACAAGAGTTTGAGTGCATAAGTATTAGTGTGTTATAGTACATAAAGTGTAGAGATTTTCAATAATAAAAGAGTAATTTATTTTTTAGTGCCCTCTCTATCTACTCTACAGTGATGGATTAAAGATCTGAAACGGGTCCCCTTACGTGGAAAAAGGCACTATAAAGATTATGACCAGATTAAATAAATAATGAAAGTGAATGAGAGAAGAGCTCCTGGGAAGAAGGCACCGTTTCGCTGTTTTTTTCCCCCCTTTTAACATGGTTTCTTGCATTATTAATTAAGCTAATATGCTTCCGAAATTTTACCCCAAAAGAAGAAAAAAGAGCTATGCTTCCGAAAATCTTGATCAACAATTATCATCGTGATTGATTAATTTGAATGATTTGAGATGAATAGATGCTTTCCTATTCCTATTATAATTGATAACCAGAAGCTTTATGTAGAAACACAAATTCACGCTTTAATCAAGTATCATTATTCAATACATGACTGCTTGTTAATGTATCTTCGTATTATGTTGTTTTGAGTGGGCTATCAAATAATTATTGAAAATTTAATTTGTAATCAATATAATATAAAATCATACTAAACAGAAGTAATAATTAATAAATATTTGCTATATGATTCAAATTATCGATCGTATATTACAATTGAAAATACGAATACAGAGGCGTGAACTAGGCATTTGTTCTCGTGGACGTGATAATGTGCAGTGTCCCATTTTATGTGATAGATAGATAGAGTTTGATGTTGAAATGAGAAAGTTCGAGCAGCATTCTCTTCATGGACCATGGTAGCACTTTCTCAACACACTAGTTGGCCAACAAAATGATCGCGATATACATGAGAATTATATCACTTACGCATGTAGTAATTACAAATTTTCCATTCTGTTCATTTTAATCCTTGATATTTATTGTATGAGTCATTTTGATCTTTTACTTTTAAAATAAGTCAAATTAGTTCCCGACGTTACAAAATGTGAGTCAAGTTAGTCCATTATTCCACTTTTGTTTAACATTTTATTAATTAAATGATGATCTGTAATGTTAAGTGATATCTTATTATATCATATGTCATCTAAAATAGAATGAAGTTTAAAATAACTTATTTTGGTATCTAAAATTACACAAAATAAGTTATTTTATAATAAAATGAATATTTAAATGATTCATTTTATATAAGCTTAAACACAAAAATGAGTCATTTTAAATTTGATTTACTTTAAATGACATATGGTATGTTAAAGTATCACTTTAAGCTACTTATCATCATTTAATTGGTAGAATATTAAGTGAGAGTGGGTTGAGAGACTAATATGACTCGCATTTTATAATGTCGGGACTAATTTGACTTATTTTAAAAGTCATAGACCAAAATAAATCATGAGTAAAAAAATTAAGGACTAAAATGAACGTTAACTCTTTTTTATTCTAGAACGCTTAAGGTCTGTTTGGTTTGCTGTTTTTAGTTTTTAGTTTTCAGTTTCCAATTTTTGTAAACGAAAACTCAAAAAACTGGAAACTAAACTAAAACTTGGAAATTGAAAACTGAAAACAACAAATCAAGCAAGTCCTTAGTGAATCACATCTCATGGTGTTGAATATAAGTCGGAGTATAGATAAGAGTTAAGATAAATATAGTATGAGATATTGATTTCTACCAATTTTAAGATAGGCCAAATAAGTTAGTGCAAAATTGTGGGTTAAGTGAAACTAAATAATTAATTTGGAAAATTATTTATAAAATAGTAGTACTTTTTTTTTTTTGGTCAAACAACATTTGCTAAAATAATTAATTAATATGCAAAGGGAAAGAAAAAATATTTGAAAAAAAGAACAAAAAGCTTCACGTTTAGATCGAAATAGTTTGCGCGGGGCTCACAAATACACCCAAAACAGCAACAATAATGTTTGTCTGCCATTCGGGTTTCAGATGCAACAAATGGAGGCACCCACTTCCTAGATTATGTCTTGATTTGCTAGCAAACTTTTTTGTTCAGAGATGCCAGGGATAAGGACAAGAAAATGTCTTGAGGATTGAGTCCATCTACCTCAACCCAAAAATTACTAACTCAAAAGAAGGTTGTTAAAGCTCATGAAGACTATTTAGGTCTAATTCAACAATGCATATAATTCATTCATGAAATTGATTGTAAGCAAAGACAAATAGCATTGTTTTTCTTCCTCTTCTTTTTCATTATAGTCAAAGGAAAATTCTTTCAAAGGTCAGCTGCAGTATGCGCAGGATGATATACTTTGCCCTGAGAGTTGGTCTGTTGTACATTTTAATTTCTCATTATACTTAATTAAGATTTTACACTTGAATAAATTTGATCACTAAGAAACAGCACAGATCAATGTGAGTGCGATAAGTACTGTTGTTAACTATTATTAGTATATTATTAATTTTTCAGGCATGTTAATGTTATTGATTGGTATTGACATTACTATTGGCATAATATGATCCACTCCAGTGAGGTAGCTTTTTGATTGCAAGCTAGCATATATCCAACCAGATTTTCACACACTCTTTCACCTATTTATTTATATATTTATATTATACTATTATATTCTTTACGGAATTATTGTTATGTTGATATTTGATCAACCGGATGAATTCATACAAAAAGAGAGATAAATGAATCTTGAATCCAGATTTGGCACTAGATGTTGAGGCTAGGAGCACCTACGATGCAAGCCAAACAGCGTCCCAAGTTACATAGGGCCTCACGAAGGGACGTCCCTTCAAAAGGGTCATGCACTGAGGTAGTGAAGAGAGGGACCGTCCCTTGTTGAAGGACCATACCAATTTGGCGAAAAAGCTTTAAATTTTTTACTTTACAAGATGATCATTATATGTATGATATTAAATCTAGTTGGAATAATGATATTCGTAGTTGCATTGAGAGTTATCTTTGTTCTCAAATGTGATTAATAAATATAAATACTCTATTTTGTCATTTATTCCATACATCACACTAGTTAGATATCATATTCATAGAATACGATTTATTTTCAAGATGCCTTGTGCGTAGGAATAATTCTAAAAATGGAAAAGAAAAAACAAATGAAAATGAAATAGAAGAGTAAAAAGAAAAGGATATAAGTAGAGTCCTTATCTAAAAAAAATGCTTGAGAAAAGGCGAATGTGTAGAGCCTTTCAATGAGATCATGTTTTTCAAACTCTGTAACTCTCTATAGGCTCGAGAAATGAAGAAAAGATGTGTACAAACGAAATATCCAGCACAGAAAAATAATATTATTAAAAATATGTGGACTAAAAGTGGGATCAAAGTTAAGACTTTTAAATGGAGTAAAAAATCATAAATCCAATTCCCTCTTTACTTTTATGACACATTATAAACATGACAAGTGATGGGAAGAAAGTAGAGATCTAACTTGTGACCCACTATTAGAGGTGCTACGAGAGATATGAAGTGGGCCACTACTGTGTCCTTATCTGCATGGTTGGTGCACTTTGTGGATCCCTCTCCAATGCCATATATTGTGAGAGGAGTGATGGAGAGAGAATAAATTAGGAAAACAATAAGTGGTGGGACCCATATATATTATGAGTTGGGTATTTGGGTGTTAAAATAATAAAACCCTTTTTCTTCAGATGACTCACTTCGGTCATGGTGAACTTGTTGCTTTCTTCCTATTTATTTTTGTTTTATTCTCTTTTCTTAAGAAAATACTTCTATCTCTCTACTCTCTATTTTTCAAACCTTTTAGTTCACAAAGAATTATATTAAAATGTCCCATAAAAAGTATTGAACTAATTTTATAGTGCCCTGTAAATATTAGTTGGTTAATTCACTTAATTGTGAATGTAACCGGCCGAAGAGTTTTTGTACATCACTTATCTTTTTTCTTTTTGAGGTCTAGGGGTCACTTCTCTAAAGTATTAAAATGTGAAGGAATGAATAAATTGGCTCTTGTTATTCAATTTTATGACTATCTGTCAATATAATATATGTATTAGTTATATTTTTTTTCGATCAAGTTAAGGGACTCGAAGTTTATACTTTCTCTCAGATTAATAGTATAGTTCCTTAAACAGATAAACCTGTCTTCTAAATCCGAATTCATGCAATCTAGTACCACGCTCTTGTTTTCTTACCAACAGAATATAAAATTACTGCTGATAAAATTCACAAAAGCAAAACTCGTTCTCCACACTTCTGTTAATACTGAATTGAATTGCTGTCCACTCTTCTTCTTTTTTTCTCCTCTAATACGACAAATGAAATGATAAATAGATATATATATGCATGTCATATGTTGTTGCTCGACATGTCAATATCAGTATGTCACGCATTAAAATACTCTGTTTGGAAACTGCTGGTTTTGTCCAACGGATTTCATACTGTTCGGGCATTTATAAAGTGGAGGTCAAAATGATTTCCTCAACGGATAATACATTGCTTTATAGTTTATATTTCTGATATCTGATTAAAAAAAAACAATGAACTTTTTATCTGACCCCAGTCTGTATAATTAATTGCATTTGAGGGTGATTTTTGTCATGCTAAGGCTGAAGTAGCTATGGAAATGAACGGCTTGATCCGACAATGGGTGACATTAACATATAGCTTTATTTATTTATTTATTTTTACAATATCATTAAAATTTAAGATGTATGGAGTGACTCTATAGCTGGAATTCATGATAAACTCTATAACATCTTAATATTTCAAAATATAATTTAATATTATAAATATTTATAGTTAATATATTATTACTACAAATAAACTTGGATTTATATTATTATTATTCTCGTGGAAAGTGATGGTACCTTTAGCAAAACTTGCACACAAATTATTGGTAAGAAATAGACACGTATCCGCCACGTCAATCAACAAAGTGGATGACTGATGATAACGAAATAAACTAGTATTATTCTAACGCTCGATAATACACTGTAGAGTTTAATTTACAGTTTAAGGATATAACTTGCACTCACAAAGATAGTATATGACCTTTTTTTTTTGTTTGTATTTCAAGAATTTTACTAATTGTAAGGAGGTTTAACCTAAGATATTATGTATATTATTTAAATTTTTTATTACTAGATCAATTTTCGTGAATTATTTGACTCGTAACATTATAAATACGACGTAATTCAATTTGGCCCTCACTTTTTCCCCCCTCTGGTTTTTTTTTTTTCCTTGTGGCTTACAAAATGCACGTTGAAATTTGAAAACTGAAAAAAAGGATTACTTATAACAACTAGAAGCATTTTAAAGCACTCACAGAATATTCCCTTGCAGTGTCTTCTTTTCCCACTCTTCACTGGCGTATTATATAAATGTTATATCATTTTTTTCACAAAAAATTATGATTTGTTTGCATCAGATGAGAAAATAAAAGAAAATGAGAGAAAAAAAAGGAAAAGAAAAGAAAAGTGACTTTTATTGTTTGGTTGGATAGAAAAAAGAGTGAAAAATATAGTTGGATGTGAATAATATTTTTATTCATCTTTTTAATTATTTCAAAAACTACATTGATTATAATAAGATTTGAATTTAGAATCTCATGTACATTATCCAAATTTTTTTATTCATCTAATTTAATATAAGGGATACAATAATAATTTTTATTATGTTCATTTTTTTTTTCATTTTCTTTCTATCAAATAGAATAAAACTTTTGTAAGTCCCACAAAAAAATTTATCCCCTAAACCAAGTAAAAGAAAACTCTCAAATCATCTCATCTTTGTCCCTCCCATTTTCCTTTTTATCCCCTCGATTCAAACAAAGGGTGGTGTTTTTAGATTAATTTTAGTAAATTATTATTCCATAATATCTTATTATATATGAAAATTTTAAGTTATACTGCTATATAATTAAATATTTGTGTTGAATATTAGTATCAAATTTATTTAATTAATTAATAGAGTCTTAAATTGTTTTTTCACTATTTAGAGTTTTTTGTTTTTGAGGGATGGTAATAGTTTGACAAGTATATCAAATTATTCAAATAGTATCACAATAAGTGGGTATCGTCCCCACGAGGATTAGTTTTATCAAATAATATTTCATAAAGTTAATTTATAATTAGACGCACTAAGTATTTTTGGATTGAATGTAACTCTAAAATTAAAAGTAAAATTTATAATTTGAAAACAACAAAATTAACAATGTCAGTAAACGGGGATTTATTTATTTTATGATGTGTGGATTAAGTAATACTTCAGATATTACTTACAGGGAAATATCATGTCGTTCTGGTCTGTTAATGGTGAGATTTGGACTGTTAGTGATGATTAGGGAAACCCCGCCATTGGCGAGGTTTCAACACCTCGGGAATGCTCATGTAGGCGATGTGTGCCTGGTGGACAAGACTGCAACTCAAACCCCGTCAATGGTGGGGTTTCACCCTGCAAAAAACAGGTTGGACAACATATATACACAGAATGGTTTGACACTCCTTTGACACATGGGAAAACAATTGCCACAGACTCAAACATGGTCTGATACTCCTTTGGCAAGGCTTTGCTAGTCAAAGGCTGCACCATGCAATCTACTCTTCCCCTATTGCATGATTCCTTCGCCCGTGAACTTTGCTGAGTGCAAGTGGTGTAAGGCTGTGTTGAGTTTGGCTATATATGTACACTTTTTTTTTGGGGGGGGGGGCGGTTTGGGAGAGGCAGCGACTAGAGAGAAAAGCTAAGAGAGTGGAGATAGAGTCAAGAGGTTTTTAATTTTTTTGCATCTGAGTGCTAAAAAAAAGAGTTAAATTTTTTTAAAAATTGAAAATATGCTGAAACCTGATGATACTATGGATTCTACAAAGCATATTTCAGAGGATATCCTTCATCATAATGTAAGTAATGTATTATTTTAATTTAATTTTTTGCTTACGTTTTTTATGAAATATAGTTATCATAAATTATTTAGGAAAACTGTTATTTTTTAATTCATCATATAAAAATTTTATACTATCTTTTGTTATAAAATAAATAAAAGAAACCTTAATTTAACAATCTTTATGATTAAATGTATGATCTCTTGCTTGGTAATTTAGAAATTACAGTAGGTTATTATTCTATATGATCTTTTGTCATGCTTATTAGTTATTTTTATTATATTAGTTTGTGTTATAAAATACAAGAAATTTACTTTCTAAAAGGCAATAATTCAGGAATTTTTATTTTAAAACTTTGCAACAAAAATTTTATTTTTTATTTTTGGCTTTCTAGGATTTAATAATTTTTATTACTAGTGAATATATTGTTTTTAATTTTAAAAATTACAATTTTTATATTAATTATTTGTATTATAATAGCTATTGTTAGAAAATGCAAGAAAGTGTCATTTAATAAAATTTATGATTTATAATTTCAAAATTTTATGTTTTTACTACTAATTAATTTACCATTTTTTGAATTTTAAAATTTACTATTTTATATTTTTTTATTATGCCAAATTTCATTATTAATGATTAAAAATTTAAAAATTAATACCTTTTATAATTTTTAATTTTAAAATATAAAATTTTTAATTTAGTTATTTTTATTATAATTGTTTTAATATAGGTAAATTAGAAAAATAGTAAAATAATTTGTAAGGTTTATATTTAAGAAAAGTAATGGTTTTAACACTTGAAATTAGATTTAATCTTTATTTACCATTGGCACTGTTATAAAATGAAATAAATGAGCATTTTTGTTAGTTATTTTTATTATTATTTGTTATTATACAATAGAAGTAGATAAAAAGCAATAACTTGATAACACAAGTACAACACATCGGTAATAAAATTAACGCAAGTACAACATATTATAATTAAAAATAACACAAATACAATACATCAGTAATAAAAGATATAATAACCAACCTAAGATAATACAAGTACAACACATCAATAATAAAATAACCAAAGCACATCACTATGAACTAGGACCAACAGCGTATGGACAACGGTTGCGTCTATGTCCCTCACCACGATAAAGGCCACAACGCCGTGGTCCTTGCATCTAATGAGAATCCATTTCATTCAAGTAACGGGTAGATTTAGGTCGACCTTTCATTGTGCGCTTTAAGGCTGGGTTAGGACAAATCTTTGGACCTCTATATTGGCCCATGAACTTTCGTGTACCTCGACCCCAAACTGTGTTTGGTACACTTTGCAAATCTGTCTCGTCCTATAGGCATCATCAACGTATCGATGCCAATTGAACCTCTCGCCATCACAACAAGCAATCACACGGTGATAAGGAAATCAATCTACCTAGAAATCGCCACAGCCACAAAATCCTTGCCTCAAATCAACCCTATATTCTTGCTTGTTAGGCTGCTCTCTAACAAGGAAGGATTCATAATGTCTATCGAAGGTAAGGATGTCAATGTTTCTGCTTGCTTGTTGGTTTTCTCAAAGTCGTGTTGTGACAAATTATGAGAATTCATGACCATTACTTTGCCATGTAAATGCATCCCGCCCTTTTCAAGCAAACAACTTAGCTAGGCGGAAGTATGTTGCTCTAACAAGCTCTGTGATAGGTAAATTTCGAGTGCCGTTTAGAACATAATTGATGCACTCAACTAGGTTGGTGGTCATATGCCCCCGCCGATGTCTACCATCAAATGCCTGAACTCATTTTTCTCGCGGAATTTCATCGAGCCAATCAATATAATTTGAGCCACATTTGCGTATCTGCTCAAAGCAATAATTAAATTCACGCTTAGTCCTCGAGTAACGCTGCAAAAGTTAATGTGTTTGACACGTTAATTATCGAGTATCATTATCAAACCTTTATTTCAAACAAAAGTAAGAGGAAAATGTAAATTACCTATGCTCACTACAAGCCTATGCAAGAATGGCGCCTTGAATTTGCACAAGAAATTAGTGGCAATATGCCAAATACAATACATATGGAATGCTCTTGGAGGTTCCCACTGACCATTGCTGCGAGCTATTACTGCTTTAATTGACTCGTGACGGTCAGAAATAATTCCAACTCCATCACGGGTCATTACATGTCTGCGTAGATGGTCAACGAAAAAATACCATGCATTTGCAGTCTCACCCTCGACAATTGCAAAACCAATTGGCAATATATTCTGATTCCCATCTTGTGCCACTGTAACTAGAAGAGTTCCTTTATATTTCCTATACAAATGTGTCCCATCTACCTGTACAAGTGGTTTGCAATGTTTGAATGCTTCAATGCAAGGACCAAAAGTCCAAAACACTCGGTGAAATAGCCGAACATTTGGCACTAGATCATCTGAATTAGCGCAATAGGCCTCTATAGCATCAAACATGACAATTGACCCAGGAACAGCAACGCACAGTGCTCCACACCATTCTGGGAGCTCTGCATACGAGTGCTCCTAATTACCAAAAGCTTTTTCGATTGCCTTTTGCTTTGCTGCCCATGCTTTTCTGTACGTTGTCTTGTATCCATATCGAGACTTAACCTCTGCAATTACAGTTTTCACTTTAAGAAATGGGTTAGATTGTATCGTGGGCTCAATAAATTGTGCAATCATGTTTGAATCCAACTTTGAGTGATCCTGTGAATTCCTCCTTGAAATGCAAGTATCAGGTCCATTGTACTTCCTAATTTCCCAGAAACATTTATTCTTCCTTAGACTAACTCTAAGAAGCCATTTACAACCTCTCTCATGGTGTATGCATCTGCAATAAAATGTCTTCAGTTCTAACTCGCATACTTTGTAGTCCATTGTTTTGTCTACGTTGTACCTCTTAATTGCTCTTATAGCATCCTCCCTACTATTAAACATCATTCCAACTTGAAATTCCCCATCAGTAGCATATACACCTACAAAGTATTTATTACGGAAATTTTGATAAAAATAAAATAATTTTTTTTTGTAATAGTTGAAAAAATAAACTATGATTCTATATTTCAATAGTCTAATATTCATAATTGCTAGTAAACTTTAATAGAACAACTTCTACCAACTTTAATAATATCATGATTAAGATTTAGTTATTGCTAGTCATTTATTATAATAAAAACTACTTTGAAATTTATATAATAAAGCAAGTAACATGTTAAATATGACAAAGTTAGTGCTACAATGTATTTATTATGAAAATTTTGATAAAAAGAAAATCAAAATTTATGTAATAGTTGAAAAATAAATTATGATTCTATATTTCAATAGTAGAACACTTATTATTGCTAGTCAGATTTAATAATACCATAATTAAGATTTAGTTATTGCTAGTCATTTATTATAATAAAAACTACTTTGCAATTTATATAATAAAGCAAGTAACATATTAAAAATTTCAGAGTTAGTGCTACATACCTATGTTTGCATACTCAAGAAACTCAAGTGCATGCATAGCATCCAAATCCAAGATGTGCATGAAAGACGGCTCCTCATTCAGATGCTGCCTAGCCACATTACTTTAGATGCCTTCAATATCTACATCATTGTCTACTTCATCTTCCACACCATGTTCGCCACTTTTATAGTTGTCTTCATCACTTTCTTCTAGTTCTACTAAATCTCTGTTTGGAAATAGGCTCCACTTGAGTTCTTCATTTTGAGCAACTTCTTCAAAATCAACATATAACTCAATGGGAAAAGAAGAATTTGTATGATACCGTTGATGTGTCATGAACATCTGTTGCATGCTATCTTCATTATTTACTGGAGTTGCTTGATATTGTACGAAGCCGCCAAAGATGGAGACTAGACATCTATATTTTATTGCATATACTGTTTTAGAAATGTCGGTATCTATGGACCGATTGAGTCCATCCACTAGCTCCATATATGACATTTTGTATGGAATAGAAAAACATATTGAATTTTGACATGTAAATGTCACACCCTCGCCCGTGTTTCTAAGAATATCACCATTAAAATATACTATTATGCCATATCACTCATTTTTTCACTCTATTTTTTATACAACCATAACACTTTTTTTTCTCTCAAACTCATAGTTGTAGGGAAAAAAAAACAAACCTGTGTCCCACTACACTTTCCCTCTCAGTTAGGTTCCCATCGTAGTAGAATGAGACATTTTTTCACTCACAGAACTTGTGTTTCGGTAGAAGAAATTGCACTCCTTTATATAGAGCTCTCAGTGACCATTGGGAGCAAATGGATTAAAAAACTATTTTTAATTGATGAAATCACACCATTGGCAACTTCATATTAAACAATTAGTTTTTTTTTCAAATTCTGGTCGCTTTGTTCTAAAAAAAATTAATTATTTTATTATCGAAATCTCGGCAAGATTTTGTTTAAAAAAATATATATTTTATTTATGAAAATGTTGCCATTGGCGACTTTTGAATTAAAAAAATAATATTTTACTAGCAAAATCTTGTCATCGGTGAGATTTCGTTTAAAAAAAGGTATATTTTATTAATATGATTGATGTATCGCAGGGTTGGCTAAAAAAAATTTAATTTTTTTTCATATCCCAAAACCATGTAATTTACCGAACTAATCCATTTCATGGCAAATTTGACCTCCCCCCACCATATTGAAAAAAATGACCCTCAGCAAATAGCTTTAAGTTTATACAATTTCAAATAACACTAGATGTTTGGGGATTAATTTTACTTATCTTGCTTAATAGAAAATGTGAACTCATAAACATGTGGGTTGGAAAGCAAAGATTGGGACTGAATGTTTTTATTTGTTAATTTATAGTTTCTTGGTATAATCAATGCTCCCCTTTCTCTCAAAACTAATCATCCCTTGAATTGATTTCAACAAAAAGAGAACAAATTCAATTCATAAGTTCATAATTCCCAAAATTTATTCCCGAATTCTAAAAGCTATGTGAATGAATCCTAGAATAAATTCATGCCCAAAATTTCCAATTCAAATATGAATCCTTAAATCAAACTATGAAAAAGAAACTCATAACTTGATTAGAAATCACAAGAATAATCATCCAACAACATAGTTCAAGAAATTCACTCACAAAATACCCATATCAGATAAAAACCCTAACCTTTAGCAAATAGTTCGGTTACTCACAGTTAAAAAAGAAACAAAGCAAAAAGAAAAAAAATAAAAAATAAAAAACTCATTGAAACTAATGATTTAAAATAGTTAAGTCTTCAATTTCTCCTCCTCTTAATCCCTTCTTGATGTTGTTTCCATCTCTCCCTTCTATCCCCTTGTTTTTGTCTGTGTTTTTCTATCTACCCATGTGCTGTTATGTCAAACACCCTAAAAACCTCTTTTTTAGTGTTACAGGGTTAAAATTTGTGCCTGTCTAGATTTGCACCACTTAGGTGGTACATTTGGGCTGTGAAATGTGCACCACTTAGGTGGTACATTTGGGCTGTGAAATGGTAGAATCCAATCTTTTCTTGAAGCTTAGATTGCCTAGGCAATGAATTTTGAATTCCTGGCGGTTTTTATGGAGAAAATTTCATGGTCAGAGGCAAAACCCACATATATGAGCTCTATGCCTCGAGAGGATTAGTCATTGCTTCCAGCAGTGGATATCCTTGGTTTATCTAAAAAAAAAATTGTGCTCAATTTCCCAAAATGTCAAAATTATATAAAATATCTGAAAATGACACAATCCAATAGTTAGATTAGCACTCAAATACCATAAACATTACTAAAACTAACAAAATTCAACACAAAATATTCAATTGACAAAATGAAAAACAACCTATAAGTTCGCCAAAATTCATCAACTTTAAGGACAAATCAAGGAGTTTCACTGTTTAAGGTTGTTCCTAAACTCGTATATCAATAAATTGTGAATTTAAAAGTTGATAAAAATCATTACAAAATAAATTTATATGCAAAGATCATAGATGTTTCATCTTTTTAAATATAAGACTATATAGAAATAATCGAATTTGACCTGAAAAATTGAAATTCGAAAAAAAAAAATCAAATTTGGATCTTTTGAAGTTTATAAGAAAGCAAAAGGTTAATTTTAATTTACTAGTACTTATACATAATTTAAGAGTGGTTAATTTATGTTTTTTTTTTTACCTTACAAGATACTCATTTTAGAAAACTCAAATTAGAAACTAACACCTTTTAAAAATATATTAATTACAGCTCAAGAAAACTAAAAATATATTCATCAACTTCCAAAAAGATATTAATAAAACCAATTCTATATCTCATTAAAAAGCAATTCTATACTACTATTGTAATTCTGAAGATCAACATACGCATGGATTATTTTTTTATTTATTAGAAAATTATATGCTCCTCCCTTGAGATTTAATATAATCATATTAAATAATTTTTTTTTACAAAATTATCACTGAAAACTCCTAAAATTTACTAAAATTACACTGGCCTTCATTAAGGTTGATATTGATTTCTTAATTTAAGTTACGAAAAAAAGATAACACATGAAAACATATGCAATCATTAATGATAAAAACTATAATTTTTTTTATAATATTTAATATATCAATCGAATGAAATACTTTTTTATAATATAACGATAAAACTTATAATTATAAATTACTAAGAAAAAATATTTTAGTTAATATATATGTTAAATATTATAATTTTATTATTAATAATAATATATACATAATTTTTTCATTTAAATTAATAAATTAATATTTGTACACAAAGTTAGTGTAATTATACAAAATCAATGGGTGACAAAGATAATTGTGCTGAATCTCAGGGATGTAACTGAAATTTAGTCAAATTTTTTTCAAGCTTAGAAACCACCAATTTATTGCCATCATAAAAACCGGGAGGCTCATTAAACCGAGTTACTGCCTTTTTACGAACGGATGAATTGAGGCATGATTGAGCTGTGGGTGGCAAGACATAAGATCCGCACATTCACTATTCACAACTCACAAGGAGAATGCCTCAAACGGGAGCAGTAGAATTTTACAGAAGACAAACAGCTCAATTTCTACCTTCCATTCCAACCTGCAAGACACAACTCAACACACATCAGCAAAGCACCCTTTATTTATTTATTTTTTCTTTTTCCCTTTTGTTTTCCCGTGCACAAATAATAAACTTGCTATTCTCTCTCTCCTCCTTCTCTCTCTCTCTGCCTCTTTTCTTTCTCTCTCTTCGGAGACAGAGAGAAAGACAGAACAGAGAAAACAGAGAACAGGAAGGAGAAGAAAAAATTAGCAGAGGGACAAACATGCAATTCACATAATCAGTCCCTTTCTCTGCAATCTCTTTCATCTCCCAATTTGCCACGTAATTCCACCCACCCAAACATTCTCTCCCCTTCAATTCAGCTTCTTCTTCTCGTTCGCTTCCCCTTCCTTCCCCTACCCACCATAAAAGTTCTCATTTTTCTTCAACAATTCGATGTTACATGGCCGAAATTTTCAATTTTTCGCTGCCTCACAACGAGACTCGTGTAATTCGTTTCGTTTTTCCGGGCCGTGCTTCAGAAAATTAGGCAAATTTCGCTGAATTTTCTGCAAAGCTCGCGTTTTTTTTTTTCTCTTCATTCTCGTAGCTTTTTGAGCATCTGGGTCGGTGAGAAATTTTCCTTTGAACCATGCCTCCATCTCTGATGGTTCCGCCTTTACCAGAAGAATCGCCGTCTGTGCCGTCGCCTTCGAGCTCCGGCGGCGTTTCTCGGCCGGAGAATCGGCGATTCGGAGATCTCAGAGGTTTGCAGTGGCGTATGAGTCTCGGGGTTTTACCGTCTTCGAGTTCCATTGATGATCTTCGTCGCGCCACCGCTGATTCTAGAAGGAGGTAAGCATGCTCAATATCAATCATGCCTTATGCAGTGTTCTTTTTTTTTTTTTTTTTCGGTTTTGATGATGATTATGATATAAATTAAATTCCCATTATTCTTCTGTGTATTAGACTTTTTATTCCCAATTTATGTTTTTGCATGATTGATTTCCCTCAAATTCAGTGCCAAGTTCAGAGCTTTGTTGGTATGATAGGTGTTTGTAGGCCACCTGGCTTTGTCTGTTGCTGTCTCCCTCTTCCTATTTTTTTTTCTTTCCCTTTGAGAATCAAAATGTTGCATTTGTTAAGATATCCCAAGCTCGAGATTGTTTCCTACGTGTCGATGATAAGCATAACAATGTATGGTTTTGTTTGTATGTAGTTACTTGTTTTTAGTTTCTCTATTCTCTATTCTCAATAACAGGGGAAGCACAACCTGAAACTTTTTGTTTCCTTTAAAAAAAAATGATTTTGACAAATTTAATTTAAGAAATAATGCTGACATTGAAATTTTAGATGTATTCATATAGTTAAAGTTATTACTATCTTGTTTTATTCTCTGTTTCTATTGGTGGAAAAGAAAATTAAGCGGTTTCTTCACTTGGGTTGAGGGTTAATTTGACTTGTTTGCATTAACTGTGGATTTGGCATTTGCTTGCATTACAATTTGTGTGTCAGGTATAGCGTAGCCATCTTGAGGGATGAGTTGCTAACTTAGATCCAGCTGTTTTCTTACGTCTGCCATAATAGTGCAGTAAAAACAACTGCAGATTTGTTCTTCTAATAGCTTTGTCTTCTTTGGATCTTGCTTGGTAAACGTTAACTGTTTATTGTATCTTCAGGTATGCTAGTTTGAGAGGGCGCCTCCTGGTTGATCCACATATTCCAAAAGATGGAAGTAGCCCACCCAATCTTGTCATGGACAACCCACTTTCACAAAATCCAGGTAAATCTAATTATGTTTTCTCTAGCTTAATTCCTTCATGTTACATATACATAAATCTATGTTTGGTTATAGATCATTGATTTATCCAATATACTTCCATATAGTAGTATTTACAAGGCAGAGAGCATATTCGATATCTGCAATGCTAAATTACAATATTTCCTTTCTGCCTGTATATGAGGAAATATAGCCATGCTCCGTGCTCATTTGATTTAGTGGCAACTCAACTCACAAAATGGTTAAACAAAGAGTTAATAGCTCGCAATTAACAAATGCTTGACATGAAAAGGGAGCAGATGTGAAAAGAAAAGCAAGTAAACGGTTGCTAGTGTTGTCAAAGTGTTTGTCTCTAAACTTTGGAATGCCATCAAGTAGATTTCTAGCTAGTCTCACCAACTAACTAACTCTCTAGCTAGTGGTGACAATGGTGTGGCATTTGTATGCAGACAGTACATGGAGTCGCTTTTTTCGAAATGCGGAGCTGGAGAGGATGGTTGATCAGGACTTATCTCGTTTATACCCAGAACATGGCAGCTACTTCCAGACACCAGGATGCCAGGGCTTATTGAGACGGATTTTATTAATATGGTGTCTTAGACACCCAGAGTGCGGTTATAGACAGGGTAAGTTGTTCAGCCAAGTCATATTTGCAGACAGCCAAGTCAAATTGTTGGGAAACCTGTTACTTGGTCAAAATGATTTCCCTTAGTTCAGGTTATGGGTTTCTGTATAATTTTTTTGCATTAAAACAATGTTACTTTACATTGAGTTTCATTCATTCATTTATTTTGTAGGAATGCATGAGTTACTTGCCCCACTGCTTTATGTTCTCCAAGTTGATGTGGAATGCCTTTCAGAAATACGAAAGACTTATGAAGATCACTTCACAGACAGATTTGATGGCCTTTTCTGTCAAGAGAATGATCTTCCTTACAGCTTTGATTTTAGAAAATCTTCAGACTCAGAGGATGAAATTGGTTCCAGTGGAAATGGATCGAAAATCAAGAGTCTTGATGAGCTTGATCCTAAAATACAGGCCATTGTATTGCTAGGTGATGCTTATGGGGCTGAAGGGGAACTCGGCGTTGTTTTATCTGAGAAATTCATGGAACATGATGCTTACTGTATGTTTGATGCATTAATGAATGGAGCTCATGGTTCAGTTGCAATGGCTGATTTTTTCTCTTATTCCCCTGTAGCTGGTTCCCATACTGGCTTGCCTCCTGTAATTGAGGCTTCTACTGCATTGTATCATTTGTTGTCTCATGTTGATTCATCGCTGCACAGCCATCTTGTTGATCTTGGGGTTGAACCACAGTATTTTGCTCTCCGCTGGTTGCGAGTTTTATTTGGACGGGAATTTTCACTTGACAACCTCTTGATCATCTGGGATGAGATCTTTTTATCAGATAATAGTAAAGTGGAAAAGCAAACTGATAACAACACAGATTCTGGTTTCACGATCTTACATTCATCTCGTGGAGCATTTATCTCAGCTATGGCTGTAGCAATGTTACTTCATTTAAGGTCTTCACTACTTGCAACTGAAAATCCTACAATCTGTCTCCAGAGGTTATTAAACTTCCCTGAGAACACTAATATTAAAAAATTACTGGAGAAGGCTAAATCTTTACAGGCTCTTGCATTGAGTACTGACGTTTCATCCTCAACGCCTTCATTTGTGGGGTTTCATAACCGAGGTAAATCAAGTATTACAAGATCTATTACCCTTCCATCTGAATCAGTTTCTCCAAAAACTCCTCTGAATTTGTTAACTGATAGCTACTGGGAAGAAATGTGGAGAGTTGCCCACAGGGATGAAGAACTTAAGCAAGATGCAGTGGAAAATAAGGTTCGAACTCAGAAAAAGAGATGGACAGAAAAGGTAAAGTTCAGTTTAAAAAGAACAGAATCTGACCCTTCTTCATCGAAGATTAAGGGTGGTAAAAAGGAATCCAAGGAAACTATTAGGCGTAGTTTGTTAGAAGATCTTAGTAAGGAACTTGATGCACATGAAGATACAGAAAACCTGCACAGTCATGATATTATATGCCAGCAGGATAATCTTTCTGTAGCAGGTGAAGTGGAGCAACAAAACCTGCACAGTCATGATATTATATGCCAGCGGGATAATCGTTCTGGAGCAGGTGAAGTGGAGCAACAAAACCTGCACAGTCATGATATTATATGCCAGCAGGATAATCGTTCTGTAGCTAGTGAAGTGGAGCAACAAAACCTGCACTCTCGTTGTGATATTATATGCCAGCAGGATAATCATTCTGTAGCAGGTGAAGTGAAGCAACAAGATGATGGCTCCGAAGGTAGCAACCATTGCTTTGCTGAGGATAGAGGTCTACGTGTAAACACTGGCATGGAAGAAAATTCATCTATACTTTCTGGCCCAGCTAGTCCCCCTAACGGGGCCTATGATTGCAGTAATGACTCCGAGAAAAGTAGTGTTGGGTCTAATTTCTCCCTTGATGAAATTAATGAAATTTCACAGAGTAGTCCCATTGATTCGCCTCTTCCCGTCTCTGATCATCCTGAGAACTTCTCTCAGATGTCAGGGTGCAACAATGATTCCACTGGAAATCCAGCTGCACAATCGAAGGAGAGAAAACTGAATAAATTCCAGTGGTTTTGGAGGCTTGGACGAAACAATGGTGAGCCTTTGTCTGGGAAAGGTGGAGGTGCTTCTGAGGCTGTAAAACCTGCCAATTGTGATAAACAAAGTAATGGTATACCTTCCTCTACTGCTGATGGGCATTGTAGTTCTGTTAGTTGCAAAGGGGATTCGGTAGACCAGAATGTGACGGGCACTTTGAGGAATATTGGGCAATCTATGCATGAGCATATTCAGGTAAAGTTCTTTCTTACTGTCACTCACAAATTCAATATCAAGTTACGGAGTGAAGATATAATTTGTGGATTTTTCTTTTAATTATGAAAAGAGGGTGAGGCTCTAGCGCCTTCTGACCTCACAAGGAGGTAACGTATAATCTAACATCCTCAAATTCCATCAGGCGGAAGTCTTGTCTCCGTTGGGCGGCCATGAATATTTCTCATCTTTTATTTTGAAAACACTTGGTTGTACATGAAATGCTGTGGAAACATCGTTCTGTTGTTTCAGACTTGTGATGTTAAGGACTATATTGTTTTTTGTGGCAGGTGATAGAGTCTGCTTTTCAACAAGACCGGGGCCAGGGAGCTTCAGTGGATAACCTGTCTAAAAATGTTCTGGTTGGTAAAGGGCAGGTTACTGCAATGACAGCTCTCAAGGAGCTTCGCAAAATTAGCAATCTTTTGTCTGAGATGTGAGGCGAATGTTACATTGAGGTTGAGCTGTACATATATTTTGTAATTAACAATTCTTGAGTACCAATAATATATTCAGTGAATCCAAAATGGATATCTGATGTACAATTGGAAAAGATACTAGTAAATTTTTATTTTGGATGTTCACAATTTTTCAAAAGACACGAGTTATTAAGCGATTGCAGTCATAAAGAATAAGAGAAAAACTGTTGTATCAAGAATCCACCAGAGAAAGAATCTAATTATCCTAAAAATGGAACCCGAATTATGTTAATATTAATATATATGTTTAAAGTTAGTAACTCTGATGATATACACTTATTTCATTAAAGCAGCTCACACATGTTTCTGGAATGCTACCAGAAGCGTGCTGATTTACTGAGTCGGCCAGCTGCAAAATTCAACCCATAAGAATGAGGAAACGTGGGAGGAGGAGCTGATAAATCCCAAAAGAGACAAACTGACAAAGACAATCATCATCTGGATTTTGCCGCAAAGTGAATACTTCTATATCTGATTTGACATTTAATGATAAAAAAATTGTTTATCGTTACTCTTCTTAAATTTCAATGCTGAGACAGCTAATATATACCATTGGACTTGTCTGGTTTTTGATGTTGGTAATTCTTATTTATACCAGACTCCCAACTGTGTCTTAGAATATGACCAATTTCCCTTCTCTTGGGTAGGAATTGTAAGCCTTCTTAACCTAAGGATATGGTGAAAAAAGTTGAGGCTTGGTAAATTAAATATGCCTCACTTGTTTTGCCTAATTATAGTGAGGCATATTTGTGCTAGACTCCATGCAGAGTCAATGCTAATTTTTAACATGCTGTAACAATTGAACCCCCAACTATGGCAAAATTAGAACTTACCCAGCATAGCCAACTGCTTCTACATTTTACAGTTTAATAATATATCCTATATAATTTGTATGATCATCAACTTTTAACAAGGAACTTGAAAGAACGAATTTTATTTAGTAGGAGAAAGTATGTAAAAGTATAAATGTACGCATGTGTTTCCAACACATGCATGTTATATAAATATCCGTTAATATTGGAATAAGTAGAAACTGGAATATCATCAAGAATGAAATAAAGTAGGCACTCACGTGAAGCATGAGGTAGCGAGCCCGACGACACCGTTTCAGGAGGAAGGGTCTTCCTTCCTTTACACAGTTAGGCCAGCCAGTGTAATTGCGGAGGTCATGGTCAAAGAATATACTCTTAATTAAATAATTTGATCAGTTAGTTCAGATCAGCTGCAGTGCAAATATTATTAATTGTTAAATAAAAACCAATCATCACATTTTTTGTTATTGAAATTATCGGTGGGACTAGTGGGAGGAGCCAATGAGACAATGACACGGAAGACTAACCTCCGTAATTCTTTCTGTAAAACCGAATTAGGTAAATAAATTATTTAAATATTTGTATAAAAATTGTTTGTGTTTTTATCTTTGAAGTTTATTTATAAAAATTTTCATCTCATTTTTATCTCTAAACAAATATAATCTTACGACCTATAATAACAAAAATATCTATTTAAAGTATTTAAAAAATAATAAAATGTACTGCCAAATAAGATAAAAAAAATGTTAAAAATATGCTAACTTTTAACTTTAAGAAATTATAACAAAATCATTTAACAGTATTATCCAAGCGAACTTAGGTCCCCAAAAACAACATAAATGAATAAATAGCCCAATTCAGTTCATTAGAAAGGTTGTTGTTGTTGTTCTTCTCTCTTATCTTGTTGGTTATTTGTTGTGCGTGAGAAAAGAGGATCAATCGGAATAAATGGCTAGGCTCATCGGCAAGACGCTACTCCGCCATGGCACCGCTTCCCACGCCCTTAAGGGCGCCTCTCCCGTGGCGGTGGGTCACCGCCACCGATCGTCGCAGGCGACGAAACCCCAATCTCAGAGGAGGGAGAAGAAAGAGGGGGAGGAGTACGAGGTGGCGCTGAAGCTGCTTGACGATCACATACAGCGGATCATCGTGAAGAAGTCCACACCCGATTGGCTCCCCTTCCTTCCCGGTTCCTCTTTCTGGGTCCCCCCTGCTCCTTCTGCTTCCAACGTTGCAACGTTCATTCACAATTTCACGAATCACCTAGCCAACCACCGTATTCAGCAGCAGCAGATGCAGCAGCAGCCTCTCTCCGTCGTCTCTACCCTCCGCGGCTGGCCCTCCTCCCAGCATTTCTTCATTCAAGGTCCCAATTTCTCTTTATTTTTTTTTTTAAAAAAAATTCTTCATTGATAGTTAATACTTGTAATTTTCACTTTATTCTGTTACATCCATCTTCTAGCTAGAAACAATGCGTATCAAGTGAACACAAAATTGATGCTTTTTAGGTTATTTGGGGGATTTTCCGGTTAAATTGAACGAAAAATTGGGAATCTCTTTTTTTTTTTTTTCCGTTAGTTGGCATTGGCAAAAGGGAACTCTTTTCATGGAAATAGCTGGAGATGTTGTGACGAGATTTTTATTTTTTATTTTTTGGGAATATCATTAAGGCCTTCAATTTTTGGCTTCATTCTTGAGCAATGGAAATTCATCGTCATAGGGATGATGACTGGGCCTTTTGAACCTAAGAATTTGTACCAATTACCATGTACTATGCCAATTGCCAACCTGTTTGTTTTGGAAATTTTTTTGAAAAAATGAATAAAAACTATGGCAACCTAGTTGTTTTTGCTTTTCTGAAGAATAACGCTGGTTAAAACTGGTCTCTTAAACTTGATGTCTTGAACAATTCTAATATGCTTATTATTTATATCGATTGTGACTTTCAGAGAATGAATCTCCTCATGGCGGGGATAATGGTGTGGAGTTAAATGCCCCAGAAGGAATGGATGTGACTGTGCAAGTCAAGGTTCTCGCATTTCCAGAAAATATTACTCTCTCTGAAGATGAGGAAGGATGACTCATGATTCACTAGAGCAAGTTGTTGTGGTTAGCAAATATCTTTTGGTTTCAAAGTTTCTCAGGTGCCCTTGCTGTTATTTATTGATAGTATTCTGCTACAAGGGGGGGTTCCTCTTTTGTTACTTGATAGGCTACACAGCAAATGACAAATGCATGTCAATTTTCACGTTTTCTACTAACCCTCATCCCCCTCCTTTTGGACCTATCTCTCCAATATTTATGCCTGATTTTGAAGTGCCAAGAATAAATTAAACAAGGGAGATATTGAATTGAAAAGAACACTTCTCAAGATGCTAGTTTTGAGAATGTTGTTGGTTTTAACATTTGTTGTAGATTCTTTTGCCTCTCTTCTATTGCTCTATAGCTCTATTGCTCGGCTTCATGTGCCTTTGCTTTCAATGAGTCATCTCACCCTTGTTGCCTTTAAATGAGATTTTACTGGTCAAAAGAACGTGTTTGTCTTGAAAGTGGTAATTTGACGTAGAAGTTGACACAGGATTTCTACATCTTATTCTCTTAGTATAAATAGCATCTTTCTTCTATTTTTCCCTTAAAAAACCTAGACACTGTTAAGAACTATCAACTTCTGAAATGTCCATGTTGCCATTGTGATATCTCTAATACTGTTACGTGACTGCTAGGTGCCAAATGTACGGAACAATTTTTTTTTTCCCCCGATACATTTTTTGTTTGGGAGAGCGGGTTGATCTCTGAACCTTCGTGATATCTTTTTGAGCATTGTCTTTGAATTGGGACATGTTTGCACCCCCATGTACTAATGCTCCGCTGATATCAATTATGTATGATTTTCAGGGTCACAACCTAAGCTCATTGAGAAGGTCAAAAAGGGAGTGGTGGGGAAACTAAGCTGTTTGAAGATAGAAGCTTTCTTAGAAGGACAATGCATGCAAATGGAAATTCCTACAGGTGCAGTACTGGTGGTTTTGGGATTAACCCTTGTCACTCTACTTGGTCTCAATGTTCTTTTGTATATAGTTGGTTGCTGACCAGGCTGTTAAAATAACCGGTATATGTTGAATAATTTCGATGTTGTCACTTTGAACTTTTTAATGAG
Source organism: Dalbergia cultrata (assembly GCA_031216105.1). Taxonomy (NCBI): domain Eukaryota; kingdom Viridiplantae; phylum Streptophyta; class Magnoliopsida; order Fabales; family Fabaceae; genus Dalbergia; species Dalbergia cultrata. Next base: position 56,128,816 of record CM062347.1, read on the forward strand.
ATATGTATGTATTCATGCAACTAGTAAACGAAAGCTTATTTTAGTATTCCTCTGAACGACCGAACACCTGCTCAATTCAATGCATATTTGTAACTATGTATTGATGTATATATAACAGTAGTAAACTTGATAAGGGAGAACACGTTTAGGTTTCTCTCTGAAGTTGTACACTAGCTCTCGTTTTAGCCATGCATGATTTTTCAGCAATCTCTTTCTTTTTCGTTGTCATTCACCATTAATTTAAAGAATTGATTTGCTATTGAAAGGGCTTTTTCAGCAATGAGAAATGAGGTGGTTTTTGTTTGTGTAGAAAACGTGTTGTGTTATTCACAAATGTTTTCAAATGATAAAGAGAAATGCTAGAATTTGGAAGGTAAAAAAAAAAAAGAATCAGAAGAGAAATCATATAAATAATTACAAGATAAATGATTTTTGGTAAATGTCCCTCGTGGTGGAAGAGATTACAAGATTACAAAGATAGAATTATAATTTTATAACAGAAACCTTCCATCTCTTTATTTTCTTTTCATTGCATCCATTTCTTTCCCAAACAAAGGGGCAGGCATGAAAAAACTTGTGCATTATCATTCTTCAACAAGTTGGATATGTGACGGGGCTTTTTCCTTGTTATTACTGAACAAAGTTGGAGAATCCAAATCTTTGTTCTCATTGGTCAACCTTCTTGTATTGATCTTGAGGACGCGTTTTTGTATTTGTGGAGGTAGAATAACTAGAATGGAAAAGCTGAACCATGACTATAGCTGTAGAAAAGTTTCGAATACATAATCCATTCGAGATCCTAGCGCGTTTTGATTGAATCACATAGACCATGCTTGCAAGGGTGAAAAATTGGTACAAGTTCGCTTTTCCCATTTTCAGTTTGCCATCAATCTACTTTTACCATCGCCATCAGCAATTACTATTATTGGTTTAGTCTTGATCACAAGTTGCTTTCAATAGGTTTTAAACACGTATACGACAAGTAAAATATAATTCATTCACATGGACTTTAGTTTGCCAGGCTGATCTAGTAAGAGACTAATCTCTTTAAAATGAATCATTGAAATTGGGATAGTATTTGGTTTTCTGTCTTTGACTACTCAGTTTTAAACTTTGGACCAGCACTTAATTTCATTGTGAGGGGTCGTTGATAATTACAAAGGAAAATGTACACATCACATTCACTGGCCAACAGAGAAGGACTTAGATTAAGAAAATTGATGTTTAATACCCTATTGCAAATAACAATGAATACATCCATTTTGACGTGGGAAAGAAGCTGAAGACTACATTAACTTGTAATTTCCTTGAGGGGGCATGGAATTTTGATGATAGCTGGGAACGGGCAAGTGTTCTCCAAATGGATTAGACGAACCCATAACTTGCATCTGTTGAGGGTGTTGACTATATGGTTGCTGCTGCAGGTAAGGGACCATCATCATGTTGTGTTTTTGGTACATCATTGGCTGCTGTTGTGGGAACATCATTTGATGATGCTGTTGCTGTTGCTGAGTCATTAATGCCATTTGCACATTGGGTGGAGGTGCTATGTTGCTGGACACTGCAAATGGATCATGCTGCTGATTGTAATGATGATCAAATGGGTTATGTATGGGCGTTCCCCCATATCCATAACCTGCATTTTGGAGTTGAATTTGTCTCCTGGCATTTTCATCTTCATACAAACTGTCTAGTAGTAGCCTGTCAAACCCACCAGCCTGACCCAACAAAAGAGAGGAACAAAAGATCAGTGTTATCTTCCAAGGTTTATTGATAAATTCATTTAACTCGTTGAGCAAAATATATGGGGGAAAAACTTATCGTGACCTGAATGAGATACACTGTAATCTGAACTGGTCTTAATATTCGACTATGAGCAGTATATTCATATAACAGCCAATTTCAAACAGACCTCAACTGTTGTTGACATGTGCAATAGTGAAACTGTATCTAATGCTTAATTATGTGGGATGAAAATCATGTGAAGTGTGTACAAAAAAGAGGTTCATATTTACTAGCATTTGTCTGATAAAGAGATGTGCCTCAAACTCTAGGATGTTAAGTTAGTGATACAGAGGAAAAACAAACCATTTTGCGGTCTGTAGCTTGGTTGGTATGGTTACTTGGTGTTGTAACCAGTGCAAGTTCCCAACCAGTAGTCCCGCCAATGTTACTCAAAGAAAGATCTCTCGAATGGTTTCCTACATAAATTGCAAAATGCAAAATATTGGAGTTGGACCAAGTATCAAACAGTATGTTCAAATAAATGATATGCATGATGGAGACTTGAAAGGATAGAAGAAAAGAAAATAATATGCACAAGTTTGATCAAGTCCTAGTAATAGTGCATGTGAACAAGGATGAGCAATGATACAGGTATCCTAATGGATTTTGATAAAAATTTCTGGATAAAAATTATTGCTAGCATATTATAGAGTCATCTACCATTTCTCCCATCTAATACATACTGTAACACAGAAAATTAGGTGCTAGGACAACTTTATCCTTATAATGAACTGGCTCTACTGAACCAAATTAGTTGTCAAGTGGATTTTAGATAAAATTGATGGTTTAGAGGGGAAAAAATGGAAAAAAAAAAAATATTATATCTCAACAGTTATGAATAACTCTTGGCCTTACCAGCCAGGGGTACAATTGCAAGCGCCAAAGCATTGCTTTCCTCTAGTTCTACAGCTTTTGGATTTACTTCGTTTAGACCCTGCAAAGGTGCACAGGTATACCTTATATATTCAATCAAATCAACATCACAAAAACTTGCACTACCATTACCAGATAACCAAAACATACCAGCAAATCATGTGTATCATCACTAGTTGATATAAGAGGAGGGGGTTCAGCCGCCTCTTCTGTAAGCCGTGTTTCAGGTTCTTCTTCGATGACTTCTTCATCTTGTTTCTCATTTTCTTGAGTTGCTTCAGGTTCTTTGATTTTCGGTTCTTCTTTTCGAAGTGATTGACCATTTTCCTTATACTCCTGAAGTTTCGTGACCATCATTAATGAACCAAAATATAAAAATTAAAAATGCATTGTGTACATCTATGGAAGTTACAAGAACAATGAGCACCAGAGCAAGTTTAAGAACAATTAGCATTTCCTGTCTTACCAATCTCCTTTGAGCAGAGCCTTTCAAGGGTGCCTCTTTAATGTATTCTTCCATTGTGGCAAGAAAAGAGGGAGGTGGCTGTTTGTTGTTGCATGAAAGAACTTAGTGAGAAGCTGCTTATGATATCGGAGCAAATATTGTTACTGAGAAGCAAGAAAGAACCTGTCTCAAAGTTGGGAATTGGAAACTCCTAGCAAGGTCCAAGCCCTTGCAGTATTCATAGAAGTCAGCAAGATGTTGAGCCTGCTAAATAATCAACAATCATCAAATGAACAACTATGACTCCTCTGGAAACCTCACTAAGCACAAAACTCAATTCCAATTGGAAAGCATCGCTGTAAACCTGTTGGCCAGCTCTCTTATAAATAAGTCGAGCCTTTATTGCATCATGTTTCAGCATATCAAAGAACTGCAACTTGCAATGGTTAGTACAATTTACAATTCAAGTGAAATGATCAAAAGGGCAAATTAAATTGGGATAGACACTACCACATCCACAAGATTTATGATTCCATCGTTGAGGGCACAATATATCTTGAAGCTCTCTTTCAATACCTAAATTAAATTTCCAGAAGCAGAAAAATGAAGTTAGAGAAAAAGTCACAATGTGAAGTAAATAGAGTCCGAAATTAGTAGTGTAAATTCTTTCTTTATTTTTTTTTTCATTTTTGGGAAGTAAAATTGGCGCTGAGGGTGGATTAGGCTGCAACAATTTCATTATTATCAATAGCAAGAAGTATATGCATATATAATTCTAAAAGCTCCTTATTGGCAGAAATAAGTTTCAATGTGCATTAACCATATAAGCAAAAACATTCGTATTTCATGCCTGTGAATTGTTTACATTTTTTATATTTTGTTCTAGTAATTTATGTAGAGTGAGTCTCAGCGTAACAATAAAGCTATTGTCTTGTGATTTGGAGGTCACGGGTTCAAATCCTGAAAATAACCTTTCCACAAATTGGAGATAAAGTTACAAGTTGCATACATTTACTCTCCCCATACCTCATGAGGTTGGAACCTCATGCATTGGACTGCCTTTTGTTCTAGTAATTTATCTAAACATTTTCTGAGATAAAAGTAAATGCAATTATTTGAAAAGTACAAACTAAACAAGCATACCAGGGCCAACGCATACTGTACTAGGTGATTGGTGTAAGCTGCTCCTTCGGGCTGCAAGATATTAAAGCAAATTAAATGCTATCCAAGGGACAGAAGATGCATTAATTTCAATGGTGAGAGATATGGCAAAACAAATTAGGAGCATCCAAATACCAAAACCTGAGTCTTCCCCCCACTAATTCTTACCTGACAACTAACAAGGCGGTGTAGAAGTTGCTGCAGTGCAGGCAGGTGGTCTAACAGCTCATCACTACTAAGCATCCCCGTTTTGCTATGTGCCTGTCAAAGCTGAAAGTAGTTACCGATATTCTGAAAATAGTAATACAAGTAGTCACAGGGAAAAATTAGGGCCTATTTGTTTTGAGTAAAAAATACGTATTTTGCTAGTTTCTACTATTTTTGGTTTTCAAAATTAATGATAAGAATGTTACCTTATTTTCATTATGTTTCCCATAAGAATATTTATTGTTTCTTTCACAAAATCCTAATAGAATCATAGACATCATGAAAACAAAGTGACATGTTTTAGAAACAAAAATCGTTTTGTAAAATCATGCAGAGCCTTAGTTTGTGAATAAAACTAAAGGTAAAGCACACACCGTAGTTAAAGCTGGTGTTGATATTGTTGGTTTTGTTAACCGCTCATACTCGATGTCATATTTAAGGACTCTAAAAGATTCAAGTCTTTCTTCTAAAAATAGTGCATAGGTTCGGACCCATGCAGAACAATCCCAAGCTGCATAGAGAAGTCCGGTTAGGCATAGGATATTTTTTTTGATAATTAACGGGGCAATGAGCCCATTTAGGCATAGGATATGTAATAATGTTCAAATGCCAAAGTGTCAGCACAAACCTACGTGGTAACAAGAGTCACAACTCACAACAAACAAAATGATTCACATAACTGTGATATAGTAATTTACCGAGAGTGCTTGATTCATCTTTGAAATTGGATATTTGAAGAATGTTCCCCCTTCGTGAGTAGTTTAGAATGTCCTCTCTGAAGGTAGGATCACCCTCTCTCAAAAGCCTATGAATCACTATCAATGTCTTTATGGCAACCTGTCATTTCATCATTCAGTTACAGACACATGTCAAGATATCTTCGAAAAACTGCCACTACTTGAGAGTATAAGTGTAGGTAAATTCCATTTCTTCTCACTTTCCTTTACTGTCTCTGAACACAGCTTTTACCATATATACCACATGAGGGAAAAATTCAGCTGTTAAGATTGTTTAAGTGCATTATTCAAACAACATCGATCATGTCAAAGCAGGAAGTATGAAAAAGGACGACGTACTATCCAATTTCTTGTCTTGGAAAGTCTCTTGGAAAGAACGTGTATGCAGTATGCCACATCTGCCCGTGGTTGATGTGCTGCTGTGGCATAGAATATTTCTGCAAGGAAAAAGCAGTAACCAAAGGGTGACAATTGAAAAATAAAATAGCAATGGAAATTTAAAGCAAATCCGTCAAATATTCCAATTTCAATTTGGGCATCATGGTAATGATTTCGTTTCTAATGTCATCTCATGCATGCAATGAGATGGAATACAAGCATAGATTGATCAACCAAAGCTTCAGAAAATGATTCAAAGCTGCGGTGAAACAAATTAAATTAATTCACAACATCGCTAAATTTTATGTTGAAAAAAGAAAAAAAATGAAAAAGGCATCATTTATGTAATTCAACAAAGTTTTAAGAACTCACTTCTAACATGACGTTCATTGGGAGGATGTTCAACGTGACTGGTGGCCTTTACAATGGCAATGTCCAATTCCTTCAAAAAGAAAATGCATGCAACAACACGTCAAAACATGAAATTAGGAAAATTCATTTGAAATAATAAAGAGAAAAAAAATGAAAAATAAATAAAAATAAACAATTGATGAAGAGAGAAATGTGATACTAGTATTTATATGTAACCTTGTATTCGCTATTGACCTTGGCTAGGCCAACCTTGGTTGAGTCCTTGAGAGCTCCATAGGCCTTTCTGAAGGTCTGAAAGGTTCCCATTCATCAACTATATGCTATGAATATTTGCTTGTTGAATTTGAAGGAAACAGAGAAAGAATTAGATGAAGAAGAAGAAGGAACAACGTGCTTGTTCTTCTTCCTTCTATCTCTGGAACACTGTCGTTTACCAATCACAATAACGAGATACCAACGATGAAAAGGGTATTTTGGTAGTTTGAAACTGTCTCTGCCATAACTAATTTATGAAATATTTGACCATATTCTCTGTTTTCATTTTCAATAGATAGAAAATGGCGGGTTCTGTTTGTTTTGCTCTGAAATTCCCAAAACGCCCCTGGCCTTGGAATGCGTCCAAGGTCACAAAGTGGGATCCAATATTAACTAACTAGAATCCAATGTACAGGTTTTGGTGTCTCGTGGACAAGACAACCGGGAATTATGCATCTCATGCATCTATAAGTTAAATATGTGATGATCTGATGAAAACAAAAGTATACTATTAGAAGTGCTTGTTTGCGTGAAACAATTTTAAGCATGTCAGTTGACAGTCCTAACTTCTAATAACATCTGCTAAAGCATTTGGCATGATTAAGTTTTCAATCTAAACTATTTGTATTTGGGTTTGATTTTGATGCGATAAGCTTTTATATTATTATCCAACCAGATTGATTTATTTGTGTGACCTTTAAAGTGGTAGATACAACAACCAACTATATATATTTACTTATATAATAATATATGATTGAATGACAATACAAAATTTAATGCATCTAAATTGAATTCATTTCATTTTTCGTTTGGACATCTTGTGAGATGCAAGGCAATGATGCATTGGCTAGGAGTAGGGTTGGGTTGGTAATAAACCATGGTGAACATGTTGCATGACAGGGGAGGCTTCAAATTATACCAACATAACATTACGTGCGCCAAAATTAACACTCGGCTCTAAGTGAGAACAGCTTTTGTTTTGCAGCAGTTGTGGAGGCTCGTCTTCAATAACTGTCCTCTGGACATCTGTCGAGGTGGTTGATTATATATGCTTAGAGGAAAAATGTTAGTGAACACCAATACATGAATTCCTTTGAGGCGCAGTGGCTTCTTTCATGATTTAATTGACAAAGGGACATGGTGTACTGTGTCTTTATCTTTGATGAAAGTGTGAATCCTGAATCATAAATGAATTCAGAAAAGTTACTTAAGCAAGTTGGCTAGGTGAATAAAGGATTATTAATTTATCTGTTTCATTTTAGTTGGGTGAATAATAAATATTTTTACTTTAATAACATTTTTAATATTATTACTGTAAGTCTCAGGCAGAGACAATAAATATGGTAAGCTGAAAAAAAAAATCCTTAATTGGAAAACATGTAAGAATATCTATTGAAAAAAATGTTCCTATAATAAGCTTGGATATCAATAGTTTCATTAAAAAAAAAGATTATGTTATATGAAAAAAGCTTAAATATGTTTTTTATTCCTATAAATATAGGTCATATTGATTTTAATTCCTCAAAAAAAGATTTGTTGATTTTTAGTCCCTCATTTTCCAATATTATACACTACCATTAGTTTATATTGTTAAGTGATGATATTAATAAAGATTACAAGAATATTTTCAAGAATTAAATATATATTTCAAATTGCTTTTAAAGATCTAAATATACAGTACAAGGACCAAAAATATAATATTAGAAAAAAATCAAAGTGAAAAAAAATTAAAGACACTAAAATCAAAGTAATTTTATATGATTTTTGTTTTGGTACGTAAGGATATCGGTATCTTTTTGAATTCAAAGGTTATAATTTAATTATGAATATTTAAAATATTAATAAATTTAGTTAATGAGACACATAATTATAAGTTATTTAAAAAGTATTGATATCTATGAATTTGTCCGGATATCGGAGAAATCTAAATTTATATTTACATGTACAAAAAAAAAACATATTTGTGCCTAGTTGAAAAAAAAAAAAAAACTTGTAAGATAACATACCAATATTAGGGCCTTCCTCAGTACCAAAAAGAATAAAAAAAGAAGTTGAAATACCAATATTAGACAAGACAATTTTGGGTGGCGCAGGTTATTCGGTGTGAAGGATTATTGATAGGAAAGCGATCGATAGACGTAGACTGGTTCATGTGTTTTCCCCAAAAAATATTCAGAGTGTTAGGGTTCGTGTGGATTGATCGTGAATCGTGATTGTGTGAGGAATTGGAGAGGAAGATGAGGGCGTTAGGGTACGTGAAGAGGGTAATAGGGAGAGCATTGGATAATTACGCGGCCAAGTACATCGAAACCAGTTCCCCTGATCCCATCTACCATGTCTGCTTCGGCGGCATGATCTTCTCCTACCTCGTCGCCCTCCCCCACGAGCTCCGCCACCTCCACCACCAGAGGCTCGCCCAGGAAGCACACGCCAACGGCACTGCCACTCCCACACACTGATATTGGATCTGCTCTTTTTTGCTGGTACCATTCATTTCAATTCACCTCCTGTTTCGTACTTTTAATTATCTAAGCTTTATTTTTGCTGGATGATAAAATAATATGTGTATATATAATAATGGTTACTTTTTTGTCTTGTTAATTAGCAGGATCGGATCCTGGTTGTTGAATTGGCGAGGGTCGCTTGCCTGATGTTTCTGTATGAAGAGTGAGGGAGAGAAAGTTCTGTCATTTCAGATATAGAATGAAATAATAAGTTCTATTTGATACAATGCTCATTTTCTTGCTATTTTTTTTTTTTGTCTCCACATGGTATCCACCGTCAGCAATAGTGACTAATCCCCTTCGCAGATGATTTGCACCTCAAAGGATGGGACTGCTGGCCAAGGGAGGCTTTTCCATGCCCAAAGCCAGGAGTCGAACCTGTGACTTTTGGTTAAGGGTGAACGAGTCTTTGCCACTCGACCAAACCCCCCTTGATTTATTTTCTTGCTATTAATTACATGTTGGTTAATTGAATGTCTGTATATAAAGAGAGCCTGTTTTGTTTGGTTATTGCGCCTGAATCCTCTTCGTGTGATAACTCTATATTGCTAGTAGAATATGACAAGCATTCATATAGAAAATATATACAGATGTGCCAAAAAGAAATTAAGAGGAGGCCTCAGATGGCCTCAGATGCTTGTGTTAATGATGATAAGAGTGTTTTTATCCCCGTGAGAAATTCTTAAATGCGAACAAGTAAAAAAATCACATTTTGTCTTATTCATAATTCAATGATTCAGCTTTGTGAGCTGTTTATCAATTTTATTACAATTTTAGTATATTACTATATTGGCATTATTGTTAACATCATGCATTGCAGGAGCATTACCCAAACAAGTTACGCATGTATCACATCTGCCCATCAACATTTTCCATGGATATCAGATAATTTTGTTTAAATTGCTTGATCAAAACGGGGCTACTGTGTTGTTTGTCTAGAAAGGGTGTCTTTAATAGCATCTCCAATGCACAGTTCCAATCTGGATATCACTTTTGGTGTCGTTACTCAGTTACATTAAAAGTAAAATGGGATCTCCTGTTCCAATATCAAGTTCCAATTTTGGTATCACCCTTGGTACCTTGTGTTTCTAATTTTATGGAAAAAATTGATGCATTGATATGGCTTTGTCATGTGTCATGTGTTGGGTGGATTTAGTTGGAACCGGATCAGTCCTGCTTAGAGGGACGCGTCCCACTTCCTCTCCTTCCTCTAATGCCAAATGAAAAATTGGGACATCCCACTTCCTCTGCCAACGTCAGAAATGGGACACCTCCTTCTATTGGAGCTGCTCTAAAAACACAAATCAGTGCTTCTGTACCCACACCAAAAAAAAAAAAAAAAAAGACCAATCAGTGCTTCTTTCTAGTTGGAGACATAAAATAATATCCATGCTGCAAGGTAACTGGACTGTTATTCTCATTCACTGTGTATGTGCTTATCATCTTGCTAACATCGGTCGGTCACTAGGGCAGATAAAGTTCAACAGCACTATGCTCCACCATGCAAGTTTGTTCCTTCTGCAATGGTATGGGCGCTACTACATTATAGTGGGTGGACCACCAAGGTATTTAATTAAAGGGACAAAATTGAAAGTTCTTTGGTTACAAATTTCTTGTTTGAAGCTTTGAATTATATATAGCTGTAAATTTGATGATATGAAATGTAATGAAGATTTTGTCCGTCAAATAATTGTTATCGTAGTCAAAACTTTTTGAGAATGCATCGTCAAACGATTAAATAATAAAGATAATGATAGTGCGAAAAACAATAGATAATAAATTTAAATTAAGTTCGTCTTTATATGAATTTATCTTTTCTGTTGTGTTCCTCGTGGACTGTTCTTATTTATATTTACTTGGTTTCGATATTTAGTTTTATTTTATTCAAACCATAAGTATTTAAAATTTATTGGATTCCAATTAATTTAGTTTAGATCGAATTGATCTATTACGTTGACAAAACTCTTTACTGTTTTTTTTTTTCCCCAAGACTCAAACCTAATGTTTTATTTTAAAAAGATAATATCAATCATTTAATCTAAATAAACGTTGGTGAATTTGATATTTTATTGATCCAATTGAAATCGTTTGAATACTTTAATCCTGTTGCCATGGTTCAGTACGAAACCTACAATAACAAATAAATTATGCTAAGTAGCATTTTCTTTAGTCGTTAGACGGTGTGGTTTGACTAGGGATTGGATTCCCTTTTTTATTTTCGAGTTCCAAATAACAAAAAAGAAAAAGAATCGGGGATAAATATTGAATAAAAGAATCATTTGAGAGATTCACTAGCATTGTTTACTAGTGAAAACAAAATTAAGATATAGATTTTATTGAGAAAACTTTTGAAGACTCGATCGAAAGATTGTTCCAGTATTCTCTCTAACAATTAACAAAAGGTGTTTGTGAGCTCACTCACTTTATTTAATTTATGTAGTCTAAGCATGTACATTCAAACCTCAATAAAAATCCTAAACGGGGATGTTATATGTTACGAAACGAAGAGGTACCAACAGGGTAAATGATTAAACTTAATTTTTTTAGCTTTATTTTTCAGTATTTGTATATTTTGTTTAATTTCTTTTTAGGCTCTTATGGTTTTTTTCTTGTTTATTTTTCCTTCTTCATTAATTTCCACATAACCTCGAGACCTCTTAAACTAGGCACCACATTACTCTCCTACTTGTCCATATCATGCTTGGATTACTCTCTTATGTGTCAAACAAAAGTTCACCAATCTATCTGCAAAACAATATCTTTCATATGACTTGTAGGCATTATATAAATTTTTAATACGCATTTTGTTTTGAAAATTGAATTAGTTATTCAACCGATAAGATTTTCGATTAATGATTCAACTAGTTTAACTAGTGAAATTTGTTATTAAACTATATCTGAACTTGCGAAATGTTTAAACATAAAGCATAATCAATTAAGAGCCGAATATATTTTTTTGTTGCTTATTCACAGCCTAATTAGTTCAATAGGGCAATTTAGACCAATTTTTAAAATATTGATAATGTATAAATAATACAAAAATAGTTTAATTTTAATACATAAACAGTATAAAAATATTTTATATTGTTATATAATTAAATCCTCTCATTTATGTGACCACTTAAATATGGTGTAGAAGTCAATCATATTTATTAATATGATAGCACATAATTAGATAATAATATAAAATCTTTTTAAACATATAAATATTTTATAAACAAATTTGAGATTAATTTTAATAAATTATTTATGAAGTGGATTCTTATTTTTTTTATTATTAGTCATAATAAATGTATAATTTTGACATCGTGATGATATATAATCAAATAAATATATAAAAAGTTTATATTGATAATGCATTAGAATTTAATATTTGGATAAATTATTTTAATCTCCTTGAAATTTAATAAAATTCATTTCAATTTTTCTTTATTTACTCTAATCTCCCCTAGAGGCATTATGTAATGTGCAATGGAGGGAAAGTAAACGTAATAATTTTACAAACCTAAGATATAACAGTATAATGATTTTATAAATTTCAATGTATCCTAAACAATTTTTACAAAATTTTAAAAAAAAATTGATCGAAGTAAGGTATGTAATTTGCCCTAGATCTTTTTAAATTTTCCATTATTATCAATTTCTAGCCACTTTCAATGATAGCTCAGTCTCTTGGAAGATCACACAATGACACAAGGCATAATGTATAAAAATCCATTGCCCCTTTCTAAATAACCTGATATGTATAGAAAAATATATTCTCTTCAAAGAAGAACAATGCTGCATCCATAATTCTGCTTCCTAAATTGCAATGACGGTTTGAGAGACACGCCAATAGGCTACAAAAAACGTTCGAGATATTACATAGCACTCAACATTGGTAACAAACAATACAATACGTACATACACATTCATTCAGCAAGAAACCTGATTTTCCAAAAGACCAAAATTGTTGTTTGTTTGTGTGCCACAACACAGCACAACACAAACACAAACACAAACTACTCAGTAAGGCCAAACCAAAAAACAAAGAAAAAAGAGACTTCATTCCATAGCCATAGGAGCCACAACAAGAAGTGCTTCAGCAACAAACAGGTAAGCCTTTTTCCGGTGACTGGTCCACACATCAACATTGGGAATCTGAGACCCAATTTCGAATTCAAATCAATCAAAGGTCACTTTTTTTGATGCAGTATATTAGCACATTCTTGCCCATGTTGTGTTGTGTGTGAGATAGCTTCAGGGCTATATAAAGTTCTGATCTTTCACTATATTCATCTACCATTACAGATTGGGTTTCCCTTAATTTGCCTCAAACTCATGTGGGTTTCTATTCTTTTTGCAAGGAACTAATCTGGGTCTTAACATCTGGATTCAAGTCAAGGCCTTTTTGAGCTATTTTGGCGTTGTGATCACTTTGGGGTATTGGTATTTGGTATGTTTCGTTACTGATCATAAGTGCTTGTTTCCAAGAATCAAATATTGAATCATGGTTCGAAAGCATTGGTGACTCTGATGGTTGGATATTTGTGCGGTCTTATGATAATAGCCTTTTGGAATTGATCAGGGTCTTAAGCGTCATGCCTCAACGTTCCTTCTTTGCTGAATTCATCAATTCTTGATTCAGTGTTTTTCTTGGTGTTTCTTCGAGTACTGTCCTTGTAATGTTTCATCTAGCTTTTAGTGAACTCTTCCATCCTGCTTCGATCTCAAGAATTTGATCAATTTTAGTGTTGTATTTTTGTGCTTGTTTTCTTCTGTATGTTATAAAGGTTATTGTGTGATTATATTTCTTAACAATGGACAAGAACCAACATTAATCTGCATTTCCAAGTGCAGCTTCTGTCTTGTGTATCAATGTCCTTTATGCGAAATATGTGTTTATGCAGGAATGGCTTAATCTAGACTAAGTTACAAGTAATTTTAATGTCATTGTATCCCTTTTTTTCTTTTTCTTTCTTTTTTTAATTTTTGGCCTTTCAGGACTGGTAACAGCACATTAAGATGCGGGATAGCAAGAAGTCAAATAAAAAACAGTTGCAAAAATCAAGTCATTCAAAGGCACAAACGGAGTCAAAGCTAAATTCATCCTTGAGAGTCAAAACAAATAGCACAAAGAGCCGAGTGAAGAAACATAAGCTGAAATCAAAATCTCACTCACAAAAAGATGGCACAAACATGTCAAGGAAGAGAAAAACTGACTCTTTCATCAAGGGGCCTAGCAAGGATTCTTCAAAAAAGAAATTGATTATCAGGATACGTTTAAATAAAACTGATGGAAAATCTTCGCAGAAGTTGTCCTCAAAGATGAAGACAAAGTTACAAGGTGAAAAAGTTTCTGTTAGTTCTAGAAAAAATGGGAAAGATGTTGATGGGGAAGTAAAGCCTCAAAAGAGAAAGAGAAAGAGAAGGAAGAAAAGGCAAAGGAATAATGTGGATCCTGATGATGCTTCTCGCCTCAAGAGGAGAACAAGGTACCTTTTAATCAAAATGAAGCTAGAGCAGAACCTTATTGATGCTTACTCTGCCGAAGGTTGGAAGGGCCAGAGGTAAGAAAACTTTTACATTATCCTTTTTCTTCAAATTCTGATATAAATTATATGTATCTTACCCTTAACTCGATTATGTAAGGAACTGTTATCCTTTTGTTGATTATTTTAGTTATTGTTATAAGTAGAAAGTACGTGCTCTTTCACTAGGTTCACATGAAAGATTTGGGAATATCTTATTCAGATGAAATGTATTTATTTATGTGGCTGGTTTGTTGAGTAATTCATGATTACCTTTTGAATTTGGTGACAGCTGGGATCTTCATATTGAAGTTGTATTTCCATGAAATGCTTAATATGCTTCTCCAACTCTACCCAAGACAAGTTGATAAGTGTTTAGAAAATTGGAACAATTTAGATTCTCTAACTGCCTCTCCTTTTCCACAGAAAATAGCTTGCAGTAATGCAGTGTGGTCTTGTAAGAAAATAACTATTAGCTATTTTAACCCAAAATTTTCCCTTGACAAATAGCATTGTCGCTGATGATTATTCTTCTCTGCTTTTATGGAAATGCCAATCACAGTCGAGAAAAGATTAGGCCTGAAAAGGAGCTACAAAGAGCACAAAAGCAGATTTTAAAATGTAAACTTGGTATTCGTGATGCTATTCGGCAGTTGGATTCTCTTAGTTCGTTGAGTAGCATTGAAGATTCTGCCATTGCTCCAGATGGATCTAATTACCCTGAACATGTGAGCAAGCTTAAACACTTTGAATACTTCATTTTGTTCAGTTAAATCTTTTTGCATTGATTCCAGTTCAAGAACTGTGAGCCTCTTTAACAGCTAATGTTCGTATGGAAGGGATAAGCCTCGTCATTTTAAGACCTTTTTCTATTTTTTCTACATCTAGATGTACTGTCAAAAGTGCGAGTTGCATGAAGACATTCCAGATAATGACATTATACACTGCAATGGTGCATGCAATCGTGCTTTTCACCAAAAATGTCTTGATCCTCCCTTAGACATTGAAAATAGTGAGCTCCCACCTATACTTATCAACTTGTTTTATAAGTTGTAACCTCCAGTGTTCCAACTTCCTTAGATGAATGAATTGTTTAATTGTACATTTCAGTTCCTCCTGGAGAACATGACTGGCTTTGTAAGTTTTGCGAGTGTAAGATGGATATACTAGAGGTGATGAATGCCCATCTTGGAACTCGCTTCTCCTTACACATTACTTGGCAGGTTTCTCTCTATCTCTCTGTCTCTCTATACACACACACACATATCACTCACAATTTATTTCAAAAGTGTTCACTTACTTTAGAGGATCTAAATCCATATAATAGATTGGTTCAACTAATGATGCTTTTCTCCAATAAACTAAGGATGTATTCAAGGAAGAGGCTGCTAAACCTGATGGTGATACTGCATTTCTGAATCCTGAAGAAGAATGGCCATCAGATGATTCTGAAGATGATGATTATAATCCAGAGAGGAGAGAAGACTGCCATAACATCAACACAGAAGGAAGCGGGGACAATGCATCTGATGATTTAAGCAGTTCTACCAGTTTATGTTCTTCCGATGGTGAATGTTCTCTAATAGATGAAGGTGTCAACCATGAATATTCATCTGTTAATGGATGCATAGATTCTGATGAATCTGGGGAAAAAATCTGTGGCCCTAGGCAGCGGAAAGCTGTTGACTACAAGAAACTTTATGATGTGAGTATATAAAAGTTTTTATTCAGAAAAGCAAAATCAAAGCCCTCAATGTTTAAAGTTACAACCGTTGTGGTAGGATGGAAGTTACAGATTGCTGACCAAATGTAGGTTAAAATTCTAGGCCTTCAATTTGCTATTCTTTCTACAGGCACAAAATCTTGCTGTTTCTCATTGTAAATTTATCCTGATTTATGAATTGGGTTGCGAACTATTTGTTTGTGTTATTTGTGGATGGAAAAATGTTTTGCTTGGAAATGCTGCTGAAAATTGGAGTTCCCTATTCTCATTGTTATCTTATTTGAACGGTAAATAAGATCATGCAAACAAAGTTTCATTTGAGTACATTTTTTCAGGAAATGTTTGGGAAGGATGCTGCTACATGTGAACAAGTGAGTGATGATGAAGACTGGGGTCCTGGCAAAAGAAAGACAAGAGAAAAGGAGTCTGATGCTGTCAATACTCTTATGAATTTACATAAAAGCCAGGACAATGAGCACAAAAACTTGAAAAGAGAGGATCCTTCAGGCATACAAATCAAGAGGCCTTGTTTTCGGATGCCCCATGATGCAGTTGAGGTACTAGTGATAATCCTTGTCATTTTTCCTTAATGTCACTTCTCACAATTCCGTTTGAGAACAAATATATAACGAGTCCTATATACACTTATTTATGCTGCTTTCATTTTCTTATGAAATGAGCCAGAAGCTTCGCCAAGTTTTTGCAGAGAATGAACTTCCTTCAAGATCTATGAAGGAGGCTCTTTCAAAAGAGTTGGGACTTGATGTTGTGAAGGTTATGAATTACTGTCTTCAAGCATATCTTCTTTCTTCCTTCATCTGAATTTACCCTCTGTAGTTGTTTTTATTTTTGATACACCATCCCAATCATCATCCAACAATTGTTGTGTTGCTTTTGATCTTCTTTCTTGTCAGTAACTTCAAACTTCCAGTTACTAATGTGTTATAAAATACAGGTTAGCAAATGGTTCAAAAATGCTCGTTACTCGGCACTTAAATCCAGAAAGGTAACTTGCTTTATTGTGCTCTACTTTTTCCAATTATGCAAGTAAGCTTTGGTATTTTACTGGCAGAAATTCAGCCATTCCTAACTCTTTGCATAATTATCATCCCTCCTTCTAGATATCATCTAGTAGTTGTAACACAGGAATAGTGTTCAAATTTTTTGCTTTCTCTGCTTGTACAATTAATCTTGTGCTGCATTGATCATGCTTTGATTTGAAGAATGTGGAACACTGAGAAGACAGGGAAATTTGTGTTGCTATACTTCAGCTGGCAATTTTAGATTATAATAACTGAGTCATTTGATAGGCATTGCCTGATGATTCAAAACAAGTAGATGATTTGGACATTACTTGGCGAATAATTCTGACCTTGAATCATTCCTGAAACATGAGCTTTGTGGAGATTTAACGATTTGCTAACACTTTATGTTCTTGCACATGAGCATGAGAAGACAGTATAACTCACGCATGGCAGTTTTAAATACTTCACAATATCTCTCAAATTGTTTTCATTTCTTTGTTTAAGAATTTCTTTAACAAATGTATACATTTGCTAGCTTAAAAATAATCTTATAATACGACACTACTTTTATTTCATACATTATGAAATTGCCTAGTAATTGGCAGTTGCAGTAAACTCTAATGTGAGTGGATTTTTTTCAGCAACAGGCAGAAGGAGCAGATCAAGTTCAGAATCTTACTTCAAAGAAGTGCCCTGGATTACAAAATCCAGATAAAGCTGAGCTTTCAAAATCGAAGGCCTTGAAATGTACTATGAGCCATTCTCAGCAGAATGTTAAAATCACCGTCGGTAGAAAGAAAAGACAACCAAAAATGTGTCCACCTCAGCCAAGAGAAAATGGCATGAAGGTGATTTTCTACGAAATGTCATGTTCTTTTAATCTTCATGCATTTTGTGATCAGTGATGATGATATTGCAAGGCAAATAGCATCTTCAAAGAGACCAGTTCTGTTAATAATTTGTTGCACTTGTGTTTCATTTGGATTGCGAGTGACCTCAGTTACAAAGTTGTCACTCTTTTTATTTTCTCAGGACTTGGAGGAGCTCAGTGATGATGTGTGCTTGAAGAACCTTTTGAAACATAGAAAGAAAAGGGTGAAGTCTGCATTTAAAGGAGACTCACATGCAGCAGCAGAGTTGGAATTTGAAAGACTAAGCAAAGTGAAGACTAAACTAGATAACATGAGGCAAAAATTAACTGCAATTCTTAATCGGAGAGCTAATGGTTCAGATGAATCCCATTGGAATGGACCATCAATTATATATGTACCCACTGCTGTGTTAAGGGAAAAGGTTGAATAACAATTTTTATTTTTATTTTTCATTTTTTGTTTACATCTACCCTGCAGGACAGTAAATACATGATTGGTTGTTAGTCTGATTTCCCTGCATCACCTTATATGGTGAAAAAAGAAGCAAATTTTTTGAAAGTTAATAATAGTATTTTAGTTATTAATACATGTTTCCTGAGATGTCCAGTGCATACTTTATCACGTCATTTAATAGGCATGGCTCTCCATATCAGTTGCTTGTTAAATCTAAACTGTTGATTTGGAGATAATATTGGCTTAACTCAAATTCATTCACTGTGAAAGAATTACTTCTTAGCATTTTTAGGCTCCACGGAAATGCAATACCTGAATGATGGCGTTCTCAAAGCTGTTTAGATGTTTTGAAATTTATGGAATGGATAGGGATTAATAGAAAGAGAAGGAAAGAAATGAACAAAATTATTTTCGAAGACTAAAATAAACGAATGAAAAAGAAAATTCATTAATAGTGTTTAAAAGTTACTTTATAAAGGAATGGAACGAAACAATTATAGTTATAAACTTTTTAAATTTTTTTTTGCTCCCCTCATGTCTCTCCATTTTTTTTTTTGGGGAATGATATTGTCTTTTGAGGAAAAAGAGAGGGAAAATTATTCCCCATGAAACCCTTTCCTATTTATTATTAAACTCAACCAAAAGTTGTATTCTTCCCACCAATCCTCTTCTCCCCCCATCATCTGCCATCCAAATACACTGTAAAACAACGTCTACACTGACTTCGATAAACAAGGCCCGTGTTTGGAGGGACAAAATAACGACTACAAATTTTAATCTAAAAGTGTTTGGTTGGGATAAAATTAGTGATGAAAATTATCAATGAATTTCATGCATAATTTCACCATTTAAACTCAACTATAAATCGTTACCCTCATTTCTTTTACCATTATACCAAACATAAATATATTTTAAAAAATAAAAAAAATATTGTGAAACCTATATATTATCCTAGTTTTAACATTATAACAATCATACAGCTTCATATATCCAAAATAAAAATAAAAATTTCCTTTTTTTTCCCTCTCTCCAAAAGCTTCCATCGAGTCTTTTTTTAATGAATCAAAGGTATCTATTGCCGGAAGCAATAACTAATCTCCTTGAGGCATAGAATTCACATATGTGGATCTTACCTCTGGATATAAAACATTTTCCATACATATCGTCAGGAATCGAATCCCAAACTAGATGCTTAAAGAGCTCAGTTACCTACCAACTATAATAGGCCTCATGGTTTCCATCAAGTGCTTTTAATATGCTTAGATTGCACATACATACATTTAAAGGACATGGTCATTCCATGAAAAATAGTAACAAATAATAACAACATCATCAAAATCCATTTCTGTTCAATCTAGGTAAAATACATTCCTTGTTTAATCTTAAGCTTATAAATTAAAGTTAAATGAACTTATTTTATATTTAAAATATAATTAATAGCTCTATTCGAGCTTTCAAAGAAAAAAGGCTATTATTTCTCGAGTCTTTCCATTAATGTCTGCCAATGTCTTTGTGACAGGTTAGTATCGTTGACGTTAAGACCGCAAATATAAGGTAGAGAGACCACTATATTGTTCTTGTCTTCCCATTTGTAAAGCCATGCACCATAGGCAATTTTGAACTTCATTTATTAAAACACAGCTACAAATTAAGTATATATTACACCAGAAACCCTCATTATACCTTCTCCGAAAATAAACAGATTATGTAGCAATGGGAACTGGGAAGGCTTCAATTCATTGTGGCAATGAATTTGAACTTCTAATGAAGATAGATTCATTTATCACGGTACCATCTGCTCAATCTTTTTCATCATATATGTAAGTCATTTTTATTGGCACTTCAGAAATTACATTAATCGCAATAAGATTTGATAATACCCAAATCCTTTTCCACTAGACTAATCACAGTGGCTTCATATATAAGTCATTTTAAATCATACATAAATGGCAACAAAAAAAAGCCTTTCTCAATAAGTGGAGTCAACACAAATCGATCAATTTCGTCATTTTCAAAGAATGCAAATAGTTGATTTATCAAATTGGTCAGCCTTGAATTGGAGGACATTCAATACCAGCTTGTGCCCACACATATATTGCGTGCGATTTGCATGCTGCCGAAAATAACCATGTAATCAACCATCAAGTGACTGAAGAGGAAAAAGCAATAAAACCAGAGCATCAGTGACACAGAAAAATAATGTTCAGGCACAAATAATTTACTGTTGTATGCAAGTTAATGTTCTACGATGTGCTAATTGACCATTCCGTTAATTTTTCCATCACTTGTTAAAAAAAATATCATCAATTTAAGAAAATTTAGCATGTCAGGTTGCACATTTAAAAAAATTCAGGGGGTCAACTTGCATATATTCCAAAATTCAAGGGGGGTAAAGCGGTAAAGTACACTCGCTTTGGCTGAAATGCACATTTGTGAATACTTAGGGGGTGATTTGCACATATTTTTAAAGTTCAAGGTCTAAAATGCACATAACCTATAATTTAGGAGGGTGAAGTACAACTTTCCTTGATCAAAACATAACTTTAACCTTGTACCCGAAAAGAAAAACCAATGAAAACCAACCTAGTGATGTACAAATTCAACTTCATGCCTGACGCCCTACCGCTAGAGGCCTGTGGGGCTTTGGAGCTGAGAAGAAATTAAGAAAAACATAAGACCGGAATTGGAGAAAAGTCAAATAGAATAAAAACAAAAGTGAACAACTAAACCTCTTCAACCATATATATTCCAAAGACATACTCAAACTCAGAAGAAACTTACCATTGGGATTTCCTTGTTCATAGAATGTTCGCAGGAGAAGCACAGCTTCTGAAGCCATTATACCTCCAGTACATTGGAAACCTTTTCCAGGTGGAACTTCACTGTTGATTATAAGCAACAAAAGAATTACCTATTTAAATAATACAATGGAGAGATACAGGAAAGGATAACAATTAAAAACATTCACCCAAAAATCCTATCTTGATGTGACAAAATATGATGTACATTTGTCAAGTCTGTACTAAAGATGTGTACTTAGGTCGAAGGATAAAATTGTGGAGGACTGGTCAATGGATAAGCTACATGTGGCAAGTACCAAAAGTAATTGACATAGCTCCAGGGAAGGCATACTTGTTGCGTGACATAGTGTTACTTGAATGCAGAGACAATATTGATCCACATCCTCCAAATTTATCATTTGAACAACCATAAAAAACTTCTTTTATACCTGAATACAATTTATAAATGAATGGATCAGGAAGGAGTTAAACGACATGGGAATGTGACTGTTCTAGGCAGAACAGTTGAGGGAACATACCTAAGATTGATAAAGCAGATGCGCACATTATGCATGGTTCACAGGTAACATAAAGGCTGCAATTTGAGAATTTTTCAGCAACTTCAGACATTGAAAGTCCATTCTTCTGCCACTGCTCTAGAAGCACATCTATAGCTTCCATTTCTGCATGCCTTGTAGCCTGTATAAAAGTGATTCAGAAATGAGAATAGAAATTCATGCATTGTAGAAGAAGATAACATAATGAAGAAAAGCCAAAATATTTTGCATGGTTAGCCACTTGCATTATGTATAAAACTTTGGTGTAACATGGAATGACTGTAAGAAAGAAAGAAACTTTCTTATTCATCATGACACGTTTTTGAAAGGAAAGTTTGTTGACCACAATAGTAGGATCTTTTTCTGTTTTGGTTTATAAAGTAAAATGGAACACATAGCCAATATCACATATGAAAGAACCTAACTAAGAACAGCATATATGGCCTTCAAAGAATGGTTAGTTAAAGACACGAAGTATGTGAAATCATTTTTTTTTTTTTAAATTTTCTTTACTTAAGCTTAGCACTAAAGCTTATGCGCTAAGCTTTATATTTCTCATTTATCCTTCATATTTCCACAAGTTCTCTTTCTCATGTTGCCATTCACTACAGCTGAGTACACAGCTACTTAATACTTCTTTAAACTCTCTTACGTTACTTCCATACTTAATACTACTTAATAATATTTCTTCATTACTCTCATAAAACTGGTGAACTGAAAAACTTAAAAACTATCAGTTGCAATTTAGTTCCCATTTATAGCATGAACAATCCTCTTTAACCCAAATTTCACAAAGGAAGGTTTCAGTATACAAGCATAAAAATATAGAAACAATCAACAGTTCCAAACAACAAATAGATTATCAGATGGGAAGATAAATAAATAAAAAAAACAAAGCATAGAAGATAAGTGCATAAAAACAGAAAAGTGGTGATTGATCAAATTACATTTCGTGTCTCAGTAGTTCGATTCCTGCCTGCGGCTATAACCTTCCCCTCCTCAACAATTACACAGCTGGAAGAAGATATTATAGTTTACATGAATATAGTGATGCAAAAAAAAAAAAGTTCCAATGAAGCTACAGAGACCAAGTTTGTCCAGTGTATTCATTGCACTATGCAATGAAGATGCAATGAATACAATGCATGAACAAAGATTCAAGTCAACCAGATTGACACAGACGATACCAGGAAGAACTACAAGCAAAAAGTGGAATTCCAGTTCTCATGGTTCCATCATGTTAAAGGAGAAAGAAATAGATCAATAATTAGCAAACAATTTAATTCAAGAGTATTCAATCTACAATGTTGTTATCAAAATTCCTCCCCCATCACTTTGTAACATTACTGAAGCATTATTTTACCAAACTATGAAGGTTAACATACCCAACGGGTACTTCAAGAGCTTCCAAAGCTAACTTTGCCTGTCGCATCAATAAAGGTAAGTATAACATATTGTTGATTTCAGAAACAATCAATCATCACAGAGGTGGTAGAAGGAACGAAGGAAGCTTTAACCTGAATACCTGTTGTATTGCAAGTTCCATGAATGTAAGTGTCTCCTCCGGACCGGAGGCCATCATATTCACCCACCCAATACGGCTGTCACGACCACACGAGCGGGTGGAGTGCGGCGGCGGTCCGGTGTCAGTGAAGGGAGTGAATCAGAGAAGAGAAGAGGACCGAAGAAGAAAATGGATCATGGGTTGTTTCTTGGGTTTGGCTTTTTGGGCTGCTTGGGCCTGTTTGCTTTAAAAAAATTTCAGTTTTTATTTTCAATTTTTATTTTCTGAAAATAGTTTTTATTTTTAATTTTTCAATTTTAGAAAACCTGTTTATTTTGATTCTATGTTTTCAGTTTGCAAAAAATGAACACTTTGAAAACCTGTTTATTTTGTCTATAATTTCAGTTGAAAATTTAACCTGATTTATCTGCAAACACAGTCATGGAAACAAATAAAAACAAATCAGAAAATTACTCCTAATCACAAAGATAATCCATGAAGAAATTTCACACCAATATAACAAAATTTTTACTACATATCATGGATTGATGCATTCCTAATCAGAAAGAACCTTGCTCATGAAAGCCCCACAAAAACAAGGGTATACTGTGGCAGTCATGGTTAGCAAAAACAAGAGAACTTTTTATCCAATTCAATGCACGAAAAAAAATCTGGCAACGGCGGGCCTTCAACCCAAAATCCATGGAACCCAGTCGGGCGCCTTGGCTCCATTCGTAGCAGCGGTCACGGCTCCCCTCCTGGCAGCGGCGGTCGGGCTCCCTTCCAGGCGGCGGTCTGGCCCCCATCCTGGCGGCGGTCGCTGCTCCCTTCATCGCAGCGGCAGTCAGCCTCCCTTCCTGGAAGCGGCGGTCGCGGCTCCCCTCCTCACGGCGGTCGCGGCTTCCTTCATGGCGGCGGTCCTTCAGATCTCGCGTACAGTGAAGACGAGATATGCAACAAAGAGGAGATAGGGCGACGGGGAGAATACAATGAAGAAGAAGAAGATCAAAGAGGTGAAATAATGGATGAAGGGAAGAGCTTACCTGATGGAAGAGGTGAGATCAAGAACGTGTTGTGTAGTCTGGTGGCGCTCCCAAACGTGCTTGGAGGGAAGAGTGTTATAAAGTTGATTAATTTTACATCCATGCCACGGCATTTTCACACTTTTCTTTTCTCGTTCTCAAAATTTTTAAAGGAAAGAGTGAAAACAAGTTTTTGTGGTTTTAAGTTTTTCCACCCTTTTTAAAAAATTTCTAGAAAAATTTTCCAAAATTCTAAACCAAATGTATTTTCCCTCCTGTTTTCATGAAAACACCCAAAGCAAACAGCTCGGATCTTTAGTTTGATATTTTTATTTTTAGTTTTTCAATTTTTTAGAATTTGTGAAGGAAAAATTAAAAATTTTAAAAATTGAAATCCGTAGATTTTAGAATTTTTAATTTTTTCTTCATAAATTCTAAAAAATTAAAAATAAAAACTGAAAACTCAAATCAAATATATTCTTAGTATTCTGGGTTAATGATGTTTCTCTAAGTTTTTTTTTCTACTACAAAATAAATCTTTGACCCTAAAAAAAACTGTAAAATATATCATGAGCAAAACAAAAAACTAAAAAACATATAAATATGTCCTAAAAATAAAATATATATAAATAAAATGATAAATGGGCATTGTGTTGACGGGAAATTTTTTTTTTTAATATATACCAGAGATTGGAATTCTGTGGTATTTACATGGATATGGATTTTTTCCCCTAAACTCTTTTGTCTTTATGAGTTGTTGTCGAGTTTACTTTTCTGGTAAAAGAGTATATTTGATAAGTTTAAATTCAAAAAAGAAAGAAGCATAACTGATATAATACACTTTTCTTTTTCAATTATAATATGTTTGGTGGAACCGTGAAAGGGTTAAAAAATGAGGATAAAAAATTTATGAATGGATTTCATATGTAAGTTTATGCATGAAATTCATCTATAATATTTGTATCCTCGCTTTTATTACCCTATCAAACACTCTCTTTGGAGGAAAATATATATATATATA
The DNA here is from genome assembly GCA_031216105.1 of Dalbergia cultrata. Classification (NCBI taxonomy): domain Eukaryota; kingdom Viridiplantae; phylum Streptophyta; class Magnoliopsida; order Fabales; family Fabaceae; genus Dalbergia; species Dalbergia cultrata. The sequence goes on from CM062347.1 coordinate 56,154,000, forward strand.
TATTTGACAAATAACCAAATTTAATTTTACTATAATCTCTCATTTTTTTATTTTACCTTTTTTGGTGAATTCAAAGTATCTATTATTATAAGTAATGACTAATTATCTGGGTACAAAACTCACAAATGTGAGTTTTTATTTCTAATTATGAGACTCTCTTCATGCTCATCAATAAAAATCACAAAGACTTGACCTTTACTTTATAAATAAAGATAATGAAATAACATTCAGGTACTTACTCTGTTGTTCATGCTGATTTTCTTCCAGCTACATTATACATGTTGCATGTATAATGTTTCAACCTTTCAGGCATAAATGTAGGAATCTTTCCGTATAAAGGGAAAAATGAAAAAAGGCATAAAAATTGGACGACCAAGAAAAAGAGAAATGCATAAGCAGGTGTCGAATTCAAAATGTAGGATTGGCATATGAATTATGAAGTTTGGAAGTAAAATGCTGAATATAGTGGTTATTATTGGATTCGATTCTAGTCATCCGCATATTATAATTCACAAACTGGGATAAACCATCCATGCGTCGATTGAAAAAGGCAACACTCAGAGTAACGATGATGATTTCTTTGAAAGTTGAAATCATAATTGAAATAAGAAAATACATTCATCTATCTAGACAGATGGCCAACTCAACGGTTAAGTTGATTTCTTTCCGATTTTTACATTTCCCTATGTCAAAACAGCAATCATCGATTCATCGTATTATCATATTAAGCAACTTTAAAGATCAATACTAAACAATTTCTCCCCTTTTTATTGGTCGCGTAAGACACTAGCACTGTTAGCTTGTGACAAATGTGACGGCCGATAAAAAATTTATTAACAAAATCACTTCAGGTTCCCATGTGTGCTTTATTGGTTTATTGGTCTATATTTATGCCGTACTTAAGATTCCAACAACATTATCATCCATTGCATACGTGAAGGTATAGAGTATAGACCACATCGGAACAAAGTGAACAAACTAAAGAATCACTCGGCGGCCATGATGCGAAGTGTTAAAGAATCTAAGGCAATTTTATTTTATTTTTTGGACTGCTTCGTTGCTTGTCTAATCCAGCCTCTTTTACCCTTATCCTCCGATAAAGGAAAGAAGAAGAATCCAAAAAGTAAAAGAAAAAAAGGGGGAAAATAAAAAATGAGAAAAAAGGTGACAAAAATTTAAACTTTTTATTTGAAAAAAAGTAAGTCCGAAAAAGCATGTGCTTTACTGCTACTAAACCCTATCATCTGTGCGCATTTGAGTTAGAATTCGGCCTCCTAACAAATCGCCCCTGCCACATCACAAACAAGGTGGACGTGTTACCTCAAGTGTGACAAACACAACGAAGCCATAATTCACAATTTATTTCGTTTTCTAAACTCATAATTCATTCAAACACCTTCCCTTTTTTGGTTATAAAGTTATTTTAAATTTAACAGTAAGATTTCCGTGATACAATACTAAGCTTAACACACACTTCTTCCTGCAGTTTCCTCAAGGCAACTGCCCACTAATTATTACATTAGAATTGTAATGTTCAATTAAAAAGAGCGGAAACCAATTTTCTGATATAGGGATGCAGACTTATGTAACATTACTTTTTGTAATTTATATAGTATATGTAATGAGTAAGGAACCTGGAGAATATTTTGACAGGGATCAAAAGTCCAAACCAAAACGTATGCTAGGACTTTATTAATCAAATTTAAAAAACCTAAACAAACATGGCAATACACCAAACGAATTGAATAAGATAGATCCTCAAAAGCTGGACAAAGTGACCAGGCACTATATTGGGGTCCACTCTCCATAACAAAAAAGAAAACTCTGACGCACCTCATTGCCCAATTATCATCATCAAATCATAAACAAGATTTCCTTCTTTTTTTTTATCCGTTCCTTATCTGACATAAATAAGTAGTAGTATTTCTTCTTCGAGGGTCCTCAACTCAACTCAATTGGGTCGTACCTGCATTCTGGGCCGTCGATCAGCGTTGACCTTCCTGACCTGGTACCTGATCTTCTTGGAGAAGAGGCGTGTACGCCGCTTTTCTTTGTAGCGCAGCACACTAGCCTCTCTCACTCCTCCGTTGTCCCACAACAAATCAATTTGTGACAGCCGCGCCTGCCTCCCACAACATCAATCAAATGAAAAAAATTAGAAACTATTCGGTGCTCCTGCACCATAAACTCTTTTCAACAGTGACACAACTCTGACAGAATGTATTTCGAATAATGTCAGTCAGACCGTGACCAAAATTAACAATACAAATAAAAAATTTTAAGATAATTTTCCGCCTAAAACAAATTTTCATCAAGTAAAGACAAAAAATAATAAATAAATAAAATGAACCTAAAGGCATAATAACGTAGATTTTGTGATGTTTAGATGTTTTGGGTCATGTAAGGAAGGGCTCAAAATGGTAGAAAACTCGTAACCTTTTGTGGGCAACATAACAAGCAAAAGTTGAAAACCATTTAATATTAAGAAAATGGTTATAAGAACATTGAAAATGGAAAGTAAATAAAATAGGAATGGGGGGCATGATATGCATGAAATACTTTACTACTGTTCATCAGTGAAAAGGTGTGATTCCCACCCTCCACGTGATTTAAATGCCAACTACCAAATGAACCAAGTCGAAACTTCGTATAGATGAGGGCTTACGAGTGACAAAAAGTGACTTTATTATTAGTAATTAACTATTATTACTAATTAAATTTACATATATTTTTTTGGTTAAGATATGCTTAAATTTGAACGTTTGGCGAGAAAAAAATTATTTTATGAAATTATTGACCGTAAATTGTTTTAATTTTGAAATAGTTAATTTGACACAGTATATTTTTAAAAAAATAAAGAAAGAAAAAAGTTCGAGGGGTTTAACGAAGCGTCGAAAACACATCATCAGAGGGATTAGCGTGTCCACAAATTAAAGGGGACCGTCAACAAATTATTTAAAATTCATTTTAAAAAAGAGAAAAATAGCAAATTACGATTTTGATTGGTGGTTGGAAAGATTAGGAACGTACGGTGACGTCGTTTCCCGGCACGTCAGCGGCGGGGCTATCGTCGGCGAACGGCGACCCCTTGTCGGACCAAGCATTCCGAACACCGTCGTAATTCAATTTCAACATCAACGACCCCGAATTCGGTTTCAGGGGAACACAATTCCCCTTCGGCGATTCACCGTTGCTCTTCGCAGCTTCCACGCTCGGTTTCTCCACCTTCTTCTTCTTCATCTTCTTCTCCTTCTCCGCAACCGGCGCAGCCGCGGCCGGAGCAGGCTTGTTTCCGATTTTGGGCGATATCTGGAGAATATCCACCGCCGGAAAATTCCACCAATTACCGTCGTTCACGTGGCGGAGAGCCCTCACCCCAGCCGTCCGCAACCCTAGCCGGAAGTCCAATTTCCCGCCAAAACCAACCCACGGATTCTCTTTATAAGAATCGCCATTAATGGAGGAGTCTAATTCAACGCTGTTCCCCATGATGCTATCGATTCCTTCCTCGATTTCCTCGTCGAGCATCGATTCGGCATCGAAATCTTCTTCGCAATGGTCCTCAAGTTCCAGCGCATTCACCCTCGAGCTTATCTCCCCTGGGCTCTGGCACGCCTTCTCCTGCTGCTGCTGATGCACGCTCACCACCACCTTGGGCTCCGCCGCCGCGAAGATTGTCTGTTCGCGGTGGTGGAGCAAGAACGAAGGGCCATCATCGTCGAACACTCTGAACGGCAATAGAAGTTCCGTGGATTCGTCCAAGAACGACGACGACGTCGTATTGGTGGTGCTGTTTTCTGGTGGAGACGATTTTATTGTGAAGCTGTTGTGCGGCGTCGTTTTGAAGAGGTTCGGGTATGCTGTGGAGAGTAGCGCCGCAGCTTCGTTGTAGGTTTGGTTGGGCCGCTTCCGCGGCGTTCTGGGCTTTCGGGTTGAGATTGCTAAAGGGGAGTTGCTCGATTCGGAGATGGTTGACGATGGCGACGAAGAAGTGTGTGAAGCTCTGGTGGATGAAGATGCCGATTTCATGAATTCGAAATCGAACCCGTAGGTTCTTCCGCCTGCTCCGCTTAGACACGAAGACATTGTATCTATCTCGATTGTCGGAAAACAGACAAAGAAATATATATATAAGTAACTGTGTGCGTGTGTGTGTGTGTGTCGGAATTGAGTGAGGAGTGAAGTTCTAGAAGCTCAAGAAATGGGGAATTGAGAAGCAGTTGGAGTTGAACAACTTGCTTCGTTCTTTTTTTCTAAACTGGAATAGGCAAGGAAGAGAAAAGGGAGGAGGGGAGGTGTTTGCAGAGAAAAGGGAGGAGGGGAGGTGTTTGCAGAGAAAAGGTGCAAAAACCCTAAACCCAAAAAGTACAAGCAACAAAAGGTGTTGCCTTATTTTTCTAAAAATAAAAAAAAAATTCAATGAAGAAAAAGCCAAGGGCTTTGGGAATATAATGGGAAGGAGAGAACGCACCCAGAATCGCGTTTAATTTAAAGGGAAATTTAAAAAACAAAAAAATCCGGCAGCACTCTAGCTAGTGTATGGAAAAAGTCTTTAAAGACAAAAACAGAATTAATAGCATTTCAAAACCCCGGAAAAAGAAAGAACCTGAATTTGAGTTGCCTAGGTAATAACTAAGTAAGTACTCTGAACGAAGGAAGAAAAAGTGGCCAATAGAGGAAGTGGAGAGTGTGAAAGGTGAGAGAAGTGTTAATTTCAGTAAAGTGATGCTGAAACAGGGGAGTGAGTTGAGAGAGAGAGATAAGGGGTTTAGCAGAGAGAAGAGAGGGTCACGAGGGGAAAGAGATAATGAAAGGAAGAAAGAAAACACCCGTTGGGGTGTCTTTACATATAGGCAACTGGCACAGTGGAATAAGCCCACCACATCACCGACTGTGCTATTTGCCACTTTGCTTATGGCTAGAGAGAGAAAGTCACAGTAGTTGTCGTTGCAGTGGAGAAGGGCGGAAGAGGAAAGGAGATGAGAACGGAGGAAGAGACAATGCTCAGTTTCTCCGCTGTTCCTAATGTAGGGACCACCCTCATTAATCTGGCTAAGACTCCTCCTCACTCTTTTACCCCTCTTCAATTATTTTACCTTGTTCTTTTACTATATTGTCCCCGCACCTCTTCTGGTTCTCCCAGCCGTTTTTGTCTACAAATATCAGAGTCGATGTTAAATATCGTTTCATTTGATGGATGATGCAAACAGAGACGAAGGAATAAAGAATAATAAGATTGGAGAGAGTTTATGCAGTTAACGCGCCTGAGCCGGCCCTTTACTTCATTATTTCCACTAAATCATGTAGCTAGTTGCGGCCTTCGAATTTCATTAATAAATAAATGCAGGAACGTTAATGGTGGTAGTATTTGCTACCGAATTATCTATGGAGATGATATTTTCTACCAATATCTTTTTGGCAGGATATTTACCATCAACACTAGAAACTTAACCAAATTGATTGATTCAAATTTAGACTATTGACTGAGTTTCTTTTAACTACAAATTAAAATGGACGATCATATTTTAACACTCATAAAGTGGGTGTTTGAATAGACACTCACTTTATAATAATTGAATGTGATGGATGTTCCTATTTATCTTTAACATCTATCATATTCAATAATTATAAAGCAAGTATATGAATAAATATTCATTTTTTTAGTGTTAAAATATTATTATTCAATTAATATAAAGCTTTTTTTTGTCACGAGTAAAATAATAGTTCTCCACAAAAGGAAAAGCTTAATGGTAAAATTTTATCAAAAAAATTTCCATTAGCGATAGCCACTTCGTGATCGTAATTGCAATTAAATTATTGTAATTAATAAACAAAAAAATCAGAGAGAGAGTGTAAGATTGAGCGATGGCATGTTTCTGGCGCTGGTGAGTTGGGCAGTTTCGTAATTGAGTAATTAAAATCTTAAGCATGGCGTGGCCAGCCAAGGATGTACCCACAGGATTATTCTATGCCATACCTCAGCCTTTTTTCTATGGGATTTATGAAAATGGGCCTCCTTATCTGGTGACGAGGCGGAATTTGATTGGATGGCTGGGATTTTCTGGGCTTACGTGGCATACCTTTTATGGGTTAGCGGTTCTTCAGATTTTCACGTGTATCAAGGGAAGAGGTGGCCTTTTGGATGCGTCCTAAAGATCAATGATTCCAACCTTTTTGGTGTCTTCCGCATTACACCTGTGGCACTCAACCATTCTACGTTTCCCTTACTGTGTTCAGTGACTCCTGATTGTCAATTCAAAATCTTCTCTTATTTGCAATGTTGCCGTACTATCCTTCTTAATTATATATTACCCCCAAGCCCTTGTATCTTTGAATTCTTTTATGCTGAACTTGGTGGAGAATCGGGATTTAATGTGTTTAAATATATGCATAGTTTGTGGAATACAAGCATATAAGTTGTTTAGTTTTCGTCTACTTGATTTAATAGAATCAATGTATTGTAACCATAATTTGTAAAATAATCAAAATTAAAGGAATATCATCAGTTTACATCAATTAGAGAAAACTTTTTAATTGAACGCGTGTCAATTAAAATGCCGACCAAGAGTGACGTCCAAGCTTATACGATATGCAATAGATGCAGGTAAGTTGATATTTAGAACCTGAATCAGGTTAAAAATTTTATAGTAGTTTGGTTCGACAGAAGCTAGTAATTCAGTGTAGATAATTTCCCTTGAACTTCTTTCATTAAATTTAATTTGGTTTCTAAAAACAAAGACGCATCACCGACCATAATTCCACATGAAGAAGATAGCTCCGTGAATTTCAACATTGAGTGAAATTGAGGTCTTAAGTCATCATTTTGCCTGTACATAGATATAAATAGTGGGAGTTGTTGAGCTGCTTCATCATCCATTTTATTTATTTAGTATTTTTTTTTGTAATTTCTTCCATTTTCTTAATTCCACATAAATAATTTTATTGAAACATTAAAAACGAAATTAGAGTAAAATAGTATGAAAAAAAAATTTCCAAAACATTAAAGACAAAAATAAAGTGTTTGCAGAAAGAAATACTACAATAGTTGATTTTTATTTTTTCTTTTATGTTGGCAAGTAGTATGATAATAACAAAATTTACTTCTAATATCCTTATAGAGAATTGTTGGAACGAATGCTGCACCTTTTTGTTTGCAATTCAGAGTCGCATGTCCTTTTCTGTATTAAGATATTTAGAAAAATATCCGATTGTATCTTCCAAGACGAAATTTAGCCAGATTTGAAAAGATACTTATTTATTTTACATGTTTCGTAAATATCCTTTAGCAATGATATTGAAACTCACTTTATCCGCAGTTACGTTTTTCAAATTTTGTCTCTAGTTTCTGACTTGCTATGCTTCTACGGTGGAAATAAGTGAGTAGATTTGGTCTGATGTAGAGAAACTAGGATAGCATATATGAGGTTCTAATTTTAATTTTATTATAATTAATATAATTTCATAAGTATAAAAATAAGAAACAAATTTGATTTTTGTCTAAATAATTCTAATTTGTATTTCCAACAAATAGCATAGGTAAAATTTTTTTTATAAAAAGTCTTAGCCTATGTTAGGTGTGGAAGTAAGCCAAACTACTCATTGGAAGGTTTCAGTTTAGTCTACATTACCCTAATTTTATCTAGCCTATTTAATGAGTAAGTTAGGCTTTGACTTTTTAAAAGTTTTTTAGCTAATAGATTGATCTACTTATATTATTATTTTAAAAATATAATGATAACATAAACTTTTTAATCTATTTAAAAAATACATTTTGATTTAGTTAATAAGCCTTTTAGCTAATTTAAAAACATTTTATAACATATTTAGAAGTTCTTTAACTTATTTAAAAGTAAATATTTAGTTTTTATTTTTAAATACAAAATCAAATAGGCCTCTAAATAGACTATAGATCAAGTTAGATTAGACTTTTAAGAAGGCCATGAAAAAAACTTATGTCAAGTAACATGTTCATGCTTAAGTTATCTTTTGAGAATACAAGTCATACCTATTTAAATCAAATCCTAGCCTAATCTACTTTCATCCCTAGTCTATGTTAATTAATTACTGACATAGATTTTTTCATGATTTTAACTTGACAATTTTTAAAAATCTAACATGATTTAAAGTCTATTTAGAAGTTATGTAAAGTAAAAAAGCATATTTTTAAATATGATGAAAAGGTACCCAAGTAGGGCAATAAATATTTTTTTAATAGACCAAAATGTTTATATTATCATTAGATTTTTTAAATAATAAAAATTTTATAATATAAATTGACCAACACAATAGGCCTAATAGGCTTTTTATAGTATGTAGCGTGGCCTTTTTAACTAAAAATATTTTTGAAAAAACATTAACCTAATTTATTTATCAAATGGACTAAGGCAAACTAAATCTAATGGAGGCTAAGTTAAAAGTCCCTGAAAAGTCACTAGCCTATTCTTCCCCTTAATTTCAGCCATAAACTTCAATAATTTTCTTACATTTTTTTTTTCTTATAGAAATTATAAAACAACGATGTTGTAGTTTTATGGAGCTTATACATACAATTTTCCATTTTAATCCTTATTCATATTATTTTCTATCTATAGTTCTCATTATTATTATTTACATGACTCTAACTTAATTTTACCTATAGGGAACAATTAGTTTTTCGAATTAAGCTATAACTGAATACTTGCAATGTCTGAAAAAATAACTTTTTAAACTCCATTGAAAATTATTTGAAGCAGCCACTCATGTGATAGAGTGATAGTTGATATTTGGCAGTACCTTATCATCACAAGCGGGGGTGACTTGGAATCCCCACAGCCATTGAAGTTGGATAAACGCATGGCTGAGGAATGTACGACTATACAAGGTAGAAAATTCATCAAAACATGTGACTCTACATACGGTTACATGCACCGATTTGTTGAGCTTCACGTTATCATAATATTATCCTTAACTCATATAAGCTTTTCAATGAGTGGATTGCATTAGCCACAGCTTGGCACAATCTCCGACATTCTGGACTCTCGACGTTTTCATTTAGTTAGTGGAATATTATCTCTATACTAACAGTACATAAGAATCAACATCTCTAGAAACCCACCTAGTATAAAATTCAATTTCATTCCAAACACCAAATATATATTGTCGATAATATTAATTATCTCTATATCAACTATTATATTTGTACGGTTTTGAAATCGCAAAAACCAAATATTTTGGTGATACTAATTTCAATTAATTCCAAACTAAAAAAAAAAATTCTTTATAATAAGATATATGTATGTATATATATATTGTCTGGAAATCTCACAGGACTTGTTCGCTGCAGCGAATATACATATATACAGACCCAGAGTAAGAAGAAACCTATTGTTTTGAAATTAAAAATGACCTTACAAGGTTTACATGAGTCACCACTTGTAGCACGATGTCACTGTCTTATACAGGCGAGTTGATCAACAAAACAGATACTTACAAGAAAACCTCATATTTGGGGGACCATATAAAATTTTGGATAAATTTTCACTGTTGGAGAAGAACAAATAGCAAGTTGGAGTTTGGACATTATAGCAGAGCATGCACCTGCCTCTATTTTATTTTAGTAGTTTTTAGCTTTTGGGTCAGAGAGGATATTTGTGTTTATGGTCATGGGGTCAGGGGATGTAAGTTACAACAAACGTGAGCTTGAAAACCCTATTATGAGCTTGAGACGGCCAGAAGACAGTGACAAAGGTCCTTTTTGTTTTTTTAATCGCAGTTTTTGGGTCTTTCGGTTGTTCCATTGGGCACCAAGTTGGTTTTGTGTTGGGCTATGCACAGACCCAGACAATTTCCACTCTTTATATCTCTGCATTCTGTACATTTTGGGCTTTGGGCTTCATTTGGGATTAATGAATGATGAAAGTTGTTTCTACGTTAAATTGAACACTTTTATTCAGACAAAAAATTCTATTGATTTAGACAAAAAGTATGAAAACATTACTATTGATCTGACCAAAAAAGTTTAATTTGGATCACGAGTTCACGACCCAAAAAATGTTATGTTGACAAAAACGTTTTTCCTTAGATATCCTATGGCTATCAATACTCTTTTCTCCTTAATGCTTATGATCAAATCTTTGATTTCCTATATTTTTATAGATTAGATTAGTGGGATATATAACACACTTTCAATCATAAATAATTGAAAGGTATGAATACATTTGAATTTTATAAGGGTACTAAAAAAACCTCGATTAAAGAGATTATTATTGAAAAAAAAGGGGGCTGAATTTTACTATATTTTTAAATAAAGGTAATGGTTCAATTATATCACTGGTAATAAAGCAAGCTTATATAATTTCCTTCACTGAACAGAGTAGATGATTAATTACATCACCCATTTTTGAAATCTTTTTTTCAAGTTAACTAGTGTTTCAAAATTGATTGAACTTCATTTAAATTTTAGTACTTATATTTTTCTGTTCATGTTATTTTAACTCAATATATCATACTAAAAGAAAAAACAAGTGTTAAATTACTTTAATTAACAAGAACTATAATATCGAGACTTAATTATTAGTAACAATCTTCAATCTGAGCGATCGAGCCTCTTCATTCAATTAGAATGTTGACAATGTTGTTCATAGTTTATTATATATATATATATATATATAAAGAAGAAAGTTATGTAATGAGATTATGACTAATTGAGGATAAAGAATTTATTGACACTATTAAGAAAGCTGTCAAACTATCATCTATAGGATTCAATTAAGAAAACCTTTTGTTACATTACTAATATCTAATATAATGAGTATGCATCACATATGTGAAATTAAACTTGAGATCTATTTGCAATTGACATTGATTACTAAAGGTAAAACATTTGACCCCATATCAGTTACGTTATATTAATTCGTTAGTGATTGTTGTTTAATGTTTGTTTTGAATATTTATATTTGTATATAGGAGTGATACTCTCATATAAAGATTCGAGATGTTGCATTTTGTCGAGATTAAAAATTTGTTTGAGTATTGAAAAATCTTCAAAGGTTTTTGTTGAAATGCATTTTATAAATTTAAAATTTACAGGTTAATTCAATAATCTATTTTTGCTAAATGAACTAGATTATAAAAAGAACAAAATCACCCTTAAGCACAATATATAAATGTTATGAATAAGATTTAATTTATGTCTCTCACATTTAGATGAAATTTCAATTTATCCCCAAAAATTTGTTTGTTATATTACTTTCAAAATATAATTGATATTCAAATTATGAATGAAAACTTGACATTTTATATTTTATTGTGGTTGCTTAATATGATAATATATGATATTTTATATTTTTTTTATAATTTTTTAAAATGGTTGTTTGACCATTACATCAATTTTTTCCATTTATAATTTGAATTTCATCTATTGAAAGAGCAAGATTTTTTAAAATGTAAAAAACTTAAATAGAACCCAAAAAAATGCGGACGTTCATTAAATTAGAATATTGATAAAATACGAGGAATATAAATAAGTTATATCCTAATAATTATCCTTTTATTCATAGATAAACAACAATAAATATACAAAAATGTTGTCAATTGCATATCAAGTGGAGTTCCTGATTCTTATTTTTCTTTTTGCTGAATAACTTTGATAATATAAAAAAATATCTCCATATAAAAAATATTATCATATCAATCACATTTATATTAAAAAATTGTTTTGGTTGTAAGTTACAATGAAATTGTAGTTGTTTTGTTAGTTGCTAGAAGAATTGCACAATTGACTTTTACAAGATCACTTTTTTTTTAAGTGTCTGTTAGCTCCTTTCTATTTTAAAATTGTAGTAAAATGAATATATATATGAGTTTAATTTTAATATATTTTTAATGTAAAATTTTTATATTATTATCTAATCATATTTTGTCACATTAGTAAATAAGGTCAGTTTTCTTTCTATTACTTTAAAAGTCTTGTAAAAGAAATAATTTAATTAGATGATAGAATAATACTTTTTTACATTATTAGTATATACAAATTGAATCTCACACACACACATACATATATACATATATATATATATATATATAATCATATTATGTCACATTAGTAAATAAAGTCAGTTCTCTTTCTACTACTTTAAAGGTCTTGTAAAAGAAATAATTTAATTAGATGACAGAGTAATATTTTTTTACATTATTAGTATATATAAATTGAATCTCTCTCTCTCTCTCTCTCACACACACACACACACATATATATGCTTAGCCAAGCACATTAATTATTAATTATTAATAATTAATAATTTTTATACGTACTATAGAGTAACATTCAAACAAATTATCAAAAAAAAAAAAAAAAGTAACATTCAAACCGTGGAGCAGCACGGGTATAGTGCTAGTAGCATAACATGACTCAATCTCAATGCACAAAACACATAACACAAACCCAGACCCCCCAATAAAATAAAATAAAATAACACACACCAAACAATAAACCCTTGTCTCTTGCAATCGCTCACTACAACGCAAAGACCTAAAGCTCTAACGCCACCGCCCCCCGCCATGGCCACCGCCGAACCAATCCAGAACGGCACATCCAACGCCTCGCACCCTCTCCCATCGGGGAATGCCTCAGCCGCCGAACCATCTTCCACCACCACCGTCACAACCGCAGCAGCAGCCGCCACCACTCAATCTACCGCCATAGACGACGCAAACCCCGCAACTGACGAGCCCGAATCCGAGGCGGCTCCGGCGCTCGAGTCGGCGCCAACAGGCGCCGCTGCCACTACTCCGCCGGAGAAGCGGTGGCCGGGATGGCCCGGCCAGTGCGTGTTCCGGCTCATCGTGCCGGTGTTGAAGGTGGGGAGCATTATTGGGCGGAAGGGCGAGCTCATCAAGAAGACGTGCGAAGAGACTCGAGCTCGCATTCGCGTCCTCGATGGCGCCATCGGCACTACCGATCGAATCGTGAGTCTTTCTCTACATACATATCTTTCTTTTTCTAGGGTTTTGGTTCTTGTCTGACATTTTCTATTTATGGAATGATCGCGCTGAAAAAACGATGCATAAAATAAAATTCGAAGTTTAATTGTTCCTTCCTTGCTTCAATTAGGATTCGATTTATATTACTTATAAAGGTTATTTATTTATTTATTTTTCTTGGTTTTGGTACTTTTGAGGTGTGAGAGGTTACAAGTGTTGGCATGCGTTACTCGTTATTAATAAGTGTGTATGTTATCACTGGTGTTGTAATTTTGTTTCACTGTTTGCTTTTGTTGTTCAACTTCAATTTTATATCATGACTCCATTACTATCCGGTCCCCTTTTTTTAGCTATTGAAATGGGATGAATAAGATTAATTTTCATTCAACGTTTTATATTGTATAGGCATTATTTATGAAGTAGGTTCTCTGTAGGATTTACAGTTGTTATCATCTCATTGTATACCATCGCCATGTGATTGAATTGTAAGTGAGGATCTCCTACAGTTAGTGGTAGTACGTTGTATGCCACAATTTATGTTGAGTTTCAATATGATCTATAGCATACAAGTTTCAAAGTATGTGGGTAATTGCCAAAGTGAATGGAAGTTAACTCCTTGATTTAGTTGCTTTCTATACTGTTCAAATAATTTTTGTATTCACACTACCGTCTTCTCAAAAAGTTTTTGCGTAGATGAGGATATTCTATAATTTTGTATCTGTTTCTCGTTTTGTCCTGAATGTTGGTGCAGGTACTTATATCAGGGAAGGAAGACCCAGAGGCACCACTTTCTCCTGCAATGGATGCTGTAATAAGGGTTTTTAAACGTGTCTCGGGGATATCTGAAACAGACGGCGAGAACAAAGCATCGGGAGCTTCTGGGGTTACAGTTTTTTCTATCCGTTTATTGGTGGCATCGACACAGGCCATCAATTTGATTGGAAAGCAGGGCTCGTTAATCAAATCGATACAGGAAAATACTGGAGCTTCTGTTAGAGTATTGTCAGGAGGTATGCTTCCTGTCGTTTTTATCCAGTTGTGCATAATGCATATGTGCTGTTCCCTCTATTTCTAGATGGCAACTAATGATTTTGTGTATTCCTTCAATCCTTCTCATATTGGCTAATTTATTAAAATGTGCTGGATTGTGCATTCAATCACATTTGTATTATGCAATGCTGTATTTTGAGCCTAATTTTCTTGCAAAATCGTATTTGACTTTTTGTCCTCGTTTTTGTGTACCTAATGAGAATGATCTTTATGATTTTTACCTTTTGTTCAATGATGGAAGTGATTTTGATGCCAAAGAATTGTCGTTGTAGATGAGGTGCCGTTTTATGCTGCTGCTGATGAGAGGATTGTAGAAATGCAAGGAGAAGCACTGAAGGTGCTCAAGGCCCTGGAAGCAGTAGTGGCGCACCTGAGGAAATTTTTGGTTGATCAAAGTGTTCTTCCTCTATTTGAGAAAACTGTAAGTTTGATATTTATTAGATTCAAATTAGGCTTAAAAGTTGATACCAGTGAATATTCTTCATGTTGGACTGCTGTTTTGTTTCACATGAAAGCTGTTGTTTTGTCCTGATATGTGTTGTATCTTACACTAAGATATGCAAATCTTTTGTTTTGTTCAAGTACAATGCAACAATCACCCAAGACCGTCAGGCAGATACCTGGGCTGACAAGCCATCATTGCATAGTGCGTCACAGCCAAGCATTGTTGCTGATGTTCCTCTTCCAACAAAAAGGGATTCTCTCTTTGTTGAGCGTGAAAGTCAATTGGATTCATTACTCCCTACCTCCTCAGTGTCACTATATGGGCAAGATACTTCACTTTCTGGTCTTCGTTCTTCAGCTCTTGGTTCTTCAGCTCTTAGTCGTGCTGGTGCTCCCATTGTTACTACGGTTAGCAATTTTAAGGATCCATATTTTCATTCGTGTACTATTTGATATGAAAACTCCTGTTGGAAATATCACTATTATAATTGGTTTACTGTTATATTGTTTACCAATTATTGGGAAAATATATGTATCATAATTATATACTAAGTGTTTATAAAGTAAGGTATTTTTTATAAAAATTACTACATGTATCTGAATTATAAATTCCAAGGTGACATTAACTTGTGACTTCTCTTACACCTATTACACCTGTAATGATCTAGCTGTAGTCCAAGTTTTTAAAGTGGGTCATATACCCTATGATGTATGTCAATTTCTTTTACTATGACAAGTGTGAACTTAAGATATATCCCCTTTGCAATTCTAACATGTTTGCTTATACCTAGTCTTAATGATAACTCTCACCTTTCTTCTTTACTGTTTGCACTTATCAGGTAATACAAACAATGCAAATACCACTGTCCTATGCAGAGGACATCATTGGTATACAAGGGACTAATATTGATTACATTCGCCGTACTAGTGGAGCCATATTGACTGTGCAGGAGAGCAGGGTGCCTGATGAAATCATTGTGGAAATAAAAGGCACCTCATCTCAGGTTCAGTTGGCACAGCAATTAATTCAGGTAGGAGGCTTGGGCCTAAAAAGAAAGTTACATTTTTCTGGTCCCATTACTTTATGATGATGAGATATGCTTAGGCATGTGTATTTTTGAATAGGTATATGGTTTTTTTTTGCAAGTATTGATGCATAAAGAGGTTTTCTCTTGACATAATTATTGCCCAGATTCTCATTTCTATAGACATTATTGTTTCACTCGTTAGAATGCTTTAGATACATGCTACTAGTTGATATCTCCATTCCTAACACTAAAAAGTTTAAATCTATCAAAACGTGATTTCATCTGTCTAGCATAATTGTCTATTCTGTTCTTTATATATTAGTAGGAGAGGAAGTCAGATAAAACAAATGTTAGTTTTAAATTTTCATAAATACTATGTAAACAGAACATTATTAAGTGGGCATCATCTCAAGTAGTCAAACCAAATGCCCATTATTGGATTTATACAGTAAACCTGTCCTTCAGACCTTCCTTTTCCTCTGGCTCATAGGATTGGACTCACTTTTCAAAGATAAGATTTATTTGTCTAGGGAATGTAGTCGTTCACTGGATGCAAGTTTAAACAAAAGATATGAGAATTTCATCTTGTATAGCAAGGAAGTTAATTACATGTACTTTCATGTCATCAAGCACAAAATCTTATTGTATCCCTGATCCCTGCTCCCTGCTCCCTGCTCCCTGCTAAGTACTGTTTTACTGATCATTTTGGGAATAAAGGTTTGGCGTGATTAAAACTCTGATTCATTTCTTGTCTTTCTTTCATGCATATGTTGCATAGTTGTTCTACTGGCATGCTTACTTTTGATATGGCACTTCCACCTCATTATGGATTCATTCTGGAAGCTTGAGTTTTGCTTCTGCTGATAGAAATATCTTCCTTTCTGTAACAGGAAGTTATAACTAGTCACAAAGAACCTGCCGCTAGTGGTTACAGCAGGTTAGATGCAGGTCTGAGGTCTTCTTACTCTCAATTGGGCAGTTCATCATACTCCTCATCTTCATTGTCCTCACAACCCTATAGCGGGTATGGATCTTCCGGTTTAGGAGGCTACAGTTCTTTCAGACTTTAATATGACCTCTCTGGGTTCAAGAGGACTCTGTTTAGAGCTAGTTTGTTCTAATTGATCTGATCGGAGATAATTAATGCTAGAATGTTACGAAGCCACCAAAACACGTTTTTATTCTATCTGATATCATGTAATGGGGTGATTTTCGACGTGGCTAAGAGTTGGGTAATGCCATACAAAATGTAATGCAATATTATTCAATTTCATGATTTTTAGTTTGTAGTGTATATGAGCATTGATTTAGGTGTGAAACTATATTTTAAGTTGACGTTATTTTAGGTTTGCGCTACCAACTGCTTATTACCATCGCTATTTAAATTTGGCCTCTAATTATTGACATGTGTTCTTGCCCGTTCGTATCACCATTGTTGTTTAAATTTTGGCGCCTAGTTATTGACATAAGTACTTGCCCATTCTAATCCTCACCGGTACGGGTGGCGCATTAATGCGTAGGTTGATAAGGCAATATGTTAAGCTTTGTTCCTTGGTTTCTATTCACTACAAAATATCCCTCCTGTGAGCAATCCAGTCTCATGAAATGCAACTTAAGGAACAGTTAAGTAGTATTTAGCTAATTATAGAACGACTATCTATTGTGATTGCATCTCTATTTAAAATTTTATGACACCAAAAATACTCAGCGTCCAGCTTTTGGTCTACAATAAATTGCCATGATCCTTATAGTCTATTGCCTCTGTATTGCACTAAGACTGGTTGCGTGCTCATTGCTAATACCCCTCGCCAGAACAGTTGTCAGAGCGAGTCGCTTATGGCTGAAGTAATTAATTAAAAAAAAATAGGGATGATTCAGTATTGTTTTTCTCCTCTGTCACTTCACTTGGGCCTTGAAGATACCGCATTTAGCGACATCTTTGAATTTTTTTGGGTCCGAAACGACCTCATCTTTGAAATACCAAAAAAACCACGACCAGTGACCAAAAATTAAAAAAAAAAAAAAGAAATAAAAAGAAGAAAGAGTTATGATATCTTGTTCTTATAATATATAGGACATTGTGTTAATTTTCATCCTATCAATAGTTTGATGGAATGTGTACTTCATTGGCCTATTGGATGTAAGTTGGCACGATGGAACTTATGAATACAAAAAATGAAACGACCACATCTTCGCAGCAATTCTACAAAGGACGGAGACGTATATATACGCGCGACATAACTCTTGTAAGTATGAGAAGTATGATATAGAGCACAAGACAAGACAAGACATTTGGTTTGTGAAGACAAGAGAGGCAGCTTATCCTTAATCTTCGACACAAGGCAGGCCAGCAGGCCGGCAGAGTTTGCAGCAGCAATGCCGACGTTGAACCTCTTCACAAATGTGCCGGTGGACGCTGTTGTTGCTTCCGACATTCTCAGGGACGCCACCAAAGCTGTTGCTAAAATCATCGGAAAACCAGAATCCGTTAAGCCCATTTCCTCTCTTCCCCTTCCTTTTACCCTTTTCTCATTCAAGCTGTTCGTTTTCTTTCCATGCTGTGCATTGATTTTGACCACCTCTTGTTTGATGAAATTACTCTCTCAATACCATCATCGTTTTCTCTAACCCCTTGAGCCTAATTCCATGAGCTACTGTTTGTTTTTCAGTATGTAATGATTTTGTTGAATGGAGGAGTGCCCATTGCATTTGGTGGCACTGAAGAGCCTGCTGCTTATGGTGAACTCATCTCAATTGGGGGCCTTGGCCCTGCTGTCAATGGAAAACTCAGTTCCACAATTGCTGACATCCTTCAAACGAAGCTGTTCATTGATAGCTCCCGCTTCTATATCAAGTTTTATGATGTTCAGGTGAATTGATTCCCTCTTTTTTTCTGGATGATTCCTCAAGAAAGATTGCAAAATCAATGCTTTTTTTTACTGCATATCCACACTGCTAAGCTTGTTTCATGTACTCTTAGTTTGTGTGAGACCTTGTCGTTATTTTGTACATTCTAACTCCTCTAGTTCACTGCCATAACTTATGTATGTTGAAATGGCTTGGTTCTTTTAACTTATGATGATGCCTTACTTTTCTCATAAAGTCATAATGATAGTTATTTAAGTAGAGATTGATTTCTAAATGTTGTTAAGCAATACTATGTCTGCAAGAACATATGTTTGCTAACCGATTATGTGGCCCCTTATTTCCCCTATTGTTCTTCGCATAAAGGAGTGCAACTCTGCAACATGATTTTTGTTTTTCAATTCTTAGAATTTGCTGAAGCTTATTTATAATGGTTATCATGGCGGTTGTGTCAACAATACCTATTCAAATAGCTAGCTGCCATTTCATGAGATAAATGCCATAGTTACTGCTTTTTGTAATCTATGTTTAGTACTTACATTCTAGATCTAATTTTATTTGTTTTTCCGGTGCAGCGCTCGTTCTTTGGGTTCAACGGCTCAACCTTTTGATCAGACTTTCTTTCTAGTCATAGACTTGCGGAGTTTCTCATAGACAAAATCTGGCTAACTGCCAATTCTGTGGATTGTTACAAATCTGTATGCATGATTGTAGTTAAAGGATAGAAGTGACATAGCAAAATGGGAAAACGTGTCCTTTATGTCCCTCATTTTGATCTTTTAGAAATGCATGCCTCAAGTTTAAACCACGCGAGGGTGTTTTGGATTTGAAAAGAAAATGGAGTTGACTTGAGCACAGTACGATTTAGTGTAGTTCTGCGGCCTCTAACATGCTCATTGGATCAAATGTTACCAACACAAGGGCATATCAGCATTCACTATCTTTTTTATCAAACAAAGAGAGCGACGGAGAGAATCTCTTTACATAAAATAGCTTGGTGTTTCAGTTGGCTTGCAACTACTTAAATGACAAGATGGTGGTTGCTTGTTAAGGTTTAGAATAATAGAATAATTTCTTTGCAAAAGCAAACCGTTTGGCATTTTACCACCAAGGATAAACAAAGGGATAGGCGATATTCACTATATTAAAAGTAAAAACTTGTCTTTTACACCCAAGAATTGTGTTATTTAAACACCTAAACATTTTCCATAGGCACACCCACTTTTGTTCAGCCAATTAACCAAGCTGAGGATCCAGATTGTACATTCCAGCGTGTGCATATTCTCAAATCGCATTTTATAGCCATATCGGTGCTTCTTGTTCATGAACTACCCAGTCAATATGCAAAAGACAAAAAAAAATCCTATAAAGACATCAGCAACAGTTAGCAAAAGATCCATTTCACTCTCACAGCATCACTTACACACCAAATTGATTGATTATAATTGATTGCAGCATTTGATAACTGATACTCATCAAAGTGAAAACGGAGAAAAAAAAAATAAACTACTAGATTTATATTTCGTAACATGACCTCTAAAGCCAATTAAAAAAAGGATCAACAATGATTTTATTCTATCACAACGATAAAACTGTTTGAATTCCCATTGTCAGAATACGGTAAAAATTCAATATTTGCACTGAAAATCAGGGCAAAGGTATACATCTTTTGACAGATTAGTGCAACACAAGTATGCATCTTTTGCCAGAACATGGAAACAAAGGGCCGCAGCTACATCTGAAATCCTCCATTTAGTAATTCGTGTTTCGTTGGTGGTTCATTAAACTAAGAATAATCATCAAATCACCACCCATATTTCGCTTGTGTTTCAGATTTTGTAAGCATGCCCTTTGCACGCCGCTCAGCAAGTTTCATTTCATTTTGTTTCATGTCAAAGTACAACGAACCAATTTGATGCTTCCTCTTGTGCAGCTTTGAAGGCTTCCCCTTTGCCGAAACAGGCTACAAGAGAAAAATTAATAAATACAAAATACTGATGGAAACATACTTTGTGAGGAGTAGTAGAAAGAAACATTACAAGACTTGTACAATTTCTAGTAAGTGCTCATTTGAATCTGGTTGAGCCAAGACGTCAAGCTGTCAAGATAAATTAAACCTCTTTTTTGGTCACCATTATCATTATCTATGTTTTTCATGAGCCTATGGCTACAAAAATGGCACATATGGATTAAACCCTTTTGGCTTCCTTCAATAAATCATGTATCATGTATCATGTATTAAAAACAAATAGAGGATAACAAAGTGAGTGATGTTCCTCCAAGAAAATGAGCAATTTTCTCTCATTTTCTGGTCAACAGAAGACAAAGAAAAAGGTACCAGAAGTTAAGTGATATGCCAACATGCACTGAGTTATACTATAATGTGATTAATTGCTATAATGACAAAGTCCATGGTCCTACCAATATAGAATCAAATATAATTAAAATTACTAATTTAGTATATTTTATAATTTTTAGTAATTTTTCATAGGGATAGTTACGGTAGATTATGGACTCCCAATAATTCCTACAGAAAAATACAATAATATTGTTCCATAATTCCATTGACTGGCATAAGAAAACAGACTAAGCCTACGAATGTCTAAAATATTTTTATATCTTTATTGTTGTTACATACACATCCAAATGATGACAATGTGTTGGGTCCAACGCTTCATTTTATGTTTTCTTACTCCCATAAGAGAATGGTGTGGGAAATCAAATGTAACAGTAGCCATATTTCTTCTAAAATGTATTGACAATAGATTTCAAGATTGCTATATTGACTCAGACAGAACAATTAATATTCCATTTGTTTTTGTCACTTGCCCTAGTGGCTAGGACCCTAGGTCAGAGATGCCAGAACATAAAACTGCATGCACCACTCAGCTTCCTAGTAGGTGTCAACTCAATGAATGTATTATGCACAGCTTCCTCTAAGCTGCCTGCTTGGCCATAGTGTTTCTCACCAGCCTAATGCAATAAATCAGCATTCTATGTTCCAAAAGTTCTAAGGTCCACCCTTCTTTCAATCACCTAAATACATATCCACTAAACTGAGCCAAAATGTAGTACCCAACACTCCCATGTTTCGAGGAACAACTAAAGAGCCAAAAGTAGTCACTGCCAAATCACAACAATCAAACAACGGCCCTGTCTATTCTAAAATTTATTAACTAAGAACTTCCTCTGCTGCTCACAAATATGGATGACACAAGGTTTAAGGACTTCTGCCCTGTGTCCCTGACCACTGCATCAGGACCAGTGTAAGTCTCATGTGGTTTGTCTTTATATATCATCCAGCACACAATATCCATTGCACTTCTACAATGCTGAAATCCAGATAATGAAAAACCAAACACAAATCTTCTTCAAGTATAGCTATTTCAGCTATCGCAGAAGGTATCGTTTATGCTGGCATAGCAGTGTTATTTTCTATTTTATTTATAAGTTTTATTTTCTTTTGATTCATATTATTTTAGATGGCTACAGTTAATTCTAAGATTTAGCCATTCAGTATTTAACTTATTCAGGTTCCAGTGCTGTACAAAAAGGCTTCATGGGTTTAACAAGGACGAGTTCAGATTTTTCTCAATAAAATAAGTGTTTTCTTTTTAATTCCCTGATTGTTAACCAAAAGACCAGCCCTCTATTGACGCTTTACCAGATCACCTAGTCCACTATATTCTTCTTTGGTGAAGTACTCTTTCTCGAGTGCTACAGATTTAACCTTACACTGGTTGAACATATTTTCAGTAGGAGCCGGATTTGATGAGGCTCAAATAATATTTCGAGCATTACTATGTTTATTCAAAATTTCCAACTCAACCAAGACTCGAAACATTTGCAACATACTAAGTGAATACTGAATCCTTGCCTTACTAGTTACTGCCAAGTACCAACTAAATCCTAACACAAAAAGTGGTAGCCGAATAGTAGTTAACAATGAAATTTCATTCAATCTAGTCTCACAGAAACCACAATAAATATACTCATCAACAAAAGATGCCATAACTTGAGAAAGCAGTGAAACCACAAGCAAACAATGGTACCTGATAGGAGGGTCCAAAAGCTATCCCAGTGAGCTTGACCTGATCCTCTCTCGGCCGGTTCTTGATCAACTCATCTTGCTTCACCTCAATGATTTCTGATGGAATCTCATTCCTCCCCCTCTTCTTCGGAAACACCACCGCACTCTCACCAGCCCCAGAAGACTCTGACACCGCCGTTGCCACCGCAGAACCATCACCCCAATTATTCCCATACTGTCCGTAATCACCATAGCCACCATAACCTGCATAAGCAGCACCCTCACCATTTCCATAACTACCAGTGCCAGAAACCCCACGCTCTTGCTGAAAATCCTCACTCTGATCAAAACCTGAGCCATAACTGCCATAACTACCATAAATACCACCACCATCAGCAAAATACCCTGACCCTGCATTCTGGTCACTCCCATATTGATAACCACTGAAACCCTCATAATTCACATAACCCCCTGCATTCTGATCAACCGCAACACCGCCCCCAGAGCCATCACTGGAATCGGATGATGGACCTGGTTCCGGTGCCGGAGCCGCCTCCGTCTCTATGATGGATCTCCGGCCCGAACCGGAACTCGATTGGACGCCGAGGATGGCGGCGTTGCGTGGCGCCGGGATGCTGGACAAGAACGTCTTCACGGACGGAGCTTGAATCGAAGACTCCATTTTTCTCCTTCGGTTCCGTTGTTCTTCTTCTTCGTCGTCGTCGTCATCGTCTTCGTTGGGTTCGGTAGGGTTAGGGATGGGGAAAATTGGAGGCTTGAATTGAACAACTTTCTTTTGTGGTGGTTGTTGTTGTTGGATTTGGGATTTAGGCTTTGGGAGGGAAGAGAAAATGGAACCGCTGGTTTCGCTGAATTTGGATGAAGACGGCGCAGGTGCGTCGGCGTCGTCGTCGTCGTCATCGATTGAGGAGATGGAAGGTTGTTTGGGTTGAGGAATGGATTGAAACAGCGAAGAAGAAGAGGAAGAAGATTTGGGTAGGGGAAGAGAGGAGAAGAGAGAGGAGGTGCTGCTGCTGCTGCTGAAAGACGACGTCGTTTTGGAGGGAACGGGTGAGAAAGCTTCTTCTTGTTGTTGTTCTTCTTCTTCGTCTGAAGAAGCGTAGTTTGCTAGCAGAGAATCCATTGCCGCCAGCAAGATTGGGTTACCGAATAGCAACCTCAAAAAAAAAAAATACAAAAAAACCAAAGATTCTGTTATGTTGTTATGCTCGTTGATGATGATCGATTGCACCAGCCCCAACCCTAACCCTTAACATTCACGCACATTAATTGTATAGTCGATTTATTTATTTATTTATTTTCAAATCAATGTGTATATATATAGTAGCAAATCACTGTATTTCATTTTGTGTTTTGATACCTGGAGGGCCTAGGCCCAAAAGAAAGAAAAAAAACTAATCTATCCCTAGTCCATTTTGAATATATTTGTGCTCTTGTTTGAAATACACTTGGTAAAGACTACATGTATTTTTTTTTTTTTGGGGTCCAGACATGTTGCTTTGATCCAAACTATAAACTTACGAGTTTTAAAAATTAGATCAAACATACAATAAGGCCAATTGATTTGTCATTGGAATGGGAAAAACACAAATTTCAATGAAAGACATGATGATCTTCAAAGCAATTTTTATGAAAAGAAGTCATACATTACTTTTTGATGAACATGTGTTCCGCCTGATCTAAACATATATTATTCTTCCATCGAAGAATGGGGTTAGAGCAAATCATTTTCTCCGAGTTGGAAATATTAATGGGACTCTTAAAAGATATTTTGATGCTCAAGCCAGACTTTTCATGTATAATGGTAGTGTGTTTAAAATATAATCATATTTCATGATGTATAAAACCTTCACATGATAATGAGAGAGAATTTAGAAAGGATAACGATCAATCTATGTGACCTTAGGTCGAGCTCGCTGACATTGGATCCAATTATATAGAATATAGAGCTTTTAGACTGAGCAATAAGACCTATATATTTAGTCCAGTACATCACCTCCAAACTTAGTTATAATTTGACGATTATGTCATTCTCTTACATTTCAAGCCTATGGTGGTTCATTTTTTTAATGCAACCTCATATTTGTGGAGTTGAAGATTGTGGGTTGTCATCCAACAACTAATTACACCTATTTAGCCCTCACATCACATTCTAATCTGCATGATCAGGCAATTGGATTCCTCAACCATGGATTGACTTACAATCAAAACTTACTTACCATTAAAAAGAAGACATGTCTTTTCTTTGTACATGCTCAACAATACTTATGTATGATTAGGCAAAAACCCTAGTAGGGCGATTGTAAAATTCTCTCTCAACACTATTATTTAGTTAAAATTTTAAGCTTTTCACTTAGGAATATTTCAAACTTTTTATGAGCATATTGAAGTCCTTTTTTATAAGAGTGCCGAGCTCATTTTCTTTAGTATGTGAATTCATTCAATAAAAAACGTTAAGTTTATGTCTTGAGATTGTTTCCTTGATTGTGCTTATAATTTCCAACCTCGTTACTTTTGAGTTTTAGAAACATATTAGGATTTTTTTTATAATGTTTTCTTCCCATACCCATTTCTTGGGTTAGAGATACCGAGCTCTTCATTATTCCAAGCACATGTTCATGACTTGTTGTCCAAAGTGCATTCTTATAAGTAGATATAAGAGCTCACCCTCATGCTTTGACCTAATACTTTGGACTCAACCTAGAGAAAGATCCAATCCATAATTTCAAACTTTTGATCTAGGTTCTAGATGGTATCAATATTGACAGCTTGACTGACTGAACTGAGCATAAATCTACTGAGCATCTGCCATTTGCCAATGATAAAATTGCTTCGATTTTTCCCTTTATGTTTAAATTTGTTTTGCCTAATTCTCAGCTTGAGTTCAATCCTTCTTGGTTTCATGTAATCTTTGTTACCCTTTGAATCACATTTCTTTCAACATTTTGGGAAATTTTGTTTTGGCAATCTTTTCAAGGCTTATCTTTTTGGCTCATTGGGAGACCTTTCTTTTCAGTCATTTTAGGCTCTATCTTTTTGGGTCACTGAGAAACTTTTCTTCTTGTTCATTTCCGGACCTATCTCCTCGGCTCATCAAATGACATTTTCTTCTCAATTTTTCAGTGCCTATCTTCTTGGTTTATCGGGAGATCTTCCATTTTTTGTCTTGTCAGAGTCTATATGTTTAGTCCAGTACATACGCAATATGGCACGAGGTAGAAAAAGAAAATTGCTCAACTTGGGAAAAGAAAAAGCGCCGACCTAAATTGCAATTTCATTGAAATTATTGACGGAATAGAGTTTACAATGTGTAGACAGTGACACGCTCTCGACAATGGACATAGAGACACGTAGAAAAGAAAGAAAATCAAGCAAACTTTCTGGGAAACAAAGGTTTAAAAAAGGGTTTCTTTCAACACTAAAGCCAACAATAAGTGGGAAAAGGAAATCAAATAGGAATTGATTGGAGAGGCTCGTGTCCGTAGTCCAAACCTAGAAAAATGATTATCCCTAACTCCTATTAGACGCTCATTGGGCTTTGGGGATCATTAAGAGCTGCAATGGCTGCCTGTATTTTTATCTGCAAAAGATCTTTCTCTCCTTCTTCTGCCTGAAAAACACACAAACCAACACAGAACACATAACTTAGTTTTACCTTTATTCTTTACTACTAGTTACTCTCAAAAAATTATGTAATTTTAATATATTGAAAGGTAATTATATCTGACTATAATTATAGATAAATATATTAACTTTTCAAATAACTAAAATTACATGATTTTTTGATAATGATTATTAATAAGGAATAGAGGGCATAAACTTTTACTCTCATTGCTATACATATAAGGCCTACACTTATACTATTATCAATCTGGTAAAGATAACAAGAGACAAAAACATTGCCATCTATCAGTTTTTACTTATAAACGCTACCCCAGCTAGCGTTGGATTCAATTAATTATCGCTCCTAATCAACCTGATTGGTGATTAGGACTCTACAATTATTGCGTTCAAACAAAATTGATTGGGACTGCGCAATGCTTGCGTTTTGAAATAAAACTTTCTTTTCGCCTAGGTGAAAAAGATTATAAATTATAATTGATGTGACTACCTGCACATTCATTATCTTTGAAAGATTTATCAACTATTTGAGAACTGATGATTTAATTAACGCTTAAACATGACTTCCGACTAGGGCAAATTGGAATTTGACCCTATAAAGAACTGGACACGACTATGCATTGATTTTTTTCACTGATTAGCTGATGTTCTGATACGCTCCACATTTGGCCCTACTTTTTTCGCATCAATTGTGAAATATGAGAAGATTCATTCTCCGTAATCCGTGTAAATAAAATTCTACTTGTTTAAGCCACAAAATGCGGTACCCGATAAAGGAGAACATCAAGTTATTATTGTCACTAATGGGGTCATGATGTCTGCAGCATAAATAAATAAAATAAAACAAATATCCGCTCTAAATAATAACGGCAATACAAAAATTAGTATGATGCTAATTGTTATTATTCAAATATTTAAGTATCAATTTTTAAATATATATAAGACTTCGTATAAATTAAAGTTCCTCATCATTAGTTCAAAATTTTATTTCTTTAAGACTTAATTATTTAAAAGGACATTATTCATAAGTTCGCAGTCAGCTACCCAGCAAACGACTATATTTTTCAATTGAAATGGCTACAAATATTAAAATTTAATTTTTATTTATTTATACAGGAATAGTATAACCTTGTATATCTGTAAACCTAATTAAACTTAATGATAGTAGTGTGTATATATTTGGCTGAAGTGAGTAAGGGCATGCAGACCTGCATAGGGTTCATGGACAATATATATATATATATATATATATATTCGCCCACATTCTTTAAGATTATCAATACTTGTCTTCACTTTTAAATTTTTGTTAAAAAAAATTAGTCTCTTAATGTTTTTAATTTGTCCCGTAGAGACAATTTTATGGCTTTAATGTGTTATGTCACTCAAGAAAATAACACATATTAAAATGGTTTATGAAACCATCGTAAAATCAAAACTTTCTTACATATTAAGATTTAAATAAAACTTATATAAAAATATTAGTCTTACTACATGCGTAACTTTTTGTTAATGAGAGACTTTGCAGTGGATAGTTACTAGTTCTAGCTAGTAGCACCAACTAGGTTACAACAATTAACAAGAACAAAAACGTGCCTCAAATTGCACAGCCAGGTGAATGGTAAATAAGACGCTCATTCAGTTCTGAATGAGAAACACGTTTTAAATCTTGGACTTTCTTCTTATTATGCTTGCGGCATCTATTTACCAAAAAATACTACAACTCCCTCTATCCAGTTATAAGTGTCTCCAAGGGAGTAAGTGAAAATTTGATACATTAAAATGTTAATATGCCATTATGTCATGGTACATTAATATTCTAATGTATCAAATCTCCATTGATATGTTATTTGACACTTATAAGTGGATGGAGATATTAATATTTTAAATTTTCATTTTGTCCCCTTCATTGCTACAAGGGAACCATTGTGTACGATGTTGGGAATTTCATGGAAATCGATCGGATTTGATTCTCGTGAGATTCGACCAACGTTACAACTATATGTTTTCTCACTGGCCAAATATGGAATAAATAATTGGCATTTGGCACAAATGCAGAAAGGCTAAGAGCTTACGACAGATATAGGGTAACAAGACAGGTATCTTCCTATCAATTCCATTCAGAGTAGGTTGTTTCGATATGTTTTGCAGATTGGGATCAAGGGACCACTTAGATTTTTTCTTTTTTCTCTCTATTTATCTCTATTCGACATCATCAAATTTAATATTTTATTTGTGAACTAATTATATTATAAATAGTATTTGAACATCGAGATTTTAAGTTAAAAAACTTCAGGTTTAAATATTTCTTGAAATCAATCACAACGATAAACATCCGAAAGTGCTAGCTGAAAAGTAAACCCTAACCAAACAAGAAAAACTTTTTACAAGATACTCTTCTCATTTCAAAATATCTGTCTTTTTTTATTTTTTGAGATTTCAAAATATTTGGTCATTTAAAATATAAATTGAGTTATTATTTTTCTTTTGTTCAATTTTGTACCCAAGTAATTGAAGACGGTAATTAATCACTATACTTAGTTTAAAGAAAAAGGATAAGTGATAGTATTAATAGAAATTTATTTTTTATATAAGGATAATTTTATCAATTCATAAATTTTTATACATTTATCAAGATGTTTTTTTTTTGTCTTAATATATGTGTGTTTTTAGTTTTTGACAAAATATGTTAAAATGTTGTAACTATATATAAAGTTATGCCAATATATATGATCTAATTCCCACTCTATCTCAATACAGCAGCATCATAGTAACCAACAGAAGAGCCACAATCACCCTTCATCCAGACCCAAACCCACTCTTCCAACACATCACCCATAATAGAGAGGTCACACCATTACACCAAGCCCTTACTTCAAACAGGTGGACGAAAATTACATTTTTTTTAATTATTTATTATCATGTAAAAGAAGAGAATTGAAAGAGATAAAAAAATTTTATCTTTCATGTACAATAAATAATCAGGAGACAGGAGAAATACAATTTGGAGATAGTTAATTTTCATCCCAAACCAATACCTCAATCAATTAAGACCGCCCTAAATTGCTCAAAAAATTTGAAAGGATTCATGCGCCATGAGGCTTAACAATTGATATGTATTAATTTCAAAACAATATTAAATAAAATAAAATTTTATGAATGGCTAATAAATTTAATGCGCATGAATGTTGCTGAAATTGACCTACAGTTTCTTTTTCTTAAAAAAACCGTCCCTTGCGTTAAACCTAGCATAGATATTTCTTGATTGATATTGACATGAAAAATAGAGAGTGAAGGAGAGACCCAATAACTGACAAGACGAATAATTCAATCCGTCTTATCCTTGGAGAATGGGGCCTGATTAATAGTTATATGCTTTATACAGCGCTCCAGGAGGCAGAATCATCTGCGTTTAAATTAAAGCACAATATTCATGGGGTCCTCTACTCTCCATTACCTCATCGTTCGGTTTCATTCGGAGACTGAATTAAAATCTTCATCATGGCCCCTCAAATATGCAGAATTGCTTTCCGCTTTTATTAAAGTGGTCCACCAGTTTTCCTAGCAAGTGGGCCCCATATTTCTAGCTGTTGATTTTTTTTCTTGAAAGAAATTAATTGGTACCATATTTTGTTATTAGAAATCTTTTAACTATGAATATAAATATTTTCATATATTTAATATTGGATTAAAATGAATTTTTATTTCAATTAGGACTGAGATTATATATGGGAGTAATTAACTGTGTCTACTAATTAGATCCATAGTTCATCAATCAATAATTCTATATATGTATACATGAATTAAAGTGGGGACTGACCTCAATGTAGGCCGTCTTCCAAAGTGTGCCTGGAAAAGAAGTGATGCTGGCTGTGATGATCTTCAGCTTTAAGGATTCGAACACCTCACACAGTTTCACCATTGTATCTGTCCTTTTGCTGCATGTCAAGCTCACCACAAACGTCTTCGCTCCCATGTATGTGACCCTCAGCTGCTCTCCACCACGTCAAATGGAATTAAACCAACCCGCATAAATTAATTCATTAATTAAGATAGTTAGAAATTTTTTACTTTTTTTATATATAGTATTTTCTCAGTCAATAAATAAGGGATTAATTTTTCAGAATACTGTCATACACTTAAATTACAACAACCCTCTCAATAACAATTTTTTTTTTTTCCATACATGTCAATTACCATCAACCTGAGCTCATTTCGCTCGGACATGCATATGATTGAGACGTTAAAACAACACACAGATGTATAGTAAGGCAGTATATATAATACTCCTCCATCAATTGTTAATTAACATGAATCGCAGGAGAGAGAGATGAAGCAGGGAGAGAATATGAGGAGGGGTTATTCTACCTCGATGACTTCAATTGGGGAATTTCTGGAAGTTGCAGGATAATCCAATAGCTGGTCTGTTCTCTTCTTCTTGGACCTTAGCAAAACCGGCAGCTGCTCCTGCTCAAAGTCATAGCTGCTTGCATTTGGAATATTCTTGAGCTTCCCGGATTCAAGCTCCATTATCTCCCCTTGGATTATCTTCTCTTGATCATGCAAGTGCTGGATGTAATCAATTGCGTCCTTAATGATAGAAGCCTTATCCATCTGCCCATTCATCCTCATCAGCAAAAATGTCAACATCAATAAGTTACTACATATATATAGTAACCTACCTAGTACCTACTCTACTGCCGGCTAGCTAGTTCCTTAACATAAATTTAACTTCATTTGTTTTGGGGGAAAAAAATACGAAAAAAGAAGCCAAATTGGTTAGGTAGCAACTAGCAAGGGGCAATAGTAGGAAATTAACTACCAAACCCCTAGCTAATTGATGTCATGTGGTAGTGGGTGTTGAGTGCGTATATATTTATATTCATATAGATAAAAAAAATACCTTGCTAATGTTGGGGACCACAGCCCTAAGAGCAAAGAGCCTGTCATTGAGCTTCTTCCTCCTATTCCTCTCTGAGACAATGTTCTTCGACGCCGCCGACGAAGCCGCGCCATCCGGGGAGCTCGAGTCGTAGTACCCGGAGAACGCCGCCTCATCCAATGCCCAGCTGCATCATCATATGATATCCATCGTTAACACGTTTAATTAACAGAGAAGATTTGATTGATTAGTAGTTTACTTAATTATATATATATATCATGCAGTGTAGTGACTAGCGAGTTGTCTAATTAATTAATTACCTGTCAAGCTCTTCGTTTTGGAGGAACATGTTGGTCTCCCAATAATGCCTGTACTCCTCACCAATATTCTCCATGATTGATTGGGGTTGAAGTTGAGATTGAGGGAGACGGACACACTCACAAAGAGAGATCTAGAGAGAGAGAGATAGAGAGAGAGAATGGAGAATATATTATGCGCCAAGGCTTTTTCTTTTTTATGTTGTTATTTTTTTTTTCTGGAGGATCTTCCTTTATTTTTTTTTTTCCCTTTCTTGCTTTGAATTCGTTCTGTCGTTAATTCGATTCGATGTATTGCTGGCAAGAGGAGTTGGTGATGAGTTTATATAGCGTAGAGCAGAATGGCGAAATTTATTTGGCCACGTGAAAGCTTACACACGTTACGTGCTGTCGCTCGTTCTGTTTCTGATGTTTGCTGGTTCCTAGAAACATCCCACCAAGCTATCTAGCAAGACCGTCAAACATCGTGTGGCCTGTGAGGCCGCGTTATTCACATTTTTTGAAATTCAACGAGTTCTTGCCACCACAAACATAAACCTCGACAACACTGTTTCGGATATGCTTGTGTATTTAAATTTATTTTATTCGGTGGTGCCACGTTATTTGTACATGTTTATACATACTTTAAATCACCGTATGTGTTTTTCTTTTTTCTTTTTTTTTGGGTACAAGAATTGGTTTGGTTTTGTAATCGGCCGGCAATTTAGTTTTGGCTGATTGTGAGAGCCTTGCTCTGATTTAAATTCCTGTCTTTTTTTTATGAGCTACACAATATATATGCTCACAGATTATGAGGTTTATCTTCGTTTTATACTTGCAATTTAAATACGTTTTTATTCTCAAAAAAAAAATCTACATTTATAATACTTTGTAGCTTTAACAACTGTTATTTTTTAAATTCTTCGTATTAAAATATTTGTTTATACTTTTAATGTATTAAGTTTGCTTAAATATGCTATTGCTCCTAAAAATAAATGAATTTTTTCATCCCTAATTTTTTGTTGTTGTTTCAATTACTCAATCATTTGTAAAATGACTTCATTTTAATCCTTGTCATTAGATTGATTATTAATTGCCGAATTAGCTAATGGAGAGCTAGGTCATCAAATCTTATATAATAGCTAGCAATCATACGAGACAGAGACTAAAATCATGAAACGATTTAAAAGTATTTGGACCAAAACTTAAAAAAAAAAATCATGGACCAAAACCAAAATTCAATAATTTTTTGTTCAAGGATATATATATATATATATTGAATTTGTTAAATTTGTACATATTATATTTTTTTGTAAGGTATCAGTCTCCTGATAGAAAGAAAAGGAAAACTAGCTCGTTTGAGCTTTGAGAGAAGAGTATGTGTGTAAACTTGAAGAATGATGATTCATTGATGATTAGTGGTGAATGGTTACAATGTTTATATACACATTTAATTTGATCACATGTGATTAACATCTACCAGCAATTATCACATGTGATTAACATGCTAGCAAACTAACAGAATAACAAGCTTACACTAACAAACTTTCTGCTACTGTTAACAAACTAACAAACTAATCAGTTTAACTAACTTCAACTAACTTGAGTTACTCCTATTCTTTTCATCCCCCCTCAAACTGGGGGGTGTATTAGACACAACCCTAAGTTTGTCACAAAAGTTTAGGAAAGGAGTTGCAGAAAGGGGCTTTGTCAGTATGTCTGCTACTTGCACTTGGGATGGAACATGTTGCACTGTCTATTTGGAAGTGTTTGGAGCGGCTGTGAAGAATTGGATTAGCTGCCAAAAGGACTGCACTTTGATTATCACAATAGATTGTTGGGGTAGTGGAGTTGTGGAGATGCATTTCAGTAAGGAGGGTCTGTAGCCATGTTAGTTCAGCAACCACTGATGCCATACTTCGAAATTCTGCTTCAATGCTAAACCTCAAAACAACACTTTGTTTCTTGCTTGACCACGATATGAGATTAGGCCCAAAGAAGACATAATATCCAGTTGTGGATTTTCGGACATCTATATCTGATGCCCAATCTGAATCACAGAAGGAAATCAGTCTCATATCAGTGCAGGGATGGAACTTTAAACCATGATAAAGTGTACCACTTAGGTAGCGAAGGATCCTTTTGACTGCCTTCCAATTTATGTCAAGTAGGGAGTGCATGAATTGAGAAACTTTACTCACTGCAAAGGATATGTTAGGACGTATGATTGTGGCATATTGTAGACCTCCAACCAATGACCTATAAAGTGTGGGATCATCTGCTGCATAATCACCTTGAGCTAAGAGTCTTGTATTAGAGACCATAGAAGTAAGCATAGGTTTTGCATCTAACATGTGAGCTTTTTGAAGGAGGTTTTTTATATACTTGGTTTGAGACAGATGAATTTCCCTACTTGGAAGTTTGGATGCTTCAATGCCGAGAAAAAAATTCATTTCACCAAGGTCTTTTAAAGTGAAGACATGATTGAGGCTTGAAATTAATTGCTGAACTTCTTCAGGATTGCTGCATGTGACCAGAATATCATCCACATATATGAGAATATATGTGGTTGATGCTGATGTGAAATGTGTGAATAAAGATGGATAAGACCTAGTGTTAGAGAAACCAAACTGATTCAGTGATGAGCTTAATTTGGAGAACCAAGCTCTTGGAGCTTGCTTTAGACCATAGAGTGCCATTTTCAATTTGCAAACTAGTTAAGGTGAAGAGGAAGTGAACCCTTCAAGTTGGACCATATACACATCTTCTTGAAGGTCTCCATTGAGGAAGGCATTGTTGAAGTCGAATTGCCTTATGTTCCATCCTTTTAAGAGTGCAACTGACAACATAACCCTCACTGTTGCTGTTTTAATTACAGGGCTAAAGATCTAATCAAAATCAACTCCTTCTTTTTTATGAAAGCCCTTGGCAACTAATCTTGCTTTGTACTTCTATATGGATCCATCTGGGTGTCTTTTTATCTTGAACACCCATCTGCAACCAATTGGTTGAGTATGAGCAAGTGGCTGAACTAAAGACCAAGTTTGGTTTCTTTGCAAGGCACTAAATTCTTCTTCCATGGCCTTCTTCCAGTGGGCGGTTGCTAGAGCTTGAGAAACTGTGGTTGGTTCATGCTGAAGAAAATCAGAGTCCATGACAACAGTAGCATAGGATTTTGGTTTGAAAATTCCAGACTTGCTTCTGGTTTGCATGCAGTGAGTGTTATCAGGTGCTGGTGCAGTGTGGATAATTGGGACTGCACATTTGTTTGTAGCAACAGCCATTGGTATAACTTGTTGATTCTCAAGCTCATTGGTGGATTGTGAAGAACCTGCATAATTACCACTAGACCGAGAATCAATAGTTTCAACAGGTGTAATAGGATCTGGTTGGCATGTTAATAGATCAACATTGGCGGATGTAGGTGTGAATTGGGTGGGTAATACTAGGATAATGGGCAGAAAATGTGTAGGTGGGGGTGGAGTAGGTGAGTTGTATGTGGTTTTTGATTGAAAAAGTTATGAATAAGGAAATTCTTTTTCATTAAAAACTACATTTCTGGAAATGTATATTTTTCCAAAGGGAGATAGACACTTGTACCCATGATGGTGGCTGGCATAGCCAAGAAACACACATTTGTGAGTTTTGTAATCTAATTTGTGTTGGTTATATGGTCTTAGGTGAGGATAACAGGTATAGCCAAAGGTTTTGAGGAAGTTATAGTCAGGTTTTCTGTTGTGGAGAAGTTCATATGGCGAGATGAGAGGGTAATCGGTTTATTAGGTAGGTTGCAGTGAGGATTTGTGAGATTTGTGGTTTGAGAGAGTAATCGGTTTATTAGGTAGGTTGCAGTGAGGAAGGCTTCATCCCAATGCTTTAGAGGTAAAAGGGCTTGAGCTAACAATGTGAGGCCGATTTCAATTATGTGTCTATGTTTTCGTTCAGCTGATCCATTTTGTTGATGGGTGTAGGGGCAGGAAAGTCTATGGGAAATGCCATTTGAAGTGAGGAAATTGGTGAAGGTGTTTGACAAATACTCTTTGCCATTGTCTGTTTGGAGGGATTTCAGTTTGTGGCCTGTTAAGGTTTCCATTGTTTATTTGTATTGCAAGAAGGCTGAAAAGGCTTGAGACTTATTAACAAGTAAATAAATGCAGGTGTACTTAGTATATGCATCAACGAAGCATATGTAATATTGAAATCCTACATTGCTTGGAGTAAGGGCAGGCCTCCATATATCAGAGAAGACAAGTTGGAGGGGTTCTGTATAAGTTGTGTGTGATTTATCAAAAGGTAGTTGATGTAGTTTTCCCATGCAACATGCATCACATAAGATGTTAGAGTTTGAATTGGCACTTTTATTGCTAGGATCAATGAGATTACAAGTATTCAGTACATGTGTTACAATTTTGGGGGAAGGGTGGCCTAATCTTTTGTGACAAAGATCAACTAAATCAGATTTATAGAGAGCATGAAAAATTGAGGCAGCTAATGGTGACTTTGATACTACTTGGAGATTCTTTAGATTATAAAGCCTATCTTTAAGAGTTCCTTGGAGAAGTGTCTCCTTGGATACCTGACATTTGATGAGACAAGATTCAGGATGAAACTCAAAAAATAATTATTTTCTTTAGCAAATTTTGATCCATTAAGCAGATTCTTTGTTATGAATGGTACATGAAGAACGTCTTTTAATTTGAAAGTGGTTTGTGACATGTTTGAGTGTAAGAGGGAGTTGCCAATGTGAGCTATTTTTATACCTTGGCCATTACCTATGTATACTTGTTCAGAACCATTGTATTCAGAGCCTGTGATGAGATTCTGCTGGTTGTAGGTGAGGTGATGGGATGCTCCAATATCCGGATACCAAGCTGAATCTGTCAAAGTTGCTGGTGTAGCAAGATAAGCCTGTGGGCTTTGTGAGGTTGAGGTAGAATTATGAAAGGAGGTTGAGGTAGGATTATGAAAGAAGCTTGAGGGTGGAGAAGGACCTGCATTGGGCCGTAAAGGGCTTTGAAATTTTTTATCAAATCTATGGAAACACTGCCATACAGTGTGTCCAACTCTCCCACAAAGTTGGCACTGAGGTCTATTTGAAGTCCAGGTTCTACCTCCTCTAAATCCTCGGCCTCTACCTCTTTTACCAGCAAAGCCCCCTCTGAAGTTCTGCATCCCATTTTCATTTCTTGAAGGCGGCCCTCCTTGAGCCATATTCACTTGAACTGATGTAAGTTCAGTCTTCTTAAACTTTTCAATCACCTCTTCTTGTGCAACAAGCAAAGCCTCAAGCTCACTGAGTTTGAATGGTTCTGGCCTAGACATGGCCATTGTAATAAAAGCATTGCAATCTTCATTAAGGCCTTCAAGGGTTACCTTAAGGAGTTCATCATTCGATAAGGGAGAACCAAGGGCAACAAGTGAATCTGCCATTTTCTTGATCTTTGTGATGTATTCAAGGGCTATTCCAGTCTTCTTTGTAGCTTTCAGCTGTGTTCTCAGTTGCTTGATTCTGGACTTTGTATGTGCTGCAAAATATTCTTCGAGCTTGCTCCAAATTTCATGTGCAAATTCACAATCAACCATGCGATTTGTGAAGTCAGCATCCATTGATGAAAGAAGCCAAGAAACCAGGTGCTGGTCTTGCTGCTCCCAATCAAGGTATTGCTGAGACTCATTTTCTGTGGCTCGATA
Organism: Dalbergia cultrata; assembly: GCA_031216105.1. NCBI lineage: Eukaryota > Viridiplantae > Streptophyta > Magnoliopsida > Fabales > Fabaceae > Dalbergia > Dalbergia cultrata. The sequence continues at coordinate 56,190,885 of CM062347.1, forward strand.
TTGTTCTGATGCATACTGAATTAGGACTTTCTTGCTATCCAGATGATGCTTGAGTTTGTTGGCTTTGATGCAAGCCAAAGCCTGATGGCGCCATGAATAATAGTTCCCCTCATCGAGCTTGAATGAAACAGGATTAGAGAAGGTTTTGAGGGTGAAGGAAGCGTGTGAAGGATCCATGAATCAGAGAGCTCTAATACCATGTAAGGTATCAGTCTCCTAATAGAAAGAAAAGGAAAACTAGCTCATTTAAGCTTTGAGAGAAGAGTGTGTGTGTAAACTTGAAGAATGATGATTCATTGATGATTAGTGGTGAATTGTTACAATGCTTATATACACATTCAATTTGATCACATGTGATTAACATCTACCAGCTATTATCACATGTGATTAACATGCCAGCAAACTAACAGAATAACGAGCTTACACTAACAAACTTTTTGCTATTATTAACAAACTAACAAACTAATCAGTTTAACTAACTTCAACTAACTTGAGTTACTCCTATTCCTTTCATTTTCAAAATATGAACGCTTAAACCTATAAAATTTGTTAAATGTGTACATATTATTTTTTAAAAATATAAAAGCATTTTTTTACCCAAATATAAACACTCAAGCAGTTTAATAACTTATAATTTTGATAATAAATACTTTTTTTGTATTTATCTTCAAACATAAAATCATTTTTTAGATTATGTTTTAGCTTGTATTTTTTTTTTTAACTTATCCAAAGAGAACCATATTTTTTCATGTGAACATGCTAGCCCATAATTGAACTGACATAATTAACTCCTTTTTAGCACCTCGAATTTATTTGTTTTTGTTTAATTTTTATTAAGCAATGAAAAACATTTACATTATTTGAAAAAATTAAGTTTAATACAATAGCAATGTAAAAAGTAATGAAAAACATTTCAAAATAATTAAAAAAGAATAATTTTGATACATTAATAAAGAAAAAAAATATTATTATCCCATTATATAATATTATATCAGTAAATATAATTAATTTTCACACTCAATACTTAAAAATGATATAAATAAAAAATTTAATTAGATAATAAGTTAAACTATCAATAAAATAAAATGAAACTTTTCTTTTACTAAAATACAGCCTAAATCCAAGAGGAAAAAGTTAAAATAGTGGGGATTGGGTAATAAAGAGGTTGAAAGTTCTTTATCAAAATTAAAAAAAAAAAAAAAAAAAAAAAAAAAAAGGGGAATTGAGCGTTACTTCAGCTTTATGTTGGTATTGTGTTGTGTTGTGTCATGATTTACTGTAGTGCTGATATCAGCAGGTGGACGTAAAGTGTAAAACTTTAGGAGGCAGTGACTCAATAAGCATCTCAAGTTACCCGCCTCCCTGTCTTTCCCTCCCATTTCCTCCTCTCATTGCGGCTCCCGCGGCTTTACGCGAGGGCATATATATATATATATATATAAAGACCTCTTGTAATATTTTTAATATAGAATCCGTAAAGAAAAAAAATCAATACTACACCTATCAAAGACAAATTCAAAGTATAAAAAAATAGCATTAAATCCTCTAAAAGTAGATTCAAAGTAAAAGGCAAATAACACATAATTCGCCACAGATAGATTTTATAAATATTATATACAAATAAATTTACCCACTATCTTATATTAGTGTAAATCATTATCAAAATATCATATACAAATTATTTTTCATTTACAATAGTATATTTAAAAGGATTTATTTAATCAATGTCCTTAGTAAAAAGAGAAAATATTTACATTAAAAAAATGAGATTTTATGTTTTTAAAGCATTTGAGTTATAACAAAGTTTTAAAACTTAATATTTTTAGTAACTTTAACAACTACTAAAATTATAATATTTTGACAATAGTTGACATATATATTAACTAAAATATTCATTTTCTTATCATAAATTATAATTTTCATCATCATATAATAAAAAATATTTTATTTAATCAATATGTTAAATATTATCAAAATATTATAATTTTATTATTAATAATTATGTGTATATATATATATATATATATATATATATATCATATGTTATTTTTTTCAGTTAAATTAATGAACTAGTATTTATAAAGGAGATTAGTATAATTTTAATTACTATTAAGAGCAAATCTTTCTTGCCATTTTTCCTTATTAATTAAACAATTTTTTTACACAATTTACAGGTGGTACTAATCTGACTTTCATAATAGCAATTTTTAAGAAAGTCTACAGACGTCGATAGCTCTATAAAAACCGTAACAATCACAATATCAAACCAATAATTTGGTGTGATTAATTGACTTATATTGACCAAATATTGTTGACTTAAAATCACCGGCCAGATTTATGTGTAATTAAGAAAGTCCTTCTCCCCTGATGAGTCTGGTAAAATTCTATTATGATTCAACATTCTCCCCGGGGAACGTTATCCATGCATGTGTTTTCACTCGAGAAGTTTTGAGGGGCTGTAACATGCTCGTCATGCATGATGTGTAATGAAAATATTAGTCCTCGTCTTTCTTATCAAGTTATTATTATTATTATCACCATTGGATTGGAAAAAATTTAAGTTTAAAACTATTTCTTTTCACTATCTAACAATGAGAGTGGATAAGATCATTAATTACTAAACCATTTATTCTCGGTCCAGCGCGGTCCAGGATATAAAATCGCTTCCCTGTTCTCTGTTCAATCTTACAATGGCACCTGTGTTAAACAATTTCTTGATGTTCACACTTGCTTGTGCAGTTGTGCTCCTTCGATGTCATTTCTATGATTTCTATGTTCGTTGAAATGCATGCTTTTCTCTTTTGAAACAAAAACAAAGGTATTCACACTTCAACATTTTTATGGGTTGGTAGTGATCCCATGACTCGTTTTATTGGCGTGCGTTTGTTTGTTGTTGAGCCCAATCTCGTCTCTTATTGAAATGAAATTGATTTCTCTCACGTCTTTTATAATTATATAGTTTTATAATAATGATTAGTCTAATTTAATGTTATTTATAGTTGCTTTTTATATTTTATAACTTTTATAGTAAAAATCAAAATCAAACTAATTCAATGAACACGCCTTTTTACGTTAAAATCGAATCAACGAACACGCCTCCATTTTTGGTTTTGAAACGTGTGTACACATTGAATGCGATGGCCCCCAAGCTTTAACGTATAGTTGGGATTTGGGAACCTCTAATTCAGTCAGAGCATTGATGATATATACCTCCGGTTATTACAGTTAAATTTATTTGCCATATTTATCAAAGAGTAATATTATTAATGCTCATATTTTATTAGATACTATATCAATATACTCATATTTATTATTGAATTTGGATGTAGACTCCATTTAGGTTGGTTTCTTCATCCTATTCAATGATGAATATGAAAGTGTCAATATAATATCCAGAAAACATGAGTTTAAATAACATAAATGAATGACACAACTGCCATGTGATTCAACTAGCTAGTATAAAGAGGGAAAGTGTGAATCGAGGAATATGAGGTTAACGACCAGGAGTGACCACACTGATGACCAGATTGGCAGTGCGGCTACACCATTGAAATTTGAAATCGCGACCTTCTTCTACACGCTTTCAGTCACATTCATCGTGGACTTACGTGTTGATTTCTCCCTGGGTAGTTCAAGAAGCTACGTGGAATGTACCGCCAATTGTCTTCCCAGGGCTTCAGCAAGCCCTTTCAAGCAAATTAAAAAATAAATAAAAAGACCTTCGTCGCAGATTGGCTTGTCTCGTCGTTTGTGAGTCAGTCAGTTCACCGTCCATCTAGAGACTGGTTTCGTCACTTTTGTTTCTCTTTCCCCAGCATATGCATTTAAAGTCGCTTATTTTTCCTTACTGAAAGAAAGGGCAGCAAAAAAGTCACCATAGTTTGATTTTAAGGGTGCGTTTAGCTTACGACTAAAATTGGGTATAAAAAGCAAAGTCACTATAGTTCGGTACCTTTTTCATTTTTAATGGTTGTGATTTTTTTATATTTTAATAAATTGAATTAGGAAAATACATGACACAATCTTAACAGTAAATGAATATAAGTTATTGATATCTTTGAATTCTATAAAAGTGTTGGAGAGATCTCTTATAAAAATCAACATTACATTTTTATCCCCACTCTAACACATCTGAAAAAATAAAATTCAATTTTGATATATTGATATTATAAAGAAAAATGATTACATTATAATTTAATCATGTGTTATATCATATAGGCAAATCTAATTGGATCACACATCAACTACTAGTAAAATTAAATTAGATGGCTGTGTAAAAACTTTTATACTATCAACATATTAAAATTAAATTAAAAATATGCATTAAATTGAATATTTAATTTTTAGGTGCCATCAACGTAAAATTTTTTTACACACACACAGATATATATATATATTATCAAATAATATTTATATTATTAAATAAGTCATAATAGTTAACTCTTTCATCCACTACTTAGAAAGTAATTTAAATAAAATATTTTGATTGGACAATAGCGTAAAAATATTTTACACTGTCAGTTCATTGAAATTAAACTCTAAAAAGAATATGAGTACTTTTTTCCTCAAAAGTTAGCTATCAAAATATCAAAGTACTATTATTCACCGTTAAATGAATAGAAAGATTATATATTGTTTTCTTTTTAAAAAAAACTATATTATTTTATATTGAGTTTAATTTTGATAGATTAATAATATAAAAGAGTTTTACATTATCATCAAATAAAGTCTCTCTATTTGCTTGACTTTGCAAGTAGTTTTATGATGAAAGTTTATCATATTTTTTGATCTAACAATATGAAATTGGATGAATGTGTAAAATTTTTTTACATTGTCGATTATCAAATTTAAATTATTTTATTTTACCCAATAATTATCATAATTCTTATAAAGATTTTATTATATTTTTTTGTTTAACTCCTTTGCACAATAGTATAAAATAATTTTACATTATTAACTAATAAAAATTTAATAAAATGTTAAATCATACCATATAACTATCCACTATGATAGCAACCTCCCCTAATTTAACATTTTTTGAATTTCTACTGGGTGATGGTGTAAAATTATCTTATATTTTCAGTGCATACAAAATAAACTCATAATTTTTTTTACTATATAACATGATTAATTTTAATGCACTGATAATATAAAACAAATTATACTATTATCCATTTATATGTTTTTATTTATAAGATTTTCAAGATATTAGGTGATTCAGTCAAATACTTTTATTGATATAGTAATACAATAGTAGACATCTGTACAGATAATGTGTATAAATTAAATTTATACAATATTATTTTTTATTATTTTCATCACCTATGGTTGCAATATTTAATAAAAAAAATATTAATATAAACTTGAGTTTATATACGGTGATAAACATGATACAATTTTAATGGATGATTTTATGATATTTATATACTTTTTAACTTTGAATTTTGTTTCAAATAGTTGATATGTTCTTTATATAGGATTTACAGCGAACTCAAGATTATATTATTATTACCCATATTTAATTTGTTTCAAGGGTCCACGCGAAAATGGTGACCGAAGTAATGAACTAACTTTCAAAATTAATCTGCCAACACGACTAGAAAATGACCTTAGCACACAGGTCGATTTTTTCCCTTCTTTTTCTTTTTTTTGGTCTCCCATCTAGTATCCAGCCGAGAAGATTAACTAATCTGAATTTAAGTATTACAAAACTCAAGCGAGGGTGGCTATATTCATAGATGAAGTTCTATTCCTATCCCTCTAAAGATTAAATTTAGGAGAAGATGATTCAGAGAACACAGTTTCTTACTAGTTGTGTCACAGCTTGAGAGGAGATGATATATATATATTTTTACTTTTTTTGAATGCTATATGTGTGTGTGTGTGAATGTTTTCTATTTCCTTTGAGTATGAGATTTTTTTTCATTTAAATATTATTTTATTTTACAATCTTTCTGACTCGAAGAGATCTAAGTCCATCATAATGTGATTTTATTTAATCCTAAACTCGTACGCTGCCCATGTACGAAGTCCATATCAAACTTGGTTTGTTTGGAAAACCGTCACTCGTGATTTATGTGTAGAACCGAAGTATGCATGATAGATGGTTTCCACCCAAATCTAGAGCGTGTCAAGCTTTCTTTCTAGATAGCATAATTAATTAGCGCAACGCAAGGTCAAGAAAAAAAAATTTTAAAAAAAAGAACAGCGACGCGTAAAAAACCACGCCTAACTGGATATAGCCAAGCATCTATCAGGTAGGCAGACACGCCAATATTTGACCAAACCTAGCTAGCCGGCCTCCTCAGAATTAGTGCAATTTCTATTATTGTTAGCAAACCAAGCTCACATGGAAGAAAGATCTAATCTAGCAACGCTGATGTTATTCAATCTTCATTTTCGTTTTGCTGGATATGCAAGAGCAATTAATTTAATTAATCAAATATAAGTTGTTATAATTGAACTATTTTTCATTGAGATTGATTTTAGTGTACCGATTCTATCATGTGCTTCTATTTGTAAAGTTTTTAAAGTAATAGATAATTAAATTAAATATTTTTTTATAATATAGCAATACATAGTTAAATGTTAATGTAAATTTTTTTTATACCATTAGTTTCTATAAATTAATCAACTTAGTTAGTGATCACTTGATTATGGATCACTTGATTATATATATATATATATATGTTGGTTTTAAAAAATAACTAGTGGAGCTAAGAGGAAAATAGGAAAGGAGATGGACAAATTGAAATAAAACCCCTACTTAATATCAATAAATTTCTAATCACTTTGAACAAGAAAACTCTTTCTCTTAATTGTATAAATTATTTCCTTTCTTAAACAAATATAATCATTTTTTAAATTTGTTTCAAACATAGTTTTTTTAATAATTAGTTTTTTTTAATAATCAAATATGATTTTAAAAAACAAATCAAATGTGAGGTGGTTCCTTCTTGTAATTTTTTGGAGCAAGATTCGATGATCATCACGGTAGTGGATTTTGGGTTTGGGTCGAAAAATGTCGAAGTTTCAACATTGAAAACAATTATTTTTTATTTGTGTCAATGGAAAACCGTTCTTCAAGCAAATGTGTGTGCTTTACCCTTGCACTGCGTGTAAAACGCAACGAGTGCCATTCAGATTTGGACCGGCCCAATCCAACTCACGAGTCACAATCCTATCCCTGCTCCAATTCACTTGTGCTTTATGTTTATCAGGGTTTTATGCAAGATTACGCAAGTTCTAATTTCTTATTTAAAAGCTTTGTAGTTTATATTGTCTCAGTAATTATAAGCTTAGCTTGTGATATGAAATATTTATTTACGTAGACTATTGTCTTCAATTATTAATAAATATTTTTTTTTTGATAAGGAAGTAGATAGGATTTATTAACCAAAATAAAAATATTGAAAATGATTTTTTTTTTTTACATTTACAACATATTCAAAGTATGGCAATCATGTTTATTAAATATTCAGCGTTAAAAAAATATGAAATATTTAATATGTATTATTGAATTTTTATTAGTGGATGTCATTAAGATCTTCGTTCATAAAAATCAAAATAGACAAATTTCATATATTTGAGCTCCAGACTTTGATGAGAGATTAGCCTTTATTTCGGATAATAAATATCTTGTGCTCATAACAAAAAATAAAAATCATTACAAAGAAATGGCTAAGAAATTTACGTAGATTTTTTTATATGATATTTACTTAGAATGTTATACTATGGTCGAATGAAGACGATAATAAGAATTAAACCAGCAAGATTTCAATTAAAAAAAGCAGTAAAATATTTAATACCTTGGAATAGCTATTAACATCCCTGAAAAATAAAATAAAATATAGGTACCGAATAAATTATCTCATACAAAGCAATGTCCATATATATATATATATATATATATATACACACACACACACCCATACCTATCCATGTTACTTCACATGTACATAATTTTTCAACACACGATTATATTGGTTACTCTCTGCCTTTGTTACCTATAATGATGTGCTAAGATGCGTTTTGTTATTAAGATCAAAATTTTTCATGCAATATAAAATTCTTTTCTGTAATTATGTCTTGGGAAAACCTCATAGATATGATATTATTTTTTTTAGGGTATAAAACACTTCACACAATCACACTACATTGTATAAGTATTAAATATTAATCTTAAACTGATATTGATATTATTAAAGGCATGCCATAATACCGGGACGTAAATAGCAACCTTAATTTCCCTGCCCAATGAATGAACGAACGAGACAACAGCAATGTTCAGCTCGCAACTAGCAACACACAAACAAAAGGAAACTCCTCCGACATTTATTGCCCACATTCCTCGTGTTCTCGTCACAGCTATCTAATCTAACACCTGTGCTGTGTATGTGCTCCCTTCAAACCAAACCATTTTCCTTTTCCCATTCTATCGCATCACACGATTCATTCATTCATATCTCATGATCACAACTTTCTTAATTAATGAGAGATTCCGCTTCAACATTCAGTCATTGCACGCTGTTGATTGAACAGAGAAATCATATTTTGTTCGAATCTTGAAAGGTTGGTGGAATGGGGAAGAGATCATATTCATCTGCTTCGTCCAGATGGCGGTATTTTCAGCCTCAGTACTACATAAAGAGGCCAAAACGACTTGCATTGGTCCTTGCCGTTTGCATCTCTCTCACGTGGCTTTTCTATGACCGACAATCACTCAACAGGGAGCATCAGGTATATGCATAATATATACATCCTCATTTTTCACCAACAATAATAGAAGTTTAGAGCATCGTGCTGCACAAGGGCTCTCTTTGTTTTTCACGTTGATGATTGGAACATGTGTGTGTTTTTCTAATTCTATTTATTTTTTATGTCATGTGCTGTTTGAAAATTCTGAATGTTCTGCCGTGAAAGACGACATTAACACCAATGGTGGAATGTGTTTTCGTTAATGGAATGGAACCTAACTAAACTAATACGTCCTCCGTCCAGCAATAACTGTTATTTGTTCAAAGTGTAAGGACACTATATGGACAGAGTCTGGAGACGCGTCAGAAAAATAACAGTTACCGTTGGACCGAGAGAGTAGGAGTGGGTTGGAAAGAAATGTGAAGGAATAGAACAAAGTTATTTTGCTTCTTGCCTGGGAGATTAATAAAACAATGAGACATAACTTGGTTAATCTTGTTTGGAAGTATATTGTAAAGAAATGGAATATAACATTTGTTTTGTTTAGAGATTATAATTTTTATTTCTCTCCTTTCCCCCTCCCATTCCGCCCCAATTTTGAGGGAGAATAGTTACCCTTGAGTTCCTTTCCTTTCCGTTCCTATGTATGTTTAAACTCTCAAAACAAATGAATTGATTCCCTTTCCTATCATTTTTTTTTCTGTCCCCTCTATTACCTGCCATCCCAACATACTGTAAGAGTAAATGGATTCTGAAGACAACCTTCCCATGATTATATCTTCCATGTACAACATTTTCCACTACTTATTTTAATGTTCACTGAAACAGAAATAGTCTCGGGGTGCTTCTCTCTTGCTTCGAGGTTTTGCATTATAGACCTGAAATCAACCTCCTTTTGTAAAATTCTACAAGAGGGTTGGAAAAGTATAAAAGAAAGCTAATTATTTTTTGAAACTGGAGAGCTTATTTGATCATTGTTGTTGAAGTACCACTATGTTGATGACGTTTTACTACCGGGGTATTTTTTAACCGAATATCTTTGCTTTGGTCTTGACAATTCAAAATGGATTCTGGAGTCTTTCATTAGCATGCATTTGTAGTTATTTTTCATATCTTTTTAATATATAATTCTTCAGGTTGGTTTATCTTCACTTCCCTTCTTTTGACCAGGAGGATATTTTGAGATTAAAGGAAGAGGTTACCAGCTTGCAAAATACAGTAAGATCAGCAAATTTTGATTATCCAGAGGGTTGCTTTAGTACTTTCTTGTAGAGGTTTTTCGGCCTTGTAGTGGCATTGTTGGCTTAGTTTGAGTTATTTGAAATTGCAGCTGAAAGATATAAAGAGCCATATGAAAGGCTCAGCAGAAACCATCTCAAAAGATGAAAAGATCAGTTTGCGCACCAAGAGCATGTCTGTTGAGGATGATCCTATCAGTGCACAACGGAGAGAGAAAGTAAAAGATGCTATGCTTCATGCATGGACATCTTATGAAAAGTATGCATGGGGCAAGGATGAACTTAAGGTTTTGCATAATTTTTTTATTTTTAAGTCTACCTCTTCATGGGATACATTTTTTGTGTATTACTTGCATTGCTTCTCCCCTCCTTTGCATGAGGTAGGTGAGCTATCTTATGTTTTACAAGAGACGTCATTGATTCATTGCTAAGGATCTAATTGATCAACTTGCATTGTATTGCACTTCCTTAAGCTGGATAAGGAGGTCGTACTTGGTAGTATTCCTTTGCCAAGCAGCCGAAGCTTGCAACAGAGATACATCTCCATACTGAGCACAGAAACTTCACTCAGCTTTTGTTCCTTCACGGGATGTATAAACTTTACAATAAAAGACAATAATTTGTCCACGTTCTCTCTACGGCCAAGTTTAATCAAGAACACACGTGAAACAAACTAATAAAATGTGTCATTGCATATTCATTTTTAACTCTAGTTTTTCTTGGATGCTATAGTCCAGACTTTGGAATGCTCCTGCTCATGTAAAACTAAGCTTTTTTTTATTCACACTTTGTTCTTCCATTCCCTCATTCATAGTAGTATAACGTGACTGATTAGTTTGCTATTCCTCTAACAGCCACAAACAATGACTGGTGTCGACAGTTTTGGTGGACTGGGGGCAACTCTGGTAGATTCTCTTGACACATTATATATAATGGGTCTTGATACCCAGTTCAGAAAAGCTAGAGAGTGAGTTGGACCTTATTTTTTGTACTGTTGATTATTCTATTAACTTATAGACATGTGCTTCCAAATATGAGTCTGTATGTGTGTTTTTGTGCATGTGTATATATTCTTTCCCAACTCTCTGGAATGGGTAGGATTGGACTTCAGAGAGCTAAAAAGGCTAATAAATAAATAAAAGGGATTTCTTAAATTTTTGTGTGTTCTGAGTGATATCTCTTAATCACTGTTTTTGTTGACGCATGGGGTTATAGATGCCGATGAGCTGTTGTTATTGTTTTGATGTTTCGTAGTTCTAGATTATGCATTCAAGGATTTGTTGCATTCAAAGAGTCTAATATCATAAATATTGCAGGTGGATTGCACACTCATTGTATCTCAACAAGAATATTGAAGTTAGTGTGTTTGAGACAACCATAAGGTTGAATTAGAAGGTTCAATGTTATTTTTGTCGTAAATTGGCTGATTGTGGTGGATTCTTCATTCTATTCCATTTTTCTCTAATCTGTCTATTATTTGGTTGTGTTCAGAGTCCTAGGTGGTCTTCTTAGTGCATATGATCTCTCTGGTGATGAAATCTTCCTTGAAAAAGCTAGAGAACTTGCAGATAAGCTGTTGCCTGCTTGGAATACACCTTCAGGAATCCCCTATAATAGAATTAATTTGGCATATGGCAATTCAAATAATCCTAGGTGGACACGGGTATGTTTGGGCCTTAGAATGCACTTCATTTACTTGTCTATGGTTAATGTCTTACCTATAGAAGATCTGATTTTTATCAGAAAGTTTTCTCATTACTTACTGGTGATACCATTGTCACTTGTCATGGATTTAAAACATGGTGAATTCTATTTGCTCGAATCTTTGTTTGACCTAAATATTCAAATCATGTCAACTTTATGTACTAAAAAAACCATGTTGACGTCTGATAATAGCTTTCATTGATTAATCAATGGGATCACCATATTTTTTATAGAAAAAACCTTTTACAGATGCTATTGTAATTCCATGACATTCTCTGGACACTGTTGGCAAGAGTTGCTTAGGCTATTAATTGAGAATGAAAGGATTCATAAGGTAATACCAAATAGTATTCATCTTTGCTTAACATCACCTATTTCTGTTGGGTTGTGATCTACTTTTTGGCAATACAATAAGTTATGTGCTTTATTATGTTTTCTTGCGAATGGCTATCTCATTTTTTTTATTAAAAAATTAATGAACCTTATTTGCAGCTATTTGCATCTGTTTTCTTACCAGTAGTGCATTGCTGTGGTGATGAATAAGTAAACTAGGAATCTTTTCCTGGCTGCAGCTCATCTTTTGTTCTGAATTAATTGTTCTGTTACTAGGGAACCAGTATTCTTGCAGATTCTGGTTCAGAGCAGCTTGAATTGATCGCTCTGTCTCAAAGGACCAATGCCCCTAAGTACCAGCAGAAGGTAGTCCCTTACTGCTTTTGTGTGTGCATCCTGAATACTAATTTTTGGCAATCAATAATTATCAATTTTGTAGATATTTTCTTTGAGGTGGGCTAGTTTCAAGTCTTCTTGCTTTACAAATACCTAAGCATAGTGATGTTGAGAGTGTTGTGATTTGAGGTATTTGCATTCTGAATTCTGATATTTCAGGCAGAGAAAGTCGTCAAAGAGCTTCATAGAGTTTTTCCTGAAGATGGGTTGCTTCCCATATATATTGATCCACATACTGGAGCTACCTCAGGTGGATCAATTACATTTGGTGCTATGGGTGATAGGTAATGACAATGATAATATCTTACAACTTCATAATTTGGTGCTTTGGGTCATCATCTTTGGCCGTTCAGGCTAGTTTGGGTTACGAGGCTGCAAATGGGTTGACGATCCTTTATGAGGGATGGGAAAGTTTGATGATAAATTGAATTAATAGAGGGGCTTCAGTGGTCTAAATCAGTTGCCATATTGATATGTTATGGTTACTGCGAATATGGAATAAATTGAAGTTATGGATGTTTACGGGTGCAGAGGGTGCATGATGATTTTTAATATGTAGATATGCATTGTAATGATGGTTCACCTATGATCAGAGATGTTTCCACTTTGCATGCGTTCATGATGTTTACATATTTTAAAGGAAGAATATTAGTGAATAGTACAAAATTGATTACTAGACTCAACTGATTGTTGTCTTGTGTTGATTGGTAGTAACAATGTCACAATATGGTGAAAATTTCAACTGGCGTGTTTAACCTTCACTTGGTTGTAGACTGCTTGCATTTTTGGAGTCCGTCATTTTCTACATGCTCATGAGACTGCCAATTTTTATGCTGCAGCTTCTATGAGTATCTACTCAAGGCATGGATACAAGGGAACAAAACTGAAGACGTTAAATTTTACAGGTATTCAACTTGGAAAGTCAATTTTCTTTCAAAAAGTCTAACATATTTTGTTGTCTTTGCATGGTAAGAAGTTATTGACCCAGCATTCCTGAGTCGCAAATTATTAGTCTTTGCCTATCAATAATGCAGCATGTAAACGTTTTGTTGCCACAAATTTATGAAAGAAGTCAAAGTATTATAGCATGGACTACCTTATATCTGTACACAAAATTGTGAATTTGTGATTATGCTAATTTTGCTATCCTCTGTGCTTTAAACACTATATGTTCTGCAGAACACCTGACTTGCTTGTGACAAATTGCCATCACTTTGTTGTGTGCTTTGTTTCATTGCATGTGTTTTCTGTTTGGTCTGATATGCTACCATCATCTGGCACAGCCTTGCTTTTGTTTGTGTGTGTATGGTTTTTTTTTTTTTTGTAAAAATATGATAGTTCAAACTTGAATAAGCTAGCATATATTTAAATATGCAAGCAAATGGTATTCAGGGAAATGTGGGAGACATCAATGAAGGGTCTTCAAAGCTTGATTAGGAAGTCAACACCATCATCTTTTGTATACATATCTGAGAAGCTTGGAAATGCCCTCTTTGACAAGGTGCTGTTTGAAAAGAAAATTATACAACCTTGGCTGAGTATGTTATGAAAAAAAAAATCTGACTTCCTTGTCTTCATTTCAGATGGATGAATTAGCATGTTTTGTTCCTGGAATGCTGGCTTTGGGATCTTCGGGCTATGGCCCTGGAGAAGCAGGCACATTTATTTCTCTAGCAGAGGAGGTAATGCTTCAAAGGTATTTGTGTTAAGTCATCACTGAATTTGGGTAAAAACTTTGGGCAAAGAAATATGCATAATACATGAATAAAATAAACCCTTGGAAGAGAGAACGATGTCTTAAAGGCCTGGTTGCTGCAACTCCTAAACTTTATAATGACCTTTTTTTCATCAAGGAATATAACTCCAAGGGCTCAATTCTCCTAAATGCTTAAGCTGTTAGGTTGATACTCAGGATTGATTTTATATTTCTAACATAACAATTGCTGATTAATCACTATATAATTAATTATATTTTATCGGAGGTTCTAGGCATATTTAATATCAATAGTGCTTTTGTTTGGCAACCTTGATGTTCTTGTCCCTTTACCTATGAAATTGATGAGTAGGCATTGTTCGGTGAATCTTGGACTCAGGTTCAGATTGGAATGAGATTATAGAACTTGAGGTTCTTTTGGTTGTTCAGGATTGGCTACTTTCGTAATGGGGAGGAAGAAAGAGAGAAGGAAATAATTTTTACATGTTTAAGCTTGTATGAGACAGTGCCCAGACTGTTATTTATTTTTTATGCCATCATTCTAATCTTATTGTTGTGCCGCACTTCCATTCTTCAATGAGCTAGTGATACAACGAGTTTGAAGATGTTTTCAGCCTCTAACTTTCCCTTAAAAAAAAGAGTGTTATCTATCTGTTTTCTGATTGATTCTGCTATGCCTGTCATGCTTCATCATCATATCTATTCCACCTTTCAAATGGAGACTTGAACCTCATCGTGAACCTTCATGGTCAATAATGCCCTGCAAGGTAGATGTTGACAAATAGATTTTGTCTGTTAGTATTTCTCTTGTACGTATCAAATCGTCATTAGATTTGAAATATCAATAACATATAATTCCAAGTTTAAGCTAATACATTCAAATTCTCGATTGTTTTGGAAAAGCTAGTGTTGCACCTTTGCCTGCATTTTCCCCTAGGAATTGGAACCAACATTCAGAACAGAGTAAAGAATCAGATCAGATCCTGTAGCATGATTGTAACTTCTCTGGTCAAACCTCACAGCATCTCTTAAATTTAATTGAGTAAAATGTAATTAATTTTATCCAAAGATGAGAAGGTTTAACTGGTAAGTACTAGTTTCTGCCCGAATTTTAATGGTTTCAATTGCCATTTTCTTTCAAACTTATACTGAATTCCATCATGCAGCTTGCATGGACTTGCTACAATTTCTACCAGTCAACACCGACTAAGTTGGCTGGGGAGAACTATTACTTCCGCAAGGGAGAGGTCTGAATCTTCCACTATCTTGTCCTCCAAGTCCCTGAGATTTTATTGCTAATTTAAAGAAAATTGTAGGATATGATTGTTGGCACCTCGTGGAATATACTAAGACCAGAAACGATTGAATCACTCTTCTACCTTTGGCGTTTCACTGGAAACAAGACATACCAAGAATGGGGTTGGAATATTTTCCAAGCATTTGAGAAGAACTCCCGGATAGCGACAGGATATGTTGGACTCAAAGATGTAAGAACTTCTCAAACCCCTTCAATATTTTCTCCAAAATTACTCCCTATCTTAACCATGAAAACCCGTATGCATTTGTCAAGTATTCACATCTTTTGGTAAACTTGTTGGGATAATTAATTGTGTCACCAAAATGTTTCAGTTATTGAGATGATGGTAAGTAATGTATATTCAATAAATTAGTGATTGGATTAGTAGTTTTTTTCTTTCTTTGTCTTACTTTATGAGGAAGTTTTTCTTATAAATTATGAAGGAAAAAATTATCACATAATGAAGCATTGCCTGTTTTCAAACTTGTGCACTACAGAACATAACTAAACTTTGGCTAAATACTCAGGTGAATACAGGTGTCCAAGATGATATGATGCAGAGCTTCTTCCTTTCTGAAACACTCAAATACCTCTATCTTCTGTTTTCCCCTCCTTCAGTCATCTCTCTTGATGAATGGGTGTTCAACACAGAGGCCCACCCTTTAAGAATTGTGACTAGAAATGCGCATCAAGAGGAACTGAGTATGGACCAAGAGAAATTTCCAAATCATTTGCGTGGTAGAAAAGAAGGTCGATTGGATTACAATTAATGAGGGGTTGCTCCTTTCGGATCATGGCAACTTGGCTAGCAAACGCTTAAGGATATGTTGAGTTGCCTCCGGCTCTCAAGTTAGTTCCAGGACTTCAACTCAGTGCTGTGTGACAGCATTTATTGCTGTTTTCGTGTGAGAATGATCCACCATTTTGATTAATGGATACACAAGTTACAACTAGTCCTACTTTATCAACATACATTTGGGTTGTCTATCACCTTCAATCTGAAGTTATGTGGAAGAGTACTTGGAAGGTTTGTTTCTTGATACTATAGCAGGATAACAATGGGTGTAAATGCTTATTTAGAAATATAAGCCACATTTTACTTAGTTTTTTGATCAATTTTTGCGCGGTTGTAGATCACTGTGTATCACTTCACTGACCATTTTAGATGAATGCGTGCTGCTAGTATGAGATGTAAGCTTTTAGTTTTGGACATTCCAGATTTCATGACTCTGCTAATTGAATATTGGACGTGGTTGAGTTCAAGCTTCTGTTAACAATCAGGTGCTATTATTAACTTAACCCCAACATGGTTGAGGAAGCTTAAAGTGTAACTGATGTGAATGAAAAGTGAGATGAATAGAGATAAATGGAAATATACACAATGAATTTTGACTTGGTTCAATAGAGATAAAATGTATGTAGATGCAAAAACATATAGAACTGCACGTAGCATTTAGTTTTACTGTCAACTATGTCATAACTGAGGAGGTGGCCTACAGGATTTTCATTGTCATTATTTCATATCAAAATATCGAAATCTAAGTGATTCGTGTAGTCGATTTATCATATCAAAACCAAAATGATGAACCTTAATTCAATTCACATCAAGAAGGATCACAATTCTCATCATTACTGGGCCCTTAAAATATTTGAACTGCTACATACGTACAAATGAAAACTGATACTTCCGA
Source organism: Dalbergia cultrata (assembly GCA_031216105.1). NCBI lineage: Eukaryota > Viridiplantae > Streptophyta > Magnoliopsida > Fabales > Fabaceae > Dalbergia > Dalbergia cultrata. Next base: position 56,207,955 of record CM062347.1, read on the forward strand.
CTCACAGCAGATACTAGCAATCACAGTAACCATCATTACTGGCAGTTCATTTTAGAAATAATCTTCAATATTTTAGAAAGCAGTCACAATTAGTATCCGTTAAATGTTCACAAAGGCGCTGTGTGAGACCTGTACATGAATTAAGTAAGTGGCAAATAGTTAGCAAACTCCAAAAGTAACCTTTGAATTTTTCTACTATTTTCACTTTCCAAGTGTGAGAAAGTGGTGGTACAAAGGATAAGATTAAAAAAATTGAAAGAGGAGATTTAGAAGCTCAAGCAAAGAGACGTTCCTATCCTACCCCCAAATAAAGAAAAGCATAAACAAAACTGATACAAAAGCAAGCCATGCACTCCCACCAACTCAGCTGCAATAATGACACTAGGAGTGGAAGTGGAGTCTTTTTAAAGGTAAAAAGCTTAAGAAGAACTATAATGACAGAAAAAGGATCATTCATCATCATCTAGCCCTCTTAAAATTTCCATGCAAATTTTGAAGGCGGAGACAGCATGACATTATGCTTATATATTTAACTCTTCACTCAAGAATGTGCATTTTTTAAAGATGACGAGGGAAGCCAAAAAGTGTGAAAGTAGAATCTAGTACTATCTCTTGAGAGAAGTGATGGTTTTAGCACTGGCAAAGAGAATCCATGCTAGGGAGGGAATGGAACTTGAAAAGGCGAGCCATGAAGGAAAGAGAAGGAAAAAAAAAAAAAGATAAGATAGAGTGAAAGGGCTTGTGTCAGCTTGATAGTGCATGCGTTTTCTTCGAACTCCAAAGGAACTTGTTTGTTTGTTGCAACAGACATCAGCAAAATTTTAATGGGGCAATAGCCATTGCCTTCATTCCCTTTGTCGTTTTCCCATGTTCCCTCAACTCACAGGCTCAGAACTTATCATGTTCTTTGCCCTCTATATTCTCTTGACGCTGCTGCATGCATATTCTTTTAGGGTGTAAACACTAAATTCTATGTGACCAAAACTTGTTGTCTATGTGTCCTCTTTGGATGGAATTCTTTTATATTTTTTGCATTTATACATGCACCTGTAGGAGAGTTATGTGTATATGTATGTGAAGCTGGTTACTAAAGCATTAAAGAAATCAAAAATAAAATAAAGATACGATAAAAGCTTTTTCTGATTTGGTCCTCAATCCAATGATTTAAATACATAGATCCATTTCTTATTACTGAATAAAGCGGGGTACTAAAAAAGGTGTAAAAGGTGTGAGTGAGGCTTTTTGACTATAACAGTGGAATAGTGGTGCGTAGTGTGTACACTAGAAACTTATTCTTAACCCAATGAGAAATATTTTCTAAACTCATGATTTATAGATATCATTTTGGACACTTTTTGGCGATTGTTCTGTAAACACTTAAAGATTTTAAATGTTTTTTTATGAATATGATTAATGCAGTATGATAAATACAAGTAGTCTTTTTTCTTTTTTTTTGGGGTACATAATGCAAGTAGTAACTTTTTATTAAATTTATTAAATTAATGATAATTTAAATTTTTAGTTATTAACATATAACTTTTATGTATTTTCATTTACTGATCAATAATATAACTGAAAGTTTTAATTATTTGTATGTGATTCTCATTCCCGATTATGTATATAAAAAAAAAAAACTAGTAATGTTGAAATACCGTTACTCTAATCTTTTTGTTTTGGTACATACCGTTACTCTAATCTAATGGTATGACTGTTTGGCTTTGCCTCAAAGTTACTATGTTGGGACAACAGTGTGCAGTAATGATGATCAGGCCCATAACGACTCAATACCCTTTTCCAGATTTTGATTTTGGGTTTTAGTTTTTGGCTGACCACACTTCACGCGGTCCTTTGATACCCTACAGTCTAAGTTTTCCAATCAGTATTGTGTTAGAAAATTTGCACAATAATGATAAACAATCGGTTGATATTATTATCGGTTCAAAAAAATAATTCAAAATGCCGTAAAATTATATTTTTTTTATGAACCATAAAATTCTCTTTCTGTGTGTATGTGTTTTTTTTTTCCTTCAATTTTTAAATCTAGCCGTATTAGGTATTGACCTGATTGGACCTGAAATTAACAGTAACTAAACTCCAAGGCTCTGAACGAGTCTCTTCTTACTTTCTCTTTAGTACATCTGAACTTGTCTTTTCAAACTTAGCGTTTTCCCCCTCAAGATGAAAGGAATTGTACGCTTTGCCATAGACCGGGTCAGTGGCTTTTTGCATCACATTATGAAAACCATAATGCATATATCCTTTGTGAAAAACTTAGGGTTTATTTAATTTGTTATTTTCAATTTTTAGTTTTTAATTTTTAATTTTTATAAAAGAAAATTGAAAAAGTTAATAATTATGTCACATTATTTTACATATAAAAATTAAAAATAGTAAATCAAATAAACTCTTAGATAATAGGTACTTCCATTTTTTTTCCCGGTAATGCAACACATTCAAAAAAAAATACATAATTTTTTACTATAATTAAGATAATTATTGAATAAAATAAAAAGATATAACTTATTAATTCATTTAAAAGTTAATAATTATGTCACATTATTTTACATATAAAATTCTAAATAAATATTTAATTGTGTAGTATTTTTTTTTTCCACTCAAAGGTATCTCTTATATATTACCTATTTTACTTTTATCCTCCAAAAAAAAAAAAAAAAGCGCCAACATAAAGTGAAAGGGATTGAAGATTTTAAGCTTTTAAAGCAAGTGTGATGCCCATTTTTATTTTCACTTCATGCATGTTGAATTGTTGTCCACAACCCTACATCATTTCACACTTGATGTTCTTTCATGATTGAAAGAATAAAGACAAGATTTTAAACGAAAAACCTTTAAACTTCATATAACATTAATATTTATTGTAAACTGTTTTTCTTTTATAAAAGAAAAAGCTCATCTCTGACCAATTATTCATGGTTCTAAAAATTGAATATATATATATATATATATATATATATATATATAAAGCTGTAAGCAGCTGCAGCAACATGATTGAGTGGGAATGGACAAAACGGAAAGACAGTATGAAAACTACATCAAGTCTCAATTGTCGTCCATGTCAACCGCAAACTGTCGTTAGGACAGGGTTCAGGGATTGCTTCAGTGACATGAAATAATTCAACACATTAATTCTTGTGTACAAAGCTTGTTCACACATATTATTCTTATTCTCCAATGCTGTTTCGATCACATTGAATTGAAATGAATAACACTCATGGAATCTTTCAGGATTTCATTCTAGCTCGTCCTCTACCCCTTCACTCTAGCATTGTATTCTTCTGCTTCCCTTTTCACATTTTTCGGATTGAGATAAAAGAAAGTTGTACATGCAAGTGGGGTGGTATATATACGATTGGTTTCGGAAATGGTGAATTCGTATTTGCTCTCCTTTGTACGTACTTGTCACGTTGGAGTCAAAAATCTTTTCAGCACGTACCAAATTTCTGTTGAGAATTATAGGTTTATTAACGCACATCTTTTTCCTCAACTCATGAATGCATGAAATTTCTGAAAAAATGCGTGAACGTTACATCTTTCCCCAAGTCATTAAATAGCTTAAATTGATAATGACAATATATATATATATATATATATATATATATATATATATATATATATATATATATATATATATATATTATTCTTTGAAGTATCTATACTCTCAATTTAATATTGTTGCGACTAAAAGGTTCTTTCAACAACAAAAATGCTAATTAGTATGAATCGGTTTTTCCTAGACAAAGTGCAAATAGCTAAGCCATTGAACAAGTGAATTGCGGTTTGGTGTTGAACAATTTTTTTCTCTCTTCACTCAACATTCTAACCGTTCGTGATTGGTTATCAATGCTTTCGTAAAACTAAACGAAGACTGATCGATTCCGTACCATATAACATTACGATTTCAACAATTGTCTTCCACATGATTTAAACCTTTATTTGGTTGATGAAAGTGTAGCTTACTTACTGTTGCATCTGACTCTTGTTGATACCATTCTTTGTATAAATGAAATAACTTAGTGATGAATTTACTCAACAAAGTTTAAGATGATATATAACTTTGACCTTTTAGATTAAAACTGAGGTACAAGTTTAAATCTTGTGAAAAAGTAACTCTCATAAAAAATTATATCATCCTTTTATTTGTGTATGAAAAATCTTTCAAGTAGGTAGATCTTATAAGAATACTTCAAAATCACAAAAACAAGTTGCTGAATTTCTACTCATCAAGTTAAAAACATGCTTATTATTTAGATGATTTATGTAACCTGGCTCGTGACTACAAAAAGTACCTTGAATAACTAATTCAAGAAATGCTATTTCTAAGTAAATTTCATGGAGATATTATCTTAATATAATTTTAATTATTATTAGATAAGGTATAAATTTCACTTGATTGTGACTTCACCTCCCAATAAAAGTACATTCGCGGAGTATGATATTATGTAAAACATTACATACAAATAATATTATTTTAACCAACCCCACTCGAGACTAAATACTTCTTGATTTATCACCACCCCTTTTCGGGGTCATGACATCACTTATTTTAACTACTTACCTTGTAGTACAATTTTGATCATCATGACTAGCTTATCCAGAAGCCGCATCAATCTCGTCATCCCTAAATTTTGCTCACTTTAATTTGACCCTTTAACACCATTATTAATTGGGAATCATTCGGATTTTTCACGAACCCACGAGGGGTTTGCCCTGGGAAGCAAGTACAACCTAGGCACAGAAGTCCCACATAAATCATCATTTACACTACACGCTGGGGGAAGGCGAACTAAATAGTATGCTTGTTTCCCATTTGAAAATTCAAAACCATAATTTGGGGGGTTTCAAGCATAAAGCCATGAGTATGATTCACTAGCCAATCAGCAACTATCGATTCTGTATTTTGATGCAAATTCATGTAGCTTCATCTTATAATTATGGCCCTTATTTGTTGTCGCATCATAAATAATGTACCTAAAACATTTTAAATTTGATGATGGGTTACTTAATTTACTGTAATTTGAAGAATGAGTGGATTGATTTAGATATCTCTCTAAAATAATAACGTTTCATGTAGTATAAAATATCAATCATGTTTCTTTATTTTGTGGATTTATCAAATACATATAAATAATGAAAGGAAAGTTAAAGGAGAATTACCACCTTCATAGGAGTTGTTTTCCAAATGTTACCTTGTATTGTGAATATTAGTGCTTACCTACAGAAAAGTTTCATTTTTATTCCACCATAGTTTCCGAAGGATTTTTACTCATCACGATGTCCAGCTATCATTGCTTTGATGATGCGTTAGTAATCTCTACATATTTTTATTAAATAATCTCTCTCTCTCTCTCTCTCTCTATATATATATATATATATATTGTGAGAATTATAGATTTGTTTTATAAGTTGAGAACTATAGGAAACTACGTCTTACAGTCTCACACCATACTGACTCCAAGAGTGTATTATATAAAAGGAGTGGTTCATTAGAAGAGTAAGGGAGCAAATTTGTAATCATATATGGATGATTAAGATTGAAAATTATTTAATGTAATCAGTGCTTATGTATTTATTTAAAAAAATTATATGATTTTATATTTTAATTTTGACCGTTCATACATATAAAATTCAATAATCAAGATTCACTCTTTTCACTTTCACAATAAATCACTTTTCTCATATGATATGATCCCTATATATAGACTCAAGTGAGACAAATTGTTTATTATGATAGGGACATGTGCAAATTTAAACTGTATAATCATATATGAATGTTCATGATTGAAAGTTAACTATTGACAATTAACGATTATAGTAATTAATGGTAATTAATATTGACTATTCCGATAAGATTCAATTCTCCAAATTTATTCCTCTCGCTCTCACAATAAACCACTCATTTTATATATATTTGATTTATTATCTCTCCATGTATAAAATAAAAAGTGCACCAATATCTATGTCACCCATGACCCGCCCATCCGAATAAAACAAGCATGGATAAAACCAGCAAAGTTGAGGTAAAAACCAAAACACAACACCGTAAAATCTATCTGATCTCAGACTTTGTTTGATTTAATTACAAATTCACATGCCGTGGTCCTTGAGTCGAGATCCAGTTTTAGGGAAGCTAATAGACCTGTGGCTAAGTGGCCCCCAATATCTAATTTTCCGAATGGACAATAAGAAACAAAAAGTTAAAAATTATGGTAAATCATATCATGCTCAAAGGCACACTTATTTTGTACGAAGGGTAGGCAAGAGGGGGGCCAATGTGCAGTATATGCACATCAACAGGGTATAATGCAAGAAGATCAAGCCAAGCCAGTTGAGAGGCAGGGGTCTATTCGAAATCCAGCATTGTGCGAGCACAAATGCATTATTTCTGAAGAATCTAGTCTCATGGTGTTTTTGAGAGGTCTATTTTCAACCCAGCAGGGTTTGTTTTGTTCTGAGTAGTCTCTGACCTATTTTGGTACCTTATATGGATAGCATAGCTAGGCTTTGTTTTGTAGTGTTGCGTTCCCCTCTGTGCCCATTTGTCTATCAGTCATGTTATGAACAACTGCTGAGCCCAGACCCGGAGAACGAAAGCTTTTTTGTACATCAATTATATATCAGCTTAATTACTGCATATATATGCGGTCATATACTTATGGGTGACCATCTTCCTGCTACAATTTTCTTTGTCTAAGCGTCAGAACAAAAGGTTCCAGAAGAGATACCGCAAAGAGAATAAAATCAACACCCTGGTGTTGATTCGTTTTCAAAGTAATATTATATTATTATTATCATAATAATAAGGTTGGTTGAAAATTTTGCTCCTTGTGCCACAATTTTGGGAAGTTTAATTAATTAGTATTGCATAACTTTGGTTCCCTTTCATTTCATTCCTATATTTAGCACAGGAAAGATAAGATGGAGCAGAATCATAAATGAAGATGCTCATAAACACAAGTACCCTTCAGAAAAAGATATGGGAACTAGGGATCAAATTTTACTTTCATTGCAGAAACTATATTTCAGGGAATCAGCTCTGGCTGCATTATCATATATAGAGAGAAAAGAAAAGGCACAAGAAAATGCAATAAACCATGGAAATACGGCAAAGCCACTATATAGTTACTATGAGTTGCGACTTATGACCAGAGGACTGTGATATGTCCAAGCCATGCGTCTATGCCTACCCTTCGGAAAGGTTTAAGATTATCTTATCATAAAGATGCATCAAAGAAAAGGTCAAATTAGGATGGAAACTAACATGCATATGCATCCGTAAATAACAATTTTTAATGCTGTAATTATAAGCTAGAATAAGAGTAAAACAGAAGAATGGGTGCGCAAAATACATGCTCTTGAAATTTGGAGATGCAGGGGATCGAACCCTGTACCTCTCGCATGCAAAGCGAGCGCTCTACCATTTGAGCTACATCCCCACAATGTTGGAGTTGTTCACTTTAAATAATAAATCAGCTGAATTTTTAGAAGTGATCATGCTGCTTTATATTTTGATTGACACCCTGACAATGGTTACACGCTAGCAAACTTATAAAAAACTGGTGTATGAAGCAAGTTTTCGAAGGTATACAGACGGTAAGAATGAAACTATATGCAAATGAACTAAAAATTGATGCAAAACTTTTTGTTTGATAGAGATTTATGATTTAAAAAAGGTCATTTTCTTAGGTAATGTATTTACATTCATTAAACTGGCTCGGGAATATCTTTTGTCTCTAAATATTAGGATTAGCCATTTTAATTCTTAAAAAATAATCAGCCATTTACTATAAACACAGCAATGGTGGTAATGATTAGTACTTGTATATATATCCAACACGCCCATAACTTCATAACTATACATAATCTTTCAGAAGTATGAAAACAACTTGAGCAGCTAAAACAACCGATCCAACTGAAAGTAAGGCCTTATCAGGGGGTTTTATTGTATTGATTTGATAGTATTAATTTATAACAAAATATCTATTCTGATTATAAAATGCTACATTATGCCAATAACGATAGCATATAGTTGATTAAGATTTGACTATATCTCATAAGGATATAGGTTGAAATTCGCTGATTGATGTGAAAGTGTCATTGATAGTAAAATAATATATAATTTTTTTTCAAAAATCCTCAAAGAGATTAAGGAATTTTTCTCACCTTTACTCACACTTACCTTGCCAAAAGTTTTTGGCCATAAAAAAAAACTATATTATCAACTCCACGTCATTTTCATAAAATGGGATAAATAGTAAATTGCTAATAAATCCAACCCAACGGTGAATTGCAACTGCCACATACAATGGTCATTATCATAGCTCTAAACCACTAAACCCTGTCAGTCAGCGAGGTAACTTGATCTAGAGTTTATGCAATAGGTGCCACAGAACCCCTTTTTATTTGATATATATTCAAAGAGGTAGAGACAATATTGTAACCCGAAAAAAGGAGGAGGTGGTGACAATATGGAAAGAAATCTTCAACCACCTAGGCGTGTATCTCACCAAGAAATCATTCGTTTTATTCTTATTTCTAGACAGCTTTTCTAATTAAATATAACCGCTTTGTTGATTTATTTATGCATTCTTTAGCAAAAGGGTTGTCTCCAATGTAGTATGTGATAAACCAAAAGAGAGAGAAAGAGATCCATAACATTTTTATCGGGATTAGTGAACAAAGAGAGAGTGGCAGCAATGATGGGTTATTGGGTTGTCATCGTTTTACATGCAATATAGAAAGATGAGTAGAGAAAGAAAGGAACATACTTTCATGACTACCCCTTTTCTGTCCTTCCTTTATTTTCTTTGCTTTGTTACGGTCACCCGCTTTAATCTGTCTCTTAGATTTCAGTAACAAAAGCCTCCTCTGCCTTTTCTTTTTTCCTTTACCCCACTTTTACTCCCCTTTCATCTGTCTTGTTTATACCCCTAACACTGTATTTTGCAAGCTTTAACCTTAATTAGATCTAATTTTAAGCATGTATGTGATGGAATTATGCACAACCAATTGCACTAACGTGTAATTTAATTAAAGTAATATCATTGAGAAACTAACAAATTTATCTTTTAGTAAGTTTTGTCTTCTAGTTCTGTTTTCATTTTATGATGTTATCTAGAAGCCAGCTGAAGTTAATTGAAGTTACCCATTTAATTATCAGAAATTTAGAATTCCTTGATATTATTTCGAATAAAATGAAACTCATTTATCTATACTCATTTGTTTGAATCGATTGTTGGTTGTTGATGTTCCTAAAATTACTACTTTAATATGACAATGCCGTATAAAAATCAGATTTTGCAAACTATTATTTCATGATGCAAAATATTCTTTCCTTCTGCAATATTGTAATAATAATCTTAAATATTACCTACACACGTGACTTGATTCCAACCTCATGCAAAAAATGGTAAATCATATAAAAACGAGACTCCTCAGTAGCTCTCCTTGTTCCCAATATGACAATATCCTATAATAATTATCTGCTTATATATGCACATGCATAATTGTTTACTCGTTCACCTTTGAGTTGGCATGATGAGCTTACAATGAATTGATTCATGAAGTTATAAGAATCTTGCATGTATAACTTATCCTTTTGCAAATATCAGGTTATATCATCATTAGGTCGCATTACATAACAAGCTATTCAAGTACGAAAGGAATGTTTTTTTGAAAAAAAAAAAGGACAACATGTAATCTAAGAGTAGTATATATTCCGCTGAGGAAAAAAAAAAAAAAAACACATCAATGGAAAAACATATAACATTGTGATATTTATAGACATTACAGAAAGGAGACAAGAATAAAGGACAACTAAATTGTTTAATGCATATGTCACGATCTCGGAGATGTGCATAGCTTGTATCGAATACTGTGTGTTTAATAAGGGAATACAGGGGCGGGAAGAAAGCAGGACTTTATGCTTGTATATAATTTCACTTTGGCTTTGGACATTTTATTTTCATTTTGGGAGGGCTTTAAAGAAAATGAAAGGTAAATATAGGAGTCTTTGGTTTCATTTTTGAGTAATCCTACACAAAATAAAATATTATAATCTATTTATTTATATAAAAGCCAACCATCATATACAGCATAATTCTAACAGCAAAATTCTAACAAACTGTTTAACATTTTTCTTTCATTATTGTTTTAGTAATTAATTGTCTTCAACATTGAAGGGAAAAGAAAAAGATAGTTTGGTCAAACCTTGATATATATCCTTTGTTCTCGTGAAATGTTCACGCTTCACGTCCAAAAACAAATATTTGTATAAAAGAGACTGTTAAAAGAAAACTATTTATATGTTTTTAATTTATCTATCAATTTAAGATTTTAAAAGCAATAATTCATGATATAATACTCAAGAATTAAATCTCTAAACCATTTATAAAAGAGAAATGTTATTTTAATATGTTTTACCTTATTCTTTATATAGATATTTAATTTATTATCTCTAAATTTTATGAAACTCTCATTTTAACATCTTCTTTTTTATTCTCTACTTTTGGATATGAGTGAATATTTATATACATATAATTTTAGGGTTTAGGGTTTAGGGTTTATAAAAAAGGGAGAACAACGCATATCACGCACATGAGGAAAACTGAAGCAGAGAAGCTCTCAAGCAAAATGATAAAGGTGATTTTAGCTAATCAATCAATTAATATAATTGAAGGCTTAAACTCCCCCCGAGGAAAAGGGGTTGGAATGTTTCGTGAGTGATCGGTACGTGAAACATAGTGGCGAACTGTAATATTGGAAAGAGAAAAGCTAGAGAGAGAGCGCATATGCATGTCACATAGGATAGGATGTGTGTTTCTGCTGGCGACATTTATTGTATAAAGTTGCACGCTAGGCCTTACTTTTCACCTCCCCAAAGATCGATCTCCACATTCTGAACTTTCTGAGTCAGTAGAAGCTAGTGACCGGGAATTTGATGACCTATGGAGATCGGATATATGTATATATGAATTGTGTGTATATGTGTATCAGGATCAAAGGCTCTCTGCATGGGCTTTGCAACTTGTGGGCTCCATTGTCCTTACCTGTGGGACCTATTTACTTTCTTTTCCTCACATTCCCACTTACCTCAAAGGTGGGTGGATTGGATGTCTTCTGTAAAGTAAAAATATTATTTTAAAATTAAAAAATTATGTCTAATAAGATATCTATTTTATTATTATTATTAAATGTGATGATATTTTTTATTCATTCTTAATGTTTATCATATCTAATGATCATATAATAACATTATCTCTATTACATTTAGTAGTGATAAAATGAGTATCCCAATAAATTTTTAGGGTGTTAAAATAACACCTTTATTGTTACTCAAATAAGCATTACATTGCCCTTCTTCGTACGTATGTTTCAAAATATGAGTTATTTTTAAATTTGTTATATGATTCAAAATATAAATCATTTTCATGTTTTAATAAAGTATTAATTATTTTTTTAATCCATTTTATTTCAATATTTATGATGGATGAGAATGAGTGAACGTAAATATATTTATTTAATGAAGAGATAATTTATAATGAATAATAAAAGATATATTTATCTTTTACTCTTTTTTTAAAAAAATTAATAAAATCTAATCATTATCTTAATTTCCATTCATAGCCTTAAAATTATACTGTGTAATTGTGAGAGTAACTTGGAAGCAACCCGTGTTTTCATTGCACAAGAAAATTATAAAATACTATATTGAATGACTTTTCATGCCAGATATTCAAATAGCTACAACTGAATCATATAATTAAGTTTGCAACTTAGCTGAGTTTCTTTTTTATTTTTCTAACTTAGAATATCTATTGTCCAAAGCGGTCAATAATTAACCCCCTCAAACTATAAAGTCCACAATCATAAATTTTATCTGACTATATTATTAAGGATCGAATCTAATTAATACTTAAGAAACACAACTAGCTATCAACTTGTGATTAGATAGCTTAGTTATTAGGAGGTTATAAACCTAGGCAAGTATAGTACCTATGGCTAGCATGTGCCTGGTGCATACGTATGTTTAAATATAAAAATAAAATAAGTGCATTTCTTTTTTACATATATTACTCGAGGCACATTTTTACTTTTTTCTCTTGTCTGATCTATTCAACCAAACCTTTTTATTAGGCAGGCATATATAGAAATCTTTGGGCTATATATTGACATATATACAGTAGTTGTTGATATTTGTTGGGCAAAAATAGCTACATCGATGACAGCAAGTTAAGGATCGCCGTAGCTCCTGTGACCTCGTCTTCCAAACAAGAAAAGAAAAAGAAAGCTTCATTTAACTGTAACATTACCGTACTTGGTGCTTCTTTTCTATTTATGTGGTTGAATTACCAGACATATGAGCTAGAACGCTGCTACCAAATCTCATACGCATGCATCTCTCAAGATACGGTATGAAACTTTGCATAGGTTTGAAAACCTTCCGATCCTCCGGCTATACAATGGATTCGCAACCCTAACTAATTAGTAACTAATTAATTAATACCCTGATATAATAAGCAAATAAACGTACGTAGGTTATTATTCCCTCTGCTCTTGATATGTGAGCTTCTCAAACGCTTTTAAATTTTTTCATCAGATGTATTCCTTGACCATTGCAACAATCCGAAAGATTATATATCCTGCATCGATCAATCAATCATTTTAAAGAATGAATAGGTCGATGCTACTAATTGATGAATGTTTTCTAGGCACTAAAAATATATCATCACCACAAAAATTGACCTTTTGGCATTGGTGGTCTCATCAAAACTCCGGGATTATTGAAGTACAAATGATATGTGCTTGGCTTTTCTAGTATCAAATCACTCCACTAATATAAGGGCACCCAGCTGTAAATATTTGGTCTCGGGGCATGCATAACCCTAAGTGGAACTGTCAACCACTGGTCGTCACACCCTTATAGACTACCACCACTTTTTTTTTCGCTTTTTGGAAAAATTTGAATAATTAACCACCTTTTAACAATTAAAGCTGTACGGTTGTAAATTCCAAATAAAATGATGTGGGATTACTTCATAAATATTTGTACCTAATTTCTGTCTCTTATTCAAAAGTTGGCATTTGGAAAAAGTTTTGAACAAATTAAGGCAGGTTGTATTTTACACAGCTGGGGATTAATTAACTTTAGTGTGTAAATTAAATTATAATCGAGAGACTAGATCGAGAAGAGAAGATGACGATAATTTAAAATAATGCATTTGAATCCATATAGAGGTGAATAAAACGATGTTAATTACCCGATGAGCCTTTTGGAACATAAGTGGGCCTGATCATGTCTCAGTTGATGAACCCTCTTAAGTTTACTTTCATGCTTTTGTTGAAAATCTGTTAGGGAACATGCAAACCAAATCATTCGATCATCAAGTCCAAAGATGTAGCAGCATTCATTTTCGATCACAATGAGTAAAACTGCACATCCACAATTACTAATCCATAAAGGGATCCTTTTCTTCCAACTAGAGAAACCCTATTGTCTTGCTCACTTTTCAAACTTTGGAATACTAATGTTCCAATGATTTGAGCACGTAGCCCCTTTTAATCAAAACCACATCCTTTTTGTTTTGTTAAAGGGTTGTGATGCATTGATGACCCTAAAATGAGCGAGCCTCATTATTACCTACTTAGTGGTGCTTCTTCTTTAATCGGAAGAAAAGATATAAAGATTGTTCAAATAATTAAAATATAGGTCCCCACCCTTTCTCCTAAAATCCTACTATATATAAATCATGTATGATGAACCGCTGTTTTTAGCTTTTTAACTTTTCACAGTAAGCAATCTGATCATATATATGAAGCTTTCAATCATCAGGTAAGTGTAAACGACAAGATTCATCTAGCTTAAAAGGGCATTAATCGGATATATTCGATAAATTAGCTTTTTACAAAGTAATAACCTTGGTGATATCCGTGCCTTTGACTGAACAAGAGGTGTTCAATGTTCAGTTAACCTCAAAAGTATAAACGTCCCAGGAAGTATTTGAATATATTTCTTCTGATAAGAAGAATATGTTACAGTTGCAAAAGAACAACAGTGACATTTATGATATATATTGAATTGGGAGGGTTTTGCTTTACTCGTCATTCCCTTGGTATACTGTGAAGCTTTTTACAATTTTGAGTGTTCTTTCCACGCACTTCCAACCGAAGCACTTCTTCTTAATTAGTTATAGGACGACTTAATTAGCAGATTCTTTTGCCTTCTTTTTATGAACTGGAGAATAAGGAATATACATAATTAGAATATTAGTACTTTTATTCTATATTATCTTCCCTCCTTTTGTTTCTTTTTATTTCAATTCAATCTACCTTAAAACACTTGAACAGATCGTAGACTCTTGGAATTCGCGCGTCACAATACTTCCAAGATCATGTTCTCCCTATACCCCAGTCCTTTTTAAGTTTTTGTTATCCTTCATATTTCTTTTAGAAATAATTTTTTTTTAAAAGTAAAGCTTATAATGATTAAATTTCATATCATAGGCATCATGCTTCGAATCTTGCAAGGGTCAAATTAATGTGACTACGTGAGGACCCATATGCTTCGTCATTTGGTCAAAGATATGTCTAATCCTGCCTTCTCAGTAACTACTATTTTGCATGGGAATTGAAGACGCAACGAGTGTAAGTGAAGTGAAGTACCAAAAGGTGAAAATGCAATTCATAGAAACATTCGTTTTATGTGGATCAATCTTAAGGGATTCACATTAAGAAACTAAATTACAAGAAGTCGCTATCCAGATCTGTTCCTTTCCCTTTCCTGCTTTAAATTTAATCATGTATGCTTGCGTCTTCTGATTAAGTTAATTACGAATGGTCCTTTTGCATAACAACTCTTATAATGAAAACCTTAGAAATCGAAATGAAGTATATATGCTATGTATAGTACCATATGGAGATTCTACCTTTCCTACATATCAATAAGAATCTAATCTAGTGAAGATCAAATAAAGCTTTTACCTCGAATTAAAAACCAAAAAAAGAATGAATTTGAAAGCAATAAAAGTTACATTGACGGTTGAAAATATAGGGATTAAAATCACACGTCTTCGGATCATATTCATCTTCCTATTTTACGTACCAATCATTTTTTGTGACGTGATCATTTTTTATGTACCAATCAAATATAGGTAATCTATATTTATTAATTATTGAAAAATTTTAAATATTTATCTTCTATGTGGACAAATATGATTGGTGGAGAACATGGTTCCGGAAGAGATAATTTGTGTAAAAAAATATAGATATAATTATATCAAGATATTCTTGAGGGGTAAAAACATTAGAGGAAAGTAGTAAAAAAAAAGTTACATTCCTGAAAGCTCATAATTAAACTCTTGCAGATGGAACATGTTTTCTGGCTTCCAAGCTAAGAAAACAACAAAATGAAGCCATAAACATGAGAATTGCATATAAACGATGGAGTGTTACGTTAAAGCAAATGGGTGACCATTTTTGCAGTATATATCAGTTTTGCTGGCTTTATTTGGTAACACAACAGGTTTTGTGAAGTGGGTGGTTGGAGCTGAGACGAGATTAAGACAAAAGGTCATTGCAGTTTGCAGGAGGAGAGAGAAGTGAGGCTGAAAAAGAAGCCAATAATGCTATAGAGGATAGCAGACAGAGGGTTGCTTTTTGGGTACTTGGGGAATAAAATGCTGTCTCTCTACGAGGATTGGCGTGGAGAGAGAGATGACGGACAAGCAATATATTAGAGCTGTTCAATTTGTGATCTTTACTTATCTTTTTAACACGGTAGATGTAATAAAATGGTTAATAATAATAGATATTATATCTTTTCAGTTAATTCACTGGAATGATTCTTAAATTTTTTATTTGTTACTATATAATTTTTTATATTTGATCTAATATAAATTTACTAATAACAAAACAAAAAAATTAATTATTACATGATTCCCAAATTAAATGTCTCAAGAGTTTAAAAAATTGTTTTCAAATAAAAAATTATGCATATATATATATATATATTATAAATTTAATTTCTATACACTTGTAATATAAAATAATTTTATATTATAATTAACAGAATTTCATCAAATTTAAATGATAAAAAATTATAAAAAATAATTACTCATTATTATAACTACATATTCACCATGAGTTATCATTATTTTAATAAAATTCTATTGAAAAATAGTATAAAATTATCTTACAATATCCATCTATAAAAATTAAACTCTATATATTCACACGAACGGGAGAAAAAAAAAAGGTTAAAAGATGGGATATAGCGCTTTGCTTTTATTGTTTTCTTCGTTGGGTTTTAATATTTCATCACAATGGCTTCTTTCTTCTTTAGTTAACTTCTTTTGAATTTCTGCTGCTGGCGCTGTCTATCTATTCAAAAGAAGATGATGACGTGGAAAAGGAGAGAAGCTCTGTGAATCCGAGAAAAAATTTTGAATTCCGGGTCCACATTGCTGTACTCTCTAATTTCTTATATAACTTCATTTGCATCAGTTAAGAACGCAGAAGAAAATAATTAAGTGAAAAACTTAGCAGTATCATCGAATCCACTTATTCAAATAGTTTTTCAGCTGGCCCTTTTGCATTATATGATAAAACATCAACATGCATGCACATTTTTGTTGCAGCTAGCAGCTGAGAACATGCTGCAAGTCTCAGCCTTTCATACCTTATAGTTTTATCTGTATGAGGAGTATCCTATTCAATACATACATATACCACCTCACACCCACGTCATTAATTTTTATTAATCAACTTTTGAAATATTAACCGTTAAATATAAACAAAATAAACCTTTTTATCCAAATATATTTATTCATTACCCAAAAAAATATATATATAAGATGATCAATATGTAGATAAGTTTGTTTTAGTAACAATATATAGTGTTACATATTTTGCGTTGGACCGATATTAATTAGTTTGAATTTTTAAGTACTAATGAAGTCCTGACTAAGAATTCTAGCTTTCCCTAAATGACTGTGTGTTAAGTGATGTGATTTCTATTTCCACTCTCAAAGTCATAACTGTTTAACTAGAGTGCAAATACTATCCAGCATAGTTCGTTCAAACACTTTTCCTCGTCCAAAAAGACTGAAAAAGTAAAACGACTATCAAGAAAACTGGTTCCTTATGTGTGTTTTTGGGTTATGAAAATTTACCTTCGTTTAAACTCTCCAATCAAAGCCTTAATACATACAAATTAAATATAACACATCAGAAATCAGAGAACACCTAATTACAGCAACACGCATTTAGTAAATGGACGGCAGCGATAACTGCAGAACTGGAGAGAGAGAGCACTGAAGTAGAAACAATGAAAAAAGCTAAGGAAAAAAGCTGCCTCTTTAAACCAAAACAAGAATTAAAAAAAAAAAAAGGTGTGACAAAGAAGTATAAAGAAGGCGGTGAGGCATAGTCCGGTTGTATTTCTAAAGCTTAACTATCAGGTTCCTCTAAGCTTTCTATCATCAAAACTCTCTCTCTCTTTCTCTCCCATCATTGAAAATAATCGTTTCTGTTAGTTTCAAGTTCCTTCTTCTGATCACAAGAGGGGAACAAAAACTAGCTTCCTTATAAGCGATCACACACACACACACACACACACATATATCAAGAGGGTGGGGGTGGTGTTCGGATATTAAGAATATACATAAGAAGAAGAAAGAACAAGTGTGATTTGTGAAGAAAAGCTTTTGTGTTACAAACTAGGGGGGGTGGAGGGGGTGGGGTTTTGGTCAAGTTATGCGCTCAGGAGGAAGTTGTGCATTGCAGCAGACCCTCACAGCGGAGGCTGCTTCCGTGTTGAAGCACTCTCTGGGGTTGGCTCGCAGGAGGGGCCATGCACAGGTCACTCCTCTCCACGTGGCAGCCACTCTTCTCTCCCTCAGAGCCAGCTCCTTCAGAAGGGCTTGCCTCAAGTCACAGCCACCACACCAACAGCAACAACCTTCTTCTTCTTCTTCTTCACACCCTCTCCAATGCCGGGCCCTTGAGCTTTGCTTCAATGTTGCCCTCAACAGGCTCCCTACAACACCTTCTCCTCTTATCCATTCCCAGCCTTCACTCTCCAATGCTCTCATTGCTGCCCTCAAGAGGGCACAGGCTCACCAGAGAAGGGGCTGCATTGAGCAGCAGCAGCAGCAGCAGCCTCCTCTTCTCACCATCAAGGTTGAGCTTGAACAGCTTGTTATTTCCATTCTTGATGACCCCAGTGTTAGCAGGGTTATGAGAGAGGCTGGTTTCTCCAGCACTGCTGTTAAGAACAACATTGAGGACTTGTCTTCTGCACCTTCTGTTGTGTTCCAGTGTTACAACACTTCTGGTGGCGTTTTCTCTTCTCCTTGCTCACCTTCCACCAGTGAGAGCCACAGAGAAAATTATCTCATCAACTCCAGTATTAGCAATTTTAGGCATGCTCATCATTTCTTGGCTGCTTACAGTACTTCTACTTCAGAGTTCAACCCAGTTCTCATCTCCCCACCGAAGAAGGCACCGGTGTATCCCATCACTACTGGTGCAGTTTCTTCCTATAAGGATGATGTGAACCTGGTTCTGGATATTCTCCTGAGGAAGAAGAAAAGGAACACTGTGATAGTTGGTGACTCTGTGACATCGACTGAAGGCCTTGTGGGAGAGCTGATGGGAAGGTTTGAAAGGTCAGAGGTTCCTGGTGAGTTGAAGTCAACCCATTTCATCAAGTTTCAGTTCACTTCAGGCTCTTTGAGGCATATGAAAAGAGATGAAATTGAGGTGAAACTCTTGGAGCTGAAGAGGAAGGTGGATGCTGTTCCATCAGGAGGAGCCATTTTTTATATTGGGGACCTGAAGTGGACAGTGGAAGAAGCATCTTTGAGTGGAAAAGAGGGAGGGTCCCAGAAAGGGGAAGTTTCTGGTGGTTATAACCCAGTTGATCATTTGGTCTCTGAAATGGGAAAGATGTTCTCTGATTGCGGAACAACATCAAATGCTAATAAGGTGTGGCTAATGGCCACTGCAACTTATCAAACATACATGAGGTGTCAAATGAGGCAACCCCCTCTTGAGATGCAATGGGCTTTTCAGGCTGTTCTTGTTCCATCCGGTGGACTTGGCTTGAGCCTCCATGCTTCCAGGTAATTAACCATAATTAATTTTTAATTTTGCCTAATTATTAGTTTGATTTCATTCCAAAAACTCCAATCAATGAATGAATTAAACCTTGTCTTGATTAATTAGGTTGATTGAAAGCAAGAAAATATGACTTGCGAAATAAAGCAAAATAAAAAAAAAAAGGTAAAGAAAGGAAGACATAAGCATGTAAAAGTTATACACGCATGATCATTCCTTGAAAGCTTTATTTGTTTTGCATTTTGTTGGGTAGTACGTACGGTCACTGGTCTATGCCAGAACCCTTTGTCTAAAGCATGGTTGGTTGGTAAGGCAGATGTGAAGCAGGGCCTTTCTGCTTCGCTTTAGTTTGTCAGTATATTAACCTCCTTGACATTACGCATTCACATGATACTGAGTTGGAGAAACAGAAACTTTTACTTTATCAAAAGCAAAATAAAATGAAGGAAAGCAAGTTACAAATTCTTGGAATTAGGCCTTATTGCAACCCTTGGGGAGAGGGGATTATGAGACCTACTGTGAGATATAATAGTGATATTAAGAATCAACAGAAAAATCAGCTTCTTATATGGTACATATAGCTACATATCCAAAACTCAACAGTGTCTATTTTATCAACTTTGGATGCTAATTTGTTGGAGATGTTGCTCTTATTTTGCAGTGTACTTGATTCAAAGATGACCATGTCCCAGAACCCATATAAGATGCTGGAAACAAAGCTCTTAGGTAACAAGGAGCAGGAGGAGAGGCTCAATTGCTGTGAAGAATGTGCCTCCAATTATGAAAAAGAAGCCCAATTTCTCAGACCAGGCCCGAAGCAAATGTTGCCTTTCTGGCTTCAGCCTCATAGCAATGAAGCCAATCATCAGAAGGTAACAAAATTATTACTTTGAAAAAGACAAGCCAAATGATTGTGCAATAGCTTTATTTGTGTTATGCATGCTTATGTAGTTTCTTCTATTAGTGCACAAGTACTAGTGACTTATGAATTAATTCAATTTATTTTCAGGATGAATTAGCCGAGCTGAGAAGAAAATGGAATAGACTATGCCAGTGTCTCCACCAAAGCAAACAGCCACAGAACAACTGGAGCAACAGTTTATACAGCAATAACACTTGGAATGGAAAGATCAACCCTTACAATTCATCAAGTTCTATATCCTTTACAAACAATGCTGCTAAACCAACCTATAGCTCCAATCTTGTACCGCGATTCCGGCGTCAACAATCATGCACCATTGAGTTCAATTTCAGCGACAGAAGGCAAGAATCACAACCAGTATTGGGTTCTCTTGAGGGCATGGAAGGTAAAGAAGTAAAGATTACTCTTGCCCTTGGGAATGGTGGTTCAGGTGAAAGGGTGGAAAATATAACCGATGCAACACTGCGAAGAGCTCATGTTTGTAAACTATTGCAGGAGAATGTGCCATGGCATTCTGAGACTCTTCCTTCCATAGCAGAGGCCTTGGTTGATTCCAAATCAGCAAAGCAAAGTAACAACATTACTTGGTTATTTTTGCAAGGCAATGACTCCATTGGGAAAAGAAGGTTGGCACTTGCTATTGCAGAATCAGTTTTTGGCTCAGCTGATATGCTTTTTAACTTGGACATGCTAACAAAGAAAGAGAGTTTAATGGCCCCGTATTCTGAAATGCTTGCAGGAGCATTGAAAACTCATCAACAACTTGTGGTGTTGATTGAAAATGTTGACTTTGCTGATGCCCAATTCAAGAAAAGCCTTGTTGATGGATTTGAAACAGGAAAGTTTGGAAATTTAAGAAGGGCAGAAGATAAGTCAGGCCAAAAAGTGATATTCATATTGACAAGTGGTGGAACCACAAGCAATGAAGAGATAAATGAGGACTTTGTGATGAGGTTGTTGCTGCAGGTCAGTGAAACCAAGCCTAACTTAGAGGCACCTTGTTTTGGCCACAAGCGCAGGGCTGAATTCGATTTGTTTTCCAAGGTCAAGAGCCCCAGAATTGAAGAAAAGGAAGAGGCATTTTTGGTTTCTGAACAAGTGATGATCAAGAAGAAAGATTTTTCAAGACAGTCAAGTTTTAACACCCTTGATCTGAACATGAAAGCTGATGAAGAGGATAATGATGGTGAGGATAAAACAGGAGAAAGCAGCCCCATTTCAAGTGATTTGACTCTAGAAACTGTAGGTGATCCACTGAATCAAAATGGGTTTCTTGACTCAATTGAGAACAGGTTTGAGTTCAATACAAGTCCAGCTAGGGACAGAGAAATGACAGAGATGTTCTTGTCAAAGATCAAAGGGTCTTTTGAGGAGGTTTGTGGCAGGCAACATGTGGTGAATTTTTCTGTAGATGAGAGGGTGATTCAGGGTGTGCGTGTTGGGTGTGGTTCTTTTACTAACAGCTTGTTTGAGAAGTGGCTGAAAGACATTTTTCAAAGCAGCTTAGAAACGGTTAACATTGGAGGGGGGGATGGTATACTTTTTAGACTTTGTTGGGGTGGTAAAGGAGATAGGAAATTGGATAGGGGGTTCATGAGTTCACCTCTGCCCAAGAGCATCCAGGTTAACTACTTCATGGGGTGAGCGATTTTGGGTACTGAGAGGGGTTTCTTGTAAAATTGTCCAAAAGGTGTAAAATGGGATAGCTTGTGTAACTGTTAATTTTCATAATAGAATGTGTTTGTTTTCCTTCTGTTTTTAACCCAGATGTCGACCTTTTCTTGCTGCGGCTACTTTGATACATATATATATTTTTACTATATCTCTTAGAATGTTTTAGTATTCAACGGTTATATATTTCAAATATAGCACGATTCTGCTGAATCTAATTTGATGAGCTTACCTAAGGTAGAAAGGTGAATACACCTGTGATTATTATGTTCATGTGCTTCTTTTTTTCAGTCATCGCCATAATGTCAATGATACCCCTCAAAATTAGAGATATTGAGTTAGGTCATGGCATTGGTCTTTGGCTCAATAATCCCCTGCAATCCAGCTGGAAAGACTACCTTAAAAGGAGGACTTTGGCTTGGTATGTGAACAAATGCAGCAAAGTATTGAAATTTTCTTTTTGTCTAACTAGAGTTTTGGTGCACCCGTTAAGGAATTAAAAAAAAAAAATTAGAAACCCTCCAAAAATTATCCTTTATAGAATTTTTAACGAGTATTCTAAGAGTAATAATTAGAAACCCTCCAAAAAAACAAAAGAACACATACTTTGATCATCTTCCATCTTTGATTATTCTTATGTTTGAGTACGATATTTGGACCGAATTGAGACTTACATGATTGTACGATCCCATGCCTTGTGTGCAAGAATGAGTGTTTTATATTATCATTCGTTTTGTGAAGACATCAATACAAGGAAAGGAGGGAATGCAATTTTGATACGGCATATGTAAATGACAAATGAGTAAGTAATCAGCATCTGTAATATACTGTTGAAATGAAAGGTACAAAGCCTCTATATACTGTAATCAGCGTTCCTTCTTTTCTGCTTTGGAATGAAAGGGTGGACAAAATGACAAAATAAGGTGACACAAAGTTCTTATGTTAACTTTTCAAGAAATGTTCTTTTATAATTCCATTATTCTTGTTTCTCCTTTGCTCCATGTGCTGTAACCGAAGAACTCGCATCATTATTATGCATCTTCTGGCCTCGCCCGTGCATAACAACTGCACAACTACAAATATGCAGTTGTTATGCACCTAACCAACGAAAAATGAAATGATAAAATAATAATAATGAAGAAGAAATATACCTTCGTCCGCTACAGGACAAAATTGACGCTTTCTAGTTCCAGTTTATTTCTTCAAAGTTCTATATCATTACTTTGACTCTAAAGGTTTGCATGATTTATTGAACGGCGAAAGTGCGTCCTTTTTTTTTCCCATCTTAGAACACCATCATGATTTTGATTTTCTGCGTTAGATTAAGACATGATCATCATAAAATTTTATATTATTGCTTTAATTTAGAAAAAGCACTCAAAGTGTCCTGCTGTTTTAATATCATAAAGTTGCTCTATGATAGTTGAATGATAGATGTCAAGTCATTATAATTGAATTCCAGTTCATTCATAGTTATGGACCACGGCGTGAACAAATTGTACATGACATGAGGCATGATTATGAAACTTGGTAATATAAACTATGATGCTGAGATATAAAAATATACAAGTTCTGCAGTTTGGAAAGATTATTATCTTTGACAAATGTGATGGAAAAGCAAATAACCGACGCTTCCTTAATTAACGCGATTCCGCACTTATTTCTTTAAGCATTATCTTGGATTTAATTATTGGAAAAAAAAAATAGTGTTTAGAAGAATTTTACCCTATAGTAAATGAACTTCATTCAAAGCAATTTAAACAACATACAATTGCATATCTATTTGCTCATGCATTAAAAAAGATATATGTCCATCTTAAATTATTAATGGGAATAATTTACTATCGTTTTCATTATTTAACATGTTTGTGGTCTGGGTGTCACTTTCTGCTACCACCATGGTATGGGTTCGATTAAGGTTTGTTTATGGCGAAATCTAGTTTGGTTCTTTCACAATGATGGGGCTACCCCTTCTTGTATTTGGGTCCCTCGCTTTATTTAGTTCTAAGAGCTAATTAAAATGTTTTAAGAAGAATGTAAGTTAGGTACATCAAAAGATATGAGCGCAATAAGCCTAAAATCATTACGATTGTGAAAAGTTGCTAGCTTAATAGATTGCAGGGTATATAAGATAGAACTGTCAGTGTGTAATATATTTCTTTGAGCCAAGCTTTTATTGAAATTGATATGATTCTATGATGTTGCAGACTCTAAGCATTTTATACAGGGGACAAAAAAAACTGCTGGTTTGATTACTACCTTGTCTTAACGGTGACTAATACAATTTTCTTAATGACGTCGTGCCTTTTAACTCATGTTCGTTTCACAAAAAAGAGAGTTATTTTAGAAAGAAAACACAGTCTTCGGTCACTATTTATTTTAAATGACTAAAGGAGCAAAACAATGTAACAAATAAGACTTTTTTCCTTGTCAATAATTGAGGAGCAAAATCCATAAACTAGTAGTGATAGATTGCAAATAGACGACGAAAGTTGCTACTCTGTTTTTTTTTTTTTTTTTTTTTTTGGGTCAGAAAAATTTGCTAAGTTATATAGGATGTTCTTTTCGTTCTCCCCTCGTTGTGAAAGTTCATAGCATGATGTAAAATAGTTCAGCCCACCAACACAAGCAGACAGGGATATAGGCGCATCAACCAAAAACACGCTTGGGCTAAACACCTTGAAGCCCTCAATTGTGTTGGCCCATTCCAAGATTAAGCTCATTGTAAGCACTTCTTCAGCTTGAAGCGCATAGTTGAACAATTAGTCCAACAATCCCAAAACCAACCTAGGTTCCACTACTGATGGGCCAATACTAGGCCTGCTATCACCACCCCAAAACAAAGAGACAGACCCAATCCCAACTCCAGACTCAAGTTTTCAGACTCCCAAAAAACGGTGCACTCTTGACTCAAAAGTTATTTAGCAGAAAAGAAACTTAAATAATTTCTTTTTTCAAAAAAAAAAAAAAAAAGCCACCAACTACGGCAGCTGTTGATTTCACCTCACCAAACATGGGCACCATTCAGCAAACCTCAATGATATCAATTTTCTCAAAGTGGTGGGGCCCACAGGTCAGTTCACCCACCCCACGGGTCCCACCCACCAACTCCCTCCCTCCCCAACTCTTTTCCTTTGCATATTTATTTTTTCTTCTTCAATTCCATTCCATTTCATTCCCTGACACACAGACGCCGAGAGAGAGAGACAGAGAGAGAGAGAGAGAGAGAGAGGCAGAATGGCAGCAGAGAAATCGGAGGCACCCCCTAACTTCTGGGGCCACATGCCGGAAGAGGAGTACTACACCTCCCAAGGGGTTCGCAACACCAAATCCTACTTCGAAACCCCAAACGGCAAGATCTTCACGCAGAGCTTCCTCCCTCTCAACCTCCAACCCAGCGAGGTCAAGGCCACCGTCTTCATGACCCACGGCTACGGCTCCGACACCGGCTGGCTCTTCCAGAAGATCTGCATCAACTTCGCCACCTGGGGCTACGCCGTCTTCGCCGCCGACCTCCTCGGCCACGGCCGCTCCGACGGCCTCAGCTGCTACCTCGGCGACATGGACAACATCGCCTCCACCTCCCTCTCCTTCTTCCTCCACGTTCGCCGCAGCGAGCCCTATAACAACCTCCCCGCATTCCTTTTCGGCGAGTCCATGGGTGGTCTGGCCACTCTGCTCATGTACTTTAAATCCGAGCCCGACACGTGGACGGGCCTGATCTTCTCCGCGCCGCTCTTTGTTATCCCCGAGGACATGAAGCCCAGTAAGCTTCATTTGTTCCTTTACGGGCTTCTGTTTGGTTGGGCCGACACGTGGGCTGCTATGCCCGATAACAAGATGGTCGGGAAGGCCATCAGGGATCCCGGGAAGTTGAAGATCATTGCGTCGAACCCGAGGAGGTACACGGGCCCACCCAGGGTTGGGACCATGAGGGAGTTGGTTAGGGTGACCCAGTACGTGCAGGATAATTTCTCCAAGGTTACGGCGCCGTTTCTCACGGCCCATGGTACTTCTGACGGCGTTACTTGCCCGTCTTCTTCGAAGCTCTTGTATGAGAAGGCTTCCAGTGAGGACAAGACGTTGAAGCTGTATGAGGGCATGTACCATTCTTTGATTCAAGGGGAGCCTGATGAGAGTGCCAATCTTGTCTTGAGTGACATGAGGGAGTGGATTGATGAGAGGGTCCGGAGGTATGGGGGTAAGAATTCTCAGTGAATTGTATTTTCCTTTTATCTGTAACTTTTATCTAGTTTGGGTTCGAAATTGGATAATTGGGGCTGAGTTGCATCAAGAGTCAATCAAAAACTTGATTAAAGATTGAATGGAATTGTTACATGAACGACATTGTCAATATATTATATGGAATACAACTTTTTTTTTTTTTAATCTTTGCTTTCGTAATCACAATTTGGAGGAGTTTTGGGTACGCTTCCTCTTTCATAAACACAATTGCAACAAACTGAGATTCTGAGATGCACTTTCATTTTATTCAAGAAGAATTGTGAGCTCGTCAAACAACGTGAACAGACTACTTCAGTACAGCTTTTGTATGCTCGAACCTTTCGGATTAAGAGACGTAGAAAACATGAGACAATATAATTTAACATAACACTGAAGCTGGTGTATATCTTCAACAATGGCATATATCAACCCCTATGGTACTTACACAGCATTTGATGCTCGACAATGAAAGTAATCGAGAGCAAATGGCGACAGAGAACGCAGACATTGTAAGGAAAAAGAAAAACCGCAATAACGACTACAAATAACCAGAATTAACACACTGCTCAATATAAAGATAACCGCTTGGGGCAAGGGGGAAGAGACAAATAGCTTTCATTGCTCCGTAAAATGAGCACTAGCCCCGCAATAATACAAAAATAAGACATCCGTTCCAGACAAGAAAAAGAAAGGAGGAAAAGCTTTCTTTATGGGGATCCCTCAGATTTACATTTGCTACGGAACGTTCTCTAATGTAATAGGGAAAAATGACATGGGCGGCCTAGGTTAGAGCTACTAGAAAATGAGAGCAAGTGGTAAACATACAGATCAGGGCAAGAAAAGGCTAATATACAAAAAGAATGACACTAGACCACAGTTGCTAATCTACAAAGCTGGAATGTATTTTGGAAGCATATACAAAAGGGTGACTGAGACTTAAATAATTTCTCACCCCTCGAGTAAACTACCCACTATTTTAAACCAAGCCCCAAAAAAAAACTTACAATGAATTGGGAGGTGTTCTATACGAAGAGGAGTCATCTGGAACACCTACAGATGAGGCTGATAAATCTGTTGCAGTTTCAAGGTTGAGTAAAGGTTTCAGTCTTCTATGAACCTCATCACTAATGAAACCAATCTCTTCAACAATCATGAATAAAGCAGACTTGCAAGACTCCTCATCCCTGAACGCTAGTATCCATCGTCCATCTACCAAAGCTTTTGTTTTCATTTTCCCGTAGTCATTGAGTTTTGCAGGATCTAGAAAGGGTAGAGAGGATGGCCGGATCCGCAAGTGTAACCATCTTGAATGTTTATCATCAATCTTGGGCTGGACAGTGAGGACAAAAACTGATCGTAAGATAATTTTATACAGACAAATCAAAGTCAACTAACTTTTCAAATGACATAATATTCTTTGGTTCTGTATCTAAACCAACAAAACAAACAAGAAAATTATTACAAACAAATTCTCAGTAAAATATTTCCGGTTTAGAAAAACCACCACCCAAGAAGACAACTGCATCAATAAATAACTATGCATCAACCAATTGGGTGGCCATTTAATGCTAAGTGGAAAATAAACTTGCCAAGATTCTTCTTTGGTAATTCTCGAAATGATTTTGTACTATAAGCTAACCAATGACTCTATTCAAGATTAGGGTGCCAGGATAGCAGACAACTATACATACATTGCAACCAGCCAAAGGTGCAGCAACTCGAATGACTCCGTAGGACTTCTTCAGTGGCAATTCTTCTGCAAGAACAAGCCATCCAGATGTTCCTACAGAGATTGCTAGAAAGGAAAAATGGCGTTCTTTGCCCCTCTCAAAAGCAATTCTACAGGGCACAGCATTAACTGAAAATAGACAATAAGGGAAATTTAACAATAATCATTTTGATTGCCGACTGAACATAGTCAGTTAAACTATATATTGATCCAAATATTCGCAAGTATAGATGAGAGAAAAATCATTTTATGTATGACCAGTAGCTAGTATAGAAACTTCAAAACAGGCATCTCATGACAATGTCTATGCCAGATTTCTTGGTTGTAAATCATTAGTCCATTACTTGGTTATCGAGTTGAGTAGTTACTACTAGTAGTTGGGTTTGACAAGTGTGCCTATATACTTTGCATTGGGTTCTTGGACAATGATTTGCAATAAAGATTACTATTGAGATGTTCCTGTCTTCCCTTCTTTTCATTCTCCCCTCCCCCCTTCCCTCTCCTATTTCTCTTCTCCCTTCCGTTTACTCTTCTACCCATCCTACACCAAGCGAAAACCCACAGCTTCAGTAAAATCAGTGGACAGAATACAGGAAAATTCAGTTTTGAATCACTTACGAAGGCTAACTTCAGCGCCTGGCCTTGGGCCTGATACATCAATCCCAGAAGTCTTTGCACGACAATTCACAAGGGGATCACCAGGAGGTTGGATTGGCGGTTGCTCAGGTAAGGCTCTACCAAGGGTGAATATTTGGAGTTGATGCTGCAGTACAAATACCTGAAATCGGGGGGAAAAAGACACAGTCCACAAAGAGCCAAAACTAAGAATAGTCTTATGGTGCCAAACTGAATTTTGAAAAGTATATATATAAGAAGAATAATAAGTACAAACCTTCACCAACTCATGCATTCTTTCTCCAGCAGCAAATGATGATTCGTCTGGAATATCAATTGTAGGAACATATAGGACAGTTATAAGACTTTTTACTCTTCCCTCCACTACAGAAACCAGCCAGAGGAAAAATGAATGCTGAAACAGGTACAAGCTTACCTCCGGAAGATAGCTTGTGTGGTGGCAGAAGCATGCAATTCAATTCTTTCCGAGGAGATGATGACTCCATTGCTACAGGTAGAAAATTTTCTAGTTCAAGCACATAAAGTAAACGCCTTGAACACAACAACAATAAATTAAAACAGTAAATGATATAACAATCACCTCTTTTGCACTTTCTCCACTCATCACAGAGAACAGTTATAAGATAGTCAGGCCAAATACCTCCAATCTCCTCCACAAGAGCAGAAGCACAATTATTGTATGAAACCTGTATTATCGAGTGTAATTGCATTAAGAAATGCAAATAGTACCACAGATGAGATTTGCAGGACTTTGGGGCATCTTCATTTGCTATTATCCTCTTTCAATTAAATCATCTCATTTTCATTCTTCATATACACTGGAATTTCTACAATCATGGTTTCAAATGTGCCCATTCTAATGAAGACAAAGAAGAGAAAAGAGCACTAACCAAGGCTTGGTTTATGAAAAAGTACGAAAAAGTACAAATTTTTAAACCACCCAATTACTATCTCTACAGTGGAGTTTTTAAAGCACAATTTTTGTGATTTTTGTGAAGAGCACTCTCATTTTTGTGATTTTTCTACAATGAAGCACTAACCAAATACATCTCATTTTCTGATTTTTGTGTTTCAATTTTTATTCTCTTCAGCATCAACTATCCAGTCCTTTATATTTTTTGATAGAACAAAAATATACAGGCCTGTTTGGAAAGTGTTTTCAGAAACGGTTTTCTGTTTTTAAAAACAAAAAATTAGAAAAACTTGTTTGACATATTGTTTTCTTCACGTTGATTTTAAAAATGAAAAAACTGAATATAGGTTTCGAAAATAGAAACCCAAAAACATATTGTTTTTTATTTTTTGTTTTTAAAAACATTGCACAACATGGTGGCATCATTGTAATTTTTTTGTTTTATTAGTTTCAACGTCTCTTCAAATCCCACAAGATACGGTTGCTCACTTTTATTCATTCCACCGTTCAAACTATCTACTTTCTTGTTTCCAGCACCCATTATTTTCTTGGGCCAATTCTTACATCGGGTTTCTACCCACTCCCATGTCCTCCTCTCCTCGTTCACTAGCTCTCACCTTCTCTGCAACCTACATCTCCACTCTGAACCCAACTCCTCATCCTCACCAAAATCGATCTCCCCCTGACAACATACCAACAAAAGCAATGCAACCCTACAATACAATACTCAATATACATTTGAAAAACACGTGCGCAACCAGGAGAAGGGAAAACTGAATTCATTTCCTTCCCTTTGGCAAAATTTCCATTCTACAGGTTTGTTAAGTGTGAAACTCCAACTGGTTTTGAAATCAAAAGGGTCAATTAAAGTTTTAATGTTATAAGCAAAATAAAATTAGTTGAACCATGAAATTTATCATCTCGCTGTCAAGATAATAGTGTGAACCCACCACTTGAGATTATTTTTCATGCTATCAACGGGGTTCTCTCTCTCTTTTTTTTTGTGGTTATAAAAAAGAAATACTTACCAAACAAGTTTTTTATTATACTATTTTTAAAAAGATCTACCCAAATGAATTTTATGTTTTTTATCATTAAAAAATTGTTTTTAAAGTAAAGTTACCAAACAAAATCGTTTGTTCTTTTATTTTTAAAAACACACTTTAGACTTGCTTTTTAAAATAGTTTTAAAAAACTAAAATACAAAAACAATTTCAAACAGGCCCTACATAACTATTCTTCAAATATTTTTGGACATGAACATAACTGTGCTAGATAATCTTCAGGCACATTTAATGGGAGTCACTCAAATGGGAATGGTAAATTCATGTCTATACTCATATTTTATGCATTAGTTGATCATTAATCATTTAATATATCAGTTTACTTGCACTACAAAAAGAATCCCATAACTAAAGATTAACAAAATTCTTCCATCATAACACTTTCAATGCATATTAGATTTTAAAATGATTTTGCATTGGTTATCTCAAACTACTCAGCTTCCTGAAAAGCTCTACTGGACACATATTCTCCAAAGCTAGAAAATAAATATTGGATCTTTGCAATGGCAAACATCAATACTTGTTTAACCTAAAAAGGAAAACAATGATAAATTTGTAAAGAATACGTGATCATGGGAACATGCATTAAGTTCTATGGGGGTTTTGCCGGGAAAGCGTATTATGTACTTACTTTCAGCAATTCAAGGTGCTGGCTGTTGAACTCTGACTCACTGTAAGGAAGCAGCTGGCGTAAAAGCCAACCACCATCCCACAATGTCTCTGCAGATATATTAGAACGGCAGAAGAGGCTCACTAATGCATCAATTACCTGAAAAATACACCACATATAACTACTAAAATCAAGCATAACAAATTATTTTGCTTTGGTTTGAGTCTTTTCTTGTTCCAACTTATCTACTAGCCAACCATAAAGCACAATCATTGAGAATGCTTAGGCTGCGGTTCCATAACTTAAATTAAATAATGTGCCTCCCAATAATCTGTTAGGAGCTTTCACATAGTATACATAAACTGTAGCAAAATAAAATTAAAAAACAAACAGAAACAGTATATCACAGCAAGAATCCACTAAATATAAACATTTACCTGAAATCTATGTACATGAGGACTTGTCCCCACGTCAGAAGGCTGAAAAGATACTCCATACTGCTCCTGCTAAACATGATAAATGTAAGGATTAAGGAAGCTAAACATCAAGCAGTGGAGCTTCTAAATATTAGTGGTGAAAAATTAAAATAAAGCAGCTGCTGATGTCGAACAGAAGGAACTGCAAACCTTGATCTTTTCATGATAGATATCAAGCTCACTACCAATTCCATCCCTTGCTAAGCTACTTTTAGAAGAAAAAAGTTGCTCTTCACCTGAAGCCTCACCAACTAAAGCTTCCTGCATGAATATGCAATGCCAATTATTTGACATATAAGCAACAGACCAAATTCATCAGAAAAAAAAAGGGACAGTATCAAGTTGAGGGTTTTGTAACCTTGAGAAAGAGAACTATCCTAGGGAATATATCACAAAAAGGTGTAGGTTGACCTCAATTCATATCATTTTATACATCAAGTCAGCTTTTATGTCAGCTCTCATACTGATCAAGGCAGCCTATGCCACTTATTCCTTTATATTATCAGCTTACTTTTCTTAAAAGAGATTGTGATTTTACCCAAGCTAGCATGCTACCCACAGGAGCACTCTCCTCCACCACTACTGCTTTCACAAGCACCCCATTCACACCTGGAACACAGGCAACAGGTCCCCCTTCAAACCCACCCCAAAACATTTCGTATGAATTTACCATATATCAAAAGGGAGGTGTAGAAATGCTAATCATCAAATGTTTATACACTGGGGAAAAAAACCAAAATGGAAGAAAATGACTTACCAATAAGAGTTTCTTGTGTTGTTTGCGTTGAGGAAGAATTCCAAGCCCATCTAGCATTGACTCATCAAGTTCTACAGAACAAGATATATCAAATGAACAAAAAGGAATGCAATGGTAAGGCAAACAAAAACTCAGTGACACAACCTTTGGTTTGCAGCAGCGTGGCAAGCACATTCAGAGAACCCAAAACTTGCATATCATCCCCTTTTGTTACATATGCAAGCAAAACCTCCCTACATCAACAATAGAAATCATTAAAAATACACACAAGACATTGTATACCCAGTGTTTTGTATCACAACTTAAAGTAGCAAAGCTGCATCATTACAAGATGCAATACATACATAGCTGTTGTTTTGATATGTTTTAGGAAACATATTTTGCATTGATTTTGATGTGATATTGAAATATATTCACTTTCATATTAATATGAAATTTTATAAATATGAACTTTTAATGCAACGGTAAGTTCTGTAAAACAATTTACTAATAAAAAAAAGTTATTTAATGGTATAAGAGTTGTTTTAACTTACACCAGAATAACTTGATAAAACACAACATTATTAAAATATGTTTGAATTCAAAAAACATCATCAAAAGAATGATACAACACAATATTACATATTTCACTTGAAAAATTGGGAAAAGTATAGGCAGGATAATTTAAGCCGGAATCATACGTTCATTAATACATACAGTTCCTGTGACAAGCATAAATACAAAAAGAGAACTTTATCGGTGTAAGTCGAGATTAGTAACAGAAAATATTACTTCAATGCCTTTTACCTTAAAGACAAATTTGAACTGCTACAATCATTTTGCGCAAGAACACTTTCTGAATGAAAACCTGAAGAGCTAGATGCACATCTTGGATCGTGGCTTTTAAAATTATCATTATCTGGCACTTCACCTTTGGAATTGAAACCATCACCATATACATGGCCATTGAATTTACCCCATGAACTCTTTGCAATGGGCTCTAAGGGATAAAAAAGAGCAGCAGCTATGGTATTTGCTAAATCTTTGATTTTGACTATCCTCAAGATGCAGCAAAGTAAGTAGAGAGAAGTGACCACACCACTTTGCATGTCCTGGATTAATGTACTACTAAACATTAATAAGAACAAGCTGCATAATATGAGCAAAAATCTAAGTTGTTCAAGGAGAACTGACAGTGCCATAAAGTGAGGTTTCATACATTATCAGTCACTATCCTCAGGGAAGGAAAGAGTATTGGAAATATCAAAACCATCAGAATGCTGTCCGTTATTAGCCTCCCAACATCAGGTATTCCAGCAGAGACAACATCACTAAAGTAGTACAGGTTATCCTCAATTTCATCTACAGCTGCAGTAATTGTAGAGGTTGAATCTGGGCCTGGATTTCTGTCTCCGTATTCAGTAACCACAATTGCTCTTTCAGGAATCAGGACACAAGGAAATCATAAGCTAAAAGATGAAACAGAAACGAAGTTATGGTGCTTACGCCAGTGTATCAGAGACCAGTCTATTTAAATCCATGCTCTGCTTCCTAAAAAATGAAATCAAGTTTGAGAAGTAATCTGCATGAGGTGTGCTGGTTATATATCTATTAACAGAGTCATCTCCAACTGAAAATTGTGCAGAAAATACATTAGGATGTTACAGTTGTTTTCATCATAGAAATTGAGTTCAGGAAGGAAATGAAGAAAATTAAAAACTACAAAACTGGGACTATGCAAAACAGTAAAATCTCACCATGATAAACATTAAGTGTCACAGCTCGTACTGCAGTGCGAACCATGTTCTCCTCATGAAATGCAAATCGTATGGCCTCAACATACAGTGGAAACGAAACTACTTCATCCTAATGCAAAGAAAGATGTGGTGAACATCCTTAGACATCTCAAATTTAAAGACAGTTTTCTCCTACCCATTGAAGAGATAAAATTTCAACTATACTTTAATGAATGGAAAGACTAATGATCAACTATGAATATTTCTACAAAATCAATGATCTCAGAAGACTGGGTTGGTACAAACCTAACAATAATCCAACAGGCTTCAGTATATAAAAGTCATCCACTTGGGAAAAATATCTAAAACAAGTTTTTATCATATTTCAACTTTTCATTTCATCCTCCTCTCTTTCATGTCTGTTTGTGAATCACACAATTTTAATACAAATATTCCCAAAGTACAAAATCCAGTATCATTTGCCCACCTTATATATAGTCAAAGGCATGACAGCCACTACCCAAGTGCAACGAAGACCATGTTACAAGACTCTAAGAGCTATGATTCAAATCATCATCAGTAGAAGAAGATTCTGTGAGCATAAAACTTACATCACGAGTCTTCACAAGCAGCGAAATCGTGTTCTTGTTCAGCTTTCCACTTATTGCTCTGCAAAAACCAAAAGAAATATAACCAGAGAACAGATTAGCATTAGCAATTGGCAATTAGCAACACTATATACAAAGGAGATGCAGTTGGAAAAATACTGGGCCAACAAAACAGGTTTTATGCAGTGAAATCATCAACCAATGTTCGTCAGCAAGATAAACAAAATAACTTGAGTTACGACAAACCTTAAAAAGGATATGTAGTATGACAACAGCTCTTCGTTTCGAAAGTCAAATGAATACGTTATCAGGTAGTTCATATGTTCATTACTAAACATATAGTCTGCAAAAGTTTCAGCAAAGAAGATTATTAAAGCCCATCGAGTCATCACAATGCTTATATCTCATTGAAAATCTGTATAAACTGAAGAACAGGGAAATCCACTAGGTAATCAACCTACATATAGCATGATCACTTCTAAGGTTCTGGACCATAATGCTCACTGTTTGCAGCAACTGAAGCGGAACACTAAACGTCCTGCTAAGTTTTAGAATTCGTACAAACTCCCCCATGACTTGTTTTTCCATGAAGTATCTGCCACAACCCAGGACATTATAAACTTCCCAGTTCCCACACTACAACAATTATACCAAGGAACACAACCAGTACTAAGGATTAGGAATCTCACTCAAAAAAGCTTGGATCATGTTGGTCGCCATATGTTATTAACTCCGCAATTGATCTCAATGCCTCAATAACAAAATCCTTCCACACACAACACAAATTTGAACATTTGAGAAAAACCATTCAAAAACCAGAACAAAGAAAGCAAGCTCTAGGCTAAAATGGAGCTAATTATATTACCTTATTGACCTCATTAACAATTTGAACTTTTGTCAACTGATCAGCTAAGTACCTGAACACCATAACGCAGCACGACAAATGATCATATTCAACTAAATAATTAATTTACGAAATGAATTCCTTTCAAGTGGATGCATTAATTAACCGAAATTCTTCGAGATTCAGATTGTGATTTATCAATAATTTTAGCCAATTTGGGAGAAATGAAAGGAGTGACCTGAGTTGATCTAAGGAGAAACGATCTCTGGATCTCCAGAAGGAATACCACATGGTTGGTAGAATCAGGCCTCGAAATTGAGCTCAATTGAATTCATCGCGCGTTGCAATTGAAACTGCTCGTCGATCTTCGCGAGCAGCTTCGGAGGAGAGAAATAGAGAGAGAGTAGGGTTCTGGAGAGATCGTGAGTTTGACGAAAGAGTAACACTTTAGTTTTCGATTTTTGGGAGTGAGTGCAGAATAATAAATTAGTAATGATGATGCATGATGAACACACGACACTGTCAACACAAGGTGGAAGTGCCGTAAACAAGTTGAAGGGGAAACTCGGGGGGGTTTCAAAAATTCAATTAATGCAAATTCAATTTCTGAAGCATGGAGACATGGAATTTGCCAGAAGGGAAAAGCTGGGGTGGCGTTGTGTGGCGTTAATGCAAAAGCGACTGGGGTGGGGTGGGGTGGAGTGAGGTCGCCGTATAATGGGCCATTCTCTTCTGTGAACGGACCTCCTTTCAAGCAAACCAAGCCCATAATCATTTCGGCCTAATATAAGTTCAATGTTTTCTTCTTTTTTGGCACCTAAAAACTGTTCTCATTTTGGCCCAATGCCAGTTCACTTAATTGGAGATAACGACAAAAAACATGTAGTTGTTGGAGATCAGAATAATCAGAAAACAGAACCTTATAACCAAGGACCAAAAAATTAATTGATGTTATTAGTGGTTGTTTAATCCTTAACTATGATAATTTTGGAGATCAGAAGTTTTTCATTATTCAGTTATTTTCTATAGAGAAAATATTGAAATATAGTAATACTGGAAAAACAAAATTATTAAAATACAATTACTGCTAAGAAGAAAAAACAATCAAGTAGTATTAATTATGAAGTCATAGTAAAATTATTTTTAAAATTTAAATAATATTGGGACATAATATTTCGTAAAAAAAATAATAATAAAGTAAATTGATTATGTGCAATGGAATTGTTCTGAAGTGGTAAAGTTATTTTTGACAAATATTATGCAATATGAAATAACGCAAAACATAATAATAAATAATAAATAAAGTTGACTTAAATATCTAATCGTGTAAAACAAAAAAAAAAAGTTTGCCTAATATTTGAAAACATGTGCTCACATAAATATTAGGGTTGAATGCGACGTTATTTGTAGATTGCCATTTTTATTGATCAGGATTATATTTAACTTATGAAACTGCCCCCTCTCCTCGTCTGACCTCCCCAACATAAGTCTTGGTAAATAAAAGTGTGCGGCCGCAACCTCTACGTGCAAATTAAAAGGTCAATTTGGCAAGTTGAAAACTTTTTATTTTTTATGCGCTCCAGCGTATGTTAGGCGCACTTTGGCTGCTGTATCTAACAGCAAGTACTATGAGCCAATCTTTCTGAATTTTCAACTCATTGAATTCATGCATAACGCAGCTACATGCAGTGAGGATATTCCAACTTGGAATTTGGAGACTCTTGCATTAATGTGTGCTAGCTTGACGCAGACAAGTGGAATTATTTGATAAACAGTCCACTAAAGGCACTGTTTAGCTTTCCAAGAGACGGTTCCAGAACTGGTAAATTAATGTTATCCTTCATGCATATGTATATCACTTTCTCTAATTCTTTTCCCATTTTTCACCCAATAACAAACTAAAGACACATTTACGTTCCTATAATGGACCAAAGTGCGCTGCCAACGCAATGGTTGCCAATCATTAATTGGTTTTCTATTGTGTGCTCGATTGCGCACTAACTAGCTAGCCACTAGTTGAAAGATTTAAGTTTTTCGTGTTAGCATGAATAAAGGAAACTATGAAATGATATTATTAATGTTATCTTATTTTGTTTCATTTATGTAAACGTGAGAAGCAAAAGAAAGGAGTATAAGCCTGCCCATAGCATAGCAGCCAGAGTGTGTTTAATTTGTTGGGGCTGGTATGGTAGAGAACTAAAGAATCGTAGCCAAAACACATTCAGGTTTTATGGTCAGCTTCGGATCTGAACACAAAAATCCATAATGTCACTGGTAACACGCACATGAATACGCCTTCCTCGTTTGAGAGTGTCTTTGTGCATTACTTTGCGTTAACAGAATCAACAATATAATTGAGCTTCTTCAAGTATTAATTCCACGTGAAAAAATCGTGAAGGATCATGCAGTTTGGAAACTGCACCTTTCACTTATACAAGAAAGAGTTGTCTTCAAGGGGGGCAGCACCCACAAATTATAAACCCGAAACATTAGTCATGTATAATCCATAAAGGAAAAAAATTAAAAAAAAAAAGAGTAAATATCACTTTCATCCATGAAATTATAATGAAATTGTAAGCATGATTCACTTTTATTCCTAAAATTTAAAAAATATAATTTGGTCCCTGAAATTGTAGACTATAAATGACGTCAATCTTAATACTTACTTCTATTATATTCTGTTATGATTTTGATGATTTGTCACTTAATGTGGTCAATCTTAACACTAACACTCTACGTGTTAGCAAATGATTCAATTTAGTCCCTAAATAATTTTTAAACGTGTCAATTTAGTCCCCACGTCCCAGATTCCTATCCCTTTCACCTTCCCATTCCCTAATCTTTCACCTTCACCATTGCCTTAACCGACCCTTTCACTGCTTGGCATGTGAATCAGCAGGGACTTTCTCATCAAGCGCTGCTTGAGAACTTCCAAGTTATAGTCTATACGTATAAAGATATAGGTGATTGGCACTAGAGATTGCCTTCACTCGAGTACCATTTGACTCTAATGACAAGGTAGGCACACTTACAATCCTCCTACCACATTTTCTGTTCTTGTTCACAACCTAGGCAAACACCACCCCATCCTTAATTAGCTAATCCTTCCTATTATCACTTCAATATAGAGTCATATTTCTAAACATGTTAAATTTCCTGGCCATCTTTTAGAGCATATTTCTACATGGTATGGTGCCATTCCCAATAAGTCTTTAGAGTTTCTTTTGTTTCCTTGCATTTCTGCAAGGCATTGGCTATATCATGAGTTTGATCTGTTAAGGGAGACATGTAGTTACATTGCTTGATTCTGATTTCTCGGCAATTGGTTTGATATATTGTACTATGCAAGCAAGTGACATGGGTGCTCTTTCTGTGTTGTTGGTTTTGGTAATTTTCTGCAATTCTGGTTTTGTTGGCATTGTCGTTGGTTTGTTTTCATAAGGCATGCTTCCCCAGTAAGATCTCTAGCTATAGCAAAAGCAGAGTTAGAAGATAAGAGAGATAATCCTTTGAATGAGCTGGAAAAGAAGAGATATTTGGGTTAGGATTTGGGACAGAATGAGGGCTGGGGTTGATAATGATAAAGAAGAGAAATTTGGAATGTGGGACTAAATTAACATATTCAAAAATTATTTAGAGAATAAATTGAACCATTTGCCAACACCAAGATACCTCAACTACCACATAGGAATATCATCCGGTTAAGTGACATATTATCAAAATCATAATGGAATAGTAACGGCAGTAAGTTTAAGGATTAACTAGCCTATGATTTATAATTTCAGATATCAAATAGTTACTTTTCAAACTCCATGAACAAAAGTGAATCACTTTTATAATTTCAGAAATAAAAATGATACTTTACTCTAGAAAAAAGATATTGTGGAAATAAAAAGGAAAAAACAAATATGACAGTTCTCAATTAAAAAGAAATTAAATCAGAATCAATGCAAAATAAATTTTAGAGAAAAAAAAAGGCAAGGCTGTAATAAATTCCTCAAGCGGGGAATAGGACATGCAAGTAGATTCAATATAGTGGACAGTATAAACCAACAGCAAAAATTGTACTTCTATTCGTTCACAACATCGGGGACATTCTTGGAGTTGCCAATTATCATTTGGACCTTATTCACATAATGGTATCATGTTACTCCTGCATCTTTTGACTCCAAACAAAGGAAACATATCGAAGCCGCGTGTTCTAATCTATAGGAAGATTTTATTCTTATTGCGTGAATCGTTTTAGATATTGATGAATGGTGATGTTAATCTCAGTATAAACACATTTTACTCCGTTAATGAATCTGCATCTATTTTGAATTAATTCATTAACTATATATACTTTTCGTTAACTATTTGAATCTCCATCTATTGATATTTATACAATTTATAGTACATGAAAGTAGAGGATAATGCATGTTTTCACATAAATTTACATGGATGAACTTAGTTAGTTGTATTCTTAATGTGTTACACATTCATCATAATAATAAAATTGATGCTTCTAATTTAACTTTACAAAATTACGATTTAAAAAAATTAACATAAAATATCCACTACTACATACTTAATTTTTAGCAACATTTATTAAAAACATATTATTTTTAAAAATTTTATTAAAACTCTTTAATAATAGTCTTGCAATTATAATGTATAGATTATGTTACTAAAGAGTTTTAATAACATTTCTTTATAATTTAATGTTACTAAATCTCAAATCTTAATTATATTAGAGTGAACTTTTAAGAAGGTACCTCTTAAAATTTTCAACATATTTTTCTTGAAAACAATCTTATATCAAAATTTTAAAATTTGAATGCTTAATATTAACTAAAACTATAAAATGATTTACCAAAAAAATAAAATCCAAAAGAGTAAAAACAAAGAGTTTATTATTAATTTTATCCAGTTCAAAACTGCGTTAAAATAAACTGGTAGTAAAAAAAGTACATTTATCAAGTTAAACTAAAGATGATGTTTCTAGGTGGTTTTATTTGGAATTTTATATTTTATTTTAAAAGTTCTTTTAAAAATTATGGTATTCATCAATATATATATATATATATATATATATATATATATATATATATATAT
Source organism: Dalbergia cultrata (assembly GCA_031216105.1). NCBI lineage: Eukaryota > Viridiplantae > Streptophyta > Magnoliopsida > Fabales > Fabaceae > Dalbergia > Dalbergia cultrata. The sequence goes on from CM062347.1 coordinate 56,248,352, forward strand.
ATATATATATATATATATATATATATATATATATAACTCATACATTGTTACTTACAAGTAAAATTTTAAGCATCAATGAAATATATTTACGTTTTTTTTCATGAAACAGGAAAATGATTAATTTTATATTATTTTTAACACTAATTTATAGTAGCTAATGATGTATAACTAATATTCGTGTAAAGTAATATATATTTTTACCATTAACATAATAATATATATTACCATGTTAACTATAAAATATATATTACCAAATAAAAATTTATATATTGTTAATCAGATATAAAAATTTATATGACGAACCAATAAAATTATACTAAATAACAAATTATGATAGGTAATTGTGATAGTGACGAGTATTTATTTTCTATTATTTATCATTTTGATGAAATTTATTAGTTAATAGTGTATAATTATTTTACATTATCAATATATAAAAATTAAATTAAAAATATTAGAATTTAATTTTGATGTACTAATATATAAAAATTTTTACATTGTCACAACTACTCATGTGCTCTTTTATTAGACTTTTTAATTAATATGTGATCGAAATAAATACTTTTATTTATATGATAACACGTGATTAAATGTTCATGTAAAATTATTTTAGATTGATAGTATATTTAAATTAAACTCAAAAAACTATGCTAAAAAACATAAAATGACGAAATTAATTACAGTGTAAACTATTTTATATTATTAATTAATTATAAAACTTAATTTTAATACATTGTTAATTAAAATTTTATACAAACATCACATCATATATTGTTACCTGAGTAGAAGTATTTGACAAAATTACTCTCTTTCTCAAAAGTATTATAAATAAAAATATACAATTAAATGAGTATATAGATCTCTTTTCAGTCTCTCAATTATATCACATTTAATTTGTTATATGCTTTATAAAGTAATTATAAATCAAATAATTACAATAAGTTTTTTGATAAAAAATAATTACAATAATGTAGATAAATATATTGTTATATTAATTAAATGATAATCAGATTACGTGTATGTACCCCAAAAGAAGCAACCATCATTAAACAAAAAGTTGTTATTAATTTTCCACAGTTCAGAAACCGCGTTAAATTAATTGTAGTAAAAGAAAGTACATTTACTGAGTTAAACCAAAAGATGTATGCTCCTAGATGGTTCTCTTTAAAATTTTATATTTTATTATAAATCTTATTTTTAAAAATTATGGTATTGATGTGTAACTTATAGTGCTAATTACATGAGAAATTTTAAGCGCAAATATTTTCCATACATCGATAGTATTTTATACAACCAACCAACAAAATTAATTTCAACATAAATGACAAATCATATTGGGTTACTGTAATAATAGGTATTTATTTTTTATTATTTGTCTCTCTAACGAAATTTTATTAGTTGATAGGGTAAAATCATTTTATATTATCAGTCTATAGAAATAAATTCAAAAAATTATGCTAAAAACTATAAAACGATAAAATCAATTTTAGGACACCGTTAATGTAAACTATTTTATATTATCAATTAATTATAGAATTGAATTTTGATATATTATCAATGTAAAAAATTTATACATATATCTAATCATATATTGTTACATAAACAAAAGTATTTGATAAAATCACCAGCTATCTTAAAAGTTTTAGAAATAAAAATGTGTGATTAAATCTATATTATATATAAAGGGAATAACTATTTTTTAGTATTCGAAATTTCTAGTTTCCAAAATACTCTTGATGTATAGGAAGTTGGAGGAAATTATAAAAATAAATGAAAGAAATTAAAAAAAATAAATAATTATAAAAATAGAAAAATATGGATTGTGCCTATCAATTCACCATTGACAATAAAAAATATTTTTATATTATCTATCAGAATTAATTTGTTAATTATATTATATTTGTCATATAGATTTTAAAGTAATTATATATAGATAAAGATACTTCAACACCCAAATAATGATAGGCACTCAGCACTCAACTATAATGTAGATCCCATTTTTATTGTGACAAAGGGTCTAAAACATCTAAAAATTTGCGCGTTGAAATAATATATAAATCAATAACCAGATTACGTGTACCTCAAATATATCCAAAAAATGACATGGAAAAAGAGAAATTCCATTTTACATCTCCAGCAAGGCAGCAACAAAGACAACAACCCCCGCAGTTTCTCTATAAATATGACCGACCCAGGGACTCACCTACACTGCATCTCATCTCCACATTATTATATCCATTTGCACAAAAACACAGTGAGACTGAGACCCTTCCTTCTTTTTAATTTCCACCCTGCCCCACAACTAGAAGCGAAAAACAATTAACACAGCACAACCCGGGGGTTAAGAATTCAACCTTCGCCGTCAAAACGAAGACCAAGAAGAAGAGAGCGAGTGTTAGGAGGAAAATGTGGTCCGTGTACGTGTGCCAGGAGAAAGAGAAGGAGCTGGGGAAGCAGCAGGCACCAGGGTCATGCCCTTACTGTGGAGGCAAGGTTGAAGCCACTGATGTTGAGACCCAGTGGAGGTTCTGCTTCTTGCCCATGTGCTTCAACATCAAGAGGAAGTTCTTTTGTACCCTTTGTTCTAGGCGTTTAGAATTGTATTACCACGACTCATAGTAGCTAGGAATCATCGTCTCATATCCATCGATCTCTCTGTCCCTGTCGTCGTCCCTGATGATCTGATCTTTTCCCGTGTTGGATTTTGTGGGTCTCTACTTTCGAGTGTTTAGAATAACGCCTTCACGTGTAAATGATAATCAAGGTGGTCTTTTTTCTTTTTCTCGGATTTTCCCCTTTAATTTGGTAGTGAACTTATTGTAAGTTTGATCATATGCTTTGTCATACTATAATTGATCATTTAGTTGAGAAGCACTTGTAGATTATTATTTTCACTTTTCCGTTTTCCCTGTCTGCTGCACTAGTTTAAAGGCAAAAAGCTTCAGTAATATTGGGAATTTCTTGAAACACAGATCGGCACTATTAGATTAATGATGGATATTTTGACTTCTTTTTTTATTATTATTTTTTTTCATTGGTGAATTTTTATTATTATTTTATCGGTTATAATTTCGTTCTTAATTGTTCTTCTGGGTCCAAGCCAGTCTGTGTAACAACCGCCACATCCATATATATCATATGGTGTTTTGTGTCTGAAGCTGCAATTATGGTTCAGTTTGAAGCCGAAGCTTGTTGAGCAGAAGAGCCATAGAAAAGGTATCTGCATCTAAAATGTTGAAAACTTGGAAGGCTTCACAATAACAACCAAAGTGCTTCCCTCTTCTTCCTTTCTTCTTCTTTTTTGTTTTTTTGTTTCCTCCTATGTTTTGTTCCCATTTTATTATCTCTCTGTCGTCGCTTTTGTTTTCATTCCTGATAGATCATTCCTTGTGAAAGTGACTACTCGCACAACTGGCACATTAGAGATTTGATCCTGTCCCTTGTGATTCTCATACCAGCCTTTTGGATAAGAGATAGATAGGGGGATCCGGGTTACCTAATAAAACGCAGAGAGGCATAACCATTTATTTTGAGTTAATTTGTAGTTTATACACTCATATATATGTTAGTGATTGAAGGTGTTTAGCAACTATATTTTTAAACATTTTACATTAATGTGAGTGTGAATAAGGATTACAATACATATGTATTATTCGGATAAGGAAAAATTGCACTTTTCCTATAAATGTGTAGTCCAGACGTCACATCTTGATTCAAAACTTTAAGGCAATGAGTCATGGCTCATCCCATATATACTATTTACTTTGTCCATTCTTAATCAATATGGGACTTCACCTCTCACACTTAACCTTAACAATCTCTTTCTCAACTAATGTGGGACTTCATCTCTCACACTTAACCTCAACAAAATGAACTATAGATCATAAGCAATTTACTCCAAAATTTAAAAAATGTTAAATTTGACTCCTAATATTTCATGATTGTGCGATATGAAACTAATTTAGTTGACCAACTTGGTTATTGCATCAAGCACAAAATTGGACATGTGAACTTCAACTTTTTATACACACTCTCATGTCACCACCCTTCAAACCATGGGCAATGTGGAACTAATTTGCACATTTTCACTTCTAGAGTCTATCCATATGTCATAACTATTGTGTTATTTTTTTTATCATATATACTATTTTATGTATTATATATAATAGTAATGCTTTTCCTTTTTAAAATTCCTTATTATATATGTTATTTTTAAAAAAATGATTTAAAAGATGTTATCAAGTATTTTTTAAGATAAATTTATTATAGATTATTGATTATATTGATAATAATAATAATCAATGTAATAATAGATCTATTCATCATGTGACTCAATCCGACACTTGATTGGTGGGATTGATTCTTGTTAAATTGTTAAATTGATGATTGACGAGTTCTGTTCTTGAATATATGTAACTTGTTGCCATTCAAAAGCTGCGGGTATCATATCGTAGTGTCCCAACTAGAACTAGTGATTGCATTACATTATTCTGAGGTAGGGCCCCAATTAATTAAGCTAATTTAATGTTTATATGACACCTATAAAAAGCATTTATGGCGACATTTATACGAACAACATAACTGACGGGATGCGAGTATTATAATTTGAAGTGTGCATGTCTGTTGAGGGAGGAGTGGAGCACCATGGGGAAAATGACAGAGATGGGAGTGGGTTGGTTGCCAGATATGCAGCTTTGTCTTCTCTATTCCATTCATCTCCATATAATATTCTCATGCTCAGTAGTAGCAAATATGAGTATATGCAGCTTCTTCTTGATTGATGTTAATGCTTGAAAAATAAATGAAAAATTAAAAATAAATGCTCTCTCTAATCCATAACTCAAATATATATATATATATATATATCAACCCAAAAATAAAATCACGTTCCTTTACCTAGTTCAAATATTTTGCAATGTATTTTAATTTGTAAAGTAATCCAATAGCAAAATAATATATATTTTCACAACCAACTACCACGATTGGTGGCTAGTAGATCTCCTTAAATGCAAATATCTTTAATTCATCCAATATATATATATATATATATATATATATATATATATCATTGAGAAGACAGACAAACTAGGCTTTTAATCGAATGACCATATATAGCTCATTCCATTTTTCATATGTAAGCTTCAAGAATAGGCAAACCATATAAAGGGAAAGTAGTAAATTGAGGCTTAAGTACATTGGTACCTGGCTTTAACACCATCAATGCAAATTTGTATGAAAATTTGACTCAGTACAAATGACCCATTCAGAGACTTCTTTGCACTTGCAAGAGCAATTAAGCTGAGGATTGCCCTTTACCATATTTCAATTTGTGTCTTTACTTCTGCAAGCCGTTCAGAGCTACACTTGACATGATTATGGCTTGCGGTTTGGCTGTACTCGGGTGCTTGTTTCTATTTGCTTTATTCACGGGTGCATCGATGATTGAAGCTGATGTGTCCAGGGTACGCAGATACATATCGATGTGAAAACGCTTTCAGAAAATGACGCAGGCCAAGCACATGCATCAACTGTAACATATATTGTACCTAGGTGTGACACCTGACTAGTCCTCACTTTGCCTTATTTGGCATGCACGCCTCTCCATTATATATGCATTCTATATTGGCCAGCTCCATGAAATAATTGCTCGGAACTGCACAAACCTGCCTCCTTCAAAACACACACCAAAGCATTTGAAGAAGGAAAACAAAGCAGCCACACAAATTTATTATTGTAATCGTCCACAATTTTATTCGCATGTGATTATGTTCGAGAGATGAATTTGATAATTTTAAGTTGCCGGCATAATTAATTTGAGAAAAACTTACACCAAATCACATTCTCATCATTTGAATTTTGAATTAAATCTCTCTCTTTTATTTGGGTCGTCAAGGGGTGTAGAGATATTCGTGTTTGATTTGTGCTTAAATATTTAGTATAATAATGGTATGTGTATATATCTTATCATATCTCGAAGGAAAAGGATCAAAGCAGCTTTTTCACATGTAGCTTTCGATCTTATAGTTGGCATCAGTCCCCTCTGGTAATTGGTAAAGCAGCTGCAGGATCCGGTTTGGCCACTCGTGGGCTCGTGTCTACTATTTATAACAACACAAACAGTACACTTTTCTTGCTAAGCTTTGTTCATTGTTTTTACTGTTAAAATATAGTACAAGTTAAATGTGACACTGATGGAAAATGGCCTCATAACATATTCAGAAAAATTTTGCGTGTTAAGGTCGTAACTGGTTTCATTTAGTCAATTAAGTTGTGCTTTCTTCTTTCTCTTTATCAGACTGTTGCAGTTATTCTAATAATTATTTAATGTTTTATTGCTAATAAACTTTTATATATATATATATATATATATATATATATATATATATATATGCCCAAACATTCTGATGTTGTTGTTGTTATTATAATATTTTCATTTTTCTACTTGTCAAAATTTTGTGTTAGTTTGAATAAAAAGTAGTTTGGATCTTCTTCTTTTTTTCCTGGTAGGGAGTTTGAATCTTTTAGTTATGATGATGTCTTAAATTCAAATAACGTGTACGAGAAAAAAATTATCCATCATAAAGCTCCTTGTGAGAGATATAGACAGATTGGCTCGGATCTAATTTAATTTGGAGAAACAAATTCAAACAGATCAATTTTTAATAAGTTTGGTTTGATTTGAATTCATAATTTTTAGTTTTTTTAAAATCAAAATCTTGAATCATTTGATTGGGCTTCTTTTTTAAAATTTTTGCTAAAAAAAAAATCAAATGAAAATTTGTTGAGACTATTTTGAGTTATTTGATCTTAAGGAAAGAAAGAGTAAGGGTTTCATGCTTGAGTCGAAGGGAAATGAATACCGTAGAATTACAAATAAGGTTTGGTGGGCCAACTAGTATCAACTTAATATATATATATATATATACACTGAGGCGTATCACGTGAAAGAGGTGAGGTGCTTTTACTCTCGGCTAAAGTTAATGTGCTTTTAATAACACCTTATGGGTTGTTTTTTAAAACTAATTTAGCCATTGAATTTCAGAAGGCTAATATGATTTTACTCTAACTAATGATAATAAATGTATGAATTACCATATTTAATATTTATATTCATTATTATCATTTTAGATATTTAGAGCCTATTTATCAAAAATTGCTATTGTGACTTATATTTATTGAGAGTAACTTTTATATTACTTTACAAATAAAACATTACTACTATGATTTTTAAGAACTCAAAAACTCTCAAAAAGTCACGATAATACAAAATCAAGCATGAATCTAGTTAACCAACCAGATCAAATCCAATCAAATAATTCATAATTAACTGACTCGATAACTCGAATCAAACCTAATTAATTTGAATTTACTGAGTTCATTGGATTAGGTAAATCCACTTCCACACCTTGTCCTTAATATGAATTCAGACCAAGGCTATTGTACACCAGGCCAAGTTTGGTGTACCACACACCAGCAGGCTATAAAATGTTTTGGATTTAAGAATGCATTGATGGGGAATGATGTCCTAAGGTGCACCACACCACAAGATATCCAATGGACTAGATGTGGTGGTAAATTTATACGCCAAATGCCGTAGATACACAGTAAAAATATTTTCACTCTTCATCATCTTTGAAGGCCCTCCCCTATGTGGTCGCACCGTCATTGTCAGCGTGACAGCCTAATACTTATTTCCGAGCCTTTAGTAGGCTTGACATCTCCTCCCTACCACCTTCTTTACTGGTCGCACCACCACCACCCCACTTCATCAACTTCTTCTCTGCCACTGACATGGATATCCACTCTAACTTCCATTCCATACTTGGCACAGTAAAAAAAGCACTTGTTTCTGGAGCTTGAAGCTTTTGATTGGTTTTGTTAGTAGCTTAGTATTAGAAAATAGTCTAGTTTTTTTGGTTGTTTAAAGTTATTATTTTGATTCATCTCAAGGCTGAAAATTTGTTGGTGATAGAAAAGAAAAAAAAAAAAATTGGCTTCTTTCAAATATGGGAAGTCTTTGATTCAAGTAAAGCTTTTGTTCCGTGTAGGTACCTTCCCTTCATACTTTGGTATCCCTTTGAACACGGAAGGTGATGAACTTGTTTCAGGACTCGTCATCTGGGTTCTCTTTAGAAGGTGAAAAATAGGAACTTTGCCCATTACCATTCACAGGGCAATGGCAATTTCTTTATTTGATGGTGGAAAAAGGATCACTTTTAGCATGTTGAGAAATGGGATGGCGAGAATTTAATGTAGCACATGGTGGCAGTTGGGCTAAAAGAAGAAGAAAAATCGGGTGTACGCACGTGGGAGGTAAATGGAATTATTACAGGCTGAGTAAGAGCGGGTGTGAGAATTTTACGGTGAGTAACATGATTTTGGTGTACAAATAGACAGCCACATCTTCATCATTGGATATCTTGGTGTGTGGTATTCCATACTTTATAGGGAGTATTACAGAATTTTCCTGCTTTGATATACCAATTTTCTTTGACACATTTTATTGGTTCACTTTACCCACTCTCTCCTCCCTCCATCTAACTCGACCCTATTCTTAGCCTATCCCTGCAACATAGTGTTGTTGTTTTGTGTCGTTCAAAGGATGGAACTTAAAGAATCGTTCAATGTTTAGATGTATAAAAAATAAGTCACTAAAATTGAATTAATGATAAAGAGTTTCAAATAATATACCTGAAGTTGTAGATTCAAATACCATTGTCTTCAAATTTCAATGTACAAAAAGAAATTAAAAAAAATACAAGATCTATCATCTATTTTTAATTTTTTTTAGATATACTTACATTGAATTTTATTAATTCCTTCTAAAATATTAGTTTAAGAAGCATCTAATCGAAACTCTTCAGTATTCTAGTAAAACATTTTAATTTGCAGTTTATAAATAGATTTTTAAAATACATTTTATTATTGACAAATTTTATTTATTATAATAACTATAATATGATAATATATATAATTTTTTATATTAATATACTAAAAAATTACTTTATACTATAATTATGGTTCAATATTTTTTTTCCCTCCTTTAAATTATTTCTAGATCCCATTTGATACAGCCTGGTGTGTTGTACACCAAACTTAGCCTGGTGTTACAGAGTCTTGGCCTATGAATTCAACATTACCTTGGAAAATGCGTGAAAATACTATCGTTAAATGTTCAATTTCTATAGCCAAATATCATTATTCGATAAAATCAATAAGTATACATTCTCGTGCACGAAAGTTTTCGTGGGCCAAACCTGAAATGTAAAATTCAATTTTCCTTTTGCCTTTTTATGTAAGCGACGACTACGAATTTGAAAGAATATATGTATAAATATTCAAGTATTCAACGGTTATGTGTATTTAGAAAAAAAGCTATCATATCCTGCATGGACACACTAGTAAAAATAATTAAATCTCATATATACTATTGAATAAGCCATGTAAATAAGAGAGTTTATTTAGATAACAGCATAAATATTATTTACATTAATGGCTTGATTGGCACTTATATTAATAAAATTAAATATTTTTATAATAATAAATTATTAAATTTTATTAAAAAAATTTGTTTGTAAATGACTTAAGGTAAGATTTTTTTTTTTCAAAAGAAGAAGTGAGTGAGAAAGGGAAAAAAAATAAGAAATATTTGAATTCATAGACTTCAAAATAAAATTAAATAGAGTTAGGAGACACCAAAAAGTAGTTATAAAAGTGAATCTTTTTTTATTAATAGTATAGATTATTAGTACATCAAAATTAAACTTTTAAAAAATGAAAAAAAAATAAAGGTTATAAAATAGTGCTTTGCATATTTTAAATTTCTATATTTTTCACTTTATTGAGGTTTCAAATCAATACCTATAATAAAAAAAAATAGAACGGTTTCATTTTAGACGATGTAAAATAATTTGATTCTGCGATTCAATAATAATTCAACAAATTATTCATATCATCTTAAGTAGCATAAGCTTAATTACAATAGTTTAATTTTAATTCATCGATATGTAAAAATATTTTACACCATCGTCCAATCAAAATATTTCATTTGAATATTTTTTAAGTGATAATTATAAAAGTCAACTATCATGATTTATATAGTAAAATATAATTGGATGATTATGTAAAACTTTTTAACACCGTAGTTAAATCCTAATTATGAAAGATAACATGATGATTTGTTAAATTTCTAATAGATGAAATTTGTTATCTGAAAAACCTATAAAAGTGTTATTGGACTCATTCTAATTTTGACTTCCAAAGAAAACAGCCCCCTGAATTGTTACTGTTTATTTATTTATTGTTATAATCGCAATAGTTGGCAATCTTAAATATAAGTGATCTTCTATAGTGTTTTAAAAATCATTTTGCAAGACATTTGAAATGATGGCCGGGGTTTCATCACTTTCGTGAATATAAAACTTTCTTTTTTATTTTTTTTAAAAAAAGGAGTTCGTGTTTCTTTCTATCGCAATCGCATGTGATAGTTGATGTGGCAAATTGAAATTCTTCGACCTTATCCTTGCAAATTATGGCAAGCTAGCACTTGTTTTCCCACTTTTGGGTTTTCAGATTTTATACTTGTTGAACATTTCGGCGTAACCTCAAAACCTCAAAACATGCATCGGTGCTTCGCATAGTTAGACGAAGGCGCGATGCTATCTATACAATAATATTTTTAGTCAATCAGCTCAAAGGAAAAATGTAGCCAATATTGATATTGATTAATCAAATCCCTCAATCTTTTATCCTTATTGTTTACAAATATGAAACATCGTGGCCCTTCTTCAAAGAGAAGTTGCCTTAACAGTAGTAAATCAGTAAGTTGCAACATGCTTTAAATTTCTTGTTGAAAATTGTGACTCAGTGGCCCGTCTAAAGTGAGAATGCAGACGTTTGTCTTTTTCGGGGAAAGGAAAAATACAGACGGTTTTTAGACTAATTGAATTTTAACACGGAAGGGTACATAGAAATAGCATCAGCACCTATTTATGATGCACTGTAAGATATAAATGTGAGTTTTGACTATGTGTCTTGCTTCGCTTGATCACACTTTGGATTTGGGAGTGCTTTTTCGTTCTACTCATCCTTCATTTTTTTTTTAAATTAAAATATTAAGGGATAGGAGGTAGCGCTAGAATATGGGTTCACCTGTATTCTACTGATTTTTTTTTATTGGGTTCTATTTTGTGAGATGATATGGTTGGGGCTGTTTTTTCCTATAAATTATTTTGGTTTAGTTTGTGCTTTTGCCATGTATCATAAAAAAAAAAAGGGATATAAATGGTGAGGCGACATTTTATCTTTTTCTATGGGAGGCAAGATTAAGAAATTCTATATATAAAAAAAAGGCATGATGTTACTAGTGAATAAAATTTGAAGTAATTGAAATTCGTTTCAGTTTCATGCCTTTTGAAAAAAGGAGAGAGAGAGAGAGGAAAAGACAGGGAAAATGAGATCTCGTGATAAATGCGAGGGATCATCCTCAAGCAAAATAACAAAAAAATGGTGGTGGTGGCCTACAATTTCAATTCACATGACACAACTTCCTGCATTTGCATCTGCTTGCCAATCGTTTGCTTTACTTTGTTTCCAAGAAATCGGAATATTTCCAAAAATGGCAAGACAAATTCTCACCTTTGTTGTTCTGAAAAAATAAAAAATGTTAAATAACGAGGGTGAGGTACCTTGTATTCGTAAAAACACGAAGAATTAATATATTATTAATTAACACAAATAGATAATACAGGGGAGGAAAATGAAAAAAGTTATCACTCTTTGAATATGAAAAGAAAATATCCATATAATAACCTATAAAATTTCCTCTAACTTATAAAAGGTTATCACTCTTTGAATATTGAATTATATATATATATATATATATGATTAAAAAAATAGTTTAGATAGTAAAATAAATTAATCATAAAAATTATACATTAATCATTGATCAATTTATAATAGCATTCAATTTAAATTTGTAAATTTTTTATAAAAACATTATTAATGATTATTGAACTATCATGACACATAAAAATCCTCAATAATCTCCAATTGGTATCTCTAAAAATTGTAACATATAATTCACACAGACCAAAAATATACTTTTCCAAAATCAAGTCAACATTTTCTTTAGTGTGAAACTCATGTGATCCATGAAAAGTTAATTGTGTGATGATGACGATGATGATGTCAACAATAGTAATAATAATAATAATAATAATAAAATATATTTTATGAATAACAAATGTTTATAACAATTTGATTAGAAAAATTTATCATCACATCCCTTTGCCACTCTGTTTTCTTTTTGACTAAAGAAATGACTAAAAACCAACTGGCACAATTGGTAAGGTGGTTAGGTCCTTTAAACATGTGTCAGGGGTTCAACTCCTACTGTGTGTATAGAAAGGGGCTTTGTTGGAAGAGGCAAAATTCACTTCAGTGATCTCACACGCCTTTAGGGGATTAGTCTTCGGCTGCTAATTGGGGGATAATCTTTGGTTCATACCAAAATAAAAAAAAGAAATGAGTAAAAATTGATATTAAATAAAATATATTCATTCAAGTTAATATTATTAAATGGTTTTTATGAGTATAGTTAAAAACATCCATCATCTTGATCCCCTGCTCTCCCTTATTTTTCTTAAGTAAGAAAATGTGCCTAAACATTCATAATAAATAAAAATTTGAAATATAGAAAAAATATGAATTTATGAACATAACCAATGCAACTTCAATGAGAGATATTTCAACAATTTTAATGATAATTTATAAGAAAAAGAAGATTATATCTTCTTAATTTGCATAGTATTGTAGTAAAGATCATATAATTAGCTCTAAAAAAAATATATAGTTATAAGTTATTATTTCGTAAGAATTTCTCGTCCCTACAGAAGAAAAATATTTGCTTCTTTGTCATACACATTATTTTTAGTTTAATTACATTTCATATAAATTTTAAATCCCACAAAAAATTAAAAAATATTTTTGTATAATAATTAAGATAATAAATAAATTCATAATAATCATGTTTGAATTAATTATATTTATTTTTGTTATGATTTTTATGTCTATATGTAAATAATTAACATCTCATAAAGCAAAAATAATTCAAAATACTCCACAATATAAATATAATAAATCTCTATAATTCACTTAAGTAAGATATCTTTGAAAGATTTTAGTAAAAATTCTGACAAAAATAGAAAATAAGACCATCATCCATCCTCCTTTCTTCCTCCTCCATATTTTTATTGGGTAAAGAAATATATAAATTCATTTATGAGATATTCTTAAAAAATTATTTTATTTAAATTATTAAAAATATATAAATTAAAAAACATATCACCAACACTCATACTTTTCCCTTTTCTTATTGAGTAATGAAATGCGACTGGAAATTTGCTTAAATAAAATTAAAAAATTTAAATAAAATATTTTATACAGTAATTACATTGATAAATATAATTGATTTTATTATAATATGGATAAAATATATTAGTACAAACTTATCGATGTATCAATATATAATTTTTTATAGGTAAATGTAAATTTAAGTTGAACTTGACTTGATTGGTGGCTTCATAATAAAAATATCAGTGAATTCTATAAATAAAAATAATTGTACAAAATATGAGATTTGAAATTTAAATTTTGTGTTTAATGTAATTGTCCATCATAAATATTAGAATGATTAATGGTAACCATTTGTCCAAATTAAGAGGTGAAATTTATCAAACATAATGGTAGTAAGAGCGAGTAATTTTTTGAGGAAGATTTAGTGCTAAACGAGTGACACTTGACATAATCTAAGAGTATTATCAAACTTTTTTTTATATAGTTTTATATATAGATAGATGATTAGGGGAATTTTGCGGATTTAAAATAAAAAAATGGTAGACTTCACACTTGTTCCATTTTAGTGGAAACTAGAAAGATGTCTTTTTTTTCTTCCATACATAAGTCGTACTAGGTTGGTGCAATTTGAATTTCGAATGTAAGTCGTATCAAATCTTGCACGATTTATACATAAGTCGTACTAGACTGGCTCGACTTGCATTACATAAGTCACACTTTCAACTTACATAGCACATAAGAATATAAGATACACCAGGGTTGAGTGACTTATGTTGTGTGTAAGTTGAGCTTGGCTGGTGCGACTTATGCAGTGCAAGCTAGCCTGGTATGACTTATGTGTAACGGATATAAACAGCTAGTTTTCACTCTTCTATATAAGGATAAGTCACTCAAGCTTGCTAAATCGCCTAAGAGAGGAGTTTGAAAGCAGAAGTCGCCCAAGAGAGTTGTTTTCGTTATGTGAATTTAATGTTGGAGAGTTCATTAAAAAAAAAATTCAAAATAAGTGATGGAGCAACAGAATTTCAACCACTATGATAATGATGGGCACATTGTTAGAAGATTGGAAGAATTGGTAATTTTTTCTTATGTTAACCTTTTTAATTCTTTTTTTTATATTATAATTTATGTTTAGTTGGTAATTTGTTTCATTTTGTATTGCAATTTGTTGTAGTTAGATTACCTATACTTTAGTTTAATAACTTGTTTAGTATAGTTAGTTAGATAATTTAGTGAAATCAGTCTAGTTATCCTTTTCCATAAAAAGAATAGTTTAATTTGTTTCTGTGAAATTTATAATTATTGTTTTAGTTTAAGTTAATTTTAGTGTAGTTTATTATAATTTTATTTTGTGGAGTTAATTAGTTTGTTTAGTTAGTTTAGTTTAAATTTAGTGTTGGTAGTTTATTTAGCTGAATTTATTTATATTTTTAGTGTAATTTCTTTTTTTTTAATTTAGTTTAATTTTTTGTTTTAGTTTAATTTTAGTTTAGTGCAATTTAGTATAATTGTATTTTGTTTAGTTAAGTAGTTTGTTTGGTTAGTTTATTTTAGATTCAATGTTGGTAATTTATTGTTGTTCTGTGGATCGAGTATATCGTTTTCATTTTATTTAAAAAATTTAGCTTAATTTATTGTTTTAGTTTAATTTTAGTTTAGTGTAATTTAGTATAATTTTATTTTATTTATTTAATTAGTTTTATTTGGTTAGTTTAGTTTAAATTTAGTGTTGGTAGTGTAATTCATATTTTTTTTGTTAATTTAGTTTAATTTATCGTTTTAGTTTAATTTCAGTTTAGTGTAATTTTATTTTGTCTAGTTAATTAGTTTTTTGAGTTTGGTTAATTTAATTATTTTTTTTATCATTTTGTGTAATTCATTGTTTTGATTTTTTGGTGTAATTTAGTCTAACTTGAAATTAATTTTAGTTTAATTGGTTAGTGTACTGTTTAGTTTAATTTAATTTATTGTGCAATTTATCTTTTTTTTTAATTTAGTGGTTTAATGTAAGGTATTTGATTTGATACAACCCACTTCAGTCCTCCATACTAAACGAAAATTGACAGCAATTAAGCCACTCGATCCACAGCTGTAACCTTACTTGAAAATTGAAGGTTTTTGGCACTTATCACAAGTGGGGTGTTATCATTATGATAGAGAATTTATTAGAGCACTTGTTGAGCGATGACGCCCTGAAACACACACATTTCATTTTCCATATGGGCAGTGCATAATCACACTTGAAGATGTGGCATTCCAATTAGGACTATGTGTAGACGGCCTGGCTGTTAGCAGATGCATGGATGATTGGACAAGATTTTATGGTCATGATATCATGGCACAATGCCATGATATGTTTAGAGTCGTCCCGGTTGGGGGGAGCATGAAAGGGAACATTGTGAACCTTTCATGTTTTAGTGCAAATTTCAAACAGCTGTCAAAAAATGCTGATCAGGAGATACTTTTGCATTATGCTCGGGAATATATCATGCAAGTGCTTGGTGGATTTTTATTTGCAAACAAGTCAGGTGCTAGAGTTGATCTTAAATGGTTATAGGTTTTGAGTGACTTGCACTATTGTGGGACACTTAGTTAGGGATCTGTAGTTCTGGCTTTGTTGTATCGTGCATTATGTCACGTTTGCAAGTATAAAGTGGTTAAGATTGATGGTTGTTATTTTATGGTCTTAGGGTTGGTATAGAATGTGTAGTGTGCAGCCTTCTGATCAATTTCCACTAAAGTTTCCACTGGCAGCAAGGTAAATGTCTATAAACATTTATGCTTTTATACATGTCAATGATGACGTTGTTTCTTATGGCATTGCAATGATTGACAATTCTTTTGATGGCCGCCTACAAGAGTAGATAAAACACCGCTAGTGCACGGGTTGTTCAAGTAATATAATGTGAGTAAAAGAGTATCATATCCACAAAGATTGGATAGAGTACGCTAGCGATCAACTAAACTACCGTGTTCAGGCTTAAGCAAAATCGAGTTAATGAGAATTAAGACTAAATAGTAAAGAGAACAAGTAAATGGAAACACTAACACAAATAATAGCGAGAGAAAACCAAGGTTAAAAAGGCCTAGGGAACCTTTTCATCCTCTACTTCACTTGGATAAACAAGTCACTTAAACAAACATCAACAAGTTGGTTTGGTTAGCATGCCAATTATAGTTAAAAGCCTATGTTTAGGTCAATTAACCGTGTCTCCTTCACCTAAATCACTAAATGTCCTTATGAATTAGTGTGAAATCAACCCATTGAGTAACATCAAGCATATATTATGCAAGGCCAATAAGCATGTTTCTATCCTATTGACTAATCTTCACACATAAGCCAATTAAGTGTAAAAAAACAAGCATTACCCGTAACAAAGGTCTAATATCTCTATTTCTATGTCTAGTTCTAGAGAATCTCTCAAATCAACTTACATGATGGCTAAACATATAAGAGCATTAAGATTAGAAATGGGTAACCAAAACCAACATCATTAATGTTCAAATAAGTAAATCTACAAACATCCAAGATCCATATAGGGGTCCAAAGAATCCCCTAGCTACAAGTTTAGCTATCCATAACAATAAACAAAACAGCCACTAGTTCAAGAGACATAATGAGTATTAAAGACATAAAAAGAGAAAGGAAGAGATGAACAAAATGAAGCTTTGATCCTCCTCCTAGCCTTTGGTCTTCAAACTCCAGGATGGATCTCTCTCTAGTGTTAGTTCCCTCCAAACCCCAGGTTCTGCTCTGTGAAAATATGCTGAAAAAGGCAGAAAAACGAACTCCTACGCTGGTGCTGTAAGACTGGTTTAAAAAATTACTAAAAATGGGCTTGGGCCGCGTTGGGTTGCAACCTAGTAAAAGCATCAGGTTGCGACCTAACTTAAAAACTGATCAAATGCTGTATGCGCCCAGTAGGTTGTAACCCATCAAATTTCAGGTTGCGACTCAGCAGTAAAAACTTCATTTTCTTCATTTCTTGTTTCCTTCCTTTTGGCTTCTACTTGGATTCTCTTTAAGCTCCAAAAGTTTACAATTTCCTCTGTCAAAAATCACCAAATAAGAATTTAACTTAACACTTTTCAATTCACCTCAATAATCATGATCTCTGATGTTAAATTTTCAACAAAAGTTCTAAGACAACAAGCAAGCAAATTCTTCTTATTTTAATGTGTTTTACTTGGAAAATTAAGGACAAAGCATGCAACTTCAAACCAAATTAGAAGCTAAATATATGGAGGTTAACATAGTTGGTGACACTCGGCCATCACGTGAGTACTTCCAGTGGTAATCGACATTTGCACATAGGTTTTTATTAGGGGTCCCACCTGATCGTGCAATAGTTGATTTTCCAGGTGATGTCCTAGCCACAACACCTACAACTTTGACGATCACGTATACACGTGATGTCCTTGATAAGAGAGGCGCAGCTCGTTGGCTTCAAGTTGGGACCTGTGCTAGTAAACGCCAGTATCCAAAGGATGCAGACGAGGATATTGATGATAAGGAGGCTCAAGACTATGGCTACTATGATGATGACAATGACGATGATAATGATGATGGCCATCATGGTACTGCACAAACTTAGCCATCTGCCAGCCACCAAACCATGCATGCCTCTGGCTTTAGCTTTCAGCCATCTGCCAGCCACCAGCACATACATGCCCCTAACTCTAACTTGTAGCTATCTGCCAGCCACCAGCATATGCATACCTCTGGCTCCTCATTTCAGCCATCTTCGAGTGACTAGCACATGCATGCCCCTAACTCCTCATTTATGCCATATGCCAGCCAACAGCCATGAATGCCATGCATGATATGGCAAGCCTGTATCCATTTTTAATGTCCTAAATTTTCTGTCATTCCCACATGATAAGCAATATTCATATTTTAGCCAGCCTATAGGGCCCTTATTATCTCAGCTCCAATTTATACACTCGATTGTTATCAACCATTGATGCCTTTATTTGACTTTCTAGGGGGAATTCCGATATCAGTGTTCTCACACTACAGCAGCAGGCCCCTTAGGGTGGGGAGGAGCAGCAGCAGACCACTCAGGGCAGGGATGAGCATGAGGAGGCTACTCAAGGCGAGGATGAGCCGCAGCGACCCATCAGGGGAGGCCCGCATGTTCAACCCTTGGGCGACTTATATGCTATGTAGGTCGCCCCAGCTTGGTGCGACTTATGCACGGCTTTCTCCACAAATTTGATACATAAGTTGTGTAATCCTGACACGACTTATATACAAGAGTTAATTCGCATCAACCTGATACAACTTATGTTTTAAAAAAAGGAACATATTTCGAGTTTCCATCAAAACGGGACAAATGTGAGGTTTCACTTTTTTCTTTAATTTTAGATCCGCAAAAAACTCGATGATTGGTGTGACAATTGTTAAAAAAATTTAGGTGGGAAAATTTTGGTCTTGGGAGTTAGGCTATCAAACTTTTAACATTGAATAGATTATTGAATTAACACATGTTTGGAAAAGTTAATGTAATTTTGCAAAATAAAAGGTAACAAGTGTAACTACATCAAACCTTTATGTAATTTATTAAAAAAAAATTCCAATGTTAAAAAATAACGAAATGTCAGAAATGTAAATTACAGGGGTTCACAGGCCCTTTTGTAGCGTCGTGAAACCCTAATTCCCAGTCTCCTAAAACCCTTGTGAGCTGTCTGCAACAAATTTCAGTTGCAGGGGAATATCGCTACCTAGCTTAGCTTCGTTTCGTTTCGTTGCAACACCAAACTCAGGTGAAGAAGCTCTTTGCATCGCATGCCTGCAACTCCGTCTGCCGGAAAAGAACAAACGTCTACCTTATTATTAGCCTTCACCCCTCGGCAAGTCCTCTTAAGCACCAATCAAACAACCATGAACATGAAGCAGTCCTCTTCCCACACCAAACTTATCCTTCACCAATCCATTGCTCGTTACTTGCAGCGCAACGGCTTCTCCAAGACCCTCAAAAAATTTCGCTCCGAAGCCCAAATCGAGGTCGCTTTTACTTCCAACTAATGCGCTTCGTAATATCTGTCTCACCCCTCTTGATTATGTTGGAACCCTATCATTTAATAATAAAACTACAAAATTTTTAATTTTCTATATGGGATATTCAACTATCGTATCGTCGTGTAGTTTTATTTTATAGCATTAGGCAATAGGTTTTAGCTTTTTTGTCAGCTTGCGCACTATTTTTCTTCCTTGCATTTGCGATTTACGGCAGAATAGTCCTATGATCATGCTTGGTTTGTAGCTTTACCTCGTGATTTTGATGTCTCGGATGCTTTCGGATTGGATTGTAAAATAAATTGGAAGGATTAGCTATTATGTGTTTGTGAGCATAGCAAAACGAGTGCTGCATAACGGGGTGTTGTGCCTTGTAAAGCTGGGCAAAATAATTTTTTTTTTTGAATTTTATGCATTGAGTTGATAAGAAAAGCTTCTTGCTTGGATGACAATGCTGCTTTTAGAAATTATATTTGTATATCTGTGTCTGTGGCAAAACGAGTGCTGTGTGCTGTGGTGTCACATTGTATGTTGGATGGAACTCGTCAATGTCCTCTGTGTGTGTGTGTGTGTGTGTGTTCTCACTGTTGATGTTTTGATACCGTTGCTCCTTCTTGTGATGCAGAAAGATAATTTGGAGGGTTCATCAATTGATCTAGAAGAAATGTCCCTCAAGTATTTAGAGATATGGTAAGACTAGAAAAGTTGGCTTTGTGTTGTTTAATGCCCATTTGCTCCAAGCTGTCGAGATTGTGGACGATTTCTTTATTTATGATAATTGTTTTTTTTGGACCAGAAATATAAAACAAAAAGAGGAGATGCCAATTTGATATTCTCTAATTCTAGGTACACTTATTGAAGCATATTTTAGCTGTGGTTTGCTACTTTCTTAAAAAGTATTGATATTGGTTATGGATTTAAGAATATATTTTTAAAAAAACTTATGTTAAAATTTTTATATCAGTATCGACTGCGAGCTTGTTTCATATAATACTGTCAACAAGAAAGCATTGGTTTGCAAATTAGAGATCAGTATCTTTTTTTTTTGTAGTATAGATTTTAATGTGCTATTCTGGAACGCAGTCTTTATCAAACAAATTTGAGAGGAAAAGCTAAGAGAAAAAGTACAATTGAGAGGAGGTCTAATATCCTTCACAACGGAAAAAGTAAAAGAGAACATAGAACTAAACTTCCAACATAAGGCTCTATCCAATCTATGTGCGTATTACTTATCAGACCAGGAACCGCTGAAAACAAAAGCATCAGAGAGAGGCCTCAAACCTAATCCTATCCATTTTGTGGGGGCAGAGAGATGCCCCTGAGGATACTGGCATTCTTCTCCATTTAAATACACTTCAGGAGCATATTAACTACTTTCTCGTAATTTGTATTATTCATATGAAAGCTCTAGAAACATACCATGAGAAACACTCACTAATTTTGTACGTCATAGGACACTGTATAACTACCCTTGCCAGATATTGGAAGAGGCAAATAATTGGTAGAGGCAATATTATTTATCTAATTGCTGCTGCACCAGTTAGTCTCTGTGCTTGAATGATGTTCTGGATCTGTAAATGTCATTTCTGTCTCTTTTTTTCATTAATTGAACTTTTCCATTTTTTCCCCCTTGTTCTTTCTCTTTTCAGTGGCAAGGATGCTAAGCTCAATATCAATGATCAGAAGGAGCAAGGTGTGCTTTAAATCCTTGAAAATGTTTTGCTGTCTTGTGTCATTTCCACTTCCTTTTTCTTTCTCAAAACTTGCTTGCATATCTAATTGTGTTCCTTCCTGCTCCCTGGTGATTAAAACCTTTTTCTTGGATCTTCTACAAAAACAAAGAAGAGGGTAAATCCAAGGAAAAGAAGAAAAAGAAAAGCAAGTTAGTGTCTGAATCTCCTGCTAGTGTTGAAGATAACCAACTGGAATCACAAGCTATGGTTACAGACAAAAAGGGAAAGGATGATGTATCTGCAGATGCCAAAATTGTTAATGGTGCTGAGACGGAGAAGAGTTCCAAGGATAAAAAGAAAAAGAAAGACAAGACAAGTAGTCGAGGAGATGCAACAGAGCAGATTGGAAATCTCAATGAAACTGTTTTGAAAAAAGATAATATGAAAGCATCAAACAAAGAAGTGACAGATGAGGAGAAGAAAGATTCTAAGAAAAGGAAAAGACCTACTTCTGAGGAAAATGGTGAACAGGTTGCAGACAAAATGGCAGATGAGGAACCCAAACGTAGAAAATTCGAAAATTTGGATGAATCTAAGGGAGGAAAGAAGTTGGCAAAAACAAGTGTTAATTCAAATTCTAACAAAGAAAATGCTGCAGCAAGTGGTCAAGTTGGTGGTGATCAGCTACAGAAGAAATCTACTGGGCAAACTAATGGGCACCTTGAGAGTGCTGCAGAGAAGTCTTCTGCACGGAAATCTCAGAAGAAACAACAAAATGAATCAGTTGAGGTATGTTGTAGCTGATAGTTATTCTCTAAATATGTGCTTGGGTAATTGATCTAGCACTTTGAAATCTGTTCCACCGACTCCCATTGTGCTTATTTCTTCTCATATTTAAGATGGAAACAACTTCTCTCTCTTGCACACTAGTCTCAACCATTGTCATTGGTTTGAGTTATCCTTTGTCATTATTTTCGAGAAAAATAAGTTCTTTGTGGGGAATTAGAACACCTATCAATACATAGACATATGAATTCTTGGGTCGAATCTAAGATGTAGCTAATTTTCCAGATTTTGGTGTTTGTTGGTATCCCTTTAAATGAAATAGTTCACTTGTCTTAACGCCTATAGTTCATTTCTTCTACCATATCTACCTTTTCTATGGCCTTTTTATGCTTTTTGCACTGCTTTACTTTTATCTATTTTCTCTCATTCTTTGTAAGGTTAAGATGTTTCTTAAACAAATTTGTATTCTTGGTAATATAAATTTAAGATTCTAATTTCACTGCTGAAGCTAAGATTTACACCAGAATTCCTGTCTGTGCAACTGTAATTGCAGCAGAAATCCGCAAAAAAGGCATTTCAACGAGTACAAGTAGACAAGATACAATTTGCTGATGAGAGACTTCAGGATAACTCCTATTGGGCAAAGGTGTGATAAATTGATAGTTTTACCATGCATGCGGTGGTGTAATTTTTGTCTGGTTGCACTCTAACAAATAAATGATGAGATTGGTGGTGTATGTCTGCAGGATGGTGCTGAGACTGGTTATGGTGCCAAAGCAGAAGAAATTCTTAGCCAAGTTAGAGGAAGGTCTGTATATTTTAGGGAATGGATCCCTTCGAGTGTAAATTACATGACCGGATCCATTCCCCATGTATGGGTAGTAGAAGCAGGTTTTCTTTCTAATATTTGCACCTGTAGCGTGTTTGAACTCACGTTTTGTTCAGTGCATCTGTTTTCATGTTTGAACTCACGCCATCCATTCCCCTCAGTTCAAAACAATTCATGCTTATTTTGGTTTTAGGTTCGTGAAACATTCAATGGAGAATCTGTTGTTTACTGTGCTATCTTAGAAGTTGTTTCACTTTTATCAGATTTTCTTGTCATGCTTATTTATAGTTGGAGCTGTCATTGATTAATTTTTTTAAAAAAACATCTTTTATGCCTTATCCTTGTTCAATATAATTTTGTATAGCATTTGCTAAATCATGGCAAGCCGCGCAATATCTTTGATATACACCTTTCTATCATCACCTTTTTCAGTAACGCATTCGTTTTGTGACGTCTAATCTCTTTCTCTCATACAGGGATTTTCGTCATGAGAAGACCAAGAAGAAACGTGGGACCTATAGGGGAGGACAGATAGATTTGCATTCCCACTCCATAAAATTTAATTATTCTGATGAAGACTGACAATGAAGAATAGAGACTTAATTTATTTTTTCTTTTTTGGCAAGGAAAATTCCTTTCAATGTTTGTGACTGAAGCACTCTGCTAAATATAGTGCTGCCGTGACAATTTTGCTTAATTATGTCGTGCTGAACCGATATTTTATAGTGGGCAACTTCTTACTCAGTGGTTTTGCACATCACCTTGTGTTGTGTAACGCATTTAATGTTGGATTTAGTAAAACTAAGTTCATGGATTCAGCGGTGGGATGATTTGCAAATATGAGCTTTTGCGTTTGTTGCTGACTGTCTAGCCTTGTTAGTGTGAAAAGGTTAGCTGCACTGCAGGAGACATGGCAGAATAAATAGCTTGGTTTCTTTCCTTTTTTCAAGGGTGTTTCTACCAAGTTAAGATATTGACGGTATATTCAACTTATTTGTCAGTAGATATTTGGCTTGAACAACATAGGTGGCGTTATTTATATTGTTGGAGAGTGTACACTATTATTGTCCTAATTTCCTAGCTATTGAACTTGAGGGTTTGTTTGGGAGGACAAAGATCAGGGGAGTGGGACGGAAAGGCAGGGAAACTTTAATAAAATGTTTGTTATTAGAATAGAGTGGAATGACTAAGCTATGGGAAGAATGACCTCTCCCTGCTTTTAAACTGCTTAAATACTGACCGTCCAAATCGGAGGGCACTGGATGGATTGTGCTAATTTAGTGAGCGAATTTCCCATGAAGCTTCTATTTATTTACAATTTAGAAAACAAAATTTATTTACCTTTTTATTCTATTTTCTTATATTATAATCTCAAACAAGAATATTACATTAAACTTTAAAATTATTGTGGCGTGACCCTAACCATTCTATTCTTTTATGAGTGAATGCTCATTTTAGTCCCCAACTTTTCACTCATAAGTCATTTTAGTCCCTGACTTTTGAAACGAGTCAAATCAGTCCCTAACATTATAAAATGTGAGTCAAATTAGTCCCTTGTTCCACTTTTATTTAACATTTTATCAATTAGATGATGATATGTAACATTAAGTTACATATTATTATACCATGTGTCATCTAAAGTGTAATAGAGTTTAAAATAGTTTATTTTGGTATCTAAAATTGTACAAAATAAGTCAATTTATGATGTATAATGAATATTTAAATGATTTATTTTATATAATTTTAAATATCAAAATAAGTCATTTTAAAATATATTCTACTTTAGATGACATATAGTATGTCAATGTATCACTTAATGTTATCAATCATCATTTAATTGATAGAAAATTAACTACAATTGAGTTAAGGGACTAAAATGACTCACATTTTGTAATGTTAGGGACTAATTTGACCCATTTTAAAAGTCAGGGACTAAAATGACTCAACAATGAAAAGTGAGGGACTAAAATGAACATTAACTCATTCTTTTATTCTCTATTTCATTCTTAGTTACTTCATTCCTAAAGCGCATCATGATACTTATGATATCATATCGGTTTTAAGATTGTAGGACATATCACTCCCAGAAGTCCCAAACTTTCAAGAATAACAGCTAACAATAGTTGATGCCTGGGGATCTGTTCTCTTAGTTTTACAAAGGACTCTTCGACTTCTTGGATGATTTAATTTTTTCCACAACCACGCAAGTTGCTTGTAATAGTATTAGTACTTGATAGTTTTGCTAACACCTTAGCTTTGGTGTAATTCAATTTAATAAAAAAAAAAATCAAAATTTCGTTAACAATTTAAATTAGAGTAAACCTCCAAAATAGTCCCTGAGGAATAAGAATAGACAAATCAGTCCCTCACCTTTTTAAAAATCGGACAAAATGGTTCCTGACGAATAAAAACAGACAAATCAATCCCCCACCTTTTAAAAAACGGGACAAAATGGTCCTTCCATCAACATGGTCCTTCCATCAACATGAAAATGAAGATTTGTGAGGAAATGTATGACATAATTTAGTTTAATAAGAATAATTAAGAGTGATATGTCATCCATTTAACAAATCATTAATAGAAAATTTGGATGGGAGGACTATTTTGTCCAATTTTTTAAAAGGTAAGAGACTAATTTGTCTGTTTTTATTTGTCAGGGAATATTTTGTTCGATTTTTGAAAAGGTAAGAGACTGATTTGTCTATTTTTATTCTTTAGGGACCATTTTATTCGATTTGAAAATCTTCCGGGACTATTTTGGGGGTTTACTCTTTAAATTAACTGCTAACCGTTTAAAAAATAGCACATTGATAGGATATCTCGTGTAGCAGCTTTTTCTTTTTTCG
Organism: Dalbergia cultrata; assembly: GCA_031216105.1. NCBI lineage: Eukaryota > Viridiplantae > Streptophyta > Magnoliopsida > Fabales > Fabaceae > Dalbergia > Dalbergia cultrata. The sequence goes on from CM062347.1 coordinate 56,273,861, forward strand.
GTAGTGAGTAGCAGAATCAAACTCCATTTCTTTTTTGTGCTCTTTTTGGTCAAGCATCAAACTCCATTGAATAGCAACAGGTTTTGCCCACGTATGAACAAGATGCTTGGATGATGATTAAATCCATAATACTTTAATTTGGGCCGTCACCGAAACCTGGTGTTTGTGTGGGCTTTACGAGTTTCGTCCAAAGGAGCACAAAAGTGAGTGAAATAAGAGTTTGGGTTGGCAATATAAGAGCCTATTTAGAATATTGAAAATTTTGAAAAACTATCAATTCCAGTATTCAATTTTTAATATTTCTTTTATAAAATCCTAAAATGTGAAAAGTTAAAAATAAAAATTGAAAACTGTAACTAAACATGCGTAAAACTCTGTGACATCACTTCCTTGTATTGTACCACAAAATGGCAACACAAAAGTCGGGGATGTACCCTGGGTAACGCTCAAGTCGAGTCAGCTTATATATGTATTAGTTTTTCACTTAGAGGAGTGAGTGTGACCTGGGTTCCCATGTTGATTAAGGAGATCACTGAAATCGAAACTGAACGTTTCTTTTCTTTGGGTACATTTACTGGGCAACCTTTATTTTTCGCCAAACAAGCCCAAGAGGACAACGTTTATAATTTTCTTTTCTTTAAGGTTAGATTCATTATAGTAATTTTCTATCTAAAGATTAGCGATATGATCACGTGGAACGCCGACCACTGAATTGTTCACTGTTAATGACGTGTTAGAATTTTAAAATCAATCATATTTGGTGTACAAGTAAATTATACAATAAATACACATCATATATCTTATCATTATTAGATGTGATATTTGGTTCTCACTCATCCCATTCATTCATCAAATTCAATAATAATAAGATGTGTGATGATATATATTTATTATACAATTTAATTATATATTTAACACCACTCCTTAAAATGGTCACACCTAACACCACTCTTTTAAAATGGTTACATCAACCGACGCACCGGTTCCATGAATTTGTGCTTCATGTGACAGCGAATTGAATAAACGATCTTGTCGACGAACCGAGAAAAACGGAACAAAATCTAGTAATATGCGATGATTCAGAAACATAGACAGGCACAAGCTATTTAAAGTCAACAAACCCTTAAAAGTGAATGACTTTTCAAACCGACCGTGTTATGTCTCGTGAAAGTTTCTTACCTCTCATGGGGTTCATTTAATATCGTCATACAGAGAGCATTAACTAAGTTGAAAGTTTGACCACACTTTTGTTTTCTGAAAATAATAAAGGCTCGAGACTCTCAATCAGCAAAATACAGATCGATGCCGACAAGATATACAACATCAAATAGATCAATAAGGGATTTTTATACATGCATAAATCTACCATGTCATATTTAGATATGTTTTTAATAAAAAATATATTTCATCAATTTTATTTATACACTTACTTATGCATGAGTCTTATTTACTTTTCTACCAGTGTGTTTAAAAATGAGTTTTTAAGATTCCATCAATACAAAACAAATTTCTAGAGGAAGAGGAAATTAAACTTCTCAAACATGCTTGACTCCTCTCTCGACGCATAGCTATGCGATCGGTAAGGCACCCTAACAATAGATGTAAAACATCGTGTAACTGTTGCCGGATTTCAGACCACTTCAGATTCAAAATACTGCATGCATGCATGCCACCAGATCACTCTGCCTGACTGTTAAGGTTCGCATAGTACCATTCCTTAGCCTTTTGAGTTTTGTCCAAGAGAAATATATATTATATTATATGTCTCGAATATTTTACAAAACTATAAGTCATAAATAAAGAACGGTTTTCTAAGGAAACCCTTATAGCTCCTCAACTCATGCACCCCACAAAAAATAAACGGAAAGGAGGGGGAAAAAACCCAAGAAACTTACAAAGATTCATTATTGCACAAAACGAGCAACATGGAAAGGGGGCCAGGGAGTCCCAACCTAAGTTCCTAACCTATACGTAGTGGCCAGTTTGAAAGGAAGCTCTGTGGGTCCTGGATACACATGCAGATGAAGCTTCAAGCAAGAAAATGAGGTGTCCGACGTGAGATGACATAGATAATTAGATAAGGATCTTTGACTTATCAGCACGTCGTGGTCGATGTACTGATACTAAACAATGGTTGATTCTGACGGTTTTTATAACACCAGTGAAAAAATCAATATCTATTAGATATAGGTTGCAGGCCAATTGTATTGATCAGAAGGATTGCATGTATTGCTGTTTTTTGTTCATGCAGGCTTCTTATACAGATGTCACATTCTGAGGAATGCTTTGCATGGATATATATATATATATCTTGCAGATCAGTTTGCTAGAAATCCTAATGAGTTGTTTATGTCTTGGTGCTTTTAGACCTGCGAGATACACATATGTAGAACACTGAAATTGCGGGTGACATAGACCTTTTTCCTTGGTCGAAGGTGGTAGACACGTTGGTCCTTGCTACAGTTGCATGATGGGAACAGGTTGCGTGTTCGATACCTCACTCAAAGCCCGATCTCCGTCGGGTGCGTGTGTAGACATACATACGATAAAAAAGATGCTTTATTAAGGGCTCCAGCGAGAATATAAGATGGAGATATATTATGATACAAAGAACAATAATATATGCAAATAATTTTTATGGGGTGTCCTAAGTCAAGTTTTATCTATTATTGGATGGGGTATAAACTTTACTTGAAATTAGATATATTTTAGAGTTGTATAACTAAATCCATCAAAATAAAATTAGCATGTTTGTACAAAGTTAGTAAAGTATAAAAATTGGAAAAGAAAACAAAGATTGATATCTACTTCGAAGCTTATTTTAGATGGATTATAGTTTATCAACTCTTATTTAAATATATTTATAACAAAGTTAATGAAATTAATAAATAATTAAATGGAATTCAAAATTTTTTAACGACATATATTTTTATTGTGAATATATTTAGATATAATTTAGTATATTTATACCTATACAATTATTATTATTATTATTATTATTTTTTAACATGAAACAACTTCAATTCTTCCATGTTCTACAGGAAAAACGAGTGAGATTGCAATTGACTAAGTAAATGTATTGGCTAACTATCATGACGTGCATATATGTTAAAGACTATAAGGAAATTATGCATTGTTTTATGCACCATTAGTCAATAGAATTTTTTAAAAATGACATAAGTGATTGTGATAATGGGCAATTATTTTGGTAATATTTTACTACTTGACAGTATAAAATATGACTTGTTTTTTGCTCTATTGATAATTACAAGAGAGAGGCTTAACCAATACCAACAATTCAAATATCAGAAAACCAGACAGTCAGACACAAACATCAAATTTTACCATAAAATATACAAAGAGCGAAAAATGAAACCACCATGATTCTCACTAAACCAACAAGACCGCACACTAGGACATGCGCAAAGAGAAGTTTAGACCATCGCCAGATAAGTGCTGGGAAAGGCTTCTGTTGCCCCAATTTGAGATCCATAATGGCCAGTTCTGTATTATAAGACTCATCATAAAAGAGTTCCAGCAAACAGTGTTATTTTCAAAGATTGCTTTATTTCTCAACTACCAAATTTCGTTACTGTTGTTATTGGGGAATTACCTTTTTGGTTGTTAGGGTTGTCAACGGGGAAATGGAGGAACTACTTACTTAATGGGTATGCGAAGTCACTTTAATGGTTATCTCCAATTCCTATTGAAAATAATAAACAAAGACGAAGAAAAAAAAAGAAAGAATAAAAAAACATAGACGAAGACCTGGAATTAATATTCGTTAATGTGTATATATGTCAATGACTTCCGGAAGTCGCTCCTTGTCATGTCATGTTACAAGGAATATTCACTGGAAGAGTATTATTCAAGTTAAAATGCAGACAGTGGCTAGTATTGATCAACGACTTAGTGCGTATTTGGTTTGAAAGCCTAAAATGCATCTACTCACCTTAAGATGAGAATACGAAAATTTAAACATGTTTTTCTACTCAATTATCAAGATAAAAATTACGTTTAAGGTGGTGAAAATTAATTTTGGCGGAAGAAAATCTAATCTATTTCTCTTTCTCATTCTAGTAAAATAAAATTTACTTTTACATATCTACTATCATTAATCAAGGTTTTACTCGCTTCCAACTATCTATTTTAAAATGATATTATATCCTTTGTGGTAATTTTATTCTGAAAGTGATTTTATTTTATTCTTCCAAATAGAAATCATTCTATTGAACTAATTTCTAAAATATCAAAGTTGAACACAATACATTCTTTTTTATTTAATTCTTTTAAAAGTAATTCTTCTACAAATACTTCGATAGGAAGATAAAACAAACATAGCCTTAATTTGCATAATGTTTAGCTACTCTTGCTGTCTATTGGTACATATATGGTTCATTTTAGAAGCTTTTACTATGGGTACTAATATTATATTATGAAATCATTTTTCTCAAAATCTTAAGTTAATTGGTAGATATACATGAATAATTTTATATCTAACACATTCTCTTACGCAAATGTCTCTTTTGGGCTTGAAGTATAAAGTTTTTAATTTATCATAATGGAAGATAATAAGGATTGAATGTCTAATCATTTAGTCAATGAGATTTTAATATTATGTCATAAAATTATTTATTCGAAAAGCTTAAATGGATGGATAGGATAAACAATACGCACCTTTTCTTACTCCTGGGGGATCTTTTTCTTGTATGATGAGATATTAGTTTTATGCGTAGAAAAAAAAGGATCTAATGATCTTCCGCCATTGACTGCAGCTGAGTCTTCCATTAAAGACATATCAATCTTAACATCCCATATTTCTTCAATGGACCACAGCAATAAACCTCAAAAGAATCGGTGGAGCTCGCAAACTTTACAGAGAGTCAACAACTTTGAATTACTGCTTCATATTTGTTGGGTAAGCTATGATATGCACTTTTTTTTTTTTAATGTTAAATGTTCAAAATGAGATTTGAACTTAAGATATTAGGAAGGATAAACACTCCTTAGCACTATACCACGTTAGCAACACGTGTGCATTTTTACCAATTTATTAACTTTGTTTGGATTTAAAGAGAAAAATGTGAAAAGAATTAAATAAAAGAAAATAAAAAAATATATATGATTTTCTCTTGTATCATTTTATTGAGAAGACTAAAAAGTTATTTGTCAAAGGGGTTCAGATTATTTAAGCACATGATTTTGTTAGAACTTAGTCCTGAAATTCATATATAATTAATGAAAAAAACCCTTAAAAATGATTATCGCTTAATAGACTATTCGTATTTCAAAAAATTAAAGGTAAATTATACTCATATCTGCTAAGATTTGTTAAAATTCAACTCACATCCTCTCTAGTTGTCCGACCTATACTAACCTTTCCTAATTTACCAATTTTTGGAGTAAGATACCAAAAAAACCCCTATCTTTACCGTCATCCTCACCCTCTCTCAGTCACACACTCCTCTTCTATCTTATTACAACCTTTCTAATTTCCAGTGCAGTATAAAGATTAAAAGAAAATCTTAGTTGTAAAAATTCATACTTGTGCTGTTGTCAAGTACTTTTTGCACTGATATTTAGTAGTCAATGTTTTGCCTTGTCCATCTTCCTAGAAAGTCATCCAATAAGTCTATGAAGCACATTATTACAATACCCTGCTTGTAATAGTGCTATTGCTTAGATGCCGGATCCAGTTTCAACTTCTGACACCGAAGGTAGTAACTATAATGTTTTTCTGGGCTTTAGCGGTGAAGACCTGCGTCACACCTTCGCTGATTATCTCTACGATGCTTTAATTTGTGTTGCAATGCAAGGGGATCAACACCTTCATGGATATATGAAAATCTGAGGATAAGAGACATAATTCGACCTCATCTACTTAAAATCGTGGATGAGTCACACGTTTAAATCATAGTTATAAAGGGGAGTGAGCGAGAGAGGTTGAGGGGGGAGATGGGGTATTTTTGGTAATTTATTCTAAAAATAGATAAATTAAGGGAGGTTAATATAGACCAAACAATTAAAAAGAAGGTGGGTTAAATTTTAATAAATTTTAAAAGGGATGAATGTAATTTACCCAAAAATTAATCTCTTCCCTTCTCAAGTGAAAAAATAAGCCCTGTCAATAGATTAGTCTATATTCTTGTATGAGATAAGTCCTGACAATAGATTGCTGTTTTCCTACGACTTTCACATTGACTTCACTAGAAGATCTAAGTTAACGGATACCTTAATTTATGTTGACAAAGAAAAGATAACTTTGGCTTTAGATGTACATTTTGATTAAAAAGATTAGAGTCAAAATTTTTATTCAAAATTTAGTTACTAATAAAACGATGAGCGTGTGTGTATATATTAGAGTGAGGGGGAATGACTCATCAAGTGAGAAGTGTAAATATTGTTAAATCTTACATATTAAATTATAAAATTGTGAGACTTTTTTAATGAATCATATCATTTTATGCAATTAAATAACTATTATTGTTTTCTCAATAAAATTATGGCAGTTTCTTAGACCGTATAATATTAAGAAAGTGTTTGTTTCAAACTTTAAAAAAAAATGATTGTAAAACTCAAATTTTATATTTAATTGTAAAAGCTCAGAACAGATTTATTATATGAAACTATCCATTTTAACTTATACAAAAAAGCTGAAAACTGAATTTTATGAGATTCTGATTATTTTTAAAAATTGTTCAAATGTACAAAAGCTATTTTTTTGGAGTGAAAAAAGTGTTTCTAAACTAAAAAAAAGTACAGAAACAAATGCATCCTAAATAGACTTGAGTTCAATGTATTTTGGCTAAGTGGATTATCAAGTGAGACGTACGGATAGTTTAATTTGCTATGAAAGTAAGAAGACTGAGCATAAATCATATAATCATATGCGAATAATCAATATTAAAAATTAATTAATATTTACGTGATAACTTAAAAATTATATAATTTTATATTTTAATATTGGTTACTTATATAACATATATTGACTTATTGTTTCTACTCTTGTATCAGGTTATCCACTTTTCTCCGGACAACCTGTCAGAGAGAGGACCTGAAGGTAAAACTGAACCAATAAAACTAATTAAAAGAAGCTAAGGGAACATGATCGAAAATATCTTTAAAAAACTTTAATCAAATAACAACAGAAAGACTGAAGGAACATGATCAAAATATCCTTTGAATAAACTTTAATCAAACAACAACAGTAATTACAGGAATAATTGGTTTGCAACTTGTGAAGTTGGTTTTAGCCTTTTAGGTGATTGAAATTTTGATTAGGTAGTTATAAAAAAATGGTGGTAAATAATTAACTTAAAAATTTGTTTAGGTTTTACAAAATATTATTGACTAAAACTTCAGATTAGTCATTGTCTACAATGTGCTTGGTTATTGGTGAAAAATTAGGATAAATTTTTAAGAATAAGTTTCATGTATAAAACTATATACAAATAAAACAATACATCAAATTTATTTCTTAAAATTTTTATTCATTTTTACTCCGCACAACCAAATATGCCCTAAGACTAAAAAATCCTCATTATCCCTCTGACTATCTTTAATACAAATTTGGCGTTTTGAGAGTAAACTGTGAGGTTATTTTTTGGGAAACTATTAAAGATAAATTTAATTTTATGATGTTAATCTTACAATTTAATTTGAGAGTCCATGTTTATTTTGGCCTTTAAAATTATATGTGTATTTTTTTTTGTTAAAAATAAAAAAAATCTAAATTTACTATAAAAAATTAAATTTATTTATCATTTTAGGAATTCAAATTAATATTTACAAACATTTTTTAAACAACTAACTTGAATAACTTTCGTGATTTTAGAAAATTTCTCAATTTTAAAATTAATGTGAAGTATAATACGTATAATTTCAAAATCAAAATAGATATTTACAGTTTGCTCCTTGTTCTGCAATAATAATGACTCCCAGTCCCACGTCGGAAGTCAACAAAAGCAAGTGGCAAGCTTTAATTGCGGTTCTGATCATAGCAATTAAAGATGAAAAAAAAAAGAATAATTATTTTTAAAAAAATAAAAAACAACAACAACAACAATGCTGATTTCGCTGCAATTCCCTCTCGGAGCTTTTTGCCGGTGACGCCAAGTCAATCCTTCGCAGCACAGTCAACACCTTATTCATCATAGGCAATGTGATAAAAAATAATTAACCCAAAAAATGATTAAAAATAAGAAGTGATTTAAGTGATAAATAAGTTTAAGTTCAAAATTTAGTATAAAACAAATTGCAACAACTCTTCCTAATGTCAATGGATAATACACTTGTCGATTTTTAAATTTTAAAATTACACGTAACTGTATGAAATTAATATTGTCAATTTTTATGTACATAATTTTTTAAATTTCAAAAGTTACCCTTACCAAAAAACCCTAACATCCCACTCCCAATCTTCTGCAAACGGCAACTTCCCCAACCCCCATCCTTCCTTGGCAACGATTCATCATCCAAACATTGAAATGTTCATCTTCGCACCCCTAGGGCACGAATTTCTTGAATCCAACCCAGGGTACAATGCAAACTCCATGGTACACAACCTCATGCCCACACGCAGCCCCTTCGCCATATCCTTCAATTTAATGTGAAATTATTGTGCACTCATCAGGCTTAGGGCATGAATTACTTGCATTCGAGCAATACCCATTGTCCGTCGAGATTTAAAGTCTCCAAATCTTCTCGTTGTCAGGCAATGAGTCGTTATGGCATTCATTCTTGAATTTTTTATCTTGAGAGTTTGTTTCACAAAGCTTATAATGGAATAAATGCAAACAGAGATAAAATTGGAATTGTGAAAATCTGCAATTATGGTCGTTTGTAAAGGAGTTAATATAGGGAAAGAAAATACGCTTTGATATGTTTATTCTCCGCGCGCGGCATCGACGTAGCGGTCGAAATCCGGCAGCTGGAGGCAGAGGCCGACGAAGTCCGGTTGCGCATGGTCCTCGTTCGTGTCGCCAAATCCCTCGTCGGAGGAGCTCACGCCTTCTCCGGCTCAGATCCTCGTCGTCGCTGTGCTATCCTTGACGGCATTTTAGTGCACTTTAGGAGGAGCAATGGCGCCCCTCACCCTCATCTCTGATATAAATTGGCAGCGGACACTCCCTTTATCTGGTCTCCTTAGAAAAGGGGCGGTGCTCCCCCTCTATGTTTGCCTCCCATGGCCGCTACCTCTACAGCCACCTCTGCTCCCATGGCAACGTCACCTCACAACCGTAACGATAGCAAGGCGGTGAGCGCACCGCAGACTGGGTGATGCTGTCCAGGCAGAGACGATGTTGACGCAAAGGAAAGTGGATTCACAGCGGAAACCCATGAAGTTATTCGGACGGTGGAGAGCGGTTGCAGGGATAGGCAGTTTATGCATAGGATAGTGGAGGTGTGGGTGGCAGTTGGGGTGGTGGAGAAATTGGAGGAACATCTAATGATATAATAGTCATTTTACATATTTTTTAATTTTCAAAAAATATTTATTTGTATTATTATTAATCACTACTAGAAACTAACAGGTCACCGACGGATTTTACTAATGAATTTTTTCCATTGGTATTTCCGACAAGAAACAAAGGGGACAAAATTTGTTTTTTGCACACGCTGTTACCGACAGATTACTAACGGAAATTTTCACACCAGATGGCACCATATAGGGAGCAAAAGTTACCGACGAATTTTTCCGTTGGTAATTAATCCGAAAAAATAAATCTATTTAATAATAAAATCACCGGTGGAATTTTCAGCCAAATATTAAAAAATAAAATTTTAGCATTATCGACGGAAAAATCCATTGGTAAAATTTTGCTCATTTCCGTCGGTAGAACTAATTATTTAGGCGCCATTTCTCTGACTATTTCCGGTGGATTTTTTTCGCTGGTATTTTGAATTTTCGTCGGTAGCTCTAAGTAAAAGTCATTTTTTTTATTTCATCCACTGTCACCCTCTCACAAAAGAAAGGAAGTCCTCACTCAAATCTCTCAAAAAAGGAAATCATTTTTCTCTCTCCCTCTCTTGATCGGCCGACCGGCGTCGAGACCGGCCACGCATTGCGACCTGGCCCCCCTGACTCCGACCCCCTCCGCGAAGACCGGCCACGCACGACGACCTTGACTGCGTGACTCCAACCCCCTCCGCGAAGACCAGCCACGCATGGCGACCTTGACTGCGCGACTTTGACCCCCTCCGCGAAGACTAGCCACGCATGGCGACCTTATCTGCGCGACTCCGACCCCCTCCCCGAAGACCGGCCACGCATAGCAACCTCAAAGGCGCGACTCCGACCCCCCACCGCGACTCCAAGGAAAGGTGAGAATTTGAGTAAGGAGTTGTCTTTGGAAGAAGCTAACAAGTTGTTTGTGATGGTGTTTGGGAATGAGGTGTCGAAAGGGTATTCTCGCACAGTGGAGCAACTAAGGAAAAAGGTTGTTGCTTTTTTTGGTAATTTTTTTTTTTGGTTGTTTGTTTTAGTGTTTCATTTCCTTATGCTTTCATTTCAAATCCATTTTGCGTTGCTTTCAACTTTGTCCTCTATAGCAATGTTGAAGTTGCTCATTTAAAATCCATTTTATAGTGCTTTCAACTTTTACCATTACCATATTAGTTATTGCAGATTTCTCGATACTTTTACTCTTTTAGAGTTAAAATATGCATGTTTCTGCATCTGTTTCTATTACCAAAATAGGTGTCATACTTGAATGGTGTTCTTATGCACTTGATTATGTATTTATTCTTGAATGAACATTGATGCTTTGATAGTTTCAAAAAGTTCTTATACTACTTATATGTTCTCTTAAGTTCTATAAATTTTTCAACTATGGTTAATTTTAGTTGATTCAAATGGTCTTTTGAAACCATATAACCTCTAAACATTCTATGTATTTACTAAAATGTTTTGCTCAGTGGATTTGATATTGTGAGAACAATGATTATATTATCATTTTCTTTACATTCTCTATGATTATGTACTCTTCATGCTGAAACGTAATTTAATTTAGAAGTTACTCTTCATGCTTCTAATTAGTTCCTAACACATCGCACACCACAAACTGGAGAACTCTTGAGTTGAACCGCATCAACATTTGCACATGATATTTGTATAGTTATTAGTCTTTTCGTTGCTAATTTGCCATTAACGGTTATAGTGTGGTATGGTCATGTAGACATTGTTCCTCCAGCTTTTGATTGCTAAGAGGGTGTTTGGTTTGCATATTTTCAATTTTCATTTCTAGTAAAAACAGGAAACAAGGATGAAAATGTGTTTGGCATGTTCAGCTGAAAATATTTCCAGGAAATATTTCCTAAATTTCTTGAAAAGCTAGAAACGTCATTTTTACGTTTTCACTCTTTTCATGTCCATGCTTGATGAAAACGTTTTCAGTGAAAACGCGGTGGCTCAAATGTAATTATGATGAACTTTGTTTTGTTCTCAACCAACCACGGTTTCCTTCTCCAACATCTCTTCTCCTTCTCACTTAACAAAACCTCTATATCTTTGGTCATTCACTCACTTGGTGGTGCTTGCCAAAAATTCTCTCCTAATAATTGAGATTTGGCTTCACATTCACCATACATTTTCCGCAAACCAAACACCCACACAAAATATACACATACACACAGAGAAGAGCACAATTACGACGGCAAGAAGCAAAAAAAATGCAAACAAGAATAGAGAACAGCCGCAAGGGTTTTTGATGGATTTGTGTTTTGTTTATTTTAGGATTGTAAAATTTGGCTGGCTGCACTCTTTCTTCTCTTCCCCGAGCTTTGCTCCGATGCTGACGTCGAAGTCGAAGTTGCAGTCGCATGCCGCCGCTTTGAACTGCAAACCACCACCTTCATGGCCGCATTACCATGGCCTCCATCTTTCCATGCTTCTTGTTGCCAACCTTTATCGAGAATCTTCTTCACCTTTTTTTTTTCTTTCAGGGTTTTCACTGTTTGGGTTTTGTGTTCCTTTTCTTTTTTGTTTTTTCTAGTGTTATCATGTGGGCTTTTGGGCTAACACTCTCTAAAAAGATTATTTAAAGTAATATAAAAATTCATAAACATATAAATTATGATTATATAATACAATAATTAATAATTTTATTATCTTAAATTTGATTTTGAGAGATACATTCTGCAACCAAGCAAACTAGACATATTTTCATTTTTTAAAACTTTTTGAAAATAGAATCTATCTTTACAAACCAAACGTATTTCTTAATTTTGAAAATCTGAAAATGAAAATCCTTTTCAAGAAATGAAAATAGAAAATGAAAATAGGAAATATTTTCACAAACCAAATGCACCCTAATATATTCCATTTGAGGTGATTAGTCTTTGAAGTGTAAGCTTTTAAAAATTGACATATATCTTATGCTTGCAGCATAAAAGCTCAAACATTGATGAATTGGCATATGCAAGAGATTCTAGCAACTGATTAAGGAGCTTTTCAGAATCAGAAGGTGATATTAATTAGTATAAAGGTGGCAAAATAGAAAAAAAGACACTAAATAAGAGCAATTCTAATACTGACCATGCTCTCCAAAATTCTGCTATTCTTTAGTAAAAGTATTTATTGAAAGACTAAATAATTTTCAATTTCTGAATTTTAATACACATGCGTGGATCAATATATAAGCACACTAACAAGACTATCTTAAATAGAGTATCATATTATAATGTTTATGATTCTGATCTGTAGCAATTAAAGGATAATGATTAGCAATTTAAATTGCAGTAAAGGATGAATTTTTTCAAAAGCACTAGTGTTTATGCTTGTAATATCTTTTTGTACTTATGGTCCAAATCAAAATGAATCAATCATTTGCTGGCATTGTTTCTGTTTTTTGAGACGATTTTCTTTAATTCAAGTTTTGGTGATTTGGGGTTTGTGAGAGTTTTGTTTTTTTGGTTATTTGGGACTAGACTTTATCTTGCAATGCCTATATGATTGTATTCTCTGGTAAGGATGATTCAAATATTGACAATGCTATTTGAAGGCTAGGAAAAAAGCATTGGAGTATGTCTCTTTTAATTAATGTTGCTTTGTGTATTCTAGTGATTTTTTCCTTTAGTTATTTTGGTTGTTAGTTCTAAGTTCCTGCTTACCGTTTTGCAGCTCCTTCGATGCCATGGACAACTGGCTAACCTTGAATTTGGAAAGTAATTTTGCCACATAGTGCTACTGCTTAGTTAGTGAAATAGGGGACTTTGGATAACTATAGGTATTTAATAGGCAGTTCAACCAATGTCACAATCTTTCAAATCTTGGATTTGGAAAAGGTTCGTCAATTACTGATTACTAATATTGGATATCTAACTTTCATATATGTTCAGTTATACAAAAGTGTTATTGGTTTTAGACTTTTAGTCTTCTTTACTCAATTCAAATATGGGATTTGTATAAAGTTTGTCTAATTTTGGATAAGTACCTTGCACACATGTATACTAAGACAAAAATATCATGCCTTAATGCAAAATATGGCTGTAAATATGGCTATAAAGTTTAGTCACATTATACTATGGCATGTTTCTACATGCTCCTAGCCTAGGAAATAGGAGTTTGTATCATTTTTTTTTGGGTTTTGTATTGGTGAATGGGCTAGTGGAGTTATTTGCTATGGGGTCAAATCAAGTTGGTGTTTGGATCAAATGCTGCCTTTAGATTAGGTGGTTTTATCTATTCTACATTTTGGAATTAAATTTATTGCATTTCCTATTTATTAAGCATTTTTTTATAATTTTTTATTATTAAGTATATTTACACATATATAATTAGCTTTAAATAAAATACAGGCTTGTAAATATCCAGGGAGCATTAAAATTATTGAACGATTTATTAAAAAAAAAATCCAACACAATTTTCCTTTAGTAAAGTATAAAAAAAAATTCCAACAAAAAAATCTGTCAATAAAATTTTAAAAATAAAAAAATCAAAATAAAAATTACTGACGGATTTTTTCCGTCGATAAAATAAAAAACGAAAATTAAAAAATTATTGATGGAAAAATCAGTCGATAAAATTTCAAAAAAATAAAAAAATTTAAAATTCAAATTACTGACGGAAATTTCTGTCAGTAATTTGACAAAATCTGTTGGTAAATATATAATTTTGACGAATTGTTGTTGCTCATTATCGACGGATTTTGAAAAAAAAACCCGTTGGTAATTCCGCCGGTAAAAGTTATCGATGGATTTTTTCTGCCGATAATACTTACCGACTACGGTATTACCGTTTGACAAAATCCATCGGTAATAGAAATTTCTATCGGTAACTCCTTAAAATCCATCGGTAACAGCATTATTTCTTGTAGTGAATGGTTTATTATCAGTAAGGGAAGTTATTGTAGCAACTTGTAAATAATTAGGGAAGATACGCGTAATTTTCAAATCTAAAAGGAGACAAAGGTAATATCAATTGACTTTTAGGGAAGTTGATATAATTTGCCTTTTTTTTATTACATGAGAAATTTGAACACATGCAAAGTTTTGTTTGGATGGAGTATTCTTGAATTCCATGAAATTTAAAATGCAAGGAATTTTAATTGTTTCAATTGAATTCCCTTCATTTTTAAGTCCTTTTGTTTCAAGTAATTATACGACTGCATATATAAAATATTTTATTTGTGTAATAAAATTATATCACATGCTCTATGAGTAAGAGTATATAATAATGGGCACTTGATGTGCAACGATTGGCGAGAGGCAAGAATGACCAACAAATCGTTGGCAGTGACAACTGATGATCGGTGGAGAGTGGTGCACAGTGAGCAGGCGGTGACCAACGAGTGAGAGGGCAACAAACGAGTGAGGTTAATCGGTGACAAGCAACGGGCGATAGGTGACGAGCAACGGGCGATGGCTGATTGTCGGTAAACAAGTAGTAGCTGATAAATGGTTGGTGATAAATTTGCGAGAATGAGAGTTATGGATCAAAGATAACAAGGGATTTTAGAATATCTTAATAGAGAGAAAAGTTTTAAACCCACTATTTTCAAGTTTTGAAAATATCTTATAAAAATACTTAGAATTTTGAAATTTCCTTATGCTAATATTCAAACAAGAAATTTCATGACAAATCATTTGAAATTCTCTCAAAAAATATAATACCCCTCGAAAAATGCTTCATCCAAATGCACTCTAAAGTTATTGGCGAAAAATATAACCTTAAACTTGGAATAAGATCAAATCTTATATTTAGAGAGTGTAAAATACTTCTATTCCATTTTAATATAGTAACTTTTTTGTTTTCTAATATAATAAGGAATTAATTGTCATATATCAATAATAAAAAGTATTTTTACATCGACCCATAAAACACTGAAAATTCATGAATCTCATGTAATTTTTCAAAATTTGAATTAGACATGATTTGATAATAGATCACATGGTGGTTTTTTATTGCTTGATTGTATAGAAATTATTACACTGTCAGTACATGACAATTACACTCATATAATAATTAAATATTAAACTATAAATAATGCAAAATAAAACTTTTTATTTTATCGACACCCAGAAAACTTCTCTATCAAAAGGCAATGACTTTGTTCGGGTATTCGCCACCTCTTTAATTTTCTTTGCTTTTCAAAAAGGGGGCTTTAGATGATGCCCAAGAGTCACCGCGTTGCATTGCATGCATGCCTCATGCATGCGACGCAATTAGTTCTCAATACAACGAGGGTATTACCACTTATTAGCGTGAGAAATGTGAGTTATTTTAATTATTAAAATAACTATGAAGTTAATTCTAATATGTTATCATTATAATTTTTTAATAATATATGTTTAAATTATCAAAAAAGTTTTAAAAGTAATATAAAAGATAAGATGTGATTAATTGAGAGTGTAGAATATTTTATATCAGTACAGTATTAAAATTAATAACTAAAAATAGTAGTGATTTTATAAAAATACTGGGTAAAAACCCAAATAGATAGATACCCCGAGGTGCAGTCTTACAAGGCAAGAGCTTTGCCACTTGTCTATGGCCTCACCTGTGACACATCACTTGCGTCTCCGCTACTCCGTCCTTCTTTGGTTAATTACACTGTTAATTCATGACGTACATCATATTGTTTTTTTTTATTTAATTAGAAAACGAGATTGCAAAATAATTTTGCTTTAAATTAAAGTTCAGCTTTTAGATGAATTTATTTTTTCAGCCCGAATCATGACTAAATAACTATGTAAGAATAAAACTTACATGCGCGGTACGCAAAGAACCAAGTTGAATTTCACGTGAACCAGCAAGCATCTTAAAGAAGTGGCGACATCGAATCACGAACCCAATAAATTTGCTTGCACGCATGCCATATGATTCGTCCTTTTATGTAAAAATTAATTTAAATAACAAAAATGTTATTCCAACACTAAAAAATAAGTGTTCTAATTGAGATATCTATTTTATCACTATTGGATGTGATAGATACTTCAATTTTCTCCACTTATCTATGATGTTAGAATAGTAATGCTCTTTAAACAAACACATCAAACTGATGAAGACCGCGTATGTCTTTCATGAGTTTATAAAGTAGCTAATATTTGAAAATGGTTAGACTAACAAAATATTTAGATTAATATTTGCACATGACACCACTTGTTCCTCTCATCTCTCATCTACGTGAGTGAGTTCAATCATATGACCTTTATTTTAGTTATTTAAAGTTATTTTCATAGCTTTTGTCACAAACACATGCTTTTAGAGATTATTCCCAAACTAGTATGAACTATCGATGGTTTTGACAATGTTTATGATTTTATGTTTTCAAAAGAGCATGACAATTGTATTATAAGGCACATGGGGCTATTTTATTGCTAAAACAATTTTATGAATGGCAGGACTATGAATATTGATACGCATAGAGATGACATGATTTCTAATAATTTCCAGAGTTACATAATTATGAGAATTTTACTATAAGTTCAGAGTTAGAGCGCAGTTATGAACTTTTAAAGTAAAATTACCCTATTTTTATGATTTTAAGAGTAGATGGTACCTATAGAAAAGCAGACAGTGAATTGAGGGAGAAAGATATCGTTAACCTTGGTATTAAGTTATCCATTAGAAGACAATCTCCTCTTAATAGAGAAATCACATAAACGACCTAGTTAGGTGTCCAAATTCGAGACCTTACAAGGAGCCTAGCCTATAAAGATTAGAGAAATCCTAGGGATTATTATTGTTATGCCATATGTGTATATGCATGATCAGAGATTACTGTTTCTCCATTAGACTACTATTCTTTATGATTTACAAATAATATTGATTTTGAGATTATTATGTTTGTAAGTACGAAAAATGGTTTTCAAGATGATGCATTTAATATTATGATTTTATGGATATTGCATTTTATTATATAATTTGTATTATGTTGGTTGTCCCATGCAGGGATTATGGGTGAGAATTTACTCACCTAAGTTTTATATGGAAGCTCACCTTTCTCCTTTTTCCCCTTACAGACACAGCAATTGCTGCGGGTCCTTCTCAGCTTCCTCCCTAGCAACATTTGAGTTTCCAACTTGATGAGTTTTATGTTGCTCTGAAATATTTTGGTTTTTGCATTAGAGTACTCTAGTGTTATATGGACAGAGTCTCAGACCATACATGTTTAATTTTGCATTTTGTTTACCATGATTTAAATTCATTATATATTTAAAATGATATAGTTTTCATGATTCTTTTGTATAGAGCAACTCAATATATTTTGTATTGTGATTATAGAGTTAGACATTATTTATAATATGGATTAAACAAATTTATTATGCTTAAAAAACATAAGTTCTTTCATATTTAAAAATAGAGGTTTTATTTAAATCATGTATATAATACGACTCAACGACTATAAGGCTATGTAGGGATAAAATTCTTATATGTCGGTCATGTTCCCGAATCGGGTTATGACATTGTGATCAGGGGAATTTTTACCAGAAAATGCACCAATAACTTCAACAATAAACATGATTTTTTGAAAATTTGAATATTGACAGAAATATCTACCTATAATAGATTTTTTTTTTAAAAAATGGCCATAAATTACCAATGGAAAAATTTGCTGTTGAAGGGCACACTAAATTTGGAATTAGATGTTACTGATAGAAAAATCCGCCTATAATGGTTTTCCAAAAAAAAAAATTATTTGGTATTCATTTCTTTTTCGTCAGTAAATTTGCGAGTAACTAGCATTTTTTTCGGTAGTTTTAGCTCGGGTTTCCAAAGCCAGCCTTCAAGTTCTCACAGAGATAACCTCATTAACCCCTTGAATTACTTCGCAACAAGTATGTTCTTGAAAGTTAGAATTATTTGGTGAAATTAATCACTTAATTTTGATTCATAATATCTTGGGTCAAAAATATTTTCGCCTATATATTTTGAAAAGCTCATAAAATGTAAACTGTTTTATCCCATGTCATTTTCTTGTACGCCAGACAAAGCCAAACTTCAAAATTGTTTGTTAGGAAATATAGTACACAAAGACATAATAGGATAAGTGTACGTATGTGTCGTCATTGCTCTATTGTGTTGTGAACTTGCCATGAATTTTCCTATGTACGATCGAGTTTTCCCTTCCAAGCTAGGATAATTAAATTTCAGTAGTCCTCGACCACATAGACAAGTTTCCACTTCTAGTGTTCGGGGAGCATTGCTTGGTGGGAAGAAACGAAATTGACTACGAAATGCAGTGTGAAATAATATCAACCAATCACAACAAAAAATGGTAAAAAATTGGACTGGTCCGTCGGTCCCTTTACCTCCCTCAACCCGAGCCTCTTTGCCTTTATGTGTCATCCATATTTTGATGCTACCTTGATTGGCTTAAAAATTGAGGTGTTATAGTTTAATTTGCGTGTAAACTAAGTTTTTATTTATGTGATTATACGTACTTCTATTTGCATTGTAATGTAAGGTTAAATTCTCATTGTAAATCTTTTGTGGACTAGTTGCATACTTGAATATCTTAAAAATACTTAATCATTCAAAGAAGATGAAAGAGGATTTCAACTTTTAATATTGCAAATTAAATAAAATTTATTTGGAGTCACGCAATTCAATATAAATACGACGAATTTGAGTGAGGCAATTTAACTTATTTGAATTTAGAGAATGAAAAAAAAAAACATTGTATAAATACATAAATATATTGTACACATTCTCATTTGTCAATTAGTTTAAGGAAAAATGTTTTTTGAACCTATACTATATAGATATTGTGTAAATAACATATACTGCTGTAATTAGTTAAATCACTTAGTTGCAAATAGTTAAGTGGTTAAATCGATTTAATAAATATATAGGTCCATGTGCTTTTGTGTTTTTTTTTTTTCCGGGTGTGCTGTTTCATAATATGCATGTGAACAGACGATAATTACAATTACTGATTGACTGGTCAGTTTGTTAGATAGTTAGATAAGTGGTTCCCAGGCCATAGGCGTTGTGTATGTAAACAAATGTATGTCACCCCACATGACCATAGCATGATTAGAAAGAGGAATTCACTTCATTCATTCTCCATCTTATTCCTTTAATTTCAAGGGCCCATTCTCACATGGAAAGTTTTTTGCTGCAAATCCATGCTTGAGAAATTCATTTAAAATATTAAAAAGTATTTAAAAAAAATTATTTTTTGACAGGTTAAAATAGGTTGGGCTGATCATTTCAACACTTGTTTTTTATGAACCGACCCATTTTGACATCTCTACTTAACACAGCAAGAATACTTTGTAAAATTTTTTGTTATTTTAAATTATGAATAGTTAAAACACCCTTAATGAACAGATATTTGTTTAACAATTTACATTTCCTTTTTTGTTTTGGCTTTCTGAAAAAGTTACTCAGTATTACTTTTGCCTGAGTATATATACACGAAAAATAATAAAATGGTGGAAATTATATTAAAAATTATTTCATTAAATTAATTTAAAATTTAATTTTAATACACTGATTTTTTACTCTGTCAAATAGCTAGTATGTGACTCATCTACTTTTGCTGAAGTGACAATCATGATTAGATAATAATGTAAAAAATCTTATATTGTAAGTGCATACAAATTAAATTCTTCATTTTAAATATGTTTATTTAGTATATAATAATTTTATGAGTTTAATTTCTATGCATTGACAATATAAAACTTTTTAATATTATCATCCAATCAAATTATTTCATTTCAATAACTTTTTGAATAGTGGATGTGAGACTCAATTACTTTTATACTAATACGTTAACACATGATTAGATAGTGTAAAAAATTTTACACTATCTATTAATGCATACAATTTTATCTCCAATTTTACTTAAACTTTAATATATATATATATACATATCTATACCATTATATAAAGAATACTCAATATATGACTATTTTTTGTGTCTCCTAATTGAATTGGAATCTATTTTCAAGTCCATAAACATAGTTCATATTGAAATATCTACTAATTTGTCGAAAATTTACAACACTCTTCTTTCCCACTTTGTTCCTAATGTTTCCCACCTTTTGTGGTAGTTTCCAAGTTCTCTCTCTGTTTTTTAATACATGATAGTTTCCAACTTTTACTAATCGTGCACACCTTGAAATTGTTCCGCTCTTCCATTTCTTTTTCTTCATATTGTACTCGAGTCTAGACTATTTATTTTTAAAATCTCTTGAAAATAATAAAAAATATAAATTTTAAAAATTAATTATAGAAATACCTAAAAAATAGAAAATGCGACTAGACAAGACTTGACATTTAAAATGTAAACATTAATTAATTATATTTAAATATTTATTTAATTGAAATAAAATTATCATATGTAATATTTAGTATAAATTACAATAATTTGCAAAGAATAAATTGTCATATATGACTGGACAAGCATGAGAGTCACAACTCACAAGTGATTGATAACATCTCTTTAAAATTTGAAAAATTCTCACCCAGATCCATTATTAAGATTGGAACGGAGGGTAGTACCAGGAAATTATAATGTATCCGACACTGCAAGGTCACGATAATAGACTAGCCAATGCGTCGCCCGACATGAAAATTCCGAGAAGTTTCCTGATTATAAATATCCTCATCTGTTTTGTGTAGCTGACCTAAGCGTCTCATTAATATAGTGCTAAATGCAGTATTGCGTAACACGGAAAAACGCATCAAACGCGGGTTCCAAACTTTCGTTGAAAGTAATCGAGCAGGTAGAATATGATACGTTTGCTCTTCCTGAGAGATGAAAGCTTCTCCCAGTGGCGTTTGGCTGCGGTTGTTGACACCCTTTTTTCCGTTTTGGTTTTAAAGGTGACGTATTCCACGTTGCTCGGTTCTGATCCTGTGCTTTCTTACCAGAAGATTACGCGTCGCCACGGTTTTCTTGGCTACTTTCCATCCCCCCTCGATTATTGTTGGCCAAGGCAAGTATCTCTGCACTGTTTTTGGTCTTAATTAATATTGCTTTATAACCGACCCAATATCTATACTATTAATAAATGGGATTGGGGTGAGTAACTACTTTTTGGTATCTCCTCACTCTATTGAAATTTATTTTTAAGTCACCAATCACAATCTCATTTACCCCCACTTCTCCATATTTTTTTTTTCTTTTTTCATATAACTAACCTTTTTTTAGTGTGATAAAAAGAATATAAAAATTTAAAAAATCTTTAATTTCTCTAAAATATAATATTAAATAATTTTATATAAAATCATATATTTCACAGAGTTAACTTATCCACATATTTCTCTCTTCATTTTTACAAACTAACACCAATAAAAAGGCGACCGTGCTTGTCGAGTCGCTAGTTAATTAAAATTTAATTTCTATGAATCAATTCGTCATATAATTAAATTATCCCATTTACTATAGATGACCTTTTAAATAGTGGGTGATTTAAGTGGAATAATTTAATTAGATGATAGTGTAAAAATATTTTATATACTATGAGTGCATAAAAATTGAATTCTATTAATTAAGACCAAATAAAAACTAAGTATGAAGATTGAAGTTTTTGATATAATAATCATTGTGTTTAATTTTTATGGACCGTTAATATAAAGACTAATTATCTATTTTAGCCAATCAAAAAAATATTGAGGGATAAATTAGTTTCTCAATTTTTTTTTTGTACTTTAACAATTATATTGATCGTAATAAAATTTGAAACTAAGACCTCATACATACTTTCTAAACCCTTCACCACTAGACTAATCCTAATGACTTAATTTCTTAGGATTTGAAAGTCCCTATGTATACATTACAATATTTTTATAGTTTATGAATCTCTAAGGAGGAATCAATTCGTCCTTTTTTTTTGGAATTATGAGGGATTAGTAGAGGATTTTTATATTTTAAAGAATTAATTTATTCCATGATATGCTTTTGAGCAATTGAAATGAGAATTTATTCTAATATAAAATAATCTTACACTGTTAACCACTAAAAATGAAGAAAATGATAAATCATTATGGATAACTATTCATTATAAAATCTTCCTACCATGAATTGCCACTTTTACGATCGAATCTTAATATAAATACATAAATAATTATGACACTAGATGTTAGCTAGCCAAATGATATATAACCGTTATACTTCTTCCATTGTTTAACCCATACTTTTTATTTTTGAAACAAGCTTTTCATAAAGTCTTTCCTTATATTAACCAACAATTAAATACATTAAATTACACTTTATTCGGATTCTGACAAGCTGAGAACAAGATTGTAGCTCAACCTATTTGATACTTTTGACAAATTAGATTTTATTTTTAAATTTTGACCAAGACTGATTAACTACGATCGCCTAAATGAGCACATATATGAGTTCACATTTTTTTTTTCGGGTCACGTTTGTTACTTTTAAAATATGATGTTTGGATAAAAGTAGTTGAATAAGAAGAATCAATCAATAAAAGAAACAAAACTTAATCAATAAAGTAGTACAATATTTTTTTAACATAATACATACATGATAGTGTATTATTTATTTGTTGGAGTAAAATAAATAAAGATATTAATTTTAATGCACTAGCAGTAAAAAATAAATTTGCATTATTATCCAATAATATGCTTTTATTGGTCTCTTTTACATTGATTGTGCATATAATTTAAATTCATAAATAAAAATATGAGTTGCCCTCATTTTCATAATATTTATTAAATTATAGCCCTTTTATTTTATATTAAAAAACCTACTAGTTGGTTTTGTTAAAATTGAGAACTGATTAATGCTTTGCATTGTTTGGATATAGAAAGGGGGAAAAAAAGGAGGAAGGAAAAAAAAAAACAATGATCAAATATATTTTTTAAATAGAAATATTATGGGTTTCAATAACATAAGTGATTATAAACAAATATAATTATAAAAAAGATTAAGAATTATGATTACTTGAACCGATTGAGAATGAAGAACTTATAGCTAGAGTCAATTGAAAATAATATCTAATTTAAATTAAGATTTCATAAGAGATATCTATCCCTATACTACAACTAGTTAGAGTTTGTGTCATAGTCTTAATATATATAAGGCAACGAGAAACTTATTTATGGCTCAAAATAGGGTTTTTTTTTAATTTCCATGGGTAAAATTACTTAATGGATCAAGCTTTTCCATTATAACAAACCTATGCATGACGACTTATAACAATATACAATGAGTCGTACTTAACAAAAACAGACTCAATCACAGTAACGATCACAAAGTTTGGACCTAAATAATATAAAGTCTAATTATTTTGACATGCAATTAAGTTAAGTTTTACCATCTAAATTAATTACCCCATTATCTTCAAAGATAAGAAGAGAAAATTTTTCATGTGCGCTCCAAATGATGACTTTTTTCCCTCCACTCTATTTTTCACTCTCATTCGAACAAATATAAACACTTAGAGGCTATTTGGTTTCCATTTTTATTTAATGTTTTATCTTTTGTGTTTTTTATTTTTAGAGTTTTATGAATATTCACAAAATCATGAAAATAGAAAATAAAAAAAATAAAAAAACAAAAAATGAAAATGCAATTAATCGGCCTCTCATTTATTTCCATATATCTACTTTCTCATTTTATTTTCTATCATTTTCCACCATTGGAAACGAACGCCAAAAATTACGCTTGTACACAACATTGTGGAAATGTCTCTAGAGCCATTCTTCTATGCATCTAGAGGACAATTTTTCTTTATCCAATTGCAAGTGCCATTCTCACCACAACAATTCTGAACTTTCATACATTGATAAGTGGGTCTCATATAAGTTTTAAAACAATATATGTAAATAATTATTGAAACTATTAAAATAGTTAATATATTTTATTATATGATTGGAAAAAATTCACTAGTATTAAGGATGTGTTTGGTTGAGAAGTAATTGGAGAAAGGAATTTTATTGATGAATTTTATGTATAAAATTATATATGAAACTCATCCCATAAAATTTTTTACTCCATTTTAACCCTTCAACTAAATACACCATAAGTCTAAGAATTTTTTAATCCATTTTGTTTGCATATTATTATTTCAGTTTAATTTTTATGCATCGATATTATAAAAATACCATAGAAATTTTTACATAATTATTCAATCAAAATATTCTATTTTCATGACCTTTTAAGTAGTCGGATGAGACTCAACTATATTTGTTGATGTGACAATACTATATTATTGGACGTCAGTAATTTTTTATTAGATTATTAGAACATTAAAATTAAATTCTCAATATTTTATAATTTATTTGATAAATCTATCTGCCACTCCTAGTTTCCAGGCCATCTTTTGCCACTTATTATGGTTTCTTATAAATACATTAGGGATAAATTAGTCTATTAACATTTATAAAATTTAAAAGTCATTTATTGGTTTATCACAATTTAAAAAAAGGATATATTAATCCCTCTGTATAGGTATATATAATTAAACAAAAAAACTTTGTACAAATCTATATGGAGAATAAATTTGTCCTCTTTTTCTGAATTATGAAGAATCAAGAGGGTTTTCAATCTTAGGAGAGTAAGTGCATGTTAGGTAGAGTGTTTGTAAGTACCCAACCCATGTCATCTACTCCTTGAATGCGGCAATGTATGTTTGGGTACTCTTGTGGTGGAGTTCATTCAACAGGATTTGACAGAGAACCCACGTTTAGGCAGAAGCGTGAATTTGCATTAGTATTTAGTATTTTTCCATTGGAGTGGTTTATATTAAATATAAAGTTTTATTTATCCACTTTGCCCTTTAATAATGTTGGACAACCAACGATTTCATAATGTATTTTCTAAAGATAAAAGAGGTAGAAAAATAGTTCTATTTATAATAATATTAATATAACTTTATTTATAATATCTTAAAATTATATTAGATTATAAATTGTTATACACTATTAGTATAAATTGTTATCCACGTTGCTGCATTGAAATTAAACATATTTCCTGGACTACCATTTTTTTCACCTATTTTATTTATTAAATTTTTAAATAGATGATGATACAAATATGTAACTTAAATCAGATTTTTTTGTTAACTAGAGGAAATGAAGTGAACGATAAAATTCTAATGTGGTTCTTTAAAATAATTATTTAATATATAATAAAATTAATATAATTTATTCAAATATCATAAAAATAAAATAAAAAGATAATATTAAAAGTACAATATATAATTCGTGTCGATCCTTTTGGTAATTTCATATCTAAAAGTTTTGAATTTAATTATCTAAATAATATTCATTTTGTCATAATCACTTTTGAAAAAAGGTATCCAAACATAAATCGGGTTAATATCAACTCACTTTTGATTAAAATCAATTATGATAGAATCAAATTATACCACACTCCTATCTGTAAACTCCAATTCAAACACTTATTAATTTATTTTTCAATATATTTTTGAGGAAATAAAATAAATATATAGTCTATGCAGCCTTTTGTATTTTTTCATAGAAGAAGAAAAAGTTTTCCTCCCGAAATACACCACAACTTTTCACGTATGGACTTTGAGAGTGATGGGAAAAGTACTTTATGGACAAGCCAACAAAGACTGCTTCGTATGCACGCCAAGCATGGAAGATTCTTCCATCCGGCGGTCCATCAAGAATGCTGCACCACACATTTAGTCCCATTTGTTGAGTGTTAGTAAATGCTCAAAAGTGTAGCTAAATTTAGTAATCATATTTTTAATTATATTTAGCCACTTTAGTAAATATGATTAAATGTTTGATGTGTGGTGCACCATATTATACCTAATGCATCGTAGAAAAAAACTATAAATAATTCTATCATAACTGGCCACCGAACTTATTAGGCATGTTCCATTTTCGTTATTTAGGTTTTTTTTTTAATTATTTCAACTTTTTGTTGTAATTTTGAATTAAAATAAATTAGTTAAGATAAATATTAGAGTTAATAATTATTTATCCTAATATTTTCAATTTGACCTCAACTTGGTCTGACAAAATTTTTGACATCAACTTAACATTTTGATATCAATTTAGTCATTTTATTTGATCTATAGTTTAATGTATTTACTATATTGATGTTGAAATAAAAAAATATTATAACTAACTTGATATTGAAAGTTAAAATATTATGACTAAATTAATGTAAAGAATTTTGATAGAATCAAGTTAATATTATTCGAACCAAATTGATCTTAAATCGAAATATTAGCACGGAAAGATGCATGTTTTCTCTAAATATTATAAAAGAAAAGAGATCCATGGCCACGAGGAACTGCTTTCTCTCCCCAATCCGATCATGTTCATTCCAAGCTCGTCATCGGGACTTGTCCATTACCAGTTATCAAATTAGTAAAATATTAAATATATACCTTACTTGATCCCCTAATAACCCCCAAGAAAGTTAAAGTAAATAGGATAAAAAGGTAAATAAAGCAAAGGAAGTTTCAAGGAAATGTAAGAGATCGGAATATTCTTGTCAAGGAGGAATTAAATAGACAGAGTCGCAGATCAAATCAAAACATGTACAACGAGAAATCTGCGTCCGCCAAAAACCTTGCTTGCCTCCTTCTAGTGTTTACCGTCTGTTGTATGTTGCTTAACATCTGCGCGCGTTTCAGCTGCCTTTCATTTCATCTATGTACTATAAGGTGAAACTCATAGATATAGACACGCACAGACTTTTTTTTTTTTTTTTTTTATCTTTATCTCTTAATTGTCGAAAACATATGCTTGTATGTTTGGATTTTAAATGAAAAAGGGGAGAGGAGGGAATGATTTTTAGCATAAAGTTTTAGAATTTTATACCATAAACTCTTTCTTCATCTTTCTTCGCTATCAAAATCTAAATTCATAAGCTTACTCTAATTGAATGTCAAGGTGTTTTAGATTATAGTTTACAAATTTTGTTCCAACATAAAGTTTTTTTTTTTTTTTTAACGATTACTCAAATCATGGTTTGTGACTTGAAAATATGCTGAAATACAACTCAATCATGATTTTATCATATATGTTAGAATGAAATGAAACATTTCTAAGCTATATAATTTTAAGTATGCAAACTAATTTTAAACATTCTTCACATATTGGCAAAGTAAAAGAGAAATAATAGCAAGAATATCGGGTGATTATGTCAAACATACCGAGATTGCCAAAAGTGTTCGTTTTAATTAAGAATACTGCTGAGTGCATGGTACCAAGATTCGGGCCATTTTACACCGGAGGGAGAAGGCAGAACTAGCTAGGGTACAGAGGCAGTGTGAAAGTTCATGTAAACCCGATTGGTCATGTATTAATCTAAGTTTTTGGTGTTGCAGACGTCATCTAACTGCGATTAGCTGCAAATGTACTAATCATCGTATACCTAAAGGATAAACAGTTCAGGCCGCTCTATGCAAAGGTAATAATAACCTCTCTTAACCAATCTTTTACTTCTATAAATTTGTCCTAGAATCCCCAAATCAAAATGAAGATTATGGTCATTGGGGAGTGTTTAGTCCAACTATATACAATTCCTTTATAGTTTTTTTTGGTGGTAATATAACAATTAACTTCTTTTAAAATAGTAAAATTGATTTATGACAACGTCAACATAATGTTAGTGGTTTAGTCGAACAAATGAAGACAAATTTGGTTTATAGTCACGAAGCATAGAGTAGATGAGAATTTAGGTGGAAAGGCTACATTTGCCACCTGAACTTCCATAATAAATCTTTTATTTTAAAATAGTGTTGTCCTTTCAATAATTTATTAACACGTAAAATATACATATTATTTATTTAGTAATTTATAAATTATTTTTTATTATAATCTTTTCATGTGTTAATAAATAATTGGAAGGATATTAAAGTTGAAACCATTCAGGGACAGAAGAGTTCCATCCCCCATCCTTTCTTTCTTCAATTGTTTTCATAACTGTGGCTATATTTCGCCTTTGTTGGTTACCAAGGTATGTTCTGTTCTTGACACTTAGGATGAAATATTAAGTGCCAAATCTCCTGTTAATATTTTCCTAAATTCAAGTTATATCGTAATGACCTTTGAGTTTAAAAAGCAATAAGATGGTCATGGGTAGTTTGAAACCTCAATTTGCTAATTTGATAAAGTAGTAGTCATTCCTATTTTAACTATAAATAACTTAAATTTTTTTGTTAATTTGTTTGTGAGAACAAACAACAACAACAACAATAATAGGAATAAGTTATTTGCAATTTTCAATTCAATATAGAATTTCTATATAAAATTATCCGTCACTCATTGGAAACAAATAATTATTCAAATATTACAGTTATATATCTTAGCCAATAAAATTTAAAAAAATTGTAAAATCATGATATGTAGATTATATATATATATATATATAAATTCTACCAACACATGGGCTGATTGAAGTAACATATGCTTATTTCCTTAAACCATTGTTCTCGAGTTCAAGCCTTGGATTTTTTTTTTGGGTCAAAATTGCAAGTATGTATGCTTTTATTAGAGGTAGTCTTGCTTGAGCTCACGGATAGGACCACTAAGACAGTAAAATTCTCTATCTAGAATTTTAATGTAACTGCAAATCTAGGTCTTAAATCTGAGACCTCTCATTAGAGTAGAACAATCCAGCCCTGGATCATCATAATAGCAGCGTCATTCAAATTTTATATATTTATTTATAAGTATATATTTATCTATTAAGCAAGATTTAATCATTATTTTCTCTAATTAAATTGTATTTAACCATTAGTGGTAACCCAATCATTTTATATCCTTTAGATGAACTACCTCTTCTTCTTGGATATTCGAAAGTTTTTTATTCTTGTTACAAAATACTAGTAAACACATACAAAATCAGCTTTTTTATTACCAAAAAATTTTCCATTATCATGAAAATAAACAAACGTATAATACGGACACGGAAAAAGAGTAGGGGTGGTAAGGGTTCATAATAAAACGGTTAAGAAGGATTAATCCATTTTAATTATTTAGGTTGAAACTATTAACCCGCCTTGTTAAAAATTGGTGGGTCTCATCAACCCATATATATATATATATATATATATATATATATATTGTCAACCTATTCCGCCTTGTCTCATCACAGGTTGGCTATTAAATGAGACTGGATGAGTTGACTTATTATAATTATTTGAATTAAAAATATTAACCTATTTGATAAACGATGATAGGTTGGCAGCTCCTGCTCGACAGGTCCAACCTGTCGACCAATTTTGCCACCGCTAGAAAATAGTTATTAACAACTCACGCGTTTCAATTTGTCACGGCAACGGCATGCATCTGCCATAATGCACGGCTTGCGTGCTTCATGAGTTTGTTGTGCTGTATGTACTGCCATTGTGGGGAGCATCACACATGCCACACCGTGCTGTTATCTTATCTGTGACCCACATGATCAGACATTAGAGCGTGGCCGGTACTAGCTTTGCATTATCATTAATAGTAGCAACGCTAATTATGTGATTGCACTAGCAGTGTAGTCCCAGACTCCCAGACCACATACTATTAATAAGGTAAATTCAATTATATATCCTAATTATCTTTCTGTCTATGAGTAAAATTGACTCCATAGTGTTTTTTTTTTCTTTTTTGGGTGAAGCCATTAGTGGTCTTTTTATTTTTTATTATTGTTATATGGTCCATCAATCATAATTTTGTTTGAAAAATTAATTATAAATGTCCTTTTTCCTTCCTTCAATTCCTCAAACTCCATCATGTGAACATTGATTTCTTTTTCTCCATCAACATTAATGGAATATGCCGTGTCGTAAGTGGGTTTTAGTTCACCTGTCGACGAGGTCATTGGTTCATCAATAACTAGGGCCTCTTTGCCACCTATTTTATAAAATAGTTTTGGATTTGAAAAAAAATTATAGAAAAATCTGTTTAGCATCTGATTTTTTTTTTTTTTATCTTTGTTTTAAAAACTGAAAAACACAAAATGAGTCTTAAAAACAAAAAACGAAAAACTAATTTTGGATGTTTGAAAAAACAATTTTATTGATCTTCACTTCTCCTCCTACCTCCTCCCAATTCCTCCATCCTTCTTCAAGCTTCTCTAGTCACCGGCAAACTCCGTGACCTGCTTCCGCGAGCACGATGAACAAGCGCTGACGAGCTCTGTGACCTATCCTTGCGAGCTCGGTGGCCAAGAACTGGTGAGTTCCAAGACCCATATTTGCCGCGACCCAACCCCCACTACGCTTCGCGACCTTGCGACCCAGATCTGACACAATCTAGCTCCCATGACCAAGCCCCACCATGCTCCTCTGCGACCTTGTGACCAAGGCCCCCCGTGCTCCTTCGCGGCCCAGATCTCCCTTTCTCTTCTTCTTTTCTCTGCTTCTGTTTCTGGTTCTCCCTCCCTCTCACTATTTGCTGTGTTGATGTTGGTTTGTTGTTATTTGTAAATTGATATCACTTTGTTCTTTATTGATGTTTGTTTGTTGTTATTTGTAAATGGATCTCACTGTTATTTTTTGCTGATCTTTATTGTTATTATCTTTGTAAATTATCAAACAATTTTTTGTTTCATCCATTTTAAAAGTTTTTTTTTAAAATTATCCAAACAAGTTTTCTTGTTTTATTGTTTTTGAGAATTGAAGTTAAAATTATATTGGAGAATAATTTTATAAAACAAAAAACAAAAATAAGTTCCAAACGGGCTCTAGTATTTTGAACTCGGGCAATGCACAAAATAAATTTCTTTAAATAAATATAATAATTATTATGAAAATAATTTAATTGATTAATTAGATTAAAAATTATTAAATAATATTTAAATTATTTTTTTTTAATTTTTAAACTGGTATTAAATAACTCCAACAATAGTTTATTTAATTTTCTCCTTATTCCTTATTTTTTAATATTTTATAAGAATAAAAATATGTGTATTTAATTTTTAAGTCAAATTAAATATATTATTTCCTCTTCTCTTCCATCCTTGTTTATTAGAATCACAACAAAATAATTTTAAAGAAATTTTTCAAAAATATATATACAATAACTGATTATTTAACATATAATTTATTTTATGATATATATATATATATATACAGAATTTATTGTCTTTCGCTCATCATCGTTCTTTCTTTTGAACTGCAAAATAAAATAATTCAAAGAAAGAAATTTACAAAACTATTATTTTGAACGTGTGCAATGCATGTGATAAATATCTTTAGTAAATATAATAATTATTATAAAAATAATCTAATTAACTAATTAGATTAACAATTTCCAAATAATATTAAATTACCCACTTTTAATTTTTAAATGGGAATCAAATAACTATAAAAATATTCCATTCATTTTTAATATTTTATAAGAATAAGAATATGTATATTCAATTTTTAAGTTAAATTAAAATAAATTATTTTCTTTTCTCCTCCCTTATTGTTCTTTAGAATCACAATAAAATGATTTTAAAGAAAAATTTCACAAAAATATTATGTACAATAACTTATTATTGAACATATAATCCAATTTATAGTTATATATATAAAATTCATTCTCTTTCACTTATCCTTCCCTTTTTTTTTTCCACTTCCTTGTAAAGTAATTTCAAAGGAAAAAAGTTTACGAAACTATTATTATTTCAAGTAAAATTTCATGAACTAATTTCATAAAAAAATATTAGAGTAGTACACTATATAACTGGATGTCATTCACAAGTTTTACCATCCACTTAAATACCATCATTAAATTCTATCGTCCACTTAAATATCATAAATTAAATTTAACCATCCACTTAAACGCTCTCCACCAAGTAAATTCAAATTGTAAATTTTTAGTTACATATTTATATTTCCTAAATTAGAATTTTTTTTATTTTAATTAAAGATAAGTGTTCTAGATAATTAGCACTTGGCATAACTTTAGGGAGCCATCACCGTCGCATGTTGGTAACAATGGTATAAATGCCCATAGAGACATTCACTTTCTTGTCTTGTTTCTGACGTGGCTCATCCATATTCCCAGAAGTCATTGGTTAATTTATGCTGCATGTCATGGAGGGTAATAAAACTCCAATGCTGGGGGTTTCTCTTGCGCCCCTTCGCACTTCTGCAGTCAGGCCACATGTCAGATCTTCTTCATGCATCGCCTATCGTTGTTCGCTACCTCCTGCATATGTCAAAACCTGGTTTGCCAATTATAAAAGCAATTAAGCTACTGTGCTTAATTATCTTCGAATAATTTGTCGTCTTTACAGCTAACTCATTTGTTATACATAAGCTTCCAAAGCTGGCAGTTTCATGAAACCGTATTCTCTTGTGCTCCTACTGCTCCTAAATAGTGGACCTGAAAACGGGAAAGAATCGAGAGTACAGAAATGTTCTCACGCTTCCTGCATGTGATTCTTGACACATACTGCATACAACTGTCGAAAAAGCATATCAGAACACGAAAAAAAAAAAATCAATCCCAAAGCTCAGTAGTGTTATAAATAAGCTAAAGAAAAGTCACAGAACATATTCTTGAGCACACAAATCTGAATATTAAATACTCAGGAGGCACGTAACCCGTGAAGCGCGAAATTTCCTCGAAGGAGGGAAACGAATATTTTAAAAAAATAAAATAAATAACAAAGTACGTATTATATTTCTATTCTACTCCACTGCGTAGACATAATAGTATTTCTTGGTTGAATGGTTGCAGGGTATAGAGAAAGGTTTACAGAAAGAAGACCAAGACGAGGACGAAGACCATCACTATCACGGTAAAATTGAAATTTGACTGGTAAAGTTACTTGCTCACTCTTTCACTACTCACTACTGTAGCTAAATGAAACGATGCGCATTATTACCAAGTAAACCAACAATTTTCAGCACAATTGAAATTTGAAATGCGAGAGAGAGAGAGAGACTTATATTCACTGTGCAAATTGAAATGATTGATTTGAATTTGAAAGAGAATGGCTCTGAACGATAAGAAGACACATGCTCTTTTTTTCTTTTCTTCAAACATGGTTTGGAGTGTGAAATTGATTTTTGCTGAATCGTTGATCCGGTGAAGTTTTTGTTTTTTTGTTTTTTTCTTTCTTTCGGTTGTGAGAGTGAAAGCATGAAGGAGAATGTTTACTATGATTATTGTTATGGTGGTGGTGAGGCATTAGAGAGTGACAGTGTCATCTTTCCTGCGACAGTTATAGGCAGCATGAGTAGTAACGACAAGGATGATATAGAGGCTAGTACCTCGACCCGCGGCCCCGGTGATATAGATGACGGAGGCGTTTCTTCCAGTCCCTTTGAAATTCCCAGAACTAAGGATGCTTCCGTTCAACGCCTCAAGCGATGGAGGGTATGTGACCCTTCCACTTCTTAACCTTGTTATTATTTCTATAATTATAATCTTATTGTTTTTGTTCTATTTATGTGATTGATGATACTGTTTATTCTATTTCTTAATTTGTAGTCAATATATGTGTTGCTCTGGGATTTGTTGCAGAGCATAGCTTCCTATAGTATGTTAATGGTCTAGGGATTCAATTCAAGGGATTTGTTTTTCTTGTTCTTTCATTTGTTCAAGGGCGTTTGGGGTATATTTAATAAACTATAAACTGTGACATAGTTAAAAAAGATAAGGAGATGCCAATGAGATTTTTGCTCAAGTGGCACAAGCATGAACATCCAGCATTTTGAGCCATCACGCAAGGCTTAACATTCTGACGACCCACCATGGGAAAACTTGGGGTGACAAGGCAGAGGCTCCACTTAGCAGAATATTTGGGACCTCTGTACAATTTATCACAACTTGTGATTTGTGAATCTCTTCCAAAACACTGTACTCCAGAGGCTTGGAATAGGCGCAATTCTTGTGGCTAACTCTGCTATGGTGCCATTGCTTTACCTAAATTTGAAACAGCATCATAGGAAGTATTACATGGAATACATATCTATATGTACAAAGAAGTAAGAACATGTATGAGGTGCTGTCAGGACTAACAGCAGCAGGCCAGGATTCTTTCCACAAAATGACAGTGGAATTCTCTGTTCCTAATCCTTCAATATAATCTTGATTCTGAGGGGTTAATGCCACGTGTTAAGTTGGTTAAAATTGCTCGAGAGGTTGGCAGAAGATTGGCTTTGGGATACTATTTTGGGTGGAGAATTTTATTGTATTCATTCCATTTTTTTACCAACAACCATTGTGGCATAGAGAAGGAAAGAGGGAGGACAGATTCCAGTTACTGTTTTGAGTGACAGAGTTGTGGTCTAAGATGGATTGGATGCTGGACCAATTGTCCAATGGGTAGTAAGGAGGACAAACCAATTACGGAGCTCCAGTTAGATCAACCTGGCGTTTCTTGTAGAGGACAGTGAAGGATAGTGTGCTTGTCTGCTTAACTTCATCTATATATAGTGGGGGCCAAGATAGGTCCAGTTTCTGACAATTTTTGGTTTAATTTTCCTTTTATCTAAAGAGCATTTCATATCTTTACAAAATTTTGTTCTTTTATAGAAAGAAAATTCCTTGACTGCACCCTATGGGATTAAAAAAGACTTGAATCTCCAGGTTTGGGATTCACTTATTGCTAATGAATTTGAATTCTAAAAGGCAGACAACTTGCCAGGTCTGATATATATGATTGGTACAAAATATAGAGCTAGTTTCTAACGGGACAAAACTAGGAGGATTGATTCCATCAATAGTTGCCAAAAAAAAAAAAAAGAAGTTAAAATGGAGTTGAGACTAGGAGGTTATAAATATGAACAGTAATGTGTAGCACAAAAAGAAAAAGAAAAAGAGAGAGAACAGTACTGTGAGCACTAGCAGAGAAGAGGAAAAGAAGAAAGCACAAAACTTTGCTCTCAATGCTTCAAAGCCAAATTGCAATTTTCACCTGCCAACTCTGAATTAATTGATATTGATATACTTTAGAAGTTTAGAAATGTCCTATGACTGTAAGGGAACAAATCGTTGACTCCTTGTTTCCTAAATTAGTTGAAGAAGTTTAAAATTCTAGAAGCTAGGGGCATGTTTGTGGGTTTGGTTTTTGAAGGGGAAGGGAGGAAAAAGGGGGGGAGGGGGAGATTTGTAGAATAAATTTTCAAAATTTTACTCTATAAATCCCACCTCTTCCCTAACAAAATAAAACTCTCAAGGGCACCCTAAAAGTTTTAAAGTATAAGTTTGTGTTAAGAAACTAAGATAAGTTGTGAGAAGAAACTAAGTACTACTGGTTTATCCTTAGTTGTTATTTTGTATCTGTTTGTGGATGGCTTTTCCTTTTTTAATTTTTGTACCCTTTTCTTCTTTTTCTAATAAAATTTCTTTTTCTATAAAGTATTACTATCAAATTAGGAGTTTGCTCTCAATATAAACTTAGTGAGTGATGTTCTTATCTAAATTTGAAGAGTCAACATTATTATCTTATTTCTTACCTAGATTACTTTTTTGAAATCATATATATGTCCCCGCAAGTGTATTTGGAAGTCACTAGAGCAAGTATAAACTTCAGTTTGTAAAACCATGTTATGCTCCATTGAACTTTAAGGGCTAGGAGGGTCTCTTAACGCTTTTTTTTTCCGTCTCATTGGAGTTATTTCACAAAGATTTGCCATGGTAAGGAAGAAAGGGAACAGACACACTTGGAGAGCGCAATACAGTGGATAGTTGTATGCTGTGTTTGGGAAGGATGAATTGCTCCCGAAAGGGAATCTCTTGATTCTCTCCCAATTGGTTGGACCTTAGGTGCAATGATTTATTTCATGGGTGAGGTCTCTGGTTCAAGTTTAGGATGGCCCAGCTGTGCCAAGGAAAAGAATAGAAGACCGACTCCTTCATGCATGCTCTACTTGGTTCGGGGGGATATCGAAGTTACCTTCATTTCTTATTTCAGCAATATTCGTGTTGATTGTTACAATTATAAATACTGTTAATATCAATAGCTAGTTCTGTTTGATTATTCTGCTTTTCTATTTTGAGGTTTCATTTTGTTATTTGCAAGTTTGTGTTTTGTTCAATGACTAGACAAGAAACTTCTTTTGCTTTTATAGCAAGCAGCGCTTGTGCTTAATGCTTCTCGTCGATTTCGTTACACATTGGACTTGAGGAAGGAAGAAGAAAGGGAGCAAGTGCTGAGGAAGATTAGAGCTCATACACAAGCCATTAGAGTTTGGTGCCTTCAGTTGGTTTTCTTTATTATTGCTCATCTAACACCCGTTAAATGCACTAATTATTATTTTTCCCGATTAGGCAGCCTATCTTTTTAAGGCCGCTGGGCAGAAAGTGAATGGTGAGTCAAATTTTTCTCACCACTTTTTGGGTATAAATTGTAGTGTACCAGTAGCTAACTGTGATTGTTGAATTTATGATTTACTGTTGCCTCTGATTTGTAAAGGTGCCTTTTTATGTTGATACATGATAAATGGTGTTTGAAGTAATATTCTTATTCCTAACCTGTGGGGAGGATATATCCGCTTCATTTGTGATGATATTGTTGGACATGCACCTTTTATATCTTTCTTGCGTTAAATGCTTAAGTTGAAACTTGAAAATGTTTTGGTGTCTGCTTGGTGCTCCATGGACCTTTATTAATCTATTTTTTTTAGTGTATATTAAAAGTGTAGATCCTATTTTTAGTCTTTTTGTTTTTCCAATTTTGATGATTAATGCCTTTTAACTGTTATGATTAGGAATTGAAGAACCACCTTCAAGCCCCAGTGGAGAGTTTCAAATTGGACAAGAGCTACTTTCTTCAATTGCAAGGGATCATAATATGAATGCTCTGCAGAAAAGTGGAGGAGTAAGTGTGCCACTAATAATTTTTCTTAACTTGCTAATCCTGTTGATTGGTGTCATAAATATTCACCTGATTCTTCTGAATCACCTTTTAAGGTTGCAGGCCTAGCAAATTTGTTAAAAACCAATTTAGAGAAGGGGATTCAAGGTGATGATGCTGACTTGGTAAAACGGAGGAATGCCTTTGGTTCCAACAACTATCCCCGAAAGAAAGGAAGAAGTTTCCTGGTAAAGTTTTGTGGACCCTGATCATTGGCTGATCCTGTTTTTTTCTTTTTTCTTTTCAGACGGCTACTGTGCTCATGCCTTTGTTTTTGTTCTCTATCACAGATGTTTGTGTGGGATGCTTGCAAGGATCTGACCTTGATTATTTTAATGGTAGCTGCGGCAGCTTCATTAGCACTGGGGATAAAATCTGAGGTGAGATTGTATGCCTGAGTTATGATGCAACTCTTTTTTCTTCCGTTGCAGAAAACAAGTGAATACTACTAGGTATCCATCTTTGTACCAGTCTACTTAATGGATGGTGAACTTGTCTCATCCCATACATGCAAATCTCCTGACCTTGCACTGGTCCTTACTGCATTTTTTTCCCCATTAACTCAGCCTACATGCAAGTCTATATTAAAAAATTAGTCACTTAATGAAAATGAAGAAGTGATTAACTTTGATACAATGTCAGTGTCATTTACACTGACAACCAACTAGATATAGATATATGTAACTTGTGAGGTAGTTACTGCAAGATTCAAACACTTATAACGATGTGGCAATACATAATTGGATGTCTATGTAAAAGTCATTCACACTAATAATGCATTAAAAATTAAATCCAAAGAAACAAAGACCATCAATATTGCCAATTTCTTGATATTCTTGGTTGTCAGTGTAAAATTATTTGACATTGTCAATGCATAGAAATTAATCTTTATCTTTTGTACCATCAATTCATTTTGTTGTATTTTAGCATTCATTATACTTTGTATTTTCAGTTTATACTTCTATAATCTAGGATTAGGAATTAGGAATATGTTTTTGTTAATGCTGAGAATTAGGCTCATCCAGTGCAGAATTAATTTTATGTTCAGGGTATTAAGGAAGGATGGTATGATGGTGGAAGCATAGCTTTTGCTGTTGTTCTTGTTATTGTTGTTACAGGTATTGGTATTGTCTTTGTAAAATTTATAAAGCATTGAAGCATAACGTGTTGTACTTTTCTGCTTCTCAACTTTGTATTCAATACAACTGTCATATATTGTGGAGGTAATCACAATAGTTATGTATGTCATAATATTATCCTTTGAAGTGCTCATCATTGAATACAACTTTGTCATATATTGTGGAGATTATCACAGTAGTTATATATGTCATAATATTATCCTTTGAAGTGCTAATCATTGTCTTTGGTTTCTCCACCTCTTCTTGTAGCTGTTAGTGATTATAAGCAATCTCTTCAGTTTCGAGACCTAAATGAGGAGAAGAGAAACATACATTTGGAGGTTTGATTTTTGGCTTAGCTATACTTGTCGATTATTATTATAGCTTAGCATCATTCTTATATTTAAACCTTATATCTGGATTTGTGCATGAGAAGGTCATTAGAGGTGGTAGAAGAGTTGATATCTCGATATATGATATTGTTGTTGGTGATGTTATACCCCTCAATATTGGTAACCAGGTACATGACTTCATCTTCTGTCATTTTAGCATATCTTGCATGATGGTTGCTTTTCATTCTTGTTATTTAGTTTATACCTAATCTTTTCTAGGTCCCTGCTGATGGAATTTTGAGCACTGGTCACTCTCTTGCAATTGATGAATCTAGCATGACAGGGGAGAGCAATATTGTAAGTGTTTATTTCTGTCATGTGGTGAATAAGAATAATTACTGCTCTCATTTCCTGAGTTTGATAATAATTTCCCCTTTTGCAGGTTGATAAGAATTCTAAGAACCCTTTTCTGATATCTGGGTGTAAAGTTGCAGATGGCAGAGGCTTTATGCTGGTAATCTTTTGACTCTTTTTCCATCCTATTTTTTTCTTTCAATTGGAGGGATGTCTAGGAATCTAATTGCTTGATGATTGTGATTATCCTTAGGGTGTAAAATTTGTGCATGTCAGTGGAAGTTTTTTGTAATTGGACATATAAAGATATTGTTCATTATTTATGGAAAATTTACGTTGAAAACAACTCTGATTGGTCACTCATTCAGTGCATGCTATTCAGGATGGGATTCCATTCCTAATTTGGTTTTTGAAACAATTGAGGCAGAGAATAATTGGAGTGGTAAAAATGTGGATTATTGAACTGAACTTTCTGTAATTCAATACATTAAAATTGATTATATTTATGCTTGGATTTAGTCCGCCTGTTTTATTTGTTAAACAGCTCTTTTGATGATTTTTCTTATTTTTTTGTTACTTTCTTTACTTAGGTGACGGCTGTTGGTATTAATACCGAATGGGGGCTTCTAATGGCTAACATTTCAGAAGACAACGGTGAAGAAACACCTTTGCAGGTCCCCTTTCTACATGTGATTTCTTTTTGAGCTCCTGCTCCATGTGGTATGTTTACCCATATAACTTCTGAATATAGGTACGTTTAAATGGTGTTGCCACCTTCATTGGTATAGTTGGGCTCTCTGTTGCTGTCGTTGTTCTGATTGTGCTACTTGCCAGGTTGTCATCTGTTTCTTTGCGATTCAATAATATTTTTACTGTAAATCACCTGCTTCAACTTTGACTCTTTTTCAAATAGTGCGCTGTGGTGTCAGTTTTGTAGTTAATACTCATGTGATTTTGATGATGTCTAACCCACTTAAAATTTTAATATATGGCTTGTTATCTCCTATAGTTTCAAATAACTACGTTATTTGTCAAATTTGATATTGTGGTAATTTGACAGTGGCTTAAAGTTTAAATGGGTCGCTTGCCAAAAATGAATTTCCATGGAGATATTTTCCTTATATTGAAACTTTAAGTGGGATATTGTCTCAAAACTAAAACAACGGCACTATTTGCCAGAGACTCAAAGTTTAAGTTGGTACTTTTGCAATTTAACCCAGTTTATAATTTGCTTGTCTCTGAAATGGCAATTCATAAGCGCAGGTATTTCTCTGGGCATACTAAAAACCCAGATGGAGGTGTGCAATTTAGAGCCGGCAAGACTAAACTTAGTACTGCAATTGATGGAGCAATTAAGATTGTCACTGTTGCGGTATGTGCATTGATTAGTACTGTACTACCAGAACATGTATGATCCATTCAGATACTAGTATCTATATTCATAAACTCTTACTGGCTTTGAAATTACTATATGTGAAGTGATTTTAAGTTTGTAACTCATCGAACATGCAGGTTACCATTGTAGTGGTTGCAGTACCTGAAGGGCTCCCTTTGGCAGTTACCTTAACGTAAGTCTGCTAATTTTTATCTGAATTTCAAGTTTTATTATTTTTCCTTCTTACCTAGTCTTCATTGAGGTTTTAATGTACTATTTGCAGTATTTTACTTCTTTTCTCCATTGTTTACCTTGTGTGCATTGGTGCCATTTTGCATTATGGATAGCTCTGTCATTGTTCTTGTACTTCAATATGATTTATATATTTGATTTTGTTAAAATATAATACCATTCATTTGTTTTTATTCAACCACTTAAGCTTTTGAGAGAGATGTTTCTTGACCTAATATCATAGCCTTTATGACCAACTGGTCTAGAGTTCAAGCCTTGCCACCCCCGTTCTTCTAAAATAAATAAGTTGAATTTCAGCACAGGTATGTGGATTTAGGCACTGTCCATGCTTCAAGCTAAAAGGCTATTGTGTGGGGGGGGCCTATTAAGATACAAAGCCATTCCTTTGCTTTTACCCAACAGTTTTAAGCTTTTAGTTAAGATAACTCTTGACAGATTTCTCAGTTCTTTTGGTGGATGTACATTTAGGTAAAAGCTTAGCGACCCCAACATTGGTTTCATGTTGAATCTAAGATGCTGCTGTTTAATGTATTTTTTTATTGTATGATTCTTTTTCTTACTTTGCTCGATCAAAAGGGATTTAAATGTCATTGGTTTTAACATGAATATGATATATGATAGAGCTCTATGACATTGCTTGATCCATATTGTTGATTCCACTTAGTGGGCTAAGGCTTAGTTGTTGTTGTATGATTATTTTTCTAAATTTTCGTATCGTTTTATGTTAGAACCACTGTCTATATCTATATTAGATAGTTCATATGCTCTTTGAATTGTATGGTATAACTGCAGGTATTCTCTCTCAATTTTTTAGAATCTTATTTCTCTCTACTAACACTTTTTCCATCAACTGTTTTATAGACTTGCATACTCTATGAGAAAAATGATGGCAGACAAAGCTTTGGTATGCCAATTATTGTTTGTGCGTTCACTGGATTTTGACATATCTATTTCAGAATGGGTGTTTAATATAATAACACTGAATTGCAGGTGCGGAGGCTTTCTGCCTGTGAGACGATGGGCTCAGCCACTACCATTTGCAGTGATAAGACTGGAACATTGACTATGAATCAGGTTGGTTGTGAATTGTGATGCAGTATTTAAACCTGATTTGGATTTATGGTATGCTATATAAACTTGTTTGAGGGCACTTGTTGCAAATATTGTCTTTTTGTTCTGGCATGTTTGCTCCCTGGCTTAAGTCAAGCAGGAAATCTTTCAGCTTTTAAGATTAGGTTCAATATTCGAACTCACCTATTGCTGTGACATCTTATAATACCAATTCAGTAATTATTTATTTTGGGTGAATATTTTGACTTTTTGAGGAAGAAGGGCATTTCAGTTGGTGTTGATGGAGATCACCAAGTCTCCAGCAGATTTTAATTTCACCTAAATCTTTTGAGACAGATGACTGTTGTTGAGGCTTATGTTGGTGGAAAGAAGATTGATCCTCCTCACAAGAAGTCAGAGCTCTCTCCTAAGCTCTGCTCTTTGCTGATTGAAGGAGTTGCACAAAATACCAATGGCAGTGTTTATGTACCTGAGGTATGGAAGAATTGATTTTGTTCGTTTATTTATTTTTTCCTTTCCATCCTACCATAATTGCCTACTTGAGTGGTTCACCTACTTCTTTATGCATGATTCTGTTTTTTTACAGGGTGGCAATGATGTTGAGATTTCCGGATCACCAACAGAAAAGGCAATTTTACGTTGGGCTGTTCAGGTATATTTCGAAACTTCAAAATTTTTCCTGTGCTTAAGGATCTTTATGTCTTAACAACTGGTAATGACTTTTACATCAAATATCAGCTTGAGATGGATTTTGATGCTGCTAGATCGAAATCATCAATTATTCATGTCTTTCCATTCAATTCTGATAAAAAACGAGGCGGGGCTGCAATAAAGACGGTACTATCTTATTGGCAATTCAAATATGTAAACTAGTTTTATGCTGTTCTAAATTTTGACTGATTCCTTATTAAGCACCTGATATATTACATAGAGATATGCTATATCTTGTTCATCATCCAAAGCACTATTACTAATAATTTAATGCTTCTCTGCAGGCTGAATCTCAAATCCATATACATTGGAAAGGGGCTGCTGAGATAATCCTAGGCTGCTGCGCATGGTATATTGATGCAAATGATCACTTGGTGAAGATGGATGAAGAGAAGGTTTATTTCTCAAATTCTTTCCTGTGTGGAAATCATTGGAGTATATCTTTTAAGAATTTTCACTAATTTGTTCTCCCATTTCGCATCCTCTTCTCTATCTTTTGTTTTTATATCTTATAAGAATTTTCACTATTTTGTTTTCCCATTTTGCTTCGTAGTTTCTCTATCTTGTCTTTTTAGTGT
This sequence comes from Dalbergia cultrata, assembly GCA_031216105.1. Lineage (NCBI taxonomy): Eukaryota > Viridiplantae > Streptophyta > Magnoliopsida > Fabales > Fabaceae > Dalbergia > Dalbergia cultrata. The sequence continues at coordinate 56,316,854 of CM062347.1, forward strand.
GTACTAAAAAAGCGAAACAGATAATTATGAGCTTTTTGGATGGCATTTAACACTAAATTTTGTTTGTTTGTTTGTTTGGTTTTGATAAAGTTCTTCTAAGTGAAGTTTTCCTGGTTTGCAGATGAACTTTTTTAGTAAAGTTATTGAAGATATGGCTGCTGATAGTCTACGTTGTGTTGCCATTGCATATAGATTATATGAAATGGAGAAAGTTCCAGCTAGTGAAGAACTGGCGCGGTGGTCACTACCGGAGGATGATCTCATTTTACTGGCTATTGTTGGTCTGAAGGTACGTATCTCCTTTAGAAATTAGACTAATTTTCATTTGTGATATTACTATGATGTCCTGATGGTGGTCTTTTCTTGTTTGATAGTATACTCACATGAATTTCTCTCTAATTTTATGTTGAAGCTCCTTAGTCCCACTGTTTATATTTTTTCCTAATCATCATTCTTTCTTAGGAATGTCTTGTGTGGAATCTATAATCATTCTTCAGGGGCTCATTCTTTGTTGAATGTACTTGGGAATTGTGAGGCAGCAGGCGATTTTTTTTATTGTGTTTTATCTTGTCCATGCCTTTTTTACATTGAAAATTTTCTACCTATGAGGTACTAGAGGGTTGTGTTTAAATTACCGCTTGTTAAGTTCTATCATTTCAGCATGTTCTCATTATTTGTCTTATTTTGATTATGCTTTGAAATGCAGGATCCTTGCCGACCTGGTGTCAAAGATGCAGTGGAGCTTTGCAAGAAAGCTAAGATTATGGTATTAGTACATACCATTGATGAAGTGATATAATTCTTGTTAATGATGTGTCAATGCGATACTTAGATCATTGAGACAATTATAATACATTAACTTGAATTTGTGTATTGCTATTATATATGGAGAGAGAGACAGAAAGAGAGAGAATCAACTATAACTTTGTCAGAATTAGTTATTACCTTCCTCGTATAAGGTAAATCTTGAGAAATGGAGGGTTTTAATGCACCACTTATTTGAAATACAAGAATGGATTTAAGATGTCGGTGGGACCCTATGTTACCTTTTCTATGAATTGAACTGTTTTTCTGAAAAATATGTCGTTGCTTTTCATGCCTTGAAGATTGCAAAGATCAATGTATCTATTATTAGCTTCATTGGATCTTCAATATCCTGGTGACTAGGCATTATTTAAGCTAAAATGTGGAATATACCTGGCATATAAAGTTTTCTATATATAAACATTGTTGATTTATTTTGTTTGGATTTCGAATCCTAGGTAAAAATGGTCACTGGTGACAACATTAAAACTGCAAAAGCAATTGCTGAGGAATGTGGAATACTTGATTCGGCTGATGCTAGCGAGCGAATCATTGAAGGAAAAGAATTCCGTGCCATGCCAGATATAGAGAGAGAGAAAATTGTTGAAAGTATATTGGTATGACCCAAGTACTATAACAGCATTTTTGCCTGTGCTCATGTATAGTGATGTAACTCTCTGGCAAATGAGACTAAGTGCTAATGCTGTGTTATAGGTTATGGGACGATCATCTCCAAACGACAAGCTTTTGCTTGTGCAAGCATTGAGGAACAAGGGGCATGTTGTGGCTGTAACTGGGGATGGAACTAATGATGCTCCTGCACTACATGAGGTTTGCACAGCATTTATTGAAATATATATATATATTTTTTAGGGCTTGCGCTTTATTTTTATCTTAAGTACACGCTATGATGATGACGATAATTGTAATGGTAAACAAGGTGATACTTACAGATGCCAACATTGTGATTGCTATGTCTACTTTATGTTCTATTGGATTCCAAATTATATAATCATATGACAAGTCCTTATATGGACTAGTGATTCTGTTTCCTAACTTCTAAGTTTGAATCTATTACTTTAAGGCTCATCTTTATGTTAAAATTATGTAAAATATTTTTAATTTGCTTGGTTGTGTTTGATTGTTTGTAATTCTTTACTTTTTGGTGTTCAGGCTGATATAGGTCTTGCAATGGGTATTCAAGGTACAGAAGTCGCTAAAGAGAGCTCTGATATCATTATTTTGGATGACAATTTTGCTTCAGTTGTAAAGGTTAGTCCTCATTTCTTATTTTGTGGATTTTGAACTGTTCCTGTTTAATGATGCTTGTCTAATGCCAACCTCTTGAAAAACTGTTGCTGGCAGCATCACTTGAAACGCAGATTTGCAAGTTTTTGAATATTGTTTCATTTGAGGTTTATCTAGAATTGAGATGCATTACATAAGCTTGACATATTATTTTATGTTTGATGATAATAAATTGATGTTTAGCATAACTGGTATTGTTTTCAATTTTCTCCGACAATGCAGGTTGTCAGGTGGGGGAGGGCTGTGTATGCAAATATTCAGAAATTTATCCAGTTTCAGCTTACAGTCAATATGGCAGCTCTTGTTATAAATGTTGTTGCTGCATTTTCCTCGGGTGATGTACCACTAAATACAGTACAGGTTAGCTTGCTGTCTGTCTGTCACTGGTTTATGTTCAGTGTTCACTATTCAAGAGGCCATCCTTATGAGTTATATCTCTTTATTGCTATCTCAACAGCTTCTCTGGGTAAATCTTATCATGGATACTCTTGGAGCTCTAGCCTTGGCAACTGAACCACCAACTGATCACCTGATGGATCGTCCTCCAATGGGTCGAAGGTCTTTGTCTCTGTCTGTCTCTCTCTCTCTCTTTTGGTGGAACCTGGTACATTGGATCGGGACTTCTGTTTGATATGTTATTTCAGCATTGCATCATACTTGAAAAATTATGCATCATACTTGAAAAATCAAAAGTACGGTAAACAGTAGGGAAAGCCAATTATTTTCTTGGTAAGGGAGCTTTTAGGGGGAGGAAGGTTGGCTCATTCCTAGGTAGGGGCATGTCACAAGCCTTAGCAAGAGCTTATTAGTACTTACAAATGACTTACCAATGAAGGACGAATAGCAAGATTTGAATCCAAGACGTACATGTTGGTGCTGTTCAATCCTTATAGTTGAGCCAATCTTTACTTAGTTTTTGGCACATCTTTTTAATATAGAAGAATAATGTATTAGATCAAAGCTGAGATATCTGTCAACGTCTTTTTACTAGAAGAAAGAAGATTAAAGAAAGAAGTATAATGTATAAGATCAAAGACGAGATATCTTTCGACATATTTCTAATACAAGAAAGAAGTTTAAAAACAGAACTTTTATGTATAAGATCAAAGACAAGATGTCTTTTGCTAAATACAAAAATACCCGGTATAATGAAAATGAATAAAACATCGAATAAAGATATTTTAATAACTGAAAAGAGGTGGACACCCAACACCTCAAGAGAAATAGAGGAGGGGATATTGAGAGAATAAGTGAAAAATAAAGAGAGATGTGAGTCCCACACTTTTTTTTGAGAGGTGTGTCTAGGTTGTTTGAGATTTTGGGTGTTGAAAGAATATTGTTGTGAATATTGAATTTGTGTGTTCTTGCATGGATTTACATAATGCATTTGAGAAAATGGACCTATATTGAGTATTCAGCACTGTTATCAAAACATCATATGCTTTGCCTAAATGCTTGGTGGTTTTCATGTTATAGAAGTTGACAACATCTTGTTTGCTTTCCAGTGAACCTCTCATATCAAATATTATGTGGAGGAATCTACTGATACAGGTGAATGTTTTTTTTCATTTATTAGTGAGCATGAATTATCAAAATATCAAGTTAATTCTTATATTCGTGTGAGTTTTAGTTCCTAAATGGAGTTAACTCGCTTGAAAACTCAAATATTAGTAAACTTAGGTAAGCTCGCGAGTTTACTCTTTAGTTAGAATTTGGTCTCAAGCAACAAGATATGGAATTCCACAATAAACACTCGTAACTAGACCTTTCAAAATTGAAGTTATTACCTATTGACTTAAGTTATTTTGATTTTTCATATTCTAAAGTCTTTGATCTGTTATATTTCTTATAATTTTAATATATATTTTATATTTTATGACTTGTATTTGCTTCATTATGGTGTTGCAACTAAGTTTTTTATATATCTTTTTTTATCATAATTTTATTTTATTATAATTAGATGTTATAAGTATTTTTTGGTATTGTTTTTATGATAAGCTAACTTTTACAAGTTTTGACAAGTTTACGAGTAGAGTTTATAACTCAAGTTTATCTTGGCTCCCTGAGTTTAGGTAAACTCAAGAGTTTGATAACCTTCCGCCTGATGCCATTTTAGTTGGATGGGATTTATTATTTTTAGGTTGGCTAAGCAACAAACAGCTAGCTAGCTAATGGATGTTAGTAAAACTATGATGTCTTGCTACACCATTATTGATGTGAATGCCACATTATTTTGTTGTCTATAGCTAAATATCCATGTATTGGTTGGAACCTTGCAGGCAATGTACCAGGTGTCTGTCTTGCTTATACTCAATTTCCGAGGCAGGAACATACTGCATTTGAGGGACGAGGCCAACGAATATGCAATTAAAGTGAAGGACACTTTGATATTTAATGCATTTGTTCTTTGTCAAGTAAGTGCTTATTATTGATGTGAACCAATTCTCCCAAAAGTTGAGTCTATTGGGTAGAGATAAATTAATGATTTTATATCAAACACTCCCTGTTACACAAGAGTTCATCAGGCTTGAGATTATGAAGATCCGCCTTACCTTGTGGTGAAATTTAATCTTTCTTTTGGATAAATGGGACAATAAGAATCAAACTCTAGTCCATTTAGTCATAAATATTTTAATACCATGTCATAAACTAACTCTCTCAAAACTTGAACTGCTAGGCAAGGGACACAATTGATTTTAAATCTATCACTTTCACCGAGTCTAAACCTCGGTGGCACTGTGGCAGGCCCCAAAATTGCATATTTGGGTTTTTTTTTTTCGGGTGGGGGTGATATTATATTTTGCTTTAAAATACATAACTATGAGGGGAAAAATTAAGCTCCCAAAAACATTGTTCATTTTTCTATTAATTTAGAACTATTAATTGGATGAAACTCTGCCGGAATACTTAAGACTTAATTATAAATTAAATATTTTAGGTTAGTTAGAAAATTTTAAATAGAAATTTTTCCGTTCAAAATCAAATTTTTATTTAAGGGAAATTACTATGTCCTCAAATGTGAAAACTATTGTTTTCATAATTTTTCATTATGGTAATGTTTGGGGTTCTTCTTATTCTATCCTTTTTTGCTGATCACTGCAATTTTTTTGGGAAGTCAACTAATTAATATGTAGTTAGTTTATTCACAAAAGATTTAGGATGGCTTCCTCTACCCAGGGGAGTATTTCCATTGTTTCTTGGTTGTGACCACACATTGTTCCCAAGTTGTCCTTGTCCCTACAATAATATGCATTGATGTTGGATACTTACTTGTCCCATTTTTTCAATTCTGTAAATCCTTTTGATGTCAGAAAAAGCTTATCGATGATACTAAATGATTATGGTTATATTGGTAGCCACCTTTTTTCGTTCCTTCTGATTTTCATTTAAATGGTGAGAAAGAAAATATGCCTCCAAATTTGCAGGTCTTTAACGAATTTAATGCTCGGAAGCCGGATGAACTCAATATATTCCGGGGAGTTACAAGAAACTACCTTTTTATGGGGATAGTGGGATTAACTATTGTGCTTCAGGTCAGTCTTGTTCGATCTCCTCCCTGGATGTTTGGCTTTATTTACGTAATATTTTTGGGGCGACCATAAACTTTGTTACTGTTTTTCAGATCATCATCATTGAATTTCTCGGGAAGTTCACTAAAACAGTCAAGCTTAATTGGAAACAGTGGCTTATTTCTGTCATTATTGGATTTATTAGGTCAGTTGATATTCTTACGTACTTGAATGCAGTCTATCTTGCTCTTAGCAATGCTATTCTGTTCTCAGTCAAGCTATTCTCTTGAAGCTTATTAGAAGGGCCTTAATTGATTGTTTCTAAATTGTTGCATGTTTTACTTTAAAGATATTATTGCATTTATGGTAACTGAGAAGAGGGCTTGCTTTATGCACACATGCTAACAGTATATCTTACCCTAACTCTCCGTCTGTTTCCCATTACACTTAGCTGGCCTCTTGCTGCGGTTGGGAAAATGATACCAGTACCAGTGGCTCCTCAACTCAGTACTTTTTTTCGTAGCTTTGTAGAGCTCATACGTCATCCTCGTAAATATTCTGGAAGGAAGAAATCTGGGGTTCCCGGGACATAGTTGGATTTGCATTATACCTAGATTCTAACAAGGATGTATAAGTTGTCTTTTTTGTGTTTTTTTTTTTTTGTTTTTGGGTCTTGGCTTCCTTATTGTATTTTGTCAGCTTGACAAACGTTGATTAATATTCCTATATGTAAAAAGTTTCAGAGATATGGATGATAATCTCAATTTAGCTGCTTGCCCTTGTTTAAATGTGTGGATGTTGATGAGGTGCAACGCCCGTCAAAGGAAATACTTCTACACGTCAGAGTATGACGAAGGTTACTATTTATTTATTTATTCTTTTATCAACTGCGATTACTTTTCCTATGTTGTAGATTTTCTACTCATGTGAAAAGTGACAAAGCTAACAACTTACTGGTTTAAGGATGTTAATTGTTAGTAGAAGCTGTCCTCAAAAGATCCCTAGTCCTCGCCTTAAAAACTTCTTGAATCATGCAGAGGAAGAAAAAAAATGGTGTTTGCAGGCATGATAAACATCTTAGGTGTGTATTCAAGTCTCAAAAGCAGTTGTATGGACGAAAATATGGTCCTGCAATTTGATAAGAATCTGGGTGAAATCACACCACAAAATCTATTCATTGTAATTGATGAATCCAAAGCATTATCAACACTAGACTGAAATTCCATGCTTCCCAGACCGGTTGGTTCCATCACCACCTGCATCACTCTATTGCAACTGAGGTCTGAGAGACGATGGAAGGCTCTTATACCAATCGATAAAAATCTTGAGATAATCACCACAAAAGCAAACAATTATAATTGAAGAACATACCAAATCCCTTGCAATTGCATCCGACAACAATCCTTCGAGATCTGAGATGTGTACCAGTTCTTATTCCAATTTCCTATTACCAGAATTTGAACTCGAGGAGCAAAACAATAAAGACAAACATAATGCACCCTAAAAAGGAGAGACAGATGTGCATATAAGAAATTTAAGCAAATCATTAGGTCCAGAGATCCGGATTGCATATTTACACCAATGGTTTATTCACGACGATTGACTTGGTTTATTGTGAATCAACCACGACAATACTCAGTTTCCGACAACTATTGCTAGGTTGCTGCGGATTATTATTATCGTTATTATGTTACGAACAAGGAATTTATTTAGTAAGGTTTTCATAAAGCAGACAATGAAAATGGTGCATGGCCTGCTCAACTTTAGGAGCATATCTGCCCACACTATATGCTGGGGACTGTAGGCCCTTCTGAACACCTTCGCACAGCACAATATCTTCTATCTGCTCATGAGCAACCAAATATATTACTCCAGGAATATAGCAAAATGAAGAAAATTCCTATCAAGCCTACAAAACCAACATTTGTACCTGCACTTTCTCACTGTCTTGTAAACTTTTCTCTATGAAATCTCTGTCACCCTGCTCAATCAAGTTTGTCGGAGAAAGAGAAAAAAAAAAAAAAAGGTCCAAGTGTTCAACGGTTTGAGGTACTAAGAAAGGCATTAAAATGGACATCAAACTCCTCCAAATCCTGGTTATTTTTACGGAAAAGCAATATTTTCATGTGTCATTTGGTTTCTATTTTCATATTCTACTTTCATATCCTGTATTTCCTATTTTTGTTTTTTGTTTTCATTTTCTATTTGTTATTTTCACTATTTTCGTCACAAAATCCTAAAATTAGAAAAGACAGAAAATGAGAACAAGAACCAAACAGAGATTTTGCATTTTCATTGTGCCATTCAAAATATGAAAGCAAAGCTCTGACATTCTTTGACATTTCATTGTCTTTTGTCATCAATAAAATATATTAGCAACCGAAATTTTCAGCTAATAATCCAGAGACTCGGAGTGGAACTTTCTTAATCACTGGTAGCCATAGTGACGAGGCTTGAATCCGACAACAGTATTAGGCATATGCTTACGTAACTAGAAATTACCTTTAGAGAGTGTTCAAGATAGTAGTCAAACACTACTTGACATTTGCTGGGTCCTAGTGGAAGTACGAGATTGGTGTCCATCCAAGGTCCATACCTGTCAGTCCAGCAAGCACCCCAAGTTATGAAAGAAAGCACACTAATTTACAAAACAAATACATGGAAGATGCCAATTCTTTAACGTCAATAAGAAGTAAAGAACACGAATAAATAGAAGATCAACCAATTGCCCAAATAACAAAGCAGGCACCTGTTAATCATGAAGTTTGGGTAAATGAAAGCATATATAGCTTTTCTTCCAAGTCGATCATAATTTTCTGCGCCTTCCCTTGAGCTGCCTTCACAACTTTGGATGCTAACGCTCTCAAATATCTGTTTAATCCATAACAATCCTTCAGCACATAAGCAATCTCAGGAAAGTAGGGTGATCTAAAAATCCATTTCTAGGAATCATCTATGATTTTAGCTAATTATAGCAAATTAGATCTCAGAGAATGATCTGGGGAGAGGGGAGAGAAAGAGACTTCTTTTTCTGAGTGATGCAGGAAAGGTTGGAAGATTACATGTACCAAGGGCTTAAAAAGGTCTAGATGACTCCCGTTCTCATGCTACAGTACAATGGCTAGCAAAATGAAGAGATTTTGCAAAAAGGTAGCCAAGAAGCGTACCGTGGTAGAATAAGAATCAAACTTAAGACTGGATGCTAGGCCTTTATGTGCATACGGCACGTGATAGCCACCATCTAGGTAGTTATCACAGAATACCTGCAAAAGGAATACCACAAAATTACCAAAGTACCTCCATGAATCATATAAAAATATAACTGATTATACAATAATAAGCAAGGGTTTTGGTTTTAAAGGAGGGAGGGAAAGTTTCATAAACCTGATAGAATTTTCCTCCACATAATCATAACGAAAATCACAAGAGTGCTAGGACAAAGAATAAATTTATGGTAAGCCAAGAAGTCATACCTTCCAATTGCACTCAATGGTGTATTCATGTCTACAAACATAACCTAGTGAAGAATCAATTCCGCTGGTACTCAGTACTTCTGAACAGCTACCAAGCCATTCCTTCGCCACATTATGACTATCAACTTCCATCTCAGGAAGACTCTCTTTTTGCAGATTGAGGAGTACGAAAGGCCCCCAGGTAGACACTTTGATTGGTATTAGCCCAAAATCCTACCCTTCATGATCAGAGAAATCAGAAAACTTTTCCCTCTGTGAGGAATATACCGTACAAGTCACTTACAATAGAACAGAAACTGCATACCTCTACATTGAAATCCCGCATTCCTGATACCCTATTTGCCTTAAGAAGTGCTCCATTTAATCCATATGTCCAACCCTGCAGAAATGATCATCTTTATTGTTTTAAGTTTAAAAAAGGGCGAAACATAGAAACAAAAAATGAGAAAGCATCAGGTCATGGTAACAACCACTGCCCTTGAAGGAGAGCTTGACAATTTTGTCTACAACCTCATTAGGATAAGAACTTATAAAGGGAGGGAATATGTAGTGAAGAGAAGATAATTCTTATACATATATTGACCACTATAGGCGAACTCACATGGTAAGGGCAGACAAAGCAGGACTTCTGTCCAATTCCAGAAGCAAGAAGAGAGGCATGATGACGACAGACATTGTGAAATGCATGGACCTTCCCACTCTCATCTCGACATACCACAAATTCCACATCTCCTAGTCTGCAACATTTAATCCTTCAATTGGTTCCCAAAAACTTGGAAGAAAAAAAAGTGAACAGAGTGGACAACTTAATAAGTCACTGGTTAAATATCTTTTTCAAGGAAAATGGAGCAGCAATTAGCCTACTTTGTCACAATAACATATCTAAATACAAAAAAGTAAAGGGTGAACGGGAATTGAAGTACTCTTAATGAAGAGAAAATAGATGGATCAACAAAAGTCCACCTTCCAGTGAAAAAAGTTTGGGGATCCTTTATTTGCTCCGTGGATCCTGGCAAATAAATTGACTTAAAATTTAGAATTTCTGGCTACAAAAATGGCATTAGGTAACTCTACAGTCGTAATCCAATACTATAATTAATCAATCCAAGTACAGATGTCAGAATTTAGAATACATATAAAAGCAGAGTAGCACTTAGCAATGTTTAGCAACATACATCATTAAAAGCAAACTCTTTTTTCCCCTTTTTTTTTTTTAACTCTTCTAAGTTCTAAAAGCTAATTACGGTTGTAAAGGATTGATTTTCAGCAAGAAAATGAAAGCAAATAAAAAATACCCAAAAAATAAAGAAGGAAGGAAAGAAAGAAAAGAAGAAAAAGGTTGAAACTGACCCACAACTTGCCAGCCTCTGTAGAAGACGCGATCGAGCTCAAGCTGGAAAAAAGAGTGGTCGGTGTACCATGATGTTGGGGGGGTCACAGCTTCCTCTATGGGAATCTTAGGATTGAACTGTGATACAAGGAGCTCTGAATTGCGAACAGAGCAACAAGTGAATGTTGCTGCAGGTTTGTTGTGAAAATTAAGGTGCTGCCGCTGTCCTCGTCGGAGTTTAGGAATAAAGGGTGGTGTCAGTTGCACTCGCACGGTCATCGCCATTGGCGTGTCTTCTCACTTTGTTTCAGTTTCCGGCTTTCTGCCCCGTCTGACAATTTCTTTGTTGGGAATAAATTATACAAATAAAGAACTTGATAGGCTTGAATAAAAAATAAAAACTTGAATAAGCTTACCAAGCCTGAAGGGAAATTGTTTTAAAAGCTTACCCAATTGTAGATGGATGTTGGATGATATCCAAGTCAGCATAAGACACTTATTTACGATTTTTACTGACTCATTGGTTTTTCATTCTGTTACAAACCATGGCTTTTGGAAAAAAAACTCTTTTCTTATCATTTTTGCTCAAGTTATGATTTTAGAATTTAAAAAATAAAGTGGGCAAATGTGCATCATGTGACTCGGTGATTATACTTTTAAGATGTCTCAGAGTGTATAAGATCAGAATTCCATCTAGGTTAACATATATTGCAGGAATGCAATATTCTTGAGAAACTCCCTCATCTCCTACGCCTGATAATGAAGTTTTCTTCCCCGGTTGACACTTCTTTTCCAACTCAGTTCTCAAGTTCACTGCTATGAACTGGCCATCTAAACTTAAACATCTGCTTGTATCTCTGACCGCAACTGAAGAATTCCAAACATTACCTGGTCTGCAGATGAGTTCAAATTCTTCTTATTGCCTGCTATTGTTGCATTAATCAAAGGCCATAATGAGTTACTTAAACATCATTACTTTCGTCTAGAATATGATAAACGAAGAACATTACATAGTAACAGCTGTGTATCACATATTGCTTTCTTTACAAGGCAGAATTTCTGTCACAGAGAATGGTAACAAAGAAAATAGTGACATTGGTAGATCATGATTCTAGACATCGTGCTTGTCGGTGCCAAACACCAAGTGGAATGGTGGAAATAAAAATGGACAGAAATCAAAACTATAGCGTTGGTGTAAAAAACTATTTATTTTATTGCCTTGATGGATTCTATGCAGAAGGCAGCAGAGCCTCCGGCTTAGTTAAGCCAAGCATCACTCCAAAATATTTATTTCTCAGAAATTTAACCACGATTTGAAGGAGTTCCACGCCCATTTAACAGCTCCATAGTTCAAAGGGTTGAACTTTTTTTTTCCCCTCTTACAAACTTCTTTGACTGAGCAGGATGACAGATATTTCATAGAGAGAGGCTTACAAGATAGTTAGTCACAGAATCTCAACAACTAATGTTTTGGAGCGTAACTTTTTCGAGTCTCAGAAGCAGGCTGTTGTATGATCGAAAATATTTTCTTTTTTGGGTTTCTCCAAATTAACCTCTTATCGGAAACAATCTTATTCATACATTTAAAATATGGAGGGCATAACTCTTCCAAAACCGGTTAGTCCAAATCTAGAATCCGATCGAAAATATGGTCCTGCATATACTTGCATAAATTTTATATCACTTGGTGGATTCAGCTTGAATTTGACTTTTAAAATATCTCTTGCTTCCCATCCAAAAAAAATATTAAAATGACAACATAGAGAAGCATAGCAGACTAGCAGAGCTTCTCTGAAGAATCAAGATACCCACTATCTCTGGTTCAAACACTGAATAGTCACTTAAAAAAGAATAAGAAACTGAAAACCATGTCCTGAATCCCAACCAGTAACGTGCCCAAGTTCAAATGCAACTCAGTTTGAAATTATTGATTTATTGAGCATAATCAGTTCCCATGTGAAAAGAATTCAAGCTTCCTCCATATCAGGATACCCCTTGCGAGCCATAATTGGTTTGACTGTCATTGTTTGCCTGTATCTATTCCTAATGCCGTCTTTTATTCTCCTGTGCACTTCATCCTCCAACAAGCTACTCTCCCCTAGCGAGCAAAGGGCATCACAAACCAACCGATATGTATATTCTCTAGGTATTGACCCTCCATCAACCATCTCAACAAGAAATCTCCAAGCATCAAGAACCCTTCCAGCTTCACAAAGGCTATGAATGATAGGAGTATAAGAACTCGAACTAGGTACTCCATGTTCCAACCTCTGCATATCCCTCAACATCTCAATAGCTCTATCAATCTCATTCACAGCACTAAAGTATCTAATAAAAGAATCATAAGTAACCCGGTTGGCGACACAACCCCTCTTCTTCATATCATCAAACAACTCCAAAGCTCTCGAAACACGGTAAGTCTTGCAGCAACCATCAATCAAAGCATTGTAAGTAACAACATCAGGAGCAAAGCCCTTGAACAGCATGAGCCTGAACAAGTGATTCGCTTCCCACAACCTCCTCCTGATGGCCTTCCTGCAACCGGTTTTCAGGGCGAGCCTGCAATAAGAGCTTATCAAAACAGTGTAAGTAAAAGTATCCGGCGGGCACCGGAACCCTGGAAGCTCCATCTGCTCAAGCAAGAACCTAGCCTTCTTGAAATTCCCGACCCTGCAAAGCGCATAGATCAAGGTGTTGTAAGCACAAACATCTGGTGTGCAACGAAACTGCTTCATCCTATAGAACGCAACCAACGCTTCATTAGCCAGCCCTTCTTCTCCAAGGACTTTTATCAAACACGTAACGGTCTCTGTCGTGACAAGCGTGGAACTTCCCTTCCTAGACATGTCCTTCAAGAAATCCAAAAGGGTTTTGATTCTGTTCCCTTTGGCTAACACAAGTGCCATCTCACGGCACGTGAGCTCGGTGTGGTTGAAGCCGAACCTGGTCTCGACCCAGTGGAAGAACTCGAGGGCTTTGCGGAGGCCATGGTCAACCATGTTGGGGTCTCTGTGGGCGGCAGGGCCGAGGACGAGGATGTTGTCGTGGAACTTTCGGTGCTCTTCGTTGAGGTTGCGCTGTCGGAGAGGGGCGCGGTGTCGGAGACCACCCTTTTGGCGGCCGATGGAGCGAGGGGACTGGAAGAAGTATCTGGGGATGGAGCGTAGGACCTCAGAAACGGCGTCGTGCGTCCATGGAGGAGGAGAGGGGTTGGGGTTGGCATTTTGGAAAGGGAGGTCTTTGATAATGGCGGCGAGTGCTTGGTTTTCGAGGCTTCTGTGAGAGCGGCGCAGAGGGTTTCTTGTTATCATGCATGCAAGCGGTTTCAGAGTGAAATCAGAGGAAACAGTGTCGTGTAAGAGGAAAAAAAAACCCAAACACGAGAGAAAGATGCAAGCAAATTGGGGAATTATTCGAGTAAACCCCCCAAAAATAATAAGTAAGATTCTGAATCGGACAAGTTAACTAATAAAAATAAAAATATATAAATTAGTCCCTTATATTTTTAAAATAGGATAAAATAATCCTTCCATCAAATTATTCTGTCAATAATATATTAAACAGACGACATGATATCTTTAATTATTCCTATCAAACAAAACTACATATTGTTCATTGAAACTTTCAACCCTGTTGACTATGACAACAGTCGCAACTATAAACTTTTGACCTTCTTGACTATGACAACAGTCATGACTATGAACAAACTCACAACCATAGTAGGGCGGAACATGTAGTTTAGTTTGTCAAGAATAATTAAATGTGTCATGTCATTTATTTAACTAATTATTAACAGAATAATTTGATAAAAGGACCATTTTACCCAATTTTTGAGAAGATGGGGGACTAATTTGTTTGTTTTTATTTCTTAGGGACCATTTAGTCCAATTTTTTAAAAAGGTGAGGGATTAATTTATTTGATTTTATTTCTTCTGGATCATTTTCTCTTATTTAAAAATTCTTATGCACTGTTTTGGGGTTTTTTTTTTTGGTTTACGCTTATTATTTACACTCATTGATTGATGGGCTGAAAGCCAAAAAACAACCTTGAAGTCAGATAAATGGGAAACTGGAGTCTAGGCCCAGTCCATTAACAGCCCAGGTCTTCTGCTGAACTGACCCAACTTCGCTTCCGCAGGTGCCACATTCCAATTCTCCATTCTTCTCTGATATTCTATCTCGTCCATATAGTTTTCCATTCCTTCCTTGTTTGTATTGTTCCTGGCAGTAGCAGGCAGTGCCGTTGAGTTTGTAGCAGCAGAGCAGAGCAGAGCAGCACACAGCACATAGGATGACGACTCGAATAGCGCCCGGCGTGGGAGCGAACTTGCTGGGTCAGCACTCGGCGGAGAGGAATCAAGATGCTACTGCTTATGTCGGCAACCTCGATCCCCAGGCTACTGAGGACTTACTTTGGGAGCTTTTCGTTCAGGCCGGCCCTGTCGGTATGCGTCTCTATTCATTTCATTTCCCTCCCTCAAATCAATCAATTCTTGTTTGTTGTTAGGGCTTCATAATACATAAACCCCTTTTTCCCCCCTACAGTTAATGTCTATGTTCCAAAGGACAGAGTCACCAACCAACATCAGGGTTATGGATTTGTTGAATTCCGCTGTGAAGAAGACGCCGACTATGTAAGTACTATTATTGTTGTTGTTGTTATTCAGTTGAATGAGTTTTACTTTGGTGGAGCGAGAAGGGGTTTGAAGTGAAATTCACAAACACGCCCTAATGATATCAGCTGCTCACTAATGTTTTACTATTTGCTACTGTTCTTGTTTGCTGCATTGCAGGCCATCAAGGTCCTTAATATGATCAAGCTTTATGGGAAACCAATTCGCGTAAACAAGGTCTGTGATTTTTGCCAATTCTATTAACTACTAACTGCTATTAGTCTTCTAATTTTACCAACCCTTATATTGTTACAGGCAACTCAAGATAAGAAGAGCTTGGATGTGGGGGCAAACCTTTTCATTGGAAACCTTGATCCTGTAAGTTACCATTTTATTATGCTAGTGTTTAACAATTTTACAAGAGTTGAACCTTGAGATTTTTACGTAACTGTTCCTGATGTTGCTGCAGGATGTGGATGAGAAGCTCTTGTATGATACTTTCAGTGCATTTGGAGTTATTGTTACTAATCCAAAGGTTATGCTCTTCCAATATCTTTCACTACATATCTAGTAGCATCATTGTTCATGATTTGTGTTGCTTAAATAACTACATCCTGCAAGTAGCTATTGCTGAATAGTTAATACTTTTCATGCTTCTGCTTTACCTTTACCTGCATTTCTCAGTATGGGCATTCTATTGTGTGCGTTTAAGAATGGTCTGGTATCAAGCAGATGATAGTTAACTCCATATATGGCTGGGCTAAAAATAATCATCTATTTACTGTCTTATTCTCTGAGCACTGGTCCACATTTGTGAGCACTTAGTGGTGCATTCCTAGGTTGTTTGCTGTATGACCAACTAACTTGGATGCTGTCCCTATGTATCCTTCAAGTGCTGATCGATATATTTAGTTTGCCCCTTAAAAAGTGGGATGGATCCACAAAGTGGAGTTTTGGATTAGCACTTTATTTGATTGGTTGCATATTTAATGCTGGTTGAACCCACTGGCAATTTAATTATTTAATTATTGTCCTAGTGTGGAGTTTAATATATTTCTTCATCATTTCTTCAATTACCCATTTATATGGCATATATTTGTCTATGGCTATTGTTTCAATCTCATAGTGCACAGCAGTGCGCAACAGATATTGTGATTTTGAATCAATAAATCTCCTAAGCTATTCTAGTAATACTCCAAAATACTAAGTGAAAAAAATTGTTGAATGCTTTTTATGTTCTCAAGGCATGATTGCTTTTAATTTTTTGTTAAATAGTTTCACCTTGAGTACTAGGAGAAATATTAGGAGGATATGGCAAAACTCTGAAACAAATTATACTCCTTTGGCTGTTTCAACCCTCCATCCCCAGAGGGCTTGGTTTCAGTCAAAATTGTGCACATGATCTGAATGTTCAAGGCTTTTTGTTACAGATTATGAGAGATCCTGAGACAGGAAATTCCCGTGGTTTTGGCTTCATTAGCTATGATTCATTTGAGGCATCTGATTCAGCTATTGAGGTATGCCTCAGTCTCGTGTTTGAATCATTGGTAGGAATGTAAGGGGGGGGGGGTCAACCTTTCATTTTCTTTTTTCCTTTTTTTTTTATTTGGTTATAGTAGTTCAGCACTTGCTGATCATCAATAGAGTTTATATCTTGTTTATTTCCTTTTATTTATCTCATGTTACCCTTATAAAATGTGTTTCATTTTTGTTGTCATCTGTGAATACAAATCATTCTTATAGAATATAATGAGTAAGCATTCCTATATCACTGAATTATGAAATTTTCTATATTTCTTAGGCAATGAATGGACAATATCTATGCAATCGTCAAATTACAGTGTCATATGCTTATAAGAAAGACACTAAAGGGGAAAGGCACGGTACTCCAGCAGGTTAGCCCTTTTCTTGCAACTATCTATCATTTCTTTGGGTCTAGTTGATGCATATTGTCTCGGTACCATCTGCTTATGTTTTATGCATGATGCAGAAAGAGTTTTGGCTGCAAGCAACCCAACTGCACAGAAGAGCAGGCCTCATACTTTATTTGCCAGTGGACCTCCGACGCTTCCCAATGTTGGTCAGGCTAATGGTGCCGTTGCTGCTCCAGTGCCTCCTCGCCCCTTTGCTAATGGGGTTGCTCCGGCTGCTATTCCTGCCCTACGTCCACCACCCCCTCAAGCTGCAGCATTCCAGCCTATGCCAGTAGGTGGGCAACCTGGTTGGCATCAGCATCAGCCTGGTTTACCACATGTGATGCATCAGCATCATCCTCAAGTCCAGCAGTTCAGGCCACCTCCCTCTGGTATGCCAATGCCACCACCTCCACAAGCTGTTTCGGCTCCTCCAAGACCTCTTCCGCCACCAACAGTGATGGCAAGCCAACCACCTGTTTGGAGGCCGCCACCGCCTCCTCCACCTCAGCAACAGGGTGGACGGCCTTTAGCATATCCTCAGTCCTCAATGCCCCCACCTCCTCCCAATAACCCTATGCCACCACCTTCAAGTTGAAGGAATGCAATTCCTATGGAGGGTTCGTGAGTCCCATTATATTGGATTTTGCCATTTATTATAGCAGTTATGTCTCTGAACTGCAGTGGGGTAGATTGTACTATGAGCATCTCTGATAGCAGAACAGTCAACAATCATAGTATCATTACTGCCCAAAGAGAGACATTTGAGTTTGGTTGGTTAATGCCCCGTGCGTGATATTTGTACTCGCCTAGATTCCAGGCTGATTGGAAAGTCGATAGTGGTCATTTTGGTTTCCCATGAGCACTGAAATGTGGGAGGCTCCCTGAGTAGTCGTATTTGCAATAGACACCTGAGTTATGAGTAGTTTTTTTTTTTGGGTCGAACCTGCGACTCTCAAGTCGTTTATTTTATGAGTAGTTTAGAGTGAAGGTAGTTATAATAGGTTTGGCTTGTAGCCGCTAAACCCATTAAGAAGCTGTATTACAGTGAAAGGCCTCATATTGACGTGATTAACCATATTTTATAACAAATGTATGACACAAAAAAATTAACAATCTTGTGCCTTTATGTTGAGCTGGGCAAGCGGTCATCGAATAAAAATATGATCAGTCAGATGGCAATCTGGCTGGATAAGAGTCAGATATTCATATTAAACTATTGAAAAAGAGTAATACATCAATCTAAGTATCATTGAAAGAGCCCGATCAACAAGAAAGTGGACATCTATACGGAATTCAATGTTATCACTTCAATCGCCGTCTTCAACTCTTCATCTTTCTGTGTTAGGGCTCTTTCTTTATCACTTCAGTCCCTAAACTTATGATTGGAAGATTAAAAATGGAGGAAGTAGCAATGAAGGGTTGAATTCAAACTATGTGTTTGGGAGTGCTAAATGGGGAGGGAGAGGTATAGATGGGAAGGGACACTATAGCCACTCCAAAGCCTTTTTCTATAGTGTTTTTCTTGACTCTTCAAATTGGGAGGATCAATGATGACATATGAATTTTGTGCAATGATTTTATTATTTTGATATTTTATAATCTCTCACACATGAAAAATATACTCATGAACTGAAAAGGTAAAATTGGATAAGAAAATTTATATATACCCCTTCCATTCCACTTACTTATATTATAAATTCTCAAATAGCAAGATGGTCTCTTACCATCTACTCCACTCCTCACATTTCTTGTGTACCCTAATAATGACCCTTCTCTTCCACCCTTTATAAAACTCTCAACCATAGCTTAAAAGTTCACACTTAGCAATGGAGATGGGTTGTTCTAGACCTTTAAGTGCACCCAACTATGCCATGAGTTTGAATACATATTCTTTAGTTTTTGGGCAACTAGCAAAATTGAAAACCCTCGACAATATGGTACAATTTCGTGCGATATGTTGTTCGATTTAGTACGATATATTGTTTGGTTCTTCTCTTGTTTTTGCTTTTGGCACTAATTTTAGTCTGCAGAGTTATTTTTCTATAGTAAAGATTGATTGGTGGATTTTATTATCTTTTTCCGTGAAGATCTATCTGTAACTTTCCTCAGAACACTTCGTGTGAGCACTAGGTATACTATCAAGTTTTGGAAACGGCTTTTGTGGTGGGCAAGCTGTGTTTCATTCAAATAAATTCTCAAATCTACCAACAACTTGCTACGGTAACTGGTATGAATTTTGACTTGGCATACAAGGTCAAGAAATAGATTTTGTTTTTTGTGAAACGTAATTCTCAAATCGACCATCAACTTTTTTTTTTTATTATTTTTGGTTAGGAGTCTACCATCAACTTGTTATACTAAATTTTGTCTCGCATAATTCTGTACTATACGGAAAGTAGTTGGCCTGATCCATTGTACACTACGGTCTCATAAACTTGTATTTTGCCACATTTCAAAATAATTGTATTTATTTTGTCACATTACCACCTCTTGAGTAGCTGCATAAGGGTTCCACACTAGCAGAGCTAATGTCAAAGGACCAAAAAAAAAAATTGTATTACTTCTGACCAAAAAAAAATAATAATTGTATTACTTTGTCCAAAGAAAAAATTTGCAATACGTTGACAAAAAATAATAATAATAATTGTATTATCACTAAGTTCATAAAAAAAATTGTATTATAATTGTATCATCTGTCTAATCAAGTGAGCAACATATATTACAGAATATTCGCTTTATAAGTCATGCATTAATTGATAAAACATTTACAAGTCAGTGTGTTATTATAAAAAATAAAAATAACTATAAGTAAAAGAATGGTCCTTATACATGAGGGGAAGATTAGTTGTAGCCGAAAACAATCATGTGGTGATTAATTTCAAGGATTTGTAAGCCTCGGGAGCTGGTGGGTACCTATGCAGACTCGGCATCTGTACATGAAGGTACAATGCATACAGCTGTGGTTTTACTTTTATTATATGATCCCCGCCGTCGATCAACATGAGAAGATGATCAAATTTTAATCATAAAACATACCAAGTGGGCAAGGGATAAACCGAGGTTGTTGTTTTCAACCTAGCTATTACAACGTTGTTAGTATTTCTTTCCTATAAACAAATGCAGCAAATAAATTAGTGTTAAACATGGTTATGATGTTAGTCGACAGGGGCATCCATATAATTATCTATAGCCGCCCTCTTCTTGCTAGTGTTGGGGTCTATTGCAGATATGTGTGTTATATAGGCGTGCAACAATTTGAATACATAATTAAATTCTGAAAGTGTTCATTATTTTATTTTCCTAGCAACAATATCCCATTTTCCTTGCCACTTCATAAGAGAAGTAGGAATTATGATTTTTTCAACAGCACAGACGGTGTATTTTTCTGGTATATCCTCTCATAGATTATAGTTACAAGTTTAGTTAATTAATTTGTTTTATTGTAAGTAGTTGAATTACAAGGATGTATATTTAAGCAATTTTTTTATGTATATATGATCTTGAATGATGTTTGTTATTATTTTTAACCAAACCGATAAATGATCTTCTCTTTTTCAACTTATTTAATTGACAAATCCTAATACCAATTCAGACCAAAAGGTTTTCTACTATGTAATATTACTCAAAAAAATCAACACATCGGTAATCACAAAATGTGGCATGATAACAATTCATCTTATTCCTTAACTATATGGTCGGGGGTTTGATCCCTATTCATGGGAATGGAGCGCATTTTATGGCCAACCGTTTACCTTTTTGGGAGAACTCCCACGGCTATGAAATTACTCACGGCTATCGATGGTGTGTAATACCAGTTTATTCATAGGTTAATAATATGAGTGTACACATGAAGCACAACGATTTACATTAAGTAAAAAGATTACAAACATAATGTTCTATCATGACAACTTAATGTCATTAGATACAAACTAAAAATTACAACATAAAATCACACATTAATTAAACATAAATCCATAAACTTATAGCAGCTGCCGTCCATTCGATGCTACTTGGCTAATCTGAAACCACCAGAAATAAAATAAAGAAAAATGAGAATTTAAGAAAATTCTCAGTAGAAATGAATAGTTTTAAAATAGTTA
The DNA here is from genome assembly GCA_031216105.1 of Dalbergia cultrata. Lineage (NCBI taxonomy): Eukaryota > Viridiplantae > Streptophyta > Magnoliopsida > Fabales > Fabaceae > Dalbergia > Dalbergia cultrata. The sequence goes on from CM062347.1 coordinate 56,337,907, forward strand.
AACTATGGTTGGTTTCAGCCATGTCTGCACGGAAAATACACATGGTTACAATAACATTATATGAACATAATAAATTAAAATATGCCATGTAGAACATGTCATACATATCTTATCAAATTTGTGATTTCTTTACTTTAATTTTCTCTTTCGTTTGTTTGCTTGTCTCACACATACTTGAAGGCCTTAACTTAGGAAATTCTCATTCTTTATTATTTACATTGTGACGACAAAGCAAACCTCCTAGCCATTCTAACCAAGGCAGGTAACTTAAAAGGATCTTATGTGTATCCCTCTGCCTTATCTGTGATTAGCGGCATACTTTAATTAGTCATATTCTTTTTAAATTAATTTAAAAGTTATTGTTCATAATTTCATAATAAGGAAATCATACAATTAATCTATAATAAGAGCTCATAAATTAATTCAAATAGTGAAACATCAATGCATAACATTTATAAATTTATGCATAAATAAATTAAAACCAAATAAATTAATGCCTTAATAAAATTCATTAAACCATAGAGTTACCAATTTAATTATTAATATAAATATTGATAACTCAAATTAATATATTATTATATAGATAATATAATAAATTCTAAAATGGAAGAATGATAAATTAATGTACAATAGATAGCAACATAAAGGAATATTTAACTCACTTGAATTAAATAACAATTTGCATAAATGTAAAGAAACATTAAAATAAATAAAGAAATCGGAATGGCAGTACTCCGCACTGGACCGATGGGGAGAGAAGAAAATATTTATAATTTAGTGATAAAAAGAAACCGGAGCGCGGTGAACCGACGGGACCGGTGAAGAGAGAATGAAATCTTATTAATATTATTTTTACCAATATTCAAGCCCATAATTATAAAAGAATAACAATAATAAATAACAATGAGTATCTATAATGTACAATGACAGTATATAAAATGAGTAATAGTAATAATAATTGTAACTATGGTTTTATTTTGCATAAAATAAATTCATTCCTACCTCAAGTTTGAGTGATAGATGGAGATTATATGGACTAGTTGAGTTTTATCCTCTCTTTTCTCTCTTTCTTCTCTCTTTTCTCTCTTCTCTTTTTCCTTTCTCTCTCTCTCTTTCTCACGTTCTCTCTCCCTCTCTGTCACTTTCCCTTCTTTATTTTCTTTCTTTCTCTTTCTTTTCCTTCTTTTTTCCTTTCACGTATGCACACACAGCACATATATATAGAAATGCACAGCCATCAAACCAACAGGAAGTTGGTTATTGTGCATAAATCGGCGCCCTCTTTTCCTTTTTTTTTATTTATTCTATATATTTTGTTTGTATAAAAATTATACACCTAATTATTAATACTTAACATATTATTACTTATTACTCTTAATAAGTTTTATTCTTAACTTGGCACAATATATTTTGAGTCTATTGCTAATAGTTTATGGTCTCACTTTAAATAATTAATATCTGTATTTTAACATTTTAATCTAATATTTAAAATAGATAGTAATATAAAATTATTAAGTAAGACTAATAAAATATTTAAATTTGATACATGACTTACAATTATTACACATAGACTATTTTATTATTTATTATCATTTTAAAAGAAATGATGTTACAATTCTCCCCTCCTTTTAGGAATTTTGCCCCCAAAATTCACTGACCTGTTTGGCATAATTCTGGATAGATCTTCTTAATCTCATCTTCTAGTTCCCACGTTGCCTCTTCAGGCGATAACCCTTTCCAAACCACTTTGATCAAAGGAATTTCTTTTCCTCTTAAGTTTTTGACAGATCTATCTATGATTTGCATTGGTTTAGCTTCATATGTTAAATTATCTCGTACTTACATTATCTCATATTCTATGATATATGAAAGGTCAAAACAATACTTTCTGAGTTGAGAGACATGAAAGACATTATGAAGATTTGAAAGACTGGGTGGAAGTGCGATTTGATATGCAACAGGTCCTATTTGTCTAAGAATTTGGAATGGACCTATGAATTTTGGGCTTAGCTTTTTGAATTTAAGGGCTCTGCCAACTCCAGTAGTGGGAGTGACTCTAAGGAAGACATGGTCCCCTTCTTTAAACACTAAAGGCCTCCTTCTTTTATCAAAGATAACTTTTACATGCGCTCATGCAGTGAGTAACTTTTCCCTAATGAACTTAATCTTTTCTGTGGTTTGTTATACTATATCAGGTCCTAGTAAACTCTTTTCTCCTACTTCAAACCAGCACAAAGGTGACCTGCACTTTCTATCATATAGAGCTTCAAATGGTGCCATGCCTATACTTGAATGATAACTATTGTTGTAAGCAAACTCTATTAATGGTAGATGGGTATCCCAACTTCCTCGCAGCTCTAGCACACAGGCTCTAAGCATGTCCTCCAAGGTTTGGATAGTTCTCTCAGTTTGACCATCAGTTTGAGGGTGGTAAGCTGTACTAAAACGAAGTTTAGTACCTAAGGCATCTTGTAAGGCTATCCAAAACTTTGAGGTAAATCTAGGATCTTTGTCCGAGACTATGCTAGTTGGTACCCCATGTAACCTTACAATTTCCTGGATGTAGCTCTGAGCTAACCTATACAATGGCCAACTAATCTTGATTGGAAGGATATGGGTGGACTTGGTTAATCTATCAACAATTACCCATGCAGCATCATAGCCTGAAGGAGTTCTAGGTAATCCTACAACAAAATCCATTGATATACTATCCCATTTCCACTCAGGAATGTCTAGAGGCTGTATTAATCCTGCAGGTTTTTGGTGTTCTATCTTAATCTTTTGACAAGTAAGACACTTAGCCACAAAATTAGCTATGTCTCTTTTCATGCCATTCCACCAAAACCATTTCTTGAGGTCCTGATACATCTTTGTTGTTCCTGGATGCATGGTGAATTTACTACAATGTGCCTCTGCCAAAATCTGATTTCTCACTTCTTCATTGTTAGGCACACATAACCTTCCCTCATATATTACAGCTCCCCTTTCATCAAGTTGGAAATGCTCAAGTTGTTCTACTTGAATCTTGTTCTTGAGGGACCTTAGAAACTCATCATTGTTTTGGGCATTCCTGACTTGATCATTTAAATGAGATTCTATTCTAAGTTCATTAGTATATAAGCAATGGGGTTGTAGGGACACTGAAATTTTTAAATTCCTAAATTCCTCCAGTAACTTATGCTCTTCTATCATCATCAAAGACATGTGTAAGGACTTTCTGCTCAAGGCATCAGCTACTATATTAGCTTTGCCAGCATGATATTTTAATTCAAAATCATAGTCCTTTAAAAATTCAACCCATCTCCTTTGTCTCATGTTTAATTCCTTCTGATCAAAAAGATATTTCAAACTCTTATGGTCACTATACACTTCAAACTTTTCCCTATATAAATAATGTCTCCAAATCTTCAAGGCAAATACTACAGCAGCTAACTCTAGATCATGGGTTGGGTAGTTCTCTTCATGAGACCTAAGTTTCCTAGAAGCATAAGCCACCACTCTCCCTTCTTGCATCAAAACACAACCTAGTCCTTTTTTTGATGCATCACAATATACTACAAAGTTTTTCCTAGGGTCTGGAATTATTAACACTGGGGTAGAGGTAAGCCTATCTTTCAACTCTTGAAAGCTAGTCTCGCAAATCGAGTTCCATTCAAAGGCTTGGTTTTTCCTAGTTAACCTAGTCAATGGTAAAACTAGTTGGGAAAATCCTTTAATGAACCTCCTGTAATAACCAGCTAATCCAAGAAAACTCCTAATCTCAGTGACTGTTTTTGGCCTTTCCCAGTGAACTACGGCTTCAACCTTGCTTGGATCTACAGCCACTCCTCCTTGAGTGATCACATGACCTAGAAACTTTACCTCCTGCATCCAAAACTCACATTTTTCTAGCTTAGCATACAACTGCTTGTTCTTCAAAGTCTGCAACACTATTCTAAGATGTTGTTCATGTTCCTCCTTAGTCTTTGAATAGATAAAAATATCATCTATAAAGACTACCACAAGTTTGTCTAGATAAGGCCTAAAAATCCTATTCATGTAATCCATAAATACTGCAGGAGCATTGGTAAGTCCAAAAGACATAACAAGATATTCATAGTGACCATACCTAATCCTAAAGGCTGTCTTAGATATATCTTCTTGCTTTACTCTTATTTGATGATATCCTGATCTCAAATCAATTTTTGAGAAAATTGATGCTCCTAAAAGTTGATCCAATAGGTCATCTATTCTAGGGAGTGGGTACTTATTTTTAATTGTGACCTTATTCAACTGTCTATAATCTATGCACAACCTCATGCTTCCATCCTTTTTCTTGACCAGCAAAACCGGTGCACCCCATGGTGATACACTAGGCCTGATAAATCCTTTGGACAACAAATCCTCAATTTGTTTCTTAAGTTCATTAAGCTCTAGAAGTGGCATTCTATAAGGTGCAAAGGATAGAGGTCCTGTCCCAGGTATTAGATCAATGGAAAACTTAACTTCTGTTTCTGGTGGCAGGTTCACTATATCCTTAGGAAATACTTCTGGAAAGTCTCTCACTAAAGGTATGCTGTTTATATGTTTTTCAACCTCAGTATTTAAAGAATAAAGGAGAACCTCTTGAACTTCATATAAGAGACACTTCTCTACTTGAGTGGCATTTAGGGAAAAGGTGTCAAAGGAATTTTGTTTTTTTACTGGGTTATTGTAAAAGTAAGCAAGCTTTTTGGGATAATATAGAAGAATATTATTAAAAGATATCTAGTCCATTCCAATTATGATATCAACACCAGACAAAGGTAAACAAATAAGATCAATAATAAAAGGTATTCCTTTAATTAAAATAGGACAGTGTAAATAGGCATAAGAGGTAGAAACTTTTGCTCCCATAGGAGTGGAAACTAACAGATCAAAAGGCAAATAAGATAGAGACAATTTTAACTTCTTGACACAGTCAATAGATATGAAGGAATGTGTAGCTCCTGAGTCAAACAATGCAGTTAAGGGATAATTTTTTATGAAGCATATACCTTTGATCATCTTAGAAGAATGAACTGCCTCTTCACCATTAAGAGTAAATACTCTCCCTTTAGTTTGTGGTCTTGGTGTAAGGTTGTTCAATGGTTTCCCATTAGTGCAGTCCTTAATATAGTGTCCTGGCTTTCCGCATCGGTAGCAAACATTTTGTCCAAAAAGGCAAGGTTTGGATCCATGAGATTTTCCACACTTATTGCATGTAGGTAAAGGTTCCCTAGTCAGAAATTGTTTTCCCTTCCCTGGGTTTACTCCACTCTTAAAATTATTTTTCTTTTGAGCTTCCATCATCCTCTTTCTTTTGAGGAAATTTTGCCTTTCTTTTTCTGACTCCAGGTCTAGGTAGCTCTCTTTGGCTATCCTACATTTGTTGACTAGAGTGGCATAGTCTTTAATCTCTAGGGTAGATACCTTGTCTATAATCTCAGGCCTTAGACCTAACTCAAATTTTGTTGCCTTCCATCGCCCATCCAGGTTACTTTTCAGATAAGAAGAAAATTTGGATAGTTCGTCGACTCTAGCCACATACTGACCTATGGTCATATTCCCCTGCTTGAGTTGTATAAACTCAGCTTCTTTCTCATCCTTAACATTATCAGGGAAATACTTATAAAAGAAAGTGGTCAAGAATACTTCCCAAGTAATTTCAATTTTGCTAGACTCTAATAAACTTTTGGCACCCCTCCACCAGTGTTCTGCTTCCCCTTCTAACATATAGGTGGCAAAGACTACTTTTTGTATACCTGTACACCCTAAAACACTAAAGATCTTTTCTAATTGTATGACCCATTTTTCAGCAAGAATTGGGTCATATTCCCCATGGAATGAAGGTGGTGAAGCTTTCCTAAACTCTGATAGCTCGTGGAAATTGTGATTAGTTACTAGTGTTCCCCCCAGTAAAGTTTCCACTATTTTCCCCATTATGATGGTTATTCTTATGTTGAGTCTCTTGCATTTGTTGAAAAAGTATCTTATTTGATTCTGTCTGGGCTTTGACAGCTTCAGCTAGACTCATCATGGCTCCCATCATCCCTGATGGAGTGACATTTGGTGCATTATGATCTTCTGGGATTCCTTGATCTCCTAATGCCATATAGTCCTACAAGTACATAAATAACCCAATATTGAGTTGATCAGGCTCAATATTGTATATTTAGTGCATTGAGAATACTATAAGGCATGCAGAGAGAAACTAGGGCCATGACATGCAAATAAAAGAGACTCATTCTACACATAACTTCTATAATAGCCAGAGAACGGGGCTCTGATACCATAAATGTAATACCAGTTTATTCATAGGTTAATAATATGAGTGTACACATGAAGCACAACGATTTACATTAAGTAAAAAGATTACAAACATAATGTTATATCATGACAACTTAATGTCATTAAGTTCAAACTAAAAATTACAACATAAAATCACACATTAATTAAACATAAATCCATAAACTTATAGCAGCTGCCGTTCATTCGATGCTACTTGGCTAATCTGAAACCACCAGAAATAAAATAAAGAAAAATGAGAATTTAAGAAAATTCTCAGTAGAAATGAATAGTTTTAAAATAGTTGAACTATGGTTGGTTTCAGCCGTGTCTGCACGGAAAATACACATGGTTACAATAACATTATATGAACATAATAAATTAAAATACGCCATGTAGAACATGTCATACATATCTTATCAAATTTGTGATTTCTTTACTTTAATTTTCTCTTTCGTTTGTTTGCTTGTCTCACACATACTTGAAGGCCTTAACTTAGGAAATTCTCATTCTTTATTCTTTACATTGTGACGACAAAGCAAACCTCCTAGCCATTCTAACCAAGGCAGGTAACTTAAAAGGATCTTATGTGTATCCCTCTGCCTTATCTGTGATTAGCGGCACATTTTAATTAGTCATATTCTTTTTAAATTAATTTAAAAGTTATTGTTAATAATTTCATAATAAGGAAATCATACAATTAATCTATAATAAGAGCTCATAAATTAATTTAAATAGTGAAACATCAATGCATAACATTTATAAATTCATGCATAAATAAATTAAAACCAAATAAATTAATGCCTTAATAAAATTCATTAAACCATAGAGTTACCAATTTAATTATTAATATAAATATTGATAACTCAAATTAATATATTATTATATAGATAATATAATAAATTCTAAAATGGAAGAATGATAAATTAATGTACAATAGATAGCAACATAAAGGAATATTTAACTCACTTGAATTAAATAACAATTTGCATAAATGTAAAGAAACGTTAAAATAAATAAAGAAATCGGAATGGCGGTACTCCGCACTGGACCGATGGGGAGAGAAGAAAATATTTATAATTTAGTGATAAAAAGAAACCGGAGCGCGGTGAACCGACGGGACCGGTGAAGAGAGAATGAAATCTTATTAATATTATTTTTACCAATATTCAAGCCCATAATTATAAAAGAATAACAATAATAAATAACAATGAGTATCTATAATGTACAATGACAGTATATAAAATGAGTAATAGTAATAATAATTGTAACCATGGTTTTATTTTGCATAAAATAAATTCATTCCTACCTCAAGTTTAACTGACAGATGGAGATTATATGGACTAGTTGAGTTTTATCCTCTCTTTTCTCACTTTCTTCTCTCTTTTCTCTCTTCTCTTTTTCCTTTCTCTCTCTCTCTTTCTCACGTTCTCTCTCCCTCTCTGTCACTTTAACTTCTTTTTTTTTCTTTCTTTCTCTTTCTTTTCCTTCTTTTTTCCTTTCACGTATGCACACAGCACATATGTATAGAAATGCACAGCCATCAAACCAACAGGAAGTTGGTTATTGTGCATAAATCGGCGCCCTCTTTTCCTTTTTTTTTTATTTATTCTATATATTTTATTTGTGTAAAAATTATACACCTAATTATTAATACTTAACATATTATTACTTATTACTCTTAATAAATTTTATTCTTAACTTGGCACAATATATTTTGAGTCTATTGCTAATAGTTTATGGTCTCACTTTAAATAATTAATATCTGTATTTTAACATTTTAATCTAATATTTAAAATAGATAGTAATATAAAATTATTAAGTAAGACTAATAAAATATTTAAATTTGATACATGACTTACAATTATTACACATAGACTATTTTATTATGTATTATCATTTTAAAAGAAAGGATGTTACATGGTGGATACTCTGATTTCGATAAATAAATAAAAAAATCAACACATGGGTTACTTGAATTGTGGTCAATGCTTTTTTTCCCCTTAATCAATAGTTTCAAGTTTAAGCACAAATATAGAGTAATAGATGTTGAGAACTATGCCTTCTATTTCATAAGATGCAAAATGCTAAAATAAAATCGTTTCTAATAATAAAATACATGTGAAAAATCAAAAAAAATATTACTCATACAAAACTCATACACTAACGTGACTTCAAAAATACAAATCGGTACAAAACAGAGCCGTTTTCAAATATATTTGGATAAATTAGCAAATAGAATTGTATCTAGAGATCAAGAATACTGTTTAAAACAAAAAAGTTAGCTGTTATTTTAAAAGTTTAGCTAAAATGAGGGACGGTATAGTAATTCAAAAAGGTTTTTTTTTCCCCTCAAATAAGGAGTCATGATAACCCCATTAAAGAAAGGGGCATCATTAGTAATAGCATGTCCAACCAACCACGAATATTAAAGTTGATAACGCCACTAGTAATTCATGAAGTTGATTTGTTTAATTACTATGAAACACAACTTTTCTTTTCTTGTTGCGAGAATATTAAAGAATTCCTCAAGTAATAGCATGTCCAACCGACTCACTTTGCAAGTAGGCCTAGTAATACAAATAAAAAGTAACAATGTTACAATTAATTGAGAAATAATCTACAATCTTAAAGTGGATTTTTTTTTACCCAAAAAAAAAGTCTTTTGTATTCGTTTTTAGTTTTCCTGTTTTTAAAATTTTACGAAGAAAAAGGTAAAATCTTAAAATGAAAATTAAAAATTTTAATTTTATGATTTTTATATTTTTTATAAAATCCCAAAAAATAAAAAAATTAACTAAAAATAAAAAATAAAAATTAGTTTCTAAAACCAAAAACATTCTTATTTTCTCTTCTTTGCTTTATTATCTTTTCACTCTGTTTTATTACGTTTTCTTCTTTTTTTATTTTTATTTTTTTTTATACTCTCTCTAATTGTTGAGGTATCTTTTTTTTCGTTTTTCGGTCAACCATTTTTTAGGTGTCTAAGAGAGACTGTTGCGCAAATGCATCACATCTCAAGTTAATTGGGGGAAGAAGTATTCGATATTGGCTGGAAGATATGAGGGAAAATAATTAATAATTCAAACTGATAAGTGATAACCTTAACCTTATCATACAGGCGCACTTTGGTCAATGCTTTAATTTATGGAAAAATAATTTATGTATGATATTTTGATAGATGATTTATACTACTATATGAGATAATAGATAAATTTATTTGTATATGGTATTTATATAATTCACCTGTGACAAATTTTATATTATTTTATCTTACATTTAATTTGTTATTGATGAATTTTGAATCTGTCTATAGTGAATTTTGTATTAATTTTTTTAGCTTGAATTTACATTAGATGGGTTTTATATTAATGATATTATATTATGTAACTTTTTTCTCAAAATAAACCACCCAAATCTCATTAAAAAAAATCCCTTAATTTGTTTGGTATGTTAATGTTTTATCCTTCATAATTCATAAGGAATACACATTTCCGTAGTCCGTACTACGCATTCCCTCCTTTCCTATGAGGATAATTAATATAAGAATCTCAAATAATGGCAACTATTCTCGTTTAAAATAAGTTGCCTGATAATATATAGTTGTAGTTCATTGATTTTGAAACATTGTAGTAGCACGTTGGTCAATATTATCTGGTTAATTTTCAGTTTATATTTTTCAATCTTTAATGAAATGAAAACTACAAAATAAAACACGATATACAAATACAGTATCGACCCGGATTTAAGTTTTTTTTTTCTTTTTTCAATAAAGAAATAGACCATTAAAATCATTACTTTTTGTAAATTACAATTAAAATCTTATCCACTTTTGATGACTTATTTTTCGGTAGTCTATTGTTTGTTGTACCTGGAATTTATTCGTCTAAATGATTTTGTACATACAAGTAGTCTTATCCTTTTATATACTTCCATGTAATGAGTTTTAGTATTATTTCTTGAATTATTTTTATTCTCATCCAATTATATACTCATATTTGTAAGATTTTAAAGTAGTGTGATTTAACAATTCATGAGTGGATGTTAAGGTAAAATTTAATTCTTACATTAACAATACATAAAAATCAAATTCTTGTTTTTATTTTTTTCATGCAGCTATCTTCAATCTAAATATGGTGTATTTTTTCTTTGAATTAATTTTGTTTCTCTTCGAACCTTAGCACTTTTTTCAATTTTTATTTTTATTTTTAATAATAATCATATTCTTCAAATAGTAGGTTATAAACAAAATTTGATAAAAAAAAAGGACAAAATTTTAAAATATATCATTTTGCATACATATGTTGCATAAAAAATGAACTATTAATACCATATATGAAATACAATTTAATTAAAAATCTTTCCAATAATGCAAAAAAAATTTAAATATTAACGCACAGTGAGTTTGATTATTTAAATTGATTCAACGCCTTGCATTGGATCGAAATGAGTTGTTTTAATTTTTAATTATGATAACAGTGAATTTTAATTAGAGTAAATTATATATATATGCTCCATTATTATAATATTAAATTTTGAGTTTAATTTTGATACACTGGCAGTGTAAAAAAGTTTTACATTTTTATCCAATCAAATCTTTTTTTTTACGTAAGAAAAAATTAAATATATTTACTGATATAAAATTATATAATTGAATTATTATATAAAAAAATTTATCAGTAAATATATTCAAATTAAATCTTTGAATTTTTGTATAACCTTAATTTTTTTCCCATCTTTGTAAAATAAAAAATATTATGAGAAAGAAGTCAATGATTTGGGTTGATCTTGCAATGGGACAAACGGGACATCGTTGTCCAAAAACGCCGCCATGACTTTTTGTTTTATCTATTTCATATTTTTTGTTTATTGTTTATTCATTTACGTTGTGTCCTATTATAATTTGTTAAGTCAAGAATTTTATTAGGATTATACCCCAATTTTTTTATCACACAGAGTGAATGAAGCTAATAATCTTGAGTGAGGATGTAAATTTAAATTATAAAAGGTTAATTTTATAGAGATGTATTATATTTCACTCTTGTATACAGTTGAAAAAAAATTAATATTATTAGATTTAATAGACAAGAAGTATTAAAAGTCATCGAAATAAAAAATATATATTAATGTTGATAAATCATTAGTATACTCCTTTTTGTATATTATTACTAAATCCACTAGAAGGTGTGGGCAATAGATATAAGGGTATAACAATAGACACAAGGGTGTATTAATAGACATAAGAGTGTGATCGTTAGGGGTGTTTGTAATTCGGATTGACTCAATTTTGAGACAAAAACCAATCAATCTAATTAACAAATTTTATTTTGGTTCAAGTTGATTATTTTTGAAGATTCGAACCAAATCAAATCAATTTAAATTGGTTTGAATTGGCTCGATTTTTGCTTTTCACTATAAAATTTATAAAATATAAAAAATTAATTATAAATAATATCAAATTGGAGTAATAATTATTATAAAACTATATAATTATAAGATTTAAACTAATTTTTGAAATTTACCCTAATATGTCATATTATTAACTAATAAGTTGAACAAATGATAAAATGTTTGAAGAAAAACTATATTGATTAAATTAAAAGAATTAATTGATAATTAAAAATCCTAAATGTTGAGTTGAAATATGTGACAAATTTAGATAAGGATAGAAAATTTTGATAAGTAACGGATCTAATTAATAAATAAAATTATTAATATAATCTATTATCGATTTGGTTTTAGAAATAAGAACTTATAACCGATCGATTTGGTTCTATTTTCACAAATTAAGAACCAATTCAAACCGATTAATTTCAATATTAATTGATTTTTAGTTTTTTTTTATCAGTTTTGAGCACCCTTAATGATAGTAGTCACTCCTTAATTGTGATAGTAAATAATTATTTTTTATAATTTTTCGTTTTAGTTTAATTCTCTTAATTAATATTATAAATTTATTTTATATTATTAGTGCAGAAAAATTAAATTTTATGAAAAATCTATTATATTTTTTATTGTTATTATTATAATAATGCATAATTAAACATCAACATATATGAAATTTTGGACCGACATCACTTTTGACATATTTTAGTTGTTTGTTTAGTCTTTATTTTAGAGTGTCCAGGAAAAACTATATTGTATATTGGAGTGCATGATTTAGCTGCTCTAAAATAAGAATATTAATAAAAGATAAAAATATAAAATTAATTATATTTAGATCAATAATTTTTATATCATATACATTATATATAAATTTTATTAAATAATATAAAAATAATTAAATTTTATTTTTATATTTTACCATCTCTTTATTACAGAGGAGTCAAATCCTCCAATTGTGTAAGCTATTCTTCCCTTTTGTTGTTGTTGTGTACAAGTCCTCTTTTCAGGGAAAAATTACAATCACTTGAACAGTAGTAGCGTTACAACGTACGTCTTCACAATCACTATTAATTATGTGAGTTTGCCTGTGCACACTTGTAAATCTGAATGTATTACTTTCCCATTTCAAATTAATAGTTATTATTAAAAAATTATATAATTATAATATATTAAAAAATAAATATATCTATTTATAATTTATAATAAGATATATTTATCTTTTAATATATTAAAATTATATAATTTTTTAAAAGCAATTATAAATATGGGACAGAGGATGTATTTTTGTACTTCAATTTTTCGAATTGCACTCGTGAGCATTTGCAGATAAAATTTTTACTGTGCCATAGTGAATAAGTAATGTTACACATTTAATGTTAACAGAATTTTTATACTAAAAATTATGATGGTTATTAAATAAAATAAAGAGGCAGTCCTATGATTTACGTATTTATTTAAATACTAAAGATCATGTTAGATCATTTTATAGATAAAATACTGATAAAAAGTTCGGTTTTCTTAAATTGTCCTTGATAAATTGCCTTTCATTAAAATAATTCTATCCTCCAACTTGCTGAAGTAATTGAAGCGAATTTTGTCTTTGCATACAAAAGAATGAAGGGTGACCGCTGCGGCAAATCATGGCAACGACTAACGCACACTGTACAATAAAGAAATAATAATTATGTTGACTTATTTTACAGTCTCATTTATTATTAGTAGTTGTATTAGTTAACTAGTGTTCTGAGCAAAATGAGAGGATATTCGATCGTTTTCATAAAACTTGCATAAAGTATAGAGCACCTAGTCTCGTTCGAAATATAGTATAAGTTCTAATTATATTAGCTAATATTATAATATAAATTTTTACATTCATGTATCATTTAACGTGTTATGTCAGTTAAATATAACGATTGACTGAAAGTTATTTGACTAGGAACCACAGTAACATATGAAATGCAATTTTAGGAATTAAAGAATTAATTTTAAAATTTCAGAGACTAAAATGAAACACGTTTACAATTTCAGGAACCAAATTGACATTTTACTCAATTTTATCACATATTTGAAATCATATATAATAATATAATGTTATATGATCAAGTTAATTTTATTTTATGACTATATAGAATTAAGTTATCACATGGTCTCCCAAGAAACATGATAACATCTGATGGTATTATATATTTTTACTAGTCAATCATAAGTTAATTATAGTTTACTCTTGTACATCGATGGCCACCCTAATTGACCATTGGTTGTCCCTTTTGGCTGCCACCCGCTAGTCGACATCCGTCATCCATCGATCACCACTTGCCCACTTATGTGCAGTCAATTATATAGCACACCAAACAATGATTATAATAAAAACTTGTACAATAAATTATTATATTGTACTTTCAGATATTATACTATGAGTAATGATACATGGTCATCAGTAAACTTACACCAAACACTTACATCTCACTAGATGAGAAAATTGAAGTATGGAGACTGTATGAATGCAGAGGGGCAAAGTGGGAAAATAAAAGAAAAAGTAACGTTTATTCTCTCTGTTTATATTTTTTCTCTCTCTCACCCACTTAAAGCTTTCATTCTTTCTCTCTCTTTATCATGCTTCTCTTTCTAATTCTTCATCGTTTACAGGAGGAAGAAGAAGAAAGAGAACCAAGATCTGTGGGTAGTGCAAAAAATGAATCCTTACGCATGAAGGCTTAGCCCATTTCATTTTATTTTTCATGCGTTTGTAGTTTATGTCTCAAGACATTGATGATTATTTTTTTTTTTCAGTTTTTTCAATAACAAAATGAACTAAAAATGACTCTGTTAGAAGTTGATATTTGTTGTTATTGTTGAAAACTATAATTAAAAAATTGTGAATGTGTGTTATAAAATATCGTAAACTAAAACCCAAAAAGTTGGACACCAGCATGCAAAAGTTGTAAATCAATTTAGGACACTCTAAATAGGTTAAGGACTAACTGTTAAACCATATGCAAAAAAGTTAAAAACCCATATGCAAAAAGTTATAAACCTGTACACAAAAAGTTATAAACCAATTTATAATTAAACAAGATACACGATATTAATATAAAATTGAATGCTCTAAATTTTATATGTATTGTAAGAATACTCTATCGAATAGATTTTTTAGTGCTGCTTTTAAAATTACTTCAATTTGAGTTCTTTAATCAACACTATTAAGATACAAGTTAACAAAAAATGTGAAATTTGATTTTTCATGTGTTTGTAGTTTATGTATGGATGGTTATTTTTTTTTAGTAACAAAATGAACTGAAAATGACTCTACTAGAAGTTGAGATTTGTTGTTATTGTTGAAAATTGGAGTTAAAAACTTATGAATGTCTATTACGAAATGTTGTAAACCAATACCTAAAAAGTTATAAACCAATATATAAAAAGTTATAAACCAGTATGCAAAAGTTGTAAATCAATTGAGGACACACACTAAACAGATTTAGGATTAAATGCAAAACCATATGCAGAAAAGTTGTAAACTAATATAAAAAAAAGTTGTAAACTAGTATGCAAAAAGTTATAAACTTATACGCAAAAGTTTGTTCATAGGTTTTTAGTATTAATTACAAATTGGTTTACAACTTTTTGTATACAGGTTTACAAATTTTTTGCATATGGTTTCACATTTAATCCTCAACCTGTTTAGTGTATGTCCTCAATTGGTTTACAACTTTTGTGTACTGGTTTATTACTTTTTACATATTAGTTTATAACTTTTTAGGTATTGGTTTACAACATTTTATAACACACATTCACAATTTTTTAATTTTAGTTTTCAACAATAACAAGTAATCTCAACTTCTAGTAAAATCATTTTTAGTTCGTTTTGTTACTAAAAAAACTGAAAAAAAATAATCATCCATTATAAACCACAAACACATAAATCAAATTTCATGATTTTCGTTATCTATTTTAATAGCGTTGATTGAAGAAATCAAATTGAAGCAATTTTAAAAGTAACATTAAATAAATCTAATTCATAAAGTATTCTTACAATACGTATAAATTTTAGAACATTCAATTTTATATTATTATCATGTATTTTGTTTAATTGTAAATTGGTTTTACAACTTTTCGTGTACATGTTTACAACCATTTGTATAAAAATTTATAATTTTTTACAAACGGGTTTACAATTTTTCTGCATATGGCGTCGTATTTAATCATGAACCTGTTTAATGTGTATCCTCAATTGATTTATAACTTTTGCGTACTAGTTTGTAACTTTTTATATACTGGTTTATAACTTTTTGGGTATTGGTTTCCAACATTTTGTAACCCACATTCACAATTTTTTAACTCCAGTTTCAATAATAACAGTAAATTTCAGCTTCTAACAGAGTCATTCTTAGTTCGTTTTGTTGTTGAAAAAGTTGAAAAAAAAATAATCATCCAAGTTTTGAGAAATAACCCAAAGATCTTGATTCTCCTTCTTCTTCTTCCTCTTGTAAACAATGAAGAATTAAAGAGAGAGAGATAATGGAAGCTTTAGGTGGGTATGAGAGAGAAGAAATACAAAGAAAGAGAAAAGACGTTACTTTTTTTTTTCTCTTCCCATTTTACCCCTCTACATTCATACAGTTTTCATATTTCAATTTTGTCATTTAGTGAGATGTAAATATTTAGTATAAGTTTACTGATGGTCATATATCATTACTCTTATACTATTATATTTAATATAATTAGACCTCATCCAATATGATGTAATTAGTCTGTTATTAGAGAGACAGAGAAACTATAAATAATAAATAAACGGGGAATTATAAAGGAGAGGGAAAGGTAAGATAAGTTGTACCTGAAAAAAGAAAATCATATGAAAATTAATTTCAAGGATTTGCAAGCTGGAGGTGTATGGTATGCAGACCACACCGCGTGGTTTTATCATGTTATCCCTGTCGTCAGCCTAAGAAGACGATCAAATTTTAACCATAAAACCGACCAAGTTAATTGGGGATAAATTGAGTTTTGTTTCAATCTATTTCAACGGTATTATGTTATACTTATACGTTTTCTTTTTCCTATAAACAAATGCTGCAAATAAACTAGTATTTACAGAATGGCTATGATGGTGTTGGTCGACAGGGACGACTTGTATATTATCTGGAGCCGTCCTCTTCATGTTTAGTGTTGGGATCTTTGATAGAAATCTTGTGTAAATTATATAGCTGTCTAACAACTGAATACATTATTAAATTCTGAAAGTGATCATTATGTTATTTTTCATATCTACATCTTTTGTTGCATTTTCTACCACATACAAGATATTTTCATAGCATATCAACTTAACGATTTTTTTTTTTTTTGGGTGACACATTAACTTTTGGCGTATATATTCTTTGGGCTGACAATTTCCACTTAGGGTTGTATTTGGTATGGAATTAAAAATAGAGAAAAAAAACTCCATAGAAAATATTTTATATATAAAATACCATATAGAATTCATTATTTTTTTTTATTTTTTTATACCTTTTATTCTATATCAAACACACTCTTATATTGTTTTGCTTTAGATGATATTAATATCAAATGTCACACTTAATACGTCCTTTTTTGGTTAAAACATTTAATACGTCTAATTAACTTTTGTCTGGTTAATTTGATGAATTCAACTTTAACAAGTCTAACATGAAATTAAATTAGAGTCAAATTAAATCATAACGCTTAATTACAAATTTGTTCAATTGAAAAGGATTGAACTAATAATAGCTATAACTTTTAATTAGTTTAGTGCTAAATGCTTCTTCCTATCACCTATACATATATAAAAGTAAACATTTTCCGATGGTAAAATGGTAATCACATATAATGAAGATGAGTGTATTTGATTAAGATTTATCTCATACCCCGTAATGACATATGATCACATCCTTTGATTGATGTGAGAAACTCATTGTTGAAAATGCTTGAAGAAATTCGAGGTCTTGATCCGGGTGGGATATGGGCATTTATCCTGCTTAAACTTTCCTCTACAAAAATTAATGGTGATCACATGTGATACGAATATACATTAATTTTTGGTTACAATGTTTCATTCTACAACTTGTCCGATTTTTTTAGACCTGGACCAATGGGACCGCAAAAGTATACAACAGTGACATTTTGAAGTCGCCGGGTCCCGGGGTTTGGGGTTGGATAAATTAGCAAATTGTATTGTGTTCAGAGATCAAATAAATTAAGAATACAATCAAGTTGGATTTGATTGTTATTATGATTTGATCACGACAAGTCGACACATAAACACCTTGGGATTATAGGACAATAAGCTGCCCGAGATTCGCGGTCAGCCGGGTAGGGCCAAAATTACAACAGTGCAAACAAAAGAAGGGTTTTAGAATTCAACCTAATAATAATTGTGTACCTAATTATACTTTTGTTTTCGTATATATTTTGGGTGGATTTTGTGATAGAACTCTTATCCTTAGTTCTATTATAATTCTCCTATTATTAGTTATTAAATTAAATTATTTAATAAAAATTTATTATTCAATAAGTACTAATAAGAAATGCATAATAAATATAAAATTTTAAAATTCATCTTATAATTTGCTTCCTTTGAATAGAAAATGAGAGGGGGTGTTGACTTTATCAAAGTGGGGAACGTGGCCACGCAACGCCCTAAGTATACGGTTCCTGTACTTCTATCATACGTCACCAACAAGTGGCGCACCCCTTTTTTCCGCCTTCTCCCTTCTCATCCGTACGTCCTCTCGTTCCACCCTTTGCCCATATAAAAACAACGACGGTCTTGCTCTTCTCTTCATCAATACCCTAATTTCACAACCACCCCTTCGATAGCCCTTCCTTTTCTCTCACTTTCACAATCTATTTCCATCTTTAATTTCCAATTCCAAGTGTTGAATTTAATTTTGTTCTTCCAACTGCTACATATCAATCTCTCTCTTGGTTATGTAAAAGGGAAGGAAAAAAGAAAAGAAAAGAAAAGCAAACAAAGGTTGTTATAGATAATCATATAGCTAGCTATTAGACCATATTGGAAAGATGATGCACGAACAGCAACAGTTTCAGCAACATCAGCAACCGATGGTGAAAATGGATATGAGGAAGAAGATGGCGAGGAGCAATAATAGAGGCGTATTAGAGGAAGAAAGGCTTGAAATAGTAGACTTGAGTGGCATGTCCTTGGACTCCCTTCCCAACCCTTCTCTTAATTTAGCAACCATTTGCAAGTTGGACCTCTCTAATAACAATCTTCAGGTAAGTTGATATACATAAATAATAGTAATTACAATATATATCGATGCTTTTTGTTCATTCCTTTCATTTCTTGAATAAAAAACCATATTTTTTTTCTTCATATTTCTTCCTTTGCTTGAGTAAAAAGCCATATGTATGTTTCTTCATTCCTATCATTTCTTGAATAAAAATTAAACCGCACTTTTTCTCCTTTTCTTCCTCTTGGATTAAAAAAATAATAATTTTTCTTCATTTCTTTCTTTTCTTAAATAAATAATCATATTTTTCTTTGTTCCTTCTTCCCTTTCTTGCATGAAAATTATTGTATGTTTCTCGTACATAAGTGGGGGGTTGGGCAAGACGGTTTATTCGGAAGATGCATGCCTCATTTAGGCTTCGGGGTTTAATTAGTTTAATTTTCAAAGTAAATGGAGATCGATAGCAATTAAGACCTCAAAAATAATGAATATTTAACTGCATATAGTATACTTCTTGTTGTTTTGATCTAGTTAAAATCACCTTGTTGCCAAGGCCAAATATCCAATGAACAATAATCATTTTCTGCTAAACTAACATGATGCACTTCACACATAAGTTAGGGAAACTTATATTTCTACAGATAAAGATTTTATTCCTTACAAGCTAAATTTTCAATTTCATTTTAATTCAACCGACAAGAAAAAAGAGACATGCTCCAAAAATGATAATAAATAACTAATTGGTTTGTGAAATACAGTAAATATGAATTTTGATTCTTTGCGATTATTAACGGCAGGTTATGGAAAGTATTATCAAGGAATATATTGGAAACCCACGACGATAAAGTCAAAACCGAATTGATTTTCCTTTCCACTTGTATTTTCTTTTTTCGTACAAACGTTTAGATAAAAGGATGACTAACTTATCAGATGTTTCTATCAATTAATAATATATAAATAATACGTCAACATATCTCATTTTGGTTGTATTTGGATGGTTTTTTGGATAGTCATGTCATAGCATAGATTTTGTAAATTTGCTTCTTCTGCTCAAATTAAAAGTCTGCTACTTTAGCGTATTCGCGTCTTGTGTATTATAATACGTTATATTTGAACAAAAACAAACGATGAGAACAAGTTGAAGTAGTATTAGGTAAAAGGATATTTATGAATATTGTCTCTTATGTAATAGCCTCGTCCGTCCTCCGCAACCGTTTGATAGCTTCACTTTTCCGGCACACAACCTCTTGCATACCCATTATATTATTTGAGAAATAAAAGAAGATAGATCAAAATCCAATTGGGATACCAAAACCATGTGAAGGGGCACTCTTTAAGTTTATGTTGTAGTTTGATGCCCACACGCATGTATATTATATTACCTTTAAATAGAAATTATTTTATTGAATATTCTGGCAGAACATTCCAGAGTCGTTAACGGCGAGGCTGCTGAATATGGTGGTGTTGGATGTGCATTCCAACCAGCTTAGAACCCTCCCAAATTCCATTGGGTGCCTCTATAAGCTCAAGGTTTTGAATGTCTCTGGCAACCTGATCGAATCTCTCCCCAAAACAATTGAGAATTGCAGGTTCGCCTTTTCACTTCTCTTCCTAATCAGATTTAATAAATATGCACATGCATGTTCCTTCATATAGTATCTTCATTTAATTGTAATTAGTTGTAAATGATAAGGTCACCGCTCATGTATGTTTAACCCCGTACCATGATACCAACACGTGGAGAAAGAGGAGACCAACGAATAAAGCATGATTAGTTGATAGAAAGTTTGAAATCGCCTCTGTTCATCACCACTATATTTTTGTTGAAGCTCCGTCATTGCCACTATTTAAAGCAGCCTACTAGTCAAACAAAGCAAAGTGCACGAAACAGTTCTAAACACTTGAATAAGTTGCCTTGCCTTTCCACCGATGATATGTAGACCTTTAATTTGTGTTTTTGTGTGCGTTTAATTAACTATTAGCCTGTTGATTCTAGGACGTCGAGAATACTCGTATTGATTAATTATGAAGTCGTACGTCATATATATGATTGTATTCGAAAGCTCAACAAGTGATAAATTATTAAACATGCAATTTGTGGAAGGGAATAATCTTAAAGTATGTACCTTGCTCCACCTACCTTTACCTTGCTATAGTCATAAAATAGGTTGTTTTCAATACTCAGTCATTGAAGTATAACTTTTATGGACTGAATATATAGTTTTATTTCAGAATTGTGCACGCTAACTGAGTTTGTTCTCTAAATAAAAAAACCCAAAAAAAAAAATCCTTTCATTTTCATGAAATAAAAAAAGCTAAGCATCGTGGGCTGCTGACAATGGAAGGTAATTAAATACTAAAGAATTCAGAAAAATCGTCCATTTTCTTCAGGTTTCATTATAGTTGCGTCTGATCGACTTCCATATATAAAACATAAGATAAGATGGGGGACACCTGGCTGCAGCAAAATCAATGGAAAAGAAAAGTTAAGTAGCATTTCATTATTTCATGGAAAATTGTTCTAACCATTCACGGAAAAAGCCCAAGATTATATTCAAGACTCCTAGCTAATTAACGGTGGCTAGACTTTTTGCCAAATGAAAAAGAACTTCACCCTAATGCAGGGTCACGAGGCGCCGATCAACATCAACAAAAAACTGTACATGACCTCTAAGCGAAAGCAACAATACAAGCATACAATCACATGAACACTCACATTTTTTTCAATCAATAATTCTAAATTTCATTACACATTTCAGCTGTTACATCATAAAATCGCTATTGTAATTAATTTAATCTTTTCATTTTTCTTTAGGCATGTGTCGTTAATTACTACCTATTGATTATGGGAAACGCTACAAAACTTGAAATTTTATTATAATTTTATTTGTAAAATAATATGACATGATTGACAGTCTCTAAATAAATAAACGAGTCATATCAAACTATTTTATTTCATATAAAATTTTCATAATTTTCTCCCATGTTTATTTTTGGATGTAGATCGACAACTACTAATTCATTATTGATCGTCTCTTAGTTCGTTCATTTTTCTTTTCCTTCCAATTAACAATCACGTGCTCTATCTTTGAAACTTTAATTTTGATCCACTATGCACGCAGATCCTTGGAAGAACTGAACGCGAACTTCAACAAGCTGAGCCAGCTCCCAGACACAATAGGGTTCGAGCTCATAAACCTGAAGAAGCTCTCAGTGAACTCCAACAAGCTGGTCCTCCTTCCACGCTCGACCTCACACCTCACAGCACTGAAGGTTCTAGACGCGCGCCTCAACTGCCTCAGGTCCCTCCCAGAAGACCTAGAGAACCTCGTGAACCTCGAAACCCTGAACGTGAGCCAGAACTTCCAGTACCTCGACTCTCTCCCATACTCCATAGGGCTCCTCCTCTCCCTCGTCGAGCTCGACGCCAGCTACAACAAGATCAAGTCCTTGCCTGACTCCATTGGGTGCCTCAGGAAGCTCCAGAAGCTCTGTGTCGAGGGGAACCCCTTGATGTCGCCGCCACCCGATGTGGTGGAGCAGGGATTGCACGCGGTGAAGGAGTACCTGTGCCACAAGATGAACTCACAGGGTCAGAGCCCAACGAGCAAGAAGAAGTCGTGGGTTGGGAGGCTGGTCAAGTATGGGACCTTCAATGGTCACGTGAGGAGTCGTGGGGCACGTGAAGAGCGTGAGGCTTTCATCATGCCTGAGTATAGGTCCATCGATGGTCTTGCTTCGCCGCGGTACATGGGAATGTTCTCACCTCGTCGCCTCTTCTCACCTCGTACTTTCTTCAGCAATTGATGCCCTATTGAGTGACTGAGTGTAAGAGATTCCTTTTTTTTTTTTTTTTGGGGTGGCAGTGTCAAGTTCCAGCAAGCTAAGTTCGGGATGTGATGATGATCATGAATAGGTTTTGCATTTTGATCAATTAGGTTGTATTTGTGTAAACAGTAAATTAAGTAGAATCAGGGAAATGGTGGGTGGATTTCTCAAAGTTTGTAAGCCCATTTTGCTTCATGCATGGGTTGATAAGATCTATTAGATAGATACAGGTCGGTCCGTGTAAGTGATGTAAACTATAGCTATGACCTGGCTCTTGTATGTAAATAAGCTTAAATGTATTTTGTGGCCAATGTGTTGCCTTAATTATAATATGCCTGCTTTGTTGTATAATATAGCAAACAATATATTTATCATCGGGCTTGGTCGATTAGTTGAGGTGATTTGAAACTTATTCTCTCAAAATAAAAAGTGTACTTTTCAACTTGGAAAACACAATATTAGTGGTTTATAAATAAAAAAAAATTACAAATAAAGTTAAAACATTATTGTAATTTATGCCAAGGAGAAGAACACATTATTTTATCTTTTAGTTGTTTATCTTATCTCAACCTTATCATTTCTAACAACTATAATTTGTTTAAATGATCTTGCCAGCAGTGATCTTTGCTCAGGTCAGCGATAAAACGGTTAAATTGTGATTGAGTTCCAAAAAATGCTGGTAGAGTAATTTGATGAGAAACTGAATGAAGATGGAAGTAGAAGAGAGTGGACGGCATATAAAGAATAGTGATGGACAGGTGGGCGACCTTATGCAAACCGTGAGGTATTCATGCTATGCGTGACATGTGAAGCTACTAAATTCCTTGTTGTTTGGATGCAGTGGCAACAGAAAAAGGGTATGAAACTGTTGACTAATGCTATAGTTGCTGGAATAACAATGAAGGTTATCTCCTTGCCGTTCTCTCAAATAATGACATAAAAAAAGGTATAGGCACTCCTTGAATTTGTCTAGATCATGTAAAACACAGTACAAGATCAAACTGTAGCCTTGGTTAATTTGGGCAAATTAAAGTGGACAAAGGAAGTGAAGAGAAAAAAGGGTACGTGCTCATTAACCGCTAGACATACTAAATTAGGATATTGTATTTTAAAATATTGTTGGGTTGAGTTTTTAAGGCAAGCTATTTACATTCAGATCTGCACAAAAATTGATGGAATGGTTCCCCCATCGCAAAAAAGCAAAATGGCTCGGTTTGCAATTAATGTGGCTCAAAGCAGTAGATTTGCCCCAAATGGGTTTCCTTCACAAATTATATTGGACGCGAAACTGGGAAAACTTGCTATCCAGTTCATAACTTTCACCACCCACCCTCTGCTATTTTATTTTCTCAATTAAGTAACGAGAACTACAAAGGTGTAAAAGAGTCATTTTACACTACAATTCTCATGATGGGGTCGTAAAAGTCTAAAAGAAGCACGTACCGCTTATTAATTAATTGCTTGGAAAATCATGAGAAGAGTCGGATATGGGACTTTATGATTCAAATCCCTTTTTGTTTTGACTAGAAAAGGTTAGGCAAAAAAGTATAAGTAGTTTGAAATGGTTTTGTTACCATTTTCCTTTAAGAGAACTTTTCACAACTCGATTTCCTTATTTTGCAGGTAAAACTTACCTCAGACTTAACCTATTTTCGCTAACCTAATCTTCATTTTAATCGTTATTGGCACGCAACAACCTCATTTATTCCAAATCCCAAAACCAGCTAGCACTTTTGAACTCAACGGAACAGGAAAACTAAGGAGTAGTTGTAGTGGGGATATATAATACGCTATGAGGACCCTCGTTCTTTCACTCACCCAAAAGATATGGTCCACACGAAAAAAAGAAAGTGCTGCATGATTTATATCAGTATTAAATTGTTGAGAAGTGCTATCTTAACATCCAAAAGTGGGTGTCTAAAATAGACACCCATTTTTTTATCGTTGGATGTGATCGATGTTAAGAATAAGTGGGGACATCCATCACATCCAATGATTATAAAGTGGGTGTCTGTTTCAGACACCCATTTTTGGGTGTTAAAATAGTTTTTCTCTAAATTGTTTAATTCCTCTATTGGAGTAAAGCATCGTAGATCCCGAGTAAAGGTAAAAATCTAACGCATTCATACAAGTATATGCATTTGGCTCACTGTCACTTATTGCTCACCGCTGCATGCCGGCATCGTTTAATTTGTTCACATTCGTCAACCTCTACATTCATTCATTCGTTCATTAAATTGAATGGATTAGCATATATACCAACTTGGATGCAGCTTTGGCTCTAACCTTTCCCTATTCTTAATGAGCAACAAATGAATACCATGATTTGAGCATTTGGGTAAAGATAAGTAACGAAAGAGTTATAAAAAAATATTCTTTATGGTACCGTATACATCATTATATCATATTGGACGGAGTATTAATATGACATGATTTTTTTGAGAATGGCTATTAATATGAAATTAAATGAGTAATTATTACATTGATGGGAATGAATAATTTTTAAAAATTTAATTATTAATTTTATATTTTTTTCTGAAAGTGTAAATGTCATTTTGGGTAGAAATAATAAAAAATATGTTTGAAGTATTTTGTAAATTATGATATATATATTTTTTGAGGAATGTATATTACAAAACAAATAATTTTTAATTTTATTTTTTGAAACTTAATAAATAATTTTAAAAATACTTAATACTAAATGAATAATTTATTTAAAACATCTAGAAGTAAAATTCTCAGCAATATCATACCCAAAATGTGATTCTTGAGAATGTTTTCTAATTAATTTAAATTATGCAGAGATACTTGATAAGATGAAATAAATTTAAAAGCCCTATTTCCATAGCCCTTTCTCATCTTTAGTTAGTAGTCAGTTATTATCCCCAGGCTAAATGTTTGTTTATCAGTTGCTCCATAATCCAGGTGTTTGATCGCACAGGCGCATTCTTGGCCGGCTATGAAGACGACACCGTGAGGATAGCAAACAAAACAATAAATGGGAGGACAAACGTTGAAGAGGACGGAGAGAGAAGGCATTTGTTTTGTTTTGGAAGCGTGGAACAGTGGCTAAGGCTGTCGCAATCAGTCGCCGACAGCGGCCATTTTCCGCCATCACCGGCACTATCCACGTGTCTGCACCCTCCATGCTTAATTTGCAATTGCTTGCCGTTGCCCATCAATCAAGCTTTCGTCTTTTTCCCTCTTTCCACTCTCACTCTCACACTTTTACTCCGTCCTTCTTCTATTTCTTACTTCAACTCACCAAAACCAAGTGCAACTAACTAACTGGTGCTGCTGTGACTTGCTCAGTCTCTCACACCTGTTTTTCTTTTCGCCAACCCTTTTCGTTTCTCTTCTCAAAAAAATGCTGAATTTCTTAATAAGAAAACACGTCCGCAAGATTCTCAAGCGCAAAGATAGTGAAGCTGGCGAAGCAGGTACTCTACAGTAGTTTTTCTTTTTCCTTTTTTCTAAGATTCTTTTGCGTTACCATTGTTCTTGTTCACAATGTAGCTTCGGAATATTCTCCATCATTCAATTTTTCAACTTATAACTATGTGTTATATATTAATGCTCACTTGTAATCTTGTTGCATTGCATTTTTTCCTTCTCTGTCTCTCGGTGAAGATTCTGAATTCAATTGCTCTGCGCCTCCGCCTTATGCTGCCAATTTTCTCATTCTTCCGCACTTCTGTGATTTGTAGTGATTTTTTTAATGTTCCATCATTTGCTGCTTACAAGACCCATATATAACAATTTTGTTTTATGCTGCTTATTGCAGGAAGGGCTCTGGAAGAGTTGAGATCCTCTATGTTCAATGAATTTGTTTCCTCTGAAGGTTCAAAACGTCTACAACAGCGTGCATGTGGTCCCGCTGCAGCACTTGCCTTCAACTTTCTGGTTGCAGTTGGTATTATTTTCATGAACAAAATGGTTTGTTAGTTTACTCTCTTTTCTTTCCCTTTGGTTGAGCTGCATTTTCGTGTTTAAATTTCGAGGTATCTTGGTTTTGGATGATGACTTTCTTGGCTTCCCTTTCAGGTGCTCCAAACTGTTCAATTCAAATTCCCTATATTACTCTCACTAATTCACTATGTAGTGAGCTGGTTGTTAATGGCTGTACTTAATGCATTTTCATTGCTCCCTGCATCTCCTTCCTCAAAATCCACTCAGCGTTCTGCTTTGTTTACCCTTGGATTTGTTATGTCTCTATCTACTGGCCTTGCTAATGTCAGCTTGAAGTATAACAGGTAATCCAACTATTCATATTCTCATTTAGTGTATTTCTTTTTTCTTTTGTACTCGTAATTTATTTTCTATATCTTCAGCATTGGTTTCTATCAGATGGCAAAGATTGCAGTAACACCCTCAATAGTTGTGGCAGAGTTTGTATTGTACAGGAAGAAAGTTTCTTGGCCCAAAGTAAGTGCACTCACTTTGGCTGTGCATTCATATTGGATATTAATAGATAAGAAAGTACCGGGGCTTATATGAATAAGAGGTTTTATAATATTAACTCATTTTAAATTTTAAATATGTGCAGATTTTGCTCTGGTAACTTGTGTAAGCACAGTTACTTCTTAACTAAAATAACATGCATCAAGTGGCCAATCCCATAGTTTCTTTACAAGGCAAATAGGCAATAGGCATGTCTGTTGAACACCCTCTTGAGTCACTAAATGTCTCTGCCCCTGTCTGTTTGCCAAAGAGAACTTAATGTCTCAGCAGATTTAAAGTGATTTCAGATGACATTATGTGCTTCTGTGGACTTCTAAACGCAGCTCAAAGTTGTAGACTTGTAGTTGACTGAAAGGGTCTAGCCACTAGGAACTTCACCTTAGTATTTGAGGTTTTTCATTTCGTATAATTTTTACTGATCTTTGAGATCATGCCAGTCGAAAAGTGTTTTCAGAGTGTATGTATCCTATGCGCAGTACCACAATGATCTGTTTATCCTATATTTTCTCTAGGAACTTGCAATATTGTTGAATGATAAGTGGAGATCAATGATGTGTCAAATATGGATGAGCTATCTTAAACCCAGCAATAAAATTGATGAACTCTTATACTTTAAGAGCATTATAGTCTATTGCCAATTGGCTCAAGTCAAGAATTCAGATTTTTGTGCTTATCTCATTTTAGATTGAAATGCTTACCTTTGAAGTTGAAACTTTACAGGCTTTAGCATTAACGGTGGTATCTATTGGTGTTGCTGTGGCTACAGTGACTGATCTGCAGTTCCACGTATTTGGTGCCTGCGTAGCATTAGGTTGGATTGTGCCTAGCGCTGTAAACAAAATCCTCTGGTCCAGACTGCAGCAGCAAGAGAACTGGACAGCTTTGGCGTGAGTAATTTATTTATCTTTTAGCCTTTCATAAGTAATTAGTTATTATATCTTTATATTCTGTTACCCCAATCTCCCCTCCCAATTCCCAGTGATTTCTCCTTCTTGCCTCATTTGTGGACTGATTAACAGGTTGATGTGGAAAACAACACCTATTACTTTGATTTGTTTGGCTGCTATTTTACCCTGCTTAGACCCCCCAGGTGTACTTTCCTTTGATTGGAACTTCTGGAACACATTGGCTATACTTACGTCAGCTATTCTTGGATTCTTGCTTCAGTGGTCTGGTGCTTTAGCTCTAGGGTAAGTGACATGTATTACTCTTTGATTCTTGGATGATTTTGTCTGTCAAATGAATTCCAATTTCAATGGTTGTAGAACACTATAATGCGTAGAATCTATTCTGTTGAATGGTACAGGGACCACTCATTAATTTTTCTTGGTTGTTTATTTAAATGCATTGTCAAATTTAGTGTTGATTTGAGAATGACCTGACCTCCGATGTGCCAAGCATTAAGAGGTCACTCTCAGTTTTTATTTGCTTCCTTTCTTGATGATAATGTAATAGTGGGTGTGAAGAATGCAAGTCACAATTGCTATTTCAAGACTTAAATAGTTTGGTTTGAAGCATTTCTGCTCTGTTGAAAAGGATTAGTTTTGTTGAATTGACAGAGTTTGGCCAAGAAGCCTGTTTACTAAGTAAATATTTCACTTTCAAGTTATGGTGCCAAATCACTATTATGAGTTATGATCGACCTATATGGTTCATGTTCAATTGATAACACTTTTTTATGCAATTAACATGTTGTGATTGGCATGTAGCATAAATCTCTATAGATACTTAAATTCTATTTTAGCTGGATATTTTGTCCAAGTTACTGATTGTTTCAAATTTTTTGCAACATCTATGATGTCACTGAGCTAAATTATTTGAGTAAGTTGTATATTTGAGTGATATGGCAGACAACTAACCAATCATCGCACAATATACTGGAAGATTGATCTGCCACGTACTCAGTTTCAAGGAAAGTGTGTAGACATTATATTGTTTCGTAGTTATGTGCCAATGCACTATATGGCCATATACCAGAGTAAAGCAAACGACAATATTAATGCTAGACCATTTGCAAAGAATTTTTATCGCATTTTCCATGCTAAAAATTTATTGTAAGTCTATTTTCTGTTTTTTTAGTTGGTGTTTCCATATAAAATTTAGAAGATTGTGGAATACATCATTGTTGCTGGTTGGTTTCTTCATATTAATTTTCTCTCTTTTTTTCTCTTGCAACTTACAGTGCTACATCTGCCATCTCGCATGTTGTTCTTGGGCAGTTTAAGACATGCGTTATCCTCCTTGGTAACTATTATCTCTTTGGATCCAATCCTGGCATAATCAGTATCTTCGGGGCATTCACAGCTATTGCCGGTACATCCTTTTATACTTACCTTAATCTGAAGCAGCAATCAAGCAAGATATTTCCTCGGCAGGACTCCACTTTACCAAAATCTAAACCCAGCAAGGAAAATGGCAGTTCCCATGATGAACGTTACAGCGCAGAATCCGTCTAACAAAATTCTTGAGACTGCATTACATGACATGATATGACATATAACCACACATTTTTCATTCTTTCTTTGATTTCTAGATCCTGATCTAACCAATTTGATGTTGATAGTGACGTGTCAAATATAATATATGATGAAACACACACTAGGATACATGATTCTACTACACAAGGCAACTGCAGCTCCAGTGGAAACCCATCTGTGAATGAATGATTCGGTGGATTCTTAATTTTCCATTTTTATCCTCATAGGAGCTAGCTAGTGCTGCTTTTTGTAATTGAACAGAACAGGACTACTTTTAGGTTTCTACTTTCTATGGTTATCTTATCTTAATTTGATACATTTCCTCGTGGGGAAAGAGGATTAAAATCTCAACTTATTTGTAGTAGAATGGAATTATGCAGTCATTATGAGTAGTATCAGCCGGGGCCTTTTCATATTCTATTTTATTTTGGAGAACAAACTACTTTAGCATCTTCTATTATTTTCTTTGGTTGTTGAGGTTAGAATAGGCCTTCCAAATTCTATAACATGCGGTAAATAATAATAATAATATTGTACTATAAACTTGCAAGCTCCAATTCATGGGGTGGAATATATTTTATTGCTCGAGGGTCGAGGCCACATCAAAACCGACGATGCTGTTACTGTAGTCTGCTTTTCACACATCCGTTGCAGTTTGCATAACGGAGTCAGTTCATTGATGTCTGAATGTAGACATTGCTTCCATTATAATAATATGATTCTCGCAGAAAGATCTTTTGTGCAACCGCAGATCACTGAATACTGCCTAACTTACACATGTGCATGAACGACTACAATGGCGCCGAGTTAGGCCTATAATCAATTACATAGCAGTTCATGGAAAATCCAACCCTTTTCTGTCCACATTAACCCATTTGAGCCTCTTCTTTTTCTTTTTTTTTAATCGTTATATTATTTGTTTATATATATGAAAGCCATAACAAGCCTCATCTAATAACCTTCGTGTCACTCTCTCAATTTTTATGTGTTAAAAAAAAAAAATGCAAGAGACACACCTGTAACAATAAGAGACTGATAAGAATAAAGATTTCAACCTCTTTGGCCTCCTTCTCATGAGAGTTCCTTTCTCTTTGTCAGTCATGTTTCATTCTTTTCCAGCCTAAACACTACCTACCATCCTTTCACAGCTATTTGCTTCCCCAATATCTCTTTCTCTGTCGACCTTTGCCAACACCTTGTTTTAGCCATGATTACTGGTAAGGATATTTATGATGTGTTTGCGGCTATTGTGCCCCTATATGTGGCTATGATATTAGCATATGGTTCAGTTCGGTGGTGGAAAATCTTCACACCTGACCAATGCTCAGGCATAAACCGCTTTGTTGCTGTGTTTGCAGTTCCACTGCTTTCTTTCCACTTCATATCATCCAATAACCCTTATGCTATGAACTACCACTTCATAGCTGCTGATTCCCTTCAGAAGATTGTCATCTTGAGTGCTCTTTTTCTATGGAACACCTTCACAAAGCGTGGCAGCCTTGACTGGACTATCACA
This sequence comes from Dalbergia cultrata, assembly GCA_031216105.1. Classification (NCBI taxonomy): domain Eukaryota; kingdom Viridiplantae; phylum Streptophyta; class Magnoliopsida; order Fabales; family Fabaceae; genus Dalbergia; species Dalbergia cultrata. The sequence continues at coordinate 56,369,070 of CM062347.1, forward strand.
CTATTCTCTCTTTCCACTCTTCCAAACACACTTGTCATGGGAATCCCCCTACTAAAGGCCATGTATGGAGACTTCTCAGGAAGCCTTATGGTCCAAATAGTTGTTTTGCAAAGTGTCATATGGTACACTCTTATGCTGTTCATGTTTGAATATAGGGGTGCTAAGCTCCTCATCACTGAGCAGTTCCCTGAGACTGCAGGGTCCATCACCTCCTTCAGGGTTGATTCAGATGTTGTCTCACTCAATGGTAGGGAGCCATTGCAAGCTGATGCAGAGATTGGAGAAGATGGAAAGCTTCATGTTGTGGTCAAGAGATCAGCAGCTTCATCCATGATATCTTCCTTCAACAAGTCCCATTTGACTTCTATGACACCTAGAGCATCAAATCTAACTGGGGTTGAGATCTATTCTGTTCAGTCATCCAGAGAACCAACACCAAGAGCTTCAAGCTTCAATCAAACAGACTTTTATGCCATGTTTGCAAGCAAAGCACCAAGTCCAAAACATGGTTACACGAATAGTTTCCAGAGCAATGGTTTTGGTGGGGACGTTTACTCTTTGCAATCTTCAAAAGGGGCAACGCCAAGGACTTCAAATTTTGAAGAGGAGATGTTGAAGGTGCATAAGAAAAAGGGAGGGAGGAGCATGAGTGGTGAGCTGTTTAATGGCGGTTCGGTTAATTCTTCTTACCCGCCTCCAAACCCCATGTTTTCAGGTTCCACAAGTGGTGGCCCCAAAAAGAAAGATAGCAGTGGTGCTGGTGGCGCACCTAACAAAGAGTTACACATGTTTGTTTGGAGTTCAAGCGCTTCCCCAGTTTCTGAGGGTAATCTGAGACATGCAGTTAATAGAGCTGCCTCTACTGACTTTGGAGCCATTGATCCTTCAAAGGCTGTTACACCCGAGACTCTTGCCTCAAAAGGTAACCCCAAAATCACTTGTATACCATCCATATATATCATGGAAATAGACCCTCTCATTTCATATGTGGTATGATCAGAAAAATCGAGAAGAGTACTAAAAATCATGCGAAGATTTGACGTTAGATGATTTATTTCAGTCACATCTTTTTTTTTTTTTCCTCTTGGAACTTGCAATTTCTCTTTATAGTAGAGTTCAATTGCAATCCCCTTAATTTTTTTATAGAAACATTGTCATTAATTTTTAATGTATCATTTTGCATGCAGCTGTGCACGAGTTAATTGAGAACATGAGTCCTGGCCGTCGAGGGAGCGGGGAGAGGGAGCTAGAAATTGAGGAAGGGACCAAATTTCCCACAAGTGGGTCTCCTTACACTTGCCAGAAGAAGGTGGACATGGAAGAAGGTGATGCAAACAAGAAGCAGCACATGCCACCGGCTAGTGTCATGACAAGGCTCATCCTCATCATGGTTTGGAGGAAACTCATCAGAAATCCTAACACCTATTCAAGTCTTTTGGGACTCATATGGTCTCTCATATCTTACAGGTACATATCCCCAGAATATGTAGGAAAAGCATACATAAACCTACACTAAGGCATTGGCTAATGGCTATTCATTCATGTCAATGATAATTGATAACTATCTTTTTCTCCAATTGGGTGATTTTCTCCACCACCCCCGAACTAATTACTATTTTCTCTTTTCTTTGTTATTACAATATCTATTATTATTACCCTTCCTTCATCAATAGTTGCTTGTTTGCATGCATGCAGGTGGCACATCGAAATGCCAACTATTGTAAAAGGTTCCATCTCTATACTGTCTGATGCAGGTCTGGGAATGGCCATGTTCAGTCTAGGTACTTGCCTACAAACCTTCAATTTTCTTTTTCTCCATTGTCCTGAAAAATCTTCCGCTAATTTTATGGGGATGATTTGTACAACATGATGCTTTTCTAAGCAGGTCTGTTCATGGCATTACAACCCAAGATCATTGCATGTGGGAAATCTGTGGCCGCATTTTCTATGGCTGTTAGGTTCTTGACAGGTCCAGCTGTGATTGCTGCGACCTCAATAGGCATCGGTATCCGAGGAGTTCTATTACATGTTGCAATTGTTCAGGTAAACTGAAAATCAATTAACAAAAGTCTGAAATGTTGTTACTGATAGTTGTTGTACAATGACACCATTGTTTTGATTACAGGCTGCTCTTCCCCAAGGTATTGTTCCCTTTGTGTTCGCAAAAGAATACAATCTACACGCAGATATACTCAGCACTGCGTAAGTGTTAATTCTGTTTATACTTACATAGTATTTAATTTGCGTGCATTGTCAATGTTTGTGTAAAAATATGTGTTTATTCATCTACTCATTATTTTGAAAGTCCTATAAATAGAAAGATGTGATTTGATGATAGTGTAACATCCTTTTTACTTTATCATCTTGTGCTTAAATTCCTTTATACTGTTAACACATTAAAATTAAACTTACACAAAATTTTATTAGATGCACTGTGTTTAATTTAATCATGTGAGTTTCAGGCATTAAAATAAATTCTCAAAGAGATCTTGCTAATTGTGCAGGGTTATTTTTGGAATGCTGATTGCATTGCCCATAACAATTCTCTATTACGTGCTTCTTGGACTCTAATCTATCTTGGGCGGCAAAAATGGTTGAAAAGAAGATGGATGCTGTCAAAAAAAAAAAAAAAAAAAGGTTCATTATAATTTCATCAATATGATTCTTCCCTATAAGGATCCATCGGTGCTTGTGCTAAGATAGAATTTAAGAAGCATACAAGCACCGTAATGATAGATTAAAAGAAGAATCGGTGCCAATATTAATTTATGTAAGGTTTAACATATTGTATTAGTCTCGGATCACATGGAAGACCAAAAGGGTGTCTTGTCTCTTATTTAAATTTCCAAATTGGAATCTAACAAATAGGGATTGGCAGCAATGCACATGAAGTTTGTCCCAGTTCCATGTACCGTTCAGACATTTATTCAATAAACAAAGAGTTTTGACAGTTTGTGTAAACATCAGGGTGGACATAATGCATCCACTGAGAGCAGGAACTCAGGTCCACCTGCAATGGGGACTCTTCTCTGTTTCTTTAATTAGTTAGCATGTGGGTCTTTCTGTGCTTGTGTCTGTGAACCAATCTAGGATTAGTCTATGTGATTGATGGCTTGAGTCTTGGAACTTGCTTGTAATTGTGCATGAGCTACAGCATCCAAGGCTGTGCATGTCAACTACAAATCCTGATTTCTCAAGGTGCCATCATATATATCTCACTAAATATAATGTAGTCAACAGATTCCTTCTGTAGCTCCCAATTGCACTGCTCCACAGTTAGCAAATCTAAACATACATGAATATACGTACTACCATTTACAATTGAAAGTGCAAGCCTTATGGCATATTCCGTATTCTTTATTCCTTTTTTCTTTTTGGTCTGGGGTATATTCAGCACATCAAATGATATTGCCGATTGAAATAGAATACACCATTGAACATGTCTTCAACATTTTTGGGTTGTGAACACCATATTTTATTTTTAATTTACTTATTTTATTTTATTTTTATCTTTATCTTTATGTGCATTTAAAATTTAAATTCAATCACAGAGGATTCAAAAAATAAAATCAGATCAAAATACTAACTGATTCAATAAAAAAATCAAATCAGAATCATAACTGACTTAACAAAAATCTCTCCACTCTACTCTCTATATAACAATGACTCCATCAGAAAAAAAGAAAAGAGAACAATCACGGAGACACTCTCTAATACACTCAATTCATCACCCTTTTTCGTTTTTCATCATCAAAACTCCCTCCCTGAAGGAACCACCATAGTTGCTGCCTCTGTCATCACTGAGTGTAATTTTCACAAACTCAATCACTAAGGCCACAAGGTCCAGCCACATCGTGAAGTTGAATCCGTTACCTGCGTCATCATTTGCATTGGATTTGTGCAAGTGAAACCTTATTTCCATTTCACGTGGCTTAACAGCTTTGGTTTTCCCTTTTATTTGTTTTCCTTCTATTTTATTTCTTTATCCACTTTTTTTAGTCAAGTCGCGTATTGCTATTGGGATTATTTGAGTCAAAACTTGGACTTTGAGTCAAATTTTTTCTTTCCTTTGAATAAATCTCATCTTTTGCTTTTACTATGTTTTCTTTCGTTAGTTTTCCTTTTGCTTTATTTTAATTTTCGGTTTTTTTTTTCATTCCTTCTTGGTCAGGACCTGTTTTATTCGTTCATTAAGATTTATGAGTTAATCTTTTAATTTTTTTAGCCTAGTTTTTGGTAATTCAGGTTGTCTTTTTTTTTAAAAAAATAAAGGGGTTTGTGTATTTAATTTATTTTGGGTCTTCTTTTTTAAAAATTTAAAAATGAAAAATATTTTTAGGCTAGTACTAACTTAAATTATGTACAAAAGTGGATTTTTTTTAAAAAAATAATTCATCTATCAAAATTTTTTTCATAAATAAAATCAATCAACACATTTTTATTTTTGTTTCTTAATTAAAATCCGTTAACACACACTAATTTTCTACAAGAACGACGTGGCTTTGAGTTCCTCATCGCACCAGAGGATACGTCGATGTAGCCAACAACTATCAAGCCAAAAATAATTTTCATTAAATTTTGTTCCCTTTTAATTTTAATTTTCTCCTCTTTAATTTAATTTTTGTATATAATAGCGACTTTTGAAGGGAAAAAATAAAATATTATTAAGTTATAAATTAATTTATATAATAAACTCTAAGGTAACCGTATTTATACGGATGTATTAGGGGTGTGGTGGGATTAAGTTTTCACCCTTCCCTAATTATAATTAGACTCCCAAACTCAAATATTTCTCAAAAAGACCAGTTTTGTAAATAAAAAGGTTTTTTCAATTTTTTTATCAAAATTAAAATTAATGACAGCTCTATTTATTTCCTTTTAAAAATAGTAATTTTTATTGTCATTTTATTATAAGGCGCGCTGAATACGTTATAACAGGGTCAATTGATTAGAGCCCTTGCGACCCAATACAGAAGACAATGTGACTTGCCCAAGCAAAACTGCAGTGTCGCAGATACGGCCCTACCCGTTGGATAAAAACAAAAAGGAATCCACACGATGACCCAAAATAAAATTGCAAACCCACATGTCTGTTTAGAAAGACAGCAAATTACAACCCTGACTACCCACCATTGCTTTTTCTCTGGGAAGAAACATTCATAGATATTATGTCAGAGCAAACAACGTATAAGCCACTAGCAATGTAGTAGTGGTGAGAGTTTGTGCAATATTATGTCATTTTCATATGGGCAAGTTTGATTTTTGAGTTTTGAAAAGTTGTAGGAACCACTAAAAAGATTATAACTTTTGAAATACTTAAAATGGATAAATAACACATTCCTTTAAGGTTTGTCAAAGTTGTACTTAACCTCGTACTTGATTGAAAATTGCACTCCATTCTATTAAGAATATTCACACTTATTTAACCAAATTTAACTCAAATTGTCTTTCTCTGAAAAAAACTTAAGCGACTTTAATTCATGAAGTCTTATTCTTTCATCACCACTTCCCTCACTAAACTCTATTATCTCTCATTTAAAACTCACTATAAACAATATATCCACCAGTGAATTTTATTAAAAATTTATCCAATAAAAAGTTATTTAATAGTGCAATAATTATGAGTTACACTGGTATAAATAACTTGATCTTGACTCTTTGTGTGTATATATACATATATCATAATTATTGCACCTTTCAATCATCATAAATAAAATCACTCTTCAACAATTGGTTTGTATTATACTGCAGACAAACTATTTTAACCTCTTTATATATGTGTTGAAATATGAAAATTCACCGTCTTTATTTTAAAATTTTTATAACATTAGAAAAGTATCTTTTAAGGCATTTAATAATTGTTCATTGAACTTCGTAGATTTTTAACAAATTCATGTATTCAAGAGGTAAAAAAAAAGAAAGGCTTGCGGATTATTTTGAAAATAATAGAAATTATTAAAAAGAGTATTAAAATAGATGAAAGATTGTAAGATGGAAGGCCTTCATCTTGTTTCTCGTGTGTTTTGGACAAGATAGAATTGAAGTTGATCGGTAAGTGATGATTTAAGAAAAGAAAAAAATGAGACGATGTGTGAACACTATATTTTTATTTTTAATTTATTGTTATTATTATTATTATTATTAGTATTATTAGTTGTGCATTTGAATTTAAATTTAATTTCAACTGACAAAAAAAAAATCAAATCAAATCAAAACCTTAACTGGCTCAACAAAATCTTAACTGACACAACCTTAACTAACTCCCAAATTCTCTCCCCTCTACACTCTATATAATAACCATTCCCATCAGAAAAAGGGGGGAGCTTCAAGAGTAACAAAGGCACAAAAAGGTTCAGCTAGAAAGAAAGGAGGTGCATAATATCAAAAAGTAATAGAGAAGTGAGCTTTCATTTTAGATCAGAGGGGTTTAACAAGATAAGGTTGGAGTTTTTTTTTTTTCGCTACTAACAGTATCAACATCACCATCATCATTCATCAATGAAATCAATCCATTATCCACTCCCTCCATCTCAAATCAATCCACCATGAACCCAATATAATGTCGTTGCAGTGATGTTATTACAGACGTGAAGTTCATGAGATTTGAAAACCAGCTACCATTATCATTGTAACCCAACATTCACGTCATTGTTGCTATGTTCCTTATCCATGTTTTCTTCCCTGTTTGAATTAGTTACAAAGTGTCAATTTAAGGATTTAATTTTTTATTATTTTATTTGCTTTTAGATTAGTGTGTCATCTTTTTTATTTTCTTTCTCTCTACATTATTTTATTGTTTTTGTCATTTAATTCTTTAGGCATCAAGTTTTTATTATTTTATTATTTGTTTTTAATTTAGTGTGTCAAGTTCTTGCTTTTTTATTTTGGTTCATTTACGTTGTTGTCTCAAGTTCTTTGTGTTTTTTTTTGTTTTGTTTATTTTTTTCTTTCATTTTTTTTATCATTTACGCTTGTTTTGGTGTCAAGTCCTTTTCTTTTATTTCTTTATTCCATTTGAGTGTTTCAATTTGAGAATTCAGGTCTTGTCATTGTATATAGGATATTTGAATTACTTATTTAGTCTAGGCCATTTACATTTGTTGACAAAAAGGGATTTAATTATTTTAGAATTTTTGGGTCAAATATTTAATCCACGCAATAACTTGTGATGTTGATGTATGATTTATCATCCTCAAGTTTCACAAGAGTGTAAGGGTTTATTATATAGTTTATACTATCCTAAACCCTGTGCAAAAGTGGAAAACTTTATTTTGTTTTTAATTTTTTAATTTTTAATTTTTTTAATTAAAATCCGCCAACACATACTTATTTTCTACAAGAACGACGTGGCTTTGAATTCCTCATTGCACCAGAGGATACGTCTGCGTAGGCCACAACTATCAAGCCAAAATTAATTTTTCTTTAAATTTTTTCTTTATTCATTATTTTCTTTTTTTTTTTTGTTATTTATTCATTTATTTATTTGTATATAATTATTATATTTTTTAGGGAAAAATAAACACTATTAAAGTTATAAATTAATTTGCAGAATAAACTCTAGGGTAACCGTATTTATACGGATGTATTAGGGGTGCAGTGGGATTAAATTTCTACCATTCCCTAATCATAATTAGACTCCCGGACTCAAATCTTTTTTTTAATAGACCAGTTTTATAAATCAAAAGGTTTTCCAATTTTTAGCCAAAATTAAAATTGGTGACGACTCCATTTTTAAATTTATTTATTTTTTTGGAATAAATTTTTTGTTGTTATTTTGTTATGGTGCCCTCCAGATACGTTGTAACACAGTGTGAGTTATGATTGGTTAAGTTTTTAAGAAGAGAACATTTTGGATTAACTTTGGCTAAATAAATACAAGAATATCCCGTTAGAATATTTCCATAGTGGGATGCATGGCATATAATTTTCAATCAAGAATATGAGGTCACGTTTATTTTGAGAAACCTCAAGAGATATTTGTTTTATTTGTCCTTTAAAAAAAGTTTTATACGAAAATCTAATCACATGCATAAGAATTTTAATGTAATAGGTGTAGGGTCAAAATCGAAATTTTGAACGATAAAGTTTTATAATTTAGTGGCAAACTACTTTGTTTCTTAATCGGAAATTTCTAGTAATGCTTCATTATAGTTGAATAAAATGAATTGTTCAGAACATAAGTTTTTATGTAATCGACTCCGGGCTAATGAATGAGTAAAATCAAGTGTTTATGTCTCACCAAAAGAAAGAAAAAATCAAGTGTTTATGGAAGAGTCAAGATAATTAGAGAGAGCATTTTTGTCTTACCATAACCAATTACTTGACGATGTATTTATAATTAACTTCACACAGTCCACAGTCAACCCCGTACAACACAGAGAAATGATATATAAATAAAGAGGAATTGAAAGGAACTTGAAGATGGTTGAAGAACTGTGTGGCTGCAGATGCACCGGACCACTCTTCCTTATGCTGTTGCTGACCTAAATATGAATTGGTTTGAGTTTGACACAATGAGCACTAGCAAACTAAACTAATAGCGACCTTCTTGTTGAATAGTCACTCCCCACGTGTTTTGAAAATGAAAACTCCAATTTGGATGATATTGCCATGTGCTTTGCCTTTATTTGAATCTTGTTTATACCTTAGGTCAACTACCACACCATGCATGTAGCCATTGGTTATTCAGCGGACTCATCGATTAATTGGACGGTGGTTGCTCGTCCTTATTAGCCCATGGATTGAGAAAAGGGCATTGATATTCCATCACTAGTGGGTGTCCCAACCCTAAACCCCAAATATTAAATTAGAAATCTACTGATATTAAAATAATATTTTTATTGAAAAAAAATTAAGTAGAGGGATTCAAATCTTTTTGTCCTTTTATCCCTTTCACTTTTTGTCCTTTTAATAAAACCTTAACATGTATTTAATGATGATATCATTTGATCTTCTAAAAATAAAATAAGAAAATTTTACCTTTAAATTAATAAAATTAAAAGTGAATCATCTTTACTCTATTAATTTATAAATAAAATTGTTCTCTTTATCTTCTTTAAATGATCTAAATTCAATCTTCTATGCAGTCAAACTTTCCCATGTACCTATAACTATTGTACATGATAAAATTTGATTGGCAGAAACAAAAAATGGGACATAAAAGGGGACAGAGGAATTCTGTCCCTAAGGTAGCGTTTGGTTTGTGTCTCAGGAGGGACAGGGACAGAAATACAGAGACAGTGGAGACAGAGACAGAAAAAATATTGTCCCTCCGTTGACCGGTGGTGGTTGGTGGTGGCCGGTTTCTGTCTCCGTGTTCTGCCTCCACCGCCCCACTTTTTGGAGGAGCAATCTGAAGAAATTTTTGTCTGGACAGAAAAATCTTTCCGTCCGTCTTCCGTCCATCAAAATACGTGAATCTGAGCAGAAAATCAAGAACTGTCTCTGTCCCCCTGTCCTGGGACAGCAACCAAACGCTACCTAAGGATAGGCTCTATTGTAGATTTGTCCGTAGATAGCTAGCCAACTAGTGCTATGACTGTCTGGTTGCACTAAAACGTTGAACACATTTTTGTTATTGATGTCTAAACAAGAACAATAAATGTCAAACCGAACCTTGGTTATTTGTTTATTGGTCAGGAACCTCGTCGGTTTTCTTTATGGAATTGCGTAGGCCTGTTGTTGGGCCGCAACTGCAAACCAGCATAACAACCCATATTCTCTGGCTACCACCCCGCTTCCCTCAAATTGTCTCAATTCCGACCAAAAAAAAATGTCTCAATCATTAATGCCTCCTTCAATTAAATACTACCAGTAATAAGAGACATGTGGCGCATGAAAGCATATTAATTGTTAGCATAGAATAAATTGTTATAAACCGTCGATCCACATCAAATCAAATGTGTATTACTTTCTCTAATTTAATTTCAATCCTTCAGTGTATACAATTTTTCGATCTACAAAGAAGTATCATTTCTATTTTTATTCCCATCTGCGTTGAATTGAAGTGACGGAAAAAATTAGAACATTATTTTTGGGTAGACATCATCATAACGTTTCTCTTCCTCGGTGTTGTGGCTGGCCAAATTAGGCATTGACCTAACAAAAGGAATCAAAGTTGAGTACTCTTGATTACTTAGTTTCATCTTTAATAATATTATATGTATTACCTTTTTCATCGCATTGGGAATCCATGCTAAAATTCAAAATTAAAGTTGCGTTAGTTGCTACTTGCTTTTTAACCCGTAGCAATCACCACAATAGATGGTCAACCATAAACAAAAGGACAAAATGCAAAAGGCAAAGGGAAACTTCCGAGGAGGTCACTGCACTAATTTTATATATTTTCTTAGTGGACTGCACTGTGTGGTATGTATACTATACTGATAACAAAGTTTGTCGAAGTCAAGAAAGAAATAACCTCTTTATTTGTGAAGGAACAACTTGTTTTTCGAAAAACATGAAAAGCTATATTCAGCAAATAAAATATCCTGATGTAACATGCAATCCCCGGATTACCAACAAATTCGCATTGATTTTCCTTTCGTTGTATAATATAAGCAGGGCACCGAAGTCAAAACCTCATAAAATGTCTTCTTAATAAAAATGAAGTGGCTGTTAGTAATTAGTAAACATCTAAGTTGTTTTCTACGTTACTATAGCAAATGCATGAATAGGCTTGAAAATGACACAATTCTAAGCCTATAAAACACCCACAAATAAGAACTGATAAAATACATAATTTATGTACTTCGTTTTAAAAAATCCTTAATACATTTAACTAAACAGAGAGAGAAAGCGAGTCAGCGACTAGGAAGGCAAACGTAGTTGATCGGTTAAGGAAAGTAGTACAGTACGTGCAACTGCGTTGACCAGCTTGGTCGCTGGGTTAGGAAAAATCTTAAAAGGCAATACACAAATGCGGCATAAAAAAGAGAGTAAAGATTACAGGATCTGTGTATTATTATGAAAGAATAGCAATTAAATTAATGAAGATATGATATGCGTGTCCTGTTGGTGGCTTGGTGGTGAAGGTTTTATTTTTCTTTTCGTTTCTTTTACTTTTGTGTTGTTTGTTTGGCACTTTCTTTGAGGTTTCGTAGAAAGAAGTGGGTAGGACCCACCACCAACTCCTCCTTTGGACCTTTACAGGAAGTAAACATTGTTTTTGTCGTGGAGCATATTGTTATTTTTTTTATTATTCTTAAATTCAATTTGCATGCAGAAATGAAGTCCAACCAATATCGACCCTTGGATCGGCGAAACTAGTTTGACTTTCCCAACCCCCTCAACCCAACACTCACCCGGCCCCCATCTCTTTTATAACCTTCTGTTGTCCCTCTTCTTTCCTTCCCCAATCAAAACCAAAACCTCTGCCAACATAATAGAAACGAGTACTCTATCGTTGTTGTTGTTCCTGTTTTTGTGTGTGTTTGTGTTGGATGCCAGTAGATCTAGCGGGAGGAGGGGCTAAGAAGACGAGGAGGATGGAGGAACAGATAGCGATACAAGAGGCTGCTTCCGCTGGGTTGAAGAGCATGGAGCATCTCATCCGAGTCCTTTCTTCACAATCACAATCACAATCACAATCACAACCCTCTTCTTCTTCTTCTTCTTCGCACAACAATAATCACCGTCTCGATCTGAACCACCTCGATTGCGCAGAAATCACCGACTTCACCGTCTCCAAGTTCAAGCAGGTTATTAACTTGTTGAATCGCACAGGTCACGCACGCTTCCGTCGCGCACCTTCTTCTAATCCTTCTCCTTCTCCTTGTTTTTCTGCTCCTCAACCTCAACCTCAACCTCAAGTTGAAAAATTCAACCATGTCCAACATCAAACCGTATCATCTCAGGGACTGACTCTGGATTTTGTGAAGCCCGTTCCGGTTAAGTCAAATAATCCCAAACTGAACCCGAACCCGAACCCGAACCCGTGTACTGAATTATCGGTTTCACAATACTCTTCAAAGTCCAATAAGGACACGTGTAGCACCATGTCCCCTCCCATGTCCACCACCACATCCTCCTTCATGTCCTCCATCACCACCGGAGACGGAAGTGTCTCCGACGGTAAGATAGGCCCCACAATTCTCGCCGCTGCCGCCTCGGGAAAGCCGCCTCTGTCCTCATCTCACCGCAAAAGGTGCCACGACGCCACCCTCTCCGGAAAAGTCTCATCCTCCTCCCACTGCCATTGCTCCAAGAGAAGGTATTTTATTTCTCATACATTTTTTTTCCAACAAATTAATAATAAACATGAAAAGAAAATTATTGAGTAGCATAGAAAATATTAAATAATAAGAATTTTAACAATTACCAGAGATTTCGAGAATTGGGTAGTTGAGCTAAATTCAAATCTGATCCCAAATTTGATGAGAAATTGAAAATTGATAATTATTGTGGTCAATTTTTTTTTTTAATTTCAATAGGAAATCCCGTGTGAAGAGAATGATTCGAGTTCCGGCGATAAGCTCGAAGATTGCAGATATCCCAGCAGATGAGTTTTCATGGAGAAAGTACGGTCAAAAACCCATCAAAGGGTCACCTTACCCACGGTATTATTCTATTCTAGTATCCTTTTTCTTTTTTTTTGTATGCAAGAGGGCCGAAGCCGATCTATTCTAGTATTCTACTTCACCCTCTGATTCATCTCTTTGAATCCGTCAAAGTCAAACAGCAGTCTCTGGGCTTTTCAATTTGAACCCGTCATCACATGGGACATATATGTTCCGCAAATGTTAATGTTTTAAGTTTCAATCTAACATAATTGAAAAATAAGAGTAATAATAATATATTTTTTTGTTAATATTTTTGTTTTTATGGTGTTGGCAGTGGGTACTACAAGTGCAGTAGCGTGAGAGGGTGTCCAGCGAGGAAGCACGTGGAGCGAGCACAAGACGATCCCAACATGCTCATCGTTACATACGAGGGAGAGCACCATCACCCTCAAACCCAACCCACTGGATCCGCCGTTGGATTCAGCCCCATGTAATCGACGGCACTGATTGAATACGTGTGATATGAGTGGCTGCTGGCTGGTGAGTAGAGTACGGCCGTTTGAAAGTTAACGGAAGGTGTCGCCGCTAGAGAAGAGAAGATCAATCGAGCTTCGAAGGCATGGAAGTCAGAATAAAAGAATAGAAGGCAAAGTCAACTTTTGCCTTGTGGGTTTGTTACTTTTGTGGACGTGAAGAAAGAGTCTTCTCCGAGTTGATAAGGACTTTCTTGTAAATTTGACAACAAATAGTTATGAAATACTACAAGTTTTTTGGTTTTTTGCCATGTGGAATTTGGCCCTTTTTTTCTTTTCTGAAATTATTATTCTTGTGTTGGTTAGATTTAATATATGTATATGTTGGGAGATCTAGATCTAAATCTAATCTAATCTAATCTACGTTGAAAGAAAAGTATAGATTCCATACGGATTAGGGTGGGAATGGTTGAAAAGAATGAGGTGCGGATGACACAAAAAGTCAAAGGCGCGGGTTGAAGTTGAAGGTGCAAGCAATTAATGGAGAATTGGAATAACTTTATGGGTGGACTTATTGGAGTATGGAGTGGGACAGGTAGTAGCAAAGGTCCCACGCCAGCTAATTCCTATCTTGGACCCGAAAATACTTGTCATTGGGAGGAAATACTTTTTCATCCTGCAGTGCACATGGATTTTAGCCACGAAGTACTAGAGAAAAAGGACAAAAATATAAATATAATAAAAAATGGAATGAATGATTATAAAATTTCAAGGAGGAGGAACGCTCTGCTTCCGGGACCAGGATAGAAGATCTGTCTTGGCTCTAGTGTGTACCCAGAGATTTTCTCATATTCAAAATGAATTGATACCACACAAAAATTTGCTCGGGACCCACCTGATAGTACATTTATAAGAAACTTGATGATCAAAATTGCCAGTGGCGGAAGGATTTTCTTCCTCCTGGTCTACAGTAGAATGACTCCGCGTACCCATTCCATGCCTACGATTAAAGTGCCCTTTGGCGTTCAGATTTCATATTACGCTTTCGTGAATTCAATATCCCATACTTAAAAAGAATAAACAATTACTAGTATTCTTCTTGCTTAATTACTTTCACAGATACTCCATTAACATGCATCAGGTAATAGTATTACATTACGCTTAACTTTTAATATGTCCATTAATAAAAATATTATAATAATATCTACAATTTTTTAACAAAATATAAAAATAAATAAGACTATTACAACTCTTTAATAATATTTTATAAATATAATCTATAATTAATATTGCTAAAACACTTTTATATATCAAATAATAATACAGAAATCCTCACTTTTCTTTAATTAATATTTAAATTTAAGGTTTAAATTTTAGAGACTCGTGTAGAAAAATATTTTTTCTCTTATAAAATAAATCTTATGTTTAGATTTATTATGAATTTTCTATTATTAACTAGTAAATAAATATTTTTATTAAATAATTTAATCTAATAATTAATAAATAAAAATTCAATAATTTATCCAAACATATAAAATTCACAATAAAACTCATGAAAGTAATTTTAGTCAAATACTGCATGAACTACGACAAATGAATCCCATGGCATTAGCCTACAGAGTACGGATCGACAACACTATTCACGTGGCGCTGGTCAGACTTTGAAGTCTTGAACACATTCGGTCGCAGTTAGGTAAAGTCCCATCTGCAAGCATCAACTTATGGTGAAGTTACTTCCAATTTACATAGCCTTTTATGCGCATATATATATATATATATATATACTATTTTAATATCTAAAATAAATATTTAATTAAAATATTTATTCTATTATCTTTATATGTAATTATGAATTTAACTTTTTCTATTCATCTATCATATCTAAAGATGATTGAATGGGTGTTATAATTGAATATTTACTTTTATATGTTAAAATGTCAATACTCTATGTATATATTTATTTCAAGAGAGAAAGTAGAATTTAATTAGTAAGGGACCTCACAGCATAATAGTACACTCCTACATATTTCAATGAGTTTAAAAAATTAAAAGTTCGACTCTCATCGCATATCCCCTAATATTTTAGTTAATAAAAAAATAGAATTTAATTAATTACTCTCTGAAAAATTATAAATAATTTAATTTTATCTATAAAGTTAAATATATTATTACAGCTTAGTCATTTTTTATATTTATTAATTTCGGCTTTTTATATATACTAAAACAAATTGTTTGAAGTAATCGGATAGAACATGACATTTAACGAATGAAAACTAACGAAAATGACTATCATCAGCTCATCAGGATGAGATTAAAGTAAGCATTTAATTTCAATTCATAATGTAATATCTGACGCAGTACGTTAAATTATTAAATAATTTTGAAAATTGCAGATTATTTCTATGAAAAAAAATTTGACTGCTCATAATTAATAGTGTTTTTCTTTTATATTTAATGAATATGTACTATGACAATTAATTATTATATCATTAAAATTCAGCTAAATTACTAGATATCTACCATCATTGAATATATTATAATATTTTGATTTTTTTTTTTTTGGGTCATATAATATTTTGAATTTTAGTGAATATGTGTCGCGGTTGCAAATCTCGGCCACTTTTCCTCCATGGTGGCATCTTTAGAGCATTATTTTTTTTTTTAATGGTTGCAAAAGGGCTTAGCTTGTGAAGTTTACATTTGGGCTATGGATGTGGGCAAGGGTGTCAACCCAATGAGAATCTCATGACCAAAAAATTCAGCTGAATTTGGATAAAAGACTACAATCGGCTTCAGCCAATGCCCAAATGTCGATGTCGATATATGTCAATGCATGACCCCCCAAAAAAAAAAAAAAAGATATATGTAATATTTTATCCCAAAATGCTAACAATAAAATAAAACACCTGAATATATTGTTGACCAAAAATTCCCAAAAATTTGGCCATTTAAAAAATTTGAGTAACATTACTTATTTCTTTTCAATAGTACCCTATTAGATATTATCGAAGGCGGAGAGAAATATAGTGAAGAAGAAGAGAAAGTTAAAATATTAAAAAGAAATTAGAGTAATTTAATAAATGAACTAGTTTTAACTTTTTTTTAATTATTTTCTTAATTTCAGTGCACATTTAAAACTAGAAAATTATTCAATGACTGAGAGAGTATTTAAATAAACTAGTACCAGTATTTATCTTCACACTAAATTAATAGTGGCTGCAATAGCATATTTAGCATGAAGTTTTGTTCCTAGTAAAACATGTTTTCAGTTAAAGTTACCATCTCATTCTTTAATCTAACAAACTTTAAAGACCACAAGTATGGAAAAAGAACAAAAAATCAATTAAATTCGATAGCTGGCAGATTAAATGTGTTACCATCAAACACTAATGACAAATCGGGATTTAGTCATTGAAATGAAAAATTGGCATTTGTCTTAGAAGATTTGCCACCGTATGCATGTTACTTAATCAATAGTAATCGCACAATAATTTATCTTATAGCTCCTCTCTGATTTTATGAAAAAATGATACTCCCTCCTTTTTACTATATCTATAAAAAAGAAAACAAATATAGATTGAGAAAATAATAAGTATATCTTGATAATAACTATAAAAAAATAAGACAACTACCAAAAAAATATATGTTGATAATGGTATTAAAAAGATGTATTAGTGGACTATATTATCTTTATTATTAAAATATAAATTTATATAATTGTAATATTGTTGAAAATAAAAATAATTAATTACATTAAAAGTAGTATTGAAAATAAAAGATTGAATATTTCTTGATATAAGAAATGGACAGATATTTTGTAATAAATAAAGCTAAGAAAAATAGACAGATCGAGTCAAAAAAGGAAAGAGTAATCTAAATTAAAATTTAACTTGCATAATTTCATCAGTTACATAATAAGGAGAACAATGTACTCCATATATATTTTGATTTGTGTTGAAAATAAATACATTCATCGAGTAATCACACAAACAATAAGGTGCGACCATCTGATCATTATCCAAAGAAGAAGGTGATCGACATGGCCCACCGAAATCAATGTTATTTATTATATATTAAATTACAAGGAGAGCTCCGAGTTTGGATGCGTCTCATGCGTGTGAAGAGTTTTAAAGACAAGAAACAAAAATCAAACACAAGAACATATAATATTATTTTTGGCAGTAAACAGAAGCGTCTTCATTTAAACAGCACGAGTTGACAAGCTTCATAGGATACCTTGTTCGTTAGACTTCTCCCTCTTTTATAAATAAATAAATGATTGTGATACTAAAATCACCAAGTCCTCACCCATCTTAGCTCGTTGATTAGAGGCTCACGTCTGTCTCTGCTGATAATGAGACGAGGGGAGATGTGTGGCCTACCAAGTAGGCACTAAGCGACCAACGCAGGTCCTATATATATTCTTTCCCACATAGGATGCTTATCCGTGACGCAAGAATATGGACTTCAAACCGGCCACATATCCCACTTTTGGATTCACTTGCTCGTATATGGAATTTACGTGTCCTGCCAAAAAAGGGTTTCAAGAGCCACAATTGACCTCTTTGCAAATGCATGGACTCTGGAGGGTGTTATTAGCTAACAGAATCTTAAAGGGCGGTTTGGATGCAACGAGGGCTCAAGATGAGTCAATTACAAGGAGGCTTTCCTTTGGAGCTTTTCCATGATTTCCGAAGAAAAAAATGGAGGAGGAATCAATGCCTTACACTGACCATTTCTACCCATGCATAATTAATCATCAATTATATGGTTGCTTTTCAGACCTTTTGAAGAAACTTTATTTACTTGTTAATTGACTTTTTTCCCCCGCTTCGAAAAACCAGTAACGGAAAACCGACAACCGACTACCTATATATTCATTGAATTGATAAGACGATTTTTTCTTTTAAGAAGAAAGAAAATGTACATGCGCAAAAAGCCTGATGTATCAAATCAAAGTTAATTAAAACGAAGCAAATTCATTATTACACATAAAATTAATAACGATGTGTGATTTAACTCCTAGCTTATTCAAAGATTATTATTGATATTTTTACCAAAAAACAAAAATAGATTGCTGATATTTAATCATATATTTCAAATAAAACTAGGTAGAAAACAATCAAGTTAAATATGTACAGTTCTTTAGGCATTTATCAAGGATTTGATTGCTTGCAATATAGATAGAAAAGACTTGGTGTCCAGAGATAAGATCCATATGTGTGAGTTTTATACCTTAATGAGATAAGTCATTATTTTTCACAATAAATACCCAGAATTCTCCAAAAAGAAACATCGTATAGTTCTTTGAAAATTTGAGAGAGTTTACTATTTACGATTAAGAGTAATTAACCTTTAACTTATCAAGAAAATAATGCTAAACAAATTGGTCTATAAAAAATAATAATACATCTTGTGGTCCCCACTATTAAAAAAGTAGGACAGACTAGTTCTTACTCAATCCTAACAAAGGATTTTAGGACAAATTTATTATTGATAATCTGTAAGACAGTTTAAATTAGTTCATAATAAAAGCACAAATAAGTTAATTAAAATATTAAGTAATGATTAACTTATTCTGCATTTTTAATCGTGATAAACCACAACATGTGTTTCTTTTCATGAGAAATCTGCTCTGCACAATTTTTTCAATGATCAACTTAGATATTCACTCTAGCATTGGTTACTGTGCTTATATTTCTCGTTACATAACATTATCAATTTATCATGTGAAATAATATTAGAAGATTTATTCCCTTGTACACCTGACTTAAGTTAAACTCTTTTTAAATTAAGTAAACTGTATAATTTAATATGTACAAAAATTTTGACAATATTTTCCTTAAGCATGTGTAAGCCAAACCCATATTCTCTTTCCGATCGTATTTTCCTCCAATATAATTAAGCAAGCAACACCTAATGCGTTCACCCAAATAAAGGCAGTGCCATTTTTTCACAGTCTTGGCAATATGCTGAATATAGCTTCCCATTACTCAAATATTATGCATTTTATGTTGAGTTTAAGACAAAAATAGATTAGTTTACTGGTTTTAACTTTTGAAACAGCGCACAAATATTATGTTCCTTCAGTGACAAATAAATCATGTGCGCGTTAGGCAGCTATATTGCTTCTTAATTCCGGCTACGATTATTTGGTTTGGATCTGAAGCAAAGCTTCTGTCATTTTGGATTGTAATGGGTAACACAATAACACTACTGATCTGCAGTGAGCAGTAAGAAGTGTGATATGCTATGTATGTATTTATTTATTAATTAATTTACTTTCCTTTTTTTTTCTCTCTAGCTCATTTGGCAATTGGCTTGTCCATGCATGCGTCAAATTAAAGGACAAAATAAAGTCGCCAATGGTAATGAGGAATTGAAGTGGAGAGGATGTTGCTTTTGAAGATCATCACAGCTATATATGTGGTGGCTTCCACGTTGTGCGGAGACCTAGGGTCCTTAATGAGGCTTTGGTGTTGTAAAATTGTGGATTATATAACTAATGCTCCTCCTTTGTTTGTATGTGTGTGTCAGATATATATACACATGGCAGCAATCTAATCGCATTTTGTCTGCAATACTTTGGACAGGATCATATGATCGACACAATACTATAAAAATGTTGTTTAATTTTTGTTATATGACAGCAAATCATATTATAATTACACTTGATCTGAATCTTGATTTAATTACTTGAAGAAGTGGCCGATTTTTGTTATAAACAGAGATAACGTAGTTACCATAGATGATCCGGGGCCACGTACTATCAATTTCAGCCCGCAGTGGAGGATAAACGAACAAATATGCAAAGCACTGATATTCTTCCTGAAAAGATATATATATATATAATAAATCAAATGTATCTAAAGAAAAATCTGTATCACATGAATTCCATATTTGTTTTATCTTCATATGTCTCTATAAACTAAATGTATAAAATTATTTTTAAAAAAATATTTTACACTAAATATTTCTCTAAATTAAATTTAACGAAACAATGAGTATTAATAAGCATTACTTTAAATTCTGTTACCTTAATTCAACACAAACACTATCTCGGTAAAAACTTGGTTTAGACCCCCAAAGTCAATACTTTCGAAGTGTTGGCCTAACTTAGACCAAAAATATTGCAGTGATTCCAGTTTTCAACCGCAAATTCGCAATACATATTCTTTCCAGCCCCATTTTTAGTCTTAAAGCTACGGAATTGGAAACGAAATCTAAATTGATGTGGAATAATTTGATTAATATAGATTTAAAAACTAATAAATATCCCATTTCATGGTGAAAATAGGTATCAGAGTCCAGCCTCAACGAGTCTTTACAAAATACTTCTAACAACAATTGGAGCAACATTCATAAACTTTTCCAACAACAATGAGAACTGAACAAAACATAATGATATATTGCAGATATCTTCTCAAAACACGTAAGAATATTGTTAAAAGAAAAAGGGCACTTTCATAAACTGAAAACAACATTAACCAAAAAGAAAAAGTGAGGACACAAAAAGACAAGAACGAAAAAATGGAATGAAAACAATCAGTTGACTTTCAACTTAAACAGGAAAAAAAAAACCATGGTTAATGAAAAATGAGGAAACAGCAAAGTGAAGGCAAATAATATGAGGCCATAGAGAAATAGGAGGCGCAGATCAGAAGTGTCCCGGGATTGTTGCAGGACGGCCACATCACCAGCATCCAAGCTATTACTCTGCCTTTGTGTCAGATGAAGGCTGTGCTGCTTCTGCATGTCTTTTTTTCTCAACATTGTTACACTCACTTTCACACAAACACCAACAACAGCAACGAACATCATGCCTCCCTTTGCTTTTGCCATTACTTTCGTTTCCCTTTTACTCCGTTTTCTCACTTTTGTCCTTTTTCGCGTTTTTGCATTATTGCTTGTCTTCCAGCTTCTAACTTCTAACCCACGCCCTTTCCTCTTTATTATGAGAAAAATTTTAATTAAATATTTTATTTAAAGAATTTAATATTGATACATTAATAACATAGAAAAAACCGTTACATTATTATTCAATTAAATATCTCATTCTGCATAACATTTTAAATAGTATGGATAGAAGTTAATTATATTTATTAATATAATATTATATGATCAGATGATTATATAAATTTCTTTTTTACCATTACTATATTTAAATTAAATCCTTATTTAAATACATGAATTAATAAGAGTTTAACTTTTATATATTGGTTGTGTGCATAAAATTTTGCCAAGGTGAGAAATTATTAAAAAAAGAACTATCTACTACTACGACCATCCACCATAATTTATCTTTTTGATGATATTTCATTGGTTGACAATGTAAAATCATTTTATGTTATCAGTACATATAAATTAAACTCAATTAATAACTATTATGTATTGTATTATACAAGTTATATTGAAAACTTATTTTCTTATTTTTTAATTTTATTATAATGCACTCTAATTATAAAAATATTTTATTATGTATTTTCATAAATTAACAATTTTTTTACTGTAAATCATTTGAAAAATTTGACATATAGTGGCATGTAAATGATAGTATCCAGGATTGACACAATATTAACATTAATCTAATTTAATTTGTTACTGTTATCGAATCACATATTTTCACGTCAACAAAAATAGTTAAGTATTGCACTTATCATAAAAATTAGATAATTTAATTAGATAATATTATAAAAAAAATTTATACTTTCGATGTATAGAAATTAAACTCTCTTCTTTTACTAACATAATTTTATACATATTAAAAATTATTACTTTATGAGTCTAGAGTGGAAAATTTCAAATCATAATATTTAATTTGATTTGTTATGACGACTACTACTACTATATATAAGTACTATTATTGGTGTTTATAATTCCTCCCATGTGTACCCCACCATCCCCACCACCTCTCATCTCTCTCATATATCTGTCTCTCTTTCAGCACCTCCCATCATCACCCTTCTCAATTTCTCTCTCTGCACGCCTTCCAATTCCATCTCCCTTCTCTCCTTCTCGCGGGAAACATCCCCTCACAAAGAAAAGAAACCCTTTACCATCCCTACTCCTACCATTACAACTCTGTGGACCGAACAAGATTTGCCTCTGATTTCGCATTGCAAGAGCGAGCTGGCCATAAAGCTGTAGTGCTCACCCTTTAAATCTTGAGGCAAATGGGTCTCGAAATCTTGGAAGAATTTCGGCCAGTTAAGCCTATACGAACCGGTCCTACTGCTAGAACCTTCGGCCACCGCACAGAAGCACTATCGGATCCAGAGACAACAAAGGAGATAAACAACGAGGAGCAAGACCAAGAGTGCCACACACCAACATCACCAACTCAAACGTTGAGGACCCCCTTGGTTTGTCCTCCACCTCCGAAGAAACCACGAGTAGCGGCTAGAAGGGCCAATTCAATTGCACCTTCTCAAGGGTTCTTTCAAGTGCCCCACGATCTGGCTTCCGTCTTTGTCTTGCAAGCCAAGCCTTCCACTTTTGCAAGAAGAGCAGAAGAAGCTCTTTGCTAGGCCCATTCAATCATCCTCCTCCTCTTGAAAAAGAGGCATGCAGTGGTATATATATGTATTTATTTTAGCTAAGCATTACATCTGAAACTATATTTTGTTTTTTTCTCTTGTTCGTAGCATCATTATCTAGTTATGTTGTTTTGGGTATTTCAATTTCAAGTGTAGAAATTATTTGAGTAGTTTTAAATGGTGCATGATCCATGTCATGTTTAATTAATTATATGAGTACATTCAATATGAGTTCGATTTTCTGCTATTGTATTGTTATAACTTGATTCTATTATCAGGCTTTTGTGTTAGTGGATGATTTGTAATACATCTTTAATCTCTCGATGAGTCCAAATACAGGTCATGACCCTAAATTGAGGTGAACTTTCCCTCAAACCTAGTTTTGTTTCAATGAAACAAAAATCTATATAAATGCATGTGTCTTGAGTTACTAAACACAAACATCACGTTTGGAAAGCCTAGGTTTGAATTTCATGTTTTGGAAGCAGCTTAAGTGAAGGAATTATAATCTCATCTAAATTGAAATCCAACAAAACTGAATAATTGAAATCAACCTCAAATGAATGTGATTTTGTGCGGGAATTAAATTTCAACAAATGAAAATACCAAAATAACCTTACTTGAATATAATATTTTGTTCATAATCTATTAATTAAAGATAAAATAGTAAAAACAATCAAATTAATTAATCTTTAGACTCATTCCGAATCAAAGAATTGAATTATATGAATTCTTTAATTTATCGATTCATTCTAAATATAATAATTCAATTCAATTCTATCTCGTTAACCAAATGCCCTGAAAGCTTTAGTCTGAGTTGCACTTGCTCTAATTTAGTTCTTCAGAATGTGGCGCAGTTGGAAGTGGTACTCATGTTCAGCGCCTTGAACTAGATTAGTTTGAGTGGAGGATATCTATGAAAATAAAAAAAGAAACACAGTGCGGTAATAAAGCATCTAACTCAACTTTCTCGATGAGGTGGGGTGGTTGGTTCGATCTGGAGCTAGGTACAAGGGTTATAATCCTGCGTACAAGAAGCCTTATTTAGTTATGAAATTTGAATAGGAAAGTTAAAGGTTTGGCCATTTCTGGAGTGGTGGATGGGTCCTGTGGGGGCCGAGCAACAGATCCATATTCTATTTTGTACGTTTTATAAAATTCCACGCATATCATAGTGAAGTGAATGGGACCTACACCAATCACTCCAAAAAGCAGTGCTTGGGCTGTTTGCCATACAATTATGTTATTTGAAAATATAAAAGTACGTGGTGGGTGACTTCGGGAGAAAATTTTGATATTGGTACAGAAATAATATCCGAGTATAATAAAATGTAAGATATGTTATATTTTATTATTTTGTTTTATTTATAATTGATGTGGGGTTAAATTTATAAAATAATTGGGGTAAAAATATATTGTATAAGATAATTCTGTCTTTGGGTGTCTCTTTTGAATTTAGATCCTCTAAAGTGAAAATCTTTTCACTTTTGAGGATAAAGTGAAGAGATTTTACTATTAGATCAATAAAGTAAAAAAAATCCTCACTTCTAATTTTATTAATCCAATGATAAAATCTCTCACTTTATCTTCTAAAGTGAAATTCTCACTTTAGAGGATACTCACTCGTCTCTTTTATATACTAATTTTATAATTAATGAATGAGATAAATAAATAAAATAAATTGGGACTAATATCTCACATAATAATGATAGAATAAATGTCTGGATATCCACTCTTTAATATTCGGATAACATTTTTGTTAGCCCTATATCTTCTGCCTTGCCGGTTGCCACTTTTAATCGTATTTTAATCTAGGTTTTCGTTCCTTGGAAAGAACAATGGGCACAAAAGGAATTGAAGTTAATTTCCTAGTTGGCATGATCATAAAAAACCAGAAAACCTGCCACGCATTTATTTAACATTTCAATGTATGGGGAATGTTTAAGGAAAGCAAAGACCACCACCAGAGATGAGTGTGTAGGTGTGCATACATAGCCGAAGATTAGTTAGTACTTAGTAGATAGTTAAGAAATATAAGGCAAGCTAATGGTTTTTTTTTTCTGTTAACAGAAAATTGGGCTTGTTTAATTTAATTTTAATTTAATTTAAAGAAGGAAGTAAGTAGTAACATATTCAATTTCTTGAGAGGTAAATTTTGTTCTTTTTGGTTTTTTGAAAAAATATATAATTTTGAAGAACAGTGATATTAGTGAAAAACGTAAAAATATGTTGTAAACCCGATCTAATTTTCTCAGCTATTTATCTATATAGCTTAGACACGAATTAGAAGGTATAGAAGTGGAGCACATAGAAAGAAACGAATCAACAGATAAAAACATCCAAACAGCAGCATCAGGAGGGAGAGGGTTCTGTCAGTTTGCACATTGCAGTGGTAAGATAGCCTCCCTGCAATCTTTCATTTTCGTAGGCTGTCAATGTTGGAAGCTTCCTACAAAGGGGATGTCTCGTTAGTAAAAATGGATAGCGCATTTACATGGGAAAAACCAAATTGTAGGCCCATTTGGACAGCAAATACTAACTTCTAATGGATCCAAGTTACTTTTGGCCGATAAATAGGATAGCACGAATGGGCTAAAATCACTGTTTTCGGGACTGTTAATTTCCGATTATGCCGCCCAATCCGCCTGTTTAGCCTTAAAAAACTTTCCAGAACCAAAATAATGCTGATAATCCTAAAAACCAACAACAATAATAATACTAATAAACTTTATCAACTAAAGGTATGGACTCCATTGAAACCACATTGATCCTTTTGACCTATCCACTCTCTTTTAATAATGTGTTTTGTTGTCAACCATTAATCTAATGATTACTTGGGCATAGCATGGATGCTTAATTTCTCTCATGAGTTGGTCACAGAAAAAATAATAATCATAAATAATCATCGAAAAAAGACTTTAAAATGGCGGTGAAGCTTTAGATTAAACATTTTAGATGATCTAACATATTTTGTGTTTACTAATTACCGTCATTATCAAAAACGTTGACCGTGGGACCTGTGAAGTATAAATTATGATTTATATTACATTTTTTTTATCCTCATTTTAGATTTTACATGTGTATTTTATCCTTTATGAAAATATGCATGTCTTTTTCCTTGTCTCCTGCTGCTATACCAACATTCTGTGAAGCAGCATGTCCATTTATATTTAATGTGTAAAGTGACTTGGGACTTCCTCAGAGTACACCGACAATATATACAACTCCCTCAGATAATGTTTCTTCTGTCCCAAGGAAATCGGGATTTAGCTCACTTATTCTCGAATATCTTTAAAAAATTATTTGTTTAATATTAAATATTTTTAAAATTATTTATTAAGAATTTTAGGAATAAATTTAAAATTTATTTATTTTATAATTTATATTATTGAGAATATATGTCATAATTTCTAAAATATCTTTAACACATTAACTTCTAGAAAAATATATATAAATTCATAAATATTACCCGATCAATATAAAATTAACAATTAATTTTTTCAAATTTATTTAGCTTATGCTGATTGAATAAATAAAAAAAATACTAAAAAAAACAATTATGTCAACTAAAAATTACACTTCCAACCAAAAAAAAAATCATAAAGAGAGAAAAAGTCCGATAATTGAGGAATAGTTTAATGATTGTGCTTAGTAATTGTGATTCCCAGGTAATAGGAATTTTTTTCTCACCCTTCAACTTGGGAATGAGATTTTACTGAATCATAAAAAAATCCTTTCCCATGAAATAATTAATACCTGAAATTTTTTTTATTAAACTTGCAATAAACATAGGAGTACATCATTTCTAACTACCTATTCCTAAAAATAATTAAATATATCCCAAAATAGACGCTATAAGTGATTATTTTTTGTAGGTCCTCTAATTATTTAATATGGTAGGATAGAATTTTATTTTTTTGGTTGCGAGCGGGCAGGGTGGGCGGGAGGGTTCATTTTCCACTGCCAGCTGTACTGGCTCAAACCCAGGTGCACAAATTTGGAGGTGGACAGATTGTCCACTAAACCAACGCCTCAAGTGCGGATAAATTCTTTTAAATCGGGCCTCTCTCTACAAATGGGCTGATCGAGCAGCAAATGATACAAGGTTGCATGATTTAGGTTCGGTTTGGCCCGATTGCTCATCAAAAAAGGCTTCCACTTTTATCACCTTTTTTTGCCTCCTATCTGCATCTTTGTAACTACGGCCGCTTCCAATTCAGTTCATTTCGCAGGTCCCTCACTTTGTCTTTCACCCCATTTAAGAACACTGCTCTAGACCAACACACAAATAAAAAAAAAAACAAAAGATCACTTCTTTCTTTCAAGGTAAAAAGGAGCAAATCACCAAGCCTTTCCTCAATGAAGGTTATCACAGGCTGGGCCATCTTACAAAGTAGGTTCTTCTTACCCCAACAAAACTAGTATTTTGGTGCCAATTAATCGTACGGCAAGTGTGCATAACCATTTTACTGAAACAAAGAATTAATTCTCAAAGTTGAAACTCATAACAACGTGTAGAAAGCCACGTATAGAAATCTGCAATCCAACTGCTAGCCGTTGAAGGTCACCAGATCTTCACATCACAGAAGTAGCCATCGAGGAGGTTTGTAGAAATAGAAGTCAATTTTCGATTTGTGTGTGTGTATATATATATATATATAATGAAAAGGCAGAAGCCTTTAATATCTGAATCCTAAATACATTTTCTTCTTTTAAAAGTGTTGATTCATTAGGAGATATACTATTGTCCTTTCCTGAGTTCTACATTCCAAACTTGACAAACAAACATGGGTACTGCCTTTAACAGTTGAATGAAAATGCAATTGTGCATATGCTTCCTGCAGGGCATTATAAGCCTTAACTATCCGTTTGATTGTTTGGCATGATGACAATGGCATTCAGAATTAATACTCAATGATGCAGAAGCTCACTTTCAGTATAGAAATTTTTTTGTGATTGTTTGCATCTCTAACATCAAAATCTAACTCAAGCAAACTGAAAAGTTTGAAAAGCAAAATAGGGGCCCTTAAACACACCAAAACAGAAAAGGAAGATATTATGCTTAGTTTAAGCAGTTAAAAACCTTGCTAACCAGTCTTCAGAAAGAATTTGAAGATCCTTAACATTAGTTCTTGTAATCAGCGGGAGAATGAGCCTTTACCAAGACCCAATTGCAGTCCACATGCCCCTAGAAGTGAGAGGCAACCTGAAATAATTTTGTACCCGCAGAGTGCACAAACAAAAGGAAATAGAAAGGGGCAGGGATATTATAGTATGAAATTTGTACACCTCACTTCATATCAGTTAGTGCATCAGGTATATATGTATATATATAAACAAAGTAAAAATAAAGTGATTGAAAAAAAGAAAGAGAAGGGTTCACAAATCGAGCATCCATTATTAACTACACCCTTGCGGAAAAGGAAGCCAATAAGAGCAGTGACATTATACAACCAGTTAAACTATCACAAAAAAAATAACTAATAGTTGTTAGTGAAAAAAGATTTCAGAGCAGGAAGATTGATTCTGCAGAAACAATACAATATCTTAGCAGTAGTAAGCATTAACTATACTTGTTCATCGAATATAAATACAGAGGATTTGTCATGCAGAACAAAAAGAAAACAAAAGGCAAAAGAAAAAAAAAAAAACAGAGAGATCTATACATAGGGAAGGTACTTGAGAGCTGAGAGAGCGAGCTAGACGGGAGGAATGTTAGAGAAAGAGAAGCCTTTGTATCCCTTGTAGGCATAATATGCAATCCGCGTATAGTAGAATCCCGGTATGAACAAGAGCATGCCCAGTATTGCAAAGAATAGCCCTATCAATCAAAATCAACAAAAATGCCCAAAACAATTCATCATCAATCAATTCATTAATTAATCACACAACACACACTAGCTCTAGCCTGGTGGCTGGTCAATTTCATAATGTGAGACAACAACAAGAACTCTAATTGACAATATCCAACAACCATAAATCACAACATAGAATTTAGGGAAACCCAGATGTTGGAATTGACAAGAGAAGAGAAAAGAAGCAAACGAGGGGGCATTTGTGAATGTCACGGACCGTGAGCAGTGTCGCCGCCGACATGGTTGTAGGCCATGAGGGAACCGATGAGGATGCCTAGGGTTCCGAAGACGAGGAGAGAGACGGCGAGTGCGATCTCCTTTATGGGTGGCCTGTTGCTCACCGTGTACGATGTCTCCATCATTGTGTCCTCGTCCGAAATCGAGAATGCGTGATCCACGTACATTTTGTTCCACTTTTTCTTCCCTCTGTCTCTCTCTGCCTATATGTTGTTTGGAGTATTTTGTGTGTTTCTGTAGCAGAAGAAGAATATGATTGTTCTTTTTGTGTCCCTCCTCCTTTTCTTCGTGGAGTCGTAGATAGCATTCAATTCAGCTGAGGGGAAACGGTGTTCGCTTTGTGGGTTGTGTTGGTTGAATTCTGCTTTGCTTGCTTTTCAAGTTCCACCATCCAATGCTACACGCGTCAATCTTATAAGATTCCCCAAACATTTAATCATTCAGCGGTTCCAAAAAAATATGAGTTAGTGCTCATTTTAACCCTTCATTTTTCACCCATGAATCATTTTAGTCCCTGACTTTTAAAATGAGTCAAATCAGTCCCTAACATTACAAAATGTGAGTCAAATTAGTCCCTTATTCCACTTTTATTTAACATTTTATCAATTAGATGATGATATGTAACATTAAGTTATATATTATCAAACTATGTGTCATCTAAAGTAGAATGGAGTTTAAAATAATTTATTTTGGTATATAAAATTGTACAAAATGAATCAATTTAAAATGTATAATAAATATTTAAATGACTTATTTTATATAATTTTAAACATCAAAATAAGTCATTTTAAAATATATTATACTTTAGATGACATATGGTATGTCAATGTATCACTTAATATTATTAATCATCATTTAATTGATAGAAAATTAACTACAATTGGGTTAAAGGACTAAAATGACTCACATTTTGTAATGTTAGGGACTAATTTGACTCATTTTAAAAGTCAGGGACTAAAATGACTCAATAATAAAAAGTGAGGGACTAAAATGAATACTAACTCAAAAAAATATTTAGTCACTCGGAAAATGATAAACAAAAACATTTATAGAAAATTAAATGAGCTATAAATCAGTTATACTGCGTAAAGCTTAAGTTTTTGAGTTAATGGTCACTTTAATTAATCTTTGACTATTCATTTGTGAATTATTTTAATCATTAATTTTTAAAATGAATTAAATTAGTTCTTGAAATTATAAAATGTGAATCAAGTTAGTCCCTTATTCCATTCTTGTTTAACATTTTATCAATTAGATTATAATATGCAATGTTAAGTGATATCTTATCATGTCCTTTATCATATGAAATAGAATAAAGTTTAAAATAATTTATTTTGATATATAAAATTTTATAAAATGAGTCATTTTAAACTTAATTATATTACATATGACATGTGGTATATTAAGATAACACTTAAAGTTACCTATCATCATTTATTTAATAGAATATTAAGTAGGAGTAGGTTGAGGGGTTAATATGATTTATATTTTGTAATTTTATGAACTAATTTGACTCATTTTAAAAGTTAAGATCCAAAATGATTTATGAGTGAAAAGTGAAAGACTAAAATGAACAAAAACTCTAATTTATTTATAAAAAATACAATATAATTAGTCCTTTTGTACTTTGCAAACCTCGTCAATTGTCCAGGATGTGTTTGGTACAAGGCTATAATTACGAGTTTTTGAGGATGATGGAAGAGAGTGGCTAATAATACAAAAATATAAGGAGTTGAGTGGTATAAACTATATTATTCTTTTATTTGGAAGTTGTTTTTATTTCCTCTTTGACCCATAATTTGGAGTGGCTAATAATGCAAAAAACTTAATTTTGAGTGGTAAGGGAATGATACATTATTCCTTACTAGTCATACCACTCACTTCTTTAAAATTACTTTTAAACAATGACCACTTAACCTTAGCCTTGTTACTCCCTCTATTTTTATTCTTTTAATCATAACCTAAGGGCAAAAACTGATGAAACATAATGGAATTAAATTAAATGAAATAAAATAGAGTAGAGTGATATATTTATTTGATTTTGTTATTTGAATATTTTATTAATGGAGTAACGTAACCTTACATTTCATTATTTGAATATTATAATAAAATGAAACAAAATTATGATAATTATAAGCTTTTTATTCCTATAATATTCTTGTATTATATGTATTAAGAGTATTTAGTTTTAACTTAAAAGGATAAAGCAGTGATTTTATGAAATAAAAGTAAACGAGTAACTTTTATTCCGTTTCATTCCACTCAATTTAAAAGAAAGGGAAAATGAAGAGAGAGAAAATATATTATTATTATAGATAGAATTGACTCCTTTCTTTCCATTCCAGTCTCTCAAATTTTGTTATATTCAAACAATAGAACTCATTAAAATTTCATTGTATTCCATATAATTCTATAAATCCAATAGTTTGTAGAGGTCAAAATGGGATGAAAAATTTTATGGATGAGGTCATCTATACAAATTTACATATTATTTTTACCTTATAATCAAATATAACCTAATTATAAACAAGTTGATGAATAATTTTATAAAATAATCAATAGTTCATACAGATGAATGAAAAAAAAATCTTATCATTTAGTATAATTTAGTGATTTCTTTTGTAGAAAGATCTATTAAGTTATAAGTTAAATGTCATGACCGGATTTGGGTACGTAATCGGCACATGAGAAATCTCATTAACATGTATGCCTCGTAACCTGAGATGCTCTGCAAACATGGTATTTATAACTTATTTAAAATACAGTTTCATTTTCTATATAGAAATCACCTACCGTTAACTCATAAAATCGGTATTGAAAATTCTCAAAATCTATCTCTAAAATCTGAAGTCATAAGGCAACATACAAACACAAACTGCACTGTTTCAAAAATATCCGTGAACTTAGTAGAATTAAGTCACTAACTACATAACATGAATATACTATCATAGTATACAAAATGCAAAATATGATCCAAGGATCTTGGAGCACTCTAAGCAAAATGAGCATGCTTCACTCAAGTGAAACTTTATTGGTTAAGCTCTACTGCTGTTTCTATATTTGTAAATGAGAAGAAAAAGATAGGGGCGAATTTTGTACAAAAACTCAGTGATTGAGCTTTCACATGAAACCCCTATATATAGAACTCTCAATATCATATTTCAAAACAGCCAAGTTCACAATCATCATTTCATCATCTTTTCTAAATAGCACTTCTAGGTATATAAACTATGTTATATTCATAAACCATATATAAAATTCATTTAGACCATCATAAGAGTCTTTAACAGTTACACATATCATCAATTATATTTAAAATTGGTACAATAAACACGGTCCCATGAGTTTTATGTAAAACATATTTCATGCTCCAAAATCAACAGTTCAAATAATATATTCCAACAATAAACTTTAAATCCTTGTACAGTATTTCTCTAAAATCAATTAGTAAACCATGTGAAAATAACTCTAATGCAGAACGTAGAAATCACAAGTGTGAATCCACTCACCTGGTGGGGTGGACAATGAAAGCTAACACTAATAAGACACCTGGAAACAAGATTGATAGCAATATCTAATATAAAATTAATAGAACTTTAAATCAAAACCTCTATAATCTCTACATAAAACAAATCTAACTCTAACAAGGGTAATAGTACATCATGGCATGGAAACCATGAAAAATACAAGATTTTACCCCAAATCATGAAAGATTGAAGGAGAAAGGAAGTAAATAATGATCTACACATACCTTAGATCTTTTAGAATAAAAGAAAATGGAGCTTAAATAGTGAAAAAGTGAAGAAATGAGGTGTGAAGGGGGAAAAGTCGCGGTTTCTCTACAAAAAGGAGGTGAAAGGGGTGTGCTAATGTCTTGGACCTTAAAATAGGGGTTTTTGATGAACCATTGACCACCTAAACGATAAATAAATGCTGGGGTGGTCCTCTCCTTAACTGCCGCACTACCTTAATCTTTGCTAATCACCAGGGTGGTTTACATTTCTTAATTTTAAATTAATGTCCTTATTTATTTTACTTTCCATTAACTTTAAAACATAAATGTAAAAAGGAAATATCTCCCATTTGAATTCAAATAAAATATAAAAAAATTAAAACCCCAACAAATCAAAATCAAAATTTTGAGTTTAGTTCAAATCTAGGAATTCTTACAATTTTTCAAACTCCAAGGCTAAAAACAAAATGTTTAAGAGTTTCAAAAAATTTATTAAAAATCGTCCTTTAACTTATTTTCCTCTTGGACATAATTATCGAGACTTTTGATACAAAAAAAGTGGTTACATTATATAGCCCTTTAAGGACGTGTAGGGTCTAAACTCAGTGAAATTCAGGACTCGGAACGACAAGTAAGGTAATTGACACCTTTTTTAGTTCGGAAACAAAAATTTCTAACCCTTTTATTTAAAATTAGGGTATTACATTAAAATTTGAGAACCAATAAGGAAGAATTAAAAATTTACAATGATACTTCGCAAAAGGACATCAGTTCGATGAGTTTGAATACTCTTTTTTTCTCTATTAACTTAAATAGGTTTTAACTCTATGAGAAATAAGCGTGTTTTGGTTTTAGCTTTTGAAAAAAATTGTTTTTGGTTTGGGTCAAAACATTTTTAAAACTATTTTATATGGTAGTCATTAGCCCTACGTGGCATATTATATCCATGTGTATCAAAATTTTAGTGGAAAATGAGTTATTAGGTATGTTCATATAAGTTAGGTCTAATAGATATTAGGTGAACGCTTTGACACAAAGGGTCATGATATATGACACACGTCCTAGGCCCCTGGGTTGGCCCCAAACCCATTATTTCAGCCTCACTAAAATTTCAACTCATAATTTAGCGGATTTAATAAGCTCCTAACTCACTAAACCCATTAAAAAGTGGATTAGCCTGATGGACCATGGTTCAACCCATCTAAAAAATTAAAATTTAAAGAGTTAATCCTCATTTTAGTCACTGACATTTTATGCGTAAGTCATTTTAGTCCCTGACATTTTATGCGTGAGTCATTTTAGTCCTTCACTTTTAAAATAAATCAATTTGGTCCCTTACATTTATAACTATGAGGGACCAAATTGATTCACAATTATAAATATGAGGGACTAAATTGATTCATTTTTAAAATGTGAGGGACTAAATTGATTCACAGTTATAAATTTAAGGGACTAAATTGATTTATTTTAAAAATAAAGGACTAAAATGACTCACGCATAAAATATCAAAAAATAAAGTGAACATTAACCCAAATTTAAAACATAGCCGAATTTGTAGATTCAATTGCTCACTTCAAGTCTGAAACGCACACACGCTGAGAAACGCACATTTCTCAGCTACTGAGCTACTCACATTTCTCATATTTCTCCCTCACTGATTTCTCCTCGGATTTCTCCCTCATCCCGCATTCATCGCGTTGCCCTCACTGATTCTTCCGCGATCCCACTTCGACCGCTCTCTTTTCCATCTTCTTCGTGAATCGCACCCCGATCCTCCTCTTTTCGCACTTCACCGGATCAATCGGTGAGTTCTTCTTTTTTAATTATTAATTTTCAGTATTTTGCTTTTGTGTTTGGATTATCCGTTTTTTTATTTGTGTATTTTTTTAATCATTTTGTGGTTGTTGATACTGTTGAGCAAGCTTAATGGTCGGTTCTGTGATTTTCTTTTTTCTCTTTTCGATCAATTTGGATTTTGAGCAAGTCTTATGTCCTGTTGGTATCTAAAGGGTGGAGTTGATTTTGGTCCTACTTGAGAATGAAACGAACACTTTTTGGGTTGTAGGGGTGCGGGTGGCTGGCACAGAGTCTTGTACTCTTGTTTTGTTTTCCTCTTAGTTCTTATGTTAAAAGAAGAAATTCATTAAGATGAAGAGAGGAAAAATACAAGGAATATGCAGGATACAACATTAAACTGAGATCAAAGTTTTAATGCGGGATACAGCGAAAAGGGGAATATTAAAAAACTGAGAAATAGAAAGCTTTAATGTAGACACAACATTAATGATAAAGCTGAATCAAAGTTCTTCAATTTACTTGCCATAGGTTGTATATCATCTTTTCCTGATTAACCCTTTCAATATTGAAGATTGGACACTTTTTAAATCTGCAATGTGTATTTTTTTGGACTTTGCTTATGAGTCTTGCTGTGACTGTTTCTGCATGTTTGTTTGGATTTGTGCATTGTTTTTTTTTCGTTGAGTTTGTACTTGTTATATTGTGCCTGGTTACAAATGGTTTGTGTTTGTGGCAGCCGAATCAAATTCATGAGATCAAGGACTTCCTTCTCACTGCAACGAGGAAGGATGCGCGATCAGTGAAAATCACTTCTTCCAGGTTAGTTAGTTTATTCAAAGATATTTCTCTTGATGATATGTTTGGATTCCATTATAAAAATGATCCCATCAAAGTGGCCCTAGGCTCCTGGGCTTCAGCCCTATTAAAATTTCAACCCACAACTCAGGGGGCTTAATAAGCCTTTGATCCACTAAATCTATTAAAACCATGGGTCAGCCCCCATGGGCTATGGCTCAGCCCATCTTAAAAATTTAAACATAGCTAAACCTGTACAATGACTCATTTCTCAGCTTCTCCATTCAACTTCACGTCTGAAACA
Organism: Dalbergia cultrata; assembly: GCA_031216105.1. Lineage (NCBI taxonomy): Eukaryota > Viridiplantae > Streptophyta > Magnoliopsida > Fabales > Fabaceae > Dalbergia > Dalbergia cultrata. The sequence continues at coordinate 56,404,300 of CM062347.1, forward strand.
CACTCCCTGAAAACCCACATTTCTCAGCTACTCAGTTTTGAACATTTGATAAATCCTAATCCTCAAATCGTCTCCCTCTGATGAACCCTACCTACTAAGATTCAAATCCAATTACAAGTTCTCTCTTTGATTTCGCGAGTTCAATATCTTGTGAAGATAAATAATCCTTTGATATTTTTCTTTTTTCTGTTCGTCAAATCGGTGATCGCATTCACAGCCTTCAGATAAAATCGGCAAGGTTCTCCGCGGAAGCCAGCTCACAGAGGAAGAAACTGTAGCGTGCATTCAGGTCTAGTAGCGTCCTGGTTGGTAGTCGTTTGTGACTCGTTGGTTTCAATTTTGGTTTCAACTTTCAATCTTTAACGTGCCTTCAGGTCTAGTAGCGTCCTGGTTTTTTCTTAATTTTTTTTTATTTATTGCTTCTCCTCTGATTCGCTTGAGTGTTTCTTTTCATGCCATCTAGCTTGTTTACTCTGTCACTCTCTGTTACTGTGATCTGTTTTATAATTGTAATATTGGAAACAATGTGCACTTTCCTTTCCTAATTGGTGATTTTATTGCTCGTTTTCTTGTTTTTTTTCCCCATGTGAATTTGTTGAAAGAAGCCACTCTGACCATTTGCTATCTTTTGGTGACCCTTCTTTTCTTCCTTCATACTACTTCTAGAGGTGCCACTGCTGACACTCGAAGTAAGTCTAAAGCAAGACCTTGTCTTTTTTTTCTACCTGCTGCTTTAGTTTTTCAGATTTGGAGCATGTTTGTTTGTGCCCTTGTGCTGTGAGTCCGATCTGCATTGCAATCATTTAGAGAAGTTGTTTTCTTTAATGTTAAGTCTTTCTGATGTGTCCGATTATTGCTCCACATTTTTGGTTGCATCTTTGGAATTGTATATAAAAGGAGTTCCTACAATGCCAGTGAAGCTGTTAGGCTGTTCTATGTGACAAGATCTTGATGGGTTAGACCTGTCGTGTGTGTTTGATTTCTCAAGACAAGGGAACCTGTTTGAAGAGCTAATTCAGTAATTTCCGAGATTAATTTCATTTACATATGTAACATTTCTGTGTGTGTGGAAATCTTATTATTGAACTCTTGTTTATATAAAGACAAACAGCATCAGGATTTTGTTTCTTTGAGATGGGAAGAACAAGTAGTGGGCAGATGAGTTTCTAGCATTCATAATGGCCATTGTAAATTTATATCTGTCAAAGATGAATTGGTTGTAATGTACGTACTCGTATATCATCATGTTGACTTGGACTTGCGCAAACCATAGGTTCTTCTGCCGCCACTGATTCTATTGTGACTTGTTTTTTTTTTTCCCATGTGAATTTGTTGAAAACAAACTGATCACTGGTCTCCTTCGAGCAGTTTTCAATAAAAGAATTGTGTTTTGATGGAAAAAAATGACACGAGATTCCTTATAAACTGGAATTTGTTTTGGATCTTAAGCTCCAATTAAATGTTTTCATTCGTGATTGACAGGACTAGTTACCCTAACATAGTGTGATGCCTTAAGTGTTTTTTCTTGTGCATATCTGCTACAAGCCTACAACATGTATGTTACTTATCAGGCACTGATTTGAGTGTATAGTTTAAACTATCAACTCTCAACCAATAGCTTTCAATTTAATCTATTTCAATTTTATGTTGGTTTTATATGTGAGCATGTGCCTCCTTATTGTTTTATCTAGCATAGGATTTCTATCAGGCATTGGATTTTGATCTTCTAACTTAAACCCAACTAATAGAGAAATATTGTCAAAATATAATGGCATAGATTCATAGTCTACTAGTCTAGTGATTTGTATATATAGTCTAGTGCTTCTCTAATTCATTTAAAAAGAAAATCAAAATCTGAAATTTTTACATGCGCTAGCCCATGTGGGCTAAGGTAAACTTATAGGTGAGTTGGGGCTAGCCCATAGGTGGGCCAACCCATGGGCTAGCTCATTTTAAGCATTGATGAATTTTTAAACTTTTATAATTGGGCTGGCCCTAGCTCACAAGGCCCACATGGGCTTTTGGCCCCGTGGGTTTTTTATAGTTGTGGGCTTTTTGACATTGTCAGCCTTTTGGCCCTCACCCACGAGGATAGGGCCAAATAGGGGTGGGCTAGTCCATACCGCAACCGTTCGAAGCATTTATACACCAATTCAGTGTCATTTCCTTCTATGCTGCAACACTATTCTATTCTATTCCAGTCAGATCTGAACCCTCAATTGCTTCTATGTGCCAAGTGAGCAATTGACTATTGGCACTCACTCACTCAATCTCTATCACAAATTGCAATTTGGTCTCTCTTTCTCTCTCTTCTGCGGCATATTAATTCATTTTGATCCTGCCCAGTTCTTATCTCGACTTTCTCGATTCTGACATTTATACATGGGTGAATATGACTGAAATGAAATGCTGAATGATCGGGATTTCATTTTGGTACCTTTGAGCATGGTTGTCAAATCGGGATACAAATCGCGTATCGGAAACCTTATTTTTTGCATCGTGTATTGAATCGTATCGTGAATCGTAAGATACATGATTAACGATTACAAATCATATAAAAATATTTTGTAACACAAATATGCAAAATTAGTCAGAATTAGCATAATAATAAACTATTACTTTAATTAAAAATGCATAAAGTCACACAAAAAAAAATCTAATTTTTTATCCTGATCAGCCCTATTATCTTCTCTTTGGGTGAAAAATTATGGATAACAAAATATCAACACTTAGGCCCACCAAATATAACACAACACAGTAAAAAGCCCATGTAACTAGCTGTCTCAGGCTCTCAGCACATGAAACAATAAAAACCAAAAAGCTGTACCCAAAAAAAAAAAAAAAAAAAAGCCCAAAATAACCCACTCTCAAACAAAGCCAACCTCACCCACAAAATCCCCAAACCAGGAGACAGAACAGCAAGAGATGAGAATCGCGATCATGAGTCGAAGACCCAGGAGCCAAGAGAGAACTTAAGGGAAAGGATGGTGTGGAAGCAGCACGGCCAGAAAGGGGAAGACAGATAAGGATGGCGGCATGATCGGCAGAGATGCGACGGTCAGAGGCGGCGCCACGGCCAACAACAACTATAGTGAGGTGAATCGATCAGGTTAGTGAGAGAAAGAGAGCGAGTGACAGCCGCTAGGAATGAGCACGGATAGCCGCTGTGCATTTGTAGGAGCGTCCGCTCCTATGCTCAAGAACGCACTCCTGACAACCTTGGGGTTGCGCATGACCCATCCCATTGTGTGCGCGACCCAACTGGTTTGTGAATCGTACAGCTGCGATTAAAATCGCGATTCTCACAATACAGACTCGATTCGCACGATACAGGGCGCGATTCATGCTCTAATTCGATACAACCTCCGATTTGCATCCCTAGGCGTCGGAATTGTATAGAATCGCATGTATCGTATCGTGATTCATACGATTCCGACTACAGTACCTTTGAGAATTAAATCACGATTATTTCTCCATTTTAATTTCTCCTCACATTGTAGAAATTATGGTGTTTGTTTGTTGTTACACACACAACATTATACTTGTACACAACATTATACTTGTATAGGTGCAGGATCCTTTGCCTGTTTAAATTTGAAGGACTAAACCTTCTTATACCTAAGTCTGAGCTATTTTTCTTTAAGAACATGGAGCGTTGGAATTGTTCTGTAAGGATAACTTTGTTTATGGTACTAAATGCTCCAGGATTTCGATGGGGATCAGTAAAACAGAAGTTAACTTGAAGAGGTTGCTTGTTGCTGCACCTCAGCAGCAGAACCAGGCAAAACTAGTACATGTAAGTTTGAAGATAACCCTTCACTCTTTATGTTAGAAATTTAGATTTATTGGGGTTGTTTTCAATTTCAGTTAGCTTGTAATCACCTCTATTTTTCTTGACATATATATATATATATATATATATATATATATCTGTGTGTGTGTGTTTAATTTAGTTGTTTGTTAACTCCGGAAAGGGGAAAAAATGATCATTTGTTGACTTTGCAGTATGTAGCTACTTTGCGTGAACAGTTGGAACAATTGGCTGAAGAGAAGACACCAGAAGGCTTACCAAGGTAATGTGCATCTTTTTCTTTGCAATCTCTTATACCTAGGTAGGTATAGATCTAATTGAGACTACAGAACTTCAATGTCTATTTATAAATCTGAACAGAGTGTTCTGCTAATTTTGCTTCTTGGCAATCTTACCCTTACTTTAATATAGTCTACGTAGGATGAAGTTCCCCTACACTTGGGTTTAAAAATAAGGATATTACATGTTAATACTTGCTGAGAAGTTAGGGATTAGACGGAAAGGAGACTAGACAGAATATATTCTAGTCTTTTACACCAATACTTGTGATGTTGTTTTATAACACTCTGATATAATACTTTTCTTTGTACTAATACATTCTAGACCAAGGAAAAAGTATAGGAAAATTAGTAAAAGTCCAACCGAATAACATGCCTAACATAATAAAACACCTTCTCAACAATAATCATAGTATTCAAACAATACTTACAGGTTTAGCAGACAGTAGAATGAACAAATGGACTTCTTTTTTAGTATTTAGTATGATTCACATTGAACATGGCTTATGTTGCAGATTCCTTGTCAAGCTGTCCTCCTTCCCCCGTTTGTCAACTGTGATAAAATCTTGTAAAAGTGAAGTGGCATGATGATTGTTTGTTACTAATTAAAATTATCATATTTCTGCTATGCTTTATGTTTTTCTTTTACTGAATATGCGTGCAATTGTGTTTGTGTATGTGTATGACTCTGGTCATTCAGGATTTCAAAGGCTGCACTGAATGATTATTCAGAGAAGATTGAAGCCATTGCATCCAAACTTTTTATTCCTGTGGTGTGTATTTATTTGTTATCCTATTCTACTTCTGAGAGATGTTGAATTGTAAAATGCTGAGATTATGTCTTTTGAGGTTCCTTTCTGTGAACTATCAAAAGCAGTGGACAATTTCATTAACCAAACAATGGGATTTGTGCATTTGAAAATTCCATAATTCTCAAATGGCAAGGACATTAGTGCAGTTACCATATGGGATAGAACTAGGATTGGATGGCAACCATTGGCCATTCTAATTTTCACTTTGGTTCAAAATAATTTGAGCTAGGCTTTCTGTTTTCCACCCACTCACTAAACAAACACTAAGGATGCCTTTTGCACAATGCAGAAGATCACAATACATAGTATATGAAAAGTGCGTATAAACACTCGTTGCCTGAATTTTTGTGACTTTAGTATGAATAATAAGGCAAAATTTTCTTTTCTTTTTCTTGTTTTCCTTTTCATCTTATCTTTCTTACTTCTGTATATTCCATTTTAGTCTAGGCAGAATAGACAAACTTCATGATTGTCATTTTAACCACTTGACATTGCTTCTCAGCCTGACATACAAGTATCTGAGAATGACTTTGAAAGGAATTCTGTTAAAGAAAACCGTTCTGAAATTGAGGAAAAAAAGCAGATTCCTCTTTCTTCCGGATTGAGAAGAAGATCTGTGTAAGCTATAGTTAGCCCTTCTTGCTGCTATATGCATTTTGTAGGCTTTTCTACTGGTAATCATCTTGTTCATGGAACAGACCTGCCTCAAGTACTGAAGATAGACCTCATGAGCCTGCTGAGACTGATAAATCATCACCTGTTAAATTGGATGCTGCGGCTCATTCACACATTGAAAAGCACAGGTACTGTTTACTTGAGTTGCTATTTGAAGTTTATGTTATGTTGGGTTGGCTCTGTAGTGGAGATTCCATGACCATAGGTTCCATGTCAATTTGTCTAGAACAAAATGGCAAGCACTCATCTTTTGAGGTCAATCATTGGGATACACTATTTGGTATCATATTGCGCTTTTGAATGCCATTTTTGTTGTAGTTCACTAGAAGCAGATTGTGTATACCATTGTGTGATTTTTCAATTGCACAGCTGAAAAAGCCAGAAAAGCTTTGAGGAGGTTAGTAGCTAACCTCTAAAGTCAAAATATTCTTGGAGTTTTATGACGGATAGAAGAAAATAATATTTGCCACGAGTATAAATCAACTGGGATTTAGAAAACTATGAAAGCGGGAAGCACTTGACGTACATTGGTTGAGAGTCCTGAAACAGTGACATGAAGTATGCAACATCTTTGGTGGCAAAATTCGATGTAGAACACCAGGATGAATAGCAGTTCTCTTGAAAGGAAGTGCTCATTTTTAGCATTTTATTGTTATTTTTTCTTCAAAATCTTTCAGCTGCGGAATGCTGAACATGAGATCTTGTGCACTTGATGCTGTGATAACTGCAGTGGGTCATGGCACTGGTGAATGTGGTAACTTTGGAAGATGGCATTATAAGATTAATAACTAGAGACGTAAAGTGAGATGCCTAGAAATGCAATGTTTGAAATGTTTGAGCATAGATGAAAGTGATACTATGTTAATGGCTTTTGAGTATTTGGGAAAAAAGTTTCAAACTGTTTTACTGACTCCAACCTTGATACTGGATCATCGAGTTGTGGTTTATTTTGTCATCATTGAGACATTTACTTGACTTCTTCCTGATGATTGTGAATCATTACTTACAAAAATGCTTTAAAATCTGCTTGCAATGTGTTGGATAATTAATTGTTAATTGTTACTGCTTCCATTTATTCGTATCCCTTTAAGTCAGGTCTTTCATTATTCTTTCAATTGTTGTATGTTATTGTTATTTATTTATTTAATTTTCTTTTATACTCTTCAGAAAGTTGCAAGAGGCTTTGACGGATGAGATGGTTGTGTTGGCAAAACAACTCAAAGAGAGTAGTCTCGTGATGAACCAGTCTCTGCAAAATACTGAAAAGGTCTAATTTTGCATTTTCCTATGAACTCCTGCTTCTGTGATTCCTAAACAGTATGATGATAATGCCGAACGTGACTAAATCTAGAATAATATGAGACTGAGTTTTATACCTTGTGACGGGTGTGGTGTTCAGTGAGTTCTCAGCTGGGTCAAATTGGTTACAAGAAACGTATCTGTAATCTCAAATTAAATGCTAATTTTAATAAGCCAATCGTGGATGAAATAATGATTCTATGGTTATCTTGATGAAATTAAGCATGAGCTCTAGGGTGTTTATCACCCCAACTGTGCATATTTGATTAGAATTTTTGTTCTGCGCCTCCAAGCTCAAACTGTAAAATTTAAGAAACGGATTCTATTCCAACTTCCAGGATTGAATATTCTGTATGAAGGTTATGTATTCTCACGTTAGTTCAGTGATAACCTTGAAAGTTTGTCATATTACATTTGCCAACAGCTGTAGCCTATAGCTGTGTTGCAACATTTTTTTATCTCAGCTGTGAATGGATTGGCTTGCACTCTTTCTTAATATCCTTAATCATTTACCTTGTTTTTGTGGGGTCCAGCCGTGGGCCCCATCCATGGGTAATTGAAAGAAAAAATGGGGAAGAAGATAAAATTTTCAAAGCATGCACAGTAATTTTTACTGTGTACGAATTGAAAATTTTGTCTTTGTCTGTGATTGGTGGCATAGCATACAGATCGTATTCAAACTGTGCGTTGCTTCTATAAATAGAGGAGCGCTTCAGTTCATTTAGAACAAGCAGCGAGAGTTAGAGAGTTGCAGAGAGAAAAATATACAAAGAGTGTATTATTTTTCTGAGTGTGAGAGAGAATAATGGAGAGTGTGAGTAAATCCCAAAGAGTGTAGGGTGTGGGTATATACACCGGGAATATTTTTTAGGTATCATCTCTATTGCTCCTTGGTACTGCAAAATTGTAGTGTTTGAATAGGAGGGTTCTCACTGGGATACACTATATTTACATCTTGGGTTGGAGAGTGTGGAAAGGATATTTTGTAATTATCCTGAATATAGTGGAATATTTTTCGGAGCTTGTCCCGTGGTTTTTCCTCCAGTATTTGGGGGTTTCCACGTTAAATATTCGGTGTGCAAATTTCTTGATACCGGTGTGAATAGTACTATTTATGAATAGTATTATTCGTGAATAGTGACCAGTGGCCCCACATGAATAGTGACCAGTGGGCCCACTACAGAAAAAAATTTACTATTCACTGCTGATACTTATTCTGCTGCTCTGTGTCGATTGGTAGATTTAATTCTATCAGATTTAGTTTTGGTATTCATTGCCACACATTGACGTCATTTAATTACAGTGTGAATCAGTCTCTGAGCCCAACAGTTTTTCTTAATGATTAAATCGATTTTGGAGTTTGAATGACAAGATGTTAAACTGATGAATTAATTATGGCTGGCTTGCAGATACTTGATTCTACTGAGGAAGCCATTGAGCATAGCTTGGCAAGCACAGGTCGTGCCAATGTGCGAGCAACGGCAATATACTCTGAAAGTTCCCAGACTTCTTGCCTAACGTGGCTTGTGATGTTTGTTATGACATGTGGATTTATCATGGTTATACTTCTAATCCGTGTCACATAGACTGTTCGCATTTCACTGGGTATAAAAATGAAATAACTTTCATATACCTTTTCCCACAGTGTAAAGTTGCTTTCTTTTTTAAGGATTTCATAAAGTTGCTTTCCTTTATTGCTGTGAGTCATGTGATTTAGACCTCAACAATTAAAATCAAATCAATTTTTATTTATAATTTTTAAACAAAACCAATCTAAATCTTAATTTGTAAATTCAATCAACTCTTAAAATTTATGGTTCTGAAGACAAAAAGACCCATTAACCGTGATTTTTCTGTTCTCTTCTATGAAAAATAGGAGCTAGAAGATCATCATTCATGTCTGGTGTCATGAAGTGCTGGATTAGGTGGCTTTATAATGACGTATATTTAAAGTGAGATATTGGGAGCTATACACTTTACAACCAATAAAAATGCCTTTGTGTAGGTTCCACTGCATTTAGATTCAGGAAAAAGCAAAAAACAAAAAGCAAAAGTCATTCTCTTATTTAGATTAAGAGGCAAAAATGGAAAGGAAAAATATTAAAAATAAAGGATATAATTTCTTTAAATTAATTTTAGAGCTTAATTTGAAGTGACTAATAATGTAAAATACATTGTCATTCTAATAAAATATTTTATTTAAATTATTTTTTTAAATATTTGATATCAGAATTAATATCATAAGTAGTATAGCAATATATAATTACATTATCCCACAAAAAACTTGTACACTTTCTACTGTACACAAATTAAGTTCATACAAACGCAGGATAAATGACAACGTAAAATAGATAAATAAGCTCTCAAGCCCAAAATTTGTGTCTACGTTGATATGCTGTGTTAACTGATTTTTTTAATTTCTATCGGACTTTTCTGGCTTTTAGTTGTAGATTGATAATTGATAGTTCGTGAATCGTGACACGAGTCGAATTTTGTTTATCTAGAAGACTAGTGAATTAATAAAAATAAAACAAATTTTCTTACCTGCGTTTGATGTCATGCATGATGCAACCTTTTTCTCCTTGTTGAAATTTCAGGCAATTATTGCTAAATATTAATCCAATCGATTTTCTTCAAAGTTACATTTTCCGCATCATAGCCCAGCAGAGGCAGCATTCCTTGGCAAAACTCTTAAGGCAACTCTCTTAAAGCTTTTAGCCTTAAAACACTACCTTCAACAACATAATCTTTTTCTTTTCAATTATTCTTTTAGAATATCCTTTTCTTTTTAATCATACCTTCTCTTACACCTTTTTTTTTAATCAATTATTTAATTAATTGGGATAAAAATGAAATGAAAATTTTCGTAAATAAATTTTATATACAAAATTACAGCTAAAATCTCCATCTCGTCGTGTTGTGGGGTGCACTGGGGGGTCGAGGGAGAGTCGGAATTTTGGATAATTAGCTGTAATCAAAAAGCTAGGATACGTCATTGGCCGACACCACACTGCATCTGCAGTGCATTTACGTGCATCATTCTTGGAAGCTTCCATTTTCAATTTTCAGACACACATTTGTTATTGCAACCCAAAGTTAACAGCATCAAACCTCCCACATATCCACAGACATATGTCCTTCTCTTAATCTTTATTTTCCGTAAGCAACTTTTTCTCAGTTTAGTTATCTAACAAACTGCAGCATGTGTTGTAGTACATCCACTAGAATGGACAGGTGTCAGGTGTACATTAGAAAATGATTTTTTTTCCCCCTTGTATTTTCACTACCCATATATATAAAAAAAAAAACCAAGTGAATATATTTTCCTTAATTGTGCATAGGTTTGTTCCAGAGGGAAGCGGAAACAACTGAATGGGGAACTGTTGGAGTCTTCCATCTGGTTCTCAAGGTGCTCATCCCAACTCCAACACTGCTTCCAACAACCAACCAGGTGAATATATTTACCAACATGCCACTAACTGCACTTCCTTTCTTCATATATGTTTTGTCTTCCATAGGGACTCTTCATGCTGAATATTTATGATGTGACAGCGGGAGGCACTTGAATCAAATATTTTCTTTTTCTGAAGTTTTAAGAGGTAGAAGTGATCAAATAGTATCTGGAGTTTTTGTTTGGTTGTCATGTTTGGGAAAGTTTCATTTCATTTTGTGATATAATTCAGTTAGTCAAACATAGAAGTCAACTTAGAGAATAGCTTGCAGAATCAAGGGTGAACAAATCAAGCTGAATTTGCAGCCCGATCTATGGGTCGACTGCACAATATAATAGAGCAACGGCAAACTAGTTATAGATCAACAGGATCATAACAAGGAACCTTCAAGTCCTGCAAAACCTCTATCATTTAGAAGACAATCCTTCCTGTTAGTAGGGTAGCAGCTTTGAAGTTTGAACATAGCATCCCTTGCATTTCTAACTCATCAATTCATTATGGAATGCTTGTTTCATACATTTTCATTTCATTTGATTTGGGAAAACTTGATCAGCGACTGAAATTGATAAAGCATCTCGTGTGAAGAAAAATAAATAAGTAATATTGCTTAATTAGCAGAAGGTTGTCCTAGTTTCATTGCATATTTGAATATAACCTCCTGTGTTGACAACTTCAATGTTTTTCTTAATAACGTGACAAAGTGTGTCTTGGTGTGGCAACATCTCAGGAAGCACTCAATTTGCTGCTAGTGGCAGCAATTCAAGGCTATTGTGCAGCGGCAATTCTACTTCACTTGGGCGTAGCAGCTACTCTGGAGGATTCAGCCGGTTCTTTGGGCCAAGTAGCAGCAATAATACAAGTGCATCACTTTGGGGCTCTGACCATAGCCACAACACTAGAGCAAGAGATGAAGAGGATTTCCCTAATGGGCAGATATTGGATGCTGCAAACTTGAGAGTGTTCACTTTGGCAGAACTGAGGGCAGCCACCGGAGACTTTAAAGATGTGTTAGGAGAGGGAGGTTTTGGTACAGTATACAAGGGCTGGCTTAAGGAGAGGGGAGCAAAAAATAGAGGTGAAGATTTGACACTAGCCATAAAGAAATTGAATTCTGATAGCTTGCAAGGATTTGCAGAATGGCAGGTATTCACATTCATTAACACTTCTTAAACTAGAATCACACCTTTGAACTGTATGAGGCTTTATCAATTTTGGCGCCTTTTTTCTTTGTGCAGTCCGAGGTTAATTTCTTGGGAAGGGTTTCTCATCCCAACCTTGTCAAGTTGCTCGGGTTTGGGCGACAGGATAGCGAACTCTTCGTTGTGTATGAATTTATGCATAGGGGCAGCTTGGATAACCAGCTCTTTGGAAGTAAGAGCTTATCACACAGTTGAATCGTAGGACACCCACAATTTTTTTTTTTTTTTTCTCAGCATGTGTAGTATACCAATCTGGGGAATTATATTAGTTCGGTGTCCCTGATCTGCTCTACATGTTTTTTCCTTCTGCAGGAGGTGCGAATGTTCGGCCACTTTCGTGGGACACAAGATTAAAGGTTATGATTGGAGCAGCTAGGGCACTTGCTTTCCTTCACTCGTTGGATAAGAATATCATATACAGAGACTTCAAGCCCTCAAATATCTTGCTTGACATGGTAAGTTTCCTTTCATCATTCAGGCATATTGAATATCCCATGATCACATTTTGCTCATCTTGAATTATGAAAGACAAAATCCATTTCCCACCTTACTACATGCATGCTATCGAAGAGTATAATTTCCTAAAGTCAGTCTTATTTTTATTTTTTTTAATTTTGGTTTTGCCAGACATATACGGCCAAGTTATCAGACTTTGGCTTAGCCAAGTCTGGTCCTTCCGGTGATGAGTCTCACGTGTCAACTCGAGTCAAGGGAACAAGTGGCTATGCTGCTCCTGAGTACGTGCTAACAGGTAATTTCAACAAATTTCCTCTGAATCCAATCTCACATTCTAACAAGGAGGTGGAGACTAACTCTTGTAATGCCAATCAACTAGGTCATTTGTACGTGAAAAGTGATGTGTATGGATTTGGAATAGTCCTGGTGGAGATGCTGAGTGGCAAGCGGATATCTGACATATTGCGCCTCAGCCAGCAAAATTCAATACTTGATTGGCTCAAATCAAATATATTGAATAGAGTGAAAATGAGAGGCACTATGGATGCAAGGTTGGAAGGCAAGTATCCACCCAATTTAGCTTTACAAGTAGCTCAACTTGCTTACAAATGCATTGGAGCAGACCCCAAAATCAGGCCATCAATGAAAGAAGTTGTTGAGACATTGGAGCAGATTGAAGCAGCCAATGAGAAACCAGCTGACAATAGAAAGAGGGTTACTAATCCCAAGGCAGTTCAACTACATGGCCGGCCAGATGGTGGTTAACCCAGCAACACCTTCTTATTTGGCAGCAGAATGGCAGCGGATTGTGAATGCAAAGAGCTAAAGGTGCCTGCTCCAGTGGCCTAGTGGAGTTGAGGTTGTATAATGTACATTAATTATGCCAACAGTCCCGGGAGCATATTTGGATTGATTATTGGTAGAAACTTATTGAAAAGGGTGATCACAGAACTTACACAGACAAAACATTCTGGGACATTTGGAAAGAGAAATTGAGTCAAAGAAATGAAGGGTTTTGACATTAGTTTTGTAAGATTTGTGCCTAAAATGTATCTATTCCTTACATTTTCATTTTTTACAATAGTTGTTCTCACATTTTTTTTTTATAGTTGTTCTTCACATTTTTTTTTTCAATTGCTGTATTATGTGTTCACTATGGAATTATAGTAGTATATAAGGGCATGATTAGATTACAATTTGATAAGGGCAAAGTTTTCCTTTTATGTCATAAGCTAACCAATCATCACAACCACAAGAATCCTCCCCACTCCTTTCCTGTCCCGTTTCTTCTGTACCAGACATGTTCTAAATCTAGTAGCTGCACCACATTTTGTTGCAATAACTTAAATTTTCCTTTGCACTTTATTTTCATGCCCATTTTCCTTTTTTTTTTCCTTTTACCTTTTCTACCAGTTATATGTAATATACTAATCTGTGTTGAGGAAATCACAATGCACACAAGAACAAGAAGCAATGAAATAATTTGGGATGAATTGAGATGACACATTTATTTCAGTTGAAAGTAATTATGGGCTTACTGTTGGGCCTTAAAGGCCCAGCCCACTTGCTCGTCGTCATTCAAATACGAACCACGGGTAAGGCAATGCTAGGCAACCTCTGCATCCGCAAGAACAATGGAGAAGAGGAGGAAGAAGAAGAAGGATGCAATCGCAGCATGCAGTAGTAAACGGAAAAGGAAACCGAAACCCTCTTGCTGTAACCTTCGCATTCTAGGTTCCGATTCCAACGCAATCTTCGCTACGTTACTCGCATCGCTCTCCAATCCCCACCACCCTCATTCCCTTCCCCTCATCAACAGATGCTTATTCAAGATTCGCCCTTCTCTTCTCTCCGAATCCCCCGTGACGCCATTCCTAGCTCTGTTCCCGACTCTTCTCAGCTCCTCCAGCAACTGCGAAATCGCGTGCCGCGTGGCAGGTGCCGTTGGCGTGGCCTCGCTCGTTTCGTTGGAAGCGAACGAGGAGGTTACGTCGGATTCCGAAACCCTAAAGGGACTAATCTCGCTGCTCCAGAATCCAAATAGAAGGGTTCTGTTGTCTGCATGCAATGCCGTTTTGGACTTGTCCACTACCACCTTTGGGCAACACCAATTGCTCAAGTTCTCTGCGTTGGAGAAACTAATGTAAGCATTTACACTTTGTTTTCATGAAATTGAGCAGTCCGTAAAGTGTAAAGTTTTGTATGTTACTGCTCTAACTTAGCTGTAGATGGAATATCTGCATCGTGCTTACGTGGGAAAAAAAAAAAAGCAGCATCTTAGGATTGGGAATTTTCCGCCTTGGAAATATCAAATATGTGCACGTTACTTCTTTTGTTTATGTGATGTCGAATTGAGTATTGAATGCAATTGGTTGAATGACTAAATGGTTGACATCCCTTAGGTTTGTGTTTCTGCAGATTTTCAAGTGTGTAGAATCCGTCTCTTTGTGGTCTGAGGGAAATGAGAGTTTCCACTCTCTTAAGATTGGGATTAAGGGTGACGAACTTTCGGTGGGGTTTCTCAGTGCAACTGTTATTCTTATTAATGCCTGTGAAGTTGAGCAACTGCAAAATATCCCGAGAAGTCTCTCTGAAGCGTGTGTGAGGTGTTTGAAAGAGATATGGGCAAAAGTAAATGATCAAGTGGTAATGAAAGCTGCTATGAAATCTAATGAAGGAGGACATGTTTGTAAAAGCAACATTGGAGTTTGTAATCTTGCAGAAAGCATATTTAGGCTTTCCATTAATGATTGTCAACTTACTGCATCTCTGCCATATGATGTGGTCAAAGGATGCCTTTTCGGTACAAGTGATACTAGTTTTCAAGATTTTTTATCATCATACTGGGAAGTTTCACCCTTCCTTTTACGGAGGACATTAAAGGATCCCAGTATGTATGATGTGTTTAGCCCATTTATAGAATCTTTGAGTTGGACAGGGTGTGTTCCTTCCCTTATTTCTTCAATTCTCCTAGGTCTAGTGTCTTGTTTTCCTATTGCCTCAGATGAACAGAACATCTTCAGTTTTCTGAATGAGTTGAAAGATCAACTGGGATGTCCTATAATCTACCAGCAGGATATACGAGTTGTAAAAACAGAAAGGCAATCAAGAAAAGAGATGCATTATTTTCAGGAATGTCATCCAGGCTGCATTAGGGAACCTCAGTATTTTACTATTGATGATGTCTTGAAGTGTGGCCAAGCATATAAAGAGGGTTATACTGTTGCCCTGCGCGGTTTGGAGTTTCGTTATCGAAGTATTGCTGCTATTGCAGAAACACTAGCACTTATGTTTGACCAGCCTTCAGTAGGTGCCAATTTGTACTTAACACCGCCTAATTCTCAAGGGTTGGCTTGTCACTTTGATGATCACTGTGTATTTGTATACCAGATTTTTGGTTCTAAGCAGTGGACAGTATTTTCTCGACCTAGTCAGCTATTACCTCGCTTGTATGATGGTCTACATGGTTCTGAATCTGATTTTGACTGTACTAAAGCTGACAGAAGAGAGTTCATTCTCAGGGAGGGTGATGTATTATATATTCCCAGAGGCTTTCCTCATGAAGCACATACAGACTCTGCAGTTGGTGATGGTTCTCCTGGGTTTTCTTTGCACCTTACACTTAGTATTGAGGTTGAACCTCCTTTTGAGTAAGTAAAAGTTAACTTTGAGTGTTTCTTTTTGTATTGGTGCTAGTGCTGAACATATATGTGGGCCTTTTTGTCTTATGTTTGAGCAAAGTGCTTTAGTATTTCTGAATTCTGCTGTGAAAAAACGTTTTCATGTCTAACGTATAGACAGGCTAGTATAGATATAAGGTATTTAGTATAATAAATTAGATGATGTCTGTCCAGATAGTCAGATAGTCAAGTAATTATCCACCAGAGGAAGGAGGCCTATACCCGCAATTGGTGGTTGAATTATGTGGTCTGTGACTGGTATATGTCTTTCATTGGCAGTGGATAAGCAAGGAAACATGTTTCAGTGCCTGACATAAAAATTGAAGATAATGTTGCTTAGTATCATTAGTCTCATGGAAGGCTTGAACCTGTTTTGAAAATGAAAGTTTTCAAAAATCTTGAAAGAGAATTATAACAAGCATTGGATGGTTAAAATATAGAGAAAATCTTTCAGAAGTTACATCTGTGAAGCAAATAAATCTTAGCCTTGCAGTTCCCTTTTATGCCTGCCAGTTTTCTCTATTTGGTGTGATTTTGGTACTTTATCTTTCTCTCTGCCACTGATTGTAATTTTTTTCTTAAAAAAAAGAACAATATAAGAGGGTATTGCTAATGGGTGAACTTTGGCACAATAGTAAGGTTTCTACCCATTGACTTGGGGTTCAAATCCTTCAAATAGTTTGGGGGTAAAGTGTTGTGCAATCCACCTACCCTCCCTAGATTTCACCTGATGGGAACTGCATGCATTGGGTCATGCTTCTTTTCATAAGAGTGTTATTGCTGCAGTGGAGCTGAATTCAATGTAATATGATGCAACAAAATCCTACCCATTTGGTGATTTAGACGCTAGTAGGCTTGACTCTAGTATTAAAATGGCTCATACTCAGTTTTTCATGCCTATGGATGATGCTTGTCTGTATACTGTTGAATATAATGTGTCTCTTGCGTGTATATTTGAATGCAGTCAGATTCATAATTTTAATGTGTTGAATGATTAATTAAATGATACAAAATATGATTTCTTTTCTTGTTTTTGTCAATCGAACAAGAATGATACAGAAAAAATATTTTCACCAATACTTCTTGATAATACCATTATCAACTTTGTTCTATTTTCTCCCCATGGAAAATTTGAAGTTATGTTCTAAAAATGAAAAGAACTGTCTACATTACACATTTCTACTGGTCCTCTTGGAAAACGTGTGTGATTTCGGAATTCCCAATCACTAAGCTGCTATACTAATGGTTAGGTCTTGATGCTATCGTCCCGATCCAGTCAAAACTGGTCCATCTTTGACTAATTGACACTAGTAGGTCCCTCAGTTCAGTCCTTCAAAGTGACTATAAGTTGGATTGGTTGGTTATCAAATAAACAAATGGTAGAGAGGGACATCCTATTGACTGAACCAATAATACTGCCACGGTTTGGTTTGTTGTAACATTATAAACCCTTGCCTGTGGCATTGTTGTTTAACACCTCTTATTCCTTAGCGATTTGTCCTCAGATTTTTCAATGATGCCAAGAATGATGATGACATCTGTTTCGTTCATTTATTAGTTCTTCTCTTTCCTTCAAGTTGAGCATGTATAGTGCTCTATATCAATTGATATAAAATTTATGTATTTTATGATGGATATTTTGTTGAGGATGAGCCTTTGGATAACGGTAAGATTATTATCTTGTGATTTGAAATCATAGGTTTATATCTCGAAAAAAAATCTCTTTGCTTTTGAGGTAAGGTTGGGTATATCTACCCTATTAAAACTCCACTAAGTAGGAGTCTTGTGCACTGGGCTACCCTTTCTATGATAAATATTTTCTTTTTATGAATAAAAGACTGAAACAATGCATGTGGAATGACCCACACTAAAATCAATTATTAAAACTAGACAAGTGTGTCTGTAGGACATAAGGGCAAGCTTTCAGACCCATGTCTTTTGAAAGCTAGTCCATGGATCAGTGTTTCTAGTATTTTAATGTAATAATGATTCCCATGTCAATTATTAACCTATTGATAAGGATGAATATAAAATTGTCAAACTTCCATATTGCTGTTGACGTGTCCCCTGCCCACATGAAGAGTGAAGTTTGGAATTGACTACTTTTGGTTAATGAGAGATATGTTATAACTAGATTTCTGTGTTTGGGAGGACTAATCATTAGGTATTTCCTTTAATTTATGAATTGTCTTTGTATACACTTATTATGAATTTCCTTTTCCTTTGAGTTTTTGGGATTGCTAGATTGTAAGTTATGATTCTTTCTCTACTTTAATGTCCTTTTCCTTTGATTGTATAGGATTCTAGACTGTAATTAATGTTGGAAACCCACCCTCCCCCCAGCGCGAACACACGCGCACGCGCAAAAACACAAAAAAAAAGTTGATGATTGTACCTGCAAATGAGAGTGGTGAATGGTGATTGAAGAGGCTTTAAGCACAGAGGAGGCATACACCGTGTGTTAATATTGAAACTATGTCACTGCAAATGAAAGATTGCTCTTACCACTATAGAGTTCTCAATATTGTCATGTTTAGATTGACTTGTTATCTCTGATGGTTTGAATATCTGAATTTCACTCATTATATATGTTCATTGAACACAGGTGGGAAGGAATAGCTCATTTTGCACTTCATTGCTGGAGTGAAAACCAAAAAATACCTTGTTATGATGGCTTGAGCTCTATGTCTGAAAAACTTGACATGGTGTCTGTTAACCTGTTACATGTCGCTATAGGGATCATTAGCAATTTGGATCCTATCTTTCGGAAAGCGTGCTTGACTGCTGCAGTTACCTTGCAGCCAGATGTTTATAATAGGCTTGTTCAGAGTCAGAAAAACATTTTTTTGCACTTAATTAATAAAATTCGTGCTGAATCTAGATTCTTGGAAGTGCTGGACAACATAGAGGTTGCAATTCAGAAAAATGAAGACCCATTTCAACAATTCCGATGGCTTTGGGTTCATTTGGATGAAGGGGCCAGTAACGTATGCAACACAAATAAATCTTTGATTATTGAAGACCTACTCTCTGTGTGTGCCCAACACAAGGACAAATTAGAAGCTGCTTTTCTTAATGTGAAGTCCAGGTTCTGTAGTGAGGTGGTATTTGAGGATGTAGTTACTAGTCACATGATGCTGCTTCAGAAGTACAGAAAGACTAGAAAACAATATATTAACGGAATGGTTTCACTTCATGGTAAATTTTAATACCACAGTTTTGTTTTCTTTAATTTTCACTAGTTGGGTCAAGGAATAGATGAGATGTTAAACACCTTGTGGTCGGGCTGATATCAATAGTGTCTTAGTCGCCATAAGCAATGAAAATGTATCATTTAATCACCTTCTCATATAAACAAAACTTTGTTTGTCTGCCCATATAATGCATCACATATTCACATGATAAGAACTAGGATACATGTCTGCATAAATCTCTCACCAATCAAAATTAATGCTGCAGCCTATGGCTTGGGATGTTTAGGAGTGGGATGAGTTGTTACTCCATGGTAGTCTATATGATAAACAAGATCCTGAGAACTATAACTGTTGCTGGTGTGCTCTAGCGCCATGGAATCTTCCTTGGCATCCATGACCTCATCTGCCACCTGCATTTCATTCTGCCATGTTCCAGGAATCAATGGAAACAAAAATGAGATTTCCATGGGCAGATTTATGATTAGTAGCACATGGCAAAGGGAAAAAGCTTGTAAATGAAGAATTTGTTTTTGCCTTCTGTGAATGAATGTTGCATCCTATTTATATTTGATCTTACCTTCCCGCAATTTTTCTGTGTCTCAGATAAATAACTGGGGATCCACATACCTGGGTATCGCGATTCTTGTGATCGTGGGCAAGGTCTGACATGCTCAACTTCCGAGTTGCCATGACATCTTGATAATAATAGCTTGTATGTTGGGAGAGTAAATGTAGAGAGAATGTGAGAAGGCAGCATAGAAAAAGGATTGAAGAACTCATCATGTGATCAATCTGAAAATTGGGTTTGCTGCTCACAGGGCAAGTTATTGATTACTTGCAACATTATATAGGAAGAGAATGGTAGTTCGTGTCAGAATGAAGTGATGAGGAAAGAGAGTATGCAATTATTGATTAAGGAGCTGGGGAAACATGTCTCAACTTACGTGCCGACGGTTCTGTTGCTTATGTTGGACTAACCTCACTTCACCGTTTCTTCTAACTCCTCTCTCATGGTATTGTATATGGGGTCTATTCTCTCCTTGGTAGTACAGAGGCAGAGCAGGTAAACAAAGAAAAGAAGTGTAATCCACGCGTATGTCTCATGCCAAAAGAAACCACACTGCTACATAATCAGCCCATGTTTTGTCGTAAACAATAAAGACTGGTTTCGATATGTCACCCTTTGGCTGCTATATTCCTGTGATCTCTTCTTACCCTCTCTCAATATCTTACAGATTTTGTTGGCATCTTAAGACACTTGTTGATTGCTGTGTAATTTAATCCGCGTACCTTCTAAACTCGGAATCTCCCATCTTTTTCAACCGCGGCATATCTCTTTGTACCTTCATTTCACTTTCAGCAAGATTATTAGTGTCCGGCAACTAACATGGATACTCTGCACTTGCTAACTAATTCTGTTTTGGTGTAGAAAAGAAAACTTCGTTTGGACAAATTGGCTGTAGTTTCATTAAAAGCGATGTGTCAACAATCAAATTAACCCTACATGATCTGGCCAATGAATTATTTATATCTTTAAGTAGGTATTTACATACTCTTAATTCAAATAAAGCATAACCTTCAATCGGTAGCTACGTAGTTCAAATTGTGGAGCTAGATTAGGCTGTTTTATAACATTATAGTTGTCTCCATTGTTATTTATTAATAACAGGAAAAATTTCATGAAGAAAAAATAAGTCTGAATCAAAGCTGATTAGTTGAACAAGTAGTACTTCGAGGCGCAAAAGGCAAACAGAAACATAAAGTAAAAGTAATTCAGGACATTCCGCGACCATTTTTCTTTTTTTCTTGTAGGGATGTAACCCAAAATCTAAGCAACGCACGTCTTTCACTCCAATTTAACGATTGAATTTGAAACAACCAGACACCATTTGAACATTTTGGGTCTACACCACATGGACCAAATTAAGAGTCGCTTACCTAACAGGCTAACAAAACGTGAGTGTGGCAAAGATACAACAACATGAGCCCTCATGGCCCAAAGTGATTAAGCAACTAAATAAAATGTCACACACTCGGAGAACTAACTTTCTCGTTAGGCAAAAGTGATAAGCATTCATAAGTAGTAACGTCATTTATTTTGAGTCGTATTAATAAGAATATGAAAAATGTTTTTAACCTATAGAGTTATGGCGTAAATAGTGTATATAAATGCAAGCGTGAGTGAGAATAAAGGTATGTTTGTATCAAGGTACATATGTGTCAATTTGAGAGATATTTACACATCTGCAGTCTATTTGCTTTGCCATTATTAACCAAATATTCACTCAGTAGAATGTTTAATTTTTATACACTAACAGTGTAAAACTTTTTTATACTATCATTCAATCATATATCGTTATATCAATAAAAGTGATTAAATTTCATAACTATTATTTAAAAAGTTATGCAAATAGGATGCTTTATTTTTTACATTTTCTTTGCATAAAAATGAACTCATATATATACACACACATATAAGTTTATGGTAACAAGGACCGTTTCTTCGTCGTTTTCCTCATCTCAACCCATTCGAAATTGTTTAAAATTCTTATATATTTATTTTCTACTTAATATTTTTATTTTTAGTTTTTAACATGAATTTTTCAAATAAATATTAAAATTCCCTGTGCGTGAGGTTCGAAGCCTTACAAACCATTATAATGATTGAAAGAATGTGAGTGTTAAACATAAATAAACAAGTATATGAATGATTAGATGCAAAAATTGCACCATTTACCTATTTTATTATCATTGAATGAGATTATAATTGAGGATAAGTTGGGACCGTCATCTTATTCAATGTGATAAAATGAATGTCTAAATGAGATATTCATATTTAGATATTATACTAACACTATTGTAAACTATGGCCGATATTTGTTTTGAAGTGCATGCTAAATGATGAACAAAATAAATAGTTTACTTCCACCAAAAGATAAAAAAATAAAATCAAACAGTATACTTTAAAGGTGTGTTTTGTTCAGAAGTAAAAGTGAGGGTAAAAATTCTATGATTAACAGCCATATATAATTTTATATGTGAAACTTATCCATGAAATTTTCATTCTCATTTTTACTTCCCAATCAAATATACCATGAAAGTTAAAGCTTTCGTCTCCTTTATGTGGAGAGAAATGGCGTGCATATGTAATATAACATGCCGTCCAGTAAAAATTTAGGTGCTTGTAATGGTAATTGCTGTTGACATATATTGATGGATTTAGAAAATTTTAACGATAAAGACAAGAGTCATACGTCAATATAAAAATAAGTAAACTATATTATATTTTATTATTTTATCTCATTTAAAATAATTATGGAGTCAAATACAGCAAAATTATAGGGTCAGAAATATTTATATATCTACATAATTATTAAAAAAATTTAAAATTTGTTGTGCGGGGCATATGCGCCCAGGTCTCAAAACATAGCTACGCCCCCGTGGGCCTGAGCCTTTAATTTGAAGAGAGGGCTACACAGTATACAGTAAGCGAAGGGAAGAGCCCTGTTTTGGGTGAAGGGGGTGGGTACCAAGTACCAACCATATGATATGATCCTACAAACGATGATTCCACGTACGTACAAAGAAGAATAGATGGTGACCACTGCATTGCTAGCTAGCTCGGCACGTACTTGGTGTGGCTGTCACGCCAACGCCGACGCCACCTTTGTTATTGCCGCTCGCCCGCCTACAGCAGATTAAAGTGTCACTTCACAACCAGTTAGGTCGCACTGCCGCCAGCTGCAATCAATGCCCCTGTGCCACAACTAAAAGTTGCTGCTATTTTTTGTAGGGGATCTGTACCCTGGCCTCTAGCAGAGCTAGCCCGCTTTCTATCATTTGAGTTGTAATATTGTAAACTAAACTGTTCTGTGCCCAATGTATGATTGCATTGCAAAATACTCCACCGTGTTATGTGCTATACTATGATACCATCATTTTCTTTCAATATGTACGTCCTGTAATTTGAAGGGAAGAGAAAGGACTCGCGTAAAACCTGTACTCTTTTCTTTTTTTTTTTAAATTTTATTTTTAAAGATATACAAAAGTTAGGCAGGAAAAAGTAAGGCTTATTTGGTTTGAATTTTCAATTTTTATTTTTAATTTTTTCAGTTTTTTAGATTTATAAAGAAAATATTGATAATTTTGAAAATTACAAATTCTAATTTTTAGTTTTAATTTCCAATTTTCAATGTTCCTTCATAAAACCCTAAAAACTAAAAATAAAAATTGAAAACTGAAACCAATCAAATCTAAGCTCCCAAAATCTAAAGTGGAAAATAGCTCATTCCAAGAGAATTTCTCGAATTTCAAACCTTTAACCTTGTGAGTAAAGTTCACACAATACTCCACCAACTTTTGTTGAACCAACTCCAACTCCTGTTACAAGGGTGGCTGCTAGTATATGGGGGGATGGAGATGACCAAAATACATGTGAAGATGGATGTCTATGGGGATTACCCACAATAAGGACATATATAGGGATTGTTTTGTCCCCAAGAAAATGAGAATAGGGTCTCTGTTTATTAAGAGAAATGGGGGCGGGAGTTAAGGTCCCCATCTCATGGAGATCCACTGTCACGACTCGATTTGGGCACGTGACCCGCACGTGAGGAATCTCATCCCCATGTAAGCCTCGTGACCTGTGCATTACTCTATATGCATATTTAAATAGGAAAGTCCAAGTAAAATAGGATTGCTTTTTCAACTTATAAGTTCCCTGGTTTCGGAAATCAAATACTTGATAACTAAAATATCATTATCCACATCAAAAGTCTGAAATCATATATTATCCATACCCAAAATACAAATAAACATATCAAACTACTTTTGTTCAGTTTGTCCAGAAACAAACCGGTTCCATCAAATACAAACCATAATATGATCATATATGCAAGATGTAAAATGAGCTCTATATGAATCAGGACTCCTGCCTGTAATAACACTGGAGCACTCTACAAAATCAAAAATGCTTCACCCAAGTGAAGCTCACCAACTGATCCTCTATTGCTGCGGGGAAATAGGAGGCTGAGAAGAATTCACAGCAGCTGCTATATCTGTAAATAGGAGGAAGAGAGAGGGGTGAGTTTTTATACAAAAACTCAGTGAGTGAATCCCCACTTGCAACCCCCTTCATGGGACACCAGAAAACCATGCAATATATCATAGTGACAAGAATAGTATAAAGCTTTCAAACATTTCATATTCATATATATATATATATAATCAAATCATTCTTGGTCTTTACAAACAACAACAGTACCTAACTAGGGAAACAGAAATCTCTGCTCTATGATCCATTAAGGATCTAATACAAACACCTAAATAGGTTCCATTCTCTGCTCTATGAGATTGTCTCTTAGGACAACTTGGTACCAATGTTAATAATCATTCAGCGGTTAACTTGTTGTCTGTTTCTTTACAGCTATTGTTTAGTATCAACAGAAAATCTAGTACTCTCTCTATATTCCACAAGGGCTTCTACCCTAGGGTTCAAAGTTTTCTCATATAATAGTATCCAGTATACCAGAAATCATCATATCAACATGATAGCATTAAATATTCAAAATCAAAATCAAATATTCATATTCTCATTTCAACAACAATGGTCTTCATAGAAATCTATAGTTCATGACATTTGAAAACCATATTCTTGTAAGCTTGAATAATCAACAAAAACCTCTAATCTCTTTGTAGAATTCTCTAAAACCATCATATAAAGCATATTTTTATGCAAATAGTTCTAATGCACAACATAGAGATCACAGATTTGAACCCACTCACCTGGAGTGGTATAATGAACAAGAGGGATATCAATAGGACCTTGGGAGGTAGGAACAGTACCACTATCTGCCAGTAAAGCAATAAATCCTAGATCAATCTCAGAATAACTCTATTCTAACCCCATCAATGGTGGGAGAACACTATAACCTCAAAACAAAGAGGAACCCAAGTTCTAACCCAAGAACAAGAGAAGAATTGAGGAAACAGGAAGCAAAACTAGTAGAATATCTTACCTTTAAGCCTTGGAAGTGAAAGATTGATATTTGATTGATGAAAAATGGAAAAGAGAGAGGTTGGAGATGAAAGTTTTGTATTTCCTTGGGAGGTGGGGTGTGTTTTGGTTGAGTGAAACTTCTGGACCCCAAAATGAGGTTTTTAAGTGATCTGTCGAGTGTTGCAGCGCTCACCAGAGAGCACATTTCGCACTAACATATTGTTCTGTTGAGCGCTGCAACACTCACCAGAGAGCATAAAAATTCACTTCTTGCATCAACTTAATGCTCTGCTGACCGTTATAGCGCTCACCAGAATGACTTTTCGCTCTATAGGAAGGTCTCTCACTCCTTAGAACTCACTTATTTACAAAGTTAAATCATTTATTTTATTTCTTATTAACTTTTAAACATAAATATAAATAAGGAATTACCCCCCACCATTTGGATTCAAATAAAATATATAAAAAATCAAAATCTCAAGCAATCAAAATCTAAATTTTGAATATTAGTTCAAATCCGAGAATTCTTACAACTTTTAAAACTTGGGGGCTAGAAACGAAATATTTAAAACTTTTGTAAAATTTGTTAAAAATCATCCCTCAACGTATTTTCCTCTTAGGAACCATTACCGGGACTTTTGATTAAAAAAATATGGTTTTATCATATAGCCCTCCAATAATGTGTAGGGTCTCAGACTTAGTAAAATTCAGGACCCAGATTTATCTAAGGACACGTGTGCTGCTCTACACTTTTTTAGGTAATAGTATATCTAGGATATTACATCCACTAAATCCCCATAAGTATGAATCAATATAAATATCCTTTTATATGTATATATTTATAACCCAAAATATCACAATTCTTGTATTTTTAATTATTTTTAAATAGATTACCTAATGTATTTTATTTTTTATTTGCTCATGTTGGATAATGTTGTAACAATCAATATATTATGAACATTTTTAGTATTTTGTTCATGTTCAAGAGTTATTTATTTTTATATTTTTTGAATTATATTGAATAAACTCATGGATACCTATGACGATTCAAATCCTCACAAAGAGTGAGGGATGGATACTTGTGATGGCGGTGAGGACGGGAAGGGCCGACCCCCGTGAGTACCCATTGCTTGGTCCCCCTAAAATTTTATTTTCTTTTATATATTGTTCATTTTTTTTAATTTGGCCCTCTAAAAAAATTTATTTAGTTAACTTTTATTGAATTTCTTATTGAACTAGATATTTAAAGATTATATTGAATAATATGCTATACAAATATACATGTTTCTCTTGAATTTTGATTGTGAAAATTTATTTTTTTAAAATAAGATAGTTTTTATTTAATTTTTAAATAAAATAAAAATTACTAATATATATATTCTCTATATAAAATTAACTATTAAGTATTGGTCACCCTTAATAAATTAGTTTAGCTTCGCTCCTATCCCGTTGGGTTGTGTAAAACCTATATTACTTGTTATTTAATTATGCATATATTTTTATTCATAATTATCTTTAAAAACTTCATGTTGTTAATATAATAATTTGAACAGTACAAAAAATGTGCACACAATTCACGAGATGATCTTTTCCAATTGAAAGTATTAGAACAACCTTCGAGAGAATATTGTTCTTATCGCTCTACACATAAGTTTGATTCTTTTTAATTATTTATAAAATTAACCTTTATTTGATTAAAAAAAATAAGGGATTGTTTTTTATACATGGTCAATGTAATTAAATATTATTTGTTACCAACCAATTAACTCAAGAAATATTTAAGTGCTCTAAAAGTAAAGAATGTACATTTTCTGTTTCATTTAATAAATGATATATCAATTTTATAGGTTATTATTGTCTGTTATATCTTATTACAATAATTGATGTATTATTTATTAAATGAAACAGAACAAATACATTATCTTGCACTTGAAGCACCTAATAATTTCTGAAAATTGAATATTTTTAATAATATGATAATATAAATTTTTCTTAGATAATTAAGTAAAAATATTTTATATTGATATTGTATAGAAATTAAATCCTAAAAATAGAAAAATTATATAAATATAGTATTCACACCTGAATTTTTTGTAAATATTCGTAACTGACGCTGAAAATATTTTCAAAATATTTGTATAGGACGTGTAAAATCTTTTATATTGTATTATGTAAATATTTGCATATTTTATTATTTAATTATAGTTAATTTCAATTTTTTCTCCATTATTATACTCTTATTCATTTTGTTTGACGTGCAAAATAAAGTGTAGCATACGTCCTAATTGACACCAATTATTTCTCTTTGAAAATAGGACATCCTCTGCCTAAAATTTCACCCAACGTACATAATGGAAAAAACGGGGCTCACCGTGACGGATGCAATTATATTACTTAATACAGTTAATAGCCTGTCTAGAAATAGAGTATATATGTAGTATTTTGGTAGAACAGTAATCGTAATTCCTATTTTTCTATGAAGAAGAATAATATTTTTTCTTTTTGGTAAAAGAAAAAGTTTTAAAACAACGATGATATCTGGCTTTGATTGGAAAAAAAAAGAAATTTACAATTATGAAAAAAAAATGATTTGGTATGATGTTTATAAATAAGGACCGATGACTTCATAATTAATTTCACATGCGGTCATTTAATATGAAATGATCAGAGTGTTAATTTTTTTTTTCACGTCAGAGTGTATATATATATATGTATAGTTATAGACACATAATACTCAATTTTGTTTGAAAATTGAAACGCAACCTGTTTCTGTATTGCCTCTGATTCTAAAGCAAGCTATCATGATCAAGAGTGTAAATTTTATGCAATACTAGTATAACGTATAATTATAAATAAACTTGAATATCATCATAATTTCCGTTTTTGAGTTCTCTTTTTTTGACCCATCATGATTATTGCTAATATAGTGGAAGCAATGTCCTCTCCCCGTCAAAAATAAAATAAAATGTCCTCTCTCTCTCTCTCTCTCTCTCTCTCTCTCTCTCTCTCTCTCTCTCTCTCTCTCTCTCTCTCTCTCTCTCTCTCTCTCTCTCTCTCTCTCTCTCTCTCTCTGTGTCAGCCTTTGATGTAACACTTGAGAGTTAGGAATACATGTGTTGCATATTGTACATTGTCCATAGAGGTATACATGAGTAGAGTTAAGTTGAGTAATTAAAATTAAGATTTAGCATTTTTTTCAATAAAAAATTTCGATTTATCTTGTTTAAAATTGATTAAATAAATAATTATTTTGATCCTGATGCTTTTTATTTAATATCAATTTATTTCTAATAAAATTTCAGTATAATTTATTAGTCATAATATTTTTTAATTTTTATATTGATGTAATCATCTTATTAAATTTTCACTCATCTTTAAATATATTTCAAGTCGGTGGAGGTCTAATGGTGACTAAATTGATGTCAAAATTTAAAATATTGAGATTGAATTGATAAATTAAAAATTTGTTATGGTCAAACTAATGTTGGAATGTAAATGTTGGTACTAAATTAATGTTAAAAATTTTGTTTGAGCTAAATTGATATCAAATCGAAAATACTACGATAAAAAAGGTTAATTAGTTAAAAAAAATGGATGTTCTTCAAGTTTGGCTCTTTTGTCTAGTTAAACAAGCTAAACTTAGCTTGGGCTCCAACTCATTCAAAAATATTAAACTTAATCTTGACTTCCAAAAAAAAGAATCAGTAGTATATGAAATTAATTGAAATTTAATTATTCTCACTCGAGTTGAATAAGTTTGTTAGAGGGTATGGAGGGTGTTTTATCTAGTGAGCGATAATTCTTTTAGCGAGTGATACACTGGTGAGGGTTGTTGATCTTGTGTTGGCAATTGGTGTGCATGTGTGGAGTTTAAGGTTTTGAAAACCGGACCAAGCATCGAACCGGTCAGGGCAATGGTTCAAAGGTTCAGAGGTTCAACCAGAATATAACCGGTATATAATAAAACCTGTATTTATATAAAAATATAAAAATACAAAATAAAATATATGTCATAAATAACTAAAAATTAAATTAGGTATCATCAAAATCCATATAATTCATCTCTTAATCAAAATAGACATTATCTGTATGGATCAAATATCCCAAGTTACTAATTTTCATATAAGAAAAAGGAAAAGAAATAGGGAAAAAAAAAAGAGATTTTAGGCTTTTTTTTGTTAAAAAAATCCAAAATGATGCAGTTTTACAACTTTTTTATTTAAAAAAAAAACTGGTTTGACCAGCCGAGCTAGTTTGCCTGATTTACCGGTTCCCGACCGGTTAAAATTGGTTCTTCGCCAGTTCTTTCTTGGCTGATTTTGAGGGGCAACTCGGATCGAACAGCTGGCCGGTTCTTGGTTTAACCGGTTCAATTGGCCGATCCGGTCCAATTTTCTGAACATTGGTGGAGTTTGACCTCTGAATATGGGTGTGTCTTTCTGTGTTTGGTATACGTGTATGTGTGTATGTGTGTGTGTGTGTGTGCGCGTCTTTCTTAATTATTGGCAGTTTGGTCTTTAGATAACATAATCTTTAAGATGAAGCTTTGTCCATTGATATGGAAAAGTTAGGTGTGGATGCATGAGTTTTATTCACTAGGATAATCTTGATGGCAATACCAAAGGAGTTGGAGTGAATGTATACATAAGTTCTTGGTGTTGTATAGATGGGAGTTAATGCTAAAGGATTGAAGAATATGTCTCCAAACTTTTGATCATCTGGTGAGTTTTGGGTGTTATTTGGAGATGATGCAATTTCCCTTGATGGTAGAATATAAGTAGGATTGGTGAATGTTCCTGAGATGGTGTTTGCTATGAATATGTTATTGTTGAGTGATCACTAGTTGATATTGGTTCTAAAGTGGATAAGCAGAGGTTGCTGAATACAACTGTCTCGGAGTCCAGCTTGAATCATGCATAGCCAGCTCGAATAACAACATGAGTCACCTTACTTTAATGTCTTGTATTGGTCTGCTTGTTTTTACTTCTGTTTATTTAGTGAACCTTGCTAACTACTTGGCTTGTGTTTGTACTGAGCCTAATATTCAAGGTAGTTAAGATCGAGATCTTACCTGGGATCGGACGGGAGATACAAAATTACAAAACATGAAATCGTAAGATCTACCGAAACTAACATGTCACAACTAGACTTGGGTACGTGACCAGCACGTGAGAAATTCCGTTCCCACGTAAGCCTTGGGACCTGCTGATTGTCTCTAAATGCATGCTCTGTTCATAAAGTCTATTTAAATTATTATATTTTCTGCAAATCAATCACATATTCTCTAAAATCAGAATAATTACCTCTAAAATCTTATAACAAATCTTTCAAGTTTAACTCTTGAAACCATTTATCTATATAAATCAACATACACGTATATGATTGTCCAAGTCCTTATATACAAAACAAATGTGACTATAGTATACCAAATGCAAATTACAACATGCTCTAGGTCCGGGATCCTGCCTTCATCTACACTGGAGCACACTAACCCATGAACATCATGCTCACCTCTTGAATCTAACATTGCTGGAAATACCCCCAGTAACTATGGTATCTGTAAAAATAGGAGAAGAATAGAGGGGTGAGTTTTGTAACCAAAACTCAGTGAGTGAACTATCACCTGAAACCCCCCATCATGGGACATCAAGGAAATAATGCATGAAATCATAATAACATAAATAATACTCTAATACACATATACATAAATAAATACTAGTCAACATTTTCCAACTCAAAACAATTTCCTTAAATCATCTTTCGCATCTGAAACCATATTGGCTTCCGTGTAGTAACTACTAAAGGAACAATAATCTCTAATTCTGTTCTGTTTACTCTCTATCTCTACTCTGTTTCGTTCTCTATCTCTGTTCTGTTTCGTGAGTGCTCAGTTTTTCGTGAATCAAGTCCCTCGTGGACTAAGTTTAATAGTTTCATGTAGTTTCGTAGTTTCTCTGAATATATTGTCCCTCGTGGACTAAGTCTCTGAATTGCCCCTTGTGGGCTAAGTTCCATGGTTTCTCGTTGTCTGATAGTTTCTCTGTGTAAATTTGCCCCTCGTGGGCCATTTTCTCTTGTGAGTTGTGAATCTATTTGATTCTAACAGTCTAGCTTTAGCATAACTGCGGCTATGACATCATGTCTACGGGATCACCAACTGAAAGGCACTGTGATTTCAAGCCATAGAATATGTAGCTGGCAGTTGTTATGAGTATACAACTCTAACAATCTGACTTTAGCATAACCATGGCTATGGAATCATGCCTAAGAGGTTACCCTTTTTGCAGACATTCATGATTCATATATCCTCAGAATATGTATCTGTCAACTTTTCTGAATCTCATGAAGATTCAAGCTTTATAACTGTTTTGTTTAATTCTCTAAACATATCTCAAATTATCAAACTTTCCATAGTCTAGACATCTCAATATCACATTTCAAACAACTAAGTTCATAATCACAATTCCATCTTCTTCTCTAAAAGTCTGTTCTAGGTTTATAACTATATCATATACATAAGCTAATTCTAGAATCAAACCAAACAATCATAAAAGTCTTTAACAATACATATATATGTCATCACTTTTATCTAAAACCAGCTCAATAATAATGGTCCCTTGAGTTTTATGAAAAACAGGTTTCATGCTTTCAAATCCTTGTATAATATTCCTCTATAATCACACACTAACTCGTATTTTTATGAAAATAGCTCTAATACAGAACATAAGGATAGTAGATGTGAACCCACTCACTTGGAGGGGTGAACAGTGAAGAACTATCACCAACAACACCCTAGGAAGTAGAATTGACAGCAGAATCTGATACATAAGGCATAGAACTTAAAATCACTGTCTAAAATCTCTGAATATTCAAGAATCCATCTTTAATGAGGTAGAAAACCTCCCCTCCTTGAGGAGCTTAGAAAATCACCCTACTAACCCAAAGAAAAGGGAGAAAGGAGAGCAATACTAAGACAATAACGTACCTTAAAGCCTTAGGAACAAGAGATTGGAGTTAGACTGCTGAAAATGGAGCTTGGAAGGTGTGAAATGGTGGAGGAACCGAGTTTGGGGGTGAGAGCTCGAACTTGAGTGTGAAAAATAGGTATGGAAAGGTTCTGGACCTGAAATGGGGTATTTTAAGCGCTCTGATGACCGCCTGGGCGGTTTCCAGTGAATTATCGCACCGACTTACTTACTGATGACTACCTGGGTGGTCTCCCGAATTTTTATTTTTTATTTTTTTTACATCTAGGGTATTACATAACATACACATATATCTTATACTAAAAGAATCATCACTTTGTCCATCTATTTTTTGGTCTTAAAATAAATCCATCTTAAATACTTATTTTAGGTTTCTTGAAGACCTAATAGTTTTTTTATGTTTTGGTTGTCTTATAGTTGTTTTAGCAAAGGACTCAATAGTTTTTATATTAAAACAGAGGCAGAAGCCCAATAAAAAGGGAAAAGGAACAAGCCAGCCCAATAAGCTTACATTCAACCCAAAAAAAAAAAAAAGGTTTCGAAAAAATAAACGTGCCTCAAAGAACCCCAAAATAGCAGTTAGCTTAGGTCATAGATGAGGTGATATGATGATGGGTTTGCGCCGCACGAAAGAAATTGATGGGTTTGCAGCATAGTGCCTGTGCGGCTGAAACAAACAAAGAAGGATCAGAGAATGGGAACTTGGCCAAGATGATCCCTTTGTTCTCAGTTCTCACTATTTGTGGCTATTTCCTTCTCTCCTTTTCTTGATCTCTGCCTTTGCTCCAAGTATGTCATCGCCGGTAGTCCTTGGTTTGGTTTTTTCCTTCTTCATTATTCCCTATGCTTATTAAGGACCGAAATAAGGTTGGGTAATGTAAGAAACACGCAGCCGCTCCACAAAAAAGGATGCTCCAGCTCGAAAAAATTCTCGATTCTAGCGATTTTGTGATCTAACTCGGCGATCCCACCACGATCCCATTAGTCCGAGCTCTACCATGAGATCGGGATCGGAGAAGCCATTCAAGATCATAAATTCGTGCGATCTTGCGAGAAAGACAGCGATCCTAGCAACCTTGCTGATGTTGCTCCCTCCTGTTTCGGGATTGAGCCTCTTTTCTTTTTATTGAAAAAAAAGGTTTGGTAGAGGATAAACCTTTTCTATTTTTAATTTTTATTCCATACATAACAGTTGAATTTGAGAAATTGCTTAAGTTGATTGGTTAGTTTATTTACAATTTTTAAATTTTTATTTCATCAATTTTTTTTTATTAAAACTATAGATCTATTATTTATGTACTAGATATTTTTATGTTAAAATTTAGAATTAAAAAATAAAACATTTTTAAAACTTTAAATTAATCAAGCAACACAATATTAAATAAATTACAAGTTGATAAATAATTTTATTTTAATATGTGAATTTTTATAATCTATTTTTTTGTGTAGATTTATAATTTTTTATTAAATATATATACCTATAAACGAGCTTTTGATATCAAGCCTATAAAACTTGAACTCGACTAATCTTTTTTATACATCTAAATTTAAACTAATAACATTTAAATTTATTTATTCTAATAAATTTAATTGAACTTTTACCAAACCAAACTCAGCAATTCTCACGAATAGCCCAATTCACTTGCAGCTATACTAGTCCTGCTTGTTGCTCAAAAATGTTGTAGCAAGGCACAAGCAAGCAACAAGCTGCATATGATTAAGGCAGCTATACTTAAATAATGATCACTATTTCCTGTTCCTGTTCCACCCTCCTCAAATGTGACAGGGAGGACAAACAAATTAATACATGGCTTTTCAATGTTACCCAACAGCAGTTTGCCTTTTCATTGGGTAAGTACTATTCATCACCCTTTAGCCGTTTCTTGAATACTCAGCAATTGAATATGGAAACGCCAAATCTCGATCAGTATGGTCCAATCTCAATAATTACTCCTAACAATTAACTGTTAATTGCATCTAATACCTAAAACAGTTGTACTACATGCTTGGGTTACATGTCAACTAATCAGTTGCCACACCATTAACTTAAAATTAATGCCAGAGTGTTTCACTAAAATGCCCCTCATAGAATCATAGTCCCAACAAATTTCACATGGAACGTATGCCTTCCAATTTGGGTAATATTGTCACCGGGGCCATTTTCCGGATTAACAGTTACATATCTTATTCATTATTTGGTTTTATTTTTCTGGTTACCTGTTTTGGGCCGAACAGCCTCGGAATTGAAAAGTGAAAATGAAAATTGTCAAGTGTATTGTGCCATTCGATCGGAAACAAGTTTTGGTTTCTTAAAAACCAGTCAAATTGATATATATATATATATATATATATATATATATATATATATATATCAATCATGTGTTATAGAAATTATAATAGTTGTTAGATAAAATAAAATAATATGATTTAATAATTCACCTAAATAATAAAATTTATTATTTATTTTTTATATTCAGAATATAAACTTCCGGTAAATTTTTTTTATTTTCTAGCAATTTTTTTAAGTTGTCATTGTTACTTTAATTTATTAATTATTAATTTGTACCTTTTTTCTGTCAACATTAATAATTTGTACTAACTTTCATGCACAATTTTTTTATGATGAAAACAATTAGGCCAATAATAACTGACTGAAATTGAATCTCGTAGACCAAGGCCAAACTCAACAATAAAATCTGTATTAAATCCACCCTTCATAAATCCCAAAACTTTCCCATTTGACTACACTGCACACAACTTCGACTCCCTTTTCTCTCTTCTCTGTGTCTCTCTCTCCTCTGTGTGTGTCTCTCTCTCTCTCTCTTCTCATTCTCCACCATGGAAGATGATGAGGAATGCATCACAGGGCTAAGCCTTGGATTGGGGACAGGAAGGAATGTGCCAAAAAAGGACGAACAGAAAGTGAACAAGCCTGTGGCTTCCTTGGACCTACCCTTTGAGCTTTGTCCAGAAGATCATCATGAAGCCATTGACGAGCAGCCAGACAGATTCAGTTTGCAGAGTAACGATGAGGGACGCCACTACCCAAATGCAAAGAGTGATGACAACACCAAAAACAAGAACGACATCAGAAAGAAACTGAGGCTCACAAAGGACCAATTGGCTATGCTTGAAAGCAGCTTCAAGCTGCATAACACCCTTAACTCAGTATTGATCATTCACACTAAACCTTCTTTTTTCCCCCTAATTTTTTAATATTCTCCTAGAATTTGATTTTCCTCATTTTTTTTGTTTCATCTGGGTTATTGTTATGAAAACTATTCGTCATAAATTAATTTTATTCTTGTGGAAGCTAATTAATCAAACTGCATGCTGCATGGCACTACAAGGCATATATATAATACAATACATAACTCTGTTGCCTATATATATATATATTCATTCATGTTAATTATACACATTTAAAAGCTGTGCTCTTCTGATCTCTGCCGCAAGGTAAAGGAATTTATGGGTTCCACATGCAGGCCCAGAAACAAGCACTTGCTGACCAGTTGAATTTAAAGACTCGACAAATTGAAGTTTGGTTTCAGAACAGAAGAGCAAGGTATACGATGTGGGATATATATGTCATCTGAAAAATGTTATTTCAATGCGCAATAATAGGTAACTAAGGCAGATACCTATTCTATCACCATTGAATGTGATATTAATTTTCATTATTTTCACTTATCCATCATATCCAATGGTGACAGAATGAGTGTCTCACTTAAACATATACTGTTGGGCGTTGGAATAACATTACTCTATGTCATATATATAGCTTCAGTTTCATTGATCTTATTGCTAACTTGTCTAATAATTCTTCATCAATTTGGCTTTTGATTAATTGTGTCGGTTCTTCCTAATTCAGTTTAAAGGGTAAAAAAAAAAAATCTCCAATGTTATTTATTTATTTTATATTCTTTTAATGACTACAGTATATGCAGATATATATGTCGGATATGCTTAATTTTAGAAATGTTACATATATATTATGAACGTTTTCAGGACAAAGCTGAAACAGACGGAGGTGGATTGCGAGTTCTTGAAAAGACGGTGTCAAAGCCTAAGCGATGAGAACCGAAGGCTGAAGAAGGAATTGCAGGAACTACGTGCACTTAAAGTTGGAACATCGCCATTATACATTCAACTCTCCAAAGCGGCAACTCTGACGACTGTGTGTTCTTCGTGCGAGAAAGTAGTAAAGCCCGAATGATTGAAAAGAAAAGCGTTGCCATCTAATATGACAATTGACATGTGGCCCCAAACAACACCCCACAAATTGCAGAGGAGCCTAGTGTTAGAGGGTAGCTAGGAATTGATCATAATTGGAGGAAGGGTATTCAAAGTTCAGAATCAAACATACACACCAATTTCTAAGTACGTATCACATAATCCAGTTAATTATTATTTCTTTTTTCAAAGAAAGCACACATATATATCCCCCAGTAGTCCCCACGTCAAATATATAAATTATTATAGAGCTGGGGTTGCGTAGTTACGTTGTCAAGTAGGTGCCTCTCATATTGATTCAAGTTATAGAAATTGATCAAAATCTACTCATCATCACCATCATTTTCTTTGAATTGGCTTTATGCTTTGGCCCTGCAAACGTGTGTATGCTATCAATGTTAGGGTGTACGGATGAGGAATAAGTGTTTGAATGGTTGAAACTCAAAGAGAAAAACAATTATATTCCCTGAGCCATTCCACTAATTAGAAACGAGAGTTAAAGGGTTAGAAACTTAGAATATTGAATCTGAGCTAGATAAGATTTTGTTTTATACTTGTCAATCCATGACGTGAGAGACGGGTGTGTTTTGTTTCAAATCCATATGCACATGTATTTGACCAATTACCTAACTCAACTTCAATTTTGTCACAATTTTAACCTTTGTCTCCCTTCCTGCGGATTGAGGGATAAGTTCATTCCATGTGAAAAAGATTAAGTTCCCGATCGATATTTCCTTATTATTGGCGTGTCGTCCTAATAACATATAGTTTTCTTGTTGACGATTTTGTAATATGTAGACAACTTATGATATATTTCTCTTAGCTTCATGGTCTTTTAACATATATTTTAAAAAACAATTAGAAGATTCTAAGGTGTTTAGAACACAGCTCAATTTAAAAATAAAAAGGAAAGAAAGATGATTGTTCTCAACTATATGACAGATTCAAATTGGTCTTTAATTTATCCATCTTGGAAATAGTATATGAAGCTAGTCGATGAGGTATATTCAGAAGCCATATATGCATGCGTTACATTCATTAGTTCTAAGTGCACCACCAATTCTCTCTCCGTGTGTGTATGTGTTAGTGTGATTAAATTTGGTCATTGAACGAACCCACAAGGTAGGGCCGAAAGCCAAAATAGGGCTATCGCCCATTGAGAGAAAATGCATGCGATTCGACTAGTCATATGAGTGAGACACAATCCTAACATCATCTAAGTGCCAATACTTCTAATCTTAAAAAATCATTGCCAAGAGAGAGTGCGTGCGCTTATGATGGCATTATACGCAATACATGTTGCAAAAAGGTAATGGAGAAGTTTCATAGCGTGCTTTGAGGGAGGCTACCCAGCATGGATTAAGAAATGTCCTCTCCCCCAAGCACACTATCAAATATCTATCCACTGCTTGAATCGCGATGAAGGGGCCAATAATATTATATATACGTTTATTGTATTTCAAAGTATATATGATCTAAGTATATAAAAAACGTCTCATAATTAATTATGTAGTTGACCAAGCATAATTAGTTTCAACTGCCTACAATTATGCCAACTTTAACCCAAAAGTCAAGCAAGCGTTATAAAGTCAAACCCACAATTAATTGATATAGCTAGTTAGTGTCATAATGACCAATTAATTCATTTTAACTCAAATAAACTATATTTGTTATGTTACTAGTCATTGGTTATTACTAGTGTTATGATGAGAAGTTAACTTATATACACCTTTTCCTTTATATTTACAAACTTCTCATGATAATTAAATGTCGTACACTTTTCTAAAAGGGTGATGTTATCAATATATATATTTTTTTGTATATATATTTTACTTGTTTAATGATTTTTTAATTTATGTGGCAAAACCTTAAAAGATATTTATAAATGGACAGAGATATATGATATATAGATATTTATAAATGGACAGATATATATATATATATATCAACTGTTTACTTCAAAAAAAGAAAAAAGAAACAGAAACTTATGATATTTCATTTTGAGTGCAATTTAACTAAAACATGAGATTATCAACAAGTAAGTCAACATATTCTAAAATATTGTAAATAGTGTCAAAGACTGATACGTGTGCTTTCTTTGTCATGAGCTTATTCAATCAAACTTATATATAAATAAAAAAAACAACAAACATGAGATAGAATGTTGATTTTCCACGTTGAACCATTTTCTCTCCCTTTGATATCTAACTTTTTGGGGCACGTAAAAGACCATTCATTTCTAAACAAACTTGTGCTTCCATTTGAAAGGTGCAAATGACTACTTGGAGCACTACTTGCCAAGTTTTATTCTCCCAATAATTGACTTTTCTTAAGAGGATTAAGAGAAATTGTTCTCTCTTTTTAAAGTAGGATTTTTTTTTTGTTCATTTTCAACTCAGAAAGTTGATTACAGTAAAAATGTGATATGGCCTACGACAATTTATATACACACACACTCTTAAACACCATAAAATGTAAGACTTTTATTATTAGATATGTATTATTGTGGTTGTAAGTGCTATCACAGTTTTTACTTAAACTATATTTTAAGTATATTTTGGTGCATAAACTATATGTTTAAATTATGTAACTAGAGTCGTATATATTTTGTAACCAAAAAAAAGAGTCGTATATATTTTATGGTAAAAGAATCTTGTTTTATTCAATAAATATAAAGAGTTCTTGATAAAGTAATATGTACGTGGATCATTTTGGAAAAAGCTGAATTGACCAAACGGTTGAATATGGATCATTCCAACACTGAGGACCCTACTTCCAATTGTGCAAGATTTCGAGACTAATATATAGCTTGGGATTCAAGCAAAGTCCCCCGTCTCTATTCATGGATAAATATATAGTTCTTTATGTAACATGAATGCAATCATAATTTGACTTTTCTCCTAATTTTTAGTCAAATTCAGTTGATATATATTTTAAATGCTATTAAATTTATAAAAATTATGTGATCAAAATGGCAATTTTATTTTAAGATCTTTGTGTGCATGAACACTTTTCATTTACAAATATGATTAGAGAAATATAATATTTTTTCTTATTTTATTTTTAACTTGAATTCAATTGCGTGCTTCAATACAAAAAGAATTCAGTTTTAATATAGTATCACTACAAATTATTTTTACAGAAACATCTAATTATATAGTGCTATGTCGTAAGTGAAAATATTTGATTTAACCACTCATTATCTTCAAATTCTTGTAAATAGGAAAATATATTTGGATGATAGTATAAAATTATTTCCTATTCACAGTATATCAAAATCAATCTTTTAAAAAAAATTGAACATAATACAATTTACTCTGCCTCTTTGTCAAATAACGCTTCTAGTCATAGCAATCTTCAAGTGAACCTCAAAATAACCATATATATATATATATAAACATAATATACTTTCAATTTAAATGGTGAAGAAACATGAATACAAGTCTCTAGAAAACCTAATATTAATGGTTGATTGTAATGGAATATTCCAATTCTAATTATCTACCAAGGTTAACTTTTTTTTTTTTGAAAAAAAAAAACCTTCAACACGTCCAAGCCCTACTAGCTAGCTTCTGTGCCAAACGTACGTCACCACACCCAATTCCCAAACTAGAAACCATGCACCATAAACCACCATTCAACTTCAGCATTTGTGCAACGCTTCTCTTCCTATCTTGTTTGATGGCAACCTCTCTTCTACTAACATCATTGCAGACACATTAAGTACTTACTACACAGAAGCGTTGAAAACAATATAATCTTCTTCTTCATCCGCCATTCCCTGCATCCTCGATTAATTCCTTCCACTCCAACGAACCATAGTTTAGCCACTCTTCGATCATATAATCCGATCGAGAGGGAAGCTCATGACTCACACATTCAATCGGGCCATACTAATTCTCAACCGCACACATCCAAAACCCTCAAGGTAAAAAAATCAAAACCAATTATATTATATTATTTTGTTTTATTTTCTTAAATCTTTCAAGCCCATTCTTCGTTTTTTTCTCTTAAATACACCATGCTTACAATTTGTTTCACTTTATACATAGACGGAACTAGTATTGTGCCCATGCAATACATGAGATGATAAGTAGAAACATAAATAAGTTTTAATTTTAATTATGGAATGATCATATGACAAAGACATTTTATAGAAATATGAAATATGGTAACAACACTGCAATATAACAATAAAAAATTAAAAATAATTCATCTAAATAAAAGGTATTTAAAATTTGATCTCATTCTACCTACATATCTAATTTTTCATGATTATCAAACACTATTTTAATTATCAAATAGTTATTATCTATCTAAAATATGATTTTTATTTGACATGTATACAGATCAATTTTGAAATTAAAAAAAAATAGGTTGATTCTTAAAAAAATTTGTCAATAAGTAATTTTATATCATGTGTTTGAATAATTTCTTTTTTAAAAAATTTTTTCAAAATTTTAAATTTTAACATGCTTTAGAAGTTATCAAGTGGCATAAACTTCTTGTTAATAGTACTTAAATATTAATCAATGTTAAGAGAATCAGACTGGACTCAAATTGGTCAAAGGGTTAACCAGAACCTGGTCGTCTGGTCATCGATTGAGTAGTCGGAATCGGAGGGAGTTAGAATTGGTCAAGAACCAGTCAAAACTGGCAAAGCTTTTGAATTTTTTTTTTTTTTTGTTTCAAAGCTTAAATACTGATATTTTGTGGCAGTCATAGAGAAAAAATGGAAAAAAATGTTATGTTTATTTTATATATGAAAAAATACTAATATTGGCAGGCTACTTACTATAAAACTCGTTAGTCACCAACAAATATTATTTTCAAATACTTTTATAATCGTGTTGTGAGACCGAGACTAGATAAATTTTATATGGATTATGTTTATTTTTATAAACCTATGAATATATATATATATATATTGTGTTGATTATGTTAATGTTAATGATTTAATACATTTTTTATATTCTAATTAATCGTACGAATGTATATATTTATATATATTTTATTATATTCCAGTTGAACCGATTGTACCTCCTTTTTCTTTGAACTAGTACCTTGACCGGTTCGATGCTTGATATGGTTTTCTTAACATTAATATTAATACTATAGATAAATGATGATGGAGAAGATACAAAATAGAAGAAGATGGAGAAGAACATAATCTCTTAAGGAAAGGGTTAATATATTACTTATAGGAGATGTCCTAGATTCCACCGTGATTTATTCGAGTTAACTTCATCACAACAAAGTCATAATTACTCTAATGGGATGAAGTGCAATATGATAAGAAAATTAGAATTTGGTGTTATTTTACAATTACAATAGGATTTTTTTTTTTTCATTTTACCCTCACTTTTACTTGATAAGACTAAATAGAACTAATTATTATGTTATTTAAAAGTTTTTTTTTCAACTATATAATTTAATAGATGGATTGATATTCTCTTCTTTTCACTTAATCTATCTATTTTTCAAGGCTTTTTTATTACAACATATCTATCCATTTACTGCATCAAGTAGCATTAAATTATTTTTTTTCTAATTTTACTCATAATATAATGGATTTAATTAGAATACACAATCTATATAAAAAAATTTACTCAATTATCTAATCATACAGTGACATATTAGTAAATATAGTTATTCCCCCTACTTGAAAAAATGCAAAAGAAGATATTTGAGTAGATGATAAGGTAAAACTCCATTACATTATTAATGCGTTAAAATTAAATTATTATATAATAGTTATGTCATTATATATTTAAGTCTTTAATAGGAATGATTTTGTCCATTCATATGACTTTTATCAATATATTTATTATTTTTTAATTTATATTTTTTATTTTATTTTTAAATCAATAGAATGAAAAAGAGGGTGTACTTACATAATTATATGTGCAATAAAAGCAAAGCCCACAAAATAGAGACCGGATTATAGGTGTGTTTGTTTGGGGGGCGTGGCCGATAATTAATCATTCATTTAGCCATTCTCTTTCATCAGCCTCCGCCAACTTCATTGGCGTTACAATTGAATAATAGTAATACAAACAAAATTTTGCCTCCGCATTGCTTCATGGAAGTTTGAATATGCGTGTTCGTACAATCGCGTTGAATATTATCTTTCCTGAAAAGTTCCACTCATCAATCTTTATTTAACTCTTTGAACTTGACTCAGTGCTTATTGGCACATAAAAATATCGAGAACCCCAAATTCTATGTTCTTATCCAACATTCGCTTGCGGAGAGTGACCACTTTAATAAGAAGTTAGTCAACTTTGTCAGAACAATGAATCTAAGTGTGAAATACTCATAGGATCCTAATTAAGATTTGAGCATGGCCCCACTCAAAATTGGCTCCCCTGTCTCCATTGTGATGCCCCTGTTACGCAATTCAGATAATCATATATCTCACTCTACGCTCTTCTTGAAATTGTGTGTTATATAATAATATAATAATATTTATCTTTAGAATTCAAGGCTAATACACCGTCAATATAAAACTTTCTTCCTATATAATTGTTCATTTCAATCATGCATAATTACTTCATTAAATTTGACTTTTTATAACTTCTTTAAAAATTATAAAAACCGGGTAAGACATGGTTGGTTTCTACAAAATATTTTAAATTAATTATATGTCAAAATATATATACTTTTAATATATATTTAATCTTAATCCATTCCCATTGTAAAATCTTTGAGAGTTCAAACTCCCAGATTCGGATCTTTTAAACTTCGTTTTTCCCGGGTCAGATGGATAAGCAGTACAGATCAAACCTAATATAATATTTGAAGAAGCTGTTTTCTTTTTTTTGGACATTTACGTGGATGATAGTTTATCTTACTTTCTTCACATCCAAATATGATAGAGTAAACAATCGAGCTTCTCCGAC
The DNA here is from genome assembly GCA_031216105.1 of Dalbergia cultrata. Lineage (NCBI taxonomy): Eukaryota > Viridiplantae > Streptophyta > Magnoliopsida > Fabales > Fabaceae > Dalbergia > Dalbergia cultrata. The sequence goes on from CM062347.1 coordinate 56,447,275, forward strand.
ATGCGTTTATTTCAAGGTTCAAAATTAAGTTCTCAAAAATGCAATTCTTTAGAACGATATTCCTAGAAATATTATTTTTGGATATCTTTAACAATTATTTGCTTAGTATTAAATATTTTAGAGATTATTTATTAAGATTTTTGAGAATAGATTTAAAACTTATTTGTTTTATAATCTATATTTTTAAAAAAATATATTATAATTTCTAAAATACCTTTAACATAATTATAAAAAGAGAAAAAAGTTAAATAATTAAGAAATTATTTAATAATTGTGCTTAATAATTATAATTTCTAAGTCATAGAAATTTTTTTACCCACCCTTCAACTTTGGAATGAAATTTTAGTAAATTATAGAAAAATTTTTTTTTCCATGAAATAATTAACACTCAAATTTTTTTTTATAAAACTAATAATAACAAACGTAAAAGCACACCATTTTCAATTATCTATTTTCAAAAATAATTAAATATACCTCAAAATAAACCACTCATAAGTTCACACTTCAGTTTTAGTTACCTTTTCGCCATTCATTAACATAAATTGATAATTGGTGTGAATAAGTAAATATATCAACGAGGTATATCACAGATGTACAAACTATTTTGTATCGACTTGATTGCGACGACTAAATTACACCTTTTCATTGATGTGAAGATCACAGCAAAACGTAGACATGTACAAGCCAAAAGGTTCTCTTCTTTTTTCCCCCTACTACTATCTTTCCCGCACAAAAAAGCAAGCTCTTGGAAGAAGCATCATCTGAGTTAACTCCTTGAATTCGTTTGTTGAAAAACAAGGGTGGCATAAATTAGCTCATTCCAAGCATCAGGGACCCCAGGAAGACACCAATGGCTGCAGTCCTGCCTCCTTGTCGAGACTTTCTTTCCATTCGTTGTATTCCTGCCATAGACTGACGGGTGGCCATCCTTGCGGAAATTGGTCATCCTTGTGACATTTAGTAACTTTACTGGAACCTTCATTCCCTGGATCACTTCCTCTACTATCTTCATTTTCAAAGGATAGTTATCCAGGATGGACCCATTAAAAACTGGTTCAGTTTCACCATTGCATGACCCACCAGAGTCCCAATCTCCGCCTCTGTTAAGGATTCATGAGCAACAAGTTATGGTTGAAAGAGCAATTGGTGGTCATTTCCCATTTGTTTCTTTTAATTGTTCTTTTCTGCATTATGGTATTGAAATAAAAGGATCTTGACTCTTGATTTCTATTACATGAACCTTGGTACAGAGAAATTTAAAAGGGAACGGGACATGGATTTTACGTGAGAGAGACTTTTTTCTAAAGAATTATAATAACATACCTGAAATGAGCAGAAGAATATCCACGATAATAGACAATCTGTTTCTTTGGATTGATATTATCATCGATCCATTTTCCCCAGGTCTTTAAAGCCCTTCTGTATGCCTCAACAGCATCAAATTTTGGATATAGAAGATCCCCTTCTTTATAATAATTTATCCTGCACAAACCAGACACTGTCACTTTTTTCCTAGATAATAACTAGTCAATAATAAACCAAGTCTCAATTATTTTCCCCAATTTATTAACATTGTTCGCTTTATTTTTTTTCCAAATCACTTTATATATTTTGATAGATGGCTTGTTATTTTCAACGAAAGAAAGAACCACAAACCAACCCATAGCAGTGTAAAAGCTACTTTAAGAAAAGGGGAAAACAAGAATGTCATGAGATACATAAGTTGGGCACAAATGTACAATGTTTCCTGCCACATGAGTTAGGTACTATAGTATATAGCAACATTTCTTGTAGCCAGTAGAAGTTATGGAAATAGACTAGTATACTTGGACAGCAAACACTTGCACGGATCCTTTAATTACTTAACCAGTTAAGCAAGTTAAAGCTCGATAAAGACTAAGGATAACAAACAAACGCAGACAGCCAGTCACCATTTCAATGCATAGATCGATCAACACAAAAAACAATTGAATACAAACCCCCGAGCAGTTTTCCCATGAGTCCACCAGTGGCCAGTGTTAAAGACAAGAATGTCAGCCCTCTTCCATCGGTTAGATGTCTTGTCAATCCGGTCTATTGATAACGTAGGATTTGACCTCCCTTGTGCATTAAGTCGAACTCCTTCCCTCACAAGGAAATGAGATCTCACAAATTCCACGGTGCAGTCATAGTCCTGCCAAAGTATTTTGCGATCTTAGTGTAATGAACTGCAGCATGTCCTCCGCTCACACTTGATTTTAATAAGAGAGGAGATTTTACCTCAAATTTGAAAACAAAGTAGCCTCTTCCTTTTGTTATTTTCCATCCATGTATCTCATACATTTTGCTCTTATTGTGCAGGCCTTCACGGAGCATGCAGAGAATGGACTCGAATTGGTTCCGATTCATAGAATCTCCTACTAGCATTAGTCTTTTACCTCGCAGTCTTGCCAAGAAGTCTGTGGCACTAAACCTGCGAGTAACATGAGTTATAGAAGATATGAATAGTTAATGTTGCAGTAAACCACCAAAAGCTAGAAAGCAAAGGATAGCTGTTTGAAGAACACTTAGAGCATCTCTACGCAATTAACTGTTATATCACGTTAGAGTGAAGGAAATGCCTCCTCCTGTCAACACAAAATCAAAAGTAGAACAATTTTCTCAATAATGAAGAACAAAGCACACAACTCCCAACTTTAACAGAGTTTGAGAGGTTCAAAGCATGCATGATGATTTTTTTAATGAAAGTAGAGAGTTGAGGTTAAGGGGGAAGCCTGTCCCAGGACTGGGCCAAAGCATGCCTCCTGGCTCATTGAGCACTTATAGATCACAAGAAACCTGAGAATCGGGACCCGAATCATGGCAGTGCATGAACGGAACCCCTGTTGGGGCATTATTAAGTCCACACATACGTGAAACAGGAGCAAAGTAACGCAAATCCCTATCATACAATGATTCTGGAATCAATCCCTATTATACAAATCACTACATTTTAATTGCTGAAAATTGACGACAGAGTGAAGCCCCAGTGTGGCATGAAAAGTAAAGGAATTGATTTGAGGAATTTGGATAGATACCTACCTGGGAAGATCACAGGCGTGAGGCTTCCAGCGCCATTTGGTGTAGTGAGAATCGGTCCTACCGTTGGTTTGGCAGGCGTAAGCTTCGTCTACGTAAGGGCAAGAACCCGGTTGGTAAATGGGGCAATTCTCGTCTTCCACCCATGTTCCCCTGTACAAATCGCACTCTAACTGCTGCAACTGCTTCTGCTTCAACGCTAGATCGCCATCATCACTATCGGCATCATTAGCAGTAACATTATCATTAGCAATAGCATTAGCGTAATCAACGACTGTTTGGGGGAGAGAAGTTGTTTGAGTCTCGTTATCGTCATCGACGGAGAATTGGGTGGTGTCGGTGGCAGGCTCCGGTTCAGCGGGTTCTATGGGCTGTGGCTGTTGTTGGGTTAGGGTTAGGGTGATAGTGTTGTTGTTGTTGTGGGTGGGGGAGGGGAGAGGGTGGAGGGCGAGATCTGCGTGGAAGGAGAGAGCGGGGTCACGTGTTCTGAAGAAGAAGAAGAAGAAGATGAATGCGAAGACGGAGAAAAGCAACAATGAGAGGGAAAAGAGCGTGGAGACATTGGAACGGTTCTTGTGGGAACATGATGCCATTGTGGTTGTGGGCGCGCCAATTGCTGACAGAGAGTGAGTGTGTGTGTGTGAGAGTAAGAAGAAGCATGTTCCGTTCCGTTCAGTGAGAATCGTTGCTGTTTCCAAAAGGTTGAAAGGGAGAGAGGAAGATCATGGTTTCGGATTTCCAAATGTTGCTGCTGTCTACTAACTCAGCCCATCCCAGCCCATGCCTCACTCTGTACGTGTTACTTGTGAATTTGAAGGATTACCACCCTTACGTTCATATTTATTTATTATATGTTTATGTATAATATATTCTAGAATTTACATCATATAGATTAACCATAATAATCACCATCCACCCTAACATTCTAATACAAGCGGTTTCCCAACATACAACGCAGTTTTAGCAATTTCTTTGTGGAATTTTAGACGGTCTCTAATGATTAAAATATGGCATATTGATTCCTAATAATTTATTAAAATAGATTAAATTGGTCATTGACAAAATTATATAGGACAAAAAAGCCCACCAAAATTTTAGGAAGTGGCTAATTTATCATATATTTTTAATCATGAAGGGTTAAGAATGGTATTTTTTTTCTTAAAAAACTAATTTATTTGACATTATTTTCATGAATGATCAAATTGGAGGTTTACTTGATATTTTATTTTAGAATTTAATTTTGATTCAAGGATAGTCAAAATAAAATATTTTTACACTATCATATAATAATTTTTTTTATCTATATAATTTTTTACATAGTGAATAAAATAGTCAACTACTATGACTAATGTGATAATACATAGAAATTGTGAAGTAATTTGATCCTTAATATGGTGGTGAACGAGAAAATTTTTGGTGAGCACAAAGGCAAATTCTATATCTGTTACATAAATCTTTTGCTTTTTGGGGTAAGTTTCTGTAATGGGCTCGATTTTGGGCCAAATTGCTCAACCTCCCGTGGAGCCAATCTTTCTGGGGGCGTGTGCAGTGAGTCACAATCACGGAAAGCTCGCTAATCCAGCCCAATCGCCCAAAGCGTGTTTTTTTTTTCTTGTTTGTTTATACATTTTTTTTTTCCTCTGGCTCATGCTTTCTTACCGTTTTACCCAGTCTATGGAGTATGAAACTTTTGAGCTGTGTGATTAATGCCGGCACTTCTGTTTTCGTAAATTGGGTAAACATCACTCATTAAAAAAAAATGAAATAAAAGAAATAGACAATCACATAAATTTCAATATTAAAGCCAGCCTTAAATTTGTACACATTTTGCTAAATGTTTATACAATAGTACTTCAGATCTTATGTAACGTATTTTTGCATTTGTGACAAATAATTTATCTTTGGGTTTATCCAATGGTGAAAAGGAAAGGAACACGACTGTACTATTTCATCACCCTCACCAATACATAACGGGTCAAATCACTAATCGCTGACCTCTGTACCTTATTTCCGTGTACCTTTTCAATGAGGAAGGGGGGTTTCAATTCAAAGCGTAACACTAACACACAAGATAGGAAGATAGGTAGTAACAAACCTTGCTGTTTCAGCAGAAATGGCCGGCTTTAATGAAGCACCAACTGTCGTTTCATAACCCCCAACATTAACACTAACCTTTTCCCACATACATTCACAACCTAGTCTCTATGCCTGCACAAAATAGAATACTACTGTAGGACATAAGGTCAGGAAATAATAAAGTGCATGAAACAACCCGAAGCCACAACCCCCCCATGATGTCACTTCCATCATTCATTCAATCAAAACTACTCTGAGGCAGGAACAAGACTTGCTTCCAAAGCAACCATTGAATTTGATTTGATTCAATTCAATGCATGCCACAGACAAAACCACCCATTTAATTCTCCTGCAATGAGTGTCAGCTTTTCAAGTATGGTCATCAAATCGAGCAGCACGTGGTGGTGGTGGTGTTGGAGCAGCTCCTTTGAAGAAGAAGAAAAGGAAGAACAACAAGAAGAAGAAAGAAGAATTTCTCTTATCCCAAGTTGGTTCGGGTTCTTGACAGATTTTTAGAGACATGCTAGCTCTACCTAGGCTGCAAAGTCTAACTGTCTAAGGACCAGAATGTTGCGCTTTGGACTTGATACAAAATTCCGTTTGGTTTGAATAAGCTATAAATTGTCAAGCTAGAATTAAAGGTCAATTAATGAGGTTTGGTAGTGAAGACTTTTCTGACCACAGAAAAATTGTGATGTATCGAAGTATTTTATTGCATATCCGAGGTACCATAGTTAATGTCCCATTCCTTTAACCCACTCTTATACCCACCTCACAGTCACTAATAATATCAGCATCAATTCCTTTTGCTCTGCCCCCCCCCCCCCCCCCTCTCTCTCTCTCTCTCTATTCTTCCTTTCTTCCCCTGCTTGCGTCTTCTTCATCTTTTTCTTTGCCCCTTTTTTTTCTGATTCAAGGAGTTTCTACAATTCCTGCTTTTGAATTGAACTTGAGATGAGGTTAACAGAGGTGGTACTTGTGCTGTGGCTGTTGTTGTGGGCTTGTGTTGGATCCAACACCGTGGCAAGGAAGACTGGCCGTGTTAGCAATTTGTTTGATGGAGAGAAGAAGAAGAACATAATTGATGATGTTGCAGGACACAAGTGCAACCCCAAGAGGCACCAGCACCAGCTTAGCCATGATCATCACTACTTGTCTTGCTCCGAGAACAACACATTTTCAGATGACAAAAGGGTCGTTCCCACGGGTCCAAATCCATTGCACAACAGGTAGAAGTACCATTCAGATTTTGTTCATCCACGACATCATGATCTCTCTTCCATGAAGCAAGCAGTGATATTTATGTTGCCTGCTAATTAAGTAGAAAAAATAGGTATGTATTATTTAATGTTTAACATCATAAAATATGAAATGTTAAATATTAAATAATATAAAATAGCATCCTTTTCTTTGCTAGAGTTTCTAGTTAGTTGTTGCTCTATGTCAACGTAATTTTGGGAAGAAATGTATCCATATACATTTTCTTCTGAATTACTTCCTTTCTCGGTTGAATTTTGCTCCTCTTTCTTTTGTTTTTGGCTTTCTTTTTTCACTTTTAGCTTGTAAATGAATGAATTGCTGAAAGGTTTCTATAACACTAGCATTATCAGAAGTTACTTCTTTTTAATTATTATTATTATGTGGGCATGCATAAAAATAGGCTTGTAAAGTATGTAAAGGCTGTAACTATTTTCATGTTTGTGCTGTGTGTGTTCAAGCTCAACTGGGCAAATGCCAAACAGCAATTGTTTTTGTGTTTTTCTAATGGACGATGGAATGGTGTGAAATAAAACAGAAATAAAAGAAAATGACTTAAAAGAAGTAAGGGGAGGTGTTACATACATTTTGGGTCGGTGTGGGTGTATTCATAGGTTAAAAAGAGAAATAAGGTGGTTGTGATATGATCCATAACCTGCATTGCTAATCAAGAAATGGCATTGAATGATTGTCGGGGGGAGAATTGAATGCGGTGCCTGTAGCCCGTGGTTTATCTCATCTGCCATGCAGTATTAAATTCGAACGGTAAGGTTAACACACATATATACACAACATCGTTTTGCTTTTGTCTCTCTCCCTGTTTATATCATACCAAAAGCTTCTTTTTGACATAAACCATGGTGCTTTTCATCCATTCTTGTCTACAGTCCCTTTCACACGTTGTATATCTCGAGGCTATGTTAATTCACATGTTGTATGCTTCGTCTCAGCCCTTTCGGCCAATGGCATTAAGGAAAGGCAAAAAGTCAAGATGGTCAGAGAAAATGTTTCTTTCTTTCATCCTTTTCTTTTATTTTTGTCTCTCTCATTTCTCCTCGCTAAATCTTCGTACACGGAGTAGGTGCTTTGATAATCGTGCTCTGAAAGGTGGAAGGGAAATAGAAGACTGGTGAGTTGTGAGGAGAGAATGGGAGGGAATGATTTGGCTAATCATTGTTTTTCATGATACTACTTATTTGTAACCGTGTCATAGGATTTAAGTCCTTTGAAGTGAGGATATTTGGCTTTAACGGTTTCATGTCATCATAAAGACATACACCATAGCCTGGCCTTAATTTTGATCAAAATTGATACACTTTTGATCGACATAAATATGTTACAGACATGTAGATTGGAAGGCATACCGCATGGCTAGTAGCTACTGCTAGTTTATATATTACTAACTCACCAGATCATCATGAAGCTCACTTAAAGTGAAGACTGCTATTTGTCCATACTCCATAAACAATAGAAAAATTCTCATGTACACACAATTCCAATAACTCATCTATACGCACTCATAATAAAATTGGTGGGATTTATAAATAAGTGAGTGTATTATAAATAAAGTTGATGAGACCCACTTTTTATTGTGAATATATGTAAAAATGAGGTGTTGGAATTGTGACATGCAAGACCTTCTCAATATCATGAACTTTACAGCAAAAGCTTCACAGAACTCTCCTTTTTGGATACATATTCTTTTTCCTGTACTGCAGAACTGCTGCAGTTCAGAGGCCATGTGCATATATATGCCTGAAGCAAAGAAAATCCATACTGTATAGCCGAACCTTCAAACCTCCAACCCTTTCTTTCTTTAAGGACATGGCTCCATGTTTGATAGAAAATTTGTATCACTGGCTTTTGGATACTGCTGGAGCATTAGGTAGGGATGCAGAATCACTGGGTATTGGAGTTGAAAAGGCCGCAGATATGGCTTCCCAAGAGTTGTTCTCCTCATGCCTTTTGCGCCTCCTATCAAGGAAGGCTGGCCTCATTGGTGTTGAAACCATATCAATCTTGAATGTCAACAATGCTACGATCTCTGACATGGCTGGTCTCAAATCTGCGTGAGGCTGAAGGCATAACAAGGCCACATGAAATGCTTGCATAACATCCTTTTCCACAAACCCGTGTTCTCTCAACTTTGGATCCACAAGATCCATCACCATTGACTTCTCATGAAGTTTCCACGCCTATGATGAAGATTTACACAAGCATATCAAAACATCAGCAAGCTAAAAATGGTATAAATAATTATTCAAATCTTGGTGGAAAGGTGATGAGAACTTACATATTCAGGGAGGTACTGCATTTCTGATGGTAAAGTAAGATCTGTGTTTCTCCTACAACTGATGATTTCAAGCACAAGAACTCCAAAACTATAGATGTCAGCCTTCTCTGACAGCTCTCCTCTGATAGCGTATTCAGGAGCTGTATAACCTCTGACCAGAAAAGATAAGGGAGAACATCATTGGAATACTTGTCACTTGACTACATCTAATTAAGCTGTTTGGAATGAATTCATTGATCTCTTATTTAAATCGTTGGAATACATGACATTGTCACATTACGATAGGACGTGATATGACAATTTACACACTAGGAACATCAAACATTGCTCCTAGCTACTGTAGGAAATTTTCATTTGACCACTGATTGATGTCTTTGACTTTGAGGAGCACTATTTGAATAAAGGACTTACAATGTTCCAGCGAACTGAGTGCTAAGGTAAGCTTGGTCTTCAGGGAAGAACCTAGCTAGCCCAAAGTCTCCAATCCTAGGCTGAAACTTTTCATCAAGGAGAATGTTGCTTGCTTTGATATCTCGGTGAACAATCCTTAAATGTGAATCCTCATGGAGGTATTGCAATCCCCTTGCTACTCCAAGAATAATTTGGAACCTTGTGCTCCAATTCAGAAATTGATCACTTTTTCCTGATCAAAATGGAACATCCATAGCAGGAATTCTTCTGTTAAAACTATTACCATGAGTCATTAACAAGCATGGTATACACGATGGTGTGCCAATAACAAGTATGAACTTAATTTTACATATTAATCAACATGATGGTCATTTGTGATAGTTGATAACTCATACTAAAGATATAAAATATAGAAGGTATACCATATACTATGAGGTCCAAACTTTTGTTCTTCATGTATTCATATACAAGTATCCTTTGACACCCATCTGTGCAACATCCAAGAAGGCGAACTAGATTTTTGTGTTGGATGCTTGTGATTAATCTCACCTCTGCCAAAAATTCTCTTTCTCCTTGATGGGATTTGTCAAGAGACAGTTGTTTAACAGCAACCAGCCTTCCATCTGCCAACTTTCCCTGTTAAAACACATGCAGTTTAGGATCATAACCTAAGAAGCATGGACACACCAACTTGGTGGTGTATCCGTGTATCGAACATATGTTGGTGTCTGTCACCCACACGACACGTGTGACATACGCATCCAATTGAAAAATAATTATTTTAAACTCGGACACACACCAAACACGGCTAGACACTGCTCTAATTCACTGTGGACGTGACTTGGGCACCCCGTGGACATGCCTAAGTTATTTCTTTATTTTTTTTTCAAATTTTTAATATCAACATGAGTACAAAATCAATTTTAGTTATTTGGTTGGACTTGTACTGTTGAGTCATTTTATTTTGAAAATTCTTCAGTTGATCATAAAAAACAATTAATTAGATAAAAAATTATACAAATACGACAAAAAGAAATTCATACCAAAGAAAGAAAAAATCATATAACAAAATAAAAAATTATATATATATATATATGTCATGTCCGTGTCCTGTAATTTTTTGAGTTTGACATATCTCCGTGTTGTGTCCAGTGTCCGTGTAAGTATCTATGCTTCATAGACTGTAACCCACAATAAGAGCACATGAATTCATTGGAGGCTCAACTTCTAATGAATTCTTAACTTAACACCCTTGTCCGTTAATCTTAAAGTTCATATGAATTTTCACTCTTTGTTTACTACCTTCTTTAAGATTAGATATTTGTGTAATATACATATCATAGATGCACTATAATAAAGAAAGATCGTGTTCTCAAAAACCAAATTCTCTATCAAGGAAAGTCATTAGATTTAGTACCTATACCTGATAGACAGGTCCAAATCCACCAGTTCCAAGAAGATTTTCACGATGAAAATTCTTGGTAGCTTTTCTCATTGTGTGGAAATCAAAGTAGCTAATTGTCCTAAGGTTCCCACTAATGAACTCCATGGATCCTGCATGCATACATGTAAACACTTCAACAGAAGTCCTCTGGTGATATGGTGTGCAAGTGTTGAGTCAGAACTTTTATGCTTTAATTCAACTACCTCTTTGTTGTTGTTTGGTTGGAACTATCATCTTCACCACCTCTGCTGATTCAAAATATTTCTCAACTGGCAAATGCCAAGCACAAGTAGCAGAAATTAAATAACTGAGGTCCTAAATATATTACCTTGTTGACTCGTTGGAGCTTCCTTTTCCTTTTCATTCGCCTCTGCTGGCCGTTTAATACGCATCCAATATATGAACACAAGAATCAGCAATATGATGAGCACTACTATCCCTCCCAGGAGAAAGAACAACGCCCCAGATTGCCGGGACGAGGAGCTCTGTAATCCCATAGAGTATAATGGAGGATTCTCTACAGTCATTCATAAGACTCCACCATGAAACATGTTTGAACATGACTCAAAATAGTATGAAAAATCTGAGAGAGCTATAAAAGATCCCTTATTGAGAGACACTGGTTAGAAAGCTACAAATTAAAAAGTGAACCAACATGCATGAATTCTCGATGGTTTGCGTTATGCTGTTAAACAAGTTGAGGAAACGAAACCTTACCTTGGAGTAATCTTCGAGGCATTCTTGGGGAGAAGAGATGCAAGCATTGTGGTTGAAGTTCAGAAGACTTTGTCAATATCACCATGGCCAAAATATGAAGTTGTAAGCTCGTTCAACAGCTGGCAGCACCAATCAGTTTTCCGATTATTTTTCTTTTCTTTGTTGTTGTCAATTGTTGTGTTACATTGAAAAACAAAATTGAATCTTGTGAGAGATGGAAGAATTATTCCAAGGGTGTCCCATAGAATTGATCGAAACAATGTTTATATTGTCGTAGGGTCCAATTAAAGGGGGACACATACAGATGCGGTCCAATACGAAGATCCAAATTTCATTTTTGTCTTTCTCTCTTTGATTAATAGATTGTAAGTTGTGAATATGTAATTTAACAAATAAATAAATTAGTATGAGAGGGATCCTCTTTGATTTTTCTCCATCACAATCACTCTGAATAGAGCTAGTGTGCTGGTGAGGCATTTGGTCCAGTTCTATATATGGTTCACTATGAAACATTCTCATTCTCAGGTCTCATTCTGAATTTCTGAGTTCATTTCAGTTTAGTTACGTTCTTCTATTAATGCCGCCTTGCCCTGCCACTTGTCACTTGCTGAGTCAGCGTTCCCCCGCTGCCACCGCTGCAACGTGGGGCCCACTTTCTTCTTTACTTTTCAAATGCATGTTTGGAATATAAAATTAGTGGCATGGCTAAGTAATTGAAAAAGAAAGGGGGCAAGCTCTGAAATGTTTAAATAGATCTTTATCAAATTATAATGTCTTTGTCAAATTATTGTTTATTTTATTTTTCTTGCACTTTCCTATCTTGCTTCCCTCTCTTGTGGGTTGAGCAATGCTTATGTGAACTGTCGGGAAAAAAAAATCGTTTATCAAATTAACCGCAAGCATAAAATATTATAAAATACATGCAAATTATTTTATATCCTTTTTGGTAATTTATAATGCAAAAGTAATATTTTCATGTAATTTAAACATAACAGAATATATCTTAAAATCAATTTTTAACTGAAGTATCCAAATATAAATTTATTATCACATAACTGATTATAAATAAAAATAATCATAAAAATAAATAATTATTAAAACAATTATAATCCTTAGTTTTCCCAAAACGCACAATTTATTTATTCATTTATTTTTTTGTTCCGGAAAACACACACTTTATTTATTTATTTATTTATACGAGCACGTTTGGGCCAAAAACCTGTTATAGTCCATGCTTCCAATATACCTAGCCTAGGTACTTGATTTTTAGGACTATTGTGTCCATATGTAAAGGACCATGAAATCCCAGCCTTTTTTCAATTATAATTAGGATAAATTTTCAAACAAATTGTGAAATCCGAACCCCAGCCCCGGGGGCGTCCCCCCTACCGCCACCACGAAACACAAACAAAAAAAAAAAATCATTTTAAAGCAACATGCTAATATGACGTTGGTATTGTCTTGTCAAGACTTTTTGTTTAAGACCCCACAATGTTGTACTAATCCAATTGCACGCAGACACACCCTACAAGTTCATGTAAATATGAAACACATTGTAAGTCAATTGCGTCATTTGGAAGGACACAATTTATAGTGTGGGGAAGAATAACCCGTTTTTCAACGTGTATAATTGTATATGTTTCACCCTTTCTCTTCTATTTTTTTCACAATAAAAATATTGGCATTGAATTTTTTAACCAACACCAAATAATTATGCATTGCGATTATGGACAATAAGTGGAGTGCCCCACCTGTCTATCAAGTGACTTAAATCTTGCCTCATGTACAATGCAGGTGACTGATGAGGAGACTCTCTAAGGTGATCAAAAATGGGTTTATATACCAGTCAATTGAAGTTTAAATTATAGCTACAACATTCAAAATGTGTGGATGGTGGATTTAAATTATTTAAAAAAATGAAAAGAAATTACATGATAAAAAGTAATAATATATTTTAGTGACTTACTCATAAAATGGTATTGTTGTAACTTGTAATTTTCTAACCCCACAAAACAATATTGATTAGTACAATCTTAAAAGTGCGAGTAAGGCTTGACTATATATTAATAACTGGCATTAAGGGTATGTTCGAGATGATGATAGAAGAGGGAAGGACAAGAAATAGGAGGGACGATTGCCTCAGATTGAGTTCAGAACAGGTCTTTGGGGAGAGAAAGGTATGGCCAATGAGAGACGCAAAAATCCCCCATCGCCGTTGTCATGTGCACAGTGAAAATCATAACTCCCAAATTGTGGTTGGGAAGGGGGGAGGTCAGGGATAAATGAGACTGTTATCCTTCCCTTGGCTTCGTCACCTCCCAAACATCAGATTAACCTCTTACCATCCACTCAACTTTTCACCTTTTTTTCATCTTTTTTCTTTACTCCATTAAAAAATTTTCCCTTCCACCCTCTTTAAAACTCTTGAACATAGCTTTGAAATGAGGTAATGGCATATAAAGTAGTCAATATATAATTACACAAGTTTTTTTTTTCTTCATTTTTACAATGCTCGGTTGTTGATTAGAAAATGGTTTCAAAAATAGGTTTTAATTCTAATTTTTTAAAATTTATTTTTGAATTTAAAATAACAAAATTGTCATTCGAATAAAAAACCAAGCTTAAGTTACCCAAGAATTTCCCCTTCCCCCGTCCTCTCTTTCTTCTCCTTTGCTATATTCTTATCCTCATTAACAATTGCCATAAGCAACCCCTGAAAAAAAAAATCAATTATCATAAACACCAATCTAGGCAAGAAGAGGATTTTGGCAATTATATATGTTAGGGACCATTCGTTAACTCGATCCAAAGAAATAAAGAAGAACAACACTAACTTTGGTAGTGGACTCGATGATTGGAATTGGATGTTGAAGTGGATTGCTTTTAATTTTTTAAAACAATCATTGAAGATAGAATTTCACCACTGCATGCCTAATTCGTGAGTACTTGCATGCTTTGACTCGAACAACAATTGGGTCATATATTTAAGCTTATGTGAACCTGGTCTATAAAACAACTGTTGGCAGAGATAGACATGAACTGAAGTCTAGAAGTGACCCCTCACCAAACAACCTTTCAGAACAAGCATATCCGGTTCAACTTACAAATAGATAAAATTGAAGAAAATATCCTAGCTGCTAGCCGAATCCGCATATATCATATGTGAATTTCACTTCTTTTTTAAGCTTGTTCGTTCTAGTTTTATTCGAGTTTAATGTTGATTACACTAAATTATTTTAATGTGTAGCACCCAATCTTATGAAACTTTGAATTAATCAATTTAGTCATCTTTTACTTTACATGGTAATGACATTTTGTATTAATTTAAGTCTATGTAAAACTAAACACAGTATCACATATCTTTTCTTTTTTCTTTTTTCTTTTTTGGTCTTTTAGAAAGCTATAAGATTAACACGTCAGGCACTTCCATGACTAAGTGGTCCTCACTTTTTTTTCCCCCAGAATTTAAGCATTATGGTTCACTCCTTATAGGTGCAAACTTGCTTAATATTGCACTTAACCATTCTTGTTCTTATCACATATCTCGAAAAAAAAGAATGATATATTTTTTTTAACAAAAATTACCTCTGATAATACAATAAGAATTCATTTTACAACCAGTGTAGCAACTAGAGAGACAATAGTTGTAATACAATCAAAATTGATCAGAACAGACAAAAGCAGAGTACGTAAACACCACCAATATTATTGCAGTTCAATTGGCACAAAAATTAAGTTTTTAAAAGATTTGAGAGTGATGTTAGGTTGAAATTTTTAGGTCTCAACTAACTAGATTATTTTTCCTCATCTCTTATTCATATGATTGCCACTCTTACCAGTGTATTTTATTAAGTAGGGAAAGATTAACAGCTGTTTGAATTTTTAATTATTTTTTGGACATTTCAATTTCCATTCTTATTCATTTAATTGTAAAATTTTAAGTCATCTACATGTAATAGAACTATATCACTTACACTAAGCAATAAATATGTCTATAATTAAACCTATCACCTAATAGTTATGATTATTTGCTGCACTTTTAAATGAATGGTTTCATATTTGACTCTTATCTTTCTCATCCTCTATCCTTCTGGAAAAAATTCATAGTCTTAATATTTTTGTTAAATAATAATAATAATAATAATGAAGATGTCTATCCAATATCTATCAATATAAAAAGAAGTTAATTTCTATTTTTTTTACCAATTTTTTAACAAAAAAAAATGCCGGATTAATTTGATAGGTTATTGAGGGAATAGCCGAACCCATGTTGCAAACAAGTAGGAATCCCAAATTAATAGTTAAATAAATCTCCACCGGACATTTTATATTAACTAGCCAAAGATTAACGCCCTTATCGTTTTCAATTATTTGTCATGTTTTAGTTAGTGGGGTTTCTTTGTGCTGTAAAACCATGAGTATTCTTAATGGAAGACAGCCTTATCACTGGTAGCAACCACTGAGATGTCAATATATATATATATATATCTATGTATGATATCTCTTTTTTTCTTTTTCATTTTTTTTCCCCTTCAAAGTAGAGTGCCAGAGCAATGTTTAATAAGCTGTTGATGGAGTAGCCGACCCCAACTTGCTAACAAGAGGGTAATTCCAAATTCGAATGTTTCTTTCCATAATCATTGTTAATATCACAGCAAGACCTATCACCCATGAAAATTGACTGACTAATGAACATTGTCTTGGCCTTGAGTCATTTAAACAATTTAAAACGTGAAGCTTCGCCCTGTCGTTTTGCTCAATTGTTAATTGGTTGGTGAATAATTTATTAAAAGCATAGTTAGCAAGAGATCATGATATGCGAGGAGCATGGCAGAAACGACCATTTCAATCATGAAAAGGTAATTAATTGTAAGCCCATTTTATTTGTGATTATTTGTGACTGATGTTGTCAAGAAGGTGCATGAGGATAAGATAAAAAGAAATTATTACAACTCGTTTACAGCATGATTGCTATAACTTGGGGGCACGAAACGACCTTTGGTGAGAATCTGGTTCAACTTACATTGCAACCACTTCTTCCATGTGGTCCTGGCCCTCCATGCCCATGGCTGTCCAATACCTAATCCTGCCCATTTTTCTTAGAAATTCGATGCCTCTGAAATGACCCACCATTAATTTTTAAGCACATTTTACAATATGATTCGAATTCTTTCATATAATCTTTTGCTTTGAGGTGACGGTGATCAAGAAAAAAAAAATGTAAGAAACAATAAAGCAATAGATTCTTACTTCTTCTTTTATTCTTCTCAAATTGGGAATTCAATTCATTATAAGAGTTTAATTTTGATGTATTCGATTAAATCTTTTTATTTAGATGATTTTTTAAATAGTAAGAAAAAAGTTAATGATATTTTGTTGATATAGTATTATATGATTGAATGACTACAAAAATTTTTTATATCTTCCGTGCATCAAAATTAAATCATATCAATAATTTGGGGAGGGGAGGGGGAGTAGGCCATTACAATGGTGATATTATTCGTGTGAAAAATAAGTCAAAAGTAGCTTATTGAGACCTAAGTACCATACAATACACACATATATGAGGCAATTTTGAAATGTTACACATTAATTCACACAATAAATAAAACGAAGAAAGCATAGCCTCGACCAAAAGTCGCAGCTCTCAGCAACAGCCCAGAAGAAGGAAACAGTCTTAGACAAGGAACCGTATGCGATATCGCTAGTCATAAATGGAGTCGCATATGAGAAATACTTAAATACACCGAGAGCAGAAGAAAATATTTGTTTTGATTTATTTATTAATTGTCATATAAATTTTGTGAGTCATTATTATTTTTTATTTTCTCTATATTTTTAATACAAAATTGATTTGTCAATCAATAAATAAAGTAGAGCAAATATTTTACCTTTATTATAATAAGAGTACTAAGAATTTCTAATGGAATCTATCCTTTCCTAACAACCAGCTTTGCACGAAAGCAACATTTGACCGGCGTAAGACCCAACATTGGCACAAAGCTGATACGATGTAGCAAGTAACATCTAATTTCCCTACCTTCCCCCTTTAAATATATGAACCCCTTAGTCCAATAAGCCGGTGATTTGATTCCTTTTATACCCTTCATGGATAGATATCCAGAAAACATTTGTATCCATTGAAACCTTCCCTCTTTAAACCACCCTTGTTTGTATTAATATACGTCGCATTTGAGACTTCTCCGTGTACCGCTCATTCTTCAACCTGATGACATAATACCAAAACAACTTTTGAAGCCATTGATTTTCCTAAGAACTCATGAGGGTCAGCAAGTGACCTAACTCACTAACTGTATGTTCCATTATCAATTTCACATGATTAATCAACAATAACTTGAATATTATCTCTCAGAAGGCTATATTTATATAAATAATGCATCGTTGTATATATTCAGAAGCAATTATGGTCATTAACTGTCATCTTTGGATATGAGCGTGTTCCAGTTTTAGGATGCATTTACTAGTCTCGCAACTAATTAAAAACAAGTTTGACATTAGCTAGAAAGCTGTTAATATTTAAGGTGCCCCAAACTAGAGGAAAATGAACAAATTAATGAAGCCATATATTTAATAATAAATTAGTGTTGTCATACTTATTTGTACATATAATTAAGATAAGATATTATGTCATGAAGGGATATTCGAAAAAGAAAAATATTTAGCAGCCCGAAAAAATGTATCAGCAAGCCGAGTGTTTTGTAACAACAACATCCATTATCATCATCCACCTATGTATGGTTGTGCTTCCAATTCTCCAATGAACAATTATCATATCAGTCGGTCAGTAATAGTTATGACGACAATTACTCTTTAGAAAAAGACGAGAGCAAGCAAAAGAATTAAACTTTTACAGTGACATACACTTATCACTAATTATAACTCATGATATATATACAAACAAAAATGTCTGAAAATATCGTATAAATAACATTGGTAATAATAATAATAACACGGTAATTTGTCAACTTATGAAGCAAGCAGCCAAAAGGAAGACTAGTATCACCCATACAGCTGCCATCTGATTTGAAGGCTGACGGACAATATTTTCAAGTGCTTGGAAAAATCTCTGTTTTGAGAATAACCCCATATAATTCTGGAACACTTGGATATACAATCCCTCATTAGCTGGCATATGGTCCCTCCACCAAAGCCAAGTCAACCCCACTTCTCTCTTACATTCTAAACGCTTGTAATTTCTTCCCAACCACTTCCACCACCTCCTAGCCCCAGTAAAACCATCACATTCATAATTGCTCCCTCTTAACACGCTCCCTATATATAGTCTCACAACTTAAATTTGCATGCATCCCTCTCTTCACCAAATACTTCTCTTGGCTTCTTTTGTCCCTCTCTTTTCTCTCAATAATTGCTTCCTATTTCCCAACCAAATCAATTAAAACCAACCACAATATCATCACTACTTGAAATGGGGAGTAAGATACTTAATTGTCTTCTCCTTATAGGCTTTGTGGTGGCAGCATCCGCAGGCAACTTCAACCAAGACTTTGAGTTAACATGGGGTGATGGTCGTGCCAAAATCCTTAACAATGGAGAGCTTCTAACACTGTCCCTGGACAAGACCTCTGGCTCTGGCTTTCGTTCCAAGAATGAGTACTTGTTTGGAAAAATTGACATGCAGCTAAAGCTTGTGCCTGGTAACTCTGCAGGAACCGTCACAGCCTATTATGTAAGTGTCCTTGCATGTGTTTCTTTATTAGTTACAGTTTGCTAAATAAGGTGTTTAAACATGAAATGAAACCAAACATTAACTATGTTTTTGCTTGTAATTGGTGCAGCTTTCTTCACTTGGTGATACTCATGATGAAATAGACTTTGAATTTCTGGGTAACTTGAGTGGTGATCCTTATATCCTCCACACGAACGTATTCACACAAGGGAAAGGCAATAGAGAACAGCAGTTCTACCTTTGGTTCGACCCCACCAAGGACTTCCACACATATTCCCTTCTTTGGAATCCCCAAAGCATCATGTATATATGCAGCATATGCTTTAATTTACCTCTTTTCTCTCTTGTTCATATACAAGGCCTGCTTCATTAATTGAACACAGCTATATAAATTTTAAAAAATAAAATAAAATAAAATAAACATTACTTCATAATTACGTATTTACTATAACAATATAATTAAATAAGTTTAAAAATAAAATATACTTCACTGGCAGCAAAAGGTGAAATCAATCATTTTCACTTTTTTTTTTTTTGGTTTCTCTAGTCTCTACGCCTGCCTAATATTAAAAAACAACTAGAACTAAAAGATATATTAACTTAATCATAATTAACCATTTTTCTCCCTCTCTTTTTTATATACATATCAGATTCTCTGTGGACGGCACACCCATAAGGGAGTTCAAGAACTTTGAATCAAAAGGAGTTCCTTTTCCTAAGAACCAAGCGATGAGGATATACTCGAGCCTGTGGAATGCAGATGATTGGGCCACAAGGGGTGGTTTAGTGAAGACAGATTGGAGCCAAGCCCCATTCACTGCCTCATACACAAAGTTCAATGCCCAAGCTTGTGTTTGGACTTCTTCTTCAGGCTCATCTTGCTCTAAGAACTCACAAGCAAACCAATCATGGTTGGGTCAGTCACTGGATTCAACAGGCCATGCCAGAATTCAGTGGGTGCAAAAGAACTACATGATTTACAACTACTGCACTGATACCAAGCGCTTCCCACAAGGCTTCCCTCCTGAATGCTCACTCGCATGAATGAAAACAACAAAACAACTTCATAATATTAAATCCTCACCGCACATAAGTTAATTGATTCCTTTTTACTGTCTTGTATAAATTGAATAAAAATAGTAGGATCCTCGGTTTATCTTTACTTTATTAGGCATTTCATTTTCTGCAAATGAGATTCGTTGTAATTTTGGTTATTAATCAATTTGTTTCAAAGTGTCAAATTTTTTTGTTTAAAAAAATAATCGTGGACTAATGTTTTTCGGTCGTGTTCTCTTCTTGATCCCCTAAGTCAGAGGTCAGATAAAAATATGAGAACAAGCAACATAATGTAGAATAACAGAATTTGAAATGGTTTTACGTTCTTGATTGGTCAACAAAACTCCATAACTACGTTCTGGTGGAGTTGAATATTTATATTTATATTCTGTTCACCTATTTCGAATGTTTGAATACAAATATAGGTGAATAGACTATATGAATAAGATGACGAGCTTCAACATTCTACACCTCCTTATAGGTTCACAAACAGCATTACATTGATTGTTTCCTTGACCAGACATTAGTCAAATATGTGAGAAGGGATTTGATTTTGCTTCATCTTCAACGTGCTGCACGTCCTTATAGATTCACAAACAGCATTACATCGATTATTTCCTTGACCAGACATTAGTCAAATATGTGAGAAGTTCACTATAATTTCTTGTATTCCTGGGTCGAATCCTATCTTATTTCCTTTTCACTGCGAATATTTGGTGAAAAGGCAGTAACGAGTCCTGATCACAACCACAAATCAAAAATCGACTTTTGCCCAGCCACCAAAAAAAAGTAAAAAGAAAACAATAGCCATCACCAGAAGTATCTTATTTGTTTCATCATTCGATAGGTGACCTATGTGTTCAGTTGGGTATCCCATTAAGTCACCAAGAAAGCGAAAATACTTAATGGGAACACAAGAAAACCACCCTACCAAACAAGAACAAATTTATACTAATGGAAATTGATATATACATTAACGCTTTGATAAAAACAGCTCCTTCGTAGTGCTCAACAGGTAAACCATTGAGCTCAGGATTGAGATGGCAAGAATTTAGGAATAATTAAAACTATATGCAAAATAACAGCTCACGAACATGACACAGAAGCCCAAAGTAATAATTGCAAACTCAACATTGCACCAAAATTTATTTTATTTAGTCTTACGCGGGCCTATTTCTATGTACACAGACAGAACTTCAGAAACATCAACAAAAATAGCAAAACACCCCAAACAAAAAGAATCACACAAGATCTCAAAATTTCACCAAGAGGTTGAAGCACCGCACATCCAAGTGCCCTAGTGTTCCTCCTTGTTTTTCCTAACACACCATGCCAGATGTAATTGTGTTGATGACCACCAAGGAACCAGCACTTCACCCTTTTTGGCATTGATCCTATCGACTTCCCTGTTAATCATCAGAAGCAGGGTATCATTCAAATAACAACAACACAATGAACCATCATTCTCAATTTCTCTCTTTTTCATATAGGGGCAAAAATAATAGAAAAGAGAAGAGTACAAAGGAGGACGAGACATCCTCAAGTTCATAATCCTCTCTATCATGCAAGTTTTGGATAACATGACAGTTCCAAGAGAGGTCATCCTAAGAACAAGATTGACAAACCAAAGCATTATGCAAAGATAAACCAAAAAAAGCCAAGGAAAGCCACTAAGGGTATGTTTGTGAGTTTGAATTTTGGAGGGAAAGAAACGGCTGCCTTCCCTTCAAAAATCCAAACTCCCTAACATAGCCTAAGATTGAGCCAGTGGGGCTTGGGTAGTTAGTTAGCATAAGATCATAGGGTCAAGCCTCATTATCTTAAAAGTTCTGATGAACGATGTACCTGGAAAAAAAAGGCCAAGGAAAAACCACTAGAAAAGAAGCAATACCAACCCAAATATCTTCCCTAAATTTAATACGAGATCCATCACCAAATGTAAAGACAAGAGAGTACTAGATGAAGGTAAACCATGAAAGATGAATTTCCAATTGCTATTAAGAGTAACTCTACTCGCAGAATTGGATCCCACCCATTCAAATGCAGACCATAGTACCATACTTACTTTGAATGACTTGATGCCACTAAGAGCTAAGTTGCAGAGGAAAATGCCAAAATCACTTAGCTGCCAATGCCTTAATCTTAGACAACAAATTACCAAGGTCCAATCCCCAATCCCCAATCCCCCTTTCTTTTTTGGTTTACAAAAAATCTAGCAACAAAAGGTGATCTCTACTAGAAGACTAGAATCCCCTACCTCCAACCAAAGGAAATACCACACAAGTTTCTCTATCATCTGAGATAGCGACAACCACAAGTATACAAAAGAATCAGAGGAGTATAAGGGAATGCTAGACAAACATGACTGAACAAGAGTTCTCCATTTCTCATCTGCCCTAAACACAAAACACCAGCAAGTATAGGGACTACTGATCCAAGACTTGTTCACATAGCCCTCATGCAATTCCTCTTGTTGATATCAACATCTTTCAAATTGGCACCAACAAAACTCTTGAGTTCAAAAAAGCACACAGTATGCTCAATCCTCAATAATTCAAGATCCATTCTCTTGCATAATTGTGAGGATAAACATGACAACAATGCTAAAAGTTTAAAAATGGGTAAAGTTTTCATACTCTTCTAGTATGACCAAGTGATGCCTAGATATGATTTGATAGTATCACACAGATAATTCCATGCCTTAAAAGCAGGGAATTTGGAAACACGAATCTGACTGAAAGTGTTAACATATCCGCAGGATTGACGTTTATCAACCACAAAACATAAGGTAAAGAGTCACCACCAAGCATTTAGAAGTCATTTCATTAAAACCAAAAAATATGATAGCAAGCCATGACAGAGAGAAGTAGATGAACTATATATTAATCAACATCGCAATCTTGAGGGCATGGTCTTAACTCCGACTCAATTTGCTTTTCACTTGGTGCAGAACTCAACTATCACAATAAACTCTCAAGAATTTCATAATAAAGACAGAAAAAAGTAAGATAATCATGTCACAGAAACATCATCTAATAACAAATGAAAGAAATCATGCAGAGCGAGATCTTAATTTCTTCAGGCGTTTGACAGATGTGACAACACCCTTTATTGCCTTCCTGGCCCTCTTCGGTTTTGGCTTTTTGGTAGGAGGAGGCATCTCCCTGATGGGACCTGGGGGTACACCCTTTTTAAGGGCACTTCCTCTGGGTGTAGCAGAGGGAGGCAATCTCAAGCTCTGAGGAGGTAAAGGATTGTGTGGCTTCCATATCAAGTTATTTTTCATAGAAAATCTTACCTTCTTTGCACTCTTCTCCCCACTCTTTGCACCTGCAGTGTCTTCAGCATCTCCACCATTCAAATCAGAATCCAGAGTCGCTTTCCCTTTCAAATTCTTTGTTCTCTTCCTTTTCTTAGATACAGTTCCAGTAGATGCAGCTTCAGGACTATCACAGGCACTTGCAACTCCATCATCCAGACCTGCTTCAGCAGCAACCTTCTCAAACTGCTTTTGGAGGTTTGAAATCACCACCTCATTCAACGGTATCGTGCTGCTCTCATCATTAACCTGGTCGCCATTCACATTCCCACCATTCTCACTAGCTATATTTTCACTCTCATTCTCAGAATCACCATTCTCACCAGCCAAATCAGCTGCACCGCCCTTCTTCTTCTTCTTCTTCCTCTTACTCTTACCACCATCAACGCCCTCACCCTTCTTACCTTTCTTGCACTTCTTCAAAACCTTACCATTAGCAACACCGCCCTCCCCTTGGGGAGCATCCTCCTCCATGCCACTACCAATGGGAACCAAAACTGGCACCTCCTCCTCATCCTCCTCCTGATCAACAACAACATCAGGAATCGAGAACTCAAACCCTGACGCAGCAGCATCCTTCTCAAGCTTCAAAAACTCCTCATGTAACCCAAACAGCATCTTCCTATTCCCCTGGCAGCAGCCAGAATCAGAACCAATCTCATAAAACCTGCCAGAAAACCCCATAACCAAAGCCACAGTCCCAAGAACAAAAACATCATCCAGTGACCCAACCTCCTCCCCACTCTTCCTAACCTCCAACAACCTCTTCCCATTCCTCAGCAACACATCAAACAAACCAGACCTAACCTTCCCCAACAGAACCCTATCAGGAACCCTCCCCATAACGGGAAAAAAAGGCCCCAACAGCACCTCAAGAACCTCAACCCTGACGGGAAGGAACGGCCTAAGCTCCTCTAGAAACACAGTGGCAACATGGTAATTAACGCCGTTACCCTGAAACTTGTCGTCGGCAGAGAAAGTGCCCTTGTCTAAAACGTCGACGTAGCGGCGCGTGAGTTCCAAATCCCATGAACGCTTCTTGAGGAGGGAGAAGAGGGAGGAGACGAAGGTGCGGATGAGGAGGTAGAACTTGTCGAGGCGGAGGGAGTCGATGGAGGGCCACTCGCGGCGCATGGTGAGGAGGAAGGTGGAGAGGTACTGGAGGGAGAGAGGGAGGGAGAGGGAGGGGAGGAGAGAGGAGAGGCGCTGGGCGAGGTGGGACTGAGGGAGGGGCTTGTCGGAGTGCCAGAAGCAGTAGAAGAGGCCTTTCCAGAGCTTCTTGGCGTCGTCGTCGGGGAGGTGGTCGGGGAGGGAAGGGAGCCAAGTCTTGAGGAGGAGGCGGAGGGCCCTGTCTCTGGTGGTTTTGTTGCAGCATGCTAGCTGCTTTATCAGTGACCGACCCACTTTTTCAGACTCCGTCTCCATTTCTTGATGGTAGAGATGGAGATGCAGGAAACCCTAGATGGGGAGTGGGGGTGGTTGTGGCTGTGGTTCCTTCGAGGTTGAAGACGACCAAGAGGGAATTTGGGTTCTAGCCTTCTAGGGATTTAAATTTCGCATTGTAAAACCCTAAACTGAAAGACACGAAAAGAGTTGTGTTGTTTCCTCTTTTGGAGGATCACCATTTCTTTTTCTTTTCTTTTTTTCTAAAGACATAGAAATTTTTGTTCTTTTGAGAATTATTATTTTAGTCCTTAAAATTATAATATATATTTTAAAATTAATATTTTAATTTATTTAAAAAATGGAATATAATTTTAACTATAACGTATGTTAAATTTATTTTTTTATTTTCATTCATTATACAACAAAAATATATTAATTTATGCTCACTATCTAACATATATATATATATATATATATATATATATATATATATATATATATTTGTTCATATGTCAATAGTTAATTACATGTCATTGTAAAATAATTTTATATTGATAATGTCTATATACAAATTAAACTCTTATAAAATGACATAAATCACTTTTGATAAAAGTATTTACTGGCTCTCTGTTCTTATTAAACAATTTTATATATCAAAACACATAAATATTTTATGAAATAGACTCTATATTATCTACATCTCTATTGAGATTTTTTTTTAATCTTATAAATTTCATATTTAAAATTAAATATAAAATAAAATAACTTAATTTAAATACATATTTAATTATTTTATTTATTTATTTATTAAGTTAAAATAAATTTATATATTAAATTTTCTATAATTAAACTATTATTTTTTTAATAATGGTCAGATAAATTATTTTTTATTATTATTCTTGGGTGAAATGACCAGTGCTCTACTATAGTGGACAAGGTGTCGTACTCTGAAAAAAAAAAAAAAGAAAGTATAGATTAATCTGTTTTGAAAATGATTAAATAAAATCAGATAGGCACATTTTTATCAAAAAAGGCTAACGATTAGCTACACATACGATTAACAAATAATGACAATGAAAAGGAGAAACCACAATTATGAGTTTGGAAAAACTTTATTGGTCGAGCCACTTGGTCCAAAGTCTTTTCTCTTTGATGAGGTAACATTATTATCACTGTGTGGAATACGCCTTGAAACAACCGGCTTCCATATAAGATTGGCATACTCCGGATGATCCACAAAAGGATTCCGATTATGCTGATAAACTTTGCATATTCTTTCATTTCTCAACTTCTCCTCCCTTGAAGGGGGATCAACTTCATTCCATTTTAATAACGTGGAAAGCAGCCCCATCTCCCTCTTTTCTGCACTAATTAAACAGATCAATATTAATTTCAATCTTGCTTGCCATATCATATGCCAAATTTTGGAGGTTCTTGTATTCAAGACTAAACGCGAGCTAATACATGATAACATGACTATCCAAAAGAAAAAAATAACACGAAATGAGAAAAACAATCATCTAAATCCAGTAAGTAATAACCAACTACATAAAGCAAGATAAATACACTGAACATTTGACAACACATGCAAAGAGCATATATATTCCCCCCAGGAATTTAAATATTCAGGTCAAGAATCCAAATGTTACAGTTGAATGAAAACTTGAATAGCCCAACCTACCAATACTTGGAGTATCCGAGAGGCGCAGACCTTGACTTCCCCCTGGTTCTTGAAACCCATAACAGACAGCCATGTACATTAATGCCCTTGCGATGTCCCCTCTTACCTGAGGTTAGTTTAACTTCAAGACATATATATATAAAAGAGGTATGTCCAAAACGAAATTTGAATCAATAATAATTAATAAATTAACTGTCGAGGTGAAGAGATATCAGAGCTAATTACAAATAGATTAAGTACTGTACTAGATCTCTCACCATATACCCACTTAAAAGCTGTTTTTGGTTCTCAAGGTAGAATACAAGTTAGACAAAATACCTATTTTAATCGCTCGTGAATATATTGGGGACAAATCAGTGCCATAGAATTTGAAAATTCCAAATTGACCTGTCAAATTCTAAGAGCTTAATTTGTCCCTAACATATTTCTGAGGGACCAAAATGGGTATTTAGTCCACAAGATACTTGTGAGCATCAACTAAAAAGAATTGAAACAGAAATCTCAGCGTCATAGGCTTAGCTTAGAGCAACGTATCCCCAAGTCTCCAACCCCAATCCAATATGCCTTCAACCAAAATATTGCCATAGCCTTAAAAGTGGGCAGGATATAAATGAAATGTATATTAACATGTGGCAAAGCTACCAAGTCAGATGTCCTTTCAATTTATGAAATGATCAACAATCATTTTATGATTGGTTTGAAGAAAGACAATTAACAACGAAAATGAATGGCAGAAAAGATAACCTGCATAGGCGGTGCCCACTTCTCCTTGTCTGTTTCAGTGTCCGAAGCAGCTTCTTTGTTTGCTGGCCTCAAACATTTGGTCGAGCTAATCATGCATTCACCATAATACTTATTTCCCCTTGATGAATTGACTGAAAGAAACTTGTAAGATAAACTGAAACTGCAATCTTGGCTACTGAACTATTGAGGAGTGGTTTTCCTTACCATTTACATCAGCAGGGCGAATATTGTGTAAATCAGTCAAAGATGGACCATTAGTCAGCCCATAAGAACGAGGCCATAGATGCTCCCCTGTAAAAGCTTTAATGTAAATGAGTAAATCCCTTTTTTTTTTATTTGTGGTGTCCATGTATGTCTGTATTGATTGCAAAAACTTAATTCTGTGATAGGAGAACCTGGGCAAAATAAACACATTTCCTCTCTACCCCCAATTAGGTGATAACCTTCTTCATTTATTAATTTTTTAAAGTGAAAACCTTCTCTGCTATCACTACTATGTATGTAGTCTCCATGATTGTCACAGGTCAAGTGTTTGAAACAAGTTTCATCTACAGTTTTAGATTAGATTTTAAGCACAACACGTGCTACGTTGGCATGAACTATAAAGGGAGCTTGATCAAATATACATTATACATGTATGTTTTTCATGAAAAATATGTGGCATTTTGTTTGTCAACTATCAACAGAGAACAAGCACTCTACAAAAAGCGGTTAAGGTAACTAAGATGGTGAGAGACTAACATCCAAATCATGGAACAAATTGATTAGCTAGCTGACTCACTCACTATTCCATCCCTGTGGTTTTCCTGACAACTGTCTTGGGACAACTCTCAATGAGTATATTTCAACTCTGCACAGCACAAATCTCAAAACAGTGAAACAGAAGACATTACAGAATGGAAATGTAAAGCAATAATAGATTAATAGCCACCGTAAGTCCATACATCCCCAATGAAGATTCTGGATGATCAACATCAGCAGCATCAAGAAACTTGAGGGCATCCCACACCTGATGGTAGGACAAGGACTGATGAGGGGCAATGATGGTATTCAACTTTTTCTTGAGTGCTTCACCACTTAAACGCTTCACCTGGGAATAATAATCACTAATGTCCTCACATGGATAATGAGTAGTAGAGGGAGGTGGATAAGCAGAGGCTGATGCAACCAGACTGAGATTGATAGAGAGCAGCAAGTAAAAGGGGATAAGTCTAGAAAGCCATCTCCACCACATGTCAAAACATGTTTGCCACACTTGTCCACTTAAGCCCCTGAATAGAAAAAACGTAACAGTAATTAGCTTCACAAAATTAAGATGGTTATGGTTGTGGGTTCTGAGGATTAATTGAACGTGGAAGAAATGGAAAAAAAAAAAAAAGGGTGCAAACCTCTCAACAGAATCAGAGATTGGAATAGGCGTTTTGCGAAGGGCTGAAATGGCAGCCGCATGGAGGAGGAGGAGGCGGCGCCGTGGGGTTGGGACTGCTGCGGCGGGTGAAGGAAGTGCAAGTGGTGGCGTTCCCAGAAAGTGGCGGTGGCTTGAAAATGATGCCACTGCCTTGGGGGGCTGGGTTGTGCTCGTACTCATTTGCTATACTGCTTCATTGCAGAAAGGAAGTTGTTATCTATACTGATAATATGACATATAAGTATATAACAAGTATTATAAATATAAATTATATAATTTAAAAAAAATTTAAGACAACCGAATTGTATTTTTATCTGCCAATGAAGACCGTATAACTGAAACCTTTAAACTAAGTTGGTAGGGTGCGCCAGGCCCAAGCAACGGTGCAACGCTAGGGCGACGCTTGAAAGGCCCAATAGCAAGCTATTGTATTGGCCTCTCCCCCTCAAAGAATTAATTTAATACCATGTGAGCCAATGACCCACGTATCAGATATTAAACCGATAAGAACAGATACTACACTTGATCTTAGCCAAAAGGCCGAGAAAGGTATGAATCGTACTGTGTTGGAATGCTGGCTATATATCAAAGGCTTGGGTTTTCGACCTCTGCTCCAAGCAGTGTGGGACTTTGGGGCCTTTCACCACACATCTGATGGCTTGACGGCTATCCTATCTCTATTAGATTAGATTATGGCTCCAAAAGCAGTGTTTTTATTAAAGGTTTGACCAGCAATCACCCCCTAACAAATCTTGTTCAAACATGGATGCATCACCCGGTTCCAACAACACGATTATGAAAGCCAGGATCAAAAAAAGGGGGTTGGGGGGAACATATTGAGATTGGAATGTTCTTGCAACAATTTCCCCACCTCATAGGCATAATAGAATAGAATGCCACTTGATGGTGAATGATGATGGGTTAATCGGATGAACAGCTTGCGCAATTGAGTAACGAGGGACATGAGAGGTTAGTAATCAATTAATCATTGATACGTGTACGAGCATTTTAAAGGTCTTAATCAAATCAGTTATTAGCTTGTAGATTACTTTTCGTAGTTCATCCTGGTTTGTACAATTCCAAGTCTCAGAGGGACAGAACTTGGACCAAAATTTGGTCCAACCTTGGAGCTGGCTTAGAAAGCGTAGTTCGCTTTGTCTCCGAAGGCTATACTCAAGGAATCTGATTGCACTCAACAGCCTTCCACCTCATTCTTCAAAGAACAAAATAATGATCTCACACGTTTATGGTCTAGCATGACAACTTTTATATGTGCTAGCATCCGTAAGTGAAAATAAAGGGGAAATAAAATAATATAAAATTTGATAGAGAAGAGAATAATTTTTATGTACTAATAATATAAAATAACTAATAAAGTTAATAAAAAGTCATTAATAATAACGAAATAAATAAAAACTCAATAAATTATCAAGTCACAAATCGATAGTTATTAACTTATAATGATGAATAGTAATTAATTATAATGTAATAATTTTTAAATTTATATTAAGTAATCGTATAAAATCATTTTATATTGTTAATGTATAAAAATTAATTTCATTTTTTAAATAAATAGTGAGCAAAATAATATACTTTTAGCATTATTTTCAAAATATAGTTGACTTGTCATATCGCGATAAATTACACATAGACTCCTCGTGTCTTTGTGTATCACTTATGGTCAATTTGTTTTAAGAGAAAAACAAGAGAAGAGAATTAGGGTAGAAGGAAAACTCTTGATTTCATACGTTTTCTTCCCTTGGGAAGAAGGGAAGACATGAAGAGAGGAGAAAACATAGAATGAGACCCAAATCTTTCCACCCAATTGTGACGATAAAACTCAAAATGGGAGATGAAAAGGTGTAAATGACATCCATAGCCTCCAGCAAAATTTTCAGTATTCATATTAAATTTATTTTTATTTAAAAATTAAAATTAAATGTTATAATTTAAATAATAATAAATTTAATTAATTTTTAATATTATAACACAATTACTTTTAATTTATTTTATAAAAAGCCTTTAAAAATTAAATGAGAATAACATAATTATTCTTTTGTTACAATAAGGATATTTATTTATATTTTTCTTTTTAATACCACTATTATTTTCTTTTCTCTTATTTTCCCTTTTCCAAACACATGAAGAGAAAACAAACTTTTCTCCTTTTTTTTCTCTCCATTTTCTTTTATTGTATCTTCTTTCCTCTTATTTTTGTCAAGGTGCATCACTTAGGTTATGTTTGGATGGAACATTCGTAAATTTTGGGGAATTTAAAATGTTATGAATTCTAATTGCTTTAATTGAAATCCATTCATTTTTAAATTCTTTTATTTGGATAAGATAATCATATGAGTTTATTCACAAAATAATGTGTTTGCATAATGAAATTATATTACACTCTCTATGAATAAGAGTAGATGATAGGCACTTAAAGTGGTAAATAATAGACGAACAATCAGCAACAGGTAACAAAATACTGACAGTGGTGGTTAGTGACCTATGGAGGGCGGTGGTGTGTGGCGGGTGGCTAATGTTGACGATAGACAATCGACAACCGATGGTGGGTAGGTGGTAACCACAGGCAACTAATGATGGGCGATGAGCGTGGTGAACAATTAGTAACTAATGAATGATCACAAACTTGTGAGAATGAGAGTTATCAAACAAAGATTAAAAAAAAAAATTTCAAAATTATTTCTATAAAGAGTGGGAATTTGAAATTTATTGTTTTAAAGTTTTGAAAATAAGTTATAAAAATACTTAGAATTTTAAAATTCTCTTGTATCCAAACAATAAATTTCATGCCAAATCATTTATAATCCTCTTAAAAAGTAAACTATCCTTTGAAATTACTCTATCTAAATGCACTCTTAGTTGAGGTTACAAAATTTAGTTAACCTTTATTACAGTTTATGCAGTACTTTCTCAACATTTTCCAATAATTTTCGCTTTTTTTTTTTATCTTCTTTTACCAACCTGCTTCTGATTCGATCGACATTTTAAAGGTGATTTGACACAAAAGTAACAGATTTTGTCTTGTCCATTTTGTAATGACAGCATAATTGTTCTATTTCGCGGCTACTAACCAAATCGCACTGTATATAATTTTTTTTTTTTAATAGACAACGCGGTTAGAGCCAATCGCACTTTATATACAAAACAATAAAAATATATATTCACACACATCGCGTTAGTTGCATGAGCACTGCATAGACCTACAACTTCACGTTCAATGCGTTTTTTGTTCACTTGATAGTGAGATCAAATCCTAAAAATATAGTGCATCAAGTGTGTCAATTATGCATCGTAATTGTTATACAGGTGCAATGGATCGTATGATGGTTTTGGTTAATTAACATTATATGAAATCTGTTAGCTAACATGATATCACTGTATAATTCGCAGATGAAAAGAATAGTGCATACCAAAAAAAAAATAATGCTTCATATTTAGTCATTTTTACGATAAAGTTAAAGAGATTTAAAAACAATTGAGTGTAGTTCAAACAAAAGTGTGCATCTAATATAAGATGTTAGATGTATATTCGATCAGTTAGTTTCGGAATGAAAATATATTTTAGTTTGTGTATCATTTTCTTTTTAAAAATGTATGTTAATTAAATAGATTGATGTGATTGACTTTAAAGGAATAATGAATACCAAAAAAAAACTTTATAAGAATAATAAAATGGATGTTCTATAACAATTTTAAAGTAAATGAATATATTGTAATAGTTAATTGGAAAATTGAATCATTATAATGATAGAACGAGTACAGTAATTATAATTAAAATTTGATCAAAGCGATGAATAAAAGTGGAGAGGGGGCTGCTGAATAGGTGTAGGTCACGTGAGAGTAGCGTGTAAACGTGGACCATTTAAGAGATTCACAGAATGTGACAAGAGCAGCCGAACCAATATTATTATACATTGCAATACGATATTTATATATAGCTTAGGAAGGAGCATGAAGGAAGAGGGAACCAAAGCCCCTGATATCTGAATTATCGGCACCAAAACAAAACGAGGAATTGAAGAGGGGGCACCTTGTGGAATGTACCAACACACGACGCTTGGCACCTCCATCCACCAACGTGTTATTATATGGTATTCGGCGCCTT
Source organism: Dalbergia cultrata (assembly GCA_031216105.1). Taxonomy (NCBI): domain Eukaryota; kingdom Viridiplantae; phylum Streptophyta; class Magnoliopsida; order Fabales; family Fabaceae; genus Dalbergia; species Dalbergia cultrata. Next base: position 56,479,955 of record CM062347.1, read on the forward strand.
ACTCCTCTTTGCTTTTCTAAATGCTTCATATATCAATCACCACATGCACGTATTTATCCATTTACATATATATACACATTAAATCTTATGTTATGCCTTGTCTGTGCTTGCGCCAGATCGCTTCACAGATAGATGGATTGGTGGCATAAGATTAGAAGAACTTGGATTACACTCTCCATGCGAATTAAGCTTCGGAAATCTGGTGGGTCCTCTCTTTCTTGATCCTTCTTCCCCTTCTACCATTGTTTATTAATTCTTAGTTTTGAATGAACACCCCATTTGTCTAATTTAATTTAATCATTGATGTCCTTGAAGGGATTGTTGCCGGAGGCCGAGGCTGTGTTGGGGTTGAATATGGCGGCGATTGTGGCGGTGCCGGTGGTGGTGGGTTGCTGAAGCTCCGAGATGATGTGCAAATGTGTGGGTACAGAGATGTTGAGGTGATGTGGAACATGTTGAGCATAAGCCTACAGCATGATCAAATGGAAGCCACCAAGGCCAAACTTCCCAAGCCTAAGCATAGGTCCATTTCGAGGCTTTTCTTTTGGACTAACCATAGCCCATAATTCTGGTGTACATTTTTGCAGACCATGTATAGTTCCTTTCATTTCTGAGCCTGATACTGTAAATCCATGAATGATACTAAAGTTTTGCAGTGGAATTAATGTGAACATCTTTTTGCACATGTATTATAGTCAATGAGTGAAACTTTATTTCTTCGAAGTATGTGTATAAGCGGGGTTCAAGTTGAGTTTCTCAATTTGCAGCGGCTGGGCATTGTTGCTTTTTTGCTATACCATACATACAATACAAGTAACCTGTTATCTTTGTTCCTCTGTATACACACAAGGGAAAGGAGCATCCCCTTTTGTTTCTTGTCAGGTAGGTAGGTGCAGCTATGGAGAGGTAGTTGGGTCCACTGTGTGTTTTGGTTTGCCTTTTCTTTACTAAGAAAGAAGAAAATGGCCTTAGTTCCATCTATTTTCCATCTATTTTAATCTTTGCCTCTTCAATATTTCACATTTTATTTTATTTTATTTTTCCTTAGTTAGTCTGATTTGGCATGAAAGATTCTGCATTGGATAATCTCGCAAGAAAGTAAGACCGACCGGCCACGCATGAAACATTATGCCATCTTTCAATGTCAATGGGACAAGTGGCAGGGATGTATTCAATTAATTATTAATTTGTGTCCTAGTACATGCATTGACAATGGCTTTACTCTGGTCCTTTCCATTAGTTATATATTCTTGACGCTTTATGTTTGTTGAAATTGTTGGTGGTAACCAAAGAGGTCAAATCAAAGTTAGTGTACCGCAACATAGAAAGCACTATTTTCCGGCTTTTTCATTTGGACTAGCCATAATTTTACTCGCACCATAACATTATTGCTACTTGCACACATTGCGGATCCGGCTAAAAGTAATCGGTTTCCTTTGTCCTGCTGCACTGAAAAACTGAGAAGTCGAAAAGAGGACTTGGTGTTGTCAAGTTCTACCGCTATACAGAACAGGGGACTGAGGCCCACCGTTTCAAATTACAACATCTCAATAAAGAGCATTTTCAACTAAAAGGAGAAGTAGGATTTGACTCATTTATATTACCTACGTTTAACAAATGGCCACGAGTTTGCAAGAAGCCCTTTAAAGGGGTTTCCACCCCCGTTTTTGGGTTTCAGTATGCACATTTTGCATTGTTCAATCATTAAATAAATATTCTGTAAGTATCAATGAGAGTGGATTGCACTTTCAGGAGAATTTTAGGTGCAATGTTATATATTCAAATCCTGAATTTCTCATTTTGCAAAGAATTTTTTATTCGAAGCTTAAATATAATTTTAGCATCTCATGTAGAAATGATGAGAACTCGAGAGAAAGAAGAGAGTTCATGAAATGGAATTGAACTTGAAGTGTGTATTATGAGTTCTGAGTTCAAAGAGATTACATGCTTCTACATATATACCACGAAGTGGCGAGCTAAGCCAAGTTGAAAATACATCATCTAACTACTAACTGAACATGATAAACAGAGAACTAACAGTAACAGAATCAGTTACATGCATATGGTGAAATATACATGCACGTAGGAAAAATATTCTGTAACACCCCCTCTCAAACTGGCAGGTGGATGCTCAACATGCCAAGCTTGTCACATAGGCTGGCAAACGGTCTTGGTGCCAGAGCTTTAGTTAGAATGTCAGCTAGTTGCATGTTTGTGGACACGGGAAAGAGCTTCAGAATTCCAGATTGAAGCTTTTCACGAACTAAATGACAATCCAACTCTACGTGCTTCGTTCACTCATGGTAGACTGGGTTGGAGGCTATATAGATTGCTGATTGGTTATCACAATGCAAGCTTACTGGTTGCAGATTTGATATGTGGAAATCTGAGAGGAGATACAGTAGCCATTGTGCCTCACAGCTTGCGAAGGCTAAAGCTCGATATTCAGCCTCTGATGATGATCAGGATACTGTGGCTTGCTTCTTGCTACGCCATGAAATCAGACTAGGACCAAGAAAGAAACAATAACCGCTGATGGAACGGCGTGTATCTAAGCATGCTCCCGGTCAATCAAGATATCCCTTCACCACGATCGACTCACCTTAAGCTCTGATACCATGTAGAAATGATGATAACTCGAGAGAAAGAAGAGAGTTCAGGAAATGGAATTGAACTTGAAGTGTGTATTATGAGTTATGAGTTCAAAGAGATTACATGCTTCTACATATATACCACGAAGTGGCGAGCTAAGCCAAGTTGAAAATACATCATCTAAGTTAGTCATCTAACTACTAACTGAACATGATAAATAGAGAACTAACAGTAACATAATCAGTTACATGCATATGGTGAAATATACATGCACGTGGGAAAAATATTCTGTAACACCTCAAAATATATCATTTTCCTGATTAAGTCCTTTAATTTTTTCTTTCGTTTGGTCCGTCATTTTTTTAGATGCTATTAAAATTAGTCATCAACGATGACTTTCCTTCATTATGTGATCCATGACAAATAAAGAAGTGACACGTGGTGACGTGGTCCTCCATTGATATCATATGTCACCATTTTCGCTTGTTACATAATCATTTAACAGAGAAACTCAATGTAAAGACAAATTTAATGTTTAGAAAATGAGGGATCAAATTCAAAACTAAGCGAACATCTGCAACTAATTCTATAAGTGTCTACATTGGTAGGACTAGAAATGTATTTAAGTTTTTATTTAATAATCTCGTAACTCAAAATTATGAAATGACTCTCAAGAATTGCCATTAGACTTTAAATGTTTTTTATGCCTTCATTCCAAATCTAAATGATTCTACCTATGGGCCAAGGTGATGTAATAAGGATCTTCTCCTTCCTCAATCAATGTGTCAAATATTTAATCATTGCTATGAAAATAAAATAATTTTAAAACCTGTAATCAATGTCTATCCCTTAAATAAGTTTATAATACACAAGAGGTTTAGTCACTATTATGTTCAATGGCGAATATTTTGAAAAGATCTAATAATAAAAAATCTAAATTATTCAAATTTGTATCAAAGCACCAATAGTCTAATATCAAACAAGTATTATATATGAATAGTCATGAGTACTTAATCTTATTGGAGAAATAATATTTGGACATAAAAAATGAATATCTTGTTTAGACATTCGGCATCTCACCATTGAATGACACTATGGCTCTTACTAAACCTCATTCATCCATCTTGTTCGCCCTTAAATTTGATAGATATTTAATGAACATCTACTTTTGGATGTCCAAATATTATTACTTATTTTGTTATACTTTGTAAAACATTTTGTGTGTATATATATACATGCATAGTCCGCCGACAACATAAAAGGTCAGAAGAAAAGATCTTCCAAAGATAGGTTAAAATTTCAAATTCTTTACATGAAATTCTAAATGATTCTTGAAACTTGAAAGATTAAATTAAATCTCACTTTTTTTATTCCTTTTAAAAAACTTGAAAGATTAGAATAATCGAATGTGCAATTACGAGTATATATACTTTTTAAAAAAGTTTTAATAAAATAAATTATTGTACCAAAAAATTGTCAACATCGACTAAGCGATCTTGAAAACTTAAAAAAGAACCTAATTTAACATGATAGTAAATCGAACAAATTATGTTAATTTGTATAACATGAACTAATTTATAAATAAACAATACTTATAAGATATAATAAAAGGGAATAAATAAGGTAAGGTAAAAAATTTTAAAATATTTTTTTATAAAACTATCTTATCAAGAGAGAACCTTAGTTCTAATATAAAGAATTGATAATATTGTTTTTAGTTAATTAAAAAAAAAAAGCTCTTTTTTCCGTTAAAAAATACATATGGGCCAAACAAGTGAGGGTAAGCCCAAGTTTCTGCGCTGCTATTGAAAAACAGTATTCGGAGCTTTGTTCCAATTTTGCCGTCCAAGGAATCGAATCGAGCTCTCAGCTCATAGTAACAAAAAACTAAAAAACCTTCCGTCGCTCATCGTCACCGTTGAAGAATAGAGTGAACTTGGAAGCCAATCTAAGAATGGCGTACATGAGCATGGGGGAAGCGCACAGGAGGATCACGGAGTACCTGAACCGCTTCTCCGACGCCGTTTCGTGCCAAGACGGAGCCTCCTTCAAGTCCCTCTTCGCACTCTCATCCAACTCCCCCTTCCTCCTCTCCCTCGCCGACGCCCTCAACATCTTCCACGACGCCCCCAGGCTCCTCAAGCACTCCGACGCCTCCTCCCACTTCGCTGACATCATCCTCCCTCTCTTCCGATCCCTCCAGACCTACCGCCAGGGCAACCTCCTCGAAGCCTACAACGCTTTCGAAAAATCCGCCAGGTAAATAAATCAATTCTCCCTTCTTCGTTCCTTTCTTTCTTTCTTTCTTTTAATTATTACTTTGATTCGATTGAATTTATCTTGTGTTGTTGAAATTGGTGGCGGCGTTCAGTGCGTTTATCCAGGAGTTTCGTAATTGGGAATCGGCGTGGGCTATGGAGGCTTTGTACGTCATCGTTTACGATGTTAGGGTTCTTGCCGAGAAGGTATCATTAACGATTTGATTGTATCTTTTTTTAAAAAAAAATAAAAAGGGAAAAATTATCTTATTTGGTTGAAGATATGATTTTGTGTTATTCTTTTTGCTTTTAGGCCGATAGAGAATTGGCTTCGAATGGTAAATCCCCTGAGAAGTTGAAGGGCGCTGGTTCCTTCCTTATGAAAGTTTTTGGTGCCCTTGCGGTATGTTCTCATAAGACTCGCTCCTCTTCAAGTTTAGTTTTATTAGTATCGTTTTTTTTCCCCCTCTTTTTCTAAACGTTTTGTAAACACCTCTGAAGGATGCGGGTGATTGTGTGGAGTTTGATCTTGGGAGTTACACTACTAACTTTTCTAATGGCTTGCTTGTTTCTTGTATTCCAGGGAAAAGGTTCTAAGCGTGTTGGAGCATTATATGTAACTTGTCAGTTATTCAAAATTTACTTTAAGGTATTTTATTGTACCTGCTGCTTGCTCATAGGCGAGTGAAATTGCTCGCATTGGCACTAGTATGTGGTTTAAATCAGAGTTTGTTGAACTTTTTCCATGAATGTCTTGCAGCTTGGTACAGTTCATCTTTGCCGTAGTGTAATAAGAAGTATTGAAACTGCACGCATATTTGACTTTGAGGAATTTCCCAAAAGAGACAAGGTTAGAGTTGGATTGATTTACATATGCATATATTCTCCAGATTATTTATCTTCGTGATGTGTTTCAGGTCACTTACATGTACTATACTGGGCGTCTTGAAGTTTTCAACGAAAACTTTCCTGCTGTAAGTGATCTACATTTCTTTTAAAATAATTTATGCACTCCTTGTGTTGTGATGCACCTTCTGCAACATTTACTTTCTGGCTTTTCAATCTTTCAGCAATGTTACCTTCTGGCTCATGCACTTAGTAGTTGATGCTACTTCAACAGAAAACCTCTGTATGGGAGCAACATGTTAGCTAAAAACTAGAATGAATGGAAACATGAGTTTTAAACTATTATAACTGTTGTTGCTGCTGTTGTTTTCGTCATCGTTGTCTTATGGGTCGTTTTACTTGACTTATGCTTAGTTGTGCAATGGCAAAGAATGTTGAAACCTCTTCAATTTTATAAAATCATTATGCACTTTTCATGTGTTTGACAGGCTGATCAGAAGTTATCATATGCCTTGAAGCATTGCAACCCACAGAGTGAAGCCAATATAAGGTTTGGTTCAGGTGTGCCAACTATGTGGATTGCATTTGCATGAAGTGGGGTTTCAGTAGGCTGTATATAATTTGCTTGCTATTATAAATGCACAGTAAATATTTAAGACTCAGATTTAGAATGTGATCACTTGGTGCATTCTCTTAGAAATTTTTTGTGAACTAAAAGTTTTGTATACGTTTTAATAATATTATCAGTGTCATGCACTTGTTGGTTATAACTTATAAGCCAAAAATAAATATTTATGAGTAAGATAAATGATCAGACACCTAATAAAGGCTGAATAGCTTTGCTTAAGGAAATTTGGTGATAGGGCTGATGTAAGTAAGGCATTTGGTGACCAACACATGTTATTCTATCCATGTTTTATCTTATGAAAAAGCTGGTCATTTGCTTTGGCACCAGATTGCTCTGAAACAACCACTAGGCTATTATAAATTAGGAATTTGAATGGGATATATCATATATGTGTGAAATGTTTGTCTTGTTAGTGGGCACCAACCCCTCTATAAAACCTTACAATCCATGTCTTAGCTTCCCACCAAGGTACGGGGAAGAGGGGACTTGTGAAAAAGGGAGGAGTTTACCAATTGTGCATCTCATTGTGAAATAAGAGTGAGAAAAGAAATCCACACGCATTATATAAACAATAAAGCCATGTATAACTTGTTTTTGTTTGACATAGGATGATTCTTAAACATCTTATTCCGGTGAAGCTTTCAATTGGCATATTACCTAAAGATAGTCTTTTGGAGAAATACAACCTACTTGAGGTATGTTAGGTGCTTTATTGAGGACTTCTACTTGTCTTCTTTCTATTGAATTATGGATTAAATGCACTTCACCACCCTAGTATAATAGCTCTATTTACTCCACTTGAACTCCATGATGAGTACCTAAATGCACTTGAACATCCACTCTCACAGATTTGAAGAAATAGGTTCTGCATAGTTAAATTTAAATGATAATATTGTCTCTATAAAATTGCCCTTTTAAATTTTTTACCATTTGATTCTAGTTTTGAGCCCAAATTTGGCATCTTTTTGGTCCTCTACAACTACAACCCCTGTTAACAACTATCTCTATTTGACTCATAACACCCAAAAGACCTTTGATTAAGTATTAGTGATCAACCCCACCCTTAAGCGGTTAGGCCTTCGGCCTTAGCATGCTCCAGGCCATACGATCTCTGTTCTCATCATTTCCAATTCCTTCAATAAAAGACTTGCTTGTCATGGTGGTGAGACATTTTGTACGATCATTTAGCTGAAAAGCTGGGCCAGAGTTGAGATTGTTGAAAGTGACAGAAAAGGAAATTAGGGAGTAAAGAGATGGTGAATACTAAATTCCTCATGACCATCAGAATTTGAAGCTCATTGAACTCTGTCATGGATGAATATTGTTTTACTTCACAATTTAAAAAATACAAGGATATTTTTTACAGTTATATTTATTTAATGCTAATAAATTTTAATAAAAAGAGTTTATTGCAATTGGTTAGATTTAATTAAGATGTAATGTGCTCAATTAAATAAATCAGGGTGAGAAGTGCAAAAGAACGAACAAATTAGGGTGGCAAAGTGCATTTTACCCTTTATTGATTTATTTTTGCTCCTACACTAAAAGTTTCTTGTCTGATTTTTGTTAATTGTAACCTTCTATGGCTTTTTATGTTTCCTTATAAGTAGTAATTTGGTATACTCAACGACTATGCTGGCTGGAGTGCTGGTTCAGACAAGTTAGAGCAAACTGAGCTGAGTATATCCACAGAAAATAGTGCACATTGTATCCATCAAGTGCCTAATGTTACTCCTCTTTTATTTTCTTTTAAATCTTTGAATAGCCATACTTCATATCAGAATAATCTCCCTCTTCAAAATGTGTTCATTGCGTTATGGATCCACTGCCCAGATTGTGATGATATATTTACCTTTTAGAACATCATGACCCTTACTATGAAATTAGGCTATCAAAAGGGGTTTTTTTTTTAAAAAATATTTTTTCTTATCAAGCATTGGGGGGGAATATGCAATGCTTGTCCTGCAGAATAATTTTCCCTAAAATACAAGCATCAGCTAAATTGCTTTGATTGTTGACATTTATATACAATTCTATGTGCTTTAGAAGTGTCAATATAAATAATCTCCTTTACTATTGGACAGTACAGTGATATCGTGCAAGCTCTAAGAAGGGGTGATCTTCGACTTCTTCGGCGTGCACTCCAAGATCATGAGGACCGGTAGAATTGCCCATCTTATTTTCATGATGAGGTATTGGTGCTGTTCCAAAAAATTTTCTAGAGAGAATAATCAAGTTCACATCTTTTTGTAGGTTCTTGAGATCAGGTGTATATCTTGTCTTGGAGAAGTTAGAACTTCAAGTATATCAGAGATTAGTAAAGAAGATGTAAGTACAGTAACACCTTGCATCCACCCATTCCAATGTATATTAGGGTTGATAAATGACTTAGCTATTTACTCGAACTACTAATTTCTTATAATTGCTTGGTTGCAAAATGGCAGCTACATCATTCAAAAGCAGAAGGATCCAACCAAAGCTCACCAGGTGAAGTTGGAGGTTATTGTTAAAGCATTGAAATGGCTTGAAATCGACATGGATGTGGATGAGGTGATGTCTTTAACGTCTGCCCCATTCTTTCCTACTTCCTATTTATTTTTCTCTCAAAAATGAATAAATTAAATAAAAGAGGGTCTTGCTGTTTCAATGCGTTTTGTTCATTGATACTTGATGCTTTTGCAGGTAGAGTGTATAATGGCCATACTGATATACAAGAATCTTGTAAAAGGGTACTTTGCGCACAAAAGCAAAGTGGTTGTATTGAGCAAGCAAGACCCTTTCCCCAAGTTGAATGGAAAACCTGTCAACTCTTAGGGACAAAGTCAATCATATTTCTAAAATTCATAGGGGTAAGAAGGCGTAGTGGCGGCAGGGTATTTTTCCCTAGGATTTCTGGCCCTAGGTATATTTTATTGAATGTTGGAAAATTCTCTCAGATGTGTTCTAGTGCATTAAAATGTATTTATTATTGTGGTATATCTTGGATTAGTCATTTTATAAAAGTTTTCAAGGCCATAGTTGTACCATAGAGTAAGTTCGTGTTTGCTTTCATTTTGATTAACAGAAACAAAGAAGGCACTTTCTGATATTTGGAGGCAGTAGGCTGTAGAATTAACATTCGAAATCTTTTTGATACATAGTTAGCATTTGAAATGAAACAGGAAAAAAAAAAATACAAAGAAATTGAAATAACTTGTGAGATTTCGAAGTAGGGGGTGCTGTAAGCAAGACAAAATGATTACCAAAAGATTAATTACATATTTATGGCATTGTATGAGTAAATCGTATTTTTGTACTTTGGCATTCTACTGGCGCTAAGGGGGGTAATTAGGTCTAAATCTAAAAGCAAGATCAATTCCATTAGGTCAGACGGTATAAATATTCGTATATAATTTTTCAAATAAAATCCCTCAAGTTTCACCAACATTAAGAGGCTACCAGACTAATCGATATGGACGAAGATGATGGAAGATCCATGAGTGGCTGTGGTACTTAAAGCTACTTCCGCATGCGTGACAGTTAATATCTGCGACCAGCATGCTTCTTAGCATTACTGAGAGAATTCAATAAAGACAAGAACCGTGTTAAGCTAAACATTCCGATCCTAAACTGCTCAAGCTAAAGTGAAAAATCAAGCATAATTTGGAGTCTTGTAGCATCGTTGCCCAAACAACAAAGTGAAATTTCCACCTCTTGATAGCCATTTTTTTTTATGTGCATGTCTCCTGGTCCCTTAGTTCATATGACTTCAAAATTAGTGCCAGTCTGCTACTATGTTATCAATGAGATACTATGATGTTATGTCCGCTCCATTCTTAAGGAATATCGAGTTCTTATTCTCTCTCTCTCTCTCTCTCTATATATATATATATATAAAGCGCGTTGATCTGCTGGAGTCGTTAAAAGGATAATTATTGTTGAAACGGTTAAATATATAGCTAATTGCTATAGGTCGCTGTTGACAAACCAAACAAAAGCAATTTGGATTTGAAGCCGATATACTGAAAACTAGAAGTAAACGAAGCAAGTCGTCCCGAAACAGAACTTTGGCTGCACACCTTGACCCACGTGGAAGGTTGATGCGTCCACCATTTTTCACGAGACAAGTTGCCGCAAATGACACAAATGCATCACATAACCACATGTCAAGTCCCATTCTGCAGTAAATATCACTATCCTTAAGTCTTCTTCTGCCAATACGTGGCTGCTTCTCCCACATTGATTTTCAACGTAGAGTCTACTCATTAGGGGGTCCACTTTACTCATTAGCAGAATAACCAAGGGATATCACATGCTAGGAGAACAAAAATACAAATGTTGAGTAGACAGACAGCTACAAGTAGCAGAGCATAGTGGTGCTTCAATGAAAGTAGCTAATGTTACACTAAAATAATATTCTTGCCTATATGAGATGAAAGCTCAAGTCGTTCCCAGATGCATGCTTCCCCGAAAAAAAAACTTGGAAATGCAATGCCATTGCCACCAAACAAAAAATGAACTTAGCAAGAGATGAAAATGCCAAAGTCTGGTTGAAACTTCAATCTGTTAGTGGTATGGTTATGTAAAGAGAACTGGCCTTGAAACTTTAAAACTTTGGTATGGACTTCGCATGCAGGAACTGCTTGAGAATGGCCTTTTCTTCGTCATTTTGTGTTTTCTCTTCACGGTCCTTAGGTTTCACTTTTCTTTTCTCTTCCAGCATCCAATGAAAAATTTCACGCTGTTGTTCCTCAGGGATTGGAGCCCGCACTCCCACCGGTGTTGTGAGAGGGACTAAGAAATCGTCATAATTCAAGTCCACTGAACTTGTGATAGGTTCAGGAGGGACTTCAACAATGGTTTTGCCCTTTCTCAATCTTTGTGATGTTCTTCCACGAATCTCCATTGACTCTTTCCGCTTTGTGCATGCAAATAGAAAAGCTGCAAGAAATACAAATCACAGAGCAACAAAAGCAAAATGCAAGTCGTAAACTAGGTGTCCATTCAAATCTTTTCTTAGCATCCAAACCATAGATGGTTGTATTAATGAAGCAAAATAATGTGATTTGAACAATGATTCATATGAATACTATATGTCGCGCATCAAGTTCATAACACCTTTCATGAATTTATAAATCAAAACAGTGTCCCAAAGACATCTAATTTTTATCTATGGCATCAAGTCATTTATAAGTTAATGATGACAGACATGCCTTGACATTGCAACAGCAAAAATTTAAGTGGCTAATGACTTCATATGGTTGAGTACTTGAGTTTTTGAACACAGATATTCCATCACACCAACCCACAAGAAGGTATCAATCACTAAACAATCTTTTTTCATAATTTCATCTATGTAATCAAGAATGAAGGGAAAAACAAAGGACATTCCCACTCATTCCTAGACCACACATTCAATGGAAACATATTTGAACAACTGAACCGCACCATTATTCTTATTTATAATTTCTTTTGGAACACGACAATGTCAAATGCCAGTTAACAGCAAACTGATGTTAGACACATCCAAATAATACCTATTCTCCATCGTAACAAGCAGCAATACCAGCTACGTAATAAAGTGTCATTTACCAAGGAAAGGGACTAAAAGTCTATACTATCCATCAGCAATGATAATTTTTGAGATGTGCCAGTTGATCCCATCAATCCTCGATCCCTCCCATGCCCCTAAATAATCAAACAAAGACTCGCACTCTATAATTTCAACCACCAAATTTGGATTCAAGAAGCTCCTATATTTACCATATCAATGCAACAGAAACACTCCTCATACTGCTTCATTGCTAAATTTCAGTTGCAAAAACACAATAGGTAGCACTGGCCATCGCATGAACACTAGTATGTATCATAAGAAACAAGTATCCACTTGCTCCGGGAATAAATTTAGTGTCCTTTTACAAACATTGAATATAGTCAATCCAACCGTTGAATCACATATCATGACGATAAAGAATACCAAAACTTCAGAAACAAAAATTGAAATCAATAGATATGCAATGTCAACGATCACGTTGCAAGCGAAGGCGAAAGCGAAGCAGTTGTGCTAGTCAATATATCAAACAGATGAAAGGCAAACAGAATAACAAGGCATATGAAGTGCGCAATCAGAGTAACAAAGCAACAACCACCCATTATTGAGGAGTCCAAGACAGAACAAAGAGAAAGCGCAGAAAAGCGAAAGATGGATAATGGGAAGGGGAAGGAGAAAGGGAGCGACCTCCGAGGGCGAAATTAGAGAGCAAGAGAATGCGCCAAACAAGCTTGCAGCGCTTCATGAGACTTGGAGCCACAGATGGTGCCTGAGGCGGAGGATCCTCACTCATTCTCTGATGTCTCTCTCCCACCAACCACTCACCACCGATACAACACAATACAGTGAATCGAATCAATGATGATCACGCTCTCTCTTCACTGCTGCACCCGCGCTGCCATACATAACATACAAACTTGGAACCTTCACTTTCTTGATCTTCACTTCACTTACACCAACAACGAAACGGAGTTCCCTTTCCTCTCTTTTCCTTGTTTCTCTTCACCACTCAACTCACGTTGGATGGACCTTTGACTTTTTTTAAGGGCCCATAAATGGACTCATTGCTCCTGACAGATTGGCAACCGATGCGGCCCATCTACGTATAGTAAAATATTGAGTTAATGCTCATTTTAGTCCCTCACTTTTCACTCATGAGTCATTTTAGTCCCTGACTTTTAAAACGAGTCAAATCAGTCCCCAACATTACAAAATGTGAGTCAAATTAGTCCCTTATTCCACTTTTATTTAACATTTTATCATTTTATCAATTAGATGATGATATGTAACATTAAGTTATATATTATCATACTATATGTCATCTAAAGTAGAATGAAGTTTAAAATAATTTATTTTGGTATCTAAAATTGTACAAAATGAGTCAATTTAAAATGTATAATGAATATTTAAATGACTTATTTTGTATAATTTTAAACATCAAAATGAGTCATTTTAAAATATATTCTACTTTAGATGACATATGGTATGTCAAAATATCACTTAATGTTATTAATCATCATTTAATTGATAGAAAATTAACTACAATTGGGTTAAAGGACTAAAATGACTCACATTTTGTAATGTTAGGGACTAATTTGACTCATTTTAAAAGTCAGGGACTAAAATGACTCAATAATAAAAAGTGAAGGACTAAAATGAACACTAACTCTAAAATATTTAGGTGCATTGAAGAACAAGTGAAAAAATATTTGATCTGATTTATTTATTAATTGATGGATAGGTTTTATGAGTTATTATTGTCTCTCAGTTTCTCTATATTTTTTAATGTAATAACTAATTTATCAATCACTAAAGAGAGCAGTACAGATATTTTGTTATATTCTAAGAGCACTTAAGAATTTCTCAATGTACACTCATAAATGTATTACTATTTCGAAAAAGCAACCCATCAATGTACCTTCTAAAAGAGATGTGTTATTTGTACATATGTTATATAAGATACTGTATTGATCCACATTCTATCCATAATTTTTTATGAAGCATGAATCTCTTTTAGATGTAGTCTGCACCGTATCCAATGCTAAATGAAGCATAAATCAACCCAATGTCTCACACATAACATTAATCCTTCTAAAATGGGGATCTGAACCGATGATAATTAGTATTTTGGGATGTTGAAAGTGTAGAGCTGCTCTTCCTGTGTACTACTATTTCTGTATCTGAAGAGTTGTCAAGAGTTAAATTGAGATGCAAACAAAGTCTCAATGAAGAGTGCATATCACTACAACCCTATCAGAGGTCTCCTAGCACACGAAAAGCTGTATCCCGAACATGAATGATCACTTTCATCTATTCATATATATAGTGAACTGTGGGGAAGGAAAATAAAGCGAGACGCGAGACAATGTGGGGGAAAACAGAAAAAAAGTTGACCTGTTGCTTTCTCAAATCAAGCTCTGGGTCTAGCACCAGTGTTATTCAATTTGTATATATTATACTATCACATATGGAACATTATTTGTATATATTATACTATCACATATGGAACATTGTTATTTAATTTGTATGTATATGCAACATCGTATGCATCATTGCTAACGGGTGTATTTCATGCTTTGACAGTCTTATATTAATATACAATGTCTATACTCCATACGGTTCCTCCTTACTGTGCTTAAGGAATTCCTGGACTTACGTAACGGAATCTGAATACTGCGCGTATTATTGTATGGCAACTTTGCCAACGTATAATACAGGACCTACTAATTAACCTCCTCGTAGATAAAATTGAGCAACGAGGAGTGCAGCATATATGTAATATAATCCCTGAAAATTTTATTAATGTTGCTCAGATAATAAATAAGAAATCCATGCACAAGAAGACCGACATTTTGTGTTTGTCTTCTTGTTCAAATCAAGCACAGACAACAAAGTCCAGAAGAACGTAACACCCACCACAACCGCGTAACATTATTGTCCTTTTTCTTCCCTGATCCCCCTTCATCGATGCTATTATCATCTCCTAAATAATTAACTTCACTACATAATAATCCTCTTCTCATACAAACACAAACCATTGATCTCACACAATTATATATGATCTAAATTAATCATAAACTAGTTCTAAGATAGCAATATCAAAAACCTAGTAATTAACTAACGATATCTGAAAGTGAAGCGGTGAATCTCTACCACACAAACAACACTACACAGCAGAAACTAAACAACCTCATCCATGAACAAGGCCATAAGACAAAGCCATGAGCAGGATCGCAGCCTCCTTGATCTCGTCCTGGGGGGAGACGTGTTGGAGAGCCAAATTCTTGCTTAACCTTAATGTCAAATCCTCGACTCCGAGCTTCTTATTTCTAACTTGGGATTGCTTGCTTCCGACTCCAAGCTTGCGCTTCTTTTTCAACTGTGGCGCACACTCAATTTTGGACTTCTTCTCTTTGTTCCCTAACTTGTTTCCCTTCATGGAAGTCTCCGCGGCCACGAGGATTGTACCATTTGCCGATGCTGCAGCCATGGCGGCGGCACGCCTTGCCTTCCTTTGTCGTATCCCACAGGCGTTGCAAAGTGACTGTTTAAATTGCACCAACATAAATAAACTTCAAGACCATGCTTAAAAATAATAATAGCTAGCTATTATTTATTAATAGTAACACCAATAACAGCAGCAATTTAAGCCTAAAAGAGCTTATACGATTTGTTGTAGAACAGTATAATTAACATCGAGCTTAGGTATAATTGTAGATAGAAACTTAAAACGAAAAATCTAGAGAGCTTAATTGTTAATTGTACAAAAGTTGTTGAGCATGAATCCTTGGGATTTTTGGTTTTGTTTTGTTTAATTAATTAAGGATATACCTTGGGGCCTCGCGGTCCACTCCTCCAGAGAGGGGTCTTAGTGGTGTGGCAATCAGAACAAACCCTAACAGTGATATTACCGTGGTTTGAATAGTTGTTGCTGCTGTTAGTGTTATTTTCAGTTCCAAGAGGTGACAATAATGGTTGCTGTTGATCTTCAAAGTTGTGAATAGGGTTGCCTGCTATATAAGAACTGGCCGTTTGATCCGACACCATAATCTTCCGCATCATCCTCATCTTTGAAGGCATCCACTTCACTGAAGAACCATCCTCAACTCCTGCTTCAAGATTTTCATCCTTAATTTCTTCTTTCTTCAACACTGAAAGCTTGAGTCCACTGCAGCTCTCGTGCATTTTTGCTGCTGCTGAATGATCCCAAGATGATCCACTAGAAGGAATAATCTTCTCAGCCTAAAGATCACATGATCATTCATAGGATCAAAACAAAGAGATATATGATATCATAACTAGTGAATAAATATTAACATATATAACGAAAAGCAATCAATTCCGCTACTAATGAATAATTATATGTGTGTGTGTGTGTGTGTGTGTGTGTGTGCCACTGCCACCTTTTCATCAATTGGTAAGTGCTTTGGTTCCCAATCTTGATCTTGATCTGGGGGGTTGAAGAGTCTTGGATATGAAAGAGAAGAAAATGAAGAGAGTTGATGATTTGGAGTGAAGGGCTCATGGTTTTGATCTTCGTTAAGATCAAGAGGCACAAGAGAAGATACTGAATGGCGAGAAGCTGGTGTCATGGACGCACACGCATAAACAAACACACAGACAAACCAAGACACACACAGAGCGAGAGAGAGAGAGATGGACCGGTGCAAGTGTTGTCTTCTTTTTGTCTGGTTGGAAGAGGGATCAGAGGAGCAGAAGAAAAATAGAGAGAAGAGAGAAGGCAAAAGGTCCTCCAGGGCTACTCATATAAGAGAGAGGGGCCAGGGTGCTGGGGGAGTAACATTCAAGACTTGCAAACTCATCTCTAACATTTTCCAAGAGTGTAAATCGATCTGTCTACTAATTAACTGATTTATCTAATGTTATTAGAAGTAATACATGTTTAAAATAAATAGAATATTATTTTACATATTGTTTTTCAGTTTAGGGACTAATTAAAGTACATACACACACACACACATATATCCCAAAAGTTTAGGGATGTATCTATTTTTCATTAACAACATATATACAAAAATTTAATAAAATAACTTAAATTTATTAAGAAGGTTCAAAATTGATTTGCACATTTTTTAAAGTTTGTGAGTAAAATACATAATATGGCTTATAGTCTAAGAGATAAAGTGTTTTTTCTCCCCAAATTATTATTTGGAGTAAGTCCACATTTTAGTTCCTGAAAAACTTTTGTTTCAATACTTTAGTTTTATAAAAAATTAAATGTATAAAAGATTTCAGGTTAAACATATTAATCCTTTAACAAAAAATCATATACACATTAGTACCTAAAACTAAAGATTATTGAAAGCCAATTTTTTTCATGGTTCAAAGATTAATATGTTAAAGGATGATTTTTCAAGATTTAATATGTTAAAAATCTGTGCTACTGATGTGTGCATGTTTTTTCTATTGTAAAGATTAATGTGTCAGATGTGAAATTTTTTTAAGACTAAAGTGTACGTGTTTAAGAATTAAAGTGTTAAAATAAAAATCTTTTAGAGACTAGAGCATGTAGATTTACATTTTTTTATGCATCCACGAAACTCATCATTAAAAACAGTAACTAACCCACTTAAGCTCTCTATACAAACTTTCATAAATCAAATTTATAACTCAGATACTTAAGGAGCTATTTGCCTAACTAATTTTCAATTGTGCTAAGCTTTGTAGTTTACTTTTATTACTTGTACATTAAAAAAGAACATCTTGATGGATACTATGGAGAAGGAGAGAGAAAAAAACAAATTAAGCCTTGCTCTTCTATCACCGTTAAATGCTTTAATTTTGTTTCTTTCTTTGTCTATGTCTATTAATCTCACCTCTCTTATGTATAAATAATATTACTCACAAAAAAAGTAGATGCATGTGGATGCAATGATGTAGGACTTTATCAAAACCTTTTATGTCAAAAAAAACATTTAATTTTTGTGAAGTGTTTCATTTGATGTTGTCTTTACATCAAATCTAAAGAGAAACAATATTTGAACATCAATTATCTCCCCATTAAATGACATTGTAAACTATACTAAACCTCATTTATTTATTTTCTCCACCCTTAGATTTGATGGATGTCTAAATGGACATTCACTAAGTGGATTAGTGGATGTCCAAATATCATATATTATTTCTCAAAATTTAAAAAAAAAAGTCCATATATTATGCAATTAATATAAAATAAATAATAGCTCATAATATCTTAGGGTCGTTCTGTTTACATTTTTCTATTTATGAACATAAAAAATACTTTTAAAATAAAGCTTATTAGAATTTGCTCAGGTAAGTTCGGGTGGTGGATGGCGGTTAGCTAAAACTCTCTTCAAAATGATCATTAAACTAGAAAAGCTCTAAGCTTCTTGTGATATATAGTATGTAGTTTAGTTTTGGGTGGAGCGAAGATTTAGGTATCCATATTTGGTGTAGTTTTGATGTATAAATTACATATTATATTTTCACGAAACAAAAACCATATCCCTGTAGTAAGAGACATTCACGTGAATTCATGACACCCATACAAGACAAGCTAAAAAAGACAAACTAAAAGGAGTGTGTGGAATACTACTGCGCTGACCCCCTACGTATGACAAAACCTTATCTGCAGAAAGTTTTTACCACTGCAAAACACAGCTAGCACTGCATGTTCATTTATTCACTAAGCCTGGCTATATATATATATATAGAGTTAAATTTTCCTCCTCCGATCCTCCTTTTTTCGCTCAAGATTGAAAGAGAAGGAGCTGCATGATTACACCTACTTGCAACGACCTTGGCGTTGCCAAAAAAGCATTGAATGCTGGTGCAGGCAAATGGACACAGGTCCCAGAAAAATGAGAAAACTTTTATTGAGAGGTGGGGAACCCGGTTTTTAAGCTTTAACCTCTACGATCAATATCCATATGCATAAAACGTCTCGTAACTTTTGCAGACAGAAGTGACAAAAAATAAGACGATCATTCAAAGATGACAGATACCATTTATTAAAATTGAGGCGAGACGACGATGCAATCATATTAATTAAAATGCAAAGATGCAACTTGCAAAGTGACGTGTAGCATCAGTCTATATGATGTTTCATGCATATTGGTACCATGTCGATCTTCATAAGTAACAAGAGAGAAAACAAGACATTAATGATTTCTTATCCATATACAAAAAGAGACGATTGAGTCTTGAGTCCTTTGTCTAGTAGGTGATCGTCAACCGTAAACACAGTATGTATGGGTAAAATGTTAAGGAGTATGCACAAAGTTAAAAGAAGAAGGGAAAAAAAATGTTATACAAGCATAAACTTTATCACAAATTAGTTAACAAAAATGAGTTGACCTGAATACTTATTGACTCTTTTAACAAATAAGCAGGTTATAATACAGTTTCATTCCATTCAATAATTATCATATCTTTTGGTCATAATTTTAACAATATTCTTTCAAGTTAGTTTCACACTTTGAATTTTGATATCAATTTCACCCTTATGTTATAAGTGTTAGTGATTTCCTTTGTAATTTATGGTAATTTTAAGTTGATGAGGTGAATATTAATTACCTCTTCTCATTAGTTGAGAATTAAGAAAACAGACGAGTAACATGATGAGTGATTGACGAGTCAATGAGATGAATAGTAATGAAAGTTACTAATGATTAATTTGAACAAAAGGATGAAATTGTTGTCAAAATTTAAAATATTAAATGTCAAAAATTCTTTTGGGATATATTAAATAGATGTCAACCTTAACAGAAAAAAACATTCACCCATTTTTTAATTTACTTGTCCCATCTCAAGTTTTTACTTCTAGTTAAGTTTCTTAAGCAAATACCAAATAAATACTATATTCTACTTTGGTTTTTAAAAGCAACCAGTGAGATTATTCTGCTTGATGAAACCAGTTAACTTCAAGTGTTCATACAGATGTTGATTTCACACATACATTCAAGAGCTTGACTATGACCTAGACCAATAAGCATCCTGTGCTTTGTGTATGGTTCTCAGTAAATGATAACAATGACGAATCGACGGGGAGTCATGCACCATATAAACTGAAGGTTCTTTTTTCTCGTTGCCCTACATAGATGAATATAATAATTGATAAGTAGCAGTCCTGTCCTGCAATATTATTATTAGCAAACCCGATCGAGCAAGCCAACAGCAAAAATATCCCAGAGAACAAACTTCAGACATAAATAAACCCTTTGTACCCCGCTTCTATCCAAAATATGACTGACATGGACGAGCTTTTTCTACAAATTAAAACAATATTTTTTCCCTGTCTATGCGTGTTCTCAATTTCCAAATGATAATATATATATATATATATATATATATATATATTCAATTGGAATTAATATTTACGATTACGAAGTCGGCCACGTATGCTGTTTGTACATCACTCCCGCACATGTTTGATGGTAGTATCAACGCTGTCATTGATGGGGACGTGGTGAGAAATTATCATGTATTTGCTGTCTGTATATACATAGCAAGTCCAAATTACGGTACTTTTCAAAATTGGCAAGGGGGCCATTGCTTTTGAGCTACATACACTTTATTTTCCCTCAATGTCAGAGGGTCCATGGCCCCTCCCTCTCTCTCTCTCTCACACACACACAGGAGCAGAATTTTCATGGGCAACGGCAAGGCTGAGGGTGAAATTAAATATTTCATAATATTGTGGGTATGGGTTGCTACTAATTAATTAACATGAGTTAATCATTTGGACACGAATGCTTGAGTAACTGACTCAACTGAATGGTTATGGTTTGTGGGAACATATATCATCGTCTGGATTGTGATCATTAATTTATCCTATATATGATGATTCCTAGCAATCAAGGTGACTGACTGATGATCATGACTATACGTACAAAAAGAGTTGGATCCAGAAGGAATAAATTAAATATATGATATTAAGAGTAACTGATAAATTATAAAGACGACAAAATAATTCACGGTCAAGACAGTATAGTTTAGGTGTAAAACATTCTAGCATTCTGCCATTTACCGAAAAAAATATATTCTAGTATTCTGCGGTCTGCAAAATTGGATTTCATCTTCGCCTGGTTGGAAGAATTGAAAAGGAAATTTAACTATATTATGGTGTGTGCGTCGTCGAGGTTCACATGAGTTGATTACCCACTTAATTTGATTCATTTGGGCTGAGCCTTGCAATTAATATGCTTTCGGAAACATGGCAATCAAAGATGTTTGGAGAAATACGCCATCCGTCTTGGGCCAATATCTATGAAGTTAGAAGATAAAATATGATACTAATATGATCCATTACCTATACGGAAATACAATGAAATTTTGAAATTTAAAATATGAGAATATCTGTATATGTATGTATATATACATATATGAACTAATTATATATTGAGTTTATTATATTTCAAGTGATATTATCAACATATTATTATATTATTTAACTCTTATTATAACTATCTTAAGGAGACATTGCACACACACACACACACATATATATCAATGACATTTTGTGAAGAAATAAATTTGTAAAACCACCTCAAAAATTTAACTTGGATAGATTTTAAATGATCTTTACATTGGGTGAGCTTTACATTGTCATGAAGCCATAACGTTTTGCTTTTTGGTTTAGAGTACTTCAGTGACAGTGCAGATCAGGTCTTGAACCATGCATTTATTATATTTTGTCTACCATGATTTACCATTCTTTCTAAATTTAAATGATTTAATATTCATGATTTTTTTTTTGTAAATGAGCTACTCAATATATTTGTATAACAGCTACAATTTTACACCTGACATATGAAATGAGCCGTTCAGAAATTATTATTGCATGATTTGAAATGGATTTTATGAATAAATTATGCATATAATACAGCGCAATGATCACAAGGCTTAAGCGGGGGATAAGATTTTTCATGTATCGATCACGATCTGAATAGGGTTGTGACAAGTATTTAGATAAACTTTATCCTTAAAAGTTGCTAGTCGAGAGCGTTTTCTTGTTTTTTACTAGGCATTGGTTAAAAAAAAAAGTTTCAAAAATTTTGTAATAGGTCCTATACTTTGAAAATATAAAATCTTATATGTCTAATATGAAAGTTTTCTTTTTTAATTCCTTAAGAGTATTGGTTAGCGATGTTTTTTATGTGAAAAATTATGTAACATCAACCAAATAGATGAATTTTGAGTGAATTTTCAAAGATTTTAATCACAATTATTTAATTAAATTATTCTATGTGTATGATTTTTAAATAATAAATGTGATAATTAATTATATTTATTAATGTGACAATACATAATTAGGATTTAATTTGAATATATTGATAACATAAGGTTTTTTCACATTATAATCTAGTCAAATTATATCATGTGCATGACTTTTTAAAATAAATAAGAGTCAAACATAATTCATTAATGTGAGAATATGTGATTTGATTATAGTATCAGTGTATTAAAATTAACCTTATATATATATAGTTGAATAATAATGTATTTTCTTACATTATAAATACATCGAACTCAAATTTGCACTCATAATCTATTGCACGAAATAGATGGGTCCAAGTGAACCGTTTAACACAAATCTTGCCAATTAATTATCACCGTAGAAATATCATGAAGACAGAGAAAAATTACAGTTTATCACTTGAATTATAGATGTTATATACTTAACTTTTAAAATTTTATAATTATGCAAATTGATTGATCTCTTAATATATTTTAAATATATATTTTGAGTTTAATTTTAATATACTAATAGTGTAAAAGAGTTTTACATTATCATTCAATCAAATCTTTACTTTTATATGACTTTTCAAGTAATGAGGATGAAAAATAACTATATTTACTAAGGTGTCGTTATATAACTAAATAAACATATAAAATTTTTATACATTGTCATTGCATTCTAATTAAATTAATATATTTTAGTTTTTTTGTTAATTTTTTTTATTGTTAATAATATATAGATGCATTATACCCTCAAACAAACGCCAGGGCAACATTTCCTTAACATAAACATCTATAGGTGTTTTTTTTAATTATTGTTATTATTATTTGTTTGACTTCAAACAATCGATGACACGTAGGTTGAATAAATGCGCCATAAAATAAGACCTGGTCGAAGGTAAGAATGAACGATATTCCGGAGACAAATATTCATTCATGAAAAGGTCTTAGTGGTTAGTACCATCAAGGTCCAGCAGTTGGGCCCAGCCACCAACCGCGGCGTCCACAGACACTGTGGATTGCGATTCTTGATGGTGTTGCTGATGCCAACAAATCATACAATATATGTTCTGTTTTTTGGTCGAACATTTTAAGAGGCTTCCAACTTAGCCGTCTGCGATATGCCTCAAATGCTAACGATTTCATAAAGTTGGTTGACCGTATTTTTTTTCTTTTGGTCATGTGGGATGGCCCTATTAAAATCGCGTAGTTAACCTTGGACTTGAGGGCCCAAAAAGAAAAGAAAAACTGTTTCTCTCTTTTTGTTTTTGTTCGAATACTATAAACAATTAACATTTTCTTAACTAAACTGTGTAGATTAAGCAAAATAAAATATAACATTAGATTAATCCCTAAGAAACTCTCATTGTGTACACTTGTTTTGATTTTGTTTAAATAAGATCAAAGAAACGAAATTCAAGGACGGGCATCTGAGATGATGTTAAGTGGATCGCCTAGGAAGTCCTGACTGCTCTGGAGGATTAGTATGAAAGGTTAGTATATACGTTATAGGGCTATGAGCAGATACGTAATGACATTATTATTGAAAAAAAAAAAAGTGTGGAGCCGTGCAAACACTGAGCAAATCTAATGACAGCGAAGGGAAATTAGTTTAGGATGTGTTCATTAGTGACAACCTAAAGGTCCCTCAGCCCCAAGGGTTGTGGGTTGAATTATGATTAATTTATGAATCAGATTCAATTCATATCAAGTCCAAACGGAACATATAATATCATCATCCACCGACGGTTAGACAAGGAAAAAGCCACCTAGTTTGCTTCTCTATAATTTCCGCAGCGCGTCCCCTGACATAAAAAAAAGAAGAAGTAATTATAGCAACAAGTACGTATAACTTGAGCATCACTCCATTATATATATAGTTCATTCTAGAAATCGCTCCTAATTGTAATGAGTATGACTTAAGCTTTTTTATCTTGTTAGTTCAGAATCCACATTATATTGCAGCCAACTCATGGCTGCATTTATTTATTTTTTTTACATATGACATGTGATTCTTAGGGCCATTTCTTAAGCGATAATATCTTGTACTGAATTGTTGTCATCTTTAATTGGTATTAAAAAGGGCCGGCCGGCTTGCTTATATTGCCCTTATTGAAATATAGTTCACTCTTTTATCTTGACATATAATAGCTCTCTAAATTTAGTCCAACATTTGCAAATTGTCCAACTCCTAATATATATATATATATATATATATATATATATATATATATATATATATATATATATATTCTGTTGGTTTCTTTCCGTGAAACAACAATGCAAACGTTTTGTCCAAAATTGCCATTTGGTGGAAGCGATGGCTCGTCTATTACCTTGTTGTTATAGTCATAATTTCACATGGGTTCGGCACTTCATTAGTCCACTGTTAGTCTAATCTATCACCAACTAGGCTCGATCCGTTACTCAAGCAACAACTCCTCGAAGCTTAATCAACACGGAATGCGTCTTTAATTTGCAACATTAGTGAGGTCGGTCAACAGAACACAGCTCCCTATTTTTCCTGGCCTTTAGTTTCTTATAGGCTGAATAACATAACTGCATGACAATTGACAAAGACATGGCCCCAATTCAACCGATGCCTGTGCATTTTTCCAACTTCTCTCACAAGGAAAGTTATTCATATTTTGGTGTGAGATATTGGTGAGTAGACACAATATGTAAAAGAAATTGCAGAAAAATAGATTGGTTTGAGAGCTTTTAGGGTGTGTGTGTGTGAATATGAGATCATCAGTGTGGTGGCGGCTGGTTGAACAAAGGAAAACAAAATGCAATTTGTTTGTTTCAAAGTCAAGTAAAGCTGTGCTCCGATAAAAACAGATTCAGAATAAGAATAATGAAAGGACGGCCCTTTACTAATTGAGCGACGCTGAACAATAATTATGAGACTCGGAGACAGCCTAACTAGGACAACAAGGTTATTATTGGTTCACAAATCACAATTCGATTCTTTAAATGCTACCACCTACTCAAGCATTGTTAGGGAGTCATGCCCTTAATCGAAGTGCAAGGGTAGACTCACTAAATGCACCGTCACTACCAAAAAAAAAAATCTAGGAATGTAGTTAAAACATTTTTTGGGGGTTTGAAAATAAACAATCTCGATCCAGCTCCATTGTCACCACCAACATGTCCCTGAGTTTGTATATACATTATTAATAATAAATTTATAATATTTTTAGTAATATTTAACTCATTAATTGAATAAAAAAATTTATAAATAAAATAAAACTTATAACATATAGTAATGTGAGGTATTTTAATTTAAATATATATATATTAAATATTGTCAAAATTTTATAATTTTATCATTTATAATTATGTATATATATTATGTTATTTTTATTTGTCACTTAAATTAATAAAAAAAAATTTACAAAAAAAGTCAGTACAATTTTAGTGAATTTCAAGAAAAGTCAGTGATAATTCTATAAAACAGAAAACACTGAGTATAATATAATTACATTAAATTTTAGGAAATGAGTATAAATTATTCTAGGAATATGATCTTATGTTGTCTGAATCATTTTACATAGAGAAATGAATTTTAGATAATTAATTTTAGTGGACTTTTGTATAAAAAACGTGTTAGATGCTAATGGCTTAAAATTTTCAAAAAGGTTATTTGTGAAAACAAAAAAGAAAAAAATTCCAATATCATATATCATTTTCACTCATGTAGAAATTGTTAAAAGCAACCGACCCAATGGAATACACTTTGTGCTGGACTTACGGTGTTGGTTATAGAGACATGAGAAAAATAAAACACCTGACATGTCCTCCTCAAATATCATGAGTAAGAAATGGCAATATTGTGGTTATTCCTCTGTTTCCGCTCAAATTGGTTCATTGCATTTAATTTCATTCAACGATGTATCTACAACTTGCATATGCCATACTGTTTGTGGCATTGACATGTGACTTTCGTGGTCCTTGTTGAATTTATATCAGTCTACAGATTACAGCATTGGAGAACTAAAGTTTATTTGAAAAGTTATCGACTAGGGGACATGCTTGAACTTTCCCGCCTGAATCCGAATCATCCTTTATTTTTATGCCTGGGTTCATTCATAAATCGTAATTATAAAAATCGGACAGTTCGATCATTTGCACCGGAATTTTATTGCTTGGCCAGCCTAGCCTCTGTAACTGTGAACATAGTCTACAAAAACGACAAACTTGTCTTCACTCTGCAAGCTGCAGCTTTTGCCTCTAAAATTTCTGATGCATCTAGATTGTTACTCTCTCTTCTATTTTCAATTATATTTTAAAAATTTGATACATTATAAACTTAATATATTTAAACACAAATTTATATCTAGGTATATTAGATTTTAAAAGTATTAAACTTTTACTCATTTCTTAAAATATAATTAAAAGTCGACAGAGATATAGTATATTATATTTGTTAGAGGATAACTTCACAGTCGACAATGATAAATATTTGGGAAAATAAAATATTTTTCTTAGAATTAAAAAATATCCTTGTGATTTAATTTTTCATTTTTCACAAAATATACCATATACTAGTCTCTATATTAATTCATAATTTTAACACTTAACAAAAATATTCACGTTGATTATTAAATTATTAATTGATCCAATCCTCTGTTAAGCCCGACATCTGACATCAAAATGACCATAGTTTAATATTTTTCTTTATTAACGACACTAATGCTTCATGGAACTCTAACATCCCCCATTGTCTACTTCATTTTTCATCTTTCACAAGTTAAAGTGAAGGTATTAGTGTTATCACATAGTCTAATAGAACAATATAATCAATTTAACTGTCTGTATTTATGTATGTGTTTTTTTGTTAAGTGTTAAAATAAAAAGTTAACATAATTGTTAACGCACCTATTTATTAAAAAATTGAGAAATCATGGGAGATTTATAAGTTTTGGAGACTAATTTATTTCCCCACAATTTTTATAGAGACAAATTTGGGATTATTCTCTTATTTTTTGTCATATTGTGAAAATTTGGAGTATTGTGTATTAGCTTAGAATTCGGCAATTGGTGTGAAGTTTATTTAGGATTGGAACCTTAAAATTATAGCAAATGCATTTTAAATGTAGCTTGAACCCCATCTTGAATTGATTTGATTTTATGTCATAACAATAAAATAGTTTAAGATTTATATTTTTTTCACATTAGAGATAGATTATAAAAAAATAAATTTTGACTTGAAGTAACATTTAAAAGGAACTCCTAATCATTTAAAAAAAAAAACTCATAATACACTTGTGGTCAGAAGTTTGATTCATAACAGTATATATAGATTATATAGGGAAGATTTTATGATCATAAATTAAACTCACACAATGATTCTATGCTTCAAAAGAAGTGAATTAAAAATATAAAATAAAAACTCACACAGCACGTGCCCATGTAATTCAAGATTAATTTCTTTTAGGACACTCTTGATGTGTCCTAGAGGAGCTCCCCTGAGCAAAGGAATAATTGGGCCCATTTATCCACAGGCTGGATAATGGGTTATCTTAAGTATGAATTCAGTATATAATGAGACTGGCTTGCTCTTCGACCGAAGAAATTAAGAAAAGGTCTAGCTTGCTCAATTTCAGATTTTTAGTGGGTACACACCATGGCAGCTGCTTTCTGTTGTTTCCGTTTCTATTTTGGAATCAATTGTCGTTTGTTGTTGGTAGAAGACTAGAAACTTCAACTTGTTCACCAAGAAATTTACAAACTTCAACTTGAAGAGTTGTTGTGTTGTGCATTATCATCAGTTCTTACGCTATAGATTAGATTATCCTTTGATGATGTCTGTCATATTCATCCTTGTCTTGCATGGTGCAATATTAAAAAAAATTATAATTGACACTTCTTTTGGTTTGATATTTAGAAAAATCAAAATTTAATGATAAAGAGTGGGTTCCACTTCTAAAAGATGATGTCTTGTGTCATCTTCATTATTATCCACTTATATAGTAGAAATCGATTGCTTTGAAGCTATCAAGTTAAGTATTATTGGAGGAAAAGGAAATTACCAGCATAGCTTTATGCTTTTGGATAAAAGGAGTTTTATTCATTGCCTTTGCTTCCTCAAGTGCAGGGGATAAAGCGTTAGGTCATGGGTCATTTGATGGTTCATGCATAAAATGAGAAAACATATTTGAGGGTTAAAGGGGCTCACTCCTTTGCCTGACGTAGTGGTAAGAACAAATCCCATATATGGCTCTTGCTTTTCCTCTTTCTTATTTATATAATTGATATATTATTTTTTTATATAATATAATTGATGTTATAAACCGCACTTTCAAACAACTAATTTTTATTACAAAAAAAATGAATTTTTAAATTATAAAGTGGCTCTGCTCTTCGATGAAAGGTTAAAGTTGCTATGGATGATATTAGAAATTTAAAGTTACCTTCTATTGGATAAGAAATTCTAATGGTAAGACTGATACGCGACACTTTCATAGTACAATAAAAATAATAATACATATGTTAAGATTTTTTTTTTTTTGGGGGGGGGGGGGGTTTCCTATTTATTATTAAAGATTGAAGTTATTGAACTTGAGCTTTCGAAATTTTCTGCTCCTTTATAAATTAAAATTATTCTGTGCAGAAAAAGCACTAATACATGTTTGTAGAAACTGTGCACAACTGACATGATTTAGAAAGATATGTGGGATTCAATTGATCCTCTACAAATACTAAAATATATATGACGAATCTGTTTACATCAATTTTGTTCCATTCTTGACCCTTGGTGCACTCAAATGAGAATCTTATATTTTTATTGAATGGACTTTTATTTTTCATTTATGTATCAATAATCATAAAGATGCCACGTTACTTTTTTCTTTTTGAAAATGTTGTGAATAAAATGATAAAAATTGTTTCTTTCATGGCTAGTGTAACACCCATTCATTTTAAAGACATTACTATAAATTTAGACAATTAAATACGGCATTTAACATTATACTAGTTAAGTATAATTAAAGTGCTCTGACAAAAGTATTTAACTATAAAGTTTACAGTCAAATTATCATATAACACACATACTAAACTTGAACACTATTTATAACTCCACATGCTCATAGAATCTGGAATAAACTGCATTCTTCTCGGGCATTACTTGGCTAATCTGAAACTACAAGAAAATAGGGATGATAATTGAAAATAATTCTCAGTAGGAAATTGTCACGACCCACCTACGGAGTGTGATCGGCACGTGAGGATTTGGGTCCCCACGGAAGCCTCTGGTAGCGTAACTGACTAATATGCATAAATAATCCAAATTTAATCAAAATATCTCAAGTTCAACTAAAACTCAATAATATGAAATTATTCTCAAAACATAAATTCTGAACATAAATCTGCATAAAATCCATATTCTAGGCCAAAGCCAAACATAGCAAAACAATTAACAGAAATTCTGGAAATAATATCATGCATGTCCGGGGATCTTGCCTACACAATTTATTGGAGCACTATTAGACTGACATAATTGACAATAAGCTCCACTCCAAAGCGAAGCTCACCAAGTAAGCTATAGCACAACTACTGAGGATCATGTGGTACAACTGAAACTGTAGCTGTATCTGTAGGGAAAGGAAAAGAGAGGGGTGAGTTCATTAAAACTCAGTGAGCGAGCCTCCACTCACAACCCACTCGGGACAATAACAAAATAAATAACATATACATGCAACTGATGTGAAATATATTACATATATAATTACATATAAATTAACTGAATCTATGACAATAACTAGTAGAGAAATATGAATTATTCTATACATAATTATCTGAGCTGAATAGCTAAATCTGAGCCAATGGCTAATCTGATGGGCACCTAACTAGGTCCCATAAATGGACACCTCACTAGGTTCCTTATTGTGGGTGAGCTAGTCCTCTAGCGGACCACTTGGTACCAAGGTTAACGATCAATCCTGCAGTAGATTAACTCATTGATCTGTTTCTCACTAATTAATATAAAATAATTTGTTCATAAACCAAATAAATATAAAAGCTCTGAATTCATATAATTCTAACAATTTGACTATAGCATAACTGAGATTCTAAAATCATGCCCAAGGGATTACCAGCTTGTAGACATAATGATTTCAGTAATCAATAGAATATGTATCTGACAATTGTTATGAATTATACTTTATTCAATACTTTCAATAAATCATATCTAATATTCTAAAATCTTCATAGAAAATACATAGTCTGAAAACATGATAATTAATATATCTATTGTAAACATTAAACTAAGATCTCACAATTTCATAAACTAGGAAAAAGATATTCTATAACACGCAAGGTATCAATTATGGTCCCATGAGTTTTGCTAAAATGATTAATTTTCATGATAATTGTAAAAGTAATAATATTTCTAAAACAGGCATAATTATAACAATATATTTTCTTGACATAAATCATTCTAAAATTTCATAATAATTTATATAATATAGAAAAATATTAATAATGACCAAAAGTATGATTATGAGTTTAAACCCACTCACCGTTGGTAGTCGTGAGTGTGCTTCTACTAATAACTTTACTCTGAAGTATTGGAATGATATAAATAACCAATCTCACAGATTAAAAGAAAGGAGCATCACAACGTCCCAAGAGAGGATTAGCTAGGCTCACTGAAGCTCAACTATGAAGATCATGAGTTTGACAAGAGATGAGTTCGGCCAAGAAGAGGTTTGGTTTAAAGGAGGTGT
The DNA here is from genome assembly GCA_031216105.1 of Dalbergia cultrata. Classification (NCBI taxonomy): domain Eukaryota; kingdom Viridiplantae; phylum Streptophyta; class Magnoliopsida; order Fabales; family Fabaceae; genus Dalbergia; species Dalbergia cultrata. The sequence goes on from CM062347.1 coordinate 56,510,759, forward strand.
GACTTAGAGGAGGTGGAAGCAAAACTTAGCAAAATGAAACTAAGCATTTCTTACACATACACACTCCTACACTCATATATTTATACATAAATATAATAATCATGAATAATATTAGTGCTATTTGTCTACACTTAATAATAATAATAAATATTAATAATGCTTACTACACTTAGTAATTATAATGTTAAATAATAATAATACTAACTACACTTAGTAATAATAATTATAATGCTAGCTACACTTAGTAATTATAATGTTAAATAATAATAATGCTAAGTACACTTAATAATAATAATGCTAATGCTAGCTACACTTAGTAATAATAATGTTAAATAATAATAATGCTAGGTACACTTAATAATAATAATTATAATGCTAGTTACACTTAGTAATTATAATGTTAAATAATAATAATGCTAGGTACACTTAATAATAATAATGCTAATGCTAGCTACACTTAGTATTATTAATATTAGTGGCATATATCTAGACTTAATAATAGTAATAACTAATATTAATGCTAACCACACTTAGTAATTATAATGTTAAATAATATTAGTGTTAGGTGCGCTTAATAATAATAATAATAATTCAAAATAATTATAATTTCTTTATTTTGGGATATCACATACTACCCTCCTTAAAAGAGATTTGGTCCCCAAATCTAAACAACGTACCCTGAGATGGAAATAGATGGGGATATTTGATTTTCATAGCTTCCTCAGCTTCCCAAGTTGCTTCTTCACCGGAATGGTTCCTCCAGATAACTTTTACTGAGGCTATCTCCTTTGAGCGAAGTTTCTTAATCTGTCTATCTACGATGGCAACTGGTTCCTCTTCATATGACAAGTTCTCATCAATTTGGACGATTTGTGAAGGGAGCACATGAGATTGGTCAGGCATATATTTTCTGAGCATACTAACATGAAATACTGGGTGTATGGCTGATAATCCAGGAGGCAGTGCCAACTTATAAGCCACCGCTCCAACTCTTTCTAAGATTTCAAATGGACCAATAAAACGAGGGCTTAACTTTCCTTGCTTACCGAACCTCACTACTCCTTTCATGGGGGATATTCTCAAAAACACGTGGTCCCCAATTGCAAACTCCAAGTTACGTCGACGGTTATCAGCATATGACTTCTGCCTGGATTGTGCTGCTAAGAGACGTTCTCTAATCAATTGGACATTCTCCAAGGTTTCCTGAACTAGGTCCGGGCCTAAAGACTTAGCTTCGCCAAGTTCAAACCACCCAATGGGAGACCTACACCGCCTCCCATATAAGGCTTCAAATGGTGCCATCTGAATACTAGCCTGGTAACTATTGTTGTATGAAAACTCTATCAAGGGTAGGTGATCACACCAGCTTCCTCCGAAATCTAGTATGCAGGCTCTGAGCATATCTTCTAAGGTTTGTATTGTCCTTTCTGACTGACCATCTGTTTGGGGATGAAAAGCTGTGGTTAAATCCACACGTGTCCCAAGGGCCTCTTGAAATGCCCTCCAGAATCGTGAAGTGAATTGGGACCCTCTGTCGGAAATAATAGATACTGGGACACTATGGAGTCTGACTATCTCTTCGATATATAATTGAGCATACCGTGCTACACTAAAGGTAGTTTTTACTGGTAAAAAGTGTGCTGACTTGGTCATTCTATCTACTATTACCCATATGGAGTCAAACCCTTTGGTGGTTCGAGATAATCTGACTACGAAGTCCATGGTTATCCTCTCCCACTTCCATTCTGGAATATCTATCTGCTGAAGTAACCCTGCCGGCCTCTGGTGTTCAGCCTTGACTTGTTGGCATACTAAGCATCTAGCCACAAAGTCACCGATATCTCTCTTCATCCCATCCCACCAGAATAACTGTTTTAGATCCTGATACATCTTAGCTGGTCCTGGGTGTACTGAGTATGCTGCACCATGGGCTTCTTCCATTACTTTTCTCCTAAACTCATATGTAGTAGGTATGCATAATCGATTTCCAAGGTGCAATACACCCTCAGTATCAACTGAGAACTCTGTATTCTCACCTTTACGAACATCCTCAACTAACTTAGCTAGTTTCGGATCTTCACCTTGCTGTGCTTTGATCTGTCCTACCAAGGTTGACTGAGCCTTGATGTGAGCTAGAAAAGCCCCTGATTTACTAAGGCCAAACTGAACTCCTTCAGCTTCTAACTTGTGGATATCTTCTACTAACGGTTGTTTTACTAGTGCTATGTGGGCTAAACTGCCTGCCGACTTCCTGCTTAAAACATCTGCCACTACATTCGCCTTCCCTGGGTGGTACGAGATCGTACAGTCATAATCTTTTAACAACTCAAGCCATCTACGCTGCCTCAGGTTCAGATCCTTCTGTTGAAAGATATACTTCAAGCTCTTGTGGTCTGTGAAAATCTCACAAGTCTCTCCGTACAAGTAATGTCTCCAAATCTTCAAGGCAAAAATCACTACCGCCATCTCCAAATCATGGGTAGGATAATTTTGCTCATGCTTATTAAGTTGCCGCGAGGCGTACGCTATAACCTGACCATGCTGCATCAAGACACAGCCAAGTCCAATTCTAGAAGCATCACAGAATACTGAAAAACCTCCTGAACCTGAAGGTAGTACAAGAACTGGTGTCGTGGTCAAGCATGTTTTGAGCCTTTGGAAACTTTCCTCACACTCTTCTGTCTATTGAAACTTGATATTCTTCTGTGTCAACTTGGTCATAGGTGCTGCAATCCTCGAGAAATCTTGAGCAGATAAATCGCCTGTAATATCTGCCAAGCCCAAGAAACTACGAACTTCAAACTGTTGTAGGTCTAGGCCATTCTTTGCCTTGCTTCCACCTTCTTTGGATCTACCATGATGCCATCCTTCGACACTACGTGTCCAAGGAATGCCACTTGATCTAGCCAAAATTCACACTTGGAGAACTTGGCATACAACCGATTCTCCCTCAAGGTTTGTAAAACTATTCTTAGGTGTTGTTCATGTTCCTCCTTACTTTTGGAATACACTAAGATGTCATCGATGAAGACAATCACAAAGTGATCCAGAAATGGTTTAAATACCCTATTCATTAAATCCATGAAGGCTGCTGGGGCATTGGTCAACCCAAAGGACATCACTAAGAACTCATAATGTCCATAGCGAGTCCTGAAAGCCGTCTTAAGTATATTTTCATCCTTAATCTTTAGCTGATGGTAACCAGATCGAAGATCGATCTTGGAAAAACATGTTGCCCCTTGAAGCTGGTCAAAAAGATCATCTATACGGTGCAAGGGGTATCGGTTCTTAATCGTCACTTTGTTTAGCTGCCTATAATCTATACATATCCTCATCGATCCGTCTTTCTTCTTAACGAATAACACTGGAACACCCCATGGAGAAGTACTTGGCCGTATAAACCCTTTGTCCAACAACTCCTGTAATTGCTCTTTCAGTTCTTTTAACTCTGCTAAAGCCATGCGATACGGGCGTATAGAGATGGGCCTAACTTCTAGTTCAAGCTCTATCCCAAACTTTATTTCTCTCTCTGTTGGCATACCTGGCAAATCATCTGGAAATACATCTGGAAACTCATTAGCCACCGGAATCGTTTCCAAACTTGGTATCTCTGCCTCTACATTCCTGACTGCAGCTAAAAACCCGTAACTACCTCTATCCATCAGCCGTAGCGCATTCATAGCTGATATTAAGTTCATCGATGTCGAGTATCTTGTGCCAAGAAACTCTCTTGGCTCATCTCCTGGGACCTCAAATCTCACTACCTTTCTATAACAATCTATCAAGGCATGACATGGGGATAACTAATCTATGCCTAGAATAACGTCAAAGTTAGACATGTCCAACACTTTCAAATCTGCTAGTGCTTCCATGTCACCAACTTTGACTGCACATGATCTATATACTTTCTGAATAAGGATGGGCTTTCCCGAAGGTACCCCAACTAAAAACGGCTCGTCAAGATCCTCAGGGGATCTTCCAAACCATACAGCAAAGAATGGGGATACATAAGAGTGGGTAGACCCCGAGTCAAATAACGTGCACAGTAATTTCACTGTTCATTCGTTGAAAAAATACTCTTCAGTATCAAACTCTTCACACGTGAACAGTGATTTCACTGTTCATACATCAAAATTTCTCTTCTTTCCTTCACATGGCTGGACCCTACAATTAATTACATTTCGATTTAATCAACAAATACAGCTACTTAAACACATTTTGGAATTTGGAGTTTTGAATATAAAAAAAGGATGGCACTACTAGCAATTTTCTATTTTCATTATAATTAATACAACGTGTGCCAGAGTGTGGTTGTGTTCACATGTATTAGTACAAAACATGTGCCATAACTCGGAGCATATTTAGCAACCCTATGGATTCAATATGACAATTTGACTATCATTGCAATAATTTGTAGTAGTTACTATTATTCAATACGAAGAATTCAATATCATCAAAAAAGAAAAAAGAGTAAAAACGAAGAATTCACTTGGAAGTAGTGAGATTTTCTAAAGTGATAATCCCATTTTTATTCTCACTTCAATATCCTCCTGTTCTTTTTCAGTTCCCCTTCTGACCCGTTGCATTTTGCATTTCAATGGTCTTACATATAACTCTAGCAAATAGAGACAGAGTAGTAGATAGGGGGAAAAAAAGGAGAAATGTCATTTGTACTAATTTTATGAGAGATACTATATCAACTTATACTTCTTATAATTAAATAGGGTATAAGTCGACATGATATTTTACTATAAATAACACAACTCAAAAAAAAAAAAAGTTTCTCCTCGGTAACCACTCATGGGTTCATCCCATGGCGCAATATGGATACGTGGCATGTTATGATGGCCTTTTAAGATTGAAGCTCCGGGATCCAGGATTTAAATTCAAAGATGGATAATGCCTCGAGTCAAAGGTTTCACCTCATTGGCACACGTGTTTGAGGTGGCAAATTGAGTTTCTCTTTTTTACATAAAAAAATGTTATTTTGACTCATACTTTATGAGAAACTGTACTGACATATTCACATCCACTATTAAATGGGTTGTGAAATCCAAACTAAATGGGGTCTACATATAATTCAATGGTAAATGTGAGTGTGTCGACACAATATCCGACAGAATGTGAATAAAAATAACATTACTCTTTTTACATTGATAATAATGATTTTTTTTAATCTACATACAAATAAGATTTGAGCTTATGGCCTCAATAAATTATTCAAGTCTAAAATGTTTGAGGTTTGGTTTAGTTCGATTTTGAGATAAAAATTAACTGATCTAATCAATAAATTTTATTTCGGTTCGGTTTGACTATTTTTGAAGAACTAAACCAATTTAAATTGGTTTGGATTGATTCGGTTTTAGTTTTTACTATAAAATTTATAAATTATAAAAAAATAATTACAAACAACATTAAATTAGAGTAGTCGTTATTATAAAACTATATAATTATAAGATCTAAACTAATTTTTAAAATTTTTACTACTATGTCATACTATTAACTAATAAGTTAAACAAATGATAAAAGATTTGAACAAAAATTATGTTGATTAAATTAAAAGAATTAGTATATAGTTGAAAATCTTAAATATTGAGTTAAGATATGAGGCAAATTTAGATATAGATAGAAAATTTTGATAAGTAATATATCAAATTAATAAATAAAATTGTTAATAAAAAATGTTATCGATGTGGTTTGGTTTGATTTTCATAAATTAAGAATGAATTCGAACTTATTGATTTCAATTTTGATCGGTTTTCATTTTTTTTTTATCAATTTTCAATTTTAATTTGATTTAGGTCGATTTCAAATACCCTGATCCAGGTCCGTTCTCCTGGCTCTCTCCTAATGGCTTGCTAACTTGAGTTTCTTTCACAACAATCATGGCCACTATCTGAGAAAAATGATGTAGCAACATTAAAGCCCCAATTCGTCCACCCCTTCCAATTTCCGATTCATGAAGTAGATTTAGAAATTAAATTTTACATCTTTAGCATTTTGAATTTGGGGTGGCTATTGCCACAGCTCGTATGTCTATTGTCATATATTTTTAGTGACTTTTTATTAAATATTCCTACAGTACTTTTGATCTATAGTTATTTTAAATTTTTTGTCTATTGCCACACTCCTTCAATTCCAAAATTATTTCAATAATAACTCATCACATTGCAAATACAATTCCAGTGACATTTTATTTTTCAAAGATTAAACAAATTCAACCCATATATAGAGAGCGAAGTGGGAGGAAAAGAAGACCGTAGCTAGAAAAAAAATTGAAGGACAAAACCAGATTACCAAAAGCAAAACATCGTTGCAACTGGTATCAAAAGTAGAATGCTCGTGTTCTCTCAAAGACTAAGAAAAGAGAACGAAGATATTGATACACAAACTTGCCCAAAATCCATCATAGTAGGCCAATCACATGATTTGTCGAAGAAAAATATGGTCATTGCGCCAATATATATCATTCCCAAAATCCAATTGTGGCTCCCGCATACGAACAACAACAATACACTAATTGCACAAAATTAGGGTTCAAATGAAATTGAATTCATAAGCAAATCAATTGCGCCAATATATATCATTCCCAAAATCCAATTGTGGCTCCCGCATACGAAGAAGAATAGTACGCTACTTGCACAAAATCAGAGTTCAAATAAAATTGAATTCATAATAAAAAATAGTCCAAAAAACAAGCCAAATAAAAGACAATGAAAGTGGTTCCTTGTATGTGAGTAAAGCAGGAGTTCACAAAAGAGTTGAACAAAGGAAAAAAAAAAAACGCAGTATCAAAAAATAAAGAAAAAGGGTTGAAACATTTTGCTTTTGATTTAGACTTACCTTTCACAATATTTGTCAAATCTACAAAAAAAAAAAAAAAAAAGCCTTTTGTCAAGAGTTTGATAACTTTGATCAAATAATTGAAAGAAACAGAAAATCTTTCTCAAAATTGAACTGATAATTGTCTCAGCCAAGATACTAGATTACTGGGTTAATCGGTGAGTCACTATTGAACAAGATATAATTAAATTAATATATAAAAATATAATTTAATATAACAAAATATATGTTATATATTAAAAAAATAACACTAAAAATTGGCTAACCAAATGGTAGAAAATGGTGCCTTTCTTTTCCTTCCACCAGGGAAGGGGTTCAAATCCCACATTTGTCATCGTACTAGATATTTAGTCATATTTTTCCTGTAAATATATCTAAATTTACATCTGTTATGGCACACTTTGTCAATCTTTTGGCACACTTACTAAATGTGGCTGAATGACAGCATCTAACTTTGCCTAATTAGATAACTTAGTAGTCAGAACACTGAAAAATGAATGTGTTTCTTCTCGAAGATATTGACAACTGGCCTAGCACATAAAATTTTCATAAAGCTGATTATTCTTCCTAAAAGGGTTAATTATGGTAACGGGAACAACTTATTAAAATGATTTTTTGAGTTATAGAGTATGCTGGGTGGAACCTGAAAAGAGTAGGACTTTTGTTTTGTTTTCTAGCTCAAGGCTCGTATGAATAACAGAATTGAATTCAAAGCAGCTTAAAAGAATGTATGGGCATGGAGTGGAATCCTCCTTTATGAGTAAGAGGTGCAACATGTTGCAGAGAAAGGTACCTTAAATTAGGTCGCTTTTAAAGGGCACCCAAATCATCACATTTTAGTATTAAATGGACACTCATCGTAAGAAAGCAAGTGAAGCTACACTTACCAAAGGCCAGAAGCAAAGGTAAAGGTTATTTCTTGTATTTGAAGTATTGGTGTTGCCGAAAACAATACTCAGAAACTCGATATATTCCATTTTAAAAAAAAATCGTGGAAGATATTGCTTTTTTACTTTCATTAGAATGCTTATCGTTACACCCCTCATTAACAAATGTGCTTCTTAAGATTCAAGCTCGTGTTTTCATCTTAACAGGAAATTAAGCTGACTGTCACGCGTTCAACAAATTATTCATTTACCTACTCAATATTTAATACTATAATATTTGTATTGAATCAGCGTCTAAGAAACACTCACAATATTACAGTAGAAATATCTGAAAAATGATGTACAAATAACGCATGTAGATACCTGTGGGGTCAGTGCCTGCCATGGAAAGAAAGAGAGAATGGGTCCCAGTATTAGACTCTAAGCGCTAGCTTTTGGATTTTCAAATGTATATAAAGCAGTTTGCGGGCTTCTCAATCTCACCAGCTGCATTAGCCAAACTCACCTGCCATAGTTAAAGCCTCTCCCTTTTCCAATCTCAAAAGAATAAATAAAAGTACAGGCACAGAAACAAAAAACACAAGCCCGTTTCTCTTGTTCCATTCTTCTCTTTTTGAAGTTTTGTAAATGTGTAACGCATACGAAAGTCCATTGCTTTGACAAACAGAAAACAGGATTGTGTGTTACTGTTACGGGGTCACAATGGAGGAGAGTCTACTGAGGACAAGGAAGAAGCTTGGTATCCTGCTGTTATGTTTATGTGTTTCTTCCGCAGTCACAGCTTCTGTGACATATGATCACAAAGCCATTCTTGTTAATGGCCAGAGACGGATTTTGGTTTCTGGCTCCATACACTATCCAAGAAGCACACCTGAGGTACTTTTTCTAAATTCTTCCTGAAGTTTTTTTCATTCATTAACCAAAGAGTGTTCAGTTGACAGCTTTAATTATGTTTTTCGTCATTGTCTTTTGGGTGGCTGCAGATGTGGCCAGACCTCATTCAAAAGGCCAAAGATGGAGGTTTAGATGTTATACAAACCTATGTGTTTTGGAATGGACATGAGCCTTCTCCTGGCAAGGTAATGCAATTTCCAAACGCTTTCCTTAATTTGTCGTTTTTGTTTTTCCCTTTTCAAAAAAGTTAAAAGAAAACTCATTCATCTTTTTTTCCATATTTTGTTTTGAAAAAAAAAAACAGTATTATTTTGAGGATAGGTACGACTTAGTTAAGTTCATCAAGCTGGTACAGCAAGCCGGCCTTTATGTTAATCTCCGCATTGGTCCTTACATATGTGCTGAATGGAATTTTGGGTAAGGATTTTGACGATTTTTCCTTATAATTAATTCCATATAATATTATTAGTCTGAGGATAACCACTTGTAGGAAGAAAAAAAAAGGAGAATAATGCCTTAGTCAATACTTAAAGGTCACATGATGTGCCTACTGTTCAGGGGATTTCCTGTTTGGCTCAAGTATGTCCCGGGTATTGCTTTCAGAACAGACAATGAGCCTTTCAAGGTTTGAATTTTAAATTTTGGGCATCACATTTTATTATTATTAATTATAATAGTTATTTTTATTTGATTATGAAAATCATCAATTTTTTGTCTAAGCAATCATCCAATTTTGCAATGATGTAGGCAGCAATGCAAAAATTCACTGAGAAGATTGTGAGGATGATGAAGGCAGAGAAGTTGTTTCAGACGCAGGGAGGTCCAATAATTCTGTCTCAGGCAAGGGAATGAGGATTTAAATAAGACATTTATTCATATTATTGCTCTCAGTTTTGCACGTTATGTTATTTTATTATTACAATAATGGTGCTTGATTAACAGCAATTCTTTTACTATTATTACCAATTGAATGTAACAGATAGAGAACGAGTTTGGACCAGTGGAGTGGGAAATTGGTGCTCCTGGAAAAGCTTACACGAAATGGGCTGCTCAAATGGCTGTTGGTCTGGACACTGGCGTCCCCTGGATTATGTGCAAGCAAGAAGATGCCCCTGATCCTGTTGTAAGCAAAATTTATTTAACATTAACATCTTGTCATTTCACAAGGAAATTGATTCCACTTGGTTGCATTTTTTCCATTATCTGAATTACATTTTTGCAATAGATTGACACCTGCAATGGGTTTTACTGTGAGAATTTCACCCCCAACAAGAAATACAAACCAAAAATGTGGACAGAGAACTGGACAGGCTGGTAAATTCATGCAAATAATAATGCTATTGCATTGATATGCCAAAAGTACATTCATCATTTGGATCCTTAGGTTTATGGTTACTGCTTGGTAGGTACACTGAGTTTGGAGGTGCAGTCCCTACTAGACCAGCAGAAGACATTGCATTCTCAGTTGCCAGATTCATACAAAATGGTGGCTCATTTATTAACTACTATATGGTAGGTTGGCCAATTGCAATTGTGATTTATCCTATGGCGATATTTCCAACCTTCTTTTTGGTAGTATGCATATCTCATGTTGCGGAAAGTGGAAACCTTGATATGAGTCTAATATGTCATTTTTTGGGTCCAGTATCATGGAGGAACCAACTTTGAGCGGACAGCCGGTGGCCCCTTCATTGCCACCAGCTATGACTATGATGCTCCAATTGATGAATTCGGTATGCAAAATGATGTAAAGTTAAATTTGTATACAATACCAATTTAACTCTCTTCAAATCATGTAGAAGCTTTTGAAACTTGCTCAGTTACATAATTACATTAGATAAAAAAGAATGATCATTATATTATAGAAAAGCTGCGTGAGATATATTTAAATTAAACATTAGTCTGAATCTTGTTCAACTGTACCAGGACTTCTAAATGAACCGAAATGGGGACATTTGAGAGATTTGCACAAAGCAGTAAAGCTTTGTGAGCCGGCTTTGGTGTCTGTGGATCCTACGGTGACATCGCTTGGAAGTAAACTTGAGGTAGTGTCCCTAAGTTGCCTTGTGAAGAAACCCAACAGGCCTTTTTTGTTGAAAATTTATTTGCTTATCTTTGTTTATATATGTTAGGCACATGTCTTCAAGACATCCGGTGCTTGTGCAGCGTTCCTTGCAAATTATGATACCAAATCTTCTGCAAAAGTTACATTTGGAAATGGACAATATGACCTACCACCTTGGTCTATCAGCATTCTTCCTGACTGCAAAACTGCAGTCTTCAACACTGCAAGGGTAAGATAATATTGCTTGCTACGTTAAATATGTGCATTCCTTAAAAAAATATTTTTAACTTAATCGAATTTGGTTGGGCTGGTCTGAATTTCGGCCCAATAATGATCGGGTTAGGCCTTATTTCCAACCTTATTATGTGATGATGGAGTCTATGGTGCAATTGTTTAGCTGAAACTGTCACTCACATATTTCACCTACAAAGTATAGTTCAGCACTTTGCTTTTTCTTGAGGGACTAATGAAGTGTTTTGAGCGAAAATCCTTTCTATTCACAATATTGACTATTGAGATTTTTTTCAATTATGAATTTTCATATATGCGCGCCAATTTTATGCAGCTTGGTGCTCAGAGCTCCCAGAAGAAGATGACTTCTGTAAACAGTGCATTTGATTGGGAGTCATACAATGAAGAACCTGCAGCATCCAGTGAAGATGATCCTATCACAGCAGATGCGCTGTGGGAACAGATTAATATCACCAGAGATTCTACAGATTATTTGTGGTATATGACAGAGTAAGTATCTTTCAACTGATAACGTCAATGACTTCTATAACACAAATAATTGCAATGCTCATCTTCTTAAATCTTGATACAGAATGTTTTGTCCTCTCTCCTTCTAATAAATGTTAGTATCCCTTGTTCAGTGTCAACATTGATCCTAATGAAGGTTTTCTAAAGAGTGGAAAATGGCCTCATCTTACCGTAATGTCAGCAGGCCATGCTTTGCATGTCTTCATTAATGGTCAACTTTCAGGTGAATGAAAATCAGTGAACTTCTAGTGTTGTGTCATGATAAAATCCACTTTTACTTATCCATCTCCTCTATGAATGCAGGAACCGTGTACGGGGGATTGGAGTTTCCTAAATTAACATTTAGTGGCAATGTTAATCTGAAGGCTGGAAACAACAAGATTTCTTTACTTAGTATTGCTGTGGGTCTCCCGGTTAGTTCTCTCACAATTCTAATGCACAAGTGATTCCTGTAACATTTTTTGGTTTAAGAAATTCTTAACTTTGTTAATCTTTTTGTATGTTCAATTAATGCCAGAATGTTGGCACACACTTTGAGACTTGGAATGCTGGTGTGTTAGGCCCGGCCACACTTGCGGGTCTAAACGAGGGGACCAGAGAGTTGTCTCACCAGAAATGGTCTTACAAGGTTTGTTATATAGTTATGTTTTGCTTGGTGGCAATATTGAAAGGTTTTATGACAATAATTGTGGGTGCATATCGCCCATCAAAAGGGGGAAAAAGAAAAAAAACAGGCAAATAGATAGAGAAATACTGAGGTGAAGACTAAGCATCTATGACATGTATATGATCTACCACTCAATTAACACGGAAGTTCTAGGATAGATAAGAAATGCATAATGTTTTTCAAAACTTAAAAAATGCGGTTTCACTTTCTAGAAATAGCAGCTGTAATAGATTTACTCTTTTGCGTACTGTTGAGCAGATTGGTCTGAAAGGTGAAGCCTTAAGCCTTCACACTGTAAGTGGGAGTGGCTCTGTTGAATGGGAACAAGGATCACTATTGGCTAAAAAACAACCTTTGACATGGTACAAGGTAAGATTCAATTTTCAACAAATGTGGCATTTCTGTCACTGAGTTATAGTCATAGATGATCACCTGCATCTGGAAGTATTCTAAGTCATGTTATGCTTCATTGCTATTAGACAACTTTTAGCACACCAGAAGGCAATGATCCATTGGCTCTAGATATGATCAGCATGGGAAAAGGTCAAGTATGGATAAATGGTCGGAGCATTGGACGCCATTGGCCCGGATATATAGCACACGGTAATTGTGGGGATTGTTATTATGCTGGAACTTACACTGACAAAAAATGCAGGACAAATTGTGGACAACCCTCCCAGAGATGGTAAGAGCTTATACAACTTATTTTGCAACGCTGACTGGTTTAATATGAATGTCATGACAAGTAGCCATTGTTGGCATTGGACAGGTACCATGTTCCTCGGTCATGGCTGAACCCAAGTGGGAATTATCTGGTTGTGTTTGAAGAGTGGGGAGGTGACCCTACTGGAATTTCTTTGGTGAAAAGAACAACAGCAAGTGTATGTGCTGATATATATGAAGGGCAGCCAACTCTAAAGAACAGGCAGATGCTGGACTCTGGGAAAGTTATTAGACCCAAAGCTCACTTGTGGTGTCCACCAGGGCAAAAGATCTCCCAGATTAAGTTTGCTAGCTATGGATTGCCACAGGGAACTTGTGGAAGCTTTCATGAGGGGAGCTGTCATGCTCACAAATCATATGATGCTCCTCAAAGGGTATTCCGACCATTTCTTTCCATTTAATGCTACCCTCCCCTTAGTTATTTGATAAGTACTAATAAAACCATCAGCTAGGCCTAGAATCTTTCAGATATCTTCTGACATGTGCTGTTGTTTCAGTCAGACTCAGACATTTTCACTCAGTTCTCTTGACGGCCTTACAAACTATCCTAAATTCCTAATTATTAACACTTATGCTATTTGTATTAATTTGCATCCTTTCTTTGACATCTCTTGTTTTCTCTGACTGTTATTCCCCGATGGCAGCAACAAGCAGGAATTAGTGGATAAATCATTTGGCCCTTCATAATTTCATCCTTTCTGATTAGCTCTAAAATTTTATGCATAATGCTTATTATTATTGTTGTTATCTTTTTTGCTCTGATGCTTATTATCATTGTGCTTTTTTAGAACTGCATTGGCAAGCAATCTTGCATGGTAACTGTAGCTCCTGAAGTTTTTGGGGGAGACCCATGTCCTGGAACTGCAAAGAAGCTGTCAATTGAGGCCCTATGCGGATAGGATCCTGTGATGCAACACTTTACCAAATAAATGTGGGGCGGATCTTACTAGGCTCGGTATACAAAGTATTTGAAGTCCAATAACCACACCCCAATACTTCAGATAGTTGAATTTTATTTTGCACATCAAAATTGCTGAAAACAAATGTAGATAAAAGAAATTTGATTGCAAAATGCTGTGTACATAGTCATGCTATTCTGCTGAAAATGACTCCATATATTACAGGGCTTTTAGGAATGAATCATTGAGCCCATGCACATTTCTCTACAAGGAGGATCGGACGCGCAAAAGGTGTCAGATCACTACTCCATTCTATCAGAAAGGATATTTTTCTATAGAATTTTTATTTAGGAACAAATTGAAAGTAATAAACAATTGATTCCAAGTGGCATTTGGAATATTTATCTCATTCAATCACAGCAGTTTTTTTTCCCTTTTTTTTAAAGCATAATATAAGATTCTTGTTAAAAAGAATGGTGTACACCTGTCAACAAATCTTCATTGAAGTTAAATTGAATTGTTGTCTTGCTCATATACTCCCTTATTTCCTTAATAATAGTTGTGGTGGGATACCTATTTTGATATATTGAAAGCTAATGTATCCGCCCATAAATATTAGTTTTTCAATATATTAAAATGACATGATATCTCATCACGACTATTATTAAGGAAGGAAGGTAGTATAATACTTGATCAAGTGCCAACCTACCCACACTATGCTTGCTACGAAAACTATGTGGAGTGGAGTGAAAAAGTGAAGACAGATTTTCAACAATATCTGTCGACCCAAAATGAGATGGGTACATGCTAAATTCTTCATAGCTGGCCCAAACTGTTTTTGAGTTCATGGTCTTATTATTATAGGCCAACGATCAACCAGATAATCTTCATGAAATCTGTTAAAGGGGTTTTGGCTTTTTCGCTTTTGCTGCACCAGCTTTCACATCATGTTCCTGCGTGATCATTGATGCTTGTTTTTCATATTCCGTAATCTCCCTTGGCCCATCTATATGCATAGACTGGTATGGGCTCACTGGACAGGTTTTTTTTGTTAAGTGGGGTTTAGGCTAAGAATAATAAGAATATTCACCTATAGATACGCTTGATGAGAACACGTTAATATGACCCGAAAAAAAAAAACAGAGAGAGAGAGCACTCTAAAGAGAGAGAGAGAACACGCTAATAGACATTTATAATGGTTTGTTAACACTTAACAGATTTGATCTAAAAAATGCGGCTGATATCTAGAATGAATAGATAGCGATTGTATTGAAAATAACTCAAATTAAGACCCAAACATAGAACAAGAAGAAAATTAATTAGATAGCAATGAATGAAGCTATTGTCATAATTACAGCATATGAGACAAGGCCTAAGGGAAGGAGCATTCCAATATTATGGGAGCGTGCTTACAAATTTCAGATCAGTGCCTTTACTGTTATCCACAAGTGGATAGGACTGGAGCAATTGTTGAATTCAATCCAAGTTGATGAAACTGTTTCTCGCCATCATGAAATATATTGGTCAAACTACTAATAATTGAGAAGAGTTCTAGGCCATGAATATGGCATTTCAATTGGCTATAGGATGAATTATTTTATTTATCAGTACATTTGCACAGAGACAGGACACATGGTTTTAAGATTTATGAAATTGAATGGCAGTGACACCTGTGCTCCTCTGAGGTTTGAGTGTGTAATACATGCAGAGGTGTTGACAAGAAAACAAATTTAGCTGCTTTTTCATATCAGCAGGTTAGCTGCCAGAGGTGCTACAGTGAAATTTTTTTATGCTTCACCATATATATATATATATATATATATATATATTTTCAAATTCTGTTGAGCTGGAATTGAGAGAGAGGCCAATGCTACAGCGGCGAGAGTAGTCCAATGAGCTCTGTAGGGCTGGTTTAATCTTCATACTTTTTATTTATGATTTGGTTCTATATATTAAGGACCGCTTATACTTAATTATCAGTTTATGGTATAGGCCTCAGTTTGGGGAATAAAAAAGAGTGAAAGTAGACCGTCCTAAAGCATGAAGATATGACAGATTGACAGGCAATAATTGATGAGTCAGTGTGCCAGTGTAAAAGACATGCATTTCAAACAAAAACTTTGGTTATAGTAATGTTATTGGTTGTAGTAGTGATTTTTTCTAACCCATGCATAATCTCATTGGTCAATAATAGTGCAACATGGGCACCAATCAATTCAGGGGAAATTTACGTTAATAAAATAAAAGGGGAGAGAGATTACGTGATTCCCCCATTTTGTTTTAGATTACGTAAATGTCCTCTTTTGGTTTTAATGGAAGTCGATTTAAATCGACTTCCCTTGGAGGCAAATTTTGTGCATCAAAACACCACTGAAGTCGACTCAAATCGACTTCTATGTTTGAGATTGTCAAATCAAGTAAAATCATGTCAAATCATGTCGGGCGAGGAAAAAATTAACTAAAGTCGATTTAAATCGACTTCATAAAAGACAAGTCAATTGTGTCAGACTGATCAGGGAGCCGGGTCAAGCCGACTTCCGTGCAACACAGAAGTCGATTTAAATCGACTGTGTTGCACAGAAGTCGACTTGACCCGGCTCCGTGATTAGTCTGACACACTCTGAAAAAAGTTTAGCAGTTGATTTGAACCGACTTCTGAAGTCGATTTAACACGTTTTCTACTTCTTCCACCTTGATAAATAAAAGCTCTCGAAGCTCAGCTTCCAAACCGAAGAAACTCGGTGAGTTCGCTTACATTCGGTGAGAAAATGACAGAGAGTTGTGTTAATTTTCTTGTCTATTATGATGGCGAGATTATAAACATAGTGGAGGGTGAAACTTTCTGCAGTGATAATCAAGTTTCATTGGTTCGTACAATAGATTTATTTGTCGAACTTCAAGATAGTTGTTTAAGCTCTGGACATTCTACTCCAGGTCCCGGGTTTGGTGCCGGACCTAATACATCTGCATTCGGTGAAAGTTCCATGTGATGATGTCCAAAGCTCATATGCAGCAGATGATGATGTGGCTTCTCTAAGCTTTGCAGAGCTTGCGAGGCGGGTAGAAGAGCCATTGCCGCTAAATCGACAGCCAGTAGCAGAGACTGGACCACTTGGGGATTTTGATTTTATTGTAGAGCACCAGGATGCTGAAGATGATGAAGAGGAGGAGCTTGGTCATGTAATAGTTGATGATGAAAAAGAGCGGTTGTTTTTTCAAATAGAAAACTTGGATGAATAGTTCATGGCACAACCTTAATCTCAACAACATCCTAATCACTATTCACCCAGCTTTCTTGAGTTTGGAAGCCGAGTTTCGAGAGCTCTTATTTATCAAGGTGGAGGAAGCGAGAAAAACATGTTAAATCGACTTGAAGTCGGTTCAAATCGACTCTTAACCTTTTGTCGAGTGTGTCGGTGATCAGGGGCGGGTCAAGTCGACTTACGTGCAACACAGAAGTCAATTTAAATCGACTTTTGTGTTGCCGCAGTCGACTTGACCCTACTCTGATCGATCGACACTCGACAAAGTTGACTTGTCTTTTATGAAGTCGATTTAAATCGACTTTAGTTAGTTTTTTCTTCGTCCGACATGATTTGACATCATTTCACCTGATTTGACAATCTCAAACACAGAAGTCGATTTAAGTCGACTTCAGTGGTGCTTTGATGCGCAAAATTTGGGTCCAAGGGAAGTCGATTTAAATCGACTTCCATTAAAACCAAAAGAGGACATTTACGTAACCTAATACAAAATGGGGGAATCATGTAATCTCTCTCCCCTTTTATTTTATTAACGTAAATTTCCCTCAATTCAGCCATCCAGGGATTAGTGTAGCACTCACCCTCAAAGTTCACTTCCTTTTCTATTTCATGACACAGACGAATTAATGTTAATGTCGATCAAGATCAACCCTTAACTTTATAAATTAGCTTTTCGAAAAGGAAAAGAAAAAAAAGGACTAAACGACTTTATAAACGAGCATATATACCGCCTTCATTGACAAGACGTTGGCATTTTTCCTGAAAAATATTATAATAGTGTTGCATATTATATAGTATTTGCATAATCTTTAATATTCAGTAATAACTAATTCTATCTTATTACTTCACGCATCGATACCTATGCAAAGAGATGAACCTGGGCAGTATTCAGATGTGTACTATGCATATTTTCCGAACCATTATTGACCCAACTCTTGAATGACGCACGTGATGCCATGCACAGGAGAGAACCGGGGCCTGTCTCGACGTCAGTCATAAAAACGGATTCTTATGTTCAACGAATCATCATTCTTGGAAGATGCGATATGTTGCTATGGTAATCGACATGAATTGTTTGATTATACACTACATAAATTGTTCTCAAGAGAAAAAATAATAGTAAGTTTTAGAGTAATGTACCCAAACAAAAAATATATATAACTCTATACATTATTAGCTCTGAATCCATATAGAGAGCCACCTGTTTTGACTTGGGTGGATTGGAAGGGGAGATTGAAGGCCGAAAGCATAGCATAGGAAACTAATAAAAATTTCAGGATCACTCTGGTCCCCTCCTCCACCCCAATTAGTCAAAGAAAATTTAACTTTAACATATTCACAACTTTAACATATTCAACCTAGCTTGTTAAGTAGTACTTAATTAGTACTTGTAAACACAGTTTTTCAAATGTTTTTCTTGCATCCTGGTCTTCCTGATTGTCCGCTCATAAACCTATGGGATCCTAAAAGGAGAGTAAAAGAAGATTATCCGCTGATTAAATGAACAAAACAACGTTCTGGGGGTTGAAGTAGCTGACTAGCTGATACTAAAAAGATAGGGAAGACGAAATAGGCAGCATCTACACAGGTCATAGTTAGCATCAAGCATTTCAGATACAGCCTCTCTGATACTCTTGGACTCAGGTGAAACATTATTTTTTTTCTTAACTTTTTCCCCCAGAAAAATACATTGGGTACAATGCACAGTTAATATTGGAGGTCAATCAATCCAGTGGTATTAGTGAATTGATGCCCCCCAAAGCTTCTTTTCCTTTATTTATTTGAAAATTAAAGTAATTCTTTTTTTATGTATTGTTTAAATTATTTTTAAAATATGAATTATAAAAGTCAAATATTTTTCAAAACATAATAATATAAAATTAATAATGTAAAAAATGGTGTACTAATTAATAATATATTAAAAATAAATTAATACAATATTATCTTTACATTAGAAGTTTACTTTAAAAAATTGCAGAGGCCCACCTTCCACTAATAGGATTCAGACACCGGATAGCTCGCCTTTACTGTTCAGCAAAGCCAAGAAGGATAAAAGAAAATAACTTTATTTTATACTAATTTCAAAATTATTATATTGGCACAAATATAATGATTCACATTTACACACACTCACAAAATTAAGTAATTGTCTTATAAATAAAGTTTGTGACACCCATTTTTATTTTGAGTATGTTTAATTTTGAATTGTTAAAATTGTATTAATACAATAATCTCCCTCAATTTCTTATTCCAATATCATGCAAAGTAGTTGTTATATCTTAAATTTAGGAAGAGAACTCAACTTAAAAGAATAGTTTATTAGGGGAGAGAGCTTCGTGACTTAAGAACCATTCTTTGTTTTCATTTAACGTAGAACTCATAACATCAATAGTGTAAGATTGGCTGGATTATTGCTAGTCAAAAGATCATGTTTCTGAATGACTGTCCTTCTCAACTACTATCAAGGACACATGCAGCTAACATATTTATTGTGCTTAATTTGCTTGCTTTGTTTCAAGCATCAAATGAAAGTGAATGCAGGCGAAAGACCATAGCAAGTTTTATTGACCCCCTTAAAGTGCAATGCCCAATCTTGAAAAGAAAATTGGCAACTTCCGAGCACCCAATTAGCCTACCACGATATCACTACACCTCTAGATTCCAGTCTCATGATTTAAGTGCCCCACCACTTGATCTTTCTTTACTATTAACAAATGGATCTGCTCCTATCACCACCGAGGCTTTCCTAAAGAAGATTCCAGACCCCCGACGTGATAACTTACTTAAATCTGTCATCTTCTCATTTGTCATCATGTGCTCTTCAAAAATGAGGAAAAAGTTAATCTCATTTGAAAAAAGAATAAAGGGATAGAGTCATTTTTTTATTTATTTATAAAGGGATAGAGTCATTGAGTCATAGAGACCTCTTAATCGGGTATCATTAAGCTTTTAATAGAAGATTTGAGAAATAAAAAAACAAGGAAAAGCAGGATATATGATTATGATAACGAATTTGGAAACGTAAAGTTAAAGAAATGTTAATTTGTCCAAAGGTGAATGTGATAGGAATATTGAGAAAGAATGATTAAAGTACATCGAACTGAATAAACAGAAAAGTAATAACCTATATATGGGGTTGAGTAATTACGTATATTACATGGACATTTGTAAGTATCTAAATTCTACAACATATCCATTGTCAAATGGAGAAAAGTGAGAGGTCACGATGGGATTCACATTCTTTATGATTAATTTTATGTTAGGACTTTATTTCAATTGGCAAATAATCACTTGCCACTAAGTGCGTAGGACTAGAGTCAAATAACGAGCAATAATGGTTCAACTTTTTACTTTTGTGTTATCATTTTGTGTTCAACCGGGAGGTAATTATGCGGGCAAGTACACAGTACACCTTGATTGAAGCAACCCAACGTGAGATTCATACATCAATAAAGTAAGATACAAAATCTTGCAATACCATCTGTTAATTTGCCGTGTCGTCCATTCAATAATGGCCCTACCCGTCATGTTAATTAACCAAATCAAATGACATAACACCCAAAGATTGAGTAGGTTTTGTGGCCTTGATCATTCTTATAAATTGAAAGATTATCTGATTAATTTCAATGTCTTAGATATTAATCGGATAATTGACACGTCAAACTTGATTTGTGCATAGTTCATAACAGACCACATATATTGTGGACAATTATCATAATGAGGAGGAAGCATTGTCAATATATATATATGTATAGGTAGTCATATAAGAATGATTAGAGGCAACGAGGGGTCATGTTTTAGTAATCAACATGATGGGTTAGGGTGTGAGTAGGGTAAAGGAAGGTAGATTCTCAATTGTTCGTTTGTGTATGAGAAAGTGACACAAGGTGACAGATGGGTCTATGACATGCAATCATCAAAGGGTGATTGAAGCCCACAAGAGGCAGAAAGAGACAGCAACGGGGCCATTTCAGAATTTCTTTTTTCTTTTTTTCTTCTCCTTGTTATTTGTTATCATTATGAGTGAATTAAAAAATTAAATGGGGCACCCGGGAGAACCTAGGAAAATCTTACAATAATAGAGTTGCTTTGCATTGCAATTGATTTGACCACACAGTGCACCAGATAGATATTTCTTTGATAATTTAAAAGCAGAATTGTAGAGACAGAACGACACAGGTTATTTTATTCCATGTGATGCGTTGTGGGTGCTTTAGTATGAAGGATGACAGGAAGCAAAATGGGTGAGTTGAGCTTTAGCAAACATGAACCCACTTAAAGCATATTTACAACCATAAATTTGGTGCAAAAATTAGCTAGTTGGTAATGCAAAATGATCAGAGCGATCGGATCAAACATTATGATCAGAGGGATTTGATTGAACATAAAAACATTCTGCTACTGAGTCATAGGAACACTACAGAATATCTTTGTAACTTGGAGTGGCTGCTACGATTGTGCTGCCTGTGGAATGTGGGCATTCTTTTAACTGTCTCAAAGCAAGCAACCCAAGCAATTATCAAGAATATGGCTGATTTGCTCTGTATGCAAATCAATAGTAACACGAGAAATAGTTACATACTCTTGAAATAATAGTTAAATGTGTTTTGTGCCTAGCAATAAAGTGACATTTCATGACATCCAACTAGTTCTTTAAGAACATACAAATATTTATCGAACAAACAACCATACATATTGGTAAATGAGCCACTACAATAGGAGAAATTTGTAATTTTCTTTTGCTGCTATTAGTTAAGTTTTTTAATGCTAGGAGAAGTTTGTGAATACTTTGTAATTTATTATATTTCTTTTATTACTGAGCAATTTAGTATTATAATTTGTATTTATCCCTTATTTTTACTATACTGTTAATATCATAACTGTCTTCATGTATGTCTGGCATACCCCCATTACACGTAGTTATGTACTAGGCAGGGTTGGGACATGGGACCTGTCATTTTCATGAATCCTGACCAAGCGAGCTTCTGTACACAAGAGATCACTGCCATCAGATGGCCATAAGCATATACAATTGTGCCTCATTGTTAAGGACATTCTGGTTACTGGTCTGATTGACCCCTGCTGCTCATGTGGGCAGAAAAGAGATGCCAAATGGGGACCTACCATTGGTGGCTCAATCTATTTTTCATGTGAATCACGAATAATTCTTAGGTGGCAACAGAAAAATTTTGGTTTGTACCATTTATCATTTAACACATCAGCAACTCTATTACTATTAAAGATGTTGGGAGAATGAGACACACTGATGAGTTGATAACTGACAAAATTGATGGGTTAGATGGTAAATGGTCAGGGTAGAATTTTTTTTTTCTTGCGCTTAGATTTTCTAACAACTTTTATATGAATCATGTACACCTTAGTCAGCTCATTTATTATTATTTCAAGTTAATTCCCAGCTCTAATCTGACTCAAAAAAAGGAATGCATCGCAGTTTCCTGTTGAAAGGGTGTTAAAATGGGCTTTGCTTTGAATGAATGAGGAAATGATAGATAGGTAAGGGCAGTGACAACCCATAGATTCCAAGCTGAAAAGATCCTGACCATTGGGGTAAGCCAGAGAACACACATGTTGGTAGCATCCAAGCTTTAGTACTTCTACATCAGATTCAGCCCATAGGTGAAAACCTCACCTAGGTTGCTTTGAAGATTGAAAAGAGATATCAAACGAAAAGAAAGTACATCCAATAGATGAAAAGAAAGAGATATGCGAAAAAATTGCTTCATATGGTACAGCTAGAAGTCCCCATCTCACTTTCCATCTTGCCCCTTCAAATTTCCCCATTCTTTGGCAATCACTTACTAGTTACTACTTTCCTTAAATATCATGAAAATTAATTATCAAAATTCAAAAAAGACTAAAAGCAAAAAAGAAGAAAACAAAAACAAATACTAGTTGTTATAAATCCCAGCGCAGTGATAATGCTGAAGAAGCCTATTGGCTTCCCTAAGGCCACTGAAGTAAGCTCCATGAGTGGTAGAATAATGGGTTCTGTGAGTTGCTTCCCCTGCAAACAAAATCTGAAGTGGTGGTGATGTACAAGGCTGGTGGCAAGTGCTTTCTTTTGGCAATGGCTCGGCCATTGTATCTAAATCATCACCGCTTGATCCCACTGCCACATAACTGTATGAGCCTAAAAACAATGGATCTGTTGCCCATTGAGTCTTTAAGACTTTACTGAACTGAACTTCATTTCCTTTAGAGTGCTCCTCAGAACTAACATTCCCATTGCAAAGTTTATGTGAACCAGAACCCCTTTGCCAATGGGAATGTGACAGAAAGCTTGAAAATGTGTCTGAAGCCCCATTAATGATCTCTTCATCTTTGAGTGACTCAAGTGCTACTGCTTCTTCCCCAGCAAACCAACATAGGAGTACAGTAGAATTCTTGTATATGGGATTAAGGGTAGCTGTCCTCCTCATCCACCAAGGTATAATCTTGTGCCTCAACTCAGAGTGAGGTGAATGAAAGACCAATTGCAGGAAAGGGAACCTTCTGGGGTGTTCATCTTTGCCTCCTCCATCATCATGTGTTGGACTCAGTTGCATAAACAACTTGTTAACAACACCAAAACCAAGCCTTGAAATTGCCTGGGCCTTGAAAGGGGGAAGAGGAGGATGGAACATACCTGAATCATCATCACGAATAGCGGCTTTCAGCACTCCAAGTGAAACCGTGACAATGACATGATCAGCAAACATAACTGAGCCATCACAGAAGTGTATCTTCACAGGCCTAGAAGTTGAACAGTGACCATTTTCCACATTCAGTGGCTCACCATGCCTCTCAGGCTGCCATTCAATCCTTGTGACTTTTCTACCCAACTGAACTACCCCAGGCGGTAGCACAGAAGCTAAGTGTTCAATTATGCTGCAGTAGCCTTTAGCAATTGTGATTTCTTCACCAGGAAACATCAGGTACTCACTCTCAGCACTGTAATCTAGATTCAACAGGTCACCAGCAGATGTGTATGTCCTCTGAGTGTTCTCATGCATTGCAAAGATTGCCTCTTCAAGCAACTTCCTGCTCCATTTCCCATACCCTTTGAGCACCTCTTGCCCCTTTGATGAAGACCAGTAAGCATCAAGGCCTTGTCTTAGAAAAGAGCCAAGACTAAGGCCTTTTGTTGTTGCTGACATCTTTGAAGCCATATTAGCCTGCTTGTAGTAACTCTGAAGCTCACCTTCTACAGTGTCTTGGTTGAGATTCTTCCCCTGAGCATGATCCATGAGATTCTTGAAGAGCTTTGTGATGGGGTGAACAATGGACGGGTTTAGGTGGAAGCCGCCTTCAGCAATGGTGATGGGGTCATCAGGGTTCCCATCCATGCACTCCCAAGGCTTGTCAGACTCCAATGAGTGTGTTTGTTGAGCAATCTTGTGAATTGGGCTGCCTCCAATCCCATGGATCCAAGTAGCACCCATCTCAATCCTGTCACCACAAAACTCTGAGGTGTTGATCCTGCCACCAATCCTTGTTCCACCTTCTACAACACAAAGCTCAAACAAGTCCTTTGAGGCAGTCACAGTGTGGAGCTTGTTGGCAGCAGTAAGGCCTGCCATTCCCGCTCCAATTATCACAATCCGTGGTTTCTGTACCACCATTGTTGCTCTGCTAGTGTCACACTCTATTACACAGGCAAGGAGGTAAAAAATTAAAAATAAAAGACAACGAGAGGGAGGAGAAACAAAGAAGAGTGATACAATACAAGTGGTGAGATGGCGAGATTTTGAGTTACTGACAATGAATTTATAACTCTGTTGCGTCACTAGAGAGGCTGTAAGCTATATTTATGTGTCACATTATTTTTTGTAAAATCAATTAATCAAGGTAAGTGACTTTGTTGTTGTTTTGTTAAAATTCAAATGTTTGTGTCATGGCTTTTAGGAAAAAGTTACACACGCCACGGACAGCAATTGCCAAAGTTTCGAAATCATGTTTTAAGGGTAGATACTTAATTAATCACTTGATTTGAAGGGACCTTACTGGCCTTGTCCTAGTGACTTGTTTATTATATTAATTTACTAACCTTAATAAAGACAGGGGTCTACTTTTGTTTTAGCTCTCTATGGACTATGGCTACAACTACAACTACAACAACAGGCAACGTAGTAGCTCAAACTTTTGTGTCACTTTGAAATTGCTACGTATGAGACAAAACCCTCTTCCCCACTCCACTGCCATAAAATGTCCATGAGTGAGTAATAATTCAGAGACAGTTACTGAGCACTGAGGCCAGGTTTGCAACTGGGGAAAACAAACAAAACAAATTGCATCATCACCCAAAAAAAAAAACAATAATAAGATTGAAAACAAAACTAAATGGACAAATGAAAAAAAGAAAGTTTGATAGTGCTTTTCACCAACCCCAGGTTTAGATTTAGGGACAGAACACCACCAGCTGAACAAGTCAATGGTCCTGATCAAGGGATGGGGCGTCGGTAAGATAAGTCATAAGCAAGGCACACTGCAAATCCAGCATTAACAATCTTTTTGTTACAGATTAGGATAAAGTTACGTCGGTACAACTTATGTACATATAATTAGATCACGCTAAACTTATAACTAATCTTCACTTACTCATCGGCTTATGCTTAACTAATAGGCTTTTTCAGTGAGTTTCATATCTCTGTACTGGAAGTAGAATCTGTTTTCCAGCATATCTCGTGATTAATTACAATCATTTGGTGCACGAACGATTCCCTTAAATAGAAAAAATATCAGACTCTTGTGACACTTTGGTACGAGAGAATTTTTATGCACCAATCACACGGTTGGTATTGAATCATATGCTTCTATTTATTTATTTATTTGATAAATCAAGGATATCTATTACCAGAAGTAATGATTAATCCCCTCAAGGCGTAAAGCTCACGTATACTTCTATTTATAAGACTTACCAGATATAGAATAATTAAGTCGTCAAATATTTTTCTTTATGTCACAATATATGACAGTGGGAGATCCGGAAATCTGTCAACCCCGACAAATTAAAGAGAAATAAGTGAACCTGAAATTTTGAGGTTTCTTAAAACTCCAGCAATTTATTTCGTTCACTCATTTCTTTAATTATATATGAAGATTCTCTGAGAGATCCCGCATCTTTCATTCTCTTATGATATTGGTGGTCGAGAACGAGTAGGACAGTTTCCAAACACTGTTACGTTATGTTGCAAGGAAAATGTTGTTAAGTTTTTTTTTTTTGTTTTATTGAAATTGAATTGGGAATGTAGTCTCATATTGCTAAGAATTGGAATGGAAGTGGGCTGCCAAGGTTACAAATATGAGCCAAGTCCTCCATTTCAAGAGGCATTAATCGGAAACACTTTAAACTTGTATTTGACTTTTTTTTTTTTTTGTACTCTTGTTTTAAAGTGTTGTAAAGTCTAGTTCAAATATTTACTTTGGAGAGTGTGGGTGTACTAGGATGAAGGTGTTTAAGAGAGAAGTATGTGTATTGTAATAATTTTTACATAGTATGAATGTACTGTGGTATTGATGTTTAAGAGAGAAGTGACATATTTTCCCAACAAATGTGAGATAAAGACCTGTCCAGGAATGTCGGCGATCATGTTATGCAAGCACCATCACAATGATGCCTGTTGTTTATCTAACCGCGCGTATATATAGAATGTAAGACGCATCTTTATTACGTTATTATTGTAAACCATGTCAAATTGTGAATTATCATTTGTCATGCATACTGCATATATATATATATATATATATATATATATATATATATAGGAAAAATGTACTATAAAGTATATGAAAAGACTTTATCCATGCATATAGCTTTTTCTTGCATATACAGTACGTTTACCAGTGCCTTTCTTCCTTGTTCTTGTTTGATTATTCACCAAATCCCAAGCTTTCTTCTCAATCTTCATAAAAGGAAGTGCAGATACGTAAATCATAGCTTCGGTAGAGAGGGGACAAAAGTTTAGGATCTAGGTATTTATGAATTTTAACGGTGATGAAAGAAAGTAGGTTTTAATCAAATAACCGAGAAAGTAAGAAATTAAATATCACATGTTTTCATGTTTCGTTATTAAACGAGTGTAATCATATAGATCAGTAAGGAAAAAATAAATATATCATTTTCTATTTTAATTTTTTTAGTCTCTAGGATATTTCTATTAACATTATAGTGAGATTAATCTCTTGGATATGTTGTTGTAACCATCTTAAAAATGTGTTTTTTAAGATGTAAATATTGATCTTCTTCTTGAGATCATACAAATCATTTATTACTGCACTTCATTTTTATCGATTTTTTCTATTTTATATTCAAATTGACGAAATGTAAATTGATAAAAGAAACAAGAATATGATAGTTTTGAGTGATAATAGAAAATCAAAACATCTCTCATTATTCTAACATTTTTAATGAAGTTGATAAGTTTTTTCCTCTTCACATCGTAGCCTTAAGTATCTGATTTATCCCTCTTAAGTCATCATAACTACGAATATAGAAACCATGAGGCCTAACACAGTTGGTAGCTAGCTGGGCTCTTTAAGCATCTAGTTAGGGGTTCGATTCCTGGCAGTGTGTATGGGGATACCCTTGATTTATCAAAAAAAATCAACTACAAATATAGATATATCCTCATTATTTTTCTTTTTTTTGGATTTTACTAACCAATAGTCTTAGGACATTGGACACTGTTAACTACACTTAAAATGACAAATTTCTAAACCTTGTGTTGAATTACATGTGACGAAAAAATAAAAACACATCTTGTCAATATATATATATATATAGAGAGAGAGAGAGTGGGGGATCCGTTTACTTCAGAAATAAGTCTTACACACTTATTTCATTTTATAACTTTTTATCCATATTGAATTTAATCAATTCGCTAGACTGTTAATTTATGTTATATTATATTGATAATAAGCATGCCAAATTTAAAAAATAAATTGGATAACAACAGCCATATAATCTATTAATTGATATTTACTTGTATTTTAAAAAATAAATTATCCATCAAAATAAAATGAAATGATGAACTATCAAATCATTTTCAAATTATATGAAACTTTATATACTTGATAAAAACTTTAAATTCAATGGATAAATTGATGCAATTTTATACCCTAAAAAAGTTATTAGATTGAGTAATTATGTCAAGATTTACTATTAGAGTAAGTTGATCCCTCCTCATATATATATCCTCTTCTGCTATCTTAATCAATACCCTTATAATATTGGTTTGATTATTTTTTTTTTTTGTGAGATATAACTTCATTATTACAATATAATAACATGAAACAAAATTTTAAAATGTTTAACTAAAAATCATCTCAAAATTTGTTTTCAATATTCCCCTGAAATCAAGTCTCCACTATTATCATCATACAGTACGTTAAAAGTCAGCAAAATAACCTCTACTTGCAAAAGCTATCTGAGGATAGCAACTAATCTTAGGATATGCATTCGTAGTCACTGTGTACTGCTAGGGACAAGCAAAACAAGTTAAATTACAACGAATCATAAGTAGACAAAGTGCCCAATGAAAACAGTCCAATATAGAATTGAGATAATAATTAAATTAATCATTGCTATCTTGAACGCATTGAGAATCACATCAGATTGTGAGGCCATGATTGTAATACCACCAGAAGTTGTTAATTAGGGGTAATGCATCATTATCAAAGCATAATTACTCACAAGTCACGAGTCAAAAACGTCCACATAAACCACATGTAATTATTGTTTGGATAATTGTTTATTTTAATATTTTTTATCTAAAAATTATTATCTATTTAAAAAATTAGATAGCATTAATTATTTCTTTTCAATAATGCTTCTATTACATATTATTAGACAAAGAGACAGACATAATAGAATAGGGAAGAAAAAGTTAGAACATTAAAAGGAAATAAAGACAATTCAGTAAATTAATTATAACTTTTTTCTAACTTAATATTTTCTCAATTATTTTTTTAATTTCAATGTGTATTTATAATTAGATATTTAACTATTTATTCAAAGATGGAAGGAATAATTCCTCTAATGATACAGTGAAAATGAGAATGATTACTATTAGATTAATAATTTCCATTTAGTATAGATCCCATTAAATGGTCTAAAGCTAATTAATCTCTTACTATATCATTTTACCAACTTCTTCAACAGTCTAATCCAATACTCCGCATCGTCTGTCGTGAAATTTTTCTGGGCGCTTTGGAGAAAATTTGGACTAAAAACTTCGAAACCAAATTAATATGCATTTATTATTTCATGTAAAACTGTCATTGTTGTTGGTCAATGATCTCTATGCAGTACATGATGATAAAATTGTGTCGAAAAAGAGTAAATTTGTGTCCAAATACATTAATTTTCTAATATATCAAATTGTATCGATTTTTCAATATGACTATTAATAAGGAATGGAGAGAGTACAACATTTCCACTCTCTAATAAGTGTCCACATTCACTTATTCACACATATTAAAGAAATAATATATATTTGAAGTTAGATAAATTTAAATATATTTTACAATAGTACTCTTATCACCTACTTCAATATATCCTTTTTCATATTTAATCTATCTACCGACTTTTTCTCTTTTATAAGGGTATCAAAGAAAAAAAATAACTAATATTATCTATAATTCTTAAAAAAAATGGATAAAATATAGTAGGAAAACAAAATTTTGTAAATGAAGACTTATTAAATAATGGAGAGAGTATCATCCTACATATGTTTCTACAAATTTTCCTACATATTAAGTGAAGTAAAAGAAGTATATTAAATTCATGTCTTGATATCTTAAAAATAATCAAAACTTACTTCATTTTAATATTCAAAAGAATTTATAGGAAAATGAAGTAAAAGGATATATATATATATATATCATTTTTCGTTGAAGAAACTAGACCCATCCTAATTAACGATGTTGAACGAATTAAGCTTTTAAGCTGTTCGATTAAAAAAATAAAAATAAATAAATAAAAACGGTCGACAAGCTAAATTTTTGCTTAACCATTTTAACTCAATCATAATTCTTAACGTAACAAATAAAAAAGATTTTTTAAAAAATTGATCCAACAGGCAACAGTTAAGTTGCCTTACTATGCCTCCAGCCGACGAGACAAGCGAGCCGGATTAGACAAGCTAAATTCGAAAGATTCAGACCAAAAAGGAAAAAAGATAAATTATTCAATACAATTGTCGACTCGTATTGCCATACCTAATCTTCATATCGGGAAAAATAAAAAAAGCAGAAAATAAATAATTGATCACAACAAGCAGGTCCTGGTTTCTACTTTTGTTGAGTAAGAGAGAAAGGATTGAGACCCTTGTTTCTCCACAATTTGTTTTGGAGTGATTCATCTGACAACGATTG
Source organism: Dalbergia cultrata (assembly GCA_031216105.1). Classification (NCBI taxonomy): domain Eukaryota; kingdom Viridiplantae; phylum Streptophyta; class Magnoliopsida; order Fabales; family Fabaceae; genus Dalbergia; species Dalbergia cultrata. Next base: position 56,541,133 of record CM062347.1, read on the forward strand.
TGTTGGAACTTGGAATGGGCACCAAGGTGTCAAAAAATTGATCATAAATCAATTGTTGTTGATGTGTCTCACTTTCCTGAGGCTTACAGCACCAAACTGACTTTACACCCATATGCCATATGTTATGGCAATTGATCAATGTCTCTTCCGTTTGTTAACAAAAATTAGATGAATTCGTAAATAAATTTAGCACACGCATAGAAAATCAATCATAAAGAAGTAAACCAAAGGCACATTGTGAATGTGACCATAGTCTAGACCAAAAATTTAAATTGAGGTTTGCGTTATGACTTAGAAAGTTTATACGAGAACCTGACATTGTTGCGCGTGTGGCCCGAGAATTCTTGATCTATTGTAATTTGTTGTCGCTTATAAACTTGCTAGCTTTTGGTCACTATATATGTATGGGGCAGTGCTTCCTCGCAAAGGAAAAAATGATAACATGATGAATTCTTCTGAACATTGGCACGTATAAATCCATAAATTAGCAGATATACGGGAAGTGCACTAATTTTTTCATTGACTTTTTTTAGGAATTGACTAAGTGATAGTGGTGGAATTCTGTGAATGGTAAATACGAGATAGAAAGGTTAATACTATTTCCATTTTCTAATAAGTATCCATTCATAAAATTTTATTTTTCTATTATTATCTACCATTTTAAGAATTCTAAACAATATTAATTATTTTTTTCCTTAATACCTTTTTGAGAGAGAGAGAGTTAGTGAATAGATTAAGTATGAGAAAGAGTATTAGGGTAAGTAATAAAGATAGTATTGTAAAATATATTTAAATTTACTCTAATTTCAAATTCATCTAATTATCCTTAATATGTGTGCATAAGTAAATATGGACACTTATTAGAAAATAGACGTAGTACATATTAGCCTTTGTATTAACCCAGTAACTTTAGTTGCTGTTGAAGGTGTCTTTCACAAATGAAAATGGATGGCAGATACTACTGATAATGATCACTTATATATATATTTGATGATTTTATTATAATATGACAAGTTTTATATTAAACATTTGAACACTAAAGGGTGACAATGAGACTTGCAGAATACAAGAAAAGGAGACAAAGTATTTTCTAATGCAGTCCGTTCATAGCTACCTTCCAGTGCTGTCTCCAATTGCAATCAGAAATCTGTGTCAATACTTTAGTGGTTGAGCATTATGTATTTTGTCTTAACGATTTTATATGGGATGAGATGCATTAGCAAATGAGGCATGGCAAACTAGGGTGTGTTTGGATTGATGTTTGAGCCCACCAAACGTCAGTTTAGTTTCTTGAAAATACCACCAAAGTTGTCTGGGTGTCTCCACCATGAAAGAATTTCACATTGCTTTCAATGCATTTTGAGGCCTAAACCCATTAATGGCTAAAGCGACTTCAAGTTGCTTTCATGTTCACCGTATTCACGTTAAGGTTATTTTAATGGTTTTGAAAATTATCTTTCAATTTTATCCTTAACATTATAAGTACAGTTTTCCTTTTTAGTGACATTAACTTTAAAATATATATCCGTATCAGTAATTTTACACATAAAAAGTGATTTTGATCAATGTCATCCAAACAATATTCATTTTGCCAAACTCACTTTTAAAATAAAATTTTCTAAACAAAAATCACATTATATTAAACTCACTTTTGATTAAAATCAATTTTATAAAATCACATTGATTCAAAATCAAGTTTACAAACTCCAAACACACTCCTAGTGGTGTTTGCAAACATGCAGCCCCCAACGGTTTGCTCAAGTTTTTGCGAGTCCATAGGACGTTCCATTGATTTGTTTTGGGAGGGCGAGCCCCAAATGAAGTTGCAATCCTTAAGCTTCTTTCATAATCTGACATAAAAGCATCGTCCTTTGTTTTTGTTTATTGGAATCATTATTTTCTTCCATGTTATGATGTTCCCCTTTTCTGCTTACCGTGTTATGAAGGTTTTTTTCCTGGTCAAAGTGTGCTATGAAGTTCGAAGGAAGAAAATTGAATTAAAAAGCAAAACGGAGTCGCCGGCCCAAATAATGAATGCTCAGCCCAATGCCGACAAGAAATTAAGGGCATGTCTGGTAACTGTTTTACAAAACAGTTTTTGATTTTAAAAAATAAAAGATTAGAAGAGCTTGTTTTAACAAGTTATTTTTGTTATGTAAGTTTCAAAAATTGAAAAACACAAAATGGGTTTTTAAAACAGAAAATCAAAAACAGATTTGGGCAGTTTTCAAGACTTTTGTTTTTAAAATAAAGAGAAAACATGGTGGGAACTTTGTAATATGTGTGTTTTATTGAGTTTGGCTTCTATTCTCAACACATACAAACCAAGCCAAAATGAGAAACTTGACAACACAAACCAACCTTCACCACAAACCATCCTCTGTAGCAGTATAGAGCTCCTACCAACTTTGCCGGTGCAAGTTAACCAGCTTTGTCGGTGCACGCAATGCGACCCAGATTCGCGCACCAGATTTGACATGGGCAACGCGACCCAGCTCCAACGTAGGTGACGCGACCAAAATCCCCAAACGGAGGATGTGGCATAAGCAACAACTGCAGCAACGACTCCACTGTGCTGACGAGTCGCAATGATTGTGGCTTTGACGGCGAGGATGAAGGAAACACTTGGCGAAGATGGAGTCTCACAGTTTCAGAAAGGAAAAGGGTGGTGGTTAGTGGTTACTAAAAGGAAGACAAAGGGAAGCTCTACGACGGTGGCTATGCAGCTTGGTCAGAGGCAGGGGAGGGAGGACCGTAGTGAGTGAGGGTGGCGGTTCATAGCTAAGGAAGGAGGATCGGGGCGGCTAGGTCTCCTTTTCTTCTTCTTCTCTTGTTTGGAATGGGTCACTGACGATGAAGGGTTTAGATTTGGCTTTGTTTTTTGTGGTTTGAAGATTTTGGGATTGAGATAGATTATTGATGATGATAATAAATGAATAAATTATGGTTGATGAAGATGTTTGCTATGATGTTATGGTTGTGGTCTCGGGTTTAGGTTTTGTAATAATGGAATTTGCTAAACAGCTTTTTCTTTTATTAATTTTAAAAGTTATTTTTTAAAAAAATTATCAAATAGATTTTCTATTTTTTGTCATTATAAAATTATTTTTGAAATTAAATTGCCAAAGAAGTTTTTCGATTTTTTAAAAATTGAACTTAAACTTGTTTTTTAAAAGAGTCTAAAAAAATTTAAGAACAAAAACACTTCCAAACAACCCTAAGATTTCACGCCAAATATTTGGAACCATTCATATGGGTGTTGGTTGCATTCTCAACCAATACAAAATAAAATAGATTTTAAGAACCAATATATTTGTGATATCCCAAATACAGAATTTAGTGGTATATATATTATTTTTATTACTTATTATTATTATCATTTTTGTTAACATTATTAGTACCTATTATTACCATTAATACTATTATTGGTGTTATTAATATATATATCTGTGTATGTGTGTAATGCACGGATACATGCATTACACAAGGATTAGTATTTTATATATATATAAAATAACGAAACGCGAGTTATATATATATAAAATAAAGCCTCAATGCATGTATATATAAACATGTAGTATTAGTATTGGACTGCTCGTTAAGTGCTAAGTGAAGCAAACGCGAAACAGTGACACGTAAGTATATTTTATATTACTAGTATATTTTAGGTACATCATAATACTACTAAATATTTTTCTAAAAATATTAGCAGCCGAAGGAATTTCTCTCTAGAAAAATATCCCTACGTAGTGGTATAAAATACCCAGACGTGGCACTGTTCCACACTCGTTTCACTTAGCACCTCACGGGCCATATTGATACTACATGCTTATATATACATGTATTGAGGCTATATATATATATATATATATATATATATATATATATATATATATATATTCTTTCCAACGAAACAACATTATGTGAATGTGTCATTAGCTTTATTATATATATAAATGTATAACTCGTGTTTCACGTTTCGTTATATATATATATTAATAACACCAATAATAATGTTAATAGTAATAATAAGTACTAGTAATGCTAGCAACAATGATAATAATAATAATACCAATAAAAATCATTCATATACCACTAAATTCTGTATCTGGGATATCACAATATTTTTATAATAAATTTAATTTATGAATTTTGCTATATAGTGCAATGGTTAAGGATAACCAAAAACATAAGTTTTAAAACTCCGTGACATGAATTGATAATATAAAAACTCTTCCAAGATAAAAATTCTCTTTTACCTTTTTAAATATTGCTTTTAGGGCACTAGTTAACAATCTTCAATTTATATGTATCAATGTAAAAAAAAATTTCTTACAAATACATCAAATTATGTACTACCATATTAACAAAAGAGTTAGATTCAAGAACCCACTCCTTTGAAAATCCTACCAAAAAAAAAAAAAAATCAGATGATTAGATGATAATATAATCATTTTTTACATCAAAATTAAACTCTTTATAATTAATTAGAGAGAAGTAAACTTAAATTACTATCAATCATATTTCTACAAATTCTTTTATAAAAAATTTAATTTCAACATACTAATAGTGTAAAATATTTTTATAATGTCATCCAATTAAAATATTTAATTTGCATGTTTTAATGAGTAAACTATCATGATCAATAAGACATTATATAATCACTTAAATGTGTGCATAGCATGGCATTACACTATTTTGGCAATAGGATGCACCGTCTCCTAAATTGCAAATAATATGATATCAATGTTTTTGTTTTTGAAGGATCAACTGGTGTAACCCTTTAAACATCAATGGGCATGAAAATTTATTATATTTATTAAAGTTTAATTTTAATGCACTATAGTGTAAATTCCTTTATACTATCATTAAAAAAACAAAAAACTTTTCAAGTAGTAGGGTTGAAAATAACCATATTAATGATAGCATCCGATTAGGCGCATCAAATTTAGCACTACAAGAAAGAAACAAAAAAAAAAAAAAAGGACGCATCAAAACTAAATGCATATTGATACAGGAGGAGGAAAAAGGGAGAGGAAGAAACAGAAAACGATAGTGAGAGGGAAGAAGTATTCACACGCAATTTCCCCGAAAGAAAAAGAGCAGATATGGTCCGTCATTGTTCTTGTTCCACTACTGTAACTGTATCCTATTGGTTGTTTCTATTCTAGCTAGCCCAATGGCATTCAGATTCAGAGTGCAAAACTCAAAACAAATTAAACCCCCTCCTCCATGACCAGACTAAACATTCCTATGTAATGTAAACCATCCTACACAACATGAGCAAATTTTGTAAGAGAGAGAGAGAGATTAAAGGAAAGCAAGGAGAAAAACCAGGTTTGAGTTGAGTGAGTGAAAGGATGAGGAAACGGGGTGGTTGTTCAAAGCTGAGAGTTGGCGGGTAGAAGATCATCATCAACATCCTCATCCTCATCCTCCTCCTCCTCTTCCTCATGGTGATGATCGAGGAGCCATAGAAATGAGGGAAGCACCTCATCATCAGCAGCATCATTATTGTAACTGCAAAGAGGGGTAGTGGTGGAGTGGAGGGTGGCCATGAAGGACGTCCCGGAGTCGGAAAAGGAAGAGCCGCAAGTCTCCTCATTGCCGTTTATGGTGATGTAGGACGAAGAAGACTGAAAGACCAGCAGCGACGAGTACGGATCTTCGATGAACCTCACCGCACAAGTACCTCCTTCTAACAACTGTTGTTGTTCTTCACACTCGGACCAGCATTCTTCCATCAACAACCACCCCGCAATGATGTCCTCCTCCTCACCACCATCGGGTTTCACGGTGCTGGTAGTAAGGGAGGAGGTATCTGGCATGGCGGAAGCGGAAGGAGGCTGTGGCGTAGACATGGCCTGGCGTGGGCAGCAGAGGGATGCCAAGAACAAATGAAAGAAAATAAAGAATGGGACCTCAAAATTATGTGTGGGACCGACCCATTACACCATTCATCGTGTAGGGATATTATATACTTACATAGATCATGTGATGTGATTGACTGGTTGATTGTGTTGTGAGAGAAGAGAAGATCAAGGGTGTTACGCTTACGGAGGCCGTTGATTTGAGTCAACACGCAAGTAAGCAAGCAAAAAAGAGGGAGGGAAAGTGTGATGTGAAACCACCCTCACTCCGCTGACTCACCGACTTGACTTGACTGGCTGATGAACAAGAAGAAGAAAAAAGGCGGGAAGGAATAAAAGGGAATGGAACGGGTGCTGCTTCCTTGCTTGCTACGCTACTCGTGACTCCCTCGATCTCGATGTGAAACCAAGCAAGACAGAGAGAGAGAGAGAGAGAGAATACAAGATGCGCCATGCGTGCACGTACCTAAGCAGAAGTATGTAACGCCCATTTCCTCCGCTAGTGGAGCGTGTGGACCACTACAATTCAAAAAGTAACCTCCTCCACCTACACTACACAACCCAAAATCCCTGCTTCTAAGCCCTAAAATCTGACTCACCCCCTTTCTAAATTTCACTACTTTCTTCCCTCTCTATTTTATCATCGCCTGTCACATTTCACTTCATCTTTAATTTCTTAACTCATTTACGAGCTGTTAATGTTATATCATCATCCGTTACCTAATTCATATGGTTTATTAGTCAAGATAATTCGGGCTCTACGTCTTAAGTATACAACAAATTAGATGCTAATTAACTGACCAACTGCTAACTTGTAATTCCTATCATATTCGTTTATAATTTTGGACGACTAAGAGAGGCATAACAATTGGTGCGAATTCAGGTGGGACAAATTTCAAGCTTTGACTTTGTACAACCACACATTTCACATAGTAAAACAGAAACCGGTGAAATGTAGTTTTACATCCTCCAATCGATTCCTTAGATTTTGCACCATTTAGCAACACTGTTTTGTTAATGTATATCTCATGTTAAGAAATATTTATCACTTCTCGTTAAATCTTTAAAATGTGAACTTTAAGGCCCTGACATGATAAGACTATTATACACGATCAACAAATAGAAATTTAAAAAAAATACCAAACCATAGTGGATAGTTCCTATAATTGGATAGTTATTATTATTTTTTTTATTTTGATACTTAAGAAATTACTAAAGTCACAGTTATATTTGAACCTAAAACCTCATGCATATTATCTAAACCCCTCATTACTATACTAATCCCAATGGCTTCATAATTGGATAGTTATTTAACATGATTTGATATTCTTTCAAATTTCTATTAGTTAATAGCATAGAATAATTTTATACTATTAGAATATAGAATTTAAACGCATCTTTACAACACTAAAAAATATTGATATTTTCATTTTAATTTCTTAAGATATGTTTTAATAACATGCATTAACAAACATTTTTTTAGAGGAAATTACACTAGCCTCCCCTAAAATTTAGTGCAATTACACTCAACACCCTTTTATTTTGTAAAATTATCACTAACCCCCTATGAGTTCTGGTTTATTACCTTAAGTAACACAATATATATATATATATAACATACAAAACTATTAATGATAAAATTATAATATTTTAGCAATATTTAACTTGTTAGTTGAATAAAATACTTTTTTAAATCACATGAAAATGAACCTTCTAATTTATAACTTATGATAACATGAGAATATTTTAGTCAATAAATATGTCAAATATAGTCAGAAGTATTATAATTGTCACTAATAATTACGTATATGACATTTTGTTGTCACCAAAATTGATGAGTTAACATGTAGGGAAGGCCATTGTAATTTTGTAAAATATAAGGATAATGAGTGTAACTACATCATCCCAAGAGAGGTTAGTGTATATTTACCTTTTTTTAGCATAAAATTTGTTATCAAAATCAAATTAAGAATAAATAAGAAAAAAAATAAATGTACAGTTAAAAGTGTTAGAACCATAGTTTTCATAACAGGATTTGTAATCGACTCAGCTAAGGCACTGAGTCACTGGTTCAACCGATGAGTCATTGATCGAATCAGTTGAACTAAATTTAATTAAGTTCACATATGGATATACAATTTAATGTGATTAAATAATATATAAAAATAATGAAGCTTAATAAGACAATCTTAAGGCTAGCCTCGTGGTAATGCAAACACTACCTCAACCTTGTGGCCTGAGTTAAAATCTTAGCAAGGAATTTTTGTGAGCAATTTATAAAAAAGGCAAAATTAATTGATTAATCCCCTAACTTATTTTTTGTTTTCAAATTTGTCCTCTAATTAATATGTTTCAAATTTGCCCTCTAACTTTTACAAATTGAATATATTTATCCTTTTTATTAATTATACTAATTATATTGACTAAATAAATTATTTCTAGCACAACTTCACAAAAATATTATATATGACATCTTTTATTTTCAAATTTACCTTTTAATGCAACAAACGATATTTGCAAAGAAGACAAATGTGTTCAATTTTTAAAAAGTCAAAGGACGAATTTGGAATATTTATTACTTAGAGGGCAAAGTTGAAACGTTTATTAGTCAAAGGATGAATTTGAAAATAAAAAATAAATTAGAGGACAAATTAATTAATTTTGCCCATAAATAAAAAAAAAAAACCTTGTTGCCTGGTTCACTCACAGGTCACCGACCGGTTCATTCCGGGTGTTGACCAGTTTGACCGGTTCAATTGCTTAACCGGTCCAATCAATGAACCAAACCAGTCCGGCAGCCAGTTCATCGGTTTTCGGTCGATTCGGCCTAGTTCTTAAAACTATGGTTAGAAGGGTCATGTAGTGGTCTTTCTAAGTTTTCAAATTAGAAACAGCGGATGTGTCAATTCGTGCAGGAACAGCCAACCACGATATCAATTCGACCCACTGCATCTGCAGGCTATGTTAGCATTGGGTCAGGCTGAGAAACATCCAAGCAAATGGAACATACTACCTTCCGAATTCTTTAGTGAAAAGCTAAGAAACAACAGCAGCAAATGAAGATGAAGTTAATACCACAGGAATAATATATCCAGAGAGTGGAGGATGCAAGGGAGAAGGAACTGATTGCTTAAGTTGATCACTTTGAAGCACATGCCAACACATGAGATTTGAATTCCTCAAGCTCTGCCAAAACCTCCTCTTCAGGTCTGTAGATCAAATCACTAATGCGCCATATCTGCTCAAATCAATTTCAATGCATCAGCCAAATGCATGCAAAATCAATAATGAAAATGGTTTTTGTGTTTTTGGGCATACCTGCAATGTTCCCCCACCACCATTACTATCACAGTCATCAGACACACTAACAAGAGTCCATGGATCATATGCATTCCAGTGGAAGTCAACTACTTTGTCTCTGCGCGTGTAACATTCATAAGTGAAGGTTCCCCAAAAAATAATAATAATACTAGATGTTTTGAACAGAAGTGAGAATTTATGTCCAATAGTATACATTAACATGGGTCGGACTATTATAAAGATTTCCATGGAGAATTGCGAAGGAACTTGGCAGAACTACGGAACAGGTAACATAGGACACCAAGAGAAGAAAAAAAGAAACACAGAAAAAAGCAGAAAACCACAACCACGGAATGATTTAAGGTATGAAACTTGCAGAGCTACATGAGATGAGGGACAACAATAACATGAGCAGTAGATCCAGAAAATATTGCCTGATGGCCTGGGCCTTGCCAAAAGCAGAATAAATAGTCAAAAGCAACAAGTAAACCCTTCACCATTCTAGATGGGGGATTTGACTTTTCAAGTGAGGAGGTTTGTAAATTTGAAAAGTGAGGGGTTACTCATCCTTCTATTATTTAGTGGGATCCATATGCAATAGAAGTCATTTAGTGGTTTCATACCTATGACCTGCATGCTGGAAAAACAAGCCTGGAGGAGAACTTGGTGATTTTCCAGATTGGTCTGCACTTTTACCAACCTGCATTACAAAAGAAAAGATGTTGATATTTAGCATCATCTTGTGCAGTTGAAACCAATTAAAATGATTTAAACACAGTCAAATTAAAATAGCACCTTCTCATAATCCCAAATGTTTAAGAGACCATCTTCTGCAGAACTTCCAAAAACAGATGATTTGTCTGGAGACCACTGAATTAATTGAAAAGGAGCAAGTAGCATAAGTTCAGCATAGCTATTTGATGCTAGAATGTGAGCAAATTATAATAGAAATAAGAAAGTTAAAATCAATTGCCTGAACACAAAGAACAGCAGCTTTGTGACCCTCAAATTTTTGGATAGGTGATCCAACTCCATTAGAGGTAAGTTTGCGGCGGTCAAACATACTAACAGAATTATCTGCCGACCTGGATATTAGAAGGAAGGACAAGTCAAATGGGGCTGCCATGGTTCAGATATTACAAGAAAGAATACTGCATTGCTATGAAATTCTTGGACAATGGGGCCAAGGACCATAAATCTATACAAGGGTGGGGGATATTCCAAGAGTTCCCTCAACTCTCCCAAATGACACTCAATTACTGATTACCAGACTCCTCTTTCTCCCTATCTTATTCCTATGTATACCTAACTACTATCTAAGAGATACGTGTAGGCAACTAAGTGTCCTATCATTAATCAACATGCTAATAATGCTATTATATAACAAAGCACAAGTTCAAACTAAATTACAAATTAATTAGAGATAATGGGAACTGAACAACAGCAGGAAATACCCTGTAAGAATCAGGCTAACATCATGGGGGTTCCAATCAACACAGTGAAGATCAGCATTATGAGCTTTTTCAACCTGTCACGAAATTGATAGTAGAGGGGAAATGAAATTAAACAATACGAAAAGGACAACAATTTGTTACTACATAATACGATAAAATACAAGGGGTTATACACATCAATATCTTGAAATATCTATACATTTGCTTCAGCACTCAGCAGCCAAGCCTCTAAGACAAGGTAAACTTATACTTAATTGAGTTTGTGAGTAAATTTTAGAAAAAAATTATACCATTTAGGTAAAGAATTGAAAAATAAAAAATAGCCTTAAAACTCTCACTGAATAAAATACTATTAAAAGGTAAATGACTTTAGACGCTTGATTGAATTATAAAGGCATATATACCTTAACTGCAGGACTCGAGCCAGCACGAGCATCCCATAAAATTAGACAGGAATCATCTCCAACACTACAGAACTCCTGTGCACTTCAGCATGATTAAAATAGTGTCAGGAAGTCTTTGTTTATTAAAGTTGAAGTTTGGTTCATGAGAAGACACTACAGAACTCATCAGGAACCTACTCTCGCAAAAGTTTAAGATGCTAGTAGAAGACTTATGAATGATTTGATATCTCAAACAGATTTTATCATAAAAGTTCATCATAAGGTGAATGGTAAAATGAAAATTGACACTTAAATGAGGGAACACAAAATAATGAAATAACTAATCAGTATAGAGCCTGCAAATAGATACCTGGAAGGGCAGAAAGCCACATCTTCAACAGTATCCTCATGTCCACAGTAGATACCCCTTGGTCCAATGGATGGGCCATCAGCAGTTTTATCAGTGCCTTCCCCAGATTTGGCACTCTGTTTGATAATTGACCCGCCAGATTTGGAGTCTGCAGCAGCAGATGTCATATGGTCTTCGATACTCCACAACACCACTGATCTGTCTTTTCCTGCAATTTAAGTTACTTCCTTCAGATAGAGAATAACCACATCAATAAATAAGCAGAATTTACAAACCAGATTGTTTTAATGAATATTTATGTATTCCAACCTCCAGAAAGAACATAGGGCTCAGTTGGGCACATTGCGAGAGCAAATTCAGCATTATCTTGGTGTCCAGTCAATATCTGCAAGAAGAAAAGGATCAACTTGAGTAAATCATGAAGCAGCAGTAGTACTAAACAACAATAAAAAAAGGGGGGAAAAACAACAATGTCACATCAGGAGTTTATTAAAGAATGGATGATTCAAGGGGACAAAAGATGGATGCCACTTAATTCAAAGTGTAGAGGCCAATTTGCTAATACCCATTCAAGAATGTTGCACACATGACACAACACAAGGTGTGCTCGGGCCAGAACACTGCTAACCCACTTTTCTGTTTGATGGCCACAAGTCTCAAATATCAAATGAAAGGGCTGAAAATTTTATTCCAAAATGCAATTAAAGGAAACTGTGGAATAATCTGGCTCACACACAATGACAACGTCCCAATTTTAAGAAAGAAGCGTGTTTCACACGGACAGGAACATGTTTCTGCTTGATTTCTATCTAATGTTGGGCTTCTAGAGATGAAAGAACGTTAACAGAAGATTAACACTCAGTCATATAGCCATACCAAATCTGGACGAGAGCTTGTGGCTCCAAGGACAGCATGACGATTAGGCTGAGCTTCGACATCCCAGATCAGAACCTGATTTTTTTGCAAGTTACAAGATAACAAATCACAAACCCGGTAAGTTAAACTCAAATAAGATATCACAAACCAGTTCCGAAACAGATCCAAAAAAGGTAAACAATCAGGCTCTTACATCAGGGCTGTCCGTGTGAGTAGCCACTATATTAGAATTTAGTGGAAATTCCCTAATCCTGTTCACCTACAAAAATGGCAGTCAAAGGTCCATATCAGATCAGCAAACGCCAACACACGGACTGCTTATAAAATGAAATTCAAGCCAAAACATAAATTACTGATGCACGCAGCCATGAACAAAATAAAACAAAGAAGAGATCGAGACGAACAAAGCCAGGCTATGTCAATGAACTTAATAATTATGGAACAAAAATGAAACAAAGTTTCATAGGTTCATGTTGGCATATGCTGCAAAATGAATGTGTACCTCTCCAGGATGTATGATGGTCTTGTACTTCTTCACAAATGGGGAGCGAGCCTCTTCATTAAACTGGGAGAGAAGAAAGCGGGAAAAAAAAAGCGAGGGCAGTTTAATTGAGCTTCAAACATAAAAGCAAAGCAAAAAAGCAAGCAATGAGAAGAGAGATGGCAGTGCAGAACAGAGAATGAAGGACCTGTGAAATGTGCTCTGAAGCTGCAACCCTAGGCTTAACAACGTCGCAGTTGGCAACAACCAGAGTATTGGGAACACTACCATCAGTCTATAAGCAAGAATAAAAGAGATTATAGTTGGGTTGAATAAGAAACACAGGAGAGGAGGCTCCAACTACCACATTATCACTCAAAATAACAGAAAAAAAAAAAAACAAAGGGGAATAAGGAGAGTCGCGTTGCGTTGCCTGCTCAGAAAGGTAGAGACGCTGGCGATTCTTGTGAGTAGCTTGCTCCAGCTGAGGACCCCACCTGTACGTGTTTCGGAATGAGAAGAACAGAAAAATAAGACATACATTCGGAAATTAAAAGAAAAAAAAAAGGAAACGAAACCCTAGGAACAGAATTTCAGAGAGGGAGGGAACCGGCAGGAGAGAGAGGGCCAGAGGAGGTTGTGGTTGGAGAACCAATCGTAGAGGACAGGGACCACGGACTTCCATCGGTTGTACTTGTCCTCGGGAGTGAGGTGATGGGTATGTTGTTGTTGTTGCTGCTGTTGGTGCTGTTGCTGATGTGATCTCTTCCCTTCCTTCACGGTGGTCTTGCCATGTTGTTGGGGATCGTCGTTCTTGGGCTTGGGTTTCCTTCCCCTCTTCTTCTTCACCACCACCACCCCTTCCTCTTGCTCACCACTCTCCATCCTTCCTTTCTTTCTTCTTCTTCGTCACTGACCACCCTCCTCTTCTCAACGCCCCCTCTTGCCTTTTCTATCTCACTCTGCAGTACCACTGACACTCTCCCTCCCCATTGCTGCTCCCAACGTGGACTCCACCAAACTAAGTACAATGGTTTGGAGAGGGATTTCGTGGCACGCATCGTATGTTCAAACCTTATTTAGATTATGAAAAATTATCCACTTAAAAAAAAAATTACTATTGTAAAAAATATAAATAGTATGAATTATTTTTTTTTATATTTCTATTAAATAATATTAGAGGAGCAAAGAAATGCTGCGCAGGACAAAAGAGAAAATTAAATTATTAAAAAAATAATTTGATAAATTAATTTTAAATTTTTAAATTGTGATATTTTCTCAATTATTTTCTTAATTTCAAAATACATTTAAAATTTAACAATTATTCAATAACAAAGGGAATATAATATTAGGAATAAAAAAAATTATTTTATTTTTGAGTTTTGCTAATTAATGTCCTTAATGGGACTTTATGTTTTAAAAACATTGAACTCATGATAAAATTTTGGAATAATTACAAGGATCACCCCTATCGCTTTTCAATATTACACTTACCCTCGTCTAGTTTATAATATTACACACACATCTCTTAAATAATTATAAAAAATCTATTTTACTCTTATAATTAACATTCTCTTCCTCCAATTTTTTCTCCCCAAATCACTAATACTCTCTCCGTTCCCTATGCTTCTTTCACCATCCACATCTTCCTCCATCCCCCCCAGTCGGTAGCCACCGTCACTACAAGCCCTTCTAGCGGCTAACTACTGCACCACGAAGAAGAACCACAGCCTTGAGCCGCATGGCTCTCCATCCACTCCATCATCTGCACACTGTAGAACAGAATCGAAACTGCTGGAAAAAGAAGGAGAAAGGGCGCGACTAAAGTAGGATAAGTCATCGATGGGTTAAAGGAGCTAGATTTGAGACAGGATGCAAGCAATGCCTGAAAAACTAGATATGCCACAAACCAGAAACCACACCGACAAATCTCGCTAGAAATCACATCGAAAGGAAAACTAGAAACAAGTTCTTGAGCAAGGATTCGACTTAGTTAGGTACAAACGATGAGAGAGAGAGAGAAGAAAGTGATGATGCAGGGGTGGTGGCTCACCATTGTTGTGGAGAGCATGGTGGTGATTTTCAGTTCTCGATGAGAGGTGGTGATGGGGCTTGATGATGCCGTGTTTGGTTTGAATCCTCTCTAATTTTTTTTTATTTTGGAAGCTATTGATATGATTTGAATGCAGGAGGAGTACTTTAGGTAGAAATGAAGAAAGGACATGTGACAATTTTTTGAGTTTTGATATGAAGAGTGGTTGGGTTAGGGGAAATGGTGGGTTAAAGGCAATGTAGGGTAGGAGTGGTGGGAAGATAGAGGGTGGTGGCAGTGTTGGAGGAGATGGAGGGGAGGAAAAAAGTTTAGGCATTTTTTTTAATAAAGGGTAATCTTAGAGTTTTGAAAAGTTATTTAGAAATAAGGAAGGTAAATGTAAATATTAAAAATTAGAGGAGGATAAGTGTAATATCAAAAGATCTCAGAAGAAGTCCTTGTAATTACTCATAAAATTTTAAGACTTAATTTTTTAGGGTTGGATAAACCCTTTACTTTTTTTTACATTATTATTTTTTAGATTTCAGAATTAGTCTCATCTTACTCTGCCCGAGATATCTATCTTGGCCTTAAAATAAAAGGGATGAATCAGTCTCTTCATACACACTGTACAATTAAAAAAAAATATTGTATGGATTTGTACATAATCAATCTGTCTCAATTTTTTAATTGTAAGAAATTAATATGAGATTTTTAAATCTTGAAGCACTAATTTATCTAATGATATATTTCTAATTCGCTTGTTTTACCTTGTAAAAATTAATGATTAAAGCCAAGCTGCATGTACTTATTTTGTAAAAGTTTAAAATATATTTGAATACATAGGATCTGTTCATTTTGTCAACAAGTAATTTTTTTAATCCAACATGAAGTATAGTTGATCTATTACACCATTTAAATTTGAGATCTATATTTGGTTTAAAATGATGGAGCTGCCTTTTTCACAAGTGCAATTCTATAAGCTCAAATGTCTAACATTGAGAAGACTGCCCAGCTGCTAACTTCTTGGCTAAATCCATGGATATGGTTAGATTAAGTTGTTTTGTATGTTATAATAATTTTTTTTAGAACCACAGATTATCATTACTTTTTAAGTATAATTACAAAATTAGTTATAAGAGATTATCTTCAATTTAAAAATTTTGGTATGATTTTACTCCACAGAAAACAACTCCAAATCACCTTCATTATATTTATATTACTAACCCAGCACCATTAAAAGTTTAAATACTTCTTGTCCGCACTAAGCAGTTAATACAAGAAATAAATACTGAAGTCCATCACCACAAAAAGTAAAATAAAATCAAATCGATACATCAAAATTTTAAAGGCAATAAAACCTTTAGCTTATTAGCATTGGTGACTTACCATCACCAAAAATTAGTTTAGCCCTCTACAATTTCCATTTTTTTTAAGATGTAAATTTTCATGAATAAACTTCATATTAAAAAATCCAATTACACAAAGTTTATTGATAAAAACTTACATTCAATTCTTTCTTACCCCCAACCGATTGAAGCTTTCACGAGTTTTTTTTTTTTTTTTTTTTTCGGTTTGAGCCAACAGCTAGGGCGAGGTTCTGCTAAATGGCGTCAATTGGAGTGGCTTCTCTGTCGCCAGAGTCGAAAATGTACTCATCAATCTACACCCAACCAATTATACCCATAATCCACTTACGGGAGCCCCGATTCTGCTACGTATTCTATCAAAAATGTTCTTCATCGACACACAATCTTTTGCTAAGAAAAGTCATGCTTGAAAATTATCTTAGCAATTCATGATCTTTTTGAGCATTACACACAACCAACATCGTCATTGATAGATTAAGAACATAACTTTGAGTCAGATATTAAACTAAAACAATCCAAGGTAATTATCCATTTATAGCTATCTGTTACAAAAATTTCATCCAGTTCCATGTTCAATAATTAGACATAAACGCCGCAAGCAAGTAGGAGGAACAAGGACCCAAAACCCTGCCAAGGAGATAGAAACGTGAGCTTGAGTTTACAATATCATACCAGTTTCAAGACAGTCAAAGATTGAATTAACGAAATACAAACAATACATACCAGGAAGACTGATGCCACTGCTCCAGTTGTCAGCTCCTGAACAAGGGAACGGGTCTTCCGTGAAGAAGTTGCTTCATAACTGTTAATAACACAACCAATTTTTAGAATGAATAAAGAGGAATTAAGTTACAGTGATAAGTTGTCAAATGAATATTCATAGCATAGGTCATGAAAACCCAGCTAACAGGAGATAGGTAAAATTCTGATATCATTTAAGCTTCAAAATCACAATACATAACTAATACATCACAGCATCATAAGACTAAGTCCAGGTTGAAGGCTTACCTATCACTAACACAGCAGAAAAATAACCCTGTCTGAGCATCATGAAAAAACATACTCATACCTATTACACTGGGTATAAAAGAATATCCTTCTGCAAGCAGGATCTTTCAAACTTTGAGTATATTGTTTGCTAAACTTACCCCTACCTACACTTGCAAAAATGCTGAACCCAAACAGCCAACAGATTTGAGATTGTTCCTCATTTTGTCCCCAACAACAAGGAAAATCAGATACGACACATATTTCTCATAAAATCCCCCTCTGGCCCTCTACATACTATTGACTATGGGAAATGAATCAGAAACTTCTCCATTGCAAAAAACTCCCTCTCCAGCTCACAATCAAATTTTCACTATCACTAGCACTTACTTAGACTATCGTACCACCAAAAGGATCACATTTTCCAATAACCTCCACAAACCACTTGTCCTTTATCACCATATTCAACTTGCACCAAAGCCATTGCTAGCAGCATCACACACACACTACTTGATCGTTTTTCTCTGATAGCCCTTTGCTTAAAGGGTCCCCTTTATCGCACAAAAACAATACAACTCAATTCAAATCATCGCAATAATGAGACCGCTATATTAAGGGTTACTTTGAATATACTAGAAAATAACTCAAGTTCTTTTGCATTTGGATACAATATTTAACAAGTACACAATAACAATCACTTGACCTCTCACTTGTTTCAGAAGCTAAGTTCATTATTTTCTACAAACATTTAAAAGCACGTATTTTTAAGTCCTCCTTATTTCCAAAATTTGCATATAAACATACTTCAAAACTTCCTATGAAAGCATTATATAAAAAAGAGAGAAAAAAAAAAGTGAAGCGATCTGTAATCCCAAATTCCAAGATTTCTAAGGCTCAGTCAAATTCCTATAATTCATAAAGTCCACCCAAATTATTAGCATTTTGCAGGCTAATTTTCTTAATTTATACAAATCCTCCCCCAATGATGAAAGTACGCAACCACTACAGCACAAAATTGTCCAATAGGAAGATCACGAAACTAAACTTGACTTTCGAATCAAATTTGAAAAAATAAAAAGAAACAGAATGAAAGTGGGCGCAAGATGTGGAATAATAAGAGCCAATTGGAAAAGGAACACGATGATGGGATTGGGATGAGAATTGAGAAGGAAGGGAAACTTACATGAAGAAAGAGGCAGTTAAGAGAAGGCCGATGGCGAGCGTAATGACGGAGAGGGTTGGGTACATTGAATCCGGCACAGGACTCGAGATCGCTTTCGGAGCCTTATCATAATAGCAAGAAAAAAAAAAAATCAAAGGAGAAATTCATAAACAGCGTGAACGTAAAGAAACCTAGATAGAAATTGAAATGGAATTTAGAGAGGGACTACCATGAGATAATGGAATGCGGAGACTACAACGGCAGATCTTGTTTTGCAGGTTCTAATCTAAACTTGAGCTGCTGCTGCACCAAACTGCAGATCTCCTTGCTCGCTCTCGCTGACTCCCACTGTCTCAGTCTCCTTCTCATATGTACGATGTCACAGAGAGAGAGAGAGCGAGAGAGACTCTACTAACTGCAATAAGCCCAACTTCGAAGCCCAAGCATCTTTCGCAATGGGCTGCTTGTTATTGGGTAATACAAATGGGCCACAGTCCTACAAATGGGCTGCTTACACATCGGCACTTCAAAAGAAAAAAACCACGGCCAAAAAGAGTAAGAGGGCTACCTAAAAGGATTTTTCGAGATCATTCATAAAATTACATTTACGTTTTTCTAAATTTTAAAAAATATCCAACTCTCTTGATTAATTTAAAGTTATTACACTTACGCCTCAGCATTATTTTTCAATTTATGATACTAAAAAATTCAAATAATTTATCAAAATTGCCCCCATCCCCGGCGCACATTTTTTTTGCATGACTTTTCTATTAAAAAAAATATTTTGCATGATTTTTGAGACAATTATAATAAGAGTTAAACACTTTAATTAATTAATGCCATAAAAACGCACTATTAGAAAAGAATGTAGAATATATATATATATGACGAATTGATGACAATGTATGGTCTTCTGTATTGTGGAGAGGGATGACTAGAATTTGCAATTAATTTAGGCGTGTTGTGTTCGTGTAATAGTGTTAACAATATGATAGCATATGATTAATTAATAATGTACAAAAATTTACAATAAGAATCCATCAAAATTGAACTCAATTTTAATGCAACATCACCAGTTTTCATAGCGTATATGAAATATCACAACTAATATCTCAAAGGCTTTAACTTGACACCAGAAAGGGACGGGTAATCAATTGTTGTGCCCCTTTTCTTAATGACAAACATTTTTCACTCAAGGACTAAACGTGTGTAAAATTTGCTCATGGAAGAGATTGGATTCAGGAGCTTATTGGTCAGAGTAACATATGATGTTTTTCATTTTTCCTAAACCAGGCATTTGGTCATCTTGTTTAGTTCATTAACCAGAAAGAGAGAAAAGAGGATTCCTATCACCAAGTAAGTCACCTGACGTTGGTATCTGTGTTTCAAAGTATCAGCATATATGAAATCAGGTCTATCACTATCAGCATACAATTTTCTTCAAAAATCCGTGGCCTGTAAAGCGTAAAGAAATGCATTCATGATTTATGAAGTCCTACAGAACCAAGAGGCACGCCTAAAATACTGGTTAACTGGTGTATTGACAATTTAAACATTACAAACTTCTTAAAGCTGCAAGTGCAATGACTGTGTTTTTGTATGTTTTATAGGAAAGTAGAGATCCCAGCCAAGCAAAAAGCCAACTTCAGCAGTCAAAGGAATTCCAAGTTCCCGGAGGATATGCTCCTCTTTCTTTCAGACCAATTTTAACGATGACAACTCACTTTTTAACCAAATTATGAATGATTAATCAAATTTCAGTCTAATTAACCACTTCATTGTGGATTAACCACTTATACTAATTGGACACAAATTTGGTTGAAAGGTGGGAGCCAACAAAGTTGAGTTGGTGTGGAGGAAGGGGCATTTCTTCTAGGAGGATGAATCCTCACTTCAGCCATCTTTTTAGCCAGATTCACATTGGTTCCCCCTACCAGAGTTTGCAACAGTGTCAGAAGATTATGCAGGCTAGCACCCAAACCTATTCAGAACTTGCTTCCATGTTCCCAAGTTAAATCTAGAGGGTTCAAGCTGAGGAGTGAATGTCCCTCGCAAAGTTGGCATTATGAACTGCAGATTGTCAAGCATGCAATTTCTCTATGGGAACTTGGTCACAACTTGAACATAGTTTCATGTTCACTGACAGTACCACCAGAAAGCCTTCTCATTATCTGCCACAACTGCCTGCTTCTTCCAGTTATCAGAGGACCTGAATATGAGTGTCTTCTAAATGATCCTGATTCCTGCCTGCCAAATCTTGCTGACGAACTGAATAGTTCTGATGCAGACAACCCTCTTTCAACATCAAGACCCGAATCAAAATTAGTAGCCGA
This sequence comes from Dalbergia cultrata, assembly GCA_031216105.1. NCBI lineage: Eukaryota > Viridiplantae > Streptophyta > Magnoliopsida > Fabales > Fabaceae > Dalbergia > Dalbergia cultrata. The sequence continues at coordinate 56,561,751 of CM062347.1, forward strand.
GAATTGGCTTTGGAAGTTATCTGGTAGTTCTCCACAAACATTACTGACCCCCACATCCAAATCAACTGACAATCCCTCCTGAGTAGAACTTCTTGAACCTGCTTCTTCTTTTGCTTCGTCGCATTCATTACATACAAGTTTTAAGGCTTGAACAACCTCACCCATGAAAGGGCGGTTCGAGACCTCTGGCTGCACACACATTGAAGCAATGGCTGCAACTTTGGCCACACTGTCAAAAGGAACATCAGATCCCAGAGATGGGTCTATTATTGCTTCCAATCCTTCTTTACTTGTGAGAAGTGGACGAGCCCAAGCAACAAGATTCTCTTGACCAGGAGGTTGCGACATGTCTACAGGCTTTCTTCCCGTTAAAAGCTCAAGAAGAACAACACCGTAGCTGTAAACATCACTCTTAACAAGAAGATGCCCAGTCATTGCATATTCCGGAGCTACATAACTGAATTGATTTTTCAAACATAAAAAAAGAGTAAATATCAGGATAAGGAAACAGGAAATGCATAATAGTGCCAAACAACCAGGAATAAAAATAGGATTCAACACTGTAATGGAAGATGATAGGAATAATCAGGACTAAGTATCATGTATACTCTCGAATGTTCTCTCTGTTTAATCGTTTGGAAAAAGTGTAAGTTGGAGTTGCTAGTGTACTAGCTCAGGTGCAATTTCGAAGGAAAGTATTTTGCATATTAAGCATACTTCAATTTGGATAACTTCAGGTGCAAGATTTAGGCAGATATTTTGATAAGTTACCATAAATAGCACTGACCTATTTTGATATACTTGCACTTCATCTAAACAATAACTAATGCAGTTCTAGGTAACCGTACCTATTAATTCTCAGAAAGGAGGAAGAAAAAAAGATTTCAGCTTACAAGGTCCCCAAAATTGTAGATATCTAAAATAAGTGATTACAGAGGCAAAGGTCCTTAGACATATTGTCAAGAACTTAGTTCATTTGACTTGATGACTGATCAACAGCCACATATTTATTATGTTGAACTCAGAAGCACAGTCCAAGGCACAAAAAGTGAAAGAGATAAGTTGCCTATAAAGATTTCCAAAATAGAAAAAGAAAGGAAAGAAAATTGGCACCCAAAAGTTCCCATTACGCGTGTTGATATGTGTTTGTTATCCTCATCCGTTGCTGTCCGAGCCAATCCAAAATCAGATACTTTTGGTGTAAAGTCATCTTCCAATAATATGTTGCTTGACTTGAAGTCCCTATGTATAACACGGGGACTTGAATCTTCATGCAGATAAGCTAGACCACGAGCAGCACCAAGAGCTATCTTCATCCTAGCACTCCAATCAAGTGGACTGTTTTCCCTGTCAACTCCTACAGAAAACCACATAGAAAAAGAGAAAAAAGAAAAAGAAAATTATCTTCAAGTGCTAAACAACAACTGGATGCAACCTTAAGACTGAAGCAAGCAAATAAGAAGCACAGTTAAGTACCATGCAAATGGGATTCCACACTGCCATTTGGAATGAGTTCATAAACCAAGCAGCGGAAGCTTTCCTCGGCACATATACCAATCAATTTGACCAAGTTTCTATGGTGAAGACGACTAAGCATCTCAACTTCAGCTAAGAATTCACGATCACCATGATGATCCTCCCTCTTTAGAACCTTGACCGCCACTTTCTTTCCATCTTCAAGGATACCACTGTAAACAAGCCCAAAACCACCTTCTCCAAGTATTCTAGAAGCATGAAAATTGTCAGTAGCTTTCTCAATGTCATTCGCACTGAAAGTCTTAGCAGATCCTGTATAAGCAGCAATACTAGATCGAAATGAAGTTGAAGCAGAACCAACCCCACCTCCAGTTAATGATGAACCAGCAGCACCTACTAAATTCATGTGTTTTGTAAGCAGAAGTGTTCAAAAAAGATAAAACAAAGAAGGTGCCACAGTTACTGTGAGGAACATTTAAAAGTATAGGACTAGAATAATTTAATCAAAATACCATACTTCTGAAAAGGATTTTATATAAATACTTGAAATTGTGTTAATTCTTTTTCTGCAAAGAATCCTGACATTGTTTCCCTACTTACATAGTTCTATTGGATAAGATAAATTCCAAACTGTTAAGTTGTAATTTGTAAGAACAGTTTTGTTTTTAATGATCAACCACTAGTACAAAAGAACTAGATCACCTGGTTCTAAGAACACCGCAGTTGTATTACCTGGTGCTTTTGTAAGAGAAGGTTGTGAAATCCGTGGGGTTGATGCTGGTTGACTAACATGATCTCTGAACTTGAACAAGACCCAAGAAGCTGTGGCGCATAAAACAAGTGCTAGAAAAACTGAAACTGCGATTATGGCAACTATGCCTCTGTTAAGTCCAGCTTTATGTTGCCTCTTCTGTATGTCAACCCCAAGGGGCTTTATTGTTCCTCCATTATTCCCACCAACAGAATATGGGCCTCCATCAATCATGGTAATGGTAGAAGGTGGTAAAGGAGGAGAAGGAGGTAAACCTATATACAGGAGGATCCCATAAAAATTCTCACCAAAAGAGTCATGGTAAAGAGGGAACACAGAGAACTGAAATCTATGCATACCTGGATAGCTCACATATAATACATCATAGTCTCCAAAGTAGGAAGCTTTTATAACAACCTTTTTATGCCAAAATCTGTCAGAAATAAAAAATGCTGTAGTACCATCAAAGTTTTCCCCAAGTGGTACCAAATCAATAAAGACAACAGTTTTCTCAGGTTGCTCATTTGCTGCATTGGCTCCCATAATTCGAACTTGACTTTTCTTCATGAAAACCCCTGTGGCAATTTCAGAAGCCAGCTCTGAAACCAAAGGGAAGAAGGTATAAAGAGAAACACTAAGGCAAAGACCAACTCGCATGGGCCAAACACATCTGCATGGTGCTCCAGGGGGAGAATTTGTATAAGGCTCTATGCAGACAGTTGATAAACATTCTGCAAAATGAAGGACATGTATTTTTCACTGTGATGAATAAGGCTCAGAACAACCCAAAGAGTACATATATTAGCTCCTGGCAGCTATAACTTTAGTATAAAAAAGATCAAGCAAATAAACTGCTAACCTTCATTAGGAGGTGGGGGTGGCAGTGCTTGAACTTGAGGTAGGAGTGGTGTCTTAGCGCCAGAAGGAGATGCTTTAGGAGGAGAAAATGGAACTTGCACTAGAAAAAAACAATGAATGATGAACACTAATAAGTAGACGATAATAAAAACACAAAATTTTCTAAAATGGTTTTAATAAATGAACAAGGATGGAATTTTGGTAACGAAGAAGAGGATGGACTCAGCCTTTCTTACTTTCGGTTGGGTGAGGAGCTATTTTGATTGATGGAGAAGGAGCCGCCGAAACTTTGCCCATGGGTGAATCAATGGGGGAAGGGGATGGGGGAACAGAAGAACCTACCATGCAAAAAAGACTAGGTAATTAGAAATGATCTCTTTTTACTTCTAATTCTCATAGAATAAACACCTAAAAAGTTTATAATATTTATATAGCACCTTGGTTCATTGGTGGTGGAACATAATATTTTTGTCCACTTGCTGGTGGTAATGAAGGAGTTGCTTGATCTATACCAAATGTACAAAGTGAAAAATAAAAACGGCTACATATTCAGTTGGAGCATAAAAATGCTTTATTCACGTCACAATTTAATAGTTCATGTAGCTCAGTAAACCTTGATTGCTTGAAGTAGGAGGAGAAACCATGTATGGTGATGCAGGAGCAGGGCTGGTAATTGTGTTCCTTGTATGATGATGATTATATGATGAGAGTGAAGGTGAAAATGCAGGGAAATGGTATTCGTTATTGGAAGGAGATTTAGGAGACATCAATGGCTCAGGAGCATGATCTGATTGCCTTGCTTTTTGTGCAGCAGGAGCTACAGAAACAAAAACAACGGTTGCATATAAATTTGGTAACTATTTTCAAATGCATTCCAATAGGATGTAAATTTGGCACTGTTTTGCAAATTTTTAAGTTTGAACTTCATTGTTAGGCCAATCTTTCAATAGCTCATGCTCTTGGGCTCTTTGTTCAAGGCGCAATCCTCTAGCTAAAAATCTTTCAACCTTTAATGTTGGCCTACCTTGAGCAGGGGTATGTATAACAGCTGGAAGTGGCTTTGGTGTTTTGTACAAAGGTGCAGCAACTGGGGGTGCTCCACCTTTTTTCCAGGGGAAGCTTCCAGAAGGAGTTGACATTGGAGAGGCAACATGTGCTGCACCACATGTTTTGTGTTAATTAAGTGCCATTAATTGAAGTATGATCACACTATAGGCTATAAGCATTTGAAGGTAAAAGAAATTAAAGCGCACACAAATGTTGCACACTCCAGAAAAATGGACACAGGCACAGGAGAACATTTGATGATACTGCAGATTTAACGGCAAATTGAAACTGCATAATATTTTTAAACACATGACAAAAGGGAAAGAGCTAATAGAACAAAATCCTTTATAACTTGTTACCTGGCAACTTTGAGGGAGATACTGAAGGAACACTAGGATGGACCAACGGTGAATTTGCTGGAAATGAACTTGTTGGAGGTGTAACAGGCGCTGCAAAAAATTTCAATAAAAGAAGAAATAATGAGAGAATTGAAAACTTCCATATCAAATTTAATTTTATCGTTCCATCTCCATTCATCAAATTAAGATACTGAAATCTACCAGGCAATATGGATGGAGTTATTGTTGGGAAAATAGGGTGGGCTACTGGTGGGTTATATTCCACTTTCCATGGTGGGGATGCAGCCGATTCTGTGCTTCAATCACAAAGAGAAAGTTTAGAACCACATTGTTGAAAGAGTTCAGAGGTGATTTGATTTGGCTATCACCTACCTGGTGAAACTGGCTTCAAGTTGTGACTGGTATTTGCATTCCCCTGGTGAGCAATTGGAGGCAAACTTCCATGTTCAGTTGGCTGGCTTACAGGTGAAAGTTTTGGCAAATTAAGTGCTACAGGGGCTGTTCAAAATTCAATAGAAGAGCATAGTATGGTTAAAAAAACGACTTGAAACTGGATAAGATAAAAGTAAATTTTACAACTATGTAGTAAGAATTCAGGTGACAGCTTTTGACTTTTGTCACATGCCTGGTGTAATTGGTTCTGGGCTGTGACCTTTATTTGCACCCTCTTTAGTGGGTAAACTTCCATGTTCAGTTGGCTGGCGGCCTGATGAATTTTTGGGCGAATCAGTAGAAGGTGTTGCAACTGGTGCTGTTCCAATATTCAGTAGAAGAACATACATTGGGTCAATAACAAGAGGAATATGTTGAAATATGAGAAGGAAAGCAATCCAGTGAGAATTCTAGTGACAACATGACAAGACTAAGACTTTTATCACGTACATGGCAAAACTGGCTCCGCTGTGTGACTCTGACTTGCATTCCTATTTTCAATGTTAGGTGCCAAAGTTCCATGTTCAGTTGGTTGGCTGACTGGTGAATTATTTACTGATCTGCCAGAAGGTATTGCAGCTGGGGCTGTTCAAAACACATTAAACAAACAGGTAACTGGGTCAATATCAATTGGATGCTGTGCTCAACCGAGGAAAAAAAAAAAAGAAAGCAGAAACAACTGTCATGAACCTGGAGCAGTTTGTGTGGATATAGGTGGCCCTATAGCAGGTTCTTTCCTTTGAGGTGGACTTGCTTTTAAGGGTGATGGTACATTCCCTTGCACTGTTGATGGTGAAGGAACAACCTCATATGGTGGAGACAATGTTATAGGGCTTGGACTGGGAGAAGTGTACGGTTCAATGTCTTCATGCTTCTGAGGAGTTGGAGCTGATGCAGGAAGTGGTAATGCAATTGGAGGGTGCAAGAATGAACCTGGATTGTTTAAAACTAATAATTTAATCAGATGATCCCAAGATTACTTAATGGACTAAAGGAATGGGATTACCATTTGGTACTTCTGGAGAGCTTGGGGCAGTGGCTGTCCATGAATCACTTGGGGAAGGATACACAGGTAAGTTTGGCGGAGATGGAGATATAACAAGCCCTGCAAGAAGGTAAAGAAGCATCAAATACCTTTGGATTAAAACTTTCATCAGCAAGCTCAAAAATTGTCAAATTAGATGACTGATTAATCAAGCAAACAACTGGCCACAAACTCTTCCTTAAAATTTAACATTTTGTAATCTTGGCGTTTATTTTTCTTCTGCTTGGTCTGAAAGAGTGTTTGGATAATCAAATTTGAAATAAACGCAAGGGATATCCGTCCAGTTGAGAAGAAAACCTTGCTAGAATTTCTCTTTCTTGTACATTTACAAAGTTTAAGACTTCAGGTAATCAGATTCTTAAGTAATAACTAGCTTCCAATAATGGGTAATTCCAGAGGGATAAGAAATCAATCCATGGGCCGAAAAGTATCCTCACTAGAAGAACAGTGGAGGGTACGAAAATGGTTTCAAACCCCAAAAGCAGCTTGCATTATCTTCAACATATACTCATCAAAATCTAGATTTTGTTAGCAACGCAAAAGGACAACAGAAAGAAGACATCTGATGCTCCATTCTATAAGCCATATCTATTTTTATTTTTTCTTACACCAAAGTATGGCGATTCAAACCAATAATTTAATTACAAAATTGAGTGCAGATGTTGAACTTCCCTGTTGTATTAATTATAATAACATTGTAAAGAGGAAGTATATTGACCCGGATCAAGTAAATCTAGCTTAAGAATAAGTTCTTCTGCTCATAATCTCTGACAGACTCAGAAGATGTTTACAAAGGATTAACTAACTTCCATGAACAATTCTGAAGATTAACCACCTACCTTTGGATCCTTGGACTGCCACAAAAAAGCCAATGATGCAGAGCTTCAGCAGCTGCAGCATCATTGCCAAAACCACCACCATCCCATACCAGTCTCCAAGGACAACCTCCTCAGCAGCAACTCAAAAGCATAATTAACAAATGGGAGAACAAATTACAGACTTTGGAGTTGGTAACTTGAAGCAAGAACAGAAGGAGGTTAAATGGAAGAAGAACAAGGCCCACATATAGTGACAACAAAGCAATGAGAAAGGCAGTTTATGGAACAACCCAGAACTGTTTTTGGTGAAAAGGACAAGACACAAAACATGTGTTTCTTGAGAACATGGGCGCACTGATATTTACAGAGTTTAGAAATTTCCATAGGACTATAGGAGTGGTAAAAACCTGAACTCTTTTCACCTGAAGTTAGTTAAACAAAGTTAAAATGGATCCAGAGGTACACCAATACAACACGTGTATTTACAATACAGACACGCTTTAAGGAAACTCCGAGATTAAAAATAGGGACGGGCAGTTAGGGGAGGCAGAGAGGTTAGCTGGAAAAAAGTGGCATTGTTATATGTATTATTATACTAATACTAATATTAATCTTCTGTGAGAAAGTTACATTGATGAGTTGTGTCAGTGGGGGAATAATTAACAATCTTTATTGGCTCAGTTCAACGTAGGTTGCCTAGTTGCTTTTACTTCATTTTTGCAAGCTCCTGTTGGCCATCATAAGATAGTGATTTATTGAGAATAAGGTGCGTCATTTGTCAAAAACTTATTCTGACACATCACCTCACATGTTCTCATTTTACTAATGCTTACTAAGACTACCGTGACACATAATAAATAGACATTAAAGAAGTCATGATAAGTTCTAATTTAGAGAGATAGAGTTTGATCCACTAGTATCTTTGTGCGTAAAGATCAAGATTTAAATAAAACGACTTACCAGTAAGAAGAGGTGACTAGTGCCTGATCCATCACAAGCATACGACACAGAAGAAAAAGAAAGAGATTACAAAAACTGTATAAGTTGGTAAGAGTCCTTCAGTCCACTTATTTGAGACAATAATGAAAAAAGGTGGCGCCCGTGACACTCTATACAATGCACAAAAAGGAAAACATGAGATATTTCTTGTCAGTTTGTAAAGTTTGCTTAGTGATTATGAGAATCTAGATAATATCCCTGGCCCTCTTAAACCTTTTAGTTTTTTGTGGCGGTTTAATTTGCAGTAACGAACTCTTCAGGTTCAGTGTTGCCCAAAAATTGGTCACTGAATTTTACCTAGCACTCTAAGAAAAATGAGCCATAAGGGTAATTAAAAGTACTAGAATTCAATAAGGATTATGTTACGAAATTTACTGCTACCAAGTTCCATAACATGAAAACTTCAGATAAGGTACTGAGGGTCACAGGAAACACAGCTGATTGGTGATTATTGACAAACTAGCAGAACAAGAGAGGGGTCATTGGGTGCGATCATGAGAAACAAGAGACAGAAAAGAGGGGGTCCCCCTACTAGGGGCAGCTCAGCCTTGTGAACAAGGGCGGTGCTGCTTGTCAACTCATCACCAACAAATCTCCGTGATGGTTTTCTTGGATTGTAGTGAAGTCAAGTGAAGAAGGGGCACTAGCCTCAAGATGGTGGAGTGCTTGTGTGTGTAAGCTTTGCTGTCCACATGCGGCCACTGTAGCATTACAGGATTGATCCTGTGGGGCCCCATCGCCAAGAAAACTTATTAACAATGAGCTTCGGTGAAGAAAGTTGCGTATCACTAAGCAGCATTATTATATTGAATGGAATCCCGTGCCTAGATGCTTCATTGCTGCTTCCAGTTTCCCACAGGATAAAATATTGAAAGTGAAGATGTAGGTTTGGTAAAGACAGAGCGGCATTTTACAGTACCTCAAGCGAGTCAATTATTTTAACATGCCTCAAATGAAACAGAAAATGAACTTTTCGATAGTACGAGCACACGCAAAGACATAGTTACAACGTTTATCCCAGTGTTTGTCAACAGGGACATTTTATCAAAAATGTCACAGTTGTTTGGGCTAATATTTACGTAATAACGGTGCAACATGTATTGTTGACCACCGAAAGAGTCATGAAAATTGTTGAACCTGGTCGTGGACTCCCAAAATTTAATTTACAGTACGGGGTTTGTGAGAACTATGAAACATTCTTGGCATCCACCGACAGGTTCCCTCAAGCATCAAATCAAATCAAATCAAAATCGTATACAGACAGCAAATTTGATTTGCAGGGCTGATTAATATAACAACACACATACACAGTTTGGCTGTTGCCTTTTATGATTGTATTTGCTTTCATTTTTTGTACAAAGACCCGTCTCTAAATTCCCCACAAATGCAATGAACGAAGAATTCCAAGTGCAACCACCTACATGCATAATAACCCAAAACAATTGTTTTCTTTCAATCAAGCCCATACCCCGCTATAAATATATATACTTCCAGTTTTCAACTTACATGTCTAAGCTTTGTCACGTGAACCAAAAGGAACACATTACAAAGAGGAATGTATACATGGCAACAAAGAACTCTGCATTCCTTTCTTTTTCCTTTGGTATTGTTCCTTACTGTTTTAGCAAATACGCAACCTTCATAGAGTGGCCTTTACGGTAATAGAGTTTCTTCCAATGATTAAAACCACGTGCCGGAACAAAATGAGTTGCCCCCTCATTTTCCAATAGAGTTTTACATATTACATATATTCTTTAGGTTCTTTCCTTTTGTTGTTAGGGCCGAAAAGGAACATATTCACTAGTGGAGTCGCGTTGGCACCTTCCTAGTTCCTACAAAGCCAAACACAGAAACCTCCACAAAATGTAACTGGGCCTCTAGCAGCCCAGAGGTGTGTTGAACGCAGTGGGAATTAGTTTATCCATCGAATCCACTGGCACCCATCAAGTTAATGACAACATTTTAGGATTAAGAACATCAAGTTCAAAGCAAAAAGAAAAGTCCGTTACAGTTAACAGTCCTCAGGTTTTACTATATAACGTGGTCAGAAAAATACGAATGTAAAAGGCTCAATAATTTCAATGGAAAAATATAAGAAACTACAAAAACTACTTGTTAACAAACTATAAGAAACCACACAAACTATATGTTAACAAATTATACAATCTTCAGCTCTCGGCTGCAAATATTGTAAGATCTGAGTATTGAATAGAAAGATAGTGATTCGCAAGTCGAAAGTTGAAACAAACCTCTCACCCTCAACCCTCCCATACCGGCCTCTCAAAACAGATATGAATCAATATAAAGCAGGTGGACATCCAGCCCGTTTCAAAGCTAGAATGCAGCAACTGCATGTTAATTCGCTGCAAATAGCATTAGTGATAAAACAGCAGCTCCAGATTGGTGATTCTTCACCTGAAATATATCCAACAGAAAATTTGAGGCATATACACAGCGTGCATTTGATGGTCACACTATAATTTGCCACCCAGGTTTGGAAAGAAACAAGCCACAGGGAAACCATGTTAAAAAAGTGAAGATTACCATGTAAACTGCTGATCAAAAGGTGACCAATTGAAATCCAATCAGACTATTGGGTCTCCTAAGCATTAATTCATGAGGCAAAAAAGAACAATAGCAAAATCAGTGGGTTCCAAAAATCAAGCAAAAAGGATGTTGATGATTACAAAATTAAATGAGTATGCACCTTTCAGTTAGGCATTCAGAACCTCAAGCAATTGCAGATATAACCAAAAGGTAGCCATAATCATGATGCCATTGCTGTAAATTGAGAATTTGATGCTTGAACAATTAACTGTTTGGATCATATTCTTGAAATCGGCTCTTGAAATCTTCTACGATTTTCATTTCTTCCTCTTTACTATGTTTGCGATTCCTCCAATCTGCATTGTCTGCCATATTAAGCAACCCTGCCATGACCTGAATTCATATTTATTAGCTTAAACTTTTACCCATAAATACAAGAGTCATTATTCTTATAAAATAAGAGTGATATTAATCGGTGTCCTGTGTGAGGAAAAGGTAGTCAAGAAATATTTTGGCATGATCCTATATTTACTCAGCAGTTCATCACTAGTAGAAGCCTACCTCACGTCCAAATTGGGCTGGAAAGCTCACTTTCTCGTCAACATGGTGCAGCAGAACTGTGCCTCCTGGGACTTCAGCATAGAACAAACTTGAATTCCCATCAACTTGTGTCTTCAGAAATTTTCTTCCATCGGAAATGCTATCAACTGAGTAACAATAGAGAACATAAGAATGCAGATAAGGCCCAAAAAAACATATATATAGCGCATTTTGCAGAATAAATAAATTGGAGTTGGTTTTTCCAGGTCATATAATCAGTAGTCAGGATTAGTAACAAGGCAATTAAAGACAAGCAAGTAAAGGGGGAAGAAAGGTTAAGAAGAACATAATGGGTCAAGGTCAGAAGTAGACAGCACAAAATTAAATAAATATAAAGCATGCCACTTACATTTCTTGGACTCAAATTTAAATCCCAACTTTTGTGCAGCTAAATTGAATACTTTTTCAACCATAACTGCTTTGGAAGATGGAAAAGGAATGGCCTACATGAAATGAAATAGTAGAATGTGGACATGAGAGATAACATAAAACTGCAGTTAATCAAATTAAAGTTGAACTAATATCATCATAAAAGGGAGGGGGGGGGGGAATCGTACTTAACAAACTACTGCTGTTATTAGAGCTGAAAATGGCTAACCCAAAAGAAAAAAAAAATGGAAGAACAGATTGAACATCAAAAGAGGAATCAGCAGATTATAAAACCAGATAGGGGATAGGAGTAAAAGGTTGGGGGGAGGGGAGGCAAGCCAGAACATTAAATAAACAAAGTGCATGCAAAGGGCTTTTCTTTTTCAGGATTCCAACTAGCATTGCAGGTTACAACAATAACTAATGTTACCTGAAGATTGGCATGAGTGCTTCGTATGGAAGCCCACTCAAAAAAGACGACTTCCTTTCCCTGGCTCTTGCAGTACCTCTCAAGACTGTTTTGAAACCTACATAGCTCAATTTCAGAATCTAATGACAGAGACAAGGTACTGCGCATATGCTCAATTGGTATTATCAGCACGTGGTCTTCAACCAGTTGACCTTTAGCAAGTGCCAAGTAGTAATTTTCTCCGAGGCTTATGATCAAATGAGACTCCACATTAGGGCTTGACAAGCAAAACCAACATTCTTTTGATCTGCAGTTGTATTGCAGGATAGATTTATCAATGACAGAAAAAAGCCTAAAAGTTTGGGTGAACAAGGAAGAATTAAATAAACATGGTTGAGGAAAAAGACCTAGTATTTTCAGAACCAGGCCGCCTGGCAGGATGCCTATCATCTTCCTCCTGAAAACTGTGCTTAAAGTTGCAATCTGGACCCCTTTCACATTTTTTCTTGATTAAAAAGTCAATGCAAACACCTCTCATATACTGTTTTCTTGCATCCATATCATGCCGAAAATTGCACTTCTCTCCTCGTGGACAAGAACCAGAAGTTACAAATTTGAAGCATATCCTATCGCCATCTCCAGCTTCATTTTTCCGTCGCTTTTGAGAAACATCATACCTCCAATATTGATCATCAGAGATAACACCACTTGATCTCTTAGAAGCATCCTTTGGAGAAGTTATTTTCTCCACAAATGTGTATGGCGATAACGTGGTGTTAGTGGTTTTCATGGCAATCTCAGTTGAAGACATGGTGGATGCCGGAGTGGGAGAAATTGCATGAATAAATTTCTGAAGTGCAGAAGTGAACAAATTTAACAGTATTGAACAGCTAGTAACAGAGAAACATTGGACAAATCTTTTTTGCTTTTCAGTAAGGGCATATTTAATTACTTAAGGAGAAACTCAAAAATATAGAGAGCAACTAATGATACATAGAGGGGAAGAGACAGAGAGAAGAAACTAGTGCATAGCTACTCATGGGTATTCCTGTAAAGACCTTTTCCATGCAAGAAATTTCAGAAGTACTACCACAAGAATCATTGTAATAAGGAGCAACTAATCACTATTAGCATAGGAAAATATTAAAAAATTTATAAATTTTCAATTAAATAAAACAATAATAGATTTGACGATGAAAGAATAAATAATGGCCAAACCTGCTTATCTTTGTTTCCAACAGAAGCAAGCCCTATGAAACGAGTCACATGTACAGCATCAACATTGGAATATGGTTCACGGGCATAGTATATGCCTTTAGTGCCTGCAATGTGATATCTGCAAACAGGAAAAAAAAAAAGAGGTCAAAATTAATAAATGCAATCCTCAAAGTTGGGCATGCTTTTAAATAGGCAAGAAGATACTCAAGATAGTCCACAAAAGGCACATTTGACACCAGAAAATATGACAAAAATATAATGCAGGTCTAGCGGATAGGAGATAACCTCCTATGAGAAAAAAAATTTCCCGACACCCCTCAAAGATTTACACAAGTCAACAACTAAGCTTTGTCCCAGTAAGTGGGATCCGTTACATGGATCAAACAACACCATAGTGCTCTATCGTATATCATATTTATGTTTAACCCATTAACATTTAAATCCCTTATAATTGTTTCCTCTATAGTTTTCCTTGTTCTTACTCTACCTCTAGTTATGGCACTACCCTCCATCTGATTCACTCTCTTTATCGGGGAGTGGAGCCTCTATAGGTCTCCTCCATACCCCTCAAAGATTTATAAATTTAATTAGTTAATCTTGATAGTCCAACCAAATCCCTTTTTTTTTTTTACCATTTGTGAGACTGTCATTTACAATTATATGATTATTGAGTAAAATATAATTACCAAATTTTCTACCCTATAATAAGAAACATGTTTGAAGATGAACACAAGCCAGCCAATTGAACAGGTGACCTGAAGCCCTATCCTACCAAAGCTTGAAGTGCACAGTGCCACCAAATCCTATGAAATCAGGTTTATGCATACAGTTTCAGTTGTCAAATAGAAAATGCTCGATTCCTTCACCACTATATTGGCTGCAAATGAAACTTACAAAAAAGAAGATGTTGCTGTTCCTATTTTTAAGGGGTGACAGCAAGGAAACATGGAATATTTTATATGGCAATGTGAAACCAGATATCTATCTAAAACCATAAGTCCTAAGTAACAATTACCGCGGCTTAATCTCTTGTACCAACTCTGATATGGTTGGATCACTGCCTGTGGAATCTGAGAATCCAGGAGGAATGTCCGAAGCAGCTGCTCCATTTGTCACCCCAGTTGGCCATTCGTTAGTAATGATAGAATCAAGGAAGTCAACAAACAGATCATTTCCGAGAAAACTAGGAAGTAGCATTGAGAGCAGGATAAGGTATGCCTAACAATAGAGAACAAAAAAACAAATTGCAAAAATGAATTCAAGGATATGTGAAGAACAAGTCAACAACCCCAGGCTCCTCAGCGATGGCTCGCAAAGCATCAACATCGTCTTGACTGTAAGTCCCAAACTGTTGACCATCCGATGAGTTCCTACCAGACAAATAGGCCACAGATAGCCCTGCATATAAGTGCAACAACAGATAACAAACCAAACACACTTACACCAAATTCCCAAGACATAGACGTCACAAGCCAACCAAATAAACTAACCAAACATCACCGTAAAAACTTCAGCTAAGTTCTTATCACTACCAATTACACCTTCTACGAACCATTTTGCAAGATTAACCAGAAAACACAGGTTAGGGAAATTACCGAAGAGGGAGAATTTGCCACTGCCTTTCAACCAAAACAAATTGTCGCAGACTCTGAGGCCGTCCATCTTGAAACCGCGGTTGGCGGAGTCCTTGGAAGCTGCCAACAACACTTTGGGAGCACCGACGCCGTAGTCGCCGATGAAGTAAGTAGGGAGGGGAATGTGGGAGCGGCCTTCCACGTAGGAAACGAACTCTTCGAGCTGGTCCGGTGAGTCAGGGAAGAACTGCCCCACGCAGAAGAGCGCGTCGAATGGACCCGCCGATTTGTTCACCTGAAGAAAGTAGTAGACAACAAGAATAGAATCACTGAGATTCATTCAATTCAGCGCAAAGCAAAAACGAAAATAGTGCTAATGATAACGATAATAAACCCTAGGAAGAGATCGTACCGATGAGACGCGCTTGAAGAGCTGGTTCAGACGGCCCAAAACGTCGCCGCATAGAAGGATTCTAGGAGCCATCGGAAGGAAGACACAGAGAGAGAGAGCTTCGTTAGCGAAAGGGAAGTGAAGCTCAATTTGCAGGGCCTCTTCACTCTAGCGCCCAGCGTTAAACGGCATGTAGTTTAGTTACCCTTATCGTTGTTATTTTCGAAATCACTAAATGTATGACATCCTTTAAACGACATGCCGCTTACGCGTCCAACCCCGACCAAGCAGGGCTTGTTGGGCTTACGGCCTGTCTGACCAAAAAGAAGCTCCTAACGTCAACATAAAAAAAATATTAGAGAATTTGATATTAATTATTTACGATATTCGTAAGTTATTTTAATTGGATTTGATGGATCACTTACTCGGTTCTGGAATCTTCATTAGTCAAAGCTACAGAGAATTAGTCAATTAGATGATGCTGGAGTACTTGCTTAGCTTTATGTGAATCTATTACAAGTTTCAGCTTTAGAAAATGAAACGATTGGTTTTACACTTTTACTTAATTATTTAGGAAAATTGCCTTTTTCACCCGTGATAGTTATTTTTACCAATTTTGGTAATACGTTTGAGTGATTAATTGAAAGGTATTGTTCATTACGCCAAATTTATCTACTTCCAAAAGCTAATATTTAAGTATTTTGTTTATAAGTCGTAGGGATAATTTCTTAGCTGTGGGAAATAATTAGGGTCTATTTAGTTTGTGAAAATATTTATTATTTTTATTTTATTTTTTTAAAATTAGAAAATATATTTAGTTTGTAAAGGTAAATTCTACTTTTAGAAAGTAAAAATAATAAAAATATATTTCATGGAACTGTTTTTAAAAAATAAATTTAATATAATAAATTATATTTAGTATTAAATACTTAAAATTATATATATATTTTTGTTTTGCATTGGTTCATTTACTAAAAAAATTTATTAAAATCTAAAATAAGTCTATAAAATATTAAGATTAAAGATAAAAATAAATTAGTCACTTTTGAACATTTAAACAATATTGTTTTATTCTTATTATTCTTATTATTATTATTAACTTTGAACTTGTACATAGATAAATATTTAAACAATATTGTTTTATTGCTTAAACACTATTCAAAATATATTTTTTTCAAATAAATTATAGTCATAATAAAATAAATTATTTCTAATAAACTTCTAATTAGCCCACATATAATGACTGTATCTACATAGAAACTGTATAAAAAATATTAAAATATTATATTGTTTTTAATGCATTTTTATTGAAAGTAATGAATGTAAAATAAAGAAAACCAAAAGGTTAGACGGTGGCTAGGGGAACAAAAGAGAACTATCAAGGTAGCAAAATAAAGATAACAGAAAGTACCAAAAAAAAAAAAACAACAACAACAACAAATGCAGCACGAAACAAAATGTAAAGGCATGTGCTCCTCCAAAAGCTAGCGGAAAAATATCAAACATGCTGATGGCCTTAGATTTTCTCAATTGAGGAGAGTTTGGAAATGATGGAGACTTAGGAAGTGGAGTCGCAGAATGCACAGAAGGAGGACCGGTGGCTCGACTTAGTGGGTGGGAAAGGGAACAAGTGAATGACCTGGCTCGGTGGCTTCAAGGGACGGTGTCAGTGTGTGGAGCAAAGTGTTGAGGGACCGCGGGGGGAAGAGAAAGAAGATTGAATGTGGTTAATATTTCAAAATTGCAACCACGTTTTCAGTCGTTTCTTGTTTTCAAATTTTGCAAAGGAAATGATAGAGACGAGATTTTATCATTTCCAAATTTTCAGACTTTTATGAAAATATTTCCTAAAAATATTTTGAGAAAGAATGAATCAAACATTTTTTCTAGTTTTATGTTTTATTTTTTATTTTTAGTGGAAATAAAAACAGGAAATAGTCGAACCAAATGGACTCTTAGTGTTTCACGCTCAACAAAATGCACTCAGATCTAACTTTTATATTTATATAAAAATAGGGTTAGTTTTTTTTAATACATTCTAATTAGGGATGTATGTGACTCTGGTTTGGGTTGGGCGGATTTGAGGTTTAATTTTACTGATTCAAATTGTGGGTTTGATTGAGAAAATTTTCTTTCAACGGCAATTGGGTTGAATTGATAGGATTGATATATATTTAAAAAAACATGTATTATTCAAATGTGTTAAAATATTGAATATAAAATATAATAAATCTAAACATGTTGAATTAAGAACTTATTATTAGACTAAAAACTATAATTGTTAACAAGGATATAATCTTATTTTCCTAAAACTTTTAGAATCGCGTCTAATTTAAAGGATTACATTTATTATAGACATTATGAGTCAGAATGTTAAGTATATAAATTTTAATGGTAACCGTGACCAAATAAAGCTATCAAAACATCTATGACATAAATTCTAATATGAATGTATAATATTTTAACAAACATGACAATGATCTGAGCCGTAAAAAATAACAAGTTACATTAGCCAAAGAAGTTGGTCATTGCCTATTACGGATTGACAAAAGAAAAAAAATGACCTCACTCTCAGTCTTTTTAAAACGTACGCTATCGTCCAAGCGATCGACTAGAAAGCTCTGTCTTTCTAAAATAGTGCATGGAGCCCAATAACAAATCGAGCCAAACAGGTGATGTTGACATTTACAAGTTTATGGACGTGAGGCACACATGGTTACACCCACTGCCTTGCTGAAGGTGCACATGGGACAGTGATTGGATTGTGAGTTCGATCCGTGTATTATGGAAAAATAAAAAAAAGACATTTACAAATTTATATATATTTTATCTATTTAAGACCACTCAAAAAAAAAAAAAAAAAGGGATAGATTGGATTCGGAAATGCTTTCAAACCTACAACTAATCCCGTACATCATGGATTATTGATTTTTTAACCCAAACCAACTTATCGACCCAACATAACCAATATTTTATAAATTGGATTGGGTTAAAACTAGTGGCTTTTGGGTTGACTCGACCCAAAATACTGCTGTAATTCTATTAACGTATATTTATGTACACTCATTGTTAAAATCGTTCTTGTTAAATTTATTCAATATACCACTTGTTTGCAAGTGGTATCAACTTTATTATAAATGTATTAAAATATGGGGTGTTAGGCCTATAGAACCTTATATGAAGGAAAACTATATGTAAAGGAAAAAAATTACTATACTTTCCTTTGTGTTTAGATATATTAATTTTTTAATGTATTAAATTTATACTATTTTTTAATAAGACAGTCAAAAATAGACGAGAAAGTATGTAATAAATTTAATTTACTATAGTAAAATCATAAATAATTATAAAAAAACTTTGTTATATAATATTATTTAGCTTAGATTGAATTGGATTAATTCGAAAATTTAATTTTGAAATCCAACCTAATCAAAGCTTTTGTGATTTTGATCAAATTTCGATCAAGTTGGACTGGTTTGATGGTTTTAATTGGGTTGGATTCGTACACATCTTCATATTATATTATACATTTTCTGGAAAAAGTAATCTAAGAGTGGAGAATTTGTAATTCTTGAATCACATATTTCTGATATGATGCTTTTATACCCTTTTTAAATAGCATAGTCCACTTTAAATTTGCAAGTTTTTATTAATAAAACTGTAAATAAGTAAAATAAAACTATCTTCTTGTATAGTCTTTTATACGAGGAGGAAATTTACTCAGCCACAAACACCGAACAAAAAGCATCCCTCATATATACAATCAGACACGGGCGGAGCTGAAGCATTTAGACAGAAGGGATCACTTTGATATAAAAAATGATTTTTTAATTTTTAATTTTTACTTTAACCTAAAAAATTTAAATGAAAATCATAGTATATAAAAAATAAATATATTACTATCAAAACTTAATAAAAACACACACACACACACACATATATATCGTGTCTATTTGTAATACTTAAACATCTAATTAAATTTAAAAAAATAAAAATTAATCAAATAAAAAATTTAACGAGAGTCAAATAAAAAATTATATATATATATATATATATATAAAGAAAATAAAATTTTTAGGGCCTGCAAGAGGAGTCCCATGTGCAATCAAGATATGGATTCTCTCTGATAAATAATATCAAAAGAGTTGAGTGCATTAATAAATAAAGCAATAAACTATTATGGGAAAACAAATGTTTAAATCTTATAAACACCATTTATTAAAAGAATCTAACTACATGCATTATCCGCGTTTTAAAAAAAATAATCTTACATTTAAATAATCTTACTAAGAGATTGGTCTCATTTTCTAGCATAAAATATTATTTTATATAATTATTCAAAATTGTCATATTAATAAAAAAAATATTTATATCATTATTTTAAAATTATCACATCACAAAGAATATATAACATTAATTGAGTGAATATAGCCTCATAAAATCTATTAAAATCAATCTCTTGGAATAATTATAACAAATATTGAAACTTTAAACTCTGACGAGGTGTATCATCAACAACAAAAAATTATCTGTCTTTACCAAAAACTGAAGAAACAAACAATTATCTGTTCACAGTTGACACCATGTATGGGAAACAAGAAAATTAAATAGAGAAATAACAACCGCAATGCAATTCTCGCTGCAAAGATAAGTTTGGCACGTGGTCTGCTTGGTATGACTTTAATGGGAAATTATAACGTGGATTTTAATTGTGGGTCTACCATAAACTTTTTATTAATAATTATTAAATAAATATTATTTTTATTAAATAATTTAATTTAATAAGTAATAATAAGAGGAATTATGATAAACCTAAAAATAAAATATTCATTGTAAAACTCTCCTGGCTTTAATATATAAACCATAAAGTGTGAACGTGTCTCCACTGTGGTTCTGCTTTCAAGGCCTGCCTATGGTTTTCTTTCTTTATTTTGTTTTTTGTTTTTTTCTCCTCCAAGCCTCTTTATTTATCACACACACACAGATATATATATATATATATATATATAAATCATAGGCATAAAGTGTGAATGCGTGAACATGCATACGTGCTTATAGAAAAATAAAAAAAAAATTATTTTCTATTTCTGCTTCCCTTGAGAATCATAAATAAATATGTAGCTAAATTATAGAAATATTTTTAAAAAAATATATTCTCTTCCTCTCATGATTTTCTCCAAACATCTCTTAATATAACGAAAAATAGAAACTTTCCAATTTTGAATTTTTGTTCATTAGCAAAATCCTATCTTAAAACACAATCAGTATACACTTTATTTTTTTAACAAACTTACCATGTAATTAAATTTTAGGAATAAAGATAGGTATGCATTTAAAATATCTTAAACCGGTCCACCTAAAAAAAAATCTTAAAGTGGGAGAGGTATCATTGGATTCTCTTAAAAGTTCAGTCATTCATCACACTTTATTATTTCTAAACATTATACTATTTGTTAATTAACACTTTACAAGAAAAATAGTTTATCTAACCAGTATCTTTAGGATAGTGCTTAAGGAATTAAAAAAAAAATTCTATCTTAAAAGATAAATTTTTATATTTTTAATACTTAGAATTTATTATTAAATTTTAATATTTATTTTATGTAATATTCTTAGCTAATATTCTAAAGATATTTGAATTAGCGAAACCCTGGTAAAAATTAAGTTTCACTTTTGGTCCACGGACCAATAAGCCACGTCAATGGACGAGCGTGAAATTTCACCAGAAACTTCTCACTTTCTCACTTTTTTTTTTTTTAAAATTAACCGCGTGTTGTTATTACTAATTTTTTAAGCTGCTTTTGTTTCGCCGCCTCGTCAATCTTTTCTGCATCGTAATAATACAAGGAAAAGTTAGTTTTACCAGCTCCATATAAATCACATGGCGGTACAGGATTGGCAGTGGATGAATGCGAATGAAAACAGGGACTCTGCTGGCGAACGGGTGGCCTGGTACGAGCATCTGCATGAGGCCTGCTCAAGACATGGTGGCACAACGAAAGCGAAAGTTCAAATGCCAAAGTTTCTCTTTTCTATGCTTTGCTACTATCATAAATAAAAACAAAACACAAAGAGGCCACCGAAAAGATGGATCCTTCGTAAAAAGACCACAAAATGTTGGTTCAATGCATGGCAACATCAATTTCAATTATATATAAAATAACGTTTTATTTTTATATGTATAAACGTATATAAGTGATACATTAGGAGAATATCGTATATATTTTATGAAAAATATACTAGTAAAGAAGATTATAATAAAAATACAGGTCCTTGGACTAAGTTTGAAATAAATCTAATTAAACTCTAGATCAGTCAATATTTGCCTGAAAGGTCAATAACTTTACTTTGTCCCACTTCAACTTTTGCAGCTGTGATCCGCCGATAATCTTTGTACAAGTTGTATACAAATTGCTGAACGTAAATTAGTGGAATTTATAGTGCTGTCAAGTCAAGTGGATATTACCAATCAAGCATGTAACATGCAGATCCATGAGCTAGTGATTTGTTCAGGACACAATTTTTTTAATTTTTTGAAAAAACGCTAGTGATTGGTTACGAGCAAGGCTCAATAAATTACCACGCTATTTCTACTGTTATCATTGCTTCATTACCCTAATCCAAAATAATTTATATGGTAGTCTATACTCCCTTTGATTTAAATTAATGTATCTAGATAGAATTGTGTCTAAATATATTAATTTATAAATATATCTAAAAAGTAAAATATACATCTAATTTAAAATGAAGAAATAATATCCAAGAATTGGTTGGTTGGAAAGTAAAAAAAAATAAAAAGAAAAGTCAAAGTCGCTGTTACTATGAATGGGTGTGAACATTCATTAAAAAATAAATAAATGAATAGGTGTGAACTCACGCTGGAGGATATATAATCAATATAAAAGACAAAATTTAGGTTCAATTTCTTACATCTTTGTCATCTATTTTTCCAAAAAACTAAAGTATGACATGCGAAATAAAATAGTTAAAATAAGTCACTGCATTTTAGAAAAAGTTAAATGCTACATAGTACATAGTACGAATCTAATTTAATTTCGTAGAACGATGTATGAACAAGTGAAATTACGAGCACTGTTTGGCGTTTTGATGTATAATTGTTTTTTGAGCAACATAAGACAGTAGGAAAACAAATTTCATACTAACATCGCAAGTTCGCTACCCTTTTAACCCAATCAGCAGAGAATTACATTGAGAGAAAAGACACAGAAATTTAAAGTATATCAAAGCGTAAATTCATTATTTTTTGTATTCAATTCCGTATGCCATTTTGACAAAATATTTACAAGTCATTTAGATTTTTTTTCCTGTTTTTCTCTCTCATCTCTCTATATAACCCCCATGTGGTTGGTCATTAATGCCTTCATAATCATTGTACGAAATTCATTGCGTCCTTCAACATTGCTCTTTAGAAAATGTCATGATTTGTTTGGATAAGCTTGCGGAAATTATTTTAAAACTGATTTTTTTAAGTAATCTTTTGAAATGGTAAAAATTAGTTTACGTTTAAATATAAAATTAATTTATATTTAAATATAATATTAAAATTATCTTTCCTTATTTGTAGGCATAATTTTTATGTCATAAATAACTCTGTCTCAAGATGAAATGAAAATGCTTGCAAACCCAACAAAAGACCAGAATTTAGAGGAACCGACACGTGTGGGGGCAGTGATTTATTGTTATTTTTACATTTTCTCCTTTTTTTTTGGTTGAAAAGTTAATATATTTAATTATAACATTGTATAATTTTAACACATTAAAAAGTTAACATATCATGTTATAAATTATTAAATATATTAATTTTTTAATATATTAAAATTATATGATTTTTTGATAATCATTATTGACAAGGAATGAAGGGAATAGTAGTTTTTCTTTTCTTTTCTTTCGATAAAGGTAAACCACAAATGTCAGGCAAATATAAACCCACGTCGAATATAAAAGTTATAGCTTTTGAAAAAATATTTTGTATAACTTCTTTGGTAATTACGTTTTTACCAGTGATTTTAGATAAAAACGCATAAAAACATGAAACGAAATTTTTTAATATTTTTTTATTAAAATAAGGATCCAATAAAAACGAATCCTATATATCGTAAATTAATTCAAATTTTGTATGAAAAACTTGGAAGTTTGGACCAAAATCTCGTTTCAATGGAATCGTCCCGTTGTCTGCACTACAAAATGTCCAATGTCAGGTGAGTCTCTCTGTGGTCTTTAATTAATGCAAGAAGAGAGACTCTAACGAGTGGCTGTAATATGGTCAACAATAAATAATAAACGAGGCACACATCAAATTATTATTATTTTTTTTTATTAAAAATAATATATTCACTGTCGATAATAATAACTAATCCCTTCATCATGAAAACTCTCCAAAAAAATAAATAGCTAGCCACAAAATCCATTTCATTTTCATTTTTAAGGGTAATATCGAACACTCAACCACCACACCTCATCGTTTACACACATCGAATCACTGATGTATTACATCAGCATCCATTACGCAGGTGTTTGCGTCACATACTTTCTGATCGAGTATCAATTCTGAACGGTAATCAAACCAAATCCGTAGAGTTCGGAGGTTTTTTAAAGAAGCAGGGAGAAAAAAACCTAGCAAAAGTAAGATATTTTTATCTCAATAATATAATGGATTTAATTTTAATTTACAGGTGATAGAAACGACAATTATACTATTATTTAATTATATAATATCATATTAATAAATATGGTTATATAAAAATTTATTTTACTACTTAAAAAAATAAATAATAGAAAAAAAGTTTTATATTAACATTCAATTAAATTTGTTAAATAGAGAAGATAAAAGTTAATCATATTTTATAACAAGGTATTATATAATTAGTTGACTCCGTAAAAAATTTTTTGATGCCATCAATATATTAAATTTTTTCTTACACATTTCTTAAGATAAAAAGACAAACAAAAACATCTTAAAAAGGGATATATCTTTCAACATTTTATTTCTTGTGTAATTTCATTTCACAACACCACCATGAAATGTTTTTTTCTGCGCCATGATATTATCGTCAAATATAATGAAGCCGGCAGCCTCATGTTGCTGGCTGTGAATAATTATCCTATCAAGTGATGAAATAAATAAAACTAATTAAGAGATTGCCTATTTGGCTTGTCAATTTCCTTAAAGAGGAGCCCGCTAGAAAGTAGAAACCTTCAATTTTGATTTAAGTATACTCTCTTTGTGCTAGGATGAGTGTTTAGCGGGAAAGTCCATTCAGCAATTTTCACGTTCACAAATGGTGATTTCTTTCTAGTCAAATTATCTCAACTCGGACAAAACTCACCTAACATTTTAATCTTAATTTATGACAAAAGGATATGCCATACTGTGGTTTTTTTTGTTTCAGTTAAGTATTGTTTTTAAGACTAAGCCAAACACAACAATATTGTTAAATTACTGCTACATGCAAGTCACAACTATATTGTGTTAATGGTAAATAATTTGGATAGTTAATTAACATGACATCACAGTCTTACTGAAAAATTCTGATAACACCAAAAATAAAAGTACCCGCTACATGCACAACCAAAAGTTTTAGTAAAACTTACCAATTTTTAAGAACTACCATGAAATGATAAAAGTCATTAGTTTTTTTTCGATCAGAATAAATGCCATTAGATTTTTCAAAGAGTTAAAATAGTACTATCACATCATTCTAACCAGAAATTAAGATTATTCAATATTTTTTAAGGTTATTATACCTATCAAACAATTGTTGATATGGGTTTCAGTCCAAAGCTGTCACTACACCCCTAACGAATGCAAACTAGCAAATATCTCGGCCAAATCCGAGAAAACATTGTTTTCAATAGTACCACGAAATGTGCCATATAAAGTCTCATATACTAAAATTAATTAAGCACTTATTAACAAATAAAAAATTACAGTTAATAGCAACTATTGAAAAAATAATTTTAATTCATTTTTAATAATTTATCAAAAACACATGAAACAACTAATCCTTGAACAAATAAAATAAAGGTAACACATTTTTTATTTATATTTATTTGAATCTTAAAGAACAGTTAAATTACGAGTACAGAATTACATCGTGGAATCTGCGATGCACTTACCGTAAAAAAAAAAAGGGTAGAAAACGACAAAACCGCTCAAAGAAGTAAACGTCAACTCTGCCACGCAGAGAGAGAGAGAGAGAGAGAGCCTCCTCTCTGACAACTACCGAGCCCCTGCTATACTTATATACACATACCCCACCGCTCCATCATCTTCATGGCCAGCTACCATTCTCATTTTCCAAAGTATATTCACTCATAAACTACTATTCACCTCACATTTGAAGCAAATTAAAGAAGCAACGCCAATATGGCACCGATATCAGCTCTCTTAGCCACCTGGTTCACACCCTCTTCCCTCTTCATCGTCGTTAACCTCGTCATTGGTACTATTGCTGTCACTTCCCGCTTCACCTCCCCAAAGAGACAAACCCATCACGACTCTGAACTCGGACCCCAACTCGTTCGCTCACCCTCTCTGCTAGAACGAGTCAGGTCCTTTCGACTCACCCACTACACCTACAACTACGAGCCAACAACAGCAGCACTTTCGGAAACCGAGTCCACTCATCCCCATCTCGTTCGGACACCGTCCTTTTTGGAACGAGTCAGGTCCTTTAAACTCGGCCACTACACCTACAACTACGAGCCAACACTTTCGGAACCGGCTGAGTTCACTCAGCCCCAACTCGTTCGCACACCGTCCCTTTTGGAGCGAGTTAGGTCCTTCAATTTCGGCCTCCACAAACACGAAACTGATGAGCATGAACAGGCCCAGGTCCAAGCCCATCAACCCGAACCCGAAGACCCCACAGAGCCGCACCTGACTCGGGCTCCTTCGCTCTTGCAGCGGCTTCACTCAATGAGCTTCTCGCGCATCTACAGGTCCGACAGTGTACACCAAGATGAACATCCCGAACCCGAATCCTATGGTCCGGGTGGCGGTTCGGGTGTGAAGGAGGTGACGGAGATGATGAGGAAATCGGCGAGTGAGAGGGGGCGTGTGGTGAAGTGCGAGTGGGAGGAAGATGAAGAGACGGTTGAGAAACGGAGGCCGGGAAGTGCGAGGTTCGAAGCGACGTCGTCGTTGAGGGAGGACGACGAAGAGGTTGATGCGAAGGCTGATGATTTCATCAACAAGTTCAAAAAGCAGCTGAGGTTGCAGAGGATTGACTCCATTCTCCGTAACAGAGAGATGCTCACAGGTAACTGAAATATATATGTGGGTCAGAAGTCAGAAAACAACACAACACGAACATCCTTTGGAATTTTGGATTCGCCATTGTCGTAGCTAGGTTGATGCCTCTACCATGTTGAAGGGAGTGGCTAGAAACTGGGGCATAGCGTCCCTTGTAGAAAAAGACTGAAAGGTCCTTATGATTTTCTGGTGGTCCTAGTTGTTGTTTTCTTCGCTTGTAGCTACCTCAAGTCAACATCATTAATGTGTGTGTATTCGTATAGAGTGAAGCTAGATGTAAATTTAAATTATAAAATAAATACATAGCATATACCTTATTATTATTGGATTTGGTGAATGAATAGCGATCATACATCACATTTAATGATAATAGTATATGATATGTATTTATTATGTAATTTAATTATACACCGAGTATTATTTATTCGTATATAGCTCCTTTCATGTGTCTGCTTTTGAATGTTTTTTTTAGGAGATGAGCAGAAGTTAATTTATCTAGATATAAATTTTGTCTAAATATAATTAAATTGTGTCTAAATATTATGAGTTTCAAATAATGAATCAAATTTTTGCTCATTTCCTATAAAGCAATTGAAAGTGTACGGACAGAATAATAAAGACTGGAGGGATAAGTATTGTATTAGCTGGTGTATTTATTTTACCAAAGGACTAAAATTGTGAAAGCTTGTTTGTCTTCAAGTTTCGGTTACACTTTCACTGCTTATAAATAAATGCTCATAAATCTTCTCTGCCAACGCATGTTGTATGAGCAGAGGAGAGATTCATTTCACTGTGAGTAGCGCGCGATTGATTGACCTGTTGTGTTAGTTTGGAGTGAGATTGCTTAATTTTGTCCATTCTTTCCCTTCCCCTCTACTAGCCCCTCTAGAGGCTCTTAAAAGAAAAGAAAATGTGTAAGTGAGGAATAGATTCATATGAGTGTGTCTACTGAGCTGATCGAGAACTCAATAACTGAAATATTTTGCCACTTTATTTATTCTTACATGAATGTTATCTTTACATGATTTAAGGACATCATCCTGAATATGTTTATGGATCAGGTAAAATAGATGAAATAAAAATTCCAAGTAGAAAACTCCAAATATTTTAAACCTATAGTATATAAGTCGCTATTCATTATTAATATTCTATAGGTTTAAATATATTTTTAATATTTCAAAATATACTGAATTTTGATCTTTTTTATTATTATGATTTTTTATTCAATTATTCTAAAGTAGCTTGATTTTGATTTTTGTCATTTTAATTTTAATCTCTATAAACATTTAAAATTATATAATTAGTCCTTATAAATATTAAAAAATTTTACAACTTAATAATTGTACCATGCAATGCAATTGAATAAATTATTTTTAAAGAAACATCGATCAAAATAAACTTAAAACAATGATTTTAAAAGATAGGTCAAAATTAAAATTAACTATGATTATAAACTAAAAAATATATTTAAACCTGTTCTAGAACTAGCTCCAAATAACAGAGCCCTTAAAGTTAATCTTTCATCAACATATCACATGGGATATTCGATCAATGCCCTGAGTTCTTCCCATGTTTCTAATTTAAGTGATGCAAATTCACATTCTCAGAAGTGTGTGCTGCATTGCCCGAGAAAGTGACCTAGCCCGACTGATTTGGCAAGTTGCGTATTAGATTTTTTCTTCTTATCAACTTTTGTTTTATTTTTTCTTTAGTTAGTTTCTCTCTCTTTCTTTTAATTTTTCCTTCTATTTCATCCATTTAGCACAATGATTCTATCGTCAGTCAAACAAACACCATCTGTCTATCCATTTCTATTTCCCATGTTAAAATATCGTTACTAACTTTGGTCGGGCTTCACAAGAGAAATAATTTGAATTTCATCATTTAGATTCAACAAAAAACCCTAAAATTGAATTGAAATATTTATTTCTCATCTTTCTTTCAATGAAGTGTTCTTTTGGCTTCCATGGCAGAAGGCCAAAATTTGGAGATGGAAACTTGGAGAAAGTGCATCGTGATTGAAATAGCAAGTAAATTAAACTGTACGGTGTAATAATCATTTTTAACCCATCTTTTCATCTCCTCCGTAATCCACAATAAAAAAAAGGAACTTCAACCGTTGTAATGGTGTCCTTAAGCCTCCTCACTGTCTCCGCTCTTATCTCTGCACAACTTTTATTTATTTATTTTTTTTTGTTGCTAGACCTGATGCCCTATTTGTGGTGGAGATTAGAAACTGGAGGTAGGTTATTGATCTCTTTATATATTATTCGTTAACACAATAATTCTTAATTGAAAGTGACGAGGCCTAGAGTGTCGGTCAGTTCGAATTCGGACACTGTACTCGAGCCGAGTAGCACAACTCTAACACAATACCCCCTTAAATTTGTAATTAATATTTCTCATTAAATTCTACTTTTGCTATTCCGCTCTCATGGCGCTTGCAAAATAAAACTGGTCTCGAAAAAGAGCGGACAGGACTGCTGTACTAATATGCATTTGGGAAAGAGTCTTTGGTGTTGTGTTTGTCAAAAAAGATTAATGATATACTTTTCTATATCTTATATAGAAAAAAAGATATACTTTTCTAATAATTAATTTGATTATTAAATAAAAAACTATTAAATACTCATCGTGAAAATATAAAAAGTATTCAATTTTTTCTTTGTTAAACAAGAAAATAGTCAAAGTATGTTTCAGCCTTTTAGGAGCATAAAAAAAATATAGAAGAAAAAATTTAGGATTTTTCAAAAAAGGACTCTTTTTCTATAGGAAATCCCTTAATTATTGAAGAAAATTTATGGTTTAATTAATTCGCCGGTCCCTATAGTTTCATCGAATTTTTAATTGGGTCCCTATATTTTAAAAGTTTCCAATTAGGTCCCTATAGTATATTAGATTTTTCAATAAGGTCTCTGCCGTTAATAAAAAAACAAAATATGCCATTGAAATAAGGAATATTCCATTCCATCTCACTGTTTACATAACGGCAAGGACTTAATTGAAAATTTTTATATACTATAAGGGACTTAATTAAAAATTATAAACCTAAAGAATAATTAAACCTTCAAAATATGCATTTTACTTTATTTTAATGCATTTGATTAAAGTAAAAAAAAATATCTACACATTGAGTGCTCAAAATAAGCAAAAGAAAAATTATTTTATTTAATTTTTTCAAAATAATGAATAAAAAAATATTATTTCTCTCCCAATGATATGGTCAAATAAGTAAAAATATTTTTAATGTAATAATAGTGTAAAAGATATTTCTATTATCATTCAATCAAATTATTTTATTTATATGATCTTTTATGTAGTGAATGTGAAAGCTAACTAAATTTATATACATAATAATATATAATTGGATGCTAATATTAAAAAACACTTTTGCATAAATACTTAAAAATAATAAAAAATGAAAATTAAGAATTAAATTTTAATACACTATTAATAATATATATATATATATATATATATATATATATATAAAACTCATATATTACAAGTAATCTCTACATTTGAATATATATTTTATTTAATTTCACATTTTACATATTTATAGAAATGAAATTTAGTTTAAATTAATGTCTAATATTTTCTAATCATAAACAAATAAATACAATTATATCACTACCTATGAAGAAACGTACGTGTTGACTTTGTGAGCCATACTTGTTTTCCACGCATGACCTATGCTCTCACGATTGGCCTGTTCATCTTTTTTCCTTTATCAAACATTCATATATAGAGTTCATCTATAAAATTTTATATCCCATTTTTATCCTTTATCAAACATTCTCTAAATAAAGAAAATCTCGTGTTTAGTTGATAAATAAAAATTAGGAAAGAACTCTATAAAGAAATGTTATGTGCAAGTAAAATTAAGAAATTTGTTGATTACTTTTTCATGATTTTCACTTAAGAAATTAAGAAACGTTAATTTTACCTATTTGATCATCTCATTAAGAAAGAAATAATACTTTTTTACTCATTATTTTGAAAAAATTAAATAAAATAATTTTTCTTTTGCTTATTTTGAGTACTCAATGTGTAGATTTTTTTTATACTTTAATCAAATGCATTAAAAGAAAGTAAAATGCATATTTTGAAGGTTTAATTATTCTTCAAGTTTATAATTTTTAATTAAGTCCCATATAGTATATAAAATTTTTTAATTAGGTCATTGCCGTTATGTGAACAGTAAGATGGAATGGAATATTCCATTTTTTTTAACGGCAGGGACCTTATTGAAAAATCTAATATACTATAAGAACACAATTGAAAACTTTTAAAATGTAGGGACCCAATTGAAAATTCGATAAAACTATTGAGATTAATGGATTAATTAAACCAAAATTTATTTATAAGATATAGAACATACTCTTAGAAAAAGCTCTACAAGCAGCAAGTAACGACTGGCTTACAAAAAAGCCTAGTGGTCTGACTAAAAATTTTATATCATCAATTAATCAAATATCTTTTAAGTTTATGATATTTTAAGCACTAGACATAAAAATTAGCAATATTTATTAATATAATATTATACAAGATTAGATCGTTATATAAAAAAAATTATATTAATAGCATATAAAATTAAATCCTACTTAAAATACAAAGTTAATTTTTTAAAATTTTTAAACTATTTTAATTGGAAAAATAACCTAAACCAATTAATTGAGCCTAGGGATCATAAGAAGCAGCAAATCACGATTAGCTTAGGAGGGGGAAGGTACTCCTCAGAATCACTCAATGAGCTTCTCGCGCATCTACAGGTCCGACACTGTACACCAAGATGAACAACCCAAACCCGAATCCTATGGTCCGGGTGGCGGTTCGGGTGTGAAGGAGGTGGCGGAGATGATGAGGAAATCGGCGAGTGATAGGGCGCGTGTGGTGCAGTGCGAGTGGGAGGAAGATGAAGAGACGGTTGGGAATCGGAGGCCGGAAAGTGCGACGTTCGAAACGACGTCGTCGTTGGGGGAAGACAACGAAGAGGTTGACGCGAAGGCTGATGATTTCATCAACCGGTTCAAGAAGCAGCTGAGGTTGCAGAGGGTTGGCTCCATTCTCCGTAACAGAGAGATGCTCAAAGGAAACTGATCGAAATGGGTCATAACACAACACACGATACAAACATCCTTTGCAATTTTGGATTCGCCACTGTCGTAGCTAGGTTGATGCGTCGACCATGGTGAAGGGAGTACTCAGGAACTGGGGCATAACGTAGTCCCTTGTATAAAAAGACTGAAACATCCTTGTAATTTTTGTGGTGATCCATAACTCCACATTATTGATGGAAGTTATTTGTATTCTTTACAAAATATTATATCTATTTATATCTCATTTATCATTTATTAAAATATAATAATGATATTATATATTATAGATATAAATAATATTATTTTCTTGTTATTTTATTTGCTTGTAGCTGCATCGAGACAACATCATTGATGTGTTTGTATTCGTACCTAGTACTGTATTAGCTGGTGTAGTAATTTTAGCAAATGCTTAAAATTATGAAGCTTGTTTGTCTTGTTTCAGTTTCACCTTATCAGAAAAAAGGTTTCACCTTAGCTGCTAATAAATGCTCATAAATCTTCTCTCCCGACGCATGCGATATGAGCGGAGGAGAGATTTATTTGTGTACCGCAAGAATTGTGTATACAGCCTCTGTCCATATATATATATATATATATATATATATATATATATTCAAAATTCAATATATTTAGTCACAAAGTGTATACAGATATATTAAATTTTTAATATATTAAGATATTATTGATTTTCAAGAGGATGGAGAGGGATTATAGCGGCTGTATATCATTGTGAGTAAGGATTGATTGACGCGTGGTGTTTGTTGGGGGTGAGATTGTAATTGTCCATTTCCTTTCCCTTGCTAGCCTCTCCTGAGGCTTTTAAAAGAAATAAAAAATGTCTACACAAGTGAGGGATACCTTCATGTGTGTCTACAAACCTGACTTCTCAATAAGTGAAAATATTTTGCTACTCTATTTATGCTTACATGAATTTTTTCGTTACACGATTTAAGAACACCATTCTGAATATCTTTATGGGTCAGGTAAAATATATAAAAGAAAAATTCAAAGTAGAAATTTCCTAATATTTTGAGCCTATTTTAGATAAGTCGCTATTCAATAGTAATATTAATTGCATAGGTTTAATTAAATATTTGTTAACTTTTTTTAAAATATAGTGACTTTAATTTTGTTTTTTATGATTTTTTTCTTCACTTTTTAAAAGAATTTTGGTTTTGATTTGTGTTATTTTAATTTTAGTCTTTACAAATATTTAAAAATATAATTACCAAAAAAATATTTTAAAATATACATTTAGTACGTATAAATATTTAAAATTTAGAATTAATTATTATAAATATTATCACTTAACAATTAGACTATGCAATATGATAAAAATAAAATATTTTTAAAAATACACTAAAACCAAATATTTAAAAAAGATTTGGACCAAAATTAACAAATTATAAAAATTAAAATTATATTTACTATATTTATAAAAATTAAAAATATATTTAAACCTATTCTATAACTAGCTTCACTAATAGAGCCCTTAAAAGTTAATTTTGATCAACATATCATACAGAATATTCGATCAATGTCCTGTGTTCTTTTAGGAGGGTTCCTATGTTTCTGCTTTTGCTATTCCGCTAGTCATGGTGCTTGCAAAATAAAGCTGGTCTCGAAAAAATGGCGATGGGACTACTGTGTGTACTACTAAGCATCCGGGTAAAGAGTCTTTAGGTAACGTTTGATTGGGGACAGAGATAAAAATATAAGGGTAATAATGATAATAAAAATAAAGACATAAATAATAAATATGTATAGGAATATTATTAGAAAAAAAATATTAAATTTTTACCTCCATATTCTGTCTCATTTTTTGGAGGTACAGAAGTTTTATTTTTCTGTCCTATATTTAGTTGTTTTTGTATTATCTTCTCTGTATCACTAATCAAATACTAATTTAATGTTGTGTATGAAAAAAGATTAATGTATGCTTTCCTAATCATCTTCCTAATAATTATCTTAATTATTAAATAAAATATTAAATATCATGATAACATAAAAAATATTCAATATTTTCTTTGTTTAATAAGAGAATATTCGGAGGATGTCTTAGCTTTTTACGAGCATGTATCCTTATTTGTGAAAACATTCTTTAGTCCTCTTGGAGCAAAGTATCATTTGCTCCATAAAATTTTACCCCCCCAAAGAAAAAACACCATAAAATCATCTTCACCTTTAATTTAGTCTTTTACTCCTCTCTTTCATTCTCTAAAAAAAATCAGACTAAAACACTCCGTAAAAAAGAAATTTCTTCCTTGAAAAATAACCAAATTTATTCTATCGTTGAACCCTGTGGGATCCTTAGTACCAACTGGACTCAAGAAACGACAAACAATGGTTGGTTTACTAAGAGGTCCACCTTTCAGGAGGCAGCAAGATACTCGTCAGGTTGGTAGGTGGACCATGTAGATCCAAGTCGACGTGTTAGAAACTGCGTGGCTTACCTATCTTGGCCTATTTTACACCGATCAACCAACATCCCACTGTATGCGATCGGATAGTGTTCAATCCGGATATCGACACCTCAAAATTTTAATGTGTCCGAATTAATGTTTTTGATGGTTATATAAATTGATTTCTTCATAAAATGTTATTAATTATTTAATATATATATTTTTATATTTTTTAAAGATAATTATGATAAAAGTTAAAAAAATATAATAATATGATAATAATATCAACTTAAATTTAAAAAAATATAATTAATATATCCATATACATACACGTATCCTCTCGTATATTAAATTTCATCTTAAATTTCAAAATTTCACTTTGCACGGCAGTTTGTGTGTATAGATAATAATATTAAATCACTATGGTGTCATATCCGCAATGGTGAAATTGTCATGTCATTCACTACCAAGTTCAACACTCTTTTCTCCAAAAGCACAGTAAAAATGGCTTGTCTAGCCATCAGGCTGAAACGGTAATTATGCCAAGAGTCTAGGTCAAACAGCTGGAACCTTTCTTCCATCTTCTATGAAGAAAATTGCAGTTGCTGGGACCTGCAGCAGGAAGATGGTTTTTGTATCACTTAAAAGATCCAAATTCTTGGGAGAAAGGAGATAATGAATTTACAAAGAATCAGTAATACGCAGACAAAATACAATTGGGTACAACCTGCAAAAAGACAACCCACTTAGATCGATTAGACAAATAACCTGCCTCTTTCAGTTAGAAATCCATGTTTTCTAGCAGTCTAATGTATCAATCCATCAAGATACACCCAGCACATTCAAACGGATTTCCTCTAGTATTTTTTGGGTTGAGGCTTCCGCAGGCGAGACTGGCCAGCCCAAAAAAATATGACTAGCCAAAATCAACCGGTCTGATGGCTGGGCTCATTTTGTTTCAAAATATCTGGAAGCATTTTCTATAAACGAATAAGCAAATTTAACCGACGAGTTTATATTACTGAAAGGTTGAGTAACAATTTTTTTTTTCAATTGTTTCTTTTCATGGAAACAGCAAATTCATCTTTAAATCATAATATAATCCATTTGATCTTCTACAATTTAAATATAAGTGTAAAATATTCTGCCCTTCTATATGAAAAGTCAAGCACTAGTAAATATTAAAATTAATTCAATAAATATCAACAAGGCAACACTATAAAAACATGTGCTTCACATGGTGCAAATACTAGCTATAATATCAAACAACTGACAGTCAAGATGACTTACATCGGGCCATGTTTCTGTTAGGAACTCCACAATATCATAAGATATATCCCCTTGAACATCAATTTGCTCTTTCTCAGTTGGTCCCTGACACCAATCATTTCAAAATAGTATGAGACATCAGATACATCCGTTAAAAACTAATCGTATGTCCACCACATGAGAGGTGATAAACCTTGACAACAGAGGCTCCCGTGGCAAACTTTTTCCCAAGTTTCTTTGAAGCTTCACTTAGCTTGACCCCTGAAATGCAATAAAGAGACTCAGTTATTGATATCAATGGCGCCAATGAAATAATAACCAAAAGGAAATGAATAATTTTATGAGTAACATATAGCTCACCAAAGAGGTCCAGGCCTTTCACAGTGGTGATGCATTTTCGTTTGTTGCGTACGACCTTTTCAATAACAACCTCTTGCTTCTCCTGTTAAAAAAATGCACCTTCTGATCACATCAAAATATTGGAACTATCATATTAAGCATCAAATGATGAGTATGTTTGATTTCAGAGCCTGGAAAAATTTGAAGACATGCCTTTTTCTTTATCTTCCCACCAGGAAGACGTTTGACCTGTTCTTGCTTAGGTGCTAAAACATCAAAAGATGTCATGAGGGGGAGTTAAAAAATACTTTTGTACTACTCAATTGGCAAGGAGTTAGGAAGTAGCAGAAGCAGTAGAAAAACAACATTCTGTGTGTAATCAAATCATTACAAAACATGACAAAATTAAAATTCACATGGGGGATACTGGCCAAACAAAGTATCCAAATACACAGTGACTCACTGACGGATCAGATCTGAAATTTGTGGAATCTTCAACTTAATCAATGCCATAAAAATGTACGTATCAATACAAATATACAAATAGCAATCTTCAGATATAATTAAAAGAGATTAAACCCTAGCAAGCTAGTAGATCATAAGCATCACTTGGTAAGGGAAAACAATGGAAGAGTTGTCCTATTAAATTGTACTCTATCAAATTTGAAAAACCATGGAGTGGCGTTTTACAACAGTAATTGCCAATTTCATTCATTGCTGCTTTAGTTGCAGAACTGCTAAACATATAGTGCCCAACTATGTTCCTTGAGAAGAGAAATTATGCATATTATGAGGCACACATTCTATACTTGGTGGATCTGACATTTACTCACTAGAACTAGAATGTTGAGAATGGCATCTTACAGCCAAGAAAGCACACTAGTCCATGAAAATCCATCAATGCAGCACATATATATAGTCAAGGACAATAGTTTAAGCAGAGAAGCCAAATCCACTCAAAATGGCAATCAAGACTCAGCCAGGTGCTGAGCTTCAGTGTCTCTGTGTAGATCAACGTCTTAAAACACTTTAACCAAGTTGCAGTACAAAACAAAAGGTGTTACATTGCTAATTTTCAAGGAAACAATCAACAAAGACAGGTGTCTTCTGAAGTCTAAAAGATGGAATTTACATTAAATTTGGTGCCCCACTAGTTCCAATACGTGGGACCCTGGTACTGTTCTAACAGAAATAGACTTCCATACGGTACAAAATGCTTATACATATGCCATTTCTGCAGACGAACCAATCCAAAAGTAAGTGAAGAAATAACTAACAACATGCCAAAAGCAATTACTTATTCCACAGACCGTCTGACCCAGTCGCATAAAGATCAAACAAAATAGACATGAAAGAGCTAGTAGTAGAAACACGCATCATTTTTACATTGTAAATGAAATTGACTGTGTTCCGGACAAGGAAATAAAAAAAAGGGTTTCCAGGTGCTGGTGGCACCCAAGGTCTACAATCCAGCACATCGATTCTAGAAATTAGAAGTTATAAATGAAGTCTCTTCTATATTATAGGAACAGTCCTCCTTGTATACCAAAACGAAAGGGAAAAGCTCCCTTACTAACTACTCGCTAAAAATACAAGACTAGTTCATGAACTATCTCCTAATAAAAGGAGCTACGCTCAAATCCAATAATCCAAGCAGTGTCGAACTATATATGCTTCTCCATCTAGAAAAAACTGAAAAATGCCCACGCCACTGAAGTACACATCAAATGACTCATATATACACCCCATCACATCACATTTATGCCTAACTTCAGAGTCTGAGTGGTTTTGCAACTTTTGTCACAGAATTTGAGCTGACTCAGTTGAGTTTAGCAAATTGTAATTTTTTTTTTAACATATTATTATTCTTAAGGGAAAGCGTTTGGAAAAGGGGACCGACCTGACGTAGCAGCCGCTCCATCACTAGGCCCTGAAGATATGCTGGCAATTTGCAACTTGTCAGCGACTTCATCAGATTCACTTTCATTTGCCTCTGTCATCAAATCAAATCAAAATAAGATACAAAGGAAAAGGATTGAAAATGAATTGAAAATAAAATGAATCAGAAATTGTGTGTAGTTGTAGTTGCTACCTTTGAGAAGATTGGGGTATAGGTCGGGTGCGTTTTGGATCAACCAGGGTTTGCATTTCGCAAAATCGGGTCCGAATTCGCAGAACTCAGGTGGCAAGGTGCAAACGGAGCAGTATAGCACCCGAACCGCTTCAGGTTTCTCCGCCATTGCAGTTACGAGGGGGAACCTCGCCGCGATCGAGTGTTTCAGGCTTGAGAGAAGGAGAAAAGGAAACCGTGCGTTTTATCGACGCGCCTCTGTGAATTTGGAACCGCTGCTATATTTGTGTTTTGATCTGACTCTGACTGAGAAAGAAAGGAGTGTGAGAAATTGTGAAATCTGAGTGCGAGTCGGGGAAATTGATGTCTCGTGAAATTTGTAATTTGACGTCTCATAAACTAGCTATATCCATAATCCATCTGTTGTATTTATTTATTTCTCTAAGGAATTCCTACTGGACCTAGGAAAAAATGAAAAAAAGGAGATAGGATACAGAACCCTTAGCTCAATATCAACAAATTTCTAGTTACTTAGGTCAAGAGTGATACTATGTGAGTTACACTTCATTGGCTATTATGTTTTTTGGTTATGATCTTATTTATATGTGTATACAATTAAATTTACTATTCTAAATTTAATATATGATT
Organism: Dalbergia cultrata; assembly: GCA_031216105.1. Taxonomy (NCBI): domain Eukaryota; kingdom Viridiplantae; phylum Streptophyta; class Magnoliopsida; order Fabales; family Fabaceae; genus Dalbergia; species Dalbergia cultrata. Next base: position 56,599,750 of record CM062347.1, read on the forward strand.
TTTCTTAGTATTTTCTTCTCTTCTTAAATAAAGTTGGTTTTTTATTTTTGATATGGTGTGTCAATTTAATAATTCCTCATGTATGAGATTGTGTAAAAATTTACATAAATATGGTGTGCAAATCTTGCCATTGGCGAGATTTGATTTAAAAAACAAATATTTTTCGTTTTCCAAATCTTGCCATTGGTGAGATTTGGTTTAAAAAATAATATTTTTTGTTTTTTAAATCTTGCCGTCGGCAAGTTTTGAATTAAAAAGTAATATTTTACTAACGAAATCTCTACCATTGGCTAGATTTCATACACCATAACTATGTAATTAGCCAAACAAACCCATATCATGACAAATTTTACCCTCCCCACCATATTGAAAAAAATGACCCAATAAAGTTTGATAAAGTGAAGTTTTTCTATATGTATATTACATAAAATGCAGGAATCTCAAATACAAATCCATACAACAATATAATTAAGCTCGACAAATCAATGAATGGTTTACTATCTTTTAACTAAAAACTAGCAGCACACTTTTATCAGAGCAATTGTGGGTTTATGACTAGTTTGAATGCAATCGTTGTTGAATAGATAAAAATCATGCAATGCGATGTATATTTTTAAAACACCAAATATATTTTTCCCGTATAATTCCTAACCCACCATTATTCAATGAATTCAGGCAAATGCACACGTTGGTGCTAGACTAGAATTTAAGCCTATGGGATTACAATTGCTACCACCTTGTAGTCCACATCAATAAGTTGTACACCTGTGGAGAACCATCCCAACAGCTGTATTTGCTTGTTATTAGTACAATTTTTTCCCCCTTATGCATGTCGTAGCATATGCCATGTGATTTTTTTGTTTTTTGTTTTTTGTTTTTTTGGGTAGAGCATGTGGTGTTTAATTTAGATTTTCGAAACTTTGGAAGTAAACAAGCCTTTTTTGTTTTCAAGGTTGGGGCTGCATTACTTCTTCGCAACCTCAAACGGGCCAATAGGCCCAAGACAACCAGCCTAGAGCCCAATAACAAGCCTGAAATTTGGTCCCACCTCCCGGATTTTTCTTTCTTTTTGGACTGGCTCTCATTGACTTTTTTTTGGGTCTGGGCTGCAAGACACTATTCAGATGTGTAAGGTATGCAGTGATATTCAAGTCACCAGTCGAGTGTTGGGCTTTGTGGCACGTCTTGGGCCTGTTAAGTGCAGCGCAACTGGATCTGGGATTGTATGACATAGGGAGCACACAATTGTCTGCAAGAGACATTTGGAGAGGTTTAATTTTTTCACTGCAAACACAAGTTCACATACAATTTCATGAAAAGGAATTTTTACACCTTTTTATATTCCTTCTCCTCCTCAACCGCCTTAGCGTTCAATACAATCTTAAACCAACATACGCTGACAATGTTTCTCAAAGCCTTCTCCGCCTCAACTATATATATATATAGTTGGCCGACCATACTTAATGACCGGCGACTGCTCGCAACGGTTTGATTTAAGATTAAGCATATTATGTACCCCAAATCATCGCTTGGCATCTCAAATAAACAATTGTATAAGATGAAAATTCAGACCGAGAAAAAATAAGATGAAAATTCAGCATCAGGTTCCCCGGTACACAGAATCAGAGATAAGTAGGGAATGATAAGCATTCAATTAGTCTCCTAGCAAATGCTGGCCACAAATTTACAAAACAGCCGATTTGCCTTTGAGTACGGAAGCTACCAGCTTATTCCTTCAAGTAATTAAATCATATATATTAGTCTTTTGTGTCATTTATTCAGCAAATCATATCATATATTATTTATAAATGAAAACAAAATCCAATCGCAAAGGATATAAATTAGACAAATGTTACTTGGCCGTAAAAATTTAGACTCCTAGGAGACATCTTTAGTTACTGTGTTTTGCTTTATGGTATTTCCTTGTTTTACGTAGACAGTGCATACCGATTCAGCCATTTTCGCGCGCGCGCGTCGGTTGTTTATGTCAATTATATTACGTTCAAATAACGTTTTTGTATAATATCCAAAGTTCAACAAGGATAACACATCCGAAAACTGTTCAAACGGGCTTCAACAAAGAGCTCCAATCCAGTGGAGAAACTTCGCCAAACTCAGCTTGTAGGTACAGTTGATTCAATAGAATCGGTGCAATCGATTGAATATTCGAATTGCACGTGATTGCAGAGTAACTCCTCGTACCGTAGAGAAATTCAGCATTTGAGCATTTTTAGAGCTCGCCCGAACCTCATCGAAGAGAAATTGTCAAGATTTTGTTACCTTGTGAAAAAAAAAAAAGAATTAAGTCTTGATATACCGAGATGAATTTTCATCGCAATTATGTGTTGATTTTTGACTCAAATCGCTATTTGATTTTATTAGTGATAGTTTTTTTTGTTTCTTAAGATTTGAGAGAGAGAGAAAGATTTGGAAAAGATTTTAAGATGTTATGAAACAAAAGTCAAATTTTAAAAAGATTTGGGGAGAGGACATGAAGGAGAAACATATGACGGGGATTTGCTAGGATTTTTTTTTATCTAAAATAGAAAATCATTGAAGATTGTGATCATGTGTGAAATTTGTTGTTAATTGTCATGTAAATTATTATAAATACATACTAGTGCTGAGAATGGAGAATGATTCATGACATGAGAAGAGAATAAAATAATTGAGAGACTAGATATGGGGAATGGAGATGATGTGTTAAGAGAGTCTGTAACTTTATCCCTGGAAAGCTGCTTTGATGAAATGGTTTGCAACTTTCTATGCAAAAGTTGTATTGATGAGAGGGATTATAACTTTGTTTACAAAAGTGGCATTGATGGAGGTTTGTAGCTTGGTTTAGAAATGTTACACTGAGGATAGCATGATGGAGTCACTTGCTTTGCGGGGATAGCGGTGGAACTTGTCTTATAGTTTGAAAGAGAATTTATTGAAATGGGTGGTTGTAGTTTTTTTTATTGAATATAGTTGATTGATTTGATATATTGTGGGTGTAGTAAGTAAAGAATGAACAACCTATGAACAACTTAATTTTGTTGTGTTTCCTTATTTTGTTGATTTGATAGAATTGTGTTGGTGTGAGAATTATTTCCCAATGACTTTATCAAAGTAGATTCTGATTCGTTTTGGAGATTTTTTATAGCTAAGATGTAAAACTTGGAATTACAATATGTGGTGACACTCTTGATAGATCTTTTGGTGATAATGGAGGATATGTGAAGATTCAAACTCGAAATTTGGATGAAACATATGGATCAAAGTGAAGATTGTTAGTTTTGACCCAAATTCTTATTATATTTCATTATATATATATATAGATTTCAAGGAGAGAAGTTTTAAAAAAGATTTGGAGTGATTATTTGAAAGGTAGAAAAAAAAAAAAAAACAGGAGGGAGATTTGTTATGATTCTATTTAAAATAATTGAAAGTTATAGAAGATTATGATTTGGTATAAAATTTCTTTTTGTCATGTAAATTATTATAAATACAGTATTGAAAATGATTCATAGCATGGGAGGAGAATAAAAATTGAGAGAGTAAATATGAACGGTGAAGATGATTATGTCTCTTTGTTAAAATTTACAACTTTATCCTCAAAAGTTACATTGGTAGAAAGGTTTGTATTTTCGTCCACAAAAGTTGTGTACGTAGAGAGTTAGTAACTTTGTTCAAAAAAGTTATATTGATGATGACATAATTTGTGAATAACAGGGATGCAAGTAAGATAACTTGTGTCAAAAGTTCTAACAATGTGTCAAAAGTTCATGTGTATGTATGTTCTATAAGTGGTGGAATTTGGTTCTAGATTTGAGAGATTTTGTTGAGATCAGTTACTGTAATTTTTTTTATTGAATTTTGTTGATTGATTTGATATATTATAGATATAGGTAGTAAAAACTGAACATGTGAATTTTGTTATATTGCTTTGTTTTGTTGATTTGACATATTTGTCCTGTGAATATTACGCAGTGAAAACTTGTATCAATATTCATGCTATTGAAAATGTGCTATCATAAGAATGAGAGAGATAAATTTTGATGAAACAAAAAAATCAGCATCACAAAAACTAGCACAAATAAAATACGCCTTGAAGAGTCCTAAGTCCGACATTCAATGAACTACCTCCTAGAATTACTCCAAGTCACAAGACAGTTCAAATGAAAAATAAGCACTTTCTGCAACAAGACAAAAATCATGCATTCTTCATTACAGTTGTGCCTGCTACTTCGTGAACAATCCTATGCACTTTTATCCTGTTCTTGTTTTCGTTCATTATATTTCGGTTAAGCACATGCAAGATCATTTGTTAATTATATTGTTCAAATACACAACTCCACAGTATTTAATTGCATTACGTTTAGCCACAGCTATACGTGATGAAGTGTAAAGGCTAGGTCCTAGACTGGACCTAAGTTGTATAAATCTTCCTGAATGTTACTTCACGCTTCAGACTTGCAATACAAAGTAAAACGAAAGAAGAGGAAAAAAAAAAAACAATTGAAGACGACGACTTGAACTTCAAATAAATAATTTATTGAGCACGGAACATTATTATAACATATAATTTGATTGGGACTGTGGGATTTATCGTTTTTAAGAAAAGTCAAGGAGCTCTATATATCATTATCAGTGTTTATGGAGGTACACTCACAAACACTGACGGGTATCTGATAAATTTCACATAAAATCAAATGCTATAACATGATTGAGCATGCGTGTACTTGCTATACATGAGCATTGTTCTACACACGATTTTCTGTATGTCAGAATTCATAAACTTCTGTCAGGAATGTTTTCCGTGCCGTATACAAGAATGTTGTGCGCAACTTAATTTGAATGTAGAAACTAGAAACCTCCCTGCGTATAATATAGCTTGATACATATGTCAACTGCATAACATATCAAGCTGTTGACTTTGGCATATTGTCACACGAAACTGTATCCATTAATTTAATGTGAATACGGAACAATAAAAAATAAAAGAAAAAACTATAGTGTGCAATTTTCAGCGCTTGACTATAATTTTTTAAGCTCCGTCCAAGGACTAATTAAATGTTATGATCGGCGAGTGAAAGAAAATCCGAGTGCATGCGTGCAAATGAAAAAGGAAATTTACAGATCCAAGGTAACAAACAGTACAAGGCGTACAAATCAAAAGAGCGGGCCACGACGTGTCGTTACATGCGCAAAAAAATTCCAACCCTCTTCCTCGAGTTTCCCTATATATACACCTAATTAGCCATCGAGAGTTGAGACACATAAACACCAATAATTCAAAGCATAAGTGCATTACCTTATTATAACTCAATTCTCTCCCTATGGCAAGGTTTTTCATAATTTCAAAAGCTTTGGTAATTCTGCTATGGCTAATTACTATCATAGTGCTCACACATGCAAGGTCACAGCCATGGTCACCACTTCAAGCACCAATAGGATTAGCCCAAAAGCTTATTCGTGACCCTTTGACCATTTCTCTAGCCTCAACTGATTTTGGCCACATAATTCACGAAAAGCCTTTGGCAGTTTTTGCACCATCGTCCATTAGTGACATCTCAAAATTGATTCAATTCTCAAATTCCCTTCCCATACCTTTCGCTATAGCTGCCAGAGGGCAAGCCCACTCGGTCAATGGACAAGCCATGACCCTTGATGGGATTGTGGTGAACATGACTGAGCTCAACGGTTTTAGGAATGGGAATGGGATTGTTGTAGTGTCTGATGAGAAGGGTTCATTGGGTCCTTATGCTGATGTGGGTGGTGAGCAGATTTGGATTGATGTGTTGCATGCAGCACTTGAACGTGGGCTTACACCGCTCTCTTGGACTGATTACTTGTTCTTATCGGTTGGTGGAACTCTTTCCAATGCTGGGATTAGTGGCCAATCCTTCCGATTTGGTCCTCAAATCACCAATGTTCATGAATTGGATGTTGTTACAGGTATGGATTCCCATTTTCTCTAGTATTTTTTTCAGATGAAAATATTTTAAGTTCCATATATTTAAATCATGATAGTTTCTTTTTTATTTTTATTATTCTTCAGACAAGGATTTAAATCACAAAATTGAAAGAGTGTATTTTTTTATTTTTTTGGTTGGTTGGTGACAATTCATGTAAACTACCAAAATCTCTCATCATTAATTCACTGCTAATGGCTTTGACAGAGAGAATTGTGTAGTAGTATATATTTTTCTTTGAAATCTCTTGGACGTTATCACAAGTAAGTGACAATCTCAAGGATTATCTGCTCCATAGTTTAAACTTTAGTCATCTTTCAGAAAGTACAAATAGCTTACTATTGTAGCCAACTGGCCCAACTCTTACTCATGTATGTTGATAACAGAAATAAAATATGTGGATTATATCAATTAAACAATTTGGGAAGGGGATCAAACAACAGCTACTAGCATCGCCACATATACATCAACAGAAAATGAAATAAACATGTAATAAGTAATTATTATTAGATTTTGAGCTTAGTTATCTTATATGACTATGCAGCCTTTTAAAATTTCGTATTAACATCCAATGTAGACTAAAGGCCATTGAAACGTCTTTAAAATATTGCAAAATAAATAAGGCAAATAGTTTTATTAAATTAAATTAAATTCAATGTAACAAGTTGATTAAGCAAAGGCAAATGATGAGTCACATCATATCTTTATACAATATTTTAAACTTGTCTCTTTATGAAGTGAAACTTGACCATAAAATTAAAATTTGATTTGAGATAGCTGTATGTACCAGCTTTTAACACGGTAGTTCTTTGGCACTTAATAGGTTCAAAATCTAAAAACTGTCTATAAGCTACATGAGGTTTATCGACAATTTACAACTTAATCTCTATTATCATAGTGGTTTAAAATATGGTTAATGTTTGTAATTCCGAAAAGAATCAAATCAGTCAAGTTTATTTTCTAGGTAATCTTTTGCTTACCAGTTAGCAGTTAGCTCTTTACTCTTTAGATTTGTACTGGCCGTGGAGGTGCCGGCATGTTCCGGGTAAGACAAAAACCAAAAAACAGAATGATATTGTTCTTAGGTTGTGATTCTTCGCTGAAATTGTTATTAATTTTGGCATACTTATTTATGGTGTTCTTTTACATTACAATCTTATTAAAAAAGAATTTACACAAAGACAAGAAAAATGAAAAATTAAAATGAATAATGTTATTGTCACGTGACTTCATCGTATATATACCAAGATTCTATATGAATGGTTACATCAAAGATAGAGTGCGACTAGAAATACTAAACTTTTTATTATCCTATTCGACCGGCTTCGGTTGTATACCCTAATTAATAATTTATGTTGACCAATCTCTTGGTCTTAACAATAAGTCAGCCAACAAATTGTTAGCACGAATTCATGCCTTCTATGGTAGCTAATTAATATATTTTCCCATTTTAATAAAAATTATCTCTTTGAAAATTAACGATTAGAGTTTATTATTCTCTGGTTGATTTTAAGAAAATCCACTTAAAAAAAAGGCTGAAGTCAACTGTTTCTTATAGGTCTAGCGAAAGATCTACTCCTGAATTTGATTCCTGGCATTTGTTGGTCTTACAGGCTTTCTGAATTTAATGGTTGTGGCATGACAATTGAAAAATAATTTTCTATAGTCTATTTAGATTAGATGTGCAATTAAAGAGTACAAGAAAAAAAATCATATTACACAAATTTCATCGAGAAACAATGGAACGCTCCCTTTACTGCCTCCACATAATCCATTTAAGTGAGTTTGACTGTAAACTTTTATATATATTTATCTGTATAAAATATCATTTTAATTATTAATTTTGAATTGCGTTGAGGTTTTGAACCTTTTTTTTTTTTTAATCTTAGTACATGGATATCTCGTATACACTTTTTTTTGGTGTAATATACAAATTTTTCTTTTGGCACACGCTTTAGTGCATGTTAATTTATACCTGACTTCTACAGGGAAAGGAGAACAAGTGACTTGTTCTGCAGAAAAGAACTCAGAGCTATTTTACGCCGCTCTTGGAGGTTTAGGCCAATTTGGGATTATAACCAGAGCAAGAATAGCTCTAGGGCCTGCACCCATAAGGGCAAGTGCAATATTTAATATTATCTTTAATTCTATTTTAAGTGCAGTTCTTATTTTACTCTCAAAATTATCAAGAATCATTTGAAAAAGAATATTAAAAAACCAATCGATGCATACATCATTCTTGTTAGTAAGTCACAATCACAATTAGTTGCTTGCTATAGTAGAGTAATTCAAATTTACATAATGTCAAACCTTAAAAAAATGTTTAAAAATATCGACAATTAATCTTCATTGTTATCCTTAATTAATAATAATAAAAAAAAAAAGATGTGCCTAATTGCTTGCAGGTGAAGTGGATCCATTTGCTTTACAATGACTTCTCTGCATTTTCTGGTGATCAAGAACGCTTAATCTCAATCAACGGAGGAAACGACGCTAATGCAGCCGATTATGTGGAAGGTTTGCTTCTGCTAAATCAGCCGCCATTGGACCTTTCCTTTTATCCGGCACCTGATCAGCCTCGCATAACTTCCCTCGTAACCCAACACGGCATCATCTACATCATAGAACTCGTCAAATATTACGACAATAATACCAAAGATCACATAGACGAGGTAATTAATTATTTAACTTAAATAATAGTGTTTCTTTGAGTTTCTTTTGATAGGAACCGGTCTTTTTTTTCATGATTAATTATTCTATGAAAGATTGATTAATTCAACTTTAACCTCTATATATCTTGTTGTTTCTTGAATAGGATGTTGGATTTTTGGTCAACGGGTTGAGGTTTATTCCTACGTTTATGTTTGAAAAAGATGTGACATACGAGGAGTTTCTGAACAGAGTTCATGCTGACGAGCTTGTTCTAAGATCAGAAGGACTTTGGGATGTCCCTCATCCTTGGTTGAACCTCTTTGTTCCAGGGTCTCGAATCTCAGACTTCAATGAAGGGGTCTTCAAAGGTATCATCCTTAAGCAAAATATTACTGCTGGAGTCGTGCTAGTCTACCCCATGAACCGAACAAAGTAAGTTTCATGAGATAGAAATATTAATCGATCATCATGACAAATATTTAAATATGCATGTACATATATATATTTAATTGGTTTGTTATCAGGGGTAATCAATAGAATTAAAATGCATTATTATATAATTCACAGGTGGGATGATAAGATGTCAGCTGTTACACCTGACGAAGAAGTTTTCTACCCGGTGAGTTTTCTGCATACAGCTGGGTTTGATCAGGTGGAGGCATTTCAGGCTCAAAACCATCAGATATTACAGTTCTGCAAGGATGCAGGTATTGGGATCAAGCAATATCTTCCCCAAAACAAAACACGGGAGGAATGGATGGAACACTTTGGCCCCAAATGGAAAGTTTTCCAAGAAAGAAAAGATAAATTTGATCCCAACAGAATATTGTCCCCGGGACAAGGGATTTTTAATTAAACAATAATTAAGCTAGGTTTACAATTTCCTGTATTTTAGTTAATATGTTGTATATTAATTTGTTGTACATTGATTAATTAGATTGAATAATGTTTGGCGTATAATTAAATTACACAACAAATACACATCACACATCTTACCACCATTGAATGTGATGTGTGATCCTCACTCATCCCACTCATTCATCAAATCCAATGATAACAGGATGTATGGTGTATATTTGTTGTACAATTTAATTGTGCACCTAACATCATTAAATCAGATTATATCTCTTTGTAATCATTATTTGAATGTATACTCGGTATGTCACTATATATTTATGTTCTGCCAATAAAATCAATTTGACTCGTATAGGCAAGATGCGTGGTTCTTCCTGAATTGAAAGTCGAGTAGAAACCATAAGTTTTTAGGAGCGGTAATTGACCTATCCTATTTTAGAAATAAATTTGAACGGAAGAGACAAAAATTAATTATATGTGCATACATATGATTGGATGAAAATGCACACATATATGTAGAGGATATGCGGGTGGGAAATTAAGGAGCTATTTACTTTCAATTTTCGTTTTTGATTTTTTAGTTTTTTAGAATTCATGAAAAAAAAATTAAAAATTTTAAAAATTATAAATTTTAATTTTTAATTTTTTTTTTATAAATTCTGAAAAATTAAAAAACTAAAAACTGAAATCAAACGGTCCTAACTATGATGGCATCTTGAGACTTGAGAGTCATTCCTGGTTACCAACCCAATGTAAGCTAAAGTTGAGAAGAAATCAGGTGCTGTACAACTTGTAATAGAGGCAATTCGAAAGAAGGATTTGGACGTGCGCGCGGGCGGAGCAAAAGGAGGGTTTGAGATTAAGAGGAAACAAAAAAAAAAAAAGACAATTACCATTTCATCCAACTTAATCATGATTAAACCTTTTAATAATTTAAAATTTAAAAAGAAACAAAGTTGGCCCACTATGTTTATGGGGCAAAAACTAATTGGAAAAGAGCAATAGAGCGATTTGCCCTCCGTGCATATAAGATTATATATATAATTGTACACCCGGTCACATAGTCATGGAAATCATTATTTGGCATGTAAGATCTTAGAATTCACGATAGAAGTACATGCATGGAGCAGACGTCGTCCTGGATGATTGGACTTACAGAGCCCAATTAGGTTGAATCTCATCAAGACTGAGTAGACCCAAATATAATAAATATAATTAATGATGAACCTTAATTAATTATAAGAGGTGTTTGAATTATCCCATTAATTAAACAACTGTGATAGACCACATTTCGTTAAACTGCCTAATTAATCTATGGAAATCGCTGTCTACAAGAGACCCTATATATCTAGCATAATTGGGTAGGACATTATCTACCTCACACTATCTACTTAGAGATCTCAAAGACTCTTCGAGTCTTGAGCACCGATTTCACTCATAATATAGACAAGAACAATATAATGCATCATCAGTATCATTGAAATTGCTTTTTCACACATTAAATAATGATGCGAGTGTTTTAACTTTTAATTTAAACGATGATGTGTTAGGTGCTTAACTAGAAAATTTTCAAAAAGTAGATGGTTTATATCATTGAATTCCTAAACACCTCAATCCTTTTGCATGAAAAATGTACTCAATTAATATAGAAGATAGAAATAATTCGTAAAGTTGGCATATTGAATATTATTGTTAACTGTTCAAAACACCTATTTTTTCTTACCATATCTAAAAGTTTCTCAAACAACTAAAAGAAGAAGCATAAACGCAAGTAGTCTTCATTCGCACCTGAACAGTCTAAGCCTGTGTCGGCAACAACTGGCTAGCTAGGCACATGACATTTGTCTTTGGTGGCAGAGAATTCTGCTAGTAATTTAACTGCTGCCAAATGACATGTTACATTGCCATGCATCGTCAATTCACAAGTTCAGCTCGATTGTTCTGCTACTCCATGCTGCCATATTGATATGCTCTTGGCTAGTGCATATATACAGCAACATGTTCAGTAGTGTGTAGGTCACTAGGGAATATTAGGCCTTGGAATGCTCTGTAGCCATCTATCATAGCCAGATTCTAAGCATCACTACTCAAAATGTTTTCTTGGGTTCTCCCACGCAAAATCTGTTCCCCATATCCCAACAATTAAGTGTGCGTTTAGATCAATTGATGAGAGTTTACATCAATTTGATTTTACAAAATTGATTTTCATCAAAAGTAAATTGATAATAACGTGATTTATATTTAGAAATTTTTATATCAAAAGTAAGTTGACGTCAACAGTTTTCTTGCTTAGTAAATTTTTCAGTTACATATTTTTATGAATTAAATATGTTTTTATTTTTTGTAAATACAAGTTATTTTGATTTTTATCTATTTCAAATTTTTCAGTTTTGGTTTTTATTGTTACATTTTTTTTATTGTTACTGTCAGCTAGCACTGTTGAGTGGTTGTACTGAAAAATATTAAAATAATATTTTAAAAATGATTGTTGTTTTGGTATCCCATGAATATCGATACTCTTTGTATAATCAACAGTTGTGATTTGATAAATTTAAAAAAAAATGAGTTAGTGAGACATGTAACTTATTTTAGTCATATATAATTAAAAGGTACCAATACCTTTAAATTTTATGGAAATATTGAAAAATTTTCTTTTAAAATTTTATTAGAATCCAAAGGGTAAGAACATATTTTTATGTTGTTTAATTTTCAATGCTATGATTTCTAATCTCGAAAAATCAATTGATTCTTTCAATGTCTCATACTCAGATATTATATCTTAATTACTCCGAATCTTCAAATTAGTTTCATATATTTTTAATGAAAGCATATATAAAAATGGAATTAAAAAATATACGGAGTGGTTAAGATTGAGTTTCACTTATCTCGTAAACTGGCTCTCTCCAAAACTTAAATTATTATGAGATAAAGACTTATAAGTAAATTCATTGTATCCCTAACTGTATCAGAGGATTTTCGAGAAAATATTATATTAGCCTGGATCATAGACAGATCTAAAGATAATTAACATTATCATTTATTAAAAAAAAAAATTGACTGTATCATTTATTTTCTGTCATGTACCGTGATTCTGAAAGATTGATCACCATCACTCGAGTCTGGGCGTGGGGTTCAATCTTTGACAAATTCATCATCCCAATCTGTTACATCGATCTTCATATAATTGTAGAGAATCACAATATCCCCAGCCACGATCCTCACGATGTAACTTCTAAGGTAAGCAATCCGTATTATTTCATTCAAACTTCAAAAATGTAGGTGAGAAAAAAGAAGATTGCGATGGTTTTAATTAATTTTGCCAGCACGTATAGGAAACATAATGATAAAAAAAATGGTCCCGTTAGATACGAAGCCTCATTTAAGAAGAAATGAGCACTGAATCTTGGATATCGATTTGTTTGAAAATGACCCTTGGCCATCCACCACAATTTTCATGAGGAATGCTACCTATTAACATGTATCACGTACGTATAGCGGGGTCCAAACTCCAATGTACCTGCTACTATAGCTAAACGTTCCACCATTTTCTTTCTGAAAATCTTGTTAATATAGTAATTTTATGATGACATATGTCCTGGTTGAGTGTGAATGCACCGGCAGCATTCTGATTGCTTTTTGATTTAAAATGTTGGAAGAAGTAAGTAGTTGAGGTCCACACGGGAAAGAGGTTCCTCACAAAAAGCAAGACATTATATTTGCTAAAGCATAGAGTATAATGAAACTCAAGCATACAAAGCAGCAAGCTAATAAGCTAGCCCGGCAATACAATTAATTGACTCTCCATTGTGTAGCACTCCACGTTTTCTTCTTTACAATTGTTAATTATGATTGCATCAGATTTGTACCTTTCTTCACTCGTGCATGCGGATTATCTTTAGAATCTTTAGAGATCATTACCATTTAGATTCTCACGCCCTCTTTTCTACACCACAAACCCAATTTTGGGAATGACCCGCGACAGAATAATTACTACCCTTTGGGAAATTAGGAACAAGTTGTTCTCTGAACTCAAAAATGTGATGTGATCTGTCCTACTTTAATAGCCATAGTTTCAAAAGAAAAAAAGTGGACTTATATGCCAAATGAACAGACAAGCACATTTTGCAAACAGCTTAATTAGCTTCTAGAGATATTCCTCTCATGGGTAGTGTATCTACTGCCTTCATTCTTCATATATTTTTTGTAATTCTAATCTGCAGTTTTGAAATTTGCTTTTTAGACCAGGTGGAATGAATGCAGAATTGGTTAGAGTGACGCGCGTATGGCTTTCTTCTCCTTTGAAATTGGTGTTGCTATGTTGATTTCTGTAGTTTTAAGAGATCTTTAATTTGATATATTTGTCAAAAGAAAAGCTACAATCACACTTTTGTTGCTGAAAAACGAAATGCCACTATATCACTCTGTGTGATTTTTATTTTTTTTGAAAAAATCTCACTATTTATTAACAAATAAGCAAGATAATTTTTTGAAAGAGCATAAGCCTTGCGTGTGAATAGTAAATACTTTTTAATTAGAATGAACTAATTTACACGTTATTTGTTGAAGAAATATTCTAAATGGTGCGAATGAAAATTCGCATAACGACAGCAGAAATTCATCATAACTGTGTAAACATTATGCGCATTATATGTGGTAGCTAAATTCTCCTCTCCTAAATTTCAAATCACACAATTTCTCTATAATTGATTGTTTGCTATTCGTAACAGAAGGACAAAAACTTTTTCATGGTGCTTAGCACTGCTCATCATTAAATGAGGTAACTATAGATAACATGTGATATAAGTAAGTAGAATAGATCTAGCAATGAGGATTTTGATAGTATATATGAAATATTAAGTTCAAACCTCAACATCAATTATTATAAATTTGAAATTAAAAAAAATAGAAAACACGTGATATCGATCAATCGGCGAAAGCTGATTTAGCTTAACTAGAATGCTCAAGTTCAAATCCTATAATAATGTCAAAAGTTTTATGTATTACCCTTAATTAATGATCCTACCCTCCTCAAGCAAAATTCTCTTCAAGAATACACGGATAGTTATGTTTTAGACAAAAATAAATAAATAAATAAAAAGCTGAGACAATGTAACAAATAATACTTACATATATAAAAACTTCTCATCTTTAAAAGTTACATCTTAAAAACTTTTAGCCAAATTATATTGATTTTCCATAAGACTTAGTAAAATTCATTCAAACTCCCCTCTATCTGTCAAGTTTACTTAGAAGATTTCTAAGCTTTTCAAGTCATTTCATTGACCCCTTCTTAATTTGTAAATCATTACACTGCTCTCTTCTATTTCACATTATAATGTGCATGTAAGGGGGTCAATATTTTCACAAAACCTCGGAGAGGATTAGTGTAATTATGTCCAAATTAAATAATTAAGATTTATAATAAATTTTAAAATTTTTTTAGACCTTGTACATCGGGTATTATTTTATTTATTGATGTTTCTTGCATATAACTTGTCAAATGGCATCACCACTAACATGATACGTCAGATATGGAAGTTTAATTTGTAAAGACGGCCATTCAGACTAAATTGAAATGAGAATTAATATTTTGATGATTAAATTAGTGTTACATTTTTTTAGGATCAAATTAATGTCTCATAGTTATTTTGATGACCAATTTCAATTTTTTTTATGCTGATAGTATATTAAATTAAGAGTTTAATTTGAATACATTAACAATATATCCAATTAAATCTTTCAATATGTACAATTAAATCCATGAAGTAAATGACAAGAGTTTAACATAATTAGATTTAATTTCATTCTCTCTCCTTTTTTATATTCACTTTATCTAAACTATACGTTAGGTCGGGGTAAAAATTTGAAGGAAATTTTTATAAATAAATTTCGTATATAAAATAGTGCACATAAAATTTATCTATCAAAAAAATTTTATATCTCAATTTTATCTATACCAAAAATACACAAGATGAGAAAAAATAATTATTTATTTATTTTTCTTTTAATTTATCGGCATCCCAATCAAAGAACCTTTGGTGGCGGGCCTTTTGAGTAGATTGAGATACGAAAGAAAAGATATTCCAAATTTCTCTAACGGAAAACGGTACGTTTCTGCTACAAAATCCCAATAGGATGTGACTGATGATTACTTTGATTTTTCCTGTGCTCTTTTTCCACAATTTTATTATTTAGTGATTGACCCAGACTCGCTTGCATGGGTACCGCACCTTGGCTAAAAAGATGGAAGGGAAGAAATTTTTATAGACTTAATTAGTTTATGTAATTTATGTAGATCAGAACACGTCAAAAAGAAAAATGTAGATCAAGTTAATAAAATATCAACAAAATTATTATTAAAATTCAAAATATAAAAAGAGAATATACTGCATAAGTTTATGGATATTGGATAGTAAGCAAATTAGTTTCTCAAAGATGAAAACAGTTTCGACCTTCAAGAAGCACAGTTATTAGGAGGAAACTAACTATAAATATCCTATCTTTTAGCATTGTAAGAAGAATGTCTCTCATAAGCATTAGAATGTTAATAAAAAATAGTACTCTAAAATTATTTTAGTTATAACTTGATGAATTGATAATCTTTTTAAACCAGGCGATGCAAATCATGTAAACCAAGAGGATGCTCAAATTAGAACAGAAATTACGGTACAAGTTTAAATTACACGCTGGCTAAGATCTTGTTCAGACTTTCCACGGACCAATAAGACAGCAAAGTTGCATTGTATTCTATGCTACGAATTAGGCAAATGACCCTCTCCTGCACGTTTTGATCGACAAGAGGGAAGAGAATTCAGACACAGATCATGTAGTATCCACTGACCAATAAGGCACATGTTCCCACATTCGACTTGTCTCGTAGGATGGGACCATTTTGATTCTACTATATGTATCAAGACGAATATGTTTACAGTATTATACTCATTGAATATTTTTTTGGTTGCAGAATATTACACTCATTGTTTGAAATTTAATTTGAATTAATGACATATAATTTTGATGTTTATATGTTGTAATTTTAAGAAACAGTTTACAAATAAACTGTTATATTAAGTGCGTGTCCGGTTTTGCATTTAATTTGTAAAGTTGATTCAAGGCATATAATTACTTCAGTCAAAATTGATTATGTTGAAATTGATTTTAAAGTGAAGTTATTTATGTTTTATAATTTTTGTAAGTGATTCTGATAAAAATCAAGAAATTTTACTTCTCCTAAAATCAATTCTATAGTTAATTTTGGGAGCACAAAATCAACTCTAACCTCCCCCCAACTCCACCCCCCCCCCCCCCCCGGCAAAAAAAAAGAAGAGAGAGGCACATATCAAATCTATACTTGTCTTACTTGTTTACATTAGTTTTTAAAAGCCCTGTTTTTCAACTTGTGCAACGGCTCGTAATTACATTTGACAAAAGTACCAAAATTTTACTTTGTTAAAAAATGCTCTGAGAAGCGGAATTTTTCATTCTAAGGCAAAATAAATGTAAAAACAAACATGAAATAGTGAGCTGAAAATTAATTAGAAATTACTCATAAGCAGCCAAAATCCTTAAAGCCAATGTAGTGTGGGAAATTTTGGATACTTTTGGAGCATATTTAATATGTATTTCATAAATATGTATAACTATGCTCATTTTAGATTTTTATATAACTTTTAAATTTATAGATCAATACAAGTGATTGTACATATTTATGCATTATGAATTAACTTTGTTGTAGGAGTAACCAAGAATAGATGAATGTTTACATAGTCTTGTACAGTTGTACCGAAGAAAATTGCATGGGGTCTACTTTGGAGAAAATCTTGTCCTTAATTCAACCTCTCTTTCCTAATTAGCACACGTTTCTATTTTTCGAATCCAAGTTCAATCTGTAAAATCCCACATTACAGACAGCCCGAATGAATGATTATAGTAACAGTGCATATATATAATTAATAAGCAAGTTGGAGGTGCTCATTTTGTCAAAAGATGAAAGAACATACTTGCAGCTATTCCATGTTGCACCTCGTTCGGCAGGTGGGAACCGACCTCTCAGCAATTACTTATCACTTAGTGCCTATAAAATCAAACTACACGTGAGACTTAGCTGTAATCTATATAGAAAAGTGTTGTTTTAACACCGTATCGGTGTAAACACCAATCCAATGTCATGAGAGGAGTGATATAGCGAGAAAATAAATTGGGAGAAAAACAAGTAATAAATTACATATGTTTTGTAAATAAAATGTTTTAAAAAATTAAATATTAAAATAATATTGTTCTTCTGTGAATACATTGTGCAAGTGCAAAGCAGCCAAGTATAGGTATGGGCTAATATGATACATTTTGTTTTTGTCTTTGAAAATCACATATTGTTGTTGTTACGGAGTGCTAAACTCTCAGAGAGTAATAAAGAAATACATCGAAGATGGTAAAATCCTGACAAAACAAGGTAAAACAACAAGCCTCAACACATCCAACAAAGGAGGCCCTAACAAAACACACAGGCTAAGCAGTAAAAACAAAACACTGTGACGACAACCCGATCAAACACGAAAACACTAGAAGCAACCATGCCACCCACACCCCGACTAATGTCAAGGCGCAAACAATATCATCTTCATTCACTGAGGACAGACCAAGGCATTTCCCATTTGTTTCATGTTCATCATCATCAGACTAAATGATCTTATACTTTTTTTTTTTAATAAACGTTTAATTTAGATATTGCAATTGGATATTGATAATGTGAGCTTTTTTTCTTATGATAATTGAAAAAAGCTTAACTCTTAAAGAGAGAAACATATAAAATACATCCTACTAACAAAAAAGGACGAAACAGAAAGCACCGTGCACAAGCCAAAGGCATGGCAACACCTACCACTTTTATATCCCAAAGACACGAATATATGAAACTCGATGCACAAAGACATCATCAGCTCAACCCAGAATATGGAAAACACGCGTGGGTCACACAAATCTAGATGCCACAGAAATAATCCCGAGTCCTACATGGGGATAGCAAACGTCATCAATGACTGTCCTCCTAAACCAAAAGAAAATGTGAGTTAATTTGTCATTTTAGCATTTTAATAAAAAATTAATTATTTTATATCACTTTTATCCTTCATTAATAGCTGAAAAGTAGAAAGAGAAAAAATTAGTTGAGTATATATAGGGTAATTTAGTGATTTAAATCTATTTTTTTTCTAGAATCAATAATATTTATGTGTTTTCTTAATAATTATACTAAAACCTTAAATGACTATAATTAAAAAATGTAGGGAATAGATTCTTAGCATTAAGAACAATTTTTCCTATTATTTGAACTGATCAACTTTTGTTGACGTGTAATTGAACTGATAGACTAACCAAGCAAATAAGTTTAACCTCTATAAAGGAAAAATAACTACTTGATAAAAAAGAATCATATTTGTTTCTTAATTAACCTCTTACCTTTTCTTGAAAAAAATAATATGCCCTAGAGATACTCTAACCTCTCTCTGGAATTCCTTCACTCAAGATGTTATCACAAGTTATCACGTTGGCAAAATTTGTTTATCTCTTAGCCATTACTTTAAAAGTGATCTACACAAGAGGATTTAACAATGATCAAAACTGCTTTAAAATTAAATCATAGATTCATTTATTTTTATTTTCATCAATCTTATTATATGTGCCTAATTAACCAGGAGATGTTAACAAAAATCGACATGGGTACGACGATGTGTTAGGATCGCACTATTTGAAATGCTATCGATTTTTTTGATTCGTTGGACCACGTGATCTGAGTTGCTGGCTGGTTAGGATCCCTATAAAGATCTCCAGCATCTAAGAAACAGTAGTCACCAGTCCCCCCGAAACACTACCACTGCACAACCTTTCTTTGTTTCCTTCTATTAGCTTGAATCAACATGTGAAATGTGTTTGGCACTGAACCGGAAAAGCTAGTAAAATTGAACTCATCAAGTTCCACTGATTTGGACAAAAAGACAACACTCTCTTGTAAATGTCATTGTGTATATTTGTGAAGAGGATACGTACGTGTTTGTGATTATGGGTTAATAGAGCCTCTATACATGGATCGATCTCAAATATTGGCCACCAAGTGTAAGTTCATTGTATTCCACCATGAATCATGATTATTAACTAGAAAAAGTGTTCAAAGATACGATCTCAATTCCTAACGGAAGCGACATATATATTTATTAATTGCATCTAACTTCTATTCCTAAGTTGAATTTGAATTCTACCAAACATTTAATCTCCAAGATACAAATAATGTTGCTACAGATCAAGATATTACATTTTGATTTATATGTGTTGAGGACAAGAGCACTTTTTTTACGCCAGAGGATTTACTGTACCAAGCCCAACCTTTAACCTCCCTCTTGCCTTTTTTTCCCTCTGCTCCCTTCTTTTGAAGAAATTAATAATAATATGTACGTTTCATTAGGTAGAGAACCTAACTACCACTGTTTGAACATGAAGAAAGGTTACATTCCGGCGAGTGCTATTATTTGCACATCTTCACAGTACTACACCGTATTTACATCATATAGGAAGACCAGAAAATGATAAAATAGTGTTTTCTCTCTCGTTTACTTTCTCGCTCAGCTTTCAATTTTTTTCTCATCTGTTTTGATTTGCAAGTTTACATGAATGGTTTGCAAGTTTTTTATACTATATTTTCAAGTTTTAAGAACAGGTTCGCAAGTTTTTTGCACTATGTTTATAAGTTTTTAAGACGGGTTCATAAGTTTTTTGCACTATATTTAGTGCAAAAAAACTTGTAAATATAGTGCAAAAAACTTATAAACCCGTCTTAAAAACTTGTAAATATAGTGCAAAAAACTTGCGAACCTGTTTTTAAAACTTGGAAACATAGTATAAAAAACTTGCAAACCATTCATGTAAACTTGCAAATCAAAACAGATGAGAAAAAAATTGAAAGCTAAGCGGAAAAGTAAAAGAGAGAGGAAACATTGTTTTTATCTTTTTCTTCATGGTGTATGGTATATACACTGTTTTGGTGTGCAAGAAACATTATTCTATTCCGGCGTGCCCATAAGTCTTGCATGTGAGTACCTTCTCCAACCTGAGTTAGATGAAATTACATGACATATTTCAATTTCAATTGTATGTGTCTCCATCAGTTTCGGTAATAATGAACCCTTAGCCTAGCTAGTTAGTCCTTTCTTCTTTGCATTTATTAGTCATCATGCATGTAGCACATGTATCGTCAAAGATTACAATCTTCAATTGGAAGCATTAGTAGAATATGGTTCCACAGAGCCATGCATGGTGGAGGGTCTTATTATCTGATAGCTCTTCCTACCTGCGAGATCTATTGGTCAAAGATTGTTCTTTGAATGCTCTTTGTTGTTAGTCAAATTTCTATCCAGTTCCAATCAAAGTGTTTGCTTAGGACCGGAGAGGAGATCATATATCTGTGATATATTTGTTTAATTTAGCTATTATCCACAAAAGAGCAGTTAATGCCGGTATTTTATATATTTATAAACAATGTGACATTTTGTGTGCACGATATTTTCTTTTGGCCATATATATACACATATATCTCTATCATTATAATATAAACTTACTATCACCAACTATAATCAAAAGAACCCGTTAGCAATACTCATTCCTTTTAACAAGTGTTTTCGGTTGGATTCGAGTTGGCAGTGAAAGATGATTTAAAAATTGGGAGAGGTGAATATATTTAAAAATAATAAATTTTAAAATATTAAAGACTTAATTTAAATATAGTGATAGTAAACAAAAAGTTTTATTCCTATTTTCAATCATATTATATTTTTACATCAATAAATATAGTTGAGTCTCATATCACTACTTAAAATAAATGAAAATAAAATATTTTTATTTAGATTAATGTATAATTTTTTTTTCAATATCAGTGTATAGAAATTATATTTAAACCCTAATATGCAAATAAAATTGGCTGAAAATTCTTGGACTTATTTTATACTAATGGTTTTTTCCTCTCATACAATAGGACGTGTTAACTACTTAATAGTCTCAATAATCATTTATATGTTTTTTTAATGAATTTATATGTATTTTTTATAGTCTCAATATATATATATATATAAGTAAAACAAAAATCTTGAGGGACAGCTGCTCCTCTCAACCCTATAGATCTTCCGCTATTGGTTCGAGTCTTTAAGTATGGAGTGCAAAATTGGTGCCGGAAGAACTATACCTTTTATAGGATCGTTACTGATCGAAGATGATTGCTTTTGATCAAATTGGTTTGCACATACGCGCGTTTTTTTCTTTTCATATATGTTTATAATATTATTTGGACATCTAAAAATTAGCCTTCTATTTAGACATTTATCTTATTATCATTGAATGAAATTATAAACCTCACTTATTCCTTTCATTTATCATTGCCACTCTCGGATTTAATGGATGTCAAATAAACACTCACTTTTAATGTATAAATATAATTATTGGTCATTATACAATGCATGTCAGGTGCTTGCGATATTGGTATACGCATTCACATACCATCCAAGGCTGGGCACGGTATTGGTCAATTAGGTATAGTTCAATTCAACCAGGAGCCAACTATTATTGACAACGAACCTTCTCCTCAATTGCCACTCTAATAATGGCACGGAATCTGACATCCTTATTTACCTATGGCTTTGAGCAAGTAAAAACTGGTGGAAAGAGAATAAGATATCATTGAAACGTGTTAAGTGACTTATCCCTAGCTAAGACAAACAAAACACATTGGTGGGTATAATCATAGGTTCATTTCGCTGCCTGACTTTTCATTGATTACATGTTGCCTTAGATGCTTACAGATAAGATCTCTTGGCCTGAAGAAAATCCGGTCTCATGTCCCATTCAGTTCCCACTGATATTAACCTTCCATGAAGTAGAAAAGTTGACTGCCATGTGTGTGTAGTTTGATCAATGGCGAGTCCTCTAATCCCAAAAACAAAATCTCGAGAGATCCTATTGATAATTACTTAAATTTGACTATACTTCATCCCTAATATAGGAAACACCAATATCAAGTGGTACTATATAAAAAATAAATGTGGGGTAACATATATATTATGTATTGATGAAACTTGACTAATGTTGACCCTACGATGGCCACAATCAAACGGCCTTGTTTAAATCCCATTTTTTTTTAATCCCAAGGGAAGCCCACAACAACGGTAGAAATCTGTGGGTTAAAATGTTCAATTGCTGGGAATCTTCGTGATCATGATGATGATGATGCACACACAATCACAAGAAACACGTACGCAAATACTAATCAAATTAATTAATATATTTAATAGTTCCCATTCACAAAATCCTCGTGACGTTTTGGAAGGGGAAGCGAAAATACAATCTATGATCTGGTTCCATCGTATCTTTGAAAATTTGACATTTATCCACCCCACATCTTTGCCCAACGTACGATGTCGTTTTGCTTTTCCACAAAAGACAAAGATCGCCAAATCTCCCTCTTTCGCGCACCCCTAGATTTCTTCCAACCACCTCTTAATTTCCCATGCAAGTTCCCCCTATCTACTCCCCTTCTATTTATAGCACCATCGTCTTCCACTCACTACCACACCATAACACCAAACTTTTTCTCTTATTCTCTTCTTCTTCTTCTTCTTCAGCAAAATTAATAGCTATAAACAAACCTCTTTCTCTATAATGGGTGAGGCGTACCCTTTTCCGACATACTTCATACTACTACTCATAACCATAACCCCTTTGATATCCACTGTGGGAAAAACCGAGAGATTGAACACCCACTTACCACTAGAGCTTGCCACTTTTGAAAACATCTCCCAAAAGCTCCATAATGACCATGAAACCCTTCAATTGGCTTCGAAAGACTTTGGCAATATCGTGCATGAATTCCCAGCCGCTGTGTTTCACCCATCTTCTATATACGACATAGTTAGTTTGATAAAACTATCATACAATAGCCCTGTCCCTTTCAATATAGCTGCTAGGGGACAAGGTCATTCCACCCAAGGACAAGCCATGGTTCGTGATGGGGTTGTGGTTGACATGGCCGCCTTTAGAGAACAAAGGAATGGTGTCGGAATTAGTGTCTCTGGGGACACTTTGGTCGGATACTATGCTGATGTTGGAGGGGAGCAACTGTGGATTGATGTGTTGCATGCCACGCTTGAGCATGGACTTGCACCGGTTTCGTGGACCGATTATTTGTACTTGACTGTGGGAGGGACTCTCTCCAACGCTGGAATCAGCGGCCAGACATTCCGTTATGGACCTCAAATCAGCAATGTTCAAGAATTGGATGTTGTCACCGGTATGATGTTACTCCTTCCCTTCGTTTACTGAATAGCCGTGAATTTAGATAAACTGGTACATTAAAAAAAAATAAAATCAATATTCACGTTTTTACAAGGATTTGTATTTCCTTCTTCTATCTTTTCTTTTTTGAGGATATGTTCATGTTGAAAGCGAAAGATAAAAATTCTGAATTGAACAAAAAGTAGTTACAGAAGTTTCAGTTTAGTGGTTATATATGTTTTTGCTAAATATTATTATGATTTATTTTTCTATCATGCATGCTTTAACTTTAGTACACGTAATGACAAAAAAGTAAAAAAAAAAAAAAAGAACTTTAATATATGTAGTCGTTGGTTGTTGGATTCTAACAGTAAGTCTTTGTCTACAATTTGAAGGAATGATGCAATCCCGTGTTTGAAAATTCTTGATTACATTTTAAACAGTTCACACGGTCATAGCTAGCCTCCTTTTTTAGATTGACTAATATGCTGGTCAAGTCTTATACGGTCAATCTTTTCAGATTAATTTTAAAAAATGGCATACGAAGATGGAACGTTTTTCTGTTACATTATTCATGCATGCAAATAAATTATTTATATTTAGACCAAAAATTAAATCGTTTATAACAATATTAGAGATCAGACTCAGAATTTTTGTCTGAACTTATTTATGAAAATGATGTGGTATAACTTTATTTAATTTTACAATGTAACATTGTTATTATTTAATTGATTTACTTAATATTTTTTGCTCACCACTCGGCTCTGTTCAGGAAAAGGAGATTTCATAACCTGCTCTTCGCAGAAGAATTCAGAGTTATTTCACGCTGTTCTTGGGGGTTTAGGACAATTTGGTGTTATAGCAAGGGCAAGGATTGTTCTCGAGCCAGCAGCCAAAAGGGTACGTTTATATGTATAGAGAATTAAATAGGACTTATGTCTTGTAGCTTTCTCCTCCAGCAATTCATAGTAACGCCAAATTAAATGGAGTTGTCATATTGTTCAACCATCACGTTTTATCCGAAAAGCTACATGTCCTTGTCCAAAACCCAATGTGTTACCATTTTTCTTGGCAGTTGGTACCCATGTATCATACATTTCACATGGTGGATGTTGGAGCATTAATTAATTATCCATTAAAGACAAACGTACATACAAGTTTGAGTCACGGAAAGTGGAGTTTTGAAATTGAAAGCATGATACGAGTTTGAAAAATAAGCAAAGAAGTCGGTGTTGAAGTTTGTTAATTATACGGCGTTATCTTAAGCCATTTCACCAATAAAAAGGCTTATATATATCCTTAATGATCATAAATATCCCTAGGATCTTGTTGGTTATATTTAAAAATTAAAGGACTTCAAATAAGTCAGTCCATATACATATATTCTTATACGGTTCTAGAGATCTACAACACATGAAGCAGGGGAGAGTTGTAGTTAGTTTCTGCTAGTCAGACGTATTTTAGTACCATGTTTTTCATACGCTTCCAATTTTGAAGGGACTCGTTGCGCGTATAAAATGTATGCATGCATTATATTCCATTTTTTTGGTGCGTTCTTTAGTACAAGAAAATAATAATGGTGAGTTTTTGTTGGCATGCGCAGGTTAAGTGGATCAGGCTGCTTTATAGTGACTTTTCTGCTTTTACTGAAGACCAGGAACGACTAATCTCAATCAATGGAAGGAAAAAAAATAGTGCAGTGGATTATTTGGAAGGGATAGTACTAACGCACCAAGGCCCCATAAATAGTTGGAGATCCTCTTTCTTCCCTCTGTCAGACCATTCCAGAATAGCTTCTTTAATAACTAAACATAGCACTATCTACTGCCTTGAAGTGACTAAATCTTATGACGACCAATCCCAAAAAAGTGTGGACAAGGTAAATAATATACTTTTAAGTTAGATATTAAATAATAAAATTCACAATTCCATCTCTAGTCAAGTGCAAATTATGCGTAGATGATGATGTTTTCTTGGATGACAATTTAATAACCCTAGCTAGGTATTGAATTTTTGTCACAATAATATTTTTCTTTATCTTTGTTTTTGCAGGAAATTCAAGCCTTGCTCCAAGGACTGGGCAATATCCCTGGGTTCTATTATGAGAAAGATGTCTCATATGTTGAGTTCTTGAACAGAGTCAGAAGTGGAGAGTTGAAGCTTCAGTCACAAGGACTGTGGGATGTTCCTCATCCATGGCTTAATTTGTTTATACCAAAATCTCAAATCATGGAATTTGATTCAGGGGTATTCAAGGATATCATTCTTAAAAGAAACATCACCACTGGACATGTCTTGGTTTACCCCATGAACAGAAGCAAGTAAGCCCTACACACATGAAATCATACTTTGTGTGATTGATAATTCAACCTTTAATTTCAACTCAATCATTTTTTTATTTATTAAATTAAATTGTAAAAAGATATTAATCATCAATTATATGGACAATAATCCAGGTGGGACGATAGGATGTCAGCATCTATCCCAGATGAGGATGTCTTCTACACTGTTGGATTTTTGCACTCTAGTGGGTTTGATAATTGGAAGGAATTCGATGCTCAAAACAGAGAAATTTTGCAGTTTTGTAATGATGCCGGCATTAAGGTTAAGCAATATCTTCCCCAGCATAGCACACAGGAAGATTGGGCAAAACATTTTGGAGCAAAATGGAAGAGCTTCCAAGAAAGAAAATACCAATTTGACCCAAGAATTATTCTGTCACCTGGACAAAAAATCTTTGACAATAATTATAGCCGGCGTTTTAAGCATTTTCCCCAATGAAATAAAAAATAATAAAAGAATGGATATTCGTGGTGGGACTGCCTCAATTAGCTGGCTTGCTGGGTACAAGTGTGCATATCTGATTCGGAATTTAATTAGATCATATCTTTTTGTCTGTTTTTGCAAGAGCTGCTTATTCCTAAGATACGTTAGGTTGACAAAATCATACGTACAAGGAGCACGTAGAGCTCTCTCTCTCTCTCATTGTCAGTCACACAAACAAGTAGTTTTCGATCCTACGTACGTAATTAAGAAAATCATTATATATTGAAAAAAAATTTGGATTGGCATAATAAAGTTAATATGACCCTCTTTTACTGTAAATATATATAAGTGTAAAGTGTTAAATTTGTATGGATCAAGAATTTCTCTAATTGAATTTCTTTTATAAGGCTTTCTTTACCTCTTTTGTTTTATTTGGTGACTTTTATGCACAGAGTTTTAATTAAGGATTATATTTCTTTTATAGTTTTACTGTGCATTCCATTTGTACTTGAGCAACCTACTTTAATAATTGAGATCCTAGGTTAACAAGGAGCATGATTATGTTCAGGCTGTGTCATAATCAATCATTTTATAGGTTGCTAGCTGGATATGATAACGTCTAATTATATCAAATACTACTATAATATCTGCACGACAATAGTTCGATCCTCTTCGTGAGATATGTAGATAAGATAAAATTGCTTTAGAATATAGTACAAGCCAAGAAACCAGATAAATGTTAAATACACGGTACTAAAGTGGCAGCAGTGCTTGGAGGGAATACTTACACTAGTACAATAGTTACTTCCTGTATTTTAAAATAAATATTTCATTCACCTTTTTGATACACACACTATATATATATATATATATATATATATATATATACTTGAGCAACCTACTTTAATAATTGAGATCCTAGGTTAATAAGGAGCATAATTATGTTCAGGCTGTGTCATAATCAATAATTTTATAGGTTGCTAGCTGGATATGATAACGTCTAATTATATCAAATACTACTATATATCTGCACGACAATAGTTCGATCCTCTTCGTGAGATTTGTAGATAAGATAAAATTGCTTTAGAATATAGTACAAGCCAAGAAACCAGATAAATGTTAAATACACGGTACTAAAGTGGCAGGAGTGCTTGGAGGGAATACTTACAATAGTTACTTCCTGTATTTTAAAATAAATATTTCATTCACCTTTTTCATACACACACACACACTATATATATATATATATATATATATATATATATATATTATGTCTAAATAAATTAATTTATAAATATATAAAAAAATATAAGAGACATTTATTTTAAAATAGATAAAATAATTAAATAGTAACATATAGACATTGATAATTAGGAATGGATTATTGCCTCTCAATTTTTTTACAATCACTTAAGATATCAACAAGTATTTAAAAATATAGAAAAAAAAATCCAATATAATTGATGATGGTAAAAAAACACAACTTCTTTTATTATTGTGATAGCATTAAAAATTTCTCCACCCTTTTATGGGATCAATTACATTCTTCCAAGTAAATGAACACTTTAATTTCTAAAAATGTATGAGTGAATCACTTTGATTTTCATAAAAAAATTAACCGTTTAATCTGGGAAGTTGTAAAATTCGAATCACATTAGTTTGTAACTCTATTTTTTATTGCGTCATCACAACATTTTTACTTGATGTATAAGTTGACATTCTAGTTGGCTTATGTCAATTAATTAGTAATATTGTTAATATATTTTGACATTAAGTAGTCATTTAAACCTATTATTCAATCATATGCCATTTAATGTGATATGTCAAACGAAAACTCATATTTGAAAATTTCAAAGATAAAAGAGCTAATAATTCTTAAATTTACTAATCAAAGTAACTAACTCATGTAATTTTAGAAACTAATTAAAATGAGCATTTACTTCGTTCTACGCACCACACGATCGGCACTCATGAGTATTGTAATTTGAAGTTTCAAATTCTAAACGACACTATAAGAAATTTGGCCTAAAATAACACTTATTTTTTGGAACATTTGAAAAGTGTTGTTTTTCATACACATGGGCAACACTTTTTTAAAATATGTTACCTTTGATATCTAAAAAATATTACTTTATCTACTAAAAAATGTTGCCTTAAACAATTGGCCACACTTAATATGACAACATTATAAAAAGTGATGCATTAGCTTAAAAATGTAGCCTTTTGTTAAAAAATGTTACCTTTGATAATTGGCCACATGTGATATAGCAACTTTTCAAAGAGTGATGTCTTAACTTAAAAAAGTATAGTCTTTGCTATGTCAAAAGCAATATATTTAAAAAAAGTTTTGCCTACGTGTACATAAGCAATACTTTTTAAGTGTATCTAAAACTAAGTGTTCTTTTAGGTATAAATTTCTTGTTGTATGACATTTTTTAAACTTTTGACAAAGATTAAATGTCTGTTTAGCTTTTATTTTTATTCTTTTTATATCATGTTTTGGTTATGTTTCTGTGTGAAAGAAAGAGTAAAACACAAAATAAAAATAGAAAACATGATTTTCTTATCTTTACTATTTCCTTTATAAAGTCTTAAAAAATAAGAAATATATTAAAAAAATATAAATAAAAAATCAAACAAACCCTAAAATTTTATTGAAAGTCAATCGTAAATAAATAACTCGGCAATGAAAAATACAAATGAGGCAGCCAAAACATTCCTCTTTACAAAGGGTGGAACAAAAATAACGGCAACAAAAAAAAAATAACTCTAGACATTTTTGTGATGATCTTTCCACATTAATTTATTATTGAGTAATAAATTTTAAAAAAATTGTTTTAACAATTTAAGGCTTAAAAGATTAATTAGATGCACCACATTCTTCAAAAGATTTTTTTTTTTCACTTCAAAGGAAGGCATGGGGCTCCGTGTGTGAGAATGTAAGAGTATGTCTGATTTATGTTTTCAGTTTTTATTTTCAATTTTTTAATTTTTCAGATTTCGTAAAGAAAAATTTAAAAATTACAATTTTTAGTTTTCAGCTTTATTTTTAAATTTCAGTATTTCTTTCACAAAATTCTGAAAATTGAAAAATTGAAAACTAGAAAATAAAACCAAACGGACCCTAGGCTTCCCATGCTAAGCGAGAAATCAAAGGATTTTACATTAATATCCTATACCAGGAAAAGGTTGTGAGGGGAATCCAACACCAACGGATCTTCCTCAAAATTAGAGGACACTGAAAGAAACGATCTAACCGAGAAATGAAAAATTTGGTTCACATGTCATTTATTAATTCAAAATCTTAAAAGAATAAGTTTATAATTTCTCCCATGTAAATAAATATAAGTATCACATACTTAATTATATATGCCTGTAAATCTAGGGTATCCTGCTACTTTCTTTTAAGAAAAAAGAAGAAGAAATGTTCATATACGTCAACAATTTCCTAATTAAAAAAGCTTAGGAGTTGATGAAAGTTAAAGGAGGGAGAAAAGTCCATACTAAGGTGTAAACCATTCAAATCGAAATTTTCGCAGGGAGTTAGTATGGAAAATTTGTAGGAAAATTAAAAGATAGACATAAAAATTTATATTTTGTTGACCCCCATATGAGTAACTCAAAATTAGGTAGGCTTATATATATAATTGGGCATTTAATTTGTCAAACCCGCATAGATAATTTTTTGCTTTTGTTTCAGATTTAGACCCACGAGTGCTTTAGTTGTCACAAAGTATAAAGCACCGAGTTTATGCAAACTAATCAAAATTATCGTTTTAATTTTAAGTAAACCGAATTCAGTTGCCACCATTCTTGTCATATATATATATAAACAAGATACGCCAATGGCATGCAACATTTTTGGTTTTCTATACGAGAAATGATATTTGTACTTATAATTCATAGGACATCATGTTAACACACATTCATTTAACTTTGGATGGAATATAAGATACATCTTATCTAAAGATATATAAAAGTGTATCGACATGGTGTCCCACATAGTATAAGTATAAATAATATTATTCTTTCTATATCGATAAGGTTTTGTTTGCATGTCATATGCCCAAATAAAGTTTGGTGTACAATAGATTAGACTAGTCACATTTATTAAATGTGGCTAATTATATTTAAAGTGTAGGAAATAAATTTAATCATTTTTTTTTTCCATTCAGCCACGCTTATTGAATGTGGGAATATAGCTGTAATGGCATATCTGCCTAATTTACAACACCTTTGGCCGATTGATGCTTAGCTACGCAAGACTTGATAATAAAGCCTGTCTGATCCCAATCCCGCTGGCATTTGGCCATGAAGTGGGACATTTTCCCTTTTACTTTTAGATATACGTGCACACGAATATTAAATGGATAAATTGTTGGTTAATTACCCAGAGATTGTGTGCTTTGCGGCCTCCATAGGGACCAAGGGCAGCACATTTAAGGGGTGCATAATCATGTTGCAACACTTAATTCCAGCTTGCAGGCAACCAGGAGACAGGAAAAGTTAGCAGCCCTCATCGTTTTCCTTTGTTTTTTGACTTATTTGGTGCCTACATATATAGATATGCTTTACGGATCCATGTCTAGTTGCTTGGAAAATCAGGGACAGAATCCCAACATTCACACACTGTGAATTATACAAATGTTGACAATAGATAGAAGACATAATGACATATCAAGTTAACATTGCATCTAATCATGGTTACGTCTTGTTTCTCTCTCTCTGTTAACTTAAATTTTTGTCCTCTTCGATTCCCTTTTTCTAGCCACCTAGCTTACTAATCCAAGAAAAGAAGGATGTAGTTGTGTTAGAAATTAATTTTGATATAAAGTGTTTTTTTTTTAACTAATAATCAATTGTATTTTACATAACTTTTAAGATATTGTAAAAAAAAAAAGGAAAAGATAATTATAATAACAATTTAATTTAAATGATGATGTGGCTATTAATATGAGTAGTGCTACATGAAAGGTACCAAATCTAATTGGAAAATGCAACTTTTGGATGAGAGAGTTGAGAGTTTGAAAGAAAACTCCAATGGCAGGTTTGATTTTGATTTTGATTTTTCATGGTGTCAGAACTTTACAAAAATAATGAAAGCAAGAAATAAAAATATGAAATAGAATTTTATTATTTTCACTATTTTCTTAATAAAATCATAATAATAGAAAACGAAAACAGGAACCAAACTGTGTACTGAACTCAATGCATCAATTACATTTACAACTGAACGAAGGGCTTATATACACAGATGAATATGATACAAAAGATTAGACCAACAAAATGTTAAAGAACTACGGGGTAGCAGGCCAACTTCCTGCAGGCCCAAAGATACAACAAAACCACACGGCCCACAAGTGGGGATGAAACAAACACTGCTCAGCCCAGAGGAACAAACATGTGACACACAAAAAACCCCAGCCCACCAGAAAACTACAGCAGTCACTTAGACAGATTAAATGTATTTTTTTTTGTTTAAGAAAGAGAGACATAAGAACATCTTTGTTTTCAGGTTGTGATTGCATTAGAGTTTATAATATAGGATTGGATTGGATCATCTTTAAACAGGCCGGCTCAACAGGTAAAAATGGGCCACATTTTAGTTTATTGCAATGATGGGCCACATTTGATTTATGTATTTTCAGTTTGGGCCTGCGATCATTACACATTCAGCCTATCTATCCATTATGGACTATGGTTTCATAAGACAAAACGAAAAAACCTCTGAATCCGTAGGTGTGTTTTCCTCGGCTTTTCTGGGTAGAGGTCTCTTCAACGATAACTATGGCGCTCCAACCAGTTCCAGTTCCACTGAACTCTTGTTCATGTCGTGTCTTTTCTTCTTGCACGCTCTCTCGCTCCTCTGCTCTGCATTTCCTTGCTTTCCAACTCCATTCAGAGGGCCACGCCACTTTCAAATTCCGAGTTCGCTGTTCCAATCAAACAGCTCAAGTCGACACTACTCAACCAGTTAAGGTACCTTTAGAACCCTCAAAGAAGAAAAAAAGCAACCCAAGACCAAGCTTCTTTGATCAAATCCGTGATAAATGGTCCCTCAAATTGGGTTCCCCAAGAGAAAAATTCCCCTGGCAAGAACAACCACAACCACAAGATGAAGAAGAAGAAGAAGAACCACAAGAAAAAGAAGAAGAAGAGGGTAAACAGAAGAGTTACCCTTTGAATTTTCGATTTCCAAAGCGTTTCTCTCCTTGGCCTCAAGCAGCCAAACCCACCACTCCACACTTTGATTCTGAATCCGATTCTGATGCAGCGAAGAACAATGGAAAACCGTTAAAGCGCAACATCGGTGGTTCTGTTGCTGAAAGAGAGAGAATTCTCGCAAATGTTGGCGAGGTTTCAAGTGGGGTTGAAGAATCAACAAGTTCAAGGGAAGAAGAAGAAGAAAAGAGGGGTCTTTTTTTGAATGATTCTGTGAGTGGAGGAGGAGGAGGAGGAGGAGGAGAGAGGAAAAGGAGGAGCAACACGGAGCTGGCGGAGAGGCTGATACCTGAACACCAGCTGCGGAGGCTCAGAAATGTTGCATTGAGGATGGTTGAGAGGTTCGATGTTGGAGTGTCCGGGATCACTCAGGAGCTGTTGGATTCCATTCATGACAAGTGGAGGGACACTGAAGTTGTCAAGTTGAAGTTTGGGAGCCCTCTTGCTGCTAACATGAGAAGGGCTCATCACATTCTAGAGGTTAGTCACTCACCTTTCATCATGGTTTAGAGTTCAGGTGGCTACTTACTACAAGAATGCATATTAATTTGTTTGGTTGTGTATATTTATATATAAGCCTTTCTGGTGTATGTAGGTATGTTTGTCTTGTTCATGTGACATAATTAATCACCGATTATATGTAAGAACGTATATGTATGCATCATAAATTAATGTTGAATTTAACATGAAACACATTATTTTTTCCCCAAAAGCATATGATTTCAGAAATTTGCCTGTGATGTGCCATTTTCATCTGTTTCGAGTTGATACTCATGCATTATCCAATCTAATTTTTGTCCATTTGAAGCTCGATCAACCTTTATAACAGACTAAGGTTTTCCTCATCCCTATAAGATCATGCTTAGAATAAATTGCCTTGTCTCTTCCTGTTGCTTTGCAAAATTCTGCTGCTGTTTCTCTATCTGTGCATGTTCCAGTTGGATATTTCTTATCTTTATGGCTAAAGAAGTACCATTCATTTTTCTCTTCTGTTCCTATTCTGCAAATCTCTTCAAATTTTAAAAATAAAAGGAAAAAAAATGCGTAAGTTAACACTTTATCCTTACGAAAAAAAAATTGTCTCTATGCTAGCAATATGAACTCATCATTAGTACTACCTTGAAGATCCCATGGCTCAATTTTGTAAAGGTCAACATCTTTTATTACATCAAGGTCAAATTATCCTATTAATAGATTTGTCAGTGTGGCCACAAGGGAACAACCTTACCATCTTAACAAGATATCTATGCTGGAATACTTGATCAAAATCATGACACTAAAAATGGAGATGCAGCCTTGATTTTCAATGTATTGGTTGTATATTCTAGTCTTTGTTATGCACGACTGCTTTTATGTGGTATACATATCATAGGATTTTTGAACCATGAGGGTTTTTATTAACTTATTACCTTTGTGGTTTATTAGAGTAAAACTGGAGGTTTAGTGGTATGGCGATCAGGCAGTTCGATAGTTTTGTATAGAGGAATGACCTACAAGCTTCCCTGTGTAGAATTGTATACAAAAGTGAGACGTGCTAAGGAGAATACTGTGCGTGCTGGAAGTGTAAATGATGGTGATCAATTAAGTAACAAAGAACCAGTTAAAGCAACAGAATCGTTAACACGAGACACTGCAAAGTACTTGAAGGACATGACTGAAGAAGAACTCATGGAATTGAGTGACCTCAACCATTTGTTAGACGAATTAGGCCCACGCTTTAAAGATTGGACTGGCCGTGAGCCTCTACCTGTTGATGCGGACTTATTACCTGCTGTGGTTCCAGGATATAAAACCCCATTTAGACTACTTCCTTATGGGGTAAAACATTGTTTAAGCAACCAGGAAATGACTCACTTTCGTAGGCTCGCAAGAATGACAGCTCCACACTTTGCCCTTGGTATGCAAGAAACTATCTAGTTGCATTCATGCCTTGCAAATGCCTCTTTCCAAAAGATACTATTTGTTTACTACTGCAGGTAGAAACAGAGAACTGCAAGGTCTGGCTAGTGCTATGGTGAAGCTGTGGGAAACAAGTGCTATTGCAAAAATAGCCATCAAACGAGGTGTTCCCCATGCACGTAATGAGAGGATGGCTGAAGAACTCAGGGTATTACTTACAAACATCTGGAATTTTGACAAAGGAACTGTTTAATTTAATTGTATTGAAATTTTACCATGCTTAGGGAAGTATAAAACCTGGCCATATGCTTGGCCTATAATGAAACACTTGTCTCAAATTTGTGTCTAATGTATCAATTGAAGCAAGGGCATAAAGAAAGAGGAACAAATTAAAATAAGGACTGTCTAGGGTCAGGAAGCTTATCTGCTTGATAATGTTTTCATCCCAAAATAGGAAACGTCATACAACCTTTATTACATGTTCTGTTGAATGCATTTTGGTTTATCTTCCCTGTAGCAACTGGTGAGTAATGCAGCCTGACTAATGGATTAAGGGGGAAAAAGCCAGCACGGGCAAGTTGATTAAATAGTTCATTAACATTCATGCTATCTTTTCTCAGAGAGAAATTGTTGTGTTTTTCAATGTCATTATTAGTATATATTATTTTAGTAAGTTTGGGGGTTGTACTTAGTACTGTAACTGGCTGCGTTACCTGTGTTGACCTTTCCAATGCTCAAGTCTTGTCTGATGCCTGATTTTGCCCGTGGATAATAGGTAAATTATTATTTTGCCAGACTGACGGTGGTTGCATTTCATGCATGCAGAGATTGACTGGGGGAACTCTACTCTCTAGAAATAAGGAATATATTGTATTTCACAGGGGCAATGACTTCTTGCCTCCGGCTATCACTAACACACTGACTGAGAGAGAAAAACTGACGCTCCTCCAGCAAGACGAGGAAGAGAAAGCACGACAAAGTGCTTCATCTATTAACAAATCAAATAGCAAAGCATCTCAAGTGCCGTATCTTGCTGGCACCCTTGCTGAGACTAGGGCAGCAACCACCACCTGGGGACACCAACCAAGCAGAGAAGAAGTTGAGAATATGAGGAGAGATTCCGCCTTGAGTAGACTCGCTTCTTTAATCAGAAACCATGAGAAGAAACTAGCTCTAGTAAGTTACAAAGGGCCCAAATCAAATAACTACCCTAACATTTATCAGTGTTGTCCACATCTATCTAACTTTAGATGTTTACAGGCAAAAGCAAGACTAAGGAAGGCTGATAAGGCTTTAGCTAAGCTGCAGGCTGATCTGGATCCTGCAGATCTTCCAACTGATTTGGAAACATTAACTGATGAAGAGATATTTTTATTTCGGAAGATTGGTCTCAGTATGAAGCCATACTTACTTCTAGGTAAGAATGTCAAAATTTATTATACCTTTATGAATAGCTGCTTTTGTATGGAGCTTAATTGCTTATACCAGAAATGTTGGAAGCATATTTTATTTTATTTTTTTTTTCAGGAAGGCGAGATGTTTATTCTGGCACCATAGAAAACATGCATCTACACTGGAAGTATCGTGAGTTGGTAAAGATAATTGTGAAAGGGAGGAATGCTGCCCAAGTTAGGCATATTGCAATATCTTTGGAAGCTGAGAGTGGTGGGGTGCTAGTGTCTGTAGATAAGGATACGAAAGGCTATATAATCATTGTCTATCGTGGGAAGAACTATTCCCGTCCACAAGCCCTGAGACCCAAGAATTTATTATCACGAAGGCAGGCATTGGCTAGATCTATCGAGCTTCAAAGACGAGAGGTAATAGATCGGTGGCTAGGGCGTTAACTGAGATCTTTATTTGGTGATTTATCTCATTAAGTTTCTGATTTTTTCCAGGCACTAAAACATCATGTCTCGGACTTAAGGGAGAGAATTGGGTTGATGAAATCTGAGCTAGTATGATGTTCTATCACTTTTACATGATTCTACTGTTAATTGTTTTGGATAGTCTTTAAGTTCTTCCATATGTTTTTTTCTGTCGTCGATTTCTAGGAGGACATGAAAAATGGAAAGAAGATTGGTGGTGACCAGACTTTGTACTCAACATTAGATGACCATGTTTTTTCTGATGATGACTTGGAAGAGGTAAATACTTTCCTTCCATAACCAAATACCAAATGCATTTTGTTTAAACAGTAACCTTACCAATTATACTTAATATCAATGCTAAAAGTACATCCAGGAAGTGTGTTAACGGTACTCTTCTTTTTCCCTTTATTTTTTGCCCCGTTATTTCCATTTGGTGAACCAGAATGAAGGGACAGAGAATTATTTTGGGGAAGATGATAGTAGTGATGAGGATGAGACAAAACCAAAACAAGCTGCATGACTTGGTATGGTAATGCATTGCAATTGATTTAGCTGCTGCCGTGGAGGTTGAGCATCGTGGTGGACTGATATGAAGAAGAATGTAATGTTCAAGCCACTGATGGTGCAAGCACTTGAGCGAATGCCTGAGAGATGCATCCCACATTAAGAATTTTCCGACACTGTAGGTCAGCAGAGATTATTGGCAGTTCTGTTGTCAGAACTGCTGTCATTACATGTGCATTTTGCTGTAAATATTTTTCTTCAGGTTATTGTCACAACTAATCATGATTTCCTTACAAAATTGTAATACTTCCAACCTTGTAGTACATAAATCAAATTGTTATCACGACTTCTTGTTCTTATTACCCTAGTATTATTGAATTGAATCTGCTGGGAGTGCATCCACGAAACAAAGGTCATGTTTTATTATTTCAAACCTCAAATGCAACATCTTGGTGGCCAAACCTTTTTTAATAATTAATCCCACATGATAACTTTTTGCATCGCATAGTTCTAGGAGTCTTATCATGTTTATACATGACTTGATAGTAAATACTTAATACATCAAAGGCAAATAAAGTTGGCAGATATCAATATTACTGTCACGGTTCACTTCTCTCATTCCTTTGTTTTTTTTTTTTTACCTTGATCTTTTCATCAGGAACCTGCAAAAGCAAGTTTGTTACCAGCAGCACTTCAGAATATCAATCTCAACATTAAGATGGACTACAACAGCTACATTTTTAAAAAGGCCTATAATTTGGAGGTTATAAACGTTCATAAGCAAGCCAAGATACCTAACTAGCGCTACGCTTGTCCAGTTGCAAGGTTTCCTTTACAAAATCCAGCACAACTGAGGTTAACTCAGCTTGATGATCAGTGTATACATGATCAGCTCCTTCTATGATATGCAGCTTGTGATTAGGTAGGATTTTGGCAAACTCAAATGCATCTCCGACAGGGATTGCTGTGTCCGCAAAACCATGAACTGTAAAGACCCTGTCATGCATTACGTGACATTACATTACACACCTATGCAATATGGAAATTCCATAACTTATAAGCCTCGGCTGCGCCGAATTTCATTCGGCTTGTCCTCTATGCTTGCTTGGCATAGGAGCTCCAAAGCTTTCGCTTTTTCGCTCCTTCCCAAGCTTCGCTCTCACTTCTCTTTGTGAAGTTTCGCTCCGCAGGCTTGGGGTAACTAACTATTGAGTTTAAATACAGAGGTTAAACAGTCAATGGAGAATGAAACGATGCAAAAGGGTGAAATTGATAGGGGGCAGGGAACTAGGAGAAAAATTTTCCCTCACCTGCATTCTTTGTCAATCTGCAGGCATGCTTCATGCATATTTATGCTTAACCGATCATTCAAACTTTCCTCAGTCACACGATAATCAACACTTCCTACAAAATAAGTGTCCAATTCCATTGATAGGTCACATAATTATAATGAAATATTTGTGAGTGAGAGATCGCATTTTGTTACATACTGATTAACTGTGTTCTCATCACTTGCTAGCTACTGAAGCAATGCATCAATAATTGAGAGAAAGATAAAAAAAAAAAAAAAGAATTCCAAATTGCTTGAAAAACAAAAAAGAGTTTAGCAGGTATAGGACCTTTAGGAAGAAAGAATGTAGAGGAAAACAAATCATGGAAGGTTCCAGACTAATTTCAACAAATGCAATAAATAGGAGGTTCAATGCAGAGAAACAAGAAGTTGTGGACAGTGAAATATTTTAAAGCATCTATGAGAACATGATTCTACACCCATTTCGGCATTCAAACTCATGGCTAATAGAGTGGCCGGTTACCTGAATTCGTCTTCAAGTCGATGAAACCTTCCTTTCTGATTCTTTCCATAAAATCTTTTCCAAGACGATCTTCAAGGCCTGCCTTCATATCATAGCGACCAGAGAGGTTGACAACTGTTTTAATATCATGGTACTTTGAAGCATAAAGAAGTACCACATCAGCTCCTGCATCAAGATACAGAAATTATTCAAAACAATTTCAGCAAAGCTACAAGCATTCTAATTAAACTAGTAACAGAGAATTCTTCTAATTGTTCTTTTCACGCTTGAGCCCCGCTTCTCATTTACATTGAGTCCCACAAACATGCGATGGTAGAAGATCTTATCAAGTTTTACAAGGGAGAAATGATTCTTTTCAGTCCTAACACAAATATGCAGCAACTTAACAAATATTTATTCTCTCCCAGTAGATATAGCTTCACACAGGCATCTATAAACTGTAAACTTCTCTTTGTAAATAACAAGTGATAAAATTTCAACACGAATCCTCTTACCATTACAACAGCTCATAGGATGACAAAGTAAAAAGACTACAGTTGAATTTTAGTATTTCTACCGAGTAGCTCAGTAGATAATTTAGAGTATAGACTAAGCACATGCTTGACATTTCAGTGATCAGTTATCTAAAACTAGGGAAAAGTTTCCCAGTGGCCAGTTTTATTTACTTTACCTTGCAGCCAAATCATTGTTAACCAGAAGCTGCTTATGCTCAGTTACATATCCGAAAAGATTTGATGATACAAATCGACAACTTATATGTATCTGGACATTTCTATGTTTTCTCATCTGTGGAATCACATGCGCCTATAGTGATATCAATGTAACATAACACACCTTTACTGTGCCCTAAAATTGCACTAACTGTACGGTTTGCTTGATGAAAGTGTTGAGCTACAGCATGTAGATCATCAACCTCCCTCCAATAGTTAGCAAAATCAAATAATCCTTCACTTTCCCTGGAAGGAAAAATCAACAGCTAAATCAAAATGACAGAGTGAAACTATATTAGCTTTCAAGATTGGAGTGCAGAAATTACACACAGAAAATGAAATAATGGAAGAGCTAGCTGTTTTCCTGTACTCGTGAAAGGAAAGGGAATAGTCACCTTATTAATTAAAAGTACAAAGCACTAAAAGTATGCACTTGTATGCATTCCCTTATCAGCTAGACCGTTTACATAAAATGCATATTGCCATTGACTTCTAAAGTGTTACACAGGTATTCTCTGGGAAAAAATTACAACCTGAAACTTGATACACTCTTAAGTTCGAACAATGAGCAACATACCTCAGAGCAATAATAACATGATGTTCAATGGATGCATAGTAGTCTAATACTGAATCAGTCAATGTTTGCGGATAAAAATATTCAGCATCTGCTTCTTTGAATTGAAAATCATATGCATGACAGTTTTACTTTTACCAACTTATGCCAGCAAGTCCCAAAAAAATCTGAAGTATACTCCACACTTCAAAAGTCTTGCATTGTACCTCTCCCCAAGGGTTTTTAGCTTGTCATCTTTAACATAGTTCTGAATATAACAAGATCAATACTCATAATAAAAAATGAAGTCGGATGCATTATTTAGAGGTCATGAAGTACAAACATAAACATGTACAAATTCATGGTTTTGTTCTGTAATGCAAGAAATATACCCATTGCCGGTGAAGTCAAAGCGGAAAGCACTGATTCCAGCATTCTCTAGTGCCGAAGCAAGGTTCACCATGATATTGTCTTCCTGGAGATAAGAGAAGGTGATTAAACAATGAGAATCATTGAATCAAGGTATTTATTTATATCCATATGGCAAAAGGTGTCATTAATTTCTAATAGTAACTTGTTCATATAGTGGGTTGACAATTTATATATCTGAGAAAAGTAACCTTGGAAGCTCGAAGGCCATGGCATAGGATAAGAATCTCAGTGCTTCCAGTTTCGTGCAATATGCCCACTAGTTTATTGCCATGCTTGTTTGGTATTATCACTTTCTGCTGCCCCAGAGCTGAAAAAACAATTCAGCAGTTCCAAGTACGCCACTTAGGTCAACCATTGTAATTATTATTCTCTTGTTTCAAATATGACAATAACAAGTAGGTGGTGAAATACTGAACTGTGAATACACTAACTATACAGATACCGGGTGAGTGAAAGTGAGAGATATTCTTTCAACAATAAGTACAGAAACAGAGGATGATTAATAATCACACAGCAAAAATGAAATAACTCACTTGGGTTCTGTGCAGCCTGTGCCATCTTTCAAGTTCGGGGATCTTCTGGATTTCCTTTCCTAGGAGGAAACTGGGCTACACGAAAAATCAGAAAAAGATATATTGGTTATGGAAGTTTAATTAAAGATTGGTGATTTTCGTTTACCCAAAAAAAAAAGGAAGGTTGATGAATTTTTACAGGCAGGAGCGAAGGGCCAGTGACTGTTTGCTGCGTGTCCATGTCTGTAAGACCAGACCAGTATCTTGGAATATGACAATATTGATGTCTTACGAATAGTTATAAATTCTTTTAACTATTTTTGTTTTTAAATTTTTTCACATATTTATAATAAATAAATATTATAAAATTTATTATGACCATCATTTCAAAAAAAATATATCAAAACTTAAATAGTGAAGTTTATATTTATTAGAAATTATTCACTGGCTCTTAAGACATAGCAACAATCCCACGAGAAAAGCATGCGCAAGCTACATCTTCAGTGAGGAAACTGCCACAATCAAGTATCCCAAAAATGTGCTCCAAGATCTAGGTAGTGTTTGGCAGAGGATCAGGGATAGAAATAAATGAATAATAAAGTATATATGTATAAAAGTATTGTTGAGACTTTGGGAGGAAAAAATATTAAATTATTATCTCCGTATTATATCCCTATTATCCCCAAATTTTGAAGGTATATAAATTTTATATTTTTCTATCTCGAGGATGGAAGATTTTTCTATTCCATGTTCTTGTCTCTACCACTAAACAGTTTCTATCCCCAGTATTTATGTATTTTTGTCCTTGTAGCATTAACCAAACTCTTCCGACAGAACTGCCACAACACAATACTTGCAATCAAACCATCAAATTGAGATTTTCCTCGTACAAGTATAACAACTTAATTATTACTCCCAATATCAATTTCACATTCTAATAAAGTTAAATTTGTTTATTTCAATAGTGCTTCTAAGTAATTAATGACAATTAGAGTAGCCTTTCATTTCCAACTATTTAATATATTCCATAACTAATGA
The DNA here is from genome assembly GCA_031216105.1 of Dalbergia cultrata. Lineage (NCBI taxonomy): Eukaryota > Viridiplantae > Streptophyta > Magnoliopsida > Fabales > Fabaceae > Dalbergia > Dalbergia cultrata. The sequence continues at coordinate 56,641,839 of CM062347.1, forward strand.
CTATTAGAGTATATTAGTCCACACACCATAATTTTATATTAAGAGTATTATATTATTTATCACATTTTTTAATATTTATATTTGTCTAAATTTGACAAATATTTTATCAGGGAGGGAGTATCCTATCAATACCGCCCCACTCAATTCCTTTGCATCTGTATGATTAAAAACAAATTACAAGTAAAGTTTTAGTTCATCGATTTATTTAAAAAGGAAAACTCCTGTCTTAGTAACATGCATTTTTATGTTTTCAAAGTATAGAATCCATTACAAAATTTTGGAATTTACTTTTCTAGTGCCGTTAACCATTGCCGGGCACTAGTTAACAAAACCCTTAATTCAAATATGTAAAATTATTTGAAGGAGGGGTGTTCTACCAAAATCTAATGAAGCCAAATAAAGAGGTCAAGTTAATTTTGATTTTCAGTTCTTCGAGGGTTCAAAAGAAGAAACAAAAAAACAAAGGTTTAAGTTCCTCCAAAAATAAGTTCACTCAGAGGTAATTTTAACCAAACACATTTTAATCTAAATAAAAAAATTTCAATATTTCTCTCACTCTCTTTTCCTCAAAATTTTTTAGAAAGGGACAAAGATTTCTATCAAATTTATGCAAGTTACCGAAATCAGCTTTGACGTAATCTATTTCAAAACCCATTTTTCGGCTTCACAAACTAACCTTTGTATCAGTGAAAGATGTAGCTTAGATCCGCGTATACGTATCACAGAGTAGGACAACGAAAAATCACGTCACAATTACATGCTTTGTGAGCAATGGATGGTATAACACAACACGTTCATACGACAAACAACAGCCTCAAGCCACATATAATCTAAAAACAATACTGCAATTGCTTTCATCATCTTCAGAAAGCTCAAATAGGTGGAGGTAATTGTTTACATAATTATAATCAATAGTCAAATGTATCGATGTACATAAGAGGTAAATAACAATAGCAGATATTGCACTTCCATTTTTTTCTCTCCATGACTCATTCGTTTATTTAATAAGCAAAAAAAAAATGTTAAGAGCTCAAACATGTTGTAGAACATCATCATGAGCAGGTTCATCCGGGGGAGAAAATGTGTTATTAGCAGCAAATTCAAGTGGCCCGGAACTGTAAGATCAACAATAATTATATCATTAGCAAAACGGATTTCATAATGAAAAATGTTTTGAGTTCATATACAGATAGCAAAGAAAGATACCTAGCAAGCAGCACCCCCATCTTGGTGCAAGTTTTCCTTTATGAAGTTCACAACAACCGAGGCTAGTTCATCTTGATGATCAGTGTATGGATGATCAGCTCCCTCTATGATATGTAATTTGTGATTTGGTATAATCTTGGCAAACTCAAATGCGTCTTCAACAGGGATAACTGTGTCTGAAGAACCATGAACTGTAAGGACCCTGTCAGTCACCCATTATGTGATGAGATTAGCACATCTGATCTATGCATCATGCTAATTTCATGGCTTTATTGAGAATTGTTGTTTATAGCACCACCTTCCTACCTTCATAGTCATCTCTCGCTAGTCACTTGTGTATCTATATATCCCACTCATTCATACTTCCTATACTCCAAATAACTACTCTATGCACTTAGCACAGTGAATCATGTGCCTATCACTAAAACAAATACCATACATAAGTTTGCATTCGACAATGATTTCCCCCACTTGATTAGGGAGTAAATCAAAATTAAACAAAATAATTTCTTTCAGTTATCACGAGTAGATATTTAATCCTGCAAATTTCCTCCTCTCATTTCATGAAAGTAATAAAATAAAGAGGCAGGAGTTCTTTTTATGAAGTACCAACTACTAACTCCATAATTTATACAAACATAAAATAGTCTGTTCTGTTTGAGAGCAGACAAAATTTTCCCCTGACCTGCATTCTTTATCAATCTGGAGGCATGCTTGATGCATATCTGTACCTAAGCGATCCATCAAACTTTCCTCAGTCACCCGGTAATCAAAACTTCCTGCAACAGTAGATGCCATTAAATAGTCACATAATAAGAAAATAATTGTGCGCCTATGTAGGATATTATACAAGTAACCAGTGGACACTGAAATTTGTGAAACTTTCTCTCACAACATGCACCCACGTTTAGAGGCATTGAAATGTAGCCTGATTAATTGATAGGTTACCTGATCTCTTCTTCACATCAATGAAACCGTCCTTCTTAATTCTTTCCAAATAATCTTTTCCAAGTCGTTCTTCAATTCCTCCTTTCAGATCATACCGTCCAGAGAGGTTGATAACGACTTTGACATCATGATATTTAGAGGCATAGAGAAGCACCACGCCACCTCCTGCATCGAGATACAGCAACAGCTAATAATAGTTCAGCTATGCATACAAAGTTGGAAAAAAAATTGAAAGAAGAAATTTGTGAAAATGCATCAGTTATTTGGTTCTCAAAGATAGAGTAGTTAATTTAGGTTTCATCAAGAACAAATGCAAAGCAAATGGCCATTCACATAGAGTAGGAGTGGAGGACTTTTAATCAACCTTACCTAACCCTGTAAAATACCTGGTTTAAGGAATAACAAAGATCTCTAGAAATTAGAATACTTATGCTTGTGTAATAATACTAGTTCTCAACATCTTGTCAAACTGGAAGATACTCACCAAGTTCCTCTATGGCAGGTTTCCACAAAGAAGCCCAGAAATAAAAGCTGAAGTTTCTATATCAATATATTGACTAAACTTGTGCACGAAAATTCAGCCAGTTATGAAGTGCAAATTAAGGGAAAGCTGACTCTGGTTCTATCTCGGAAAACAACACAACTCTCTTCATGTTGCATCACTCAAGGTTTCAATCTTTACAGCCAAACCAACAGGGAATTAATTTAACATAAAAATTCTCATTCTATCATCAGTTACAAAATGGAACATAATTGACCAATGATCATATCAGACAGCCCCAATATCCCAAATTCTATCTAGAGATATCTTTCTCAACCTTTTCTTGTTGCTAGAAATAAGAACAAGTCAACATACCTTTACTGTGCCCAACAATTGCACTAACTACTCGATCTGATTCATTGAAATGTTGAGTTACGGTATGTAAATCATCAGCCTCCCTCCAATAGTGACCATACTGAAATGAACCTTCACTTTCCCTATAAGGAAAATCCAACGGCTAAATTAAGACGTAACAGAGTGACACAAGATTAACTATCAACTATCAAGACCAGATGGCAGGAATTTCAATACATAAACACAGGATAAAACGTGTAACTACCATCCAATTTACAACCTACTGTTCCACGAAATATAACAAAAGGATCAGGAACATATACGCTCAAAAAGTTTGAAGGCAGTGCTAATAGCTTTAATCTTTGCAATCAGTTTGTGATATCTGAATCTCAAGCTTTAAAGCATGGTGTTCAAGATTTTGCATTTTTATATCTCCCATAGTATATTAGTAAATGTTTTCTTTGGAACTTTGTTTGTTGCTGAGAGTGCCATGGTATTGTTGGAACTTTTGTTTTGCATTACTACTAAACTTACCCATTTCCAGCAAAATCAAAGCGGAAAGAACTGATTCCGGCATTTTCCAACGCAGCAGCAAGCTTCACTATGGAAGTGGCTTCCTGAAGATAAGCAAAAAAACAAAAAAACAAAAAAAATTCTAAGCGCTGAAAGTAAATGGGTAAAGAAAAGAAGAACTATTCATAGAGCTCAAGATATCAAGGAAACAAATACTTTTGAGGATCGAAAACCGTGGCACAAGACTACAATCGCCCTGCTTCCAGATTCATGTAAGATGCCCACTAGTTTTTCACCGTGCTTGTTGGGCACTATGATTCTTTGTTGTTGAACAGCTGAAAGGGTAATTAACAGATCAATTATATCAATCTTCTTGAAACTTATTGAGAATCCAATAGGAAATTTGAACAACCATGTTTTGTATTAATAATAATAATAATAATAATGATGATGATGATGATGAAAAGATTAAAAAAAATGTCACCTGGGTCTTGTGCGGGCAAAGACATCTTGAAAGCTATTGTGGTTGTGAGTTTCTTCTTCTGGTTGGTGGAACAGCGAACCTGGTGATGGGAAAATTGTGGGATCATAGAAAGTGATGAATTGGAGACAACTGAGTGAGCATTTCGCAAAAGGGTCGCCATTGGAAGGGGCGAATGATATGCTCATGCTCGTACCTGGCATATTAGATAGCTAACTCTACACGTGACATTGTTGTACTTACTCACTCACGAGTCACGACACACCCTTTGCCTTTGGCTTTGGTGTTGGTGTTTGTGTTTCTGCTCTTCTTGTCTGCTTCTCAGTGCTTCTCGCTCGCTCTATCTGTGATATCTTTGTGTCGTGTCACTGACACTAACAAAACTATCATTTTCTTCGCAGTTCGCATACAAACTAACCCTGTTCCGGTTACCGTGAATGAATATTGTATCATTTTTATCTTTTTTTCTTTTTTCAGTCGGGCCTTTTTTTTTGTTTTTGTCTACCTAAGCTCTCTATTGGGCTCAGCTATTTGTGTATTGTCATAGTGTAAACCCACTGACTATTGGATCAGCCACAGCTTATTTGCTAGAGGACTTTGATTACCCTTAGTGGAGCCCAATTCATAGCCCAAAAGTTACAATTCATGCTGACCGAAAGAAAAAAGATACAATTCATGGGGGCCCCCAGCATAGCCCACAACCCCGGTACCTTATGAGTGATGAGGAGAGGTATGCTTGCTTGCACTAAATCTACCCAGTGTAGTTTTCTCGAGAAGCCAAAGAAAAAGTTGCAAATCGCTTGATCAAAAGTTTTCATGAAAATAGATTAGGTTGATAATCTTGCATAAAACTAAAACATTCTTTTTCCCGGAGGCGGGGGCATCTATTGAGCTATCATCTCATTTGCAAGTTTAGCTGTCGTGTGTTGAAATTTGATTTTGATGCACTATATTACTAATAAAATAAGTTTAACTTTCATCCTCGTGCTTTAAAAGTCATAAACATAGAGAATTTGATTGGATGATTTTATATTGTTAATATATTTAAATTAAAGGGTTTTTATGGTATCCTTATAAAATTCAAAAGTAACAATATTTTGTAATTTTTTGTGACTAAGATTGTATTATATTTCTCACTAACTTAATTTATTAAAATATAAAAAAATAAAAATTCAATCATAACAATTAAAAGAAGGGTATCGGTACTCACAGGTACTGAAGAAAAACCTAAATTATATCATATTTATTATTATATTGAATTACTCTATTGTTCAATTGGTATGTATTAAGATTTGACATGCACAATCATCGTGCCAACATCGCGACGCTCAGCAGTTTAATTAATAAAATTCGTGTTACAGCAGGTACGAAAATTCAAATTAGACTTACACTTGAGAACTGGTAAGGTCACAGAGATTTTGACATGTATTTGGAGCATCAGTTGGAGTTAAAAGTGAGTTTTAGATGAAATGTCAATATATTATTGGACATAAATCATATTCACATTGTTCTTCATTGTGTATGCAAAAATTTCTCCTTCAACGGCCATATCATGTTTTCATTGATATCCGTTAGTATAACCGATGATTTTCTAATTGGGTGGCCAGTCACGGATCCAAAAAATTTTAAGAACGAGAACAAACATATTCACACTGTTCTTCACTGTGCATGCAAAAATTTCTCCTTCAATATGTTATTGGACATAAATCATATTCACATTGTTCTTCATTGTGCACGCAAAAATTTCTCCTTCAATGGCCATATCATGTTTTCATTGATATACGTTAGTATAACCGATGATTTTCTAATTGGGTGGCCAGTCACGGATCCAAAAAATTTTAAGAACGAGAACAAACATATCCACACTGTTCTTCACTGTGCATGCAAAAATTTCTCCTTCAATATGTTATTGGACATAAATCATATTCACATTGTTCTTCATTGTGCATGCAAAAATTTCTCTTTCCACGGCCATATCATGTTTTCATTGATATACATTTGTATAACCGATGATCTTCTAATTGGGTGGTCAATCACAGATCCAAAAAATCTTAATAACGAGAACAAAAATAACACAAGCATACTAATAAGTAAAATATGCTATCTTTTTCATATTTGGTCTCATTTAAGATTAGTGCCTGTCACACTTAATTAATATATGGGAGCAAAAGTATACATGTTCATATTCATATCATAATTAAAAACTTTGACAAAAATTTTGTCTTATTAACGTGGAACCGCCACTGCGTGTGGCTATGCTTCTCCCCGCAGGGGGCACCATATACACATATACGAAATTAGTCAGTAAAAGGAATGGTCAGACTCATAATCCGAAAATCGGGTCAACTCTTTCGATCTATGAAGCTGGTCCCATGAAGAAGACTCTCGTTGAGTTTGAATTTTTGGAAGAAAAAGAAGATTTATAATATAAAATTATATTATAATATAAAATTATATTATAAATTAATTTCTCCCCTCCATTTTCCTCTTTCAACCAAAGTCACAATCATACTCTTAAATTCTGTGTTAATGGACACAAGAACGTTTTGTAAAGACTTGTACATGTCTATACGAGGCTGACACGGTTCTGAAGACTACGAACAGTCATTCATAATTTCATACGGACAAAGCTTCGACCCGCGAAACCATAGATTCATGCTAGCTAGCTGGCTCGTTGTTACATCAATATACTTGCGGATCAATCTTTAATAGTTATAAATGGTAGCTTTGTGACATAATATTCCTCAAGCTTACAATTCTCCCACGAGAATATATACCTTAAATGCTATGTTAATGGACACAAGAACGTTTTGAAAAGACTTGTACATGTCTATACGAGGCTGACACGGTTCTGAAGACTGCGAACAGTCATTCATAATTTCTTACGGACAAAGCTTCGACCCGCGAAATCATAGATTCATGCTAGCTAGCTGGCTAGTTGTTACATCAATATACTTGCGGATCAATCTTTAATAGTTATAAATGGTAGCTTTGTGACATAATATTCCTCAAGCTTACAATTCTCCCATATATATATATATATATATATATATATATATATTCCGTCAAGTTTTCCACAAAAAAAAAAAAACTCAAGAGTCAACACATTTTCTTTGAATCATTTATTGGGGTTGGAAGCTTCTTATTCATTCTTGTTTTGATTTTCTCCCCCTAATATTCACCTATGTATCTCCATATCCCTCGTCTGTCATTTTGTTTTTGTGTACTTCCATCATTTCGATAAACATTTTCTGTCTTTAAATAATTTTTCCTTATATATCCTTTCAATTATTTATTAACACATAAAAATATAAGAATAAAAATAAATTTAAAAAATTATAAGATATCAAATATACAATATTTATTTATCATATGTCAATAAATGATTAGAAAGATAGGGAATAAGATACCATTTAAGAGGCATAAGATTTCCATCTCTCATTCCATTGATAATTTTCTACTATAAAATATTTTGGAAAAAGTTCGGTGTAAAGCATTTCTCTATTATAACAATCCTATACCTTAGAATATGATACAAATGACAAGAAATATTTAGGTTAACTGAGAACAAGAAAAAAATTTGTTATGATTTGTTTATTAATTGACACATCAGTTTTATAGATCATTATTGTCTCCTATTTTTCCTATATTTTTAATGTAATATCTGATTTGTCAATCGATAAATGGAGTAGAGCAAATATTTTGTCTTGCTCTAAAAGTGCTTAAGAATTTCTCACAAAATCCATTGTGGCCCAGGATCACAATGTTGTTTGTGCCATGCTAATTCTAAGGTGTAGGCTTGTTGTAAAAAAAAAAATTTTATACCAAACATCCCTCAAATATTTTATAACTTATTTTCAATAAAGATAATATGATCAAAATCTTATTTTAACCTTAATAGAAATTGAATAGAGTAAATGTTAAAGTTAATCCTCAAAATTATATGTGTAAGTTATTTTAGTCTTTTAGAAATTAATTTTTTAGCTTCTGAAATTATAAAATATAAGTCATATTAGTCCCTAACCTACTTTCCAATACTTTATCTCAAACTTTTGCTGATGTTTCATATTAATTAACATATTAGTGATACATTGACATTCTACTTGGTCTTCACCAATTAAATTTCATGAAGAGAAACATAATTGAAAATTGTAAGATAAATTTTATATAGAAGAAAAAATAAATATAAAAATATTTGCCATATGCTGACATAAAATTTGACTCTATTATTCAATCATGCCGCCTCTGATAAAAATGATGTTAGTCTATCATCAATATATTATTTAACATGATACATTAGTGAAAATGTAATAATATATATTAACAAACATGAAATCAGATAATAACTTTACTCATATTTTAAAATTTTAAGGATTAAAAAGTTAATTTTTAAATTTCAAGGATCAAAATAACTCATGTGTATAATTCCAAGAACTAGGATGACCTTTCACTTAAGCAAAATAATATGCAAATTAGGCATGTACAAAGGACGGGTTGGGGGTTAGGTTGGATCAAATTTGAACTTAGCCCGATTTTTAGATCGAGCCATTTTTTGAAACCAAAACTTGACTTTAAGGGTTAGCCTAGCTTTTAAATAAAGATTTTGACATTTTACACCGTAAAGTTATAAAATTTTAAAAGTAAAAAGTAAAATTCAAAAGATAATTTGATATACATATTTCAAAACAAACCAAATTATTATAAAAATAATATTAAGTTATCTAAAATATATTAATTGAAATATAAAATTTTATAATTTATCACTAACTATTATAAAAAATATATAACTATAAAATAATTTTTTATTTTTTACTGTGCGGGGACCAACTGATTTGAAAAATACATTAGATCTAATTTAAGGACCTAAATTTGACACAATAAATTTGGATCGGATTAGCAATTCAGGTTAAGTCATAAATACCACTAGTACAAATCACTATCAACTATTAAAAGAAGCAGCGAAATCATATATATCAGCGTTAGAAAAATGCTAACAGTTCGGGAAACCATAGTTTTAAAACTCAGCTCAGCAACTAAATCAGTCAGGGCACCGGGTTAGTGGGTTAGTGGTTCAATCAGTGGGTTGCCAGTTGAACTGGTAGAACCAAATATAATTAAATAAATATATAAAAATACATTAAAATTTAAATATGTAATACCTAGTGTACACATATCATTAGATAAGTTCCGTATGGCCTTAAGGTCCCTTGGGACCCACCCATATATGTTACTGGATCTGAGTTTTCGCTAAGTCTGGAGCCCTACACCTCCTTGGAGGGCTATATATTAGAGCCACTTTCTTGGGATCAAAAGTCCTGGTAATTGCTCTCTAGAGGGATATGAATTGAAGTGTGATTTTTAATGAATTTTAAGAAACCTCTAAATGTTCCTTTTCTAGCCCTCAAGTTTAGAAAATCACTGGAATTCCGGAATTTGAACTAAAACTCAAAAATGATATTTTGATTGGTTGGGGTTTTGATTTTTTTAATATTTTATTTGAATTCAAATGGGAAGTATTTTCTTATTTACATTTATGTTTTAACGTTAATAGGAAGTAAAATAAATGATTTAACCTTTTTTGTCTGGTTATATATCAGTATCAGACATATCAGTAAAATGTTACTGATATGAGCTGAAGCCATGGACGTTGCTGTCCACAGCTGGAGTTCCATAGAGGTGGTGTTGTTGGACCTTATTGTCCACAGCTGGTGTTGTTACCCACAGCTAATTTGCTATCCACGGCTGGCTAATTTGCTGTCCACGGCTAGGAATTTTAGAGAAGTAGTTCTAGTTCATGATGACAGCAAAATGACAGCAAAGTGCTAGATGACAATAGCATTTTGCTGTCATAGATTTCTTTACACAGTTGGGAATGAGTTCCCACAGCTGGGAAGGAGTTTCCATAGCTAAGAATAAGTTCCCACAGTTGTGAATGAGTTCCCATAGCTGCGAATAAGTTCCCACAGCTGGGAATGAGCTTCCTATGGCTAGGGATGAGTTTCTACAATTGCGAAGGTAATTCGACAACTGGGATGAGTTTCCCACGGCTGAGAATGTAATTCCATAACTGTGATAAGTTTGTCACAGCTGAGACCTTAAGTACATCGTACCCATAAGTGCACAGTACCCCCACCCTAAAAACGTAAACGAAGGGACAAAAACTCTTCCCCCTCATTTTCCTTCCATTTCCTTCAAACCAGAAACCCTGCCCTCTCTATTTTCTCTCATTTTTCTTCAGCCCGATTCCAACCTAGCTCCTATAAATCATCAAGGTGAGTATATGTTATAAAATCTTGTCTCCATTTTTGTCATTCTTGCACATTCTCGAAATGGGCATTTTTATTTCTTTTTTTTTTTTGTCAAGTGGGGGTGCTCCCCTAATATTGTTAGGGCTATATTAGAGTTATTTAGGTGTTGATAAATTTTAATACTGAGTTTATTAGTTATTTTAGTCGACGTGGTGCCTCCCCTGCTCCCTGGAGCTCAACTAGAGTTGACGTCACCTCTCCCTCCCCTCTAGGTGAGTGGGTACAGATTCTATGACCTTATATTGGTCATTATAGTTCATTTCTTTAAATCATAACATGATTTTCTTGATTTTAGATAATAACTTAAGAGATTTGAGTTTATGATTGGTTATCAAAATTATTGGAAGAGATGATTTTCAATATGAGCATGAAATATTTATTTTAATATAAACTCATGGGACCATTATTGATAAAATGATTTTATCAAAGAGCTAGAATATGATTGTGATTTAATTTAGAGACTTTATAAATTTTCTCCAATGATTCTAAGATAAATGTAATTATATATTATGGAGTTTAATTACTAGAGAAAAGCCTGGAGTACAGATTTAGAGAAAATAACATATTTTATAAATTAGAGACCAAACAATAACTATAGAGAAACAGACAGTAAGTTAATGACTAAAACCGATTATTAACCTTGGTACCAAGTTGTCCAAAAGGACAATCTCATAGAGCAAAGAATAGAACCTAGTTAGGTGTCTAATTTGAATCCCAGAAGGATCCTAGAGATTAGAGAAATTGTTATGTCATGGTTGACATGCATAACCAGAGAAATTATATTTTGTTATACAAGGCATAACCAGAGATTCTTGTTTCTCTAATAGATTTCTGTTACTTATGCGTTACTAAATAATTTCTAATTTTATTTCCTTTATGATGTTATATATTCAAATATGATCAGAGTTAATACATTAATCAGCTGCATGTTTTTTTCATATATATATATATATATATATATCCTTGTTGTTGTCCCATGAAGGGGTTATGGATAAGGACCTACTCACTCAGTTTTAGATAAAACTCACCCCTCTCCCTTTTCTATTTCAGATACGTTATCTGCTACGGGTCCTTCTTAGCCACTTCGTCCCCAGAAGTAGAGTTGTTCGGTTGGTGAGTTTCACTTGGAGTGAAGTACCCTTTTATATTTTGTATTATGATAAAGTGCTCCAGTGTATATTACGGGCAGGGTCCCGGACCATAGAGATATTTGCATTGATTCATCATCATTATTTTTTTTGTATTCACATGATTATGGTTCATGGATTTATTGTGTAGAGAGCAACTTATATATTTTGTATTACAGAGATATATTTAGAGTTTTAAATATAATGTTATTGATGAAGAGCATGATTTCAAATGAGCTAATTAATTATTAGAGATAAAACGATATTTTATAAATGGAATCTATTATCAAATTATGCATATAGAGAGACTCAGAGGTCACGAGGCTTACGTGGAAATGAGATTCCTCACGTGTCGGTCACATTCCCAAGTCAGGTTGTGACAAAATAAATATAATAAAATAACATAATTATTTAACTAATAATTTAACATTTTAAAAATTCATATACTTGTATATATATATATATATATAAATCTAAAATAAAAATTTGTTTACAAAAAATCCCACAAAAAATCCCACTAGAGTAAAAGCAATCCCTAACAGGAAAAAAACAAAAAAGAACTAGTAAAAGCAATCCAAAAAGCAACCAGGCCGTTATGTATTTGTTTTATTATTATTTTGGTTTTTTTTTTTTGTGCGGCCCATTGTATCAATTACAATGAAGCATAGCCCAAAAAATGCTTGACCCACAAAAACCCTACTATTTAAGCCTCTTACCTCTCTCTCACTCACCAATACCCTTTTAGCGTTGCACCAAACATATAGATCCCTTTCCTTTTCCCTGTTCGATTGTTCACTGGCTCAACTCTATCTTTCTCTCGTTTTCCATCTCTCTCTCTCTATTTTAAACTCCTCTCTTATTCAAGTGCTTCCTCATAGTAGCACCATCTAGTGATGGTGGAGCACAACAACAACACGGTGATGGTGCAATGTGGGGTATGGTGGTAGTAGTAGCACAATCCTTTTTTTTTTCTCCTTCTGATAAGTATGTGAACCGGCGATTCACTGGGTGGCCGGTTTTGGGTAAAACCGCTGAGTCAGACCGGTTTTTAAGTGTTCCTGTGCATGTCCAATCCATTGTGCTGCTCGGACCGACTGGCTGGCCAGTTTGTCGATTTATCGATCGGACTGACCAGTCCGATCCGAGTTTTAAAACTCTTTGGTTTCATACACATATTTATGTTAATATCAATACATAATCAATTAAATAACAATAAAAAAAGAAAGATAAAATTATTTAAAAAAATTATACTCAATAACTATTTCGTGTACTCCATCTTAAAACTATTAATAATCGCTATAAACCATTACCAATAAACCAAGTCTCTAAAAACCGAACAAGACGTCAAACCAATCAAGGTAAGGGTTTAGAGGTTCGGTAGTTCAACCAGTTCAACTAGAATATAATCAACATATAATAAAACCAGTATTTATATAAATATATAAAAATATAAAATAAAATATGTCACATCAACAAGCTTAACAAAGCACATACCAATTGGTGTTCACATAATCACATCAAAATCCAACAAACTAATCAAGTTAAAATAAATAATCCAAGACAAAACCACAAATCAAAATAGTACTAAGCTTCAAATAATCAACTGAGTAATTTGCATCAAATTACAATAAACAAATGTCCTTAAAAAAATTGAAATAATCATGGTGATTGCCTTCAAGCATTAAGCTTCAAGCTTTTGAAGCAAAGCAAAGCTTGAGGTAGAAGCAGATTTTGACCTGATGCAATCTTACCCTCAAGCATGGCGGATGAAGACGGCAAAAGTAGATGCAGATTGGGATGGCTACGGCGACGCATGACAGGTGATGCGGCTCACGGACAAGCAGAAGAGGACTCAAATGGAGACAGAAGTAAAAGCATATGCAAACTGGGACACAAGCAAAAGTAGAAGTAGATTTCGATGGGGTAGAAGCAGATGTAAATGAATGCGAACGAAGGCGGTGCCTGCTCCTTCACTTTTCACTGAAGATGAAGGGAGGTGACGTACACAAATGTAAACAGAAGCAGATGTAACCAGATGTAAATGAAGGCAGCGCGTACTCCTCTACTTCTTAGTAGACACAACGGCAGGTGGCGGACGCGAATGGGGCTCGTGGTTACGTTTGGTACTTTGATTTCTTTGCAATCCCATATCAAAAAGGAAAAGGGCAAAAAGCAACAACGTTCAAGTTTAACCATTTCTTTTTTTTTTTTTTTTCAACGCAAAACGACGTCATTTTGCATCAAAATTTTAAAAAGAAAAATCAGTGAATCGCTTCGAACGAATCAGTTTTCTCGATTTTTCGATTTCGAGTAGTTCTTGAACGGTTTTTTCTACAGCAATTTTCAGGCATAACCCGCACTAGAAAACAGGATGGTTCAACTGGTTCGACCAACCGATCCAGTCCTATTTTCGGAAACATTGCAATAAACCATTGTAAGTGTATCATTTTGTAATTTTGATTTTATTTAGTTTATGTATTTAGGTTTTCTCAATTTGTATTTATTTTATTCAATCTATGCTTATATTTTATTTAGCTTACTTAACTGATAATTGTTATTTTAGGGTTCAATGATTCTTAATGGCCTTAGTATTAGTTTAGGTTTAGCAAAATATTTATCCTAATACAAGAGGTTATAGATAGCAATACTAATGTCCTTTTCAGATTTATCTATGACCTTGATTAACAATGCTATCTATAACCTCTTGTATTAGGATAAAATATTTAGTTTGCATCTATAACCTTGAAAATATTTTAATCAAGTTTTACAATTATCATTAGTTTATGTTGAGTGATTCTCTTTACCTATTGATTTAATCCAAAATATTGAGAAGTGATTTGAGTCACTAATCAACACTAATGTCCTTTTCAGATTTTGTAAGCTTTAGAAGAAGTGTGACAAGGTGGTGGTTGAAGAACTATCCATCTTGGGTGGCCTTTAGTATAGAACAAAGGTTGCCATCACAAGGATCAGTTATGGAGATGATAAGGTGATGTTTCTCCTGGACTGGATGATGTCCTCTTGATTCAGCTTTCTCTCTAATGCATGGTTGGATCTAAGAGATGATGCCATAAGTGTCATTTTTTTGCTTAAGTAACCTGAGTTGTTAGTTTTTAGGTCATGGGTATCAATTTTTACAAAGCATATGGTTTAAGAATGGGATAAGCTCTCATCGTAGTAAAAATGGTGGGAAATGGGGGATTTACTTGGGGCTCTTGTATGGATATGTCTCTAGGATTTTTTGGTGACCAGAAGGATTTTTGTGTTCTTAATTTGTCATTTTTCAGGTAATGGGTCATGGTTTTTTGAGGATAAGGCTTGAAAAATGGTGGAACATAGGGTATGTATTTGGTGTTGTCCTAGTATGTGTCATGACCTGATTTGGGAACGTGATCGGCACGTGAAGAATCACATCCCCATGTAAGCCTCATGAACACTAAGCCTTTCTATATGCACATTTAAAACATAAAATTCATTTAACACATAAATTTATTTTCTACCTACAAATCATATGCTCTTTTAAATCAAAATAATTATAGTTGTGATTTGATAATCGATCTCTAAAGTCTAAAGTCACAATACCAAACACACGCGCGCGCACACGCACACACACACACACACACACACACACACACACACACATATATGTATATGGAATTACTCTTATACAAAAATAACCATGAATGTTAAATCATTAAACATAATAAAAAATATGCTATCATGGCCACAAATCCAATATATGCTCTGTGATCCAGGACTCCTGCCTACAATGACACTAGAGCGCTATAATCTATAACAAAGATGCTTCACCAAATGAAGTTCACCAGCTGAAACTATACTGCTACTGCGAAGAAGGTAGCTAAGAAAAACTCGTAGTAGTTGTTGTATTTATAAATAGAAAAAAAAGGAGTGAGTTTTATTCAAAACTCAATGAGTGAATCCTCATCTGTAACACCCTTCATGGGACACCAAGGAAAGATGCGTTAAGTAATAATAATAATAATAAAACTCTCAAATATTTCATATTTACATATATATGATCAAGATCATTGTTTTCCATAAATCAAAACAATAGTACTGTAATAGAGTAATAAGAATCTTTGGTTATGCACAAGTTGTGTGACATAACAAAATCTCTGGTTATGCCTATCAATTATGAAATAGCATATTATCTAATCTTTGTGGTTCCTGAAGCATTAGAATTTGGACACCTAACTAGTTTCCATTCCTACACTGTGAGATTGTCCCTTAGGGACAACTTAGTACTAAGGTTAATGATAGTTTCTAGCCGTTAACTCTGTACTATCCGATGTACACGTGTCAGTAGACAAGTTTTGCACGGTTTCAAGATCCACCAGGACCCACCTATGTTGTTGGGTCCGATATTTGCTAAGTTTGGAGCCTACACATCTTTTGAGGGCTATATGATGGAGCCACCTTCTTAGGATCAAAAGTCCCGATAATTACTTTCTAAAGGAAAAAAAAGTTAAAGAGTAATTTTTAACAAATTTTAATAAACCTCTAGATATTTCATTTTTAGCCTACAAGATTTTAAAATCGCAAAGTTTTTCGAATTTGAACTAAAACCCAAAATTTGGATTTTGATTGGTTGGGGTTTTGATTTTTTTGATATTTTATTTGAATCCAAATGAGGGGTATTTTCTTACTTACACTTATGTTTTAAACTTAATGGAGAGTAAAATAAAATGTAAATAAGTGAGTGTTAAGATAAACCTGGTACCAAGATTACAGAAAAATTTGCAGAACTTGGGATTTCTGTCACCGCTACTGCTATAGCAGTCACAGAGGTGCTTGCATATGTTTTAGCGTGCTGAGGACCATTATAGCAGTCATAAATGCATAATGGAAGATGGTTTCACTTGTTTTAGTGGCCTGAAGACCGCTATAGTGGCCATAGTTTGGTAAAAATAGTGCAAAGTGACACCATTTCATTTAATGAACCCCTCAACCCGCTTTTAAACCCTAAACTCAGGATTTTGTCCCAAAACTGAAACCCCTATTCTCCAAACCCTTCCCCACTCTTTTCCACTCAATCCAACATCAACTCCTCTTCTTTAAAGATCCAAGGTAAGTGATTGTTGTTGGTTTATGGTTGTTTCTTTCATGTTCTTCCTCCCCCATGTTATGGGTATTGTTATTTCTTTCATTGTTATCAAATGGAGATACTCTCCCAATATTGTTAGAGTTAGATTAGAGCTCTTTAGAGATTTTTAGAGTTTAATCTAGAGTCAATGTTACTCTATGGTAGTTGTTGGTACTACTACAAGCTCTTAAGATCAAGTTGGTGGTACCCACATACTCTCGACTTTAAACGGTGAGCGGGTTCAAACTCTTGACCTTATTTTAGTCATTATATTTATTATATATATAAAGTTGGAGACAAGATTATGTATGGATTATGATTGATATATTGAGAGCTATGAAAATGTTTTATATGTTCATGAAAATATTTGTTGTAAAATGTATAATTTAGTAAGATATCAAATTGAGAAAAATAAATAAATAAATATGTTCTTATGGATTTATGATATTATTATGTTTTATCAGATTTAGATTTCAAGCAATGATTTTGAATATTCAGTTAATATATTTATATGTGTTAGAAAAATGTGAAACATGATTAAGACCTAGCTTTACGAATAAATATGTTATATGATTTTCGAGTTATTATTGTTAAGAACTCCAGTGTTTGAACTATGATTTTAGAATTATTAAGTATATGGAAAAAAATGTTAGTAAATATATGAATTTAGAACTTCAGTTTTATGGTACCAAGAGGTACAGAATTCATTATGATTCATAGCAATTGTCATATACATATCATGTGGGCTTGAAATCGAAATACCTACAAGTGGTGAACCCTTAGGCTCAATTTTCACAGCCACAGTTATGCTAAAGTTAGATTGTTGGAGTTACATGAGTTTCGAACTCTTAGAGTACTAAGAGTTTAAGAGTTTTAAGATTTCAGTCAGGGGCTCTTATTTGCCAAGGACTAAGCATTCACCCTTTTGTCATGGATTTTGTTAAGCTAATTTGGTCAGTAGAGATAAAGAGACAGACTGTGAGTTAACAACAATTGTTCCTTTAACCTTGGTATACCAAGGCTTGCCAAGGGCAACTTTATTCTATTTCAGATTAATCCGCTAGGGACACGGTTTGCTAGGAACCATTAAGATTACAAACAGAAGCCTTTGTTCGACGAGGATTGAGCAACACTTTACCGTTTATGATTTTATACTTTTATTGTTTTTATATATTTATTTATTATGTTTAGCATATTGTTTCTCGATACTCTATTGCACCCTCAGTTAAAATGATTTCATGATTGATTGGGAATTTAAAAATGTGTGCTTATGAATATATGAAATGAAAAGTGTTTTGTTATATAGCTATGTATGTAGATATTAAATGATTTATATTTGATGCATGCATACTGTATTATATTAATTGATTATCCCATGTAGGTGATGGGTGAAAGCTCACTCATTGAGTCCGTTGACTCACCCCTCTCCCTTCCTCTCATAGTTGCAGGTTTAAGGGCGCTTCAGATTCCTGTTCCATAGATGCAGTTATTCCCAATTGTGAGTCTTACTTTATAGTAAGGCCTTAAGTATGATCATGTTAGAGTATAGTGCTCCAATAGATGTATGCAGGCAGGATCCGAGCCTCGCATTATTTTCAGATTATGTATTTAGTTTAGTATTAGAAATAGTTATGTATATATTTTCAGTTCATAAGTATGGATTTAAAATTTGTAGAGTTTGATTAGAGTTTATGTAACAATCCAGAAATGAATTTGTGATTCAGTTTTCAATTGTTAAGTGTATTTTCATATTTAAGATTTTATTAAGTGATGAAACACTTATGATTTCATGGTTAGTGGCGTTGGCCATGATATTTTCAGAGGTTAAATTATTAAATACTTTCGATTTATGAAATTAAGCATTATGTTTTAAATTGGAGAAAAGTGCTAAAGATTTCAAAAACATCATATTTTAATTATTATATTTATTGATAAATTAAGCATTTAGAGAGACTTAGAGGTCATGAAGCTTATGTGAAGATGGGATTCCTCACATGCCAGAGACGTTACCAAGTCAGGTTGTGACAAACTCATTGTCTGTTTCTCTATAACTATTGTCTAGTCCAAATCATAAAACTAATCCTTGTCTTTAAAACTCTTTATTGTACTTTACTCTAGGTCTAAAGCTCTTTCTTAAAAACACTACAATGTCCATAAAACCTCAACATACAAACACATTCATATATAACCTCTGCATAAAATCATTTTTAGCAACAATGGTCCCATGGTTTTACATAAAAACATATAGTTCATGCTAATATGAAAATCACGCTTTCATAAATCAATAGGAGTCTCTACTCTCTTTGCAGAAATCTCTAAAATAATATAATAAGGCACATTTTCATGAAAACAACTCTAATGAACAACATAGAGATCACATGATTGAACCCACTTACCTGGAGATGTGGACAGTGAAGGATCAACACTAATTGAGCTATGTGGAGCAAGAATGGCATCAATATCTGTCATTGAAGTAATAAAACTCTATATTAATCTCTAAATAACTCAAATATTTCCTACTAACCATGCAAGTGCACCTTTGCTTGCCACCATTGAGATAGCAATAATGTCAACCCAATAACATCGAAAAGGGAGGAAAAGGAAGCTAAACCAACAAACTAACTTAACTTTGAGCTTTGGGATTGAAGATTGGAGTTAGATTGAGTAAAAAGAGAAGGAAGGGTGCTTTGTTGGCAAGGGTTCAGGTTTCTGAATGAGAAACCCAAAGGGAAAGGGCTTATAAAGGTTAGGGTACTAGATATCCAAAACTATGTTATTTTACACTGTTCTGTCATTGGGCCTGCTCGTTGCATCGAGCTTGTTAGGCACAGAATACACATAATGGTTTGCTTGCTCACTATAGCGAGCTTGTTCTACATAAATCTACAGCAGCAACACCAATCTTACATCTCTTGGCCCTTCACTCATTTGGGGCCTTTTCGGCAAAATCAGTGGATCCTGGGGGACCCCAAAGCCATACTAAAATCATCTAATGACATGTGTGCTTAAGGTATTATAATGTGTTTGAGAAGATTTGCATGTGTTATGAATAATTCAAAAATTCTTCACATTCCTCACTATTATATTACCTTTTTAGAAGGAAAGAATCTTTCTTTTAAAGCTATGAATAATACTTATGTGTTGTCCATACTTTTTGTGTCATTGTTGATGTGACACAAAGCAACATCAACACTTTGTGGGGAAAGGCCTGCTAGAGTAGCTTTGCTTGCTCAAAAATTTTACTTGCTGCAGCTCTTAAGGCCATTTTAGGACAAATGAGTAACTAAAGATTAGGGAATGTTCATTAATATGATTTTCTTTCCAAAAATATGGTTTATATCCTATAGATTGGAGGGTGTTTAGATAGAAAGGAGGATTGTCACCTTCCCTATTATCCTTATACTCTCTCCTTTAGAGATATATTTCTCTTTTTAGGGTAATACAATCTCTAAAAGCCTACAAAGCCACTTCAAATTGGCTTATTCGTAGGGGCTTAAGTCATCTTTCGAAGTATTTAGGTTGAAGGGCTATCCATCCATGCACCTATTTTCTTGGTAGATGACAAAAGTCCTTTTCAAAACCATTACCTCATGAAAATAGCTCCTTAAACACTAATTAATTCGTGATTAAGATTTTCCTTACCACCACCTGACGCATTAAGAAATTGAATAGAGGTTGAGTAGTTTTCTTTTATTCAGTTTCAATCTTTTTATCTTATATTGATTATCGACGTTTACAAGGACTAGGTTTTTTAAGAGTTTAGTAGGCATGTCAATTTTGTTCTGATTATTTACATTTATAAGAGTAGGTTCCTTCCGGTTTAGAAGGGTTTTTATTCTATTACTTGTTCCGTATCATATTATGTATTGAGCTTTTGGGATCTTTATATATTGGGTTTTGCATCAATGTGTGTTGAGATTTTGGAATCTTTATTACATCATTGAAATTCTACATCATTCTGTGTTGGCGTGTCTGAATCTTTACACGTGCATCACTAACACTTTGAATGCACTAGTCCATATTGAGTGCAGGTATATTCAACAACCAATGCCTCACGAAAGACACACCAGCAGGAGAAGAAGAGAATAACCAAACAAACACTACACCCAAGCTGGTCGAGGAAAACAACACTAAACTTGTCAAAGGAACCACCTCATAAAAACAACCTTTCAAAGCAGACAATGTAATCAGATAAAGACAAAACTCAGCAGCCTCAGCGGGGCACAAAGGCAGTGCCAGCAACGGTTATTACAAAATTGATTTCTTATGACTGGAGTCGTGATTCTCGAACGAAATCATAATATATATTATACTTTAAACGCTGTTTGATTTTATCATATTTAATAATATTTTTTTATATTTTTGGACCGATTTTCTTATTCTAACGCAAGCATTTTTTAATTCTCACCACGAAAACATACTTTTCTATTTTCACTACAAATCAATTACATTTTGCTTTCTATACCTCAAAAAAAAAAAAAAAGACGTTTTGTTTTGGTTTGTTTGACCACGGTATCTTATTAAGCTGACATTTACAAGTCTGCCCACAGCTAGCAAGACTCTATTCCAGATCACAACCACCGGAAGTTATTGGCAGTTACAACTTTTCAGAAAATTAATAATCAAATGAGGCTGCTGCATCATTTTTTTTATTAAAAAAAAAAATTAAGAACAGCAGTCACAGATGGTTAACTTATTGTGATTAGAAACTGTTATGATCAAGCATGATCTCTTTTAATTGCTGTACCCAAAAAAAATCTTATCATGATTGATTTTGATATATTACTCTACTCAATATTTTATTTTAAGGCTTTACTAATCAACACCTTTATTAAGCCTTAAGACACTAGTTAAGAAATTTGGAGTTGATTGTTTTCAATACACTAAAAACTTGAAAATTAAACTTCATGAAAAACAAGAAATAAACCGAGAAGAGTATAAAATTTATTTACTAAAATACTCAATTTTTATCATCTAATTAATTTATTCTATCAGTGTCACATTATATTTCTCGGTTGTTGATGTGTTAAGAAAACCATAAAGGGTAATAATAGGAAATTAACCATAAATACTTAATAGATATATGAGAATGATAGATATTATAAATCGAGAATTTGTCCTAAAATGACAGATAATATAGTACAAAGGAAGTAGGAAAATATTTTAGGTGCAGAAATTTATATTTTACTATGTGCGGAAATGTATATTATAAAAAGGAAAAATTTGTCTCTTATTTTTTTAGTGATATTTTGATTTCATCGAATTTCTTTTCTTCCAATTTCACCTCTAACATTTTGATAAAGTCTAAATGCTATCCTATTTTGATAACAATATTAATTTTTCAACAAAAATTATTGATCTTGCTCAAACGTGTTTATTTTTATCTTATGTGGATTCATGTTATGTATATAACAGCTCTACTGTCGGCCCCAGTCATCCTTTCAACTTTAGTTTTTATAGTTAGAAGTTGTCTATTAATAGGATTTAATTAATTTCAATATGATTCAACAAAATCAGAGCTTATTTTTGCTTAATAAGACATTCACATGAGATAATTAAGAATGAATATTTCAAGGCTAGATTGATATTATTCATTAATAAAATTGACACAGTTTAGTGAATAGGATAGACATTATCAAAATATTAGGATCAAAATTAAAACAAAAAGGGACGAAATCAAAATTCGTTAAAAGATCAGGGATAAAAAAAAGCTTTTGCCTTATAAAAATGTAGGAACTTCTAAATAATTCTTTTGATCATTATCAAGTTCCTTTTTTAGCAATCTAAAGATTCATAAACGAAAAAAGTATAAGTTATTTTTTTATAATCGTAGCAATATAAAGTCTATAATCAACCTAGTAATAACTAAATGAGATTGATTTCAATTGTTGTGAGTTTAAGATTCCTTAAATAAATTTAATTTTAATGAACTATGGTATAAAAATAATATTTTATACAACCATCCAATTATGTATTATTATATTAATAATAATATAATGTTTTCCTTACAAACTTTCAAAATTAATCTCTTTATATATCGTATATCATCTAATTGATATTAGGACTTAATTTTTATCCATTGATAGTAGAAATTTATACAGTTATCCAATCATATTATATTATATTAGTAAAAACAGTTAACTTTTACTATTTAAAAAATCATACCAAAAAAAATTTAATTGAATAACATATTAAATAAAAACTTTCACATAATATTATTATATTAAAATTAAACTCTTAAATATTAGTGTTCACATTATAATGTTTGACCATTGTGAATTAACTAAAACTAGCTGGATCCTAACGTGAGACGATCGGTCTATTATAAAATAGATGGGAAAGCAAGGAAACAATGAAAATGTTAGGTGATAATGTGACAACTGACAAGGAAAGAGGTATTGTGAAAGGGAAAAAGAGAGAAGGAAAGTGTCAAGCGCGGTGAACGATGCACGGACACGGTGCCTTCCGCTCTTGACTAATTTTCAAAATCGTTGACTTGGTACTTTTCCATCATATCTTTTTGTCTGTCTTATACAAATTTAAAACTAAACTTTTAATTTAGTCATTTGATCGTTGAAATTCTTTTTTTTTTTTTTAAATAAAACTCAATCTTTGTTCAATTGTTATGTAAAAAAACAATCTTTATTGTAAAAATAAAAAAATCATACGTATAGTTTTAATAAAAATTACATTCTTAAATTTTAGGGTGATATTTATTTTTACTTTTAAAATTAAAAAAATATCAATTTAATTTATGAAATTATAAAATATTATTCAAGTTAGTCTCAAGTTAATGTTCACAGAAATTAACTTGAATTACTAAAATGACTAATTTAAATTATTTTTTACTATTTCAGAGATTGGATTGATACTTTTTTATTTAAAAAATTAAAATAAAGCATGCACATAACTTTAGATATCACAGTAAACCTTTAGTCTAAATTTTGTGTTTTTTTCATCAGAAAAGGACTCAGAGTTATTAACTAATTCGACTCATCCCACCTCTTTCAATTGACTATAACAAAAAGTTTACTTGGATATTTATAAAATTGAACCCATACAATAGATGAATTAATCAATACATATGCTTCTTAATAATTAGAATAGGTTCTCGTAAGCCTATTACGCTATTTTTAATTATCCATTCTATTATTGTGAATTCCTCTCTCACTAGCTTTAGGACCAAGATAGATATATGTTAGATATTAATTCGGCCCAAAGTATTAAAAAGAGATTTAAGACACTAATCAGTATCTTAATTATCCGAAGTTCATAAGCTTTTGACAAACTGAGAGAAAATATGTAGTTTGATGACCAAAAGGAATACCCTCCTAGGTGGCTGGAGCTCGAGAACAAGAGCTGTCAGCCCAATAATGCACTAATAATGGTTTTGCAATATCTGGTTTTTGGGTTGTGAGTATTGGTTTTTCTTACAGAGAACATGGTCTGAGAAATTGGGAGGATCGAAACTCTCATGGTGGTGTATTTTTCATGTGTCTCATGTCAAAATGCGGAAAGGTCGAATTTGTCCTATTTCTTGGGATGGGCTGTGTTGAGCTATGGATTGCCCATTGTTCTATTGCTTTTTAACTAGGTAGAATTTCACTTTCTACCGCTGTCTAGAGTGGTAAACTAAGTTGAGTTTGAGGCCCAAGGCTAGCCAATCAACAAATCACCATTCCCATTGCTTCTTATGGCCCCTCTATTCCTATTTTTTAGGTTTCGTCTTAGTGTAACTAGCCCACAGAGAAAGTCACTCCTTTATTTTGGTAATTTGGTTAGATTCTTACAAGTTTTGGGTTTGGGAGGTTGGGTTGTCATAGAAGGCATCAATCCAATGCCTAGAAAAACAACGCTTACTGCATCATTAGGCCACCCTTTTCATGCCTGTCCATCATGAAGAGGAGAGCAGCTTCATAGGAAATAGTTCCCAAGAGATATTAGAGTGGTTGAACCAAAGTCTTTCTTAATCTCGAGATGCACCATCCATGCACCTATCCCTTAGTGGCCCCTCTGTATTCTCTTTATTATATTATTATCTTATTTAAACTAATTAACATTATATATAATTTATATTTAAACAACTAGTTACGATCAGTTTTATATATATATATATATAAATATATATAGGAAATGTATCATATGAAAAAGGTGATTTATTATAAGAGTGAAATAAGTAAATCTTGACCATTGGATCTTACACTAACGATGAAAATTAAAATATAAAGTCATGTGACTTTTTTAAAAGAGTATATGAGTATTAAGTATATTTATTAACTTTCAATTCTGATGATCCCTATATGGTTATATAACCCATATTTACTCATTTTACTCTTGTAATAAACCACTCTTCTCATTTAATATGCCCCTGTATAGGGAGTCAAGTGAGAGTGATGATTTATTGTAAGAATGAGAGGAGTAAATCTTGACAATTTGATTTTACATGAATAGTCAAAATTAAAATAAATCATGTGATTTTTTACGTGATCACGTGATTATTTGTTATCATTTATTGACTTTCAATTTTAATAATCCATGTATGATTATACATCTCAAATTTGCTTCCCATACTTTTATAATAAACAACTCATCTCACTTCAATTATCCACTACGTATATAAATATACAAAAATTTAGATGGATTTTGCGTTGGTCATCCCATCAGGGTCAAGGGATGTTTCTCGAGTTCTTCGTGTACCTACATGAATTTTTACATGATTAATTTATAAAATTTGACACATGATAGATAATGGGTAAATGAACACTTTTCTATCAAATTTTAATTTTATTCATATTATTTTTATATAAAATTATTTGAATAATTTAAAATTTTAATAGCATATCATTTGAATAATATTCTTAATTCTCATTAAAATATTGTCTAATAAAAGTATAAAAACAAATTATAAGCCATACAATTTTTTTTTACTAAATACCCAATTTAGCTCCTCACATGTACTGTTAACTAAAATATTTTTATATTCTATTAACTTACTTATGTGTACTGTTAATTTTTACAATATATCCTAACTTATCTCACTCTTCTATTCTGTGCAGAACAAATGACAACGGAAAGTCAAAATATTTCTTCAAAGTAGATAACTATGATGAGAGAGAAGATAAAGAAAAAGGTCTAAATGACTTCGTTTAGAGGAGTGAGGTAATTTAGAACCTATCATGAAAATTAATAGTATACATAAGTAAGCTAACATGGCACAACTTAGATAAAAATCTTATAAAGGGACTAACTTATTCCTATTTATGAAATTTAAGGAACTAGTATGAGATTTTCCAAATGCGAAGGACTAATTTGTCATTCATCATAAATCTGAGGGGCTAAGTTGGGGTTTTAGTCCAATTTTTTTGTTCATCTTAAATTTAACATATTATTCAATTCATAATTAATCATTAAGTTATTTAAAACATTATTTTCAAAAATAAAAATATTGACACGCAAATTATCGCTCTTGGAACTAGTTTTACACAAAATTCACAGGTCAACTTCAGCTTCTTCATTCCTGCTTTCTCTTTCAGTTCTGCGTTTTCATTATTTCAATTTCAATGCATAGGTTAGTTAATGCATGCAACGACTTTTCAAGGTGTCATTTGCCGAGAAAATTCTCTCACCTCTCCCCCCATATCGTCTTCCCCAAGCAGGTGGGGCTAATATTCGATCACGCACCACTTCTTTTCTATTATTTTGTATTATAAAAAATATTATTTAAGCACCTAAAAAGTGGATGAGTGTTTAATGGAACACCTATTTTAAAACTATTAAATATGATATGGATCCTATACATCTCATTTATTATAACAAATCTAATGGTTCTGAAATAAATACCCATTTTATAGACGTGTTAATAATACCACTCATTGGATTTTCGGACTTTCAGTTGATTGAACGTATGTAGCCAGCCAGGTAGCATGTTTGATGATCCATCACCCACTTGTATACTTTTCACATCCCTTTCCCTTTGAACTTTTCTTAATTTCCCTTCACACGTAAAAGATATTATCAATTGAAAAATTACATTTGTGAACTTACATAATTTAGATATAATTAAAACAAGAAAGGTATTATCAATTGAAAAATTACATTTGTGAACTTATTTTATTTATAGGCATATAATTAAAACAAGAAAAAGATTTAAAGGTGATAGTTACCTTATTGAAAAACAAGTACTAGACCTAATATCCTAATATTTTTTTCTCTCTTAAAAATGTCTAACTTTTAATGTATTATTCACATTATACTTTTGATAATCTCACGATCTATTGAGCTTTGTCTCCCTATATAACACCAACCCATACACGCTCATAGCTAGTCATCTCATATACGAGCTGTAATCGTCTAAAATGGCATATAGAGATCGAAAAACAACAGTATTGGACTACCCTGAAAAGAAACAGACCAGGATGCAAAAACTATAGCATCAATTTTCCATGCACACCATGGATGGCGTCTTCTCCCTCCCGGAAGCCACCAGAGCTGATTTTCTCCGCTCTCTAGTGCAGTCTTTTGGCTGCGCTTACATTTGTCTGTGGCAGCCATATGATTCCCCCTTATCTAAGTAAGTATACTCATTTAAATATATATATATATTACTACTTTGTGGATATAAGATATATTTGTTATAGCCTTATAGGCTTCCACTGATACTGCTATATCCATATCTGGTTTTGGTTTTCTAATTGTGTAGTCGTTTGTTCTTCTTGGATGGAGTCTACAACAACCAATCAAGCTCTTCTTTGGGGAGCATTAGTGCAGCAGCTGAAAGGCTTTTTAACTTATATCAGCGTCTATCGTTTGTTGTAAATGATGAGTAAGATTAACTTTCCAGGCCCTAATTAATTTTGATGTAATTAATTAATTACGCTTTTTTTGTTTTGCATTTAAATTAGGTCATGAGGAAGGCTACATATATGTAAATGTTTTATTCTTCGTCTTCTCTCCAATATATGTGTGTACTTG
This sequence comes from Dalbergia cultrata, assembly GCA_031216105.1. NCBI lineage: Eukaryota > Viridiplantae > Streptophyta > Magnoliopsida > Fabales > Fabaceae > Dalbergia > Dalbergia cultrata. The sequence goes on from CM062347.1 coordinate 56,669,332, forward strand.
ATTAATTGTTTTGCTTTTCTTTTTTAAATTTCAGCTATGTTCCTGGACTTGCTTTCAGGAACAACATGCCCTACCTAGAGCTGCAACAGTTGGATCTTCTAAAACTGGCATCCACAATAATACAAACACAATTCTATCAGGTATAATTCATTACTTTCCCAGTGGAAGAGATCGATCATACGACTGCGAGGTAGAATGAAAGATTTGTTGGCTAAAGTAAAGTTCTTTTATGTTTTTGCAGGAAGCAAGGATTGAGGTCGCTTTATTGTTCCAGAAACTCACATTAAATTAAATTAAGCCTTGACTAGTTATTTCCTTAACTCATATATATAAATAATGATCCAGAAAATAATTTCTTCGTTCATTGCTTGCGCCTTATTCGCAGGCTGCTGTTTTCATGGGATGCAACAAAGGGGAAATTGAGATTGGGTTCTCGACGAAACAAGTAAGAGCAAAGTATATATATATATTATCCGATTATTTATTATAAAATTCAGCAATAATTCATCAGAAAACAGGAAGAAATTAAGAAAGATCGAGTGAATATTGCTGAATTTGACATCCCATTAACCTTGTGTTTTGCAGATTGACATTCAAACAGCACTTGGTACTTTATTTCCAGAAGATTTTTCTAGACTCTCCCAACGACCAATTGATCAGAATCCACCTTCATCATCTTCATCTTCTTGGAGGACACTATCCACAGGTAGCCATAGCCCTGAATGTTCATCCTTATTGTTCAGTATTCCAGGCACTTCCCAACCCTACTTTCCTGAAACACTTGGTGTGGTTCCAACATTATCACAATTACCTGTGCCAAACACACAAACTAGTCCACAACAACAACAACCACTACAGCCAATGCAAACCATATCTCAAATCATTCCATGTCATTTCCCTTCACAGGAGGCTGAACAAGATGCAATGGTAAAAGCATTAATTCATGTTATATCTTCACCTCCTCCTTCTACTTCTTATCATCATCAGCAGCAGCATCAAAATTTGCCTTCTTTTGTGGCGCATCCAGAAGCTAGTGCTTTCAAGATGTATTATAGGCCAGATATAACACCCCAAATGGGGTCCAATAATCCACGTTGGCAAAGCCTAATGAAGAGATCAATTACATTCTCAAGATGGTTACATTCTCAAATGAGAAAAAGGTTTCAATTTCAAGCAGAACGCTCCAGCGCTAGTTCCCATCTGCATACGATATCAGAACGAAGAAGGCGTGAGAAACTCAATGAGAATTTTGAGGCACTTAGGGTACTGCTTCCTCCAGGAACTAAGGTACTTAACTTCAGTTCATTAATTATTCTCTTATAAATAATGCTTATATAGGATGGAAATCACATGTCCCCAAATTGTATTCTATTCTCTATTTGTTAATCATTTGTGGTCACGTGTAAAATAAAAATAACTATCAAATACATAATATTTATTTTCACCGTAATAATAAATGGTTGGTTGAATAGAAAAAAAGACATGATCTGAGGACATATAACTTGCATCATCCTGCATATGCATATATGTATATAGGCTTTTAATTTGTTGCTCCAATGACATATAGCTCAACTTGGCACTTACCTCGAATACATATATGACGGGTAATTGTTGGCCTTAAATCAAGGGTTCGATTCGTGTTTGTCCATGTATCTTTTCTCATTTTCCTGTTTACCTCCACCGGGAGCTTTTAGTATGAAAAAAATGTATTCCAAATCATTGACATTGAAATCTTTTGGGTGGTTCAGAAACACAAAGCTTCCATCCTTACAGCAACAAAGGAGACATTGAAATATTTGATTGCTGAAACTGAAAAGCTTAACATAAGGAACCAGCAGTTGACGACACTTTTGTCATTCAAAGAAGCTGGTATTGAAGAAATGAATGTTAGCTACTCAAATGAGAGATTGAATGTTCGGGTTACAGATGTGCCGGGACCTAGTTCATCACAAGAGAGAATGGTGGACTTGCAAGTGATTGTGAGGGGAGAAAGTTCTCAATCTGATATAGTGATTCGCTTATTGGAATTCTTGAAACATGATCAGAACGTTAGTTTGATTTCCCTGGGCGCAAACACCCATATTACAGAAGGGACGGCCATTAATCAAATAAACTTCAGACTAAGGATTCTTGAGGTACGTGACAACATATTTAAAACATGCACTTGCCATTTGAAATATTACTTAAACCTTTTGTGGGGGCTTGCTCTATATGTATTGTCTGGGTAGATTACTTGTTAAAATTAACGGTTTGTTGGTTCAAATGATTGAACACTTATTCCCATGCATTAAGTAAAGACTCAAATTTGAATCTTATGTGGGAAAAAAAAAAATACAGTGCTTAAAAATTTTATCTTATATATATTAGGCCAACACTTATCAACTCATATTATGATTTCAAAAATACTATCTCTTTTTTCTGTCTCATCCTCTATCTTCCTAATAAAAATTTAACACATTTAATAATGATATCACTCATAATCTCTTATCCAATTATATTTTTTTAATTACCCATAACTTTTACACATGATACAATTTGGTTGGGGAACTTGAAATGAGAGAGAAAAACGGAATAGATGATTTTTGTTTCTCACATTATAGTTAGAGTCGCTTAGTTTCCAGATGTTGGTGACTCAAACAAAACAAGAAATAATATCACTTGTTTGAGAGGCATAATTTTGCCTTGATTGGAGGCCAAATGTGCTATGGTTGAACTAATTAAAACTTTAAAAGGCACTTGACCATAAGATTAACTTAGTATCCTGTAATAATTAAAGCAAATTAAATGCATAAGCTGATGCGGAGGATGAAAATAGTACAGAAAAATGTTCGAACCTCATCTGTTAGTTAAGCCAAGTTTGGAAAAATCATAAATATTGATTGACATATAACATTTTAGGTTAGCTATGCCAAGGCATTTAACCCTTTATGTGTCTAGCTAATCTGCACTATGTCTATCACATTAGAATTCATACTCACATCTCAGGTTTAGAAAAGTATTAGCTACTATTCCGATCCCTCCTAATTTATTGTGACGATAAAATGAATTATTCATCTAGCTAGTATAATGTTCTACGGTTGTCCGTTCAAACGAAGGAGCTCAGAAGGTGCAATGGTAACTTTGTGAAGTTGCTTTGTTTGGTTTGGTGTGCTGAGATTTGTCACTTTCCGCGGATATGATCGAAACTATATATATATTCAATCAACAATTCAAAAAGATGATTCAATTGTGGCAGCCATCAAACAAGAATAATCACAACATGCATGTTGATCATTCTTAACTTTATTTTAAAAACTCCACACATTCGTAAAATATTGAGTACGTATAGAATTTTTTTTTTAAGAAAATAGCCATATGCTTTTAGTTTGTATGCTGTTTATTCTATAGGGCTAATGTTGTCATTTCGTTTTCTCTCGTGCTTTTATTTCCCTCCATAATCTACTATATATAATTTACTTCTTATATAAATCCCATAGTGAAAAAAAAATTATATTATTATCCAACCATATGGTTTAATTTATAAGACTTTTGAGATGATTAATGGTTAAATCAATTATTTTTGCTTATATGTACTATATGATTGAATGTATGTATGTATATATATATATATATATATATATATATATATATATATAGACAATGCATTTAAAATAAATTTACTTTATATCATCAATAAATAAAAATTTTAAAAAGTGTCAAATTATAATAAATAAATATCATAATAGGTAATTATTGAATATGATTAACATTTTTAATTTTTTATTAATTAATAATATGAAATAATTTTATACTAATAATATATAAAAATTAAACTCTCCTATACAATATTTTTTTTTGGTCTGGCCTCCTATGCAATTTTGAGTGGAGTTTATATACTAACTTCTTTGGGTCTTTGTCTTACATATGGGTTGATGTTTGGGTCTTTATCTCTGTGGACTTTTGAAATATTTTTCTTTAATATGAGATAGATTTTATTTAAATCGCGACGGCGAGTTATGAAGAAGTTAAATAATGTTATGACCAATGGTGATTTTTAGTTTTGTAGCGTCGCAGTAGGCATCGGTCATGAGAGCCATTCAATCCAATGAAATCGCCATTTAGCCTAATAAACTCTAAATTTATGTAAATTTATCCGTTATTTCATATTTTATCTCATATTTTAGTATATATGTTTCTCAATATTATATATAAAATAACTTTCCAACTTCTTCGTGTGTACATTTAAATGTTTTGGTTACTAATATGAACTCAATTTCTATGTATTAAGGGCATAAAATAGTTTTATAATATAATTAATAGAATTTTATCAAAATAATAAATTATCAAAATTAAGTAGCTACAGTTATATTTTCTCATTATTATTTATTATTTTAGTAAATTTGATTTATATATATATATATATTTTTTTTCCTTCTTTATACCCCAAGACACATAGAGAGGAAGATCCAAAAGGTAGAACATTTTGTGAAGAATAATCAGCTCATCATGTGTTGCAGGGAAGTGAATGGGACGAGTCTGCCTTCCAGGAAGCAGTGAGAAGAGTGGTTGCAGACCTAACACATTGACGAGTAGTGTGCCCATAATATTATATCCCACGCGGGCACTAAGCAGTCATCTTTTATTCATCCAGCGGCGGCATCAGTTGATACTGTGTTGCTCTGATTATTAGAGAAGTTTTGTTGATGAGATTCAATTTTGTGGACGAATGTATGGGAAGTTTTCAGCATTGTTATTCTAACCTAAAAAAAAAAAAAATTTAATGGGAACATTTATTTTATTATCTTGGAATGTGATAAATGAATAAAGCAATACGAGAGCCACTATCACAGTAGTAATAGAATAGGTGTCTCAACTGCACACTGACTTTTAGGTGTTGTAATAGTATTTTTGAGAAGTTTTCAATGTTCTCCTTATGGAATAAATTTAGTTTTTTGGTTTGAGGTATTATTATAGAGGAAAGTTTTAAATTGTAAGAATTTACTATCAAAATTTTTATTAGAATGATGTGATATTTTTTATTTTTTAAATAGTTAAGTAATTTTTATTTCTCTATATATTTAAATAAATTATGGCAATGAAATTATCAAATATTGTATAGTATTTAGTACGATGTTATATAAAATATTATGTTATATAATATAATATTATTATCAGAATACATTTTACAACATTTCTATATATAAGTAAAATTTTAAAAAATTAACATTGTAATAAAATAATAAAATTGATCAATCATTTTAATTATAAATTTAAAAATAAGAAGTATTATTAAAAAAAATGGATAGTATGGACTAGCTCGTCAAAATAATATGGATTGATACAGTTAACTCAACCTATTTTTAGACAAGCTAGTAGATTAACTTGTGACAAAAGAAAAACTTCATTTTAATAATTTTAATAAATTAATATTTTTAAAAAATAAAAAACATTAATAAAATTTTCATCTAAAACACTAGGATAATATTTATATATACTTAAAAAATTTAAATTGCACAACTTTCATACAAATTCAAATGTACACCCAAAAAAAAAAGTACAAATTCAATCACAATAGTTAATAAAAATCAATCACAATAAAATAATGAATTATTGTCAAATAGACACTCATAAATTGTATCCATAATTAACGTAACTAATAATAAGTCTTTACAAATTAACCATAATAAATTATAAAAAGTCCACAAATTTAAAACTAAAAAAATAAAAACTCTCTAACTCACAAGCTAAGTCTGATTTAACTCGGCTAAACCCACAGGCCGCAGGTTAGATGAGACAAATAGCAAGCTGAAAAATTTGGTGGGTTCAAATATTCAATTATGAGTGGTTGGGTTGAGCCTATTTTATCATCTCTTTTATTTTTCTTTGTATACTTTATTAATTTATATATCATTTTTGAATATATAAAGATCCATGTTTTTGATAAAATTTAACAAAAAGGGGATATAAAGGAGTTCTTGGTAAAATTAGAGTTATTTATTGCATGCACAATTAGAAAATTTTGATGAAAACAATTAATAAAATTATAATATATAATATAAATTATCTTATCATTTATAATATAACATTATAAATATACCTATATATTGTTAGTATTTTGATTAAAGGAGTAAGGATATAATTAAGATGCATACGTTCATCTTATCATATATATATATATATATATATATATATATATATATTCGGATATGTTTGACCGGAAGATTTTTCTCACTCTCTCAAAAGCTCAAAATTTCTCATTCTCTCTATTATTGAATATCTATCAGATTACTTATAATATTCAAAATATAATTAAAATAATAACTCACAAAATTGGGTATAATAGATTCAAACAATATACAGTATGAAGTTTGGTTCTTTCAACGCCTAAAAGTTTCTCCTACCTTGTATATTGAAAAATTTCGCCGTTAGTTCATGACTTCAGCATGTCCTCCGTGGAAAATCGGACGGGAGCCTTAGAGACAATCAGACAGCGGCTTTGACCCTTGGTCTTAAATCAACAAGGAATTCAAAAATTCAAAATAAAATGTTAGACTGATTTTAATGCTGGTTTTCCTTTTCTTTTTTTCTCTTCTTTTTTCTTTTGCTTCTCGGATCTATTCGTAATCCATAGCATAGGAAAGTTGTCACCAAAATGTGATACGGGAAATATCAGGCAAAATAAGTTTTATGCCCCTTATTTTTATTTGATCTTTTAATTTGGTTTTGAATTTTTTTTTTCTCACTTTGATCCTTACATTTCAAATCGTTTCAAATTTGATCACTTGTATTTTTCAATTTAATGTTGATTGTACCACATCAGTATTAATTACGTAACCAAATAATAATTTGGAACCAAACTGAAAATGAGTTTAATTTTAATGCATCGATACGATAAAAGTTTTTCTGTCATTCAATTAAATTCCCTCATTTATATGACTTTTGAAGTAATCAATGTAAGAATTAATAATTTTTGTTAATGTGGTAATACATGATTGAATAATATTATAAATTTTTTTTACACTATCAATACATAGAAATTAAACTCATTGAAAATAATCACTAAAAAAAAAGAGTGTTTTCAATTGTTCTTGTCATTTATTGTGTTAATAAAAGTATTGTTAAGAAAAGTAATTTTGACATATAGTAATCATTGAAAATATTTATAAAATTTTATCCATAATTATTTTATATAAAAATATAAGAACAGTTGAAAATACATTTTTTAGCGAATTTTCCATAAAAAAATCAAAAACAATTTAAAATATTCAGGACCATTTTTTTTTTAATAAAAGTAGACCAAATTAAAAAATCAAGTAAAAATAATAGATCAAAAAGTCTTTTTTTTTTCCTCGAATTATTACCATTCCTTTTAGTGCATTATTGCCTCTTATACTTAGCCATTTTGTATTAATTTTTCTAGATATTATTCATTTTCTTTTATAATTAAATTTGAAAAATAATATTTGACTTCATGATTTTTTATAGTTAATATTATGTCCATTTTTTAATTAGCAAAGAAAAAATCATGCAACGAAATTTATACTAGTAATAATAATAAATAATTTAGAATTTGAATTGAATTTTCACTCGATATTTGTGAGCTCTACACGTCGAGGAGATTAATTATTATTTTCAACAGTGAATACTCTATAGGTTCATTTAAAAAATAAAATATAATGCTTTTCATTATTGATACTTTTATATTGTAATTTTTTTTTTAACAAAAAGCTGTAGAATAAAATTTGACAAACTAATTTTATGAACATATCAAGTTTTTTGTCCAAAAATAATTTGCAATAATGTTGAGGATTGAGTTTATCAAATCTATTAAGATCTCCTTAAAACTGCTTGAAATTATCTTAATTTGATACTTAAGGTTTCAATTTATGTTAAATAAGTAAATTATCAATTTATAAATGCTGAGTTGTTGAATAAAAAATTGAAAATTAAGAGAAAATTAAAGGACTATTCATACACATAAAATTAGGAGTTATAATAAAAATAAACACAATTTTATGTATAAAAATAATTTTAAATAATTATTAGTTTGACTATTTTAGAGTAATAAATAAATTTTTATTGGATAGGAATAATAATAGAGATATAAGAGTGATTCCCAACAATTATTTTTTTCTATTATTTGAATTATAGTTTTCTCCCTAAAAGTACAACTTAATTATCACTGCACCCAATTAGTTTAACTTTGTCATATAAAAAAATCTAACTTAATGCATTTTACAAAAAATTGTGATGTTACAATTTTTCTTAATTTAAATTATGAAACATAAATAATTTAGAGAAGTTATTTAAAGATTTATTGAATTAAAGGGATAATAGACTAAGAAAGTGACGACAACTTAACATCAAACTTCTTTAATTCAATAATTTTGAGTATTGAATCAACAGAAAAAAGGAACCATATAACTTGTCACAAATACTTAAAAGTTTTTTTGATACTTCGAATATTACGGTAGTCACAATAAGGTTTGAAAATTCATGCATGGTACCTAAATCACTCATCACTAATTCAATCCAAGTAACTTGTCACAAATACTCAAATCGTAGACCCGTATTGTCCATGAACAGTGATATTTTATAGGGTAAATTATCTTAATCTCTAATAAGATTTGTTAAAATTTAACTTAATCTTTTTAGTTGTTCAACCTACGCTATCCTTTCTTAATTTACCCATTTTTGAGATAAGACACCAAATACCCATCATCCTTTTTCACTCAAACACTCCTCTTCTTTATGATCAAAACCTTTCTAATTTCCAGTCCAGTATAAAGATTAAAAAAAAAAAAACTTACTTGAAAAAAGTCATACTTGTACTGCTGTCGAGTACTTTTAGTACTGATATTTAATAGTCAATGTTTTGCCCTGTCCATCTTCCTAGAAAGTTCATCCAATAAGTCTATGAAGCACATCATTACAAATTACAATACTCTGCTTGTAGTAGTGCTATCGCAGATGGCGGATCTAGTTTCAACTTCTGAAACCAAGAATAGTAACTATAATGTTTTTGTGAGCTTTAGGGGTGCAGACCCACGTCACACCTTCACTGATTATCTCTACGATGCTTTAATTTGTGCTGCAAGGCGATCAACTCCTTCATGGATAATGAGAAACTGAGAATAAGGGACACAATTCGACCTCAACTCCTTAAAGCCGTGGAAGGGTCACATGTTTCAATAGGGGGTGTGAACGAGAGAGGTTGAGGATGAGGATGGGGTATTTTTGGTAATTTATCTTAAAAATAGATAAATTGAGAGATGTTAGTAACTTAGTATAGGTCGAATAATTAGAAAAAAAGGTGGATTAAATTTTGACAAACCCAAAAAAATGTGAATGTAAATTACTCTATCTCATAAATAAGTTCACGGCGATTCCAGGTCTCACTAGCCACTAACAAGGTAAACCCTTCGCCTTTACAGCTTCTCCTACTAACTTCCACTGGCTATCCCTGATAATGTAAACAACATGCAAAGAAAAAATTGGTTTCTTTTTTGCCGTTTTTAATAAATACCATTGACCATAAGAATAGGAAAAAAAAAATCCATGCAGCGCGCACTCACAAAAAAATAATATTCCAACAAATAGTATTTCTTTTTCTAGATATCATTTAGACATTTAAAAAACATGTATTAATAGTTGGTTATCGACTAGCAAATCACTGTAAACTTCAATTACGTTATTGTTAAATATGATAAGGTGATATAGTGGATTCTTCTACTTTCTAAAGTGTAGTTGAAATCTCCACACACACACACACACAACTTATCCCAAGAGTAAGTCCTGGCATATAAAATTTCTACCAAGTTTCATACAATTTAGTAGTTTATTATTTCATTTTATTTTGAGGGATAATATGTTATTAAAGATACAAATAAATATCGATTAATAGATTACATGGCTATTGTTGTCCAATTTTTTGAAAATTTGGCATGTTTGAACATTAATAAAATAAAACATAAATCAACGGTTGATTGATTAAACTCAATGTGGATGGAAAGTTATAGAATGAAGTAAGTGTGTAAAACTTATTCCTAAAGTAAATAGTTGAATTGATTAAATTCAATGTGAATGGAGAATTATATAATGAAGTATATATATATATATATATATATATATATATATAGACAAACATACTGGTCTCCAGGGTGAGAGGAGCAAAACAACATGAATACATGATTAAAAACCAGCCACAAAATCACGGAGAATCCACACCAATATGCCAACGTGAATCAAGACAAATACACTGGTAGGGCGGAGGGTCATTGGTGTCTAGGGTGGCCATGGGCCCATGGCCCCTGAAATTTTTATTTTACATATAAATTTATATATTGATATATATTTTACCCATTTCAAATTTTTATATGTTAATTAGAGGATATATAGGATGATATGTTATTGATATTAAGAAATAAATTAATTAAGTTTTACATCGTTCAATTTTATCATCCAATCTTTTTTTCTTATTGTTTATTTTAATCTAAATTAGCAAATGCAATTCAAACGTTTGTTTAGGGGTATTCACAACCCAACTTGGCTTGCCAACCCATCCCGGCCCAAAGTTTATTAGACAAGTTTGAGTCTTAAAATTTAACCTGGTTTACTTTTTGGGCCAGATTCAGGTCATACTTCGGGTAGACCCAGCCTAACCCGAAATCAAATAAGTCTTATGAAGATATACATTTTTTATAATAATTTGTGATAAATTACAAGATTTTATAGTTCAATTAATGTATTTTATATAACTTGATATTATTTTTATATTGATATGATTTGTTTTAAAATATATGACAAAAACATCTCTTAAATTTTGTTTCTTATTTGATAATTTTAATATGTATAATATTCAAATCCTCATATGATGTTTGAAAGTCGGGTTGACCTGATCACTAATTGGGTAATTATCAGGGTGAGTTTGTGTTTCAAAAATTAACTTGATCTAAAAATCGAATCAGATTCAGGTTTGATTCAACCCGCCCAACCCGTTCCATATACACCCCTATATTTGATAACAATTCTTATAAACATTTAACTTAGTCAAATATTTAAATAATACAATAGACGATACATGTTGGGCATATAAGTGTTTCTTGAGTTTTGATTGAAATATGTATTTTCTTTTAAAATAAACCCCTCATTTGGTCCTAGGCAAAAACTAATGTCTAACAAATTAGTCCTTCAAGCAAATAAAAAACATCATTTCATGATGGGTTTATAAGATAAATTGATCTTTAATAATTTATAATAGTATAAATTGATTACTAATAAAAACACAAATAGAACTTGCATGGAAAAACAAACACACGTGCGCACACACACACACACAAAATAGAACAAATAAGTTTATCAAAATATTGAGAATGATATTATTTGTTCTATGTATTTAATTGTAAATGCCCATAAATGTATTTTTTCTTAAAAATTCAATTTATTCGATGTTATTTTGTCGAAGTGTATATATATATATTTTGTGACTTTCTTTTAAAATTTTTAGGTTTAATAAAAATGATAACATATATCATTATTTTTTATGTGTATATTAGTTTTTAATGCTACTCCCCTAAAGAAAGGGACTAGCTCTTCCCTTGCTTATATCTCACCCCTTTTCCTTCATTGCATTATTATAGTAAATAAGGGTAAATCTCACCTCTTTTCCCTTTTTGTAATTAACCTTCTCTAAAATTATTAAATGATAAATAAGTTTGATCCAAAAAAATCTTTTCTAAATAGATTATGAGAAATAAATAAAGAAAAGTATAAAATAACACTTATTTCTTATTATCGGACTATATAAACGTTTATGACACCCAAGTAAATACATAGATTGGTCTATTTAAATCTGTGGATAGTCTTAAACAAGTTGCGCCGAGCCTCACGCATAATTGTTTATTTAATTACATAATTTATTGAGCTTGATTTTAGAAAAGTTAAATACTGTAAATCTTGCAGTTCTTTTGCTACAAAAACATTTCATAATCCTATTGTTTGGGGTAATTCATTTCATAATCCTGTAGATAGATAGCTACCTCAGAACTATAGACATAAAATACTAATAATAAGATATAAAATATGAAAGACTTATTAAAAAATAATTGAAATAATTTAAGAGACGTGCTATTTAGCTCAAAGGAGGGATATGGGAAAGGCGACGAATTGGAATTCAGCTAATAAAATCAAGACTTTCAGTGAGTAACACATAGGAAAGAGAAACAGGTAGACATATTTATCTCTCAAATGCACTGTTTATCAAATTCACACGAGGAAGTTTTCGAGTTATATAGTATTTCTCATAATAAATTTCTCCCGACATGGAAATTTATTTATTTGGAATGCTCAGCAGAAATTGACCCCTTTTTTTCAAATAAAAAAATTATTAAATGAATAATTATACAGTTTGATGTGAATTAGAAGTTTGACCGAAAAATTCGAGTGGTTGTTAATGAAATAACCATCTAATCACATCTAATTTCAAGATATTTTCAGACACATTTTTTCTTAGAATTTAGGTTGAGAAAACATTATGGTTTCCTTTCTTTGTGGAAAGAGGGCACGATATCTATGGTCAATCATCAATAGGAAGAATCCCCAAATTCTGTGACGATACCAAGGTAGATGATCGACCAACTAGGTGAACCAGCTCCGTTTATTAGTTGTTACATTTTTTAAATATATGGAAAAAAAATATCAATACCCTTGCAAGAATTAGAAATAATCCTTGTGTACATATAGTAATACAATAATAAAAAAAATAGCAAGTCAAACTTCAAAAGATTTGATAAGTACTAATAAACAAATTGAAGTTCATTTCAACAAATATTTTTTTCTGTCATTTGAAAAAAATTCAATAATTCTCGTATGTGCAATTGCCATGGCTCATCAGTATGAAGTATTTCAAACTAGCAATTAAAAAAGTTCTATTTTGTTATTTTTCTAAGTTTGTTGATATGCTACAAGAAAAATAAGCATTTTCAAAAGTTCTTAGCTGTTAAAGTTTTAACAAAAATATTATTAAGAAAAGTAATTTTGACATTAGATGACCATTGAAAATACTTATAAGTTTTTAAAAGTATTACACATATTATATATATACCTTGTTATTAAAAGTATTATACATATGTCCCTTTTTTGGGTTATATAGAAATCGGTTTAAACTGATTTTAGTTCAAGTTAAATTGATTACTATAGCTTGTCAATTAGAATGTGTCAAAAATCGGTTTAAACTGATTCTAGAAATCGGTTTAAACCGATTTTTGACACCATCTAACGAGCTGCAGTGATCAACTTAAACCGAGGTGAAAAATCGGTTGCAGTGAATTTTCCTATATAAATTGGATTCAAATTGGTTTATTTTATGTACTTTAGTTGCATAGTGATTATAACTATGTAGTTCTTATTTTATTTTTTGTATATTTAAATATTTTTTAAAAATAATTAGAATCTCAAAAAATTAGTTTTCAGCTTTTTTATAGAAGTTAAAAAGAGCATTTTTTTTAAAAAAAAAGTTAATTTTTCAATTTTTTATTAAATATAAAATTTAAATTTCATAATCATTTTTTAAAATTTAAAATAAATGTACCCTCAATCTTCACTTCTAAATTAGTAGAATAAATTTTGAGATCCAAAATCAATTTTATAACCTAAATGATTTTCTAAACATGCTTGTTTCCCATTCACATGCCAATTATTGCTTGAGTGTTTTGGTTTCAAGACATATACCCCAAAATTTTAACAAATTTTTTTTATTTTGGTTATTTCGGTTATTGCAGAGCACCATTTTCTGGTGGGCAAACGTTTTTTTAGACCAGTGATATTTATATATATGGGATATGAGATATTATGCGATGAACATCATATTTATCATTGGATAAGACATGGACCCTATTCAAATAGGATTAACATTTTATTCAATAATAAATAAAACGTGAATGGACAAAGTGTCATATATCTCTCCAATATAATCATCATTTCTCTTTTTTATTATACTGCAGAATGTGATGGCACTAAAACTTAGCAGGCTTTGTACAGTACCAATTTGGACACTTGGAATTGAAAATAAAAAGACAAAACTCCCTCATTGCATTGCATTCATTAAGACTGAATATTTATCCTTGTGATTTTGGTATAGATTGCGCGATAAAATTTTTGTTTGGCAAGGAGTAATTAGATTTGGCCTCAATTTTGATACGCATTATTATATGGTTAATTACAATTTAATTCACAATCATTTAGCGGCCATTTATTCCACTAATTTAGAGGTGAAAGTTGAGGGTACATTTATTTTAAATTTTAAAAAATATATTATGAAATTTAAATTTCATATTTAATTAAATTTTTTTAATTTAAATTTTATATTTAAAAAATTAACTTTTTTTAAAAAAACTGCTTTGAATCCAATTTATATAGGAAAATTCACGGTAGAAATCGGTTTAAGTTGATTACTGTAGCTCCTCAGATTGTGTCAGAATGTGTCAAAAATCGAATTAAACTGATTTCTATATAATAAAAAAAAGAACATTGTGTAATACTTTTAATAACATGATATATATATATATATATATATATATATATATATATATATATATAAAATATGTTTTTTTTGTTTTATTTATGTAAAAAACTCTAAGGCTTTTTTCGATAATTAATACGTATCGAAAATACCCAAGAGAATCCCTTCATCTGCCTGTTCATCATGCTTTTGGAGGTTTGTTTTTTCCTATGGAATATAAGCTTGGGGATATAGTTCTAAAATCCAAAAGAAGGGACAGGAAGTCTAACCCAGAAAGAAATCAAGAGAGTTTTCATAAAAAGTTTGTCTCTTTAAAATTTTTCTCTTTATAGTGGATTTTGGATGTAAAGAAAGTTTATATAGACCCAAAAAAAAGGCTTTGAAGCTTGCTTTGATGATTAATATTGTGGGTAGGAATGTTGTTATTAAGGTAGTTCTAACTATCCAACTTATTTGAGCTGTTATTTATTTAATTGATTCAGGCGGTAATAAATGAATATACCATGTTCATGTTTACCCAATGACATAGATCTTTACTGACAAGAGCAGTAAAGAAAAAAGTGTTCATGTAGCTATAAATCAAATCAGATTAGAGACAAACCATCAATCATAAAGCTTCTTAGTTTGGTAAGAGGCGTCTGTGTTCCAACAAGTCATTGAAGGAGGACAGAGACAAGTACCATTTTTATGTAGACTTTAGTAGAGATGTGGATTTTCGGGTCTCCCGGCATAGAAAGGTTGGGGGTTTTAATCATTGCCGCTATCTTGTTGGTTGCTTTTCTTTGGTTAAGACTTAAGACTACATTTCAGAGTACAAGTTTGAAGCTTGACTAACAAGAAGCTTGGACAACTCCGTGATCACCAAATACTAGCAGGTTCACTCCTTCAAAACGTGAGCTAAGACATATATTGATGATATTCAATGCCGAACACTGAATGCTATGATTCATTCATGTCACATCATCATCTACCCCATTGTTTTATTCACAGCATTAGATGTCTTCAAACAAACCTACCAAAACAAGATGCCTCCAAAAAGGACACTGTGTAAGGGGGGAAAATAAGAGGAAGTGCAACTGGATCCCTTGCCATTAAACTAGGCGTCTTCTAAATAGAGAAGAAAATTAAGGCAAAAATTAACCATGAAATCGTTGATTATTGGAATTTGATGTTGATGTATTTTCACTTACATAGATATTTAATTAGGTATTGTCATATCACCAAAAATATCTGACTCAATCATTCATTACTTTAAAAGCCTAACAAAAACCATTATGTAATTGAATGATATTGTAATTTTAGTTTACTAGTGCATCAAACTTAATCTCTTACTATTTTATCAAAGAAAAAAAAGCATAAAAATAATACAGCACTACAATTTAGTAGGAAACCATTTCACAAATGCTATAAGAACACGTGATGATATTTTATTTCGAGACAATAAAAAATCAAGAGTGAAGAAAAAGGAAAAGGAAACAGGTTGTAAGAACAAAAGATTCAAAACTCATCAAACAACATAGTTTAGAAAGTTTATTTGCGTTTTAAACACACCAACCCATGTATGGTAGTAATGCGGCGCCACTCAAGTTTTCCTCTATTCTAATCGGACCGCATAATTCGTAGTTGCCTTTCATCAAATTCTTCGATAACATATAGCAGTGCTATTGCCAAAAAGAATCTACAAATATCACCATTCGCGCAGAAAGTATGCATTCACTTTTTTGTACCATCCATTGGTATCCTTTTCTTAGAAAGACCCCTTGTACAAATTTCAAGCAATTGAACGCAGGCTTTCACTTATTAATAGCTCGAATCGCAAGTAAAATACAATACATTTCATGTAATAACTCAAACTAGAAAGATAAATAAAAAGGATGGAACCAAGAAACATGCGGTGCAAGGAGGAAAGGAACAATACTACACTACTACAGTGTCAAATGAAAAACACATGCACCATTATACAAATTGCATAGTAAAATCCTTACAAATAATTGGTGATTACTCAACTATTGAGCAATGACCTTGCTTCCTAACCAGTCACTCCTTTCCTTTCATAACTTACAAGTGCAATATGACTTGGCCTATATAAAAATGACCGAACTATTCAATTTACAAGGGCAATCTGCAAAACTCAAACATTTGACCGCGAGTAAGAATGATGTGATTCCAAATCAGAAGGCATTTGAGGCATGCATCACTTCTTAGAGCTTCATTTGACTGAACCATTTTATGGCCAATTGCCCAATCCACCAAGCTACAGCATACATAAATCAAATGGGTCCAGATTGAAGCACGGAAATAAAATGAGCCATAATTTAGGGCTATTCATAAATCATGCTTCTACGGCTGCTGCAGCTTCTTCATCAGTAGAATCAAGTGTTGTAATTTCTTCTGTAACACCTCCACTACTCACATCTGACTCTTGCACCCTTTCTGTCTCACCATCAAGAAGCTTCTCCCTGAGCTTCATTTGTAGTTCTTCTAATGCACTAGAATTCTCAGCCAGGAAACTTCTGAAAGCATCTTTACCGCGGAAATTCTGATTGTTAAAGTAATACATAGCACCAGCCTTTGAGATGAGTTTGTGTTTTACGCTCAAGTCTATTATCTCTGATTCTCTATTTATGCCCTTGCCAAACTGAAGCTCAAACTCAGCCGTTTTAAATGGAGGGGCAAGCTTGTTCTTCACAACCTTGACTAGTAGCTGGCTTCCTAATATCTGCAAAATAAAAAGCCATGAAGAATAAATGTTCATAGCAGAAAGTAGACCTAATGTATTCAAGTCAATAAGTCCCCCAAATTATTGCCCAATGCATTTAGTATTTTACAGTTAACAACCTACTCTTGCACGATTGAAGTAATGTCGCACAATCAATTTAGCCAAAAAGAATAGATAACAGGGCCTTCCCGTAAAAGTAACAAGTTTCAAATCATATATTTTCACTTTTTCCAGTCCATACTCCATATCAACCAAACACTAACTATTAGGGGAGCATTGACAAATGTGGTGCTAATGCATGGAGAAATGTTACAAGAACAGAACTGTGATGAAAGCATGGACAAATGTTACAAATTGGGGAGCATTGCTGAAACAGCATGCACACTAAACACCAACAACTACTTTACTGCTGGATGCAGAATACATGATAAATAAAAGACTGCAGAATTTGAACAATTAGGAAGCAACTTTAAATAATCCATACTCTCCTGCTTTAAAATGCTATATTTAAACTGTTAGTAAATTATCAAGATCGCAGTCAGTTTATTTGCTGTTTTAATTCTTCTTAATGCCAAAGTTCAGACAATCCTAGGTACCATAAGAGGATATCAATGAGATCAACTACATCTGCACCAGTCATTGTCCAAAACATACCAAATAGATGAAAGCAAGTTGGTAAGTAGATCAAAAAAGAAAGCCTAGTACAGAACAGAGCAGTGCTGTTTCCATCCTACTGTGTTCACATTTACTGTTTACACTTGTTTAAAAGTTGGAACTATAACATTGAAATACTACAGCAGGAAGCAAGATAGCAGAACAAATGGTCGCCTACCTCTTCGCCTTTCTTCACAAACCCTATTCTTCTTATATTAAGCCGCACAGAAGCATAGAATTTCAATGCATTACCACCACACGTAACCTCAGTAGGCCCACCAAATCCCCCAAAAGTAGAAAGCTTTGACCTCACCTGAAGAATCATACAAAGGAATTCCCATTATTAAAAGGCAAACACATCCCACTGGTAATTTGAACAAAAACAGTTATAACCCAAAGAGAATATATATATAAAATTATGTAACTCTGCCTATGATATATTTTACTGAAAATCTATTTACATAGTCGGTCCCAAGCCCGGTTAAAAGAGGAAGGCTGTGTTCGGCTGTTGACAGCTAACGTAAAATTTTTTATCGAATCTTGACATGGATCAAAGACAAAGCAGAGCTAATGCTAGGTCATTGCCCGGAAGCAATGCGTTATATTGCTTGAGTACAGTGTCAAATGAGCAAGGGCCACTACATCAATGCTCGGGTGCAATGCAAAATAAGCAAGGGTTCCAGCATTTTCGTGAACGTATGCAGCTAAATAAGTAAGTTCACAATGGTAAGTTACGATTTGGGACTTGTAACATAGGCACACTTAGATAAATTGATGGAAATAGTTGATACCATAATACGAAGGAGGATAAATTTTACGTGCTTACAAGAAACTAAATGGGTAGAAGAGAAGGCAAAGGAGTTAGATACTTCGGATTTTAAGATATGGTACACCGACAAAGCAAAATCTAGAAATGGTGTGGGTATAATTGTGGATTAGTCCTGGAAATAGGAGGTTGTGGAAGTTAAAAGATGGAAGACAGGATTATAACATTAAAATTGATAGGTGGAGGAGGCACCTTCAATGTCATTAATGCCTACGCATCACAAGTTGGATTAGAAGAGCACCGCAAAATAAAATTTTGGGAGAATCTAGAAGGTTTAATCTAAGGCATACCTATAGGAGAAAAGACTTTTTTAGGAAGAGATTTAAATGGACATGTCAGAAAGGAGACTAGTGGATATGAGGGGTCGCATGGAGGATATGGTTTTGGAGAAGCAAATGAAAACGGTAAGACTATCTTGGATTTCTCAATAGCTTTGAATTTTACTATAGCTAACACTTGTTATCGGAAACAAAAAGAGCATCTTTTAACCTATAAGAGTGGGCAGGTATGCTCCCAAATCGATTTCTTCTTGATAAGAAAATTAGACAGATAACTTTTGCACGAACTGCAAGGTTATTTTGAGGGAGAGCTTGATTACTCAACATAGGATCTTAGTGATGGATGTACAATTTGTAAGAAGAGGGAAGAGAAGAGACCAAAAGAAGACCCTGAGTATGAGGTAGGGGCATCTAAAAGATGAAAAACCAAAAAAATAAAATAAAATTCAAAAGAAGATT
The DNA here is from genome assembly GCA_031216105.1 of Dalbergia cultrata. Taxonomy (NCBI): domain Eukaryota; kingdom Viridiplantae; phylum Streptophyta; class Magnoliopsida; order Fabales; family Fabaceae; genus Dalbergia; species Dalbergia cultrata. The sequence continues at coordinate 56,688,765 of CM062347.1, forward strand.
GAAGAAGAATTAGGATTGGAGACACAAGGAAATGCGAATGAAATATGAAACAAGAGGGATTGGGAAGATAGCAAAAGAAACCCTGGGAGAATATAAAGGTTTTGGTGTAACTGGTAAGGAATCTTGATAGTGGGAGAAAGAATTGCAAGAAAAGATTAAAGGTAAAAGAAAGCTTTAAAGCGTGGTCTTTGGATAAAAATGCTGAAATTTGGGAAAAATATAACACAGCTAGGAGAGAAACAAAGAAGGCGGTGACCGAGGCAAAAACTAAAGCTTTTGAGGCGCTATACCAATCTTTGGGCACTAAAGAAGAGGAAAAAGGTATATATAGATTGGTAAAAGTGAGTGAAAGAAGGACAAGGGATCTAGATCAAGTGAGATGCACAAAGGATGGAAATGATAATGTGTTAGTTGCTAAACATTTTAATAAGTTGTTTAACGAAGGACATGGGAATCCTTTGGAAATGGATAGATTATTGACAAATCAGGAAGACAAAAATTTTACTTTCTACCATAGAATTCAAAGGTTTGAAGTAATGAAGCCTTGAAGGGAATGGAAAATACGAAAGCAATGGGTCAAGATAACATACCTATTGAGGTATGGAAATACTTGGGAGAAATGGTGTAAGATGGCTCACAAAGCTATTTAATGAGATTCTAAGGTCAAAAAGGATGTTTGATAAGTGGAGAAAAAGCATCTTAGTTCCTATTTACAAAAACAAAGGGGATATACAAAATTGTGCAAGTTACTAAGGGATAAGACTTATAAGTCATATTATGAAGTTGTGGAAGAGGATAATAGAGTTGAGATTAAGACGAGAAACCAGTGTCACGAAGAACCAGTCTACTTTTATGCCTGGAAGGTCTGCCATGGAAGTGATCTACTTATTGCGAAGATTGATGGAGAGATATTGGAGAGATCAAAAGGATTTATATATGGCCTTCATTGATTTGGAAAATACATGATAGAGTGCTAAGAGAAGTTCTATGGAAAGCCTTGGAGAGAAAGAGTTCGGATAGTCTATATCCAAGCAATCCAAGATATGTATAATGAGGTCACAACTAGCGTACGGGCTCAAGATGGAGTAACGGAGGATTTTCCTATACGAATCGGATTACACCAAGGGTCAACCTTGAGTCCATATCTTTTCACACTAATCTTGGATGTGCTTATGGAGCATATTCAAGACCCAGTGCCTTGGTATATGTTGTTTGCAGACGACATAGTCCTGATAACAGAATCGAGAGAAGAAATAAACAAAAAGCTAGAATTGTGGAGGGAAGCTTTGGAGGTATGTGAGTTTCGTATGAGCAGAATTAAGACGAGATATATGGAGTGCAAGTTTGGCCAAGAGACATACATTCTAACTTCGAAGTGAAACTTGAGGATGATACCATAACACAAGTCATAAAATTTAAATGTTTGGGTTTTATCATTCAAAGTGATAGAGAGATAGAGGGAGACGTTTTGAGTCTTATTTGTGACAAAAAAAAGTACCACTAAATCTTAAGGGTAAATTTTACCATACAATGATAAGACCGGCTTTGTTGTATGGGATTGAATGTAGCGCAGTGAGAGGTAAACATAAAAGTAAGCTACATGCGGCAAAGATGAGGATGTTGCAATGGATGAGTGGTCACAAAAGACATGATAGAATAAGGAATGAACGCATTAGAGAGAAAATTTAAGTGGCGCCTATCATAGAGAAGATGGTAGAATCTCGCCTTAGGTGGTTTGCGAATGTTTGGAGGAGACCTGTAGAGGCCCCAATGAGGAGAGTGGATCAAATGGAGAATAAAACCATAAAAAGTGGTAGAGGAAGACCAAGAAAAACTATAGGGGTAATAATAAAAAAAAGATTTAAGTGTCAATAGTTTTAACAAGAATATGATATATTATAGAGCTCTATAGCGTTACCTGATCCATGTAGCTAACCCCACTTAGTGGGACAAGGCTTAGTTGTTATTATTGTTGTTGTATATATAAAATTATGTACTAACAACAGCTAATAAATTATTATAGAACAGACACCAATAAAATATAATACCATCCATGTCATGAACATTCCCCAGTCTAAGTCAAGAAAACAGTCATACGAAGATGAAATTAGTAGGGAACACACTGACAGAAGAAAAGGTTTCGAATACTGGCTAAATTGCTCAGGTTAAAATTAAATGATATTCACAAGGAAAACTGACAACAGTGCAATCACCACCTCCAGCTCATACCTGGTTTATAAAAATCAATATAGTTTGAGAAACTGACAAGGAGTGGCTCAATTTTCGAAGGGCCTGGCTCATCAACCTAGCCTGCATTGCCATGTGAGCATCACCCATCTCACCATCAAGCTCACCTTTAGGAACAAGAGCAGCCACCTGTCCATGAAACAACCACGACAATTTAGTAGATATATACCCTAAATTGAAGATACTCAAGTCAAAGAAACAAGATTTAGATGACATAGCATTACGTTAATATCATTAACCATATGAAAGTAACAAACATGGAGCAGGAAAGAGAAAGGTAAACAAGGAAAATATTTTACTCATTCTTTCCACTGTAAAAAGTCAAGCTAATGAGTCTAAAAAAGAGGGTATAAAAGAACAAAATGCAAAAATTTAAAAATAATAGAAAAAATTTATTTAATAACTTCTTTAATTTGGCCATAAGCCTAAGCTAAAAAAATGCATCCCTTCTACCTAGAATAGCTTTCCAATTCCCCCATACCACATCTTGTCCTCACTTACAATATTGCTGCATAGTACAGGAAGAAGCAAATATCTACAGGTAATGAGACGAATAAAAACATAACTAGATATGAATGAGTTTCGTAACTATAGATATTATTATTTATAGAGATCTATTGACACATGCATAAATCAAATTATCACAAAAAAATAAAAAAATAAAAATTACATCAATGAATAACTTTTATAAGATGAGTATTATACAACATCATCATCATCATCATTATAATTATTATTATTATTAAAACTAAGTATAATTAAATGGTGGGATTGGCTAAAATCATTTTCTAATTGGTAAAAATGTGCTAATTCTTACACTGATTCATTGGATCCTATAACAGATAAGGATTTTAGTGCACCAACCAGTATAATCATAAACAAGTTACAATGACAACCAAAGAAAGTATTAACTAAAACAAAAGATAAAGAGCTACATACTTACACTGTCAACAACAATTACATCAACCGAACCACTACGGATTAAGGTATCCACCAGACCGAGTGCTTGTTCACCACAATCTGGTTGTGAGAGAAGCAAGTTCTCAGTATTCACACCAATAGATTCTGCCAGTGCCTTATCAAGAGCATGCTCAGCATCAACAAAGACACAGTAGCCTGCATGAAACAAACATATCAGGGCCAGCATAGACCAACTACAAAATCCCTACCAGAGATTCTTTATTAATAAATATACAGGCCTCTATATCTTCATTATTATGAATGACTAAAGTAAAGGAAAATTAAACCCAAAAGATTGACATAGCCCCCACAATATTTATTGAATAAAATCAAAATTAGGAACCTTATACCTCTTTCTGCTCTATTAAAAGAACAAGAGAACAGAACAGAAATCAACCCTGTTCACAACAGGAAATCTGCTAGCAGCCTAGCAATTACAAATTTCTGGCACAGTACTTGTTCCTTAAGCAGGGATAGAGAAAAAGAAAAACCTTTTACATAATCAAACAACCAATTTGCTGCTTCTAAATATCATTATTCAAAAGGGTGTCGAGATTGATTGGGATATTCATTCACAACTGGAAACCTGTTAGCAACCTAGCAAATATAAATTGCGGGCACAATATTGAAGCAAGGATAGAGAAAATAAGCAAACTAGAACAGATTTAAACCACTGATTAGCCAGTAGCCACTTCCAAATAAGATCGGTCAAAAGAGTTTCACACTGGTTTGGGATTCATTCAGAAGTCGTAAGGGAAATAAAATACATCCACAACATTATCACAACCATGCATAAAAAGAAGGGGGAAAAGATTAAAGCAACTATGTGTATGTGACTAACAATAACATAATGCCAACTAAAGATAACCTCCTTGCTTCTGTGCCTCCGCAATCACATGTAAAGCAAGAGTTGTTTTCCCAGAAGCTTCAGGACCATATATTTCCACAACACGTCCCTACAGGCATAAAACAGATGCATATAACAATCACCATATATCAAGTGCCAGATGAAACACTAAATCATGAAGACTAACCAGTGATAATGAACATGAAAAACTGAGAAACAGATTTTTCTCTTATCATCTACGATTAAATTTGTGATTACCATACACTTGCCAAAAGAATATAGGCAAAACAAAAGTGGAAGGGAAAGAGGGAAACTACAAATTGGGGAAAACAGAAAATTTTGTCAGCTAGATTTTGAAAAAAAAAAAAAAGCAGAAAAAAAGAGAAAAATGAGTGTAGAGTTTAATTACATGTAACAAATGAGCGAGAAACTTCTTTTTGCAATGATTCAAGGATACCTTTGGAAGTCCTCCAACTCCTAGCGCTACATCAAGAGCAAAAGAACCAGTTGACACTACAGGTACATGTTTCGGCGAGGCAGAGCGACCAAGCCACATGATAGATCCCTTTCCAAACGCAGAAGTGATCTGATCAAGAGCTTGTTGAAGGGCCAGCTCTTTCTTAGACATGCTCTCTTCACCTGATTCACTTCCATCAGATTTAGAGCGCCTTCTACCTTCAGGCAAGTAAAAAATGAAACTATTTCATCAACTTCAAAATCATTGCAAACTCCAAGAAAATCTAAAGGGAAAAATGCGATAAACGTTGCATGAAGAAAAAAGCAGAGAGACCTAGGTTATTTGTGCTCACTATCAATCAGATACACAAAAATCAAGCAGCAAACCATTATATTGTTTGTTCTGGTTTGGTTCAGCACATGAATACATCTGACAGATATTTAGATTAAGAAGGAGCACCAACACCAAAGGAAATGTATGCCCTACGAAATACCCTATTCCACTTCACCCAGCACCACTGTGGACTTACCAAAAGCACCCCAGGGCCATATAAATTGGGCTAGCTAATCCAAACCCCTAATCAAAATTATTCTCGTTTGCTTCCATTTCCATATAAATTAAAGCAAGTACTCCAGCAGTGAAGACTTGTTTTCAACACTTCCCATACGATGACAATAAGAGTTAAAACTTTCAAAAGCATATGATCATCTTTTTCACATGTCGAGTGAAGTACTTAACCTAACCTTTCCAATATAAATTAATACCTCCGGATTATTATCCATTTTAAGTCATCAGCTTAAAAAATTATTTAAAAAAAAAAAAAAAGGAGAGGGAGGGAGGGAAGAAAGCAAGAGCGTGTTTAAGAAGAAAAAAAAATAAGAACCTTTAGATGAAAAGGTCAAAACGGAAGAAGTGCCCAATAATCCTAGTTTAAAGCCCTGCAAATGAATGGAAGCAACAATAACAGCAGCCAAGTTCAGTATCAGAAAATGAAAAAAATGTGTAACACAAATAACCGATCATCACTCACTCTGCATAAACATAAACATAATCAAGTGAAGTCACACCCGTAGTTGTTTAAAAGAGAGAGAGCATGAGAGTGGGAACCTGAGGAGGAAGGAACAGAGTACCACGCTTAAGAAGGGAAGTGTTGCGAAGCAGCCTTGCCATAGGAAACTAAACTGAAGGAGCTGACGTAGTGAGACCGAGTCACACCGTTTTGCAGTTGCAGGGTTTCTTCATTTTTATTTTATTTTATTTGAATTATTATAAACTTTAGGGTTTTATGGAGTGGAATGGGCGTTTTGATTTCCCTCCCTTTTCAATTTCCTATTTATTCCTTCCCACCACATTGAGTCCACAACATAGGTCAGTGTTGAACAGAGAGAGCGAGGGAGAAGAGTGTTGAGGGAAGTGAGGACGAGCGAGCGAGCGAATTGCGTTGCTCTGTCGGGGGCTACGCTGCTACCAAAATGAAACATGTAATCTGTATTGGGCCGGGCCTACCAATCTCACAGTTCTAAACGGGCTACACTAAGGGCCTTTAATTTTTGCTGATACCTCTGAAGGGGTGTCCTTGGCCCCCTGGAGTTTCTGCACTGGTCTAGTTTCCTTTTCCTTAGGCCCTGGGCCCGTTATTCCACACCCAAAAAAATACAAAAGAAAAAGAAAGATGTTTTACCTTTTGTTTTGAAGATCTCTATTTTGGTGGTGATAAAAATGGCACAATCTTTTGCAAATAAATCTTAAAAAAATGTTAAGCTCCGCTATAACATTTTAATAATGAACCAGATCAACAATGATAACGTCTTTTATTTCATTGGATGGAGAATCTATATCAAAATCTACAACCAATAACTTTGTTGGTATTAAGGCTGTAGGTACAAGGTTTATGCATGTAAATATTAATTTCGACAATTCATGTTTTTTTCAGAAAACTTTTAAAACATTTATAACTTATATCAAAAGTAATAAGGAGACACTTACAAAGCCGTACTCCCTACCATTTACGCTGCGTGTACCAAACAATTGAGCAGGTTATCAACCACACCAATTTATTTGCTAATACGAATCATACAATACAACAGTGACAGAGAGACCACTATCACATTCACCTCTACTTCTCTTTATAGGGAAAAGAAGGAAAGCTATAATTATTTAAAACTAAACTAGTGTGAACAAAGCCATGAAAAGTTATCAAAATAAGAAAAGGACAGTAGACTGCTTCGTTATAAAAACTATTCAATTCAATTTGGTTTGGCTTAGAATATAAACCGGACTAATTTGTTCTCGTTAAGCAGTTTCAATTGATTTTGGTTCAGTTGAGGTTTACCCATGACCAATCGTAGCGTAAACACCTTGAAGAGCTACAATCAAGTTCTTAAACAGCAAAGGAATAATCCCAACTATGGAACACAAACTATATATTTCAAGCATTTGGGACAGACTTACAAATTCCAGCGATAACAAATAACAGCATCCTAACTATATAACCACATTCTCTCCAAACGGGTGGAAAATAGGAGAAAGGGGACTCAACAAATTCAGACTACAAGATTGTGAAATAAATTAAGCACCATAAAACAAAACCGCATGAAACCCACTATTTCATCAGAAATTTTCGGACACCAAGAAAAAACTCAGCTGCATAAATAAGCTTTCTACTGCTGCTTGCATTCTGGAGGCCGTTCACCCTGCTGACCATCACCAAGCTGAGCTCTTCCACTCTTCTGAAGATTTACAACCAACATTAAAATCAAATACGTAAAATTTCAAGGCCAGGGGACCAAAGTACAATGTATTACTCTATCAACATCTTTACGGCAAACAAGTTTAGAAAGAAAAATCATAAGTAGATTGAGATCTTATGTGCTTGCATCAGTGGCCTTTGTTATTTCATTTAGAAGATAAAAATCACATTATCTTACCTTTTGTGCTGATGACTGCAACCATATTCCAATGAAATTGATGCCACAAAGGAGGCAAAAACAAAAACAAAAAATTATTCAGATACAGACCACAAAAAGAAAATAAAACCAGGTCTCAGCATTTGAAAATAATTAACGTTGTATACCTTCTTTTTAGTCTTGGTTTCTTCCTCCTCCTCATCATCATCCTCGCCATCATCTTCTTCGTCGTCATCCTCCTCTTCATCATCATCCTCTTCAATATCATCATCATCATCCTCCTCCAGGTCTCCAAACTCCTCTCCCTGAATGGCTTCCCCAGTAAACCATGACACAGCATGGGGGATAATCTTATCTCTTATGGTGGACCTGAACAAGTATGACAATTCATCAAGGATAGATTAAAAAATAAACATTACAAAATTACAAAGAGGGAATGGAGGTAAACTAGAGTCAACAGTTCCATTTAAAATATCAGATATTGAGCATGTTAAAAGCTCAAACAACATGATGTGACTAACACAAGAATGGAGAATTAAGCTCACCCAATGTCATAGTCTTGCTCCATTTGATTCTGAAGTTCCTCAGCCTGTTAAAAAAAAAAAAAAAAGGAATTAGGTATAGCAAAGAGAGTGGTCCTGTCTATAGTATTTCAAATTTATTAATTTTATTTCAGGAGTTGTGTTTATCTAAAACAAAAAAAAGACTTGGTACCAAATCTTCATCAATGTCTTCATCATCATCGGGAACTTGTGGTGGATTGAAGAAATTGAAGAAACTTTCACAGTTTTCAGTTTTGGTAATTGGTTTAGCATTCTTTGAACCCTTCTTAGGCTTTTTCTTAAGAATCTTCTGTGTCAAGCATTTTCCAGGGTGCCACTGAATGTCAGTCCTACATGGAAAAAACAGCAGTCAACATTTATTCAAGAAAAAGCCAACCCCTTCAGACAAAATATATCACTATGTGATAACTGATAACTGCAATGGAAGAGAAACCTTACCCAATTGCTTTCTCCAATATCGGCTCATCCTCATCAATCATATGATATGTTTTCATCAAGACAGAATTTGTAAAATATGGATTGGTATCAAAGAAAAATTCAAGCTTGAATCCTTTAGGGTTTTCTATCCTGGTCCACTTGATGTCTTTGATATACTTTAGAGCACCTTCATCACGCTCTGAAATCTATTTCATAACAATGACTAAAAATGAGACTTGGCTGCAAAATGTACATAAGCATTAAATGAAATAGTTAACTGTTGAATACAGCTGACTAACCTCCTCAGCTAACACTTCATTATTTTTCATTGCAGTAAGCCAAAAAGCAGGCACTCCTTTTTCTACAAAGGCATGCAGTCATATCAGCTATGAAGGAATTGAAACAACTTCAAAAGCAAAAGGTGTGCATTTGTAAACAGTACCTTTATCCTCCTCTTCAGTATCAGCAGTTTTTTCATCTGCTACCCCTTCAACTTCAGTAACACCATTTACTATTTCAAACCGCTGCATCCATTCATAATAAGTTAAGAGATACAGATATATCAAGCATCCATTGTCCAAATAAAATTCAGAACCGTGAAGTTTAAACACTGTTGTTAATTTTGAAGATCGAAACACACTGAAAGGAGCATATTAAGGCATTACACAACTGAATTATGCTGAACAAACAGACATAGTGTATAATAACATCATATGCAAACTCACTAACTTCACATTCTAAAGTAAAAGAGTCCTCCGGATACCTTTGTATACAGTGGTTGATACAATTTTTGGTACTTGGCCTCAAGAGCTGCTCTCTCCTCAAAAAATTTTGCTTCCAATTCATCATGTTGACCCTGTAAAGCAAGAAAGGTAGAAAAAAAATCAGAAGCTGATAAATATTAGCCAAAACAACCATGACAGGGTAGCTCCAAAACATAAAATGCAAAATTATCAGCTTCCATACAATATTTACGTATAGTATAAGGCTATAACACAACATTTCAAATCCAATAATCCCAATCAATTTAAAACAAACAAGACTAAAACGATATATCAATATAAATGAAAACACAAATTATACAATAATAAACACAAAAAAGAAAAAATCAAAAAATCCGAATAATCCTTATAAACTAGCATTCCAACAACAAATTTCAGGAAGCAATTACAAACCTGGATCTCTCTAAGAACCTCGACCCGCTTCCTGACATTGGGTGCCAATGACTCCAAAACATCGGAGTGCTGCCCGGCCAGACTCTGTATCTTGCTCTGCACACATACAAACAAAATAAATCCCGCGAATCAACCACATAGCCAAATTAAACACATGAAAGTTGATAACTCAATAAGGAACCCAAATCTCAATCTTAAGATAAAGTTCAAAATTCAAACTAAGCGTAGTGAGTACAACGTACCTTGAGAGCATTGACAAGGTCGGCTCTGTTCTCCTCATTGAGAGCTTCACGAAACAAATCAAAACCCAATCGAAAATCGGATGAGTCAGAAAACAAATTAACAACGATTTGCAGCAATAAAAATTCAATTAAAATATATGTGTGTGTGTGTACGGAGAATTAAGATAAGGTGGTGAACCAGATGTGAGATCCGCAACGCTGAAGGTGTCCTTGTCGTTGCTCATTGCGACGTAGATTGAGACACGAAGGTGACAAAGAACAGCTGAAGAAGAAGCTAAAACCCTAGAGGAGAAGGGAACAGAGAAAAAGAGGGTTTGATGCTGTTATGTTTGTGTTGCTATATAAACGTGGCCACCCTCGAATCCTCTTGCTCGCTCCCTCCTTTTCCCTCTTACACCTCCTCTATTTATTGCCTAGGGCTTGCTTTTCTTCTTTTTCTTTATTAAAAAATTATAAAATTCTTTTAGGTTTTCTTTCCATGGACACCCTGTTGATAGAATGACTGCTTTATGGGGGCCCAACCAGCCTAGCCTGCTTCAAAAAGCCCTGTCTAATTATGGCCCAGTCCCAGTAAAAAATGAATGAATACCTAAGCAATATTTATTTATTTAAGTGAGAAAAAAATTCATTTCCACGCGGTGGATTTGGAATTTGCTTTCAACATCCAGTCTTCTTCCATTGGTTTTTGGTCTCTGCTTTTCTTATAATGTATTACTGTTTTGTTTTTTATATATACTTGGCAAGTTTAGTTGTCATTAGATTGAATGGTTGTTGGTGAGAATTTAAATATGCATTTATAGTTTTGAGATGCGTTGAAAGTGTATGCGATTTCCAACATGTTGTCGATAACATAGTAATTATGTTTTTGATCCGTTAAGAAGGTCACACTAGTGCGTGATTAACAAAGTGGTTTGTAAGAAAACTGAGATGTTCCCTCTTCAGTTGACATTTCGTTCATCTTTAAAAAAAAAAAAAATCTAAATCATGATCTGGACAAAAATTATCTTTTATAGCTATAATTATTATCTAATATATGTTTTTACATAATGAGGAGAGTTGTGTGGTGGTATTTAGGGAGAGCGGGAGGAAGCTTGTTCGCTAGCCATGGCTAATTGCTGCTTATAATGTAGAGCTCATGGTAGCTAAGGACTTAATTAAGGAGGGTTTAATATTCTCATGGGAGCTCGGTTTTAATCTAGTGCTTTTGGAAGGCCTGAGAAAATGTATATAGCCCATCTAGGGAAGCAAGGAGGGCTTGTCTCATAATGGTTCATTTCTCATGAACATTCACATTTGTTTGATCACATGCTTTTGATCATGATTATTGCTCTTGTAGTAAGGTAGCTGGCATTCTTGCCAAACATGCTATTGATTTCTTATTTGATTTGAACTTCAAAATAATAGTGTGGAATTTTCAAACGATAAATCAAACACACTATGTACCATTGTATCTGACATTTACATTTATATATGATTAAGTTACTATTTTATTAAAAAGATGGTTAAATGGTTAATGTCCTTTGTAATATTGTAGTTTAAAGCAAAGAAGATTTAGAAGAACAAATCGAGTCAATACTTATATAATGATTAATATAACATTTAAAGAAGATTTTGAAAAATCATAAGAATTTAAAAAAAATTAAATTTTTCGCAAGTTGTCCGAGTGAGTCACTAGTTGTGCCATGGTGACAAAATATTGATACGTAAAATTTTGCGTATGGAGAGAAAAAAAAATTATATGATAAAAATGGCAGATTATCATGTTTTATCCAAAGTAATATTTCTTTGACATAGATACCAATAATAGATTACGCTCCTTACGAGTGAAAAAATTGGTAAAATAAGAAAATAAGAAATTTGTCAGCTTGAAATTAATTACTTTTATTATATGTAAGTCTTGTTAAATGATTTAAAAATGATTAGTTTTCCATTTTCTATTTTTATCAACCTCTTTGCTGTAAAAAAGTTAAATCTCCAATGAATACCTCTCATCTGATGTCCCATATTCACAGAGTGATTGGTGTTCGAAAGAGTTATAAATTTTATTAAATCTAAAATGCTCCAACATAATTATTTTGTTGAAGGGATAAAAAACTCAAAAAAAACAAAAAAGAAATATGATTCAAGCCGAAATGGTCGATCATGTCAAGTCAGCATTTTCTTGGAAAAGTGACTTGATGTCATGTTGGAAAAGTTATTCATGAGTAAGAATTTAACACCTTGTTTTTACTTACTCATAATAAAAATAATTTTATTAATTTTATTTAATTTATACTCATTTATTTATGAATTTCATAAATTTTAAAGTGAGTAGGTAAAAAATGAGGCCTTAAATTTGTCATCACTTAATAATTTTTAACTATATTGAATATTTATTCTATTTCAAAATAAATATTTTTTTAATTTTATTTATAAAATAATATATCTGAAAATAATTTTGTGTCCAAAAACATCATTGAATAAATGAAAAAAGGGGGACAGTTATTGAGTGAAAGTGCGGGGTTAAAAAGAAAATTTAGCTTTTTATTTTATCGTTTTGTTTTTGTCCCGAAAAACACTCTAGATAAGGCGTCTTGGTGGAAGTTGAACTTGGCTAAGGCTATTGCAGTGCATTTACCACTCACTCATCACTCCCGCAATCCCTTCAACTTTCCGCGACTGCAGCTCTAACCCTCTCTGTTCTTCGACCGCTTGGTAACACACAAACTTCTCCGTCTGTTCTGTTGCTCCTGGATTTTCTTTCTTTCTTTCTTTTTTTTTTTATCTTTATTTCAATTTTACAGTAGATACCGTACTCACTGCTGAACTTGTCGAAATTGGACCGTTTTCTGTTAGTTAACTTGTGAGAATAAGCCGTAGAGAGTGTGGATTGCAAGCTAATTCGCCATTACGAATATATCGTATTTGTTGCGTTGCAGGAACCAGAGCTCGGAAAATGACGGTCAGGATTCGATTGGCGAGGTTTGGGAGTACGCACCGTCCCTTCTACCGGGTCATTGTTGCTGATAGCAAAACAACAAGAGATGGCAAGAACCTCGAAATTATCGGTTTCTACGACCCTCTCGCAGGTTCTCATCATATCCCTACCCCAACCCCTCCTTTTTGTAGCTCCTAACTCTCCTTATTGTCAACGAAATTATTTTATGCCAGTTTCATATCCTTTTAAAACTGGGGGGTGCCTTTGACTTTTCACCCAATTAACCCCAAGGAAAACAAAGTAAGCGTTGATCAATCATTGGCAATATCTATCAATCTATCTTGTTATTAGTACTGCATTGGTTGTTGCTGCGTTATATTGTTTTAGTATTCTCGTGTAACTGAAAAAAATAAAAAATGAAAAATAGGTGCAAATGGTTCAAGTTGTTGCTGTTATCTCTGTCAATAAGAATTTGCCATTAGGAATTAGAAAGAGGACCTAGGATGGTTCAAGTTGATGCTCTAATTAATTTCTTTTTAACTTGTCTTACTTCCTTACAGGCAAAGATAGCGACAGAAGAATGGCGCTCACATTTGAAAGGGTGAAGTAAGTTACTTTCTATAATATAAGTTCTCTGGTAAACCAGTTAGGGGGAGTTACCGAATTACTGATAACTGAGGGACCATTGGACCATGCCTGATGGCTAGCTATGCAAAATCTTGCATGTTAGTGTTATTATGTATTAATTCTGCTGGACTTGTAGTCTCTGAAGAAAATGTGAAAGTGTAATACTAAAATGCACTCGGAATAGTTCTTAGTTCTTATTGATAATTCTAGTGCCAACTACCAAATGTTTATTTTTGTTTTCTACTTTCCTGAAACTCACTGAATTCATTAAAATAGTCCCTAGAACCATGGCTTTTTTCATTTGTTGCCTAATTACTTGGCAAAAGGTTTTTATGTTGGCAGCAGGGTAATTCAATTGTGCAGAAGGACTTTTGTAGATCTAATGAGATATGATGTAGTTGTATTTCATATATTTCTATATTCCGTAGGTTGGGATTAATTACATATGCCAGTTGTTGATAGAATGGCAAGTGTTTCTTGTTATACAACTATCAGCCCCCCATCTTTATCAATTTAATTGGACAAACATATCCATCATAATTCTGATAGCAATGGCATTGACTACCCTTGTCTTCTTTAGGTATTGGCTTTCTGTTGGAGCTCAACCTTCAGAGCCAGTTGAGCGTCTTCTACTTCGAGCAGGGTTACTACCTCCACCACCAATAGTTACAGGACATAAAGGTGGAGCTGATAATTTAAAGGGGCCCGCATTCAACAAAGAGCAGCCAGCTAATGCCCACCGCAATGAAGATACTGGTGAACTTGGCACTCCTTTTCCTTGGAAATTTTTTGGTGCTGTTTCTGGGATTTTTTTCCTTATTTCATTGACCATTTTTTACAGGTATATCTCCAGAAGCGATATTTTCTATTGGCTTACAAGTTAACTGAAGAGAATAACTGGCATATGTTTGGAGAAGGTGGTTGGATTGTTGTGTGCGTATCATCCAAAGCAAGGGCTAGACTTTGTATCAAATTGTGGACGCTGTCAAATGCAACTTAGAAACGAACTAATAGATTATCTTGCTGTTGAAGTACCTGTTTTTTTGTGTTTTCTGAAACTTTTGCCATTTGGAAGTTGCTTGGACAAATAACAAACGCAGCTCATTCGTTTTCCGAATTACTATTCCTCTACTCCATCATGGATGCATTTTTGGAATTGATGTCTACCATAGTTGATTTCTATGTTTCTGCAATCTTGATTATGGGGTTTTAGCTTTCATTTTGAATTATTACCCGGCTGCAAATGCATTTATTGAAATTGTATTTTTCAATCAAGGGTTATGTCATACTAACTTGAGGTGGTATTTCTAATTTTCCGTATTCATGCCACAGTAATTTGAATTTTAGATGTTGAATAATAATGAGGTTTATCGCTCAACTTTAACCTATTGAAGAATGGAAACTCTTAATCAGCCATTGGTAGTTTGTTACCTCACTTTAATGTAATGCTTGTATCTATTGTTCTACATGTCCTTTTGGCATTGACAAGTGACAGTTACCCGTTTATTTTTTGTACCAGCTGCTTTGACTGAGAATTCGCCGGCTGGTTGACTGCTGCGCTCTCTGGGTAATGGGTATAAATGAATGTCGCTGCAAGCCTTGTGAAATATGATTATGTGTCGTGGGATCTCGAGTATGGCATGCATCCTTTTCTTAGGGTCCTTTTGTAACACGTTCAGACAAATTTTGATAGAATTTTTAGCATAAATCGTAATATTCATTGGATGAAATAAAATACTACTTTGACTCAGTTCAAAGATAGCAATCATTTCACATCATAATGAAAATAAAATTTTCATAAAGCTTTTGAATTTCTGGCATTTTCCATTTTTTCGTATATTTAAGTTGAAAATGAGAAACATTTTGAATCGTGATAGTTGGTCTTAAATTTGAGAGGACTTTGGCATTTGGTCATCTCTCTTGGAACGTCAAGAGTGACCAAGTGCACCGAAAATTAGCCTGGCCACCAAATGCACGGATACGGGGCCCTCGTGTCTCAGGACAAACATTTCTCATTATGTTCATGCACGCATAATTTAATGGGCAACATAGGTTGAGGAAGATGTGGCCATTAGAATTTTACAAGTTTCATATTTCCAGAGTAGTTTTAGCTAGGACCCATTTTGAATGAACCTCAGTTTGGCAAACCAAATCGCGACTGACGCAAAGTTAGGACCAGAAGATAAGGGATTGTTGGGAAAAATCGTCATTCCCCATGAGATACTCCAAAATCAAAGAAAAAATCATGAATGCTGTCAAATGTCAACCAAAGAATAACACCATATAAAATTTTTTACAACACATAGACTTCACTCTCAAACAACCCATTAGTCATTAGTATACGCATACTCTCCAAAGCAAATATCTAAACTACATCTCACAGCATTATAAAACAATAGTACAGAGAAACGAAGAAAGTCAGAGATAAACTTAAAGTGTTTCTGACTGGTGCAAATGGAAACAATAAACTTGAGTCCATATATAGCCTTGACCTCCCCTCAGGACTTATTAGAAGAAGCTTCGCTCTCCCCTTTTATTCCTCGGTGATATGAGATTTCTTTCAAGATGTTTTATTTCAATCAAAACCAACAGTAATGAATGAAGCACATAGTGAAATTGAAATCAACTAGCCCGAGTGAACTCATCTGGTCAAGCAGCACAAATCACAATTATGATGAACATATAGCCGTAGACTAGGCATTAGCTAAATATTAAGTAGTGTGACTAAATTTATCACCATAATACATTTAGCCACTTCAAGGCTAAATGTCTATTGTTTGTGATATTGTACTCCATCCATTTCTCATTAATAGTCATTTTGGGGAACCAAGAGAATTTGATGCATTAGAAATGTCACGATCCACCTATGGAGTGTGACCGGCACGTGAGGATTTGGGTCCCCACCAAGCCTCCAGAACGAATCGACTAATATAAATAATCCAAATTTATTCAAAATATCTCAAGTTCAACTAAAACTTCAATAATATGAAATTGTTCTCAAAACATAAATTCTGAACATAAATTTGCATAAAATCCATATTCTAGACCAAAGCCAAACATAACGAAACAATTAACAGAAATTCTGGAAATAATATCATGCATGTCCGGGGATCCTGCCTACACAATTTATTGGAGCACTACTAGACTGACATAATTGACAATAAGCTCCACTCCAAAGCGAAGCTCACCAAGGAAGCTGTAGCACAACTACTGAGGATCCTGTGGTACAACCAAATCAGAAATGATTCTGTAGGGAAAGGAAAAGAGAGGGGTGAGTTCATCAAAACTCAGTGAGCGAGCCTCCACTCACAACCCACACGGGACAATAACAAAATACATAACATATACATGCAACTGATGTGAAATATATTACATATATAATTACATATAAATTAAGAGGATCTAAGGGAATAAGTAGTAGAGAAACATGAATGATTCTTACATAATTATCTCGAAATTTGAATAGCTAGATCTGAGCCAATGGCTAATCTGATGGGCACCTAACTAGGTCCCATAAATGGACACCTCACTAGGTTCCTTATTGTGGGTGAGCTAGTCCTCTAGCGGACCACTTGGTACCAAGGTTAACGATCAATCCTGCAGCCGTTAACTCGCTGATCTGTTTCTCATTAATTAATATAAAATAATTTATTCATAAACCAAATAAATATAAAAGCTCTGAATTCATATAATTCTAACAATTTGACTGTAGCATAACTGAGATTCTAAAATCATGCCCAAGGGATCACCAGCTTGTAGACATAGTGATTTCAGTAATCAATAGAATATGTATCTGACAATTGTTATGAATTATACTTTATTCAATACTTTCAATAAATCATATATAATATTCTAAAATCTTCATAGGAAATACATAATCTGAAAACATGATAATCAATATTTCCACTGTAAACATTAAACTGAAGTCTCACAATTTCATAAACTAGGAAAATATATTCTATAACACGCAAGGTATCAATTATGGTCTCATGAGTTTTGCTAAAATGATTAATTTTCATGATAACTGTAAAAGTAATAATATTTCTAAAACAGGCATAATCATAACAATATATTATCTTGATATAAATCATTCTAAAATTTCATAAATAATTTATATAATATGAAAAAATATTAATAATGACCAAAATATGATTATGAGCTTAATCTCACTCACCGTTGATAGTCGTGAGTGTGCTTCTACTAATAACTTTACTCTGAAGTATTGGAATGGTACAAATAACCAATCTCACAGATTAAAAGAAATGAGCGTCACAACGTCCCAAGAGAGGATTAGCTAGGCTCACTGAAACTCGGCTATGAAGATTATGAGCTTGACAAGAGATGAGTTCGGCTAAGAAGAGGTTTGGTTTAGAGGAGGTTTGACTTAGAGGAGGTGTAACTTAGATGAGGTGGAAGCAAAACTTAGCAAAATGAAACTAAACATTTCTTACACATACACACTCCTACACTCATATATTTATACACAAATATAATAATCATGAATAATATTAGTGCTATTTGTCTACACTTAATAATAATAATAAATATTATTAATGCTTACTACACTTAGTAATTATAATGTTAAATAATAATAATGCTAACTACGCTTAGTAATAATAATTATAATGCTAGCTACACTTAGTAATAATAATGTTAAATAATAATAATGCTAGGTACACTTAATAATAATAATTATAAATTTAGTTACACTTAGTAAGTATAATGTTAAATAATAATAATGCTAGGTACACTTAATAATAATAATACTAATACTAGCTACACTTAGTAATAATAATGTTAAATAATAATAATGCTAGGTACACTTAATAATAATAATTATAATGCTAGTTACATTTAGTAATTATAATGTTAGATAATAATAATGCTAGGTACACTTAATAACAATAATAATAATAATAATAATTCATAATAATTATAATTTCTTTATTTTGGGATATCACAAGAAAGTTGATTTATCTAGCTATAAAAAACTTTCTAATGTACCAAATTGTCTTAATTCTCCAAGATGACCAATAAGGAATGGAAGGACTACTTCACTAATGTACTAAACTTGGTTGAAACTCAAACATATATGGACTATAGTTTTCTGGTAGTTTTTCCCCCTCTTTTCAAAGGGTAGTGATACCTTAGAGGAATTAATGGCTTCTTTTTCGTTACATTTATCATTAAATTTAAATTAAACAATTTAAACTTGAATTTATATTTAAGAAGGAAAATGCTTGATAACTAAAAAATTTGTTAGAATTTTGTTTATAGAATAACATGTTATAATCGTTGATCTTTAAATAAAATAGTGGATTATACCACTTAATTTTATTCAATAATCACTATGATTTCTGTTAAAAATTCTATATATATATTTTTCTAGATATATCACATTACTCATTTAAGAAACAAGTAATAGGCAGTTAAACTTATAGAGTATTGATACCATATATTGTCTTTGATTCACTTTTGACCCTATATATAATAATATATCAACCATCCAAAATATAATTTAAAGTTATAAAAATTGCTCCCCCTATTTCAAAATATTTATCCACTAGTTGTTGGACCCGTGCGACGCATGGGGAGATTATAAAAAATAGTTTGTTGATTATTATCGAAAATAAATGATAATTTATTTAAATATATCTTACTGAAAATTAAGTATATAAATTTATCTTAAAAGTAAGTTAATATTTAAATAATTAAATAAGCGGACAAAATATAAATATGTCATTCTATTTTATCTTTTATTTTGAATATAATGTTTATAAGGTTGAAAAAATCTTGATAGATGACCTACAACTAACAATAAAAAGCCTATTTTATGAAAAATTTACACATTTAAAAGTTAAAATTGTTGAATAAAGAAAGAGAATAAATGAATAATTTTACTATATCATGAGCCACTTATAGTGAGGACAATGAGTATCCATGAGAAATGGGACATGTTCCACACCTTCTATCACTGTTTAGAATTTTGCCTCTCATTCTCATCCCAATCTCTCGTATGGGTCTGTATTTCACATTTCCCGTAGGAATTTTAAATCTCATGATATTTAGGGGTTTATTAACAAATTTCAAAAAGAGAAATTTTTTTCAAATATTTTATAATTTGAAAAATAAATATCCATAATAACAAATACTATTAATAAAATATAATCTAAATTAAAATTATATTGGCATGATGTGAGGGTATTAATGGTTTTTAATTTAATTGTAAATCATAATTATATTGAAATGAGTTATTTCTTAGTGCAAATTGTAATTTTTAATGATTGTAATATTTGATTTTATTTCATATAAAAAATAATTAATAAGTAAATTGTAAACTAAGTTTAAAAAAAAAATCTTTAGACATAGAAATTAAGAAAGGTGAGATCTAAATCACTATGTAAATGACACGTGTAATAGTTTGTATGAAATGAGTCTGAAATATTAGTATAATAGATTTATAATCTATAATTATAACAATAATAATAATAATATATAATATTGTGTATATTTTTCAATTGATATATATTATTGTAAATGAATGTCTCGCTCCAAAAAAAAGGTAAAAGATTGGATTTGTTATTTTTACAAATATACAACTCACGGAGAACACCTTGTATTTTTAGAGGTGATTATTTACTTTGTTTGATTTTAGAAATGACAAATACTTGCTTTCATTTCAATTTGAAATAGATTGATAGAAAAAAAAATGCCCCTCTATAAAATTCTGAGACAAATTCATCTCTTTTCTATGGTTAACCTAACGAAATCCTTCATTAAGTATTTAGGTAAATTAGAATAGATAATCACAAATTAGTTAACTACCTTTTATTTTAGCCAAATGAATCTGTTTGTCAGTTTGCTAGACTTGTTAATTATTAGTAGTGTGATCCAAATACAATTAACAAATTTTTACTTTATAACTAAATCGTTGATTAAATATATATAGGAAGTCAATGAGTAATAATAATAGAGAATTTTTTGTTGATATGATTAAGACATTCCCCTTTTTTATTTTTTTTCATACCATGTGATTTTTTATTGTAATAGCCCCATTAATATTTTAATAACCCCAATAAATTAATATCTAATCTATTTTTCAATGATTCTTAATTCGATATTTGTTTTCCATTCTTAATGATTCTGAATTTTAATTGTAAGTCGTAATTTTAATGATTTGTAATCCCATGAATATGTCTTAATGATTCTAATTTTATTGATTCACATAATCTTTAACGATAGTAGATTTAATTTTATTAATAATTAATAATTTAATTATAAATTAAGAAAAAAAATCTGTAGACATAAACGTTTAGAAAAGTGGGTCCTAAATCATTAAATGAATGACACGTGTACCCTAAAGCTCTATATGAAAGACACTTGTAATACTTTTCATGATATGACTCTCAAATATTATAATAATAGAATAGATTCACGTAATCTTTAACGATAGTAGATTTGATTTTATTAATAATTAATAATTTAATTATAAATTAAGTAAAAAAAATCTATAGACATAAATGTTTAGAAAAGTAGGCCTTAAATCACTACATAAATTACACGTGTACACTAAAACTCTGTATGAAAGACACTTATAATACTTTCCATAAAATGACTCTCAAATATTATAATAATAGACTCAATAAGCAATAATAATGGAGAATTTTTTATTGATCTGATTAAGGCATTCCTCTTTTTTTATTTTTTTCATATCATGTGATTTTTTATTATAATGACCTCATTAATATTTTAATCACCCCAATAAATTTATATCTAATCCATTTTTCAATGATTCGCAATTCGATATTTATTTTCTATTCTTAATAATTATTAATTTTAATTGTAAATCGTAATTTTAATGATTTGTAATCCCATGAATGTATCTTAATGATTCTAATTTTATTGATTCACGTAATCTTTAATGATACTAGATTTGATTTTATTAATAATTAATCATTTAATTGTAAATTAAGTAAAAAAAATCTGTAGACATAAATGTTTAGAAAAGTGGGTCTTAAATCACTATATGAATGACACGTGTATTCTAAAACTCTATATGAAAGACACTTATAATACTTTCCATGAAATGACTCTCAAATATTATAATAATAGATTTACTATATCAATATAGCATTAATTTTTTTTTCCTTCCATTTATACCCTTAATATAAATGTGTTAATTAATTAATCAATACATTTACCAAGATAAATGCTCTTTTCGTTTGATAATAAGTATCGATTTTTTATTTTTCAGATTTCAGAATATCTGTCCATTTATAATATTTAGATAGCACTAATTTTTTATTTCACTTATACACTTATTATAAATATATTAGTTAAGTAATTAATATATTTATCAAGACAAATAATAATGACTATAAAAGGATAATTTTTTCAACTATATAATTTTTAATTTTCTTTAATACATGTATTGTTTGATTTTTTTATAGTTATTTTGAGACGATAGAAGTAATAATAACTCTAAAATGGTAGTTTTATCAATTTAAATAACTTATATATTTACTAAGATAATATATGTATCGTTTAATTTTTCACAATTATTCAAAAATGGATGTAGTATTAAAAATACCAATTTCGTGAGTACTAAACCCTGCAGATGATACCGGATCTCCGATTTACTTATGAAGGTGATATTCGGAAAAGAAGCTAGTTTTGGGCCACGTTCACATCATTTGTCCTGGTGCCGAAAAGCCGTGGCGCATTCTCATGCATTCACCAAGTTAAGCCCTAATTAAGCCCAACCAACAACCATTAAGGCCGCCAGGGTTAGGTGGCTTGTACTGTAGTAGTAACCTTTTGCTTACGAGCAATCATAATATAATTTCAAATGCATAGGATAATATATTAATCATTTAAATTATAATTTAAAATAAAATATAAATAATTTCATAAAAGTATTCATTCATATCATATCACGTGTAGGATTTATTGTAGACTCGAAACTATATAAATATTTTTCTCTGTTTCTATTCCATCATTCATCATCAGGTGTGAAACGACATGCCTCTTACGCCGTTGCAAGAGCCGCAGCCACCGTTCATCCTTTTGGCGTGCGCGATGGATCGGCACCGAGATTTGCCTACCTCGCAGCCACATTTACGAGGTACATTGTACTTGTCCATGTTACGGAGGCACTACCTCTATGGATGAAGTGATGAACGACACATCCTACATATTTTAAGGGATGCGAGTTTAACATCATTATTTGCTCTAGCTACACAAAGCTGATAAGCACTGAATCGAGCATATTTGCTTATTACTAGTGAATGGTAACTAGCAAATACTACTGGACAAACGTGATAAGGCGTGTATTAAGGATCAGTTGTGACACTTGGCGTCCATGCAGATTCTTACCGACAACAGTGACGCCAGTAACCGAATGGACCGTAACCGTTAAATTAAAACTTTCAACAAAAGATTTCTTATCTGCCGAGTTTATCGAAAACAGGAGAAAAATGGCAGAAAATAGTACTATATTTTATAAAAGGAAGACAGAAAATATTTGATGCCGTAAATAAATTGAAAAAAATTCATAATGGAAGTTTGGAATGGAGCAGTGTGTCTGCGGATATTGGATGCTGTGTGTATGTTACGTCTCATGTACTGTACGCTTCACTGCAAGCAAAGTTAAAGCGACGACTCCTGCAACAAATTCTTCATTATTTTGGACACGTGGCACGTGGATGAGGCCTGTCTGCTCAATGCTCAAAACTCCATCGCGCATATCACCAACGGAGGAGGAGAAATCCAAGGGTCTGAGTTTTATCATCTTGTTGGAAGCAAGCAATAAGCACTGCATATGATTCTCTGGCAAAGTAGGTCCCACATTATTTAAGGCCTTTCTTTTTCCATATGTATTATTAATTTTTAAAAAATTATATTATATATACAGTATAAATAATATTTTTTTAAAAGCAACAGTTAATAAGCTCACAATTTTTTCTAATACACATAATAATCATCCATATACACCTCTCCATAAGGAAATCATTAGTTAAAATTTAGACATTTTAGCTAAAGCAATGAAAATTCAAATATCATCATATATTTATTTGTTTATAGAATTCTCGTAAAACATATAACCATCCTAGTAAATAAATGTACAGAAGGAAAAAAAATTACAAATGAGTGTTCCAAAAAATGTTTGTGAGAATGTTAAATTGAAGCCTCCCTAGTCCTTACTTCTAATACTATTGTAACCATTTATGGTTCAATTTTTTGAAAACTAAACCACAATTTCAATAGTACTTTTATTCAAACTATTATTTTGAGATTTCAATAATTCAACCAATCATCCTATATGTGAACATTATAAAAAGGTATACAGCACCAAAGTCTTTAATATGATTTAGATATTGAATTATTATTTAGTAAGCAATTACATTCACGTAAATTTTGTCATTACCAATATTGATACGTGTCTATTTCAGGAATTCTCATGTTCAAGAAGAATATTTATTTAAAAATTAATCAATTAAAACATGCATAAATTAAAATATGTATATAAATTAATCAATCAATTTATTTTCAATAACGATATATTATTTGTTTTATTTTATTTTTCTCTTTGGGCCCAAGACATAACTTAGAGGACCGGAGGTGGAACCAGTAGGTTGCTACAAATGGCACATAAAGAAGAAAGCACGAAGCGTGGCCGAGTTCCCTAAAATGGACAGGCAAATAGAATAGTAGATACGCAAGCCTTCCACTGTGTCCGTCTCTCGGTCCATGTCTTCTTCTTCTCCTCCAAACAAAATTTAAAATTTTAATAATTATAAATCAATTCGCACCTTTGATCATCTATAAATGGAAAATAAAGCTCACCGCAACTCCTAACACTTCCTAGAAGCCAAACAAAAGCATTCTCTTCAAACACTGACACACTGAAGCCGCAAGAAAGCACAGTGACACCAAATAGAAATGGTGGTTGCTCACGGTGGTGGCTGCGTTGAAGGCGGTGGCGGCGGCTCTCACTTATCGTCACCGTCGACGAATAGAACTGCGGTGGTGGTGGTGGAAGAAGGAGAAGAAGTAGCGAGAGTCAAATCAGAGCAAGACGTTGACATAGACGACGACCTTTTCAGCGACGAGTCTGAGAGGAAGGACGACTCCGGAGTGACGGAAGAAGAGCGTGCCGTGGAAGCGGTTCGTGTGAAAGAAGAGCTTGCTGATGACGCTGCTGACGGCGCCGTTAATAACGGTTGGTCGTCTTCGTCTTCGATCGAGTTGCCGAAACCTATGGACGGGTTGCACGAGGTGGGTCCGCCACCGTTCCTGAAGAAGACGTTCGAAATGGTGGAGGATGCTGAAACCGACGCGATTGTGTCGTGGAGCGAGACGCGCGACAGCTTCATCGTTTGGGATTCACACGAATTCTCCAAGGTGCTTCTCCCCAAATACTTCAAGCATAGCAATTTCTCCAGCTTCATTCGCCAGCTCAACACCTATGTAAGTGATTAATTGTGCGATTAACATTTTGTTACACATGAATTATTATTAATTAGACCTTAGTTGTCCAACCAAATATTATTGCATTAACCGTGCATTTACTTTTTTAAAACAGCTTTCGGATTTCAATTTTCAGTCTTGGTTTATTTGTTTTCGAGATTTTGTGAAGAAATCAATGAAAACTAGAAATGAAAATTAAAAATTGAGAACTGCTTTCGGAAACTCAATGATGATACAATTAAATCTTTGATAAAAGTAATTTTCATAGACGCACAGAAAAAGAATTTTACACTGATATCTGATTATAGTTTATTATATCCAAGATTCATACTTCTATTATGCGACAATATAGGCATGATATATTTCAATTTGCAAATTTTATGAATATTTTTCGTTCTTTGGTATATAGGGGTTTAGGAAGGTTGATTCAGATCGTTGGGAGTTTGCAAATGAAGGATTCCAAGGAGGGAGGAAGCATTTGCTGAAGAACATAAGGAGGAGGAGCAAGTACAACAAGCTGCATCAAGGAGCGTTCAATTCGATGAAGCCTGGCCTGGAGACTGAAGTTGAGAAGCTGAAGGAGGATCAGAACATACTCAAGCTGGAAATTCTGAAGCTGAGACAACAGCAGGAGAGTTCAAATGTTCAGCTCACAAATGTTCAGGAGCGGATTCGGTGTGCTGAGGTGAAGCAGTATCAGATGGTGTATTTTCTAACAAGAATGACCAGAAAGCCTACGTTTGTGGAGCAGCTTCTCCACACGATTAAGCGGAAAAGAGAGCTTGATGGCACTGACATGCTTAAGAGACGCAGGTTGCTGGGAGCTCAGTGCCCTGTCACCATCCCTAAGGCCATGGAACCAACCCCTAATAATGTTGATCACAAGCGCCAAGGTCATGAACAATTTGCTACATTGCAATCTGAGCTCAATGGACTATTGTCTGAAACTGTGAACATTAGCAGGATGGAGCCACCTACTCCCCTGGAAGATGAGTTATGTAGCACTGTGCAAGGCTTAAGGGCCTCCACTTATGTTCCTTCCAGAACTAGTGATGTACCTTCTGCTTATCATGCTATGTCAGAGAAACTGCTGGGGGAAAATTCTGTTGCTGATGAGGAGCTAGATGTGAATGACTCGAATATTTATCTTGAGTTGGAGGATTTGATAACCAAGCCAACAGATTGGGTTGGATCTGCATCAGCAAGTGGCTTGGTGGGGCAAACCAACTGCATGTAGTAATGCCTTGAGATATAAGTAAAGTTGCTTTCAGACTATTGGTAAATCTTTTTTTGTTTTGAATGACCCGCGCACAGGTTGATGAATGACGTATTTGACATTTTTGTGCTGTGTGTATTTGCAGGTTTGCAAGGGCGTGTTTGTACAGATGCTTTGCTGCTAGTCTGCAACACAAGATAAAGAGCCAAATATTATAAGGCTCTTTCCAATTACCAGCTTCAAAAGGGCATGAACCTGATGCTCACACCAGTTTCATGTGATCAACCGAAATTTTCATGTTTCGGGTTGGCAGGTTCCAAATTGTTTATATGTTGTCTAACCTTCCTCTCCTTGCGGTTCTTGTTTTCTTTTTTGGTCTTAAATTTTGGTTTTCCTGCTTGTATAAAGTCCTATATCAGCCTGTTCATAGTTTAGGCCCCTTATGGTGATGTAATTACTATGTTGTAACACATTAAAGAAATACTTCCCGCTCCCAGCTTCCTATTGCCTTTAAATTATGTTTGTCAAAATGAACTTGGTTTAATGAGAGGTATTTCAACTGAACAAAACAGGAGCTTAACTCATTCTGATAATAAAAAAAAAAGAATAAGTTTAATTCATACTGATAACAACGTTAAGTGCCCTGAGTTTTAAGTTTTACAGCGTGTTTGAAGAGATCAAAATGGAAAGAAAATGACGGGAACAAAATTGATGAATAACAACGGAACAAATCAAGAGGGGAACAGAAAAGAAATTTGTTAATTGTATTTGAAACTTCTATAAGGGAATGAACTGGAATGGCTATAGTTATAATCTATTTTGTTCTTCTCATTCGGGGGAAAACTATTCTCACCCTTATTTTTTTCATCTATATTAAACTTCCAAGGTCCAAATAAAAGAAGCTGTATCCATTACCTGTCATTTAAAACACATTGTTAGCACATCTGCACTAGTATGCCATATTATGAACCCAGTGGCGTCAGTTTCCTCAGAAGAAACGAGCATCTACACTATATAATACAACAAAAGATATGCACAACTGGGACTCCCAGTCAATTTGATTGTTCTAGCTTAATGAATCATTAACAAAAGTCCTGGAGCGTCAAGGTACAAAGCAAGACCCCAAGCAAGAACCTCAACTTGTAAGTTGTAACGATGCATATTGATAGCTTATGGTTCTTCGTTACTCTGTTCCCCCGACGACAAACGTCCAATTGATTGCTGGACATCTCCCGTTCCTACTTATGAATAAAATATATTATCATACAATATGCTTTCTACATTTTAGAATTTTAGTAGTCAGTTCAACGTAGCATGTGTTTTGAGACTCGCCAGGTGTATTCGGTTTTGAATCTTGATGGGGCCTGATTGATACGTTAATAATAGCGACTTACGTTGTTGATAAGGTTTAGTACTAATTCATAGTGGATTACCATCTCTAGTCTTCATCAGTCGTATGCATTTAAAGACATAAAAGTAATTAATAACAAATAAAGGTAATTATAAAATATGTTTACCAGGAAAAAGTAACTATAAAAAGGACAAAATTTAATATTTCTTTTGTTAAATAAATTAGTCTAACTTGTTTGCGCAATAGTAGTTTATTTTAAAAAGACGTATAAAAAGAATAAATAAATAAATAGCTTGACAATGACCCCACCGAAAAAAGTTCGAAATATGACAATAGTTTCACTAGTTCAGACAAGATGACTGGTGTCTCATCATCAGCCTTTGATCCATCCTCAAATCAACAGTCAACGATAGTAGTCTGAAGTCTAGACCTTTTGGTATGGAAAACAAAAAATGAAAATAATTATAAGTCTATCAAAGATAGTCCGCCGACTCATCAATTTTCGCATGATAACAAAGGATTGGGTTTGGATGTTTTCATTATAAAATAAAAAATAAAATTATTATGAATAGATTAAAAAGAAAAGAAACCAATGAAACAAAATTATCTTCTTTTTTTAAAAAGATGAATAAAAGAATAAAATTAGTTTTTATTAATATTGTTTTAAAATAATATTGCAAAGAAGTAAAACAGAAGAATTAGGTTGTTTTGAAGTTATAAGCTTTCATTAGGTCCTAATTCTAAAAGAATGAAAACATGGACTTCAAAGAGTAAAGAGATGGAATACACCCTGAGTTAGTGTGAAAGTGAGAAAGAATCTGAATCATTAGACCTTACATAAACTATCAAGATTAAGATATAAAATTACATAGTAGTTTTAAATCATCACGTGATCATTAATTATTACTGATAACTTTCAATCAGACCATTTATGTGTAATTATATGATTTAGATTTATTCTGTTTATTCTCATGATAAATCACTCTACTTACAGGATTATCCTCTATACATATACGTATTGAAACTCAATTTTTTTAAATAAAAAATCTACTTTCTATATATCATTTGCCTTCTATTATATTCATTATCTACATCATCTACTCTAAAGTGTACCATAGATTTTCGACAATATAATACATGTTTATGTATATATAGATCGGTATGTATTACAAAATTTAAACCATAAATTTGCAGAAGGTCAAATTCCATTTGCACAGTTCTTATAGTAAAGTTACTTGCATCAAAATTTCTCTATCTCTCTACGAAGATTTTGTCACTTCACCGACATGTATTAAAGAGTGATATATACAATATACATGCAAATTTTTATCCTTTTAAAATGGACTTATTAGAGATCTCTTTTTTATTACGCATACCTTTCAACAGATTTTAGTAATTTTTTTAATTACTTAATTATAAAAGTTATATATACTCTAAAAATATTAGATTTCATATGAGAACAGAAGGCTCTAGCGTTTCATAGCAACTTCTAAACGTATATATTATTAATATATGTGCGTACTACTTATCTCATGCACGTTAATTCTAACCTAATAGTCAAACGGGATCCACCATCATTCTACGGCGAGGAAATAAATGAAGGAAAATTGTCATAAGCTTTGTGGATATGCATCGATTGAAAACTAAAGTATTTCGACTACAAGTAAATAAATAGCCAAACATGAATATTGCACACTCATTTTCCAGTGAACAAAAGTCATTTGACACCGCTAAAATATGAAACAAACACCTACTAGAGTATTCTCATGAATGTCGTCACCTCAACATTCCACCCTTGTTTGAAACCTTCAACCTCTTCGTTGTTTCTATGTCTGCTAATCAAGCCTTGAGCTATTGAAAAAATTGCTCCTCACAGGCATTTGGATGTTCTGCTTTCATCAATAGTGACATTTTTTACGTTCAACAATAAGTCATGGCCATGACATGTTCTTTTTTTGTATTTTTTTTGTTCTAATGGGAATGGTATTTATCCTTTTTGGTAACGATGGCCATGACATGTGCGATGAACATTTGTGTACCCACGTGAATAAATTGACTAACTTAATGTACGTGTGGCCCAAGTAAAGTTCATCATATTGGGCCATGGGTCGGGATGGATCCAATGGCCCATTATACGGTCAATTTTCATTGTACAACCGGATAAAAATAAAACATAAAAGTAACAATGTGGTGTGGCACAACTGGTAAGGGGACTGTGTTCCCCTTAACCATCTCCTCCCGGATTCGATCCTTAAAGGGATGAGAATAGAGCATCACCCGTTGCCAGAGTCGCCCCCAATTGGGCCTCGCAATACTCCAATTCGGATTAGTCAGCCTTTCGAACCAGATACCGGGTGGGCAACCAAAAAAAAAAAAAGAAAAACATAAAGGAGTTTTCATTGTACAGTGATTATCATTTTTTTTTTACCAAAAACATAGTGATCATCATTTTTAGAAAATATAATTAATTCTCAGAAAAAATCCTTAAAAAGTTAAAATGCAATTGCACACCATTATTTAGTTTGCGCAGTCTGTTAATTGCATATATAATACGTTGTTGGAAGGCATAGGGAGTCCGAAATCCACAAAGATCTCTATCAATGAGTAAATGATAAACTATACTAGCGAATTTCACAGCACATATCTTAATTCAATGCCTTAAAAATAATAAATATTCCCGCTAATATAATTTTCACTTAATCTACTACTCGCTGAGATGCACTTAATCTATTACTCCCTGAGATGAGGCTTTGTCATTACCCATGCTTAAACATACACACCATATGATAAGGGCAGTCTTCCAATTACACGTTAAAAAGTATCTCTTATATGTTATTAAGGTTGTGTTTAGTCGTTGGATAAAAATAAAGAATTTTTAAAGAACATACTTTGTGTATAATTTTATATGCGAAACTCATATATAAAAATTTCTATCTTGTTTTACTCTTCAATCAAATGCGTTCTAGATAAATCTATTAGGATCGAATATTTAGGAATATTTTAGAATATGGATGATAACATGTGTAAGGATAAATGTATGGTGGAAGAATTTACAATCCTTCACACAGTCATAAATGTAATTTTTTATGGATGTAATTTTTCTTATGAATGGAATAAGAAGAACAATCTATAGTCGTAGTTTTTAAGTTTAGCCATAGTTTCATAGCTTAATTAATTTCTTAGTTTAGTTGGTTTCTTTTAATTTTACGTAACATAATCCAATTCAGTACCCCTAAAACAAACCAATCAAACAAATACATATGAATTATGAGCAAATTGATGATATATGTTGGTTTACGGATCCTAATTAGTGATGAAAAATAATATTATGAACTTATTTCTGTGTTTGCCTAAGTGTTTTAGTGTATTATATATAAAATTAAGCAAAAAAACACAAAAAAAACTCCAACTCGGGTTAGAGACTTTCAAACCATTATTGTTGTGCGTTTTTTAAGAGAAAATACATGTTGAAGTGGCAGCTGCGTATTGGATGAAGAAGGACCAAAATTCAAAATGAAAAAAATCTCATGATTGGTTCATTCTTGGATGAGAATAAAAGGATAATGACAGCTCACAATGTTCTAGAAGAAAAAGAAGAGATAAGGATGTGTGAACAGGTGGCACAAGGACAAAGATCTCAATAGTGTAAATGATGCCACCACACAAGGCAAGGACAAGGGCTAGCTGGTTGTCCCCTCCTCTGGTTTGCAATGGTCAGGAATTCTTTCCCAATTTAAGGAAGCAGTAGACATCACATTATACAAGAAAAAGAAAGCACAATACGAGCATACATTTCAAAGTCATTATTCTGTCAAGAATATTCCTTCTTTTTCTTCACTATTACAACCATTGTCTAGTTTTATTTGAGAGCTTATTGTATCTGTTTTTCATTGAATATCACCTTTGAGAGGAAATAGAAAATCATATTTCTTGTAAAAGGTTATCGGTTTGTGAGGCTTTGAGAGAAAAGCCATTTGTGAGCTTTTGTTGTAGGAACTCGGTTCCTTTGTTTCTGGGTTTTTGTTATTTGAGGTTTGAGAGCTCTGTTTGGGTGACTAAGAATATAGTTTTGATTCCGGACAAATTTGTAATTTCTATTGATTAGTGGAAATCTTACCTTGGGATAAGTATTGGATGTAGATTCCAGAAATATGAAATCGAACCAGTATAAAAATTTGTATCCTGCTATTCTTCCATAATCTCTTATTTCATTGTTGCTTAAACTCTTCAAATTTGTCTTTCTCCAAAAGGGCTTTTTCCTGGAAACTAATTAAACCATTATTTTTAAAAGGAAACAAAATCAAATCTTCTTAACTAATTATTTTTAGATATGATGTGATTCAAATTAAAACAACTTTTGCATAAAAACTTTTAAAACTCTCCTGACACAACATGAGAAATTCACTAGAAATTTGATAAATTTTATGAGTATGCAGGAACAAAGTAAAAATATATATTTGATTTAACCCCTTTTCAAGTATATTTAGACAATCAATATATCTACCGGTGACTTTTTAAGCCCTTGTTGTGTTTGACCAGCAAGTTGATCATAATTCAGACAGTTGGGTATCATATAATTTGGCCTCTGATTCTGAGGCGGCTAATTGTAATTTGCAATGGCCAACAGTTATTAAACTTCTAAAGCAGTTTCCTTGGTTTTTTCCCCTCAGAGTTTTAATTATACAACTTGTTTGCTTGCTGTCTTCTGCTTATAAATTTGATTTTGCAAGCTTCTAATTAAAACCAACGAATAGACAGAGAGAAACGAGCAACCTTCATTTACACGGTTTTCCAATATCAATTATCAATATAGAATGGAGGGAGTAATTTGTGATTGCTTTCTTGATGAGTTAGCAAGTGCTGCTTATTTGCTTCCTTTTGCCTCTGATTAACTTCGCCTAAGTTACCGTATTGTCATTTTCCAAAAAAAAATTATTTAGAAGTAAAATATGGTGGTACGATATGGAGAAATACTTATATATATCGAGATAAAAAAAATACTTATTTTGATTTATTTATTAATTAATATATTGATTTTATAGATTATTATTACCTCTTACTTCTTTTATATTTTTAATATAATAATTAATTTATCAATTAATAAATAAAATAGAATAAATATTTTATCTCGATTCAAAATCACAAAAAAAAAATTTAACATCTGATCCGTGCGTGCACGAAGGTTGTGTATGTTGCCCCTAAAGGAAATAATATGTACAAGTGAATTGGCCCTGCCAGCCTGTTACACGGTCCATCTCCGTTGTCTGCCCTTGAATGGCTACCTACTTCTCAGCGTATTAAATGGAGATCGATTCTATCATGCTTCTGAAAACACAGAAAGAGAGAGAGAGAGACAGAGAGAGAGAGGAGCAAATTTCGTCAATTAATTAATAAAATAATAAAATCTTATTTCTTATTTTAATCAATACTACGTGAAAGTATCAATAATTGAAACATATGGTACATCAATCTGCTCCCATTTTAAGGTGCATTTTAGACAAGCCCTATTTAAAGGTCGTGATTGAATTAACAAGATTACAGTAACCAACTAGCAAGCAATGCTGCAAACAACATTAATCGTTGCTTGCTTTCCCTCACCTCATTTAATTCGGAGACTGTGGGCCATTTCCTCTGTCGGCAGCGCCCCCTATCAAACGCAATTGTATCTGTGTCCCATTCACGTATTTCTCTTTCGCTATTTATGGCTTGTCAAATACTAGTAGTTTGAACATTCAATGTTATTTTCCGGCACACAAATTAAATAGTAACATCGAACTGGATGGGAAAAAATGATTGTCAAACTCTACATATCTTGTATAGATTAGATTATATAATACTTATCAATAATTGAGCGTTTATTGAGGGCGGGCGTGTGTATGTATGGAATTTGGAAGCAAGTGCGGAGAAACGTACAGTAATCCATCCATAAAATAAAAGAATAAGAAAACCAGACACACGTCTGAACAGCTGAAAGCTCAACAACCTTGACGGCTGAGGTGCGGGGATAACAATGACAGCTAATTCTATTTACTCTTTTTTTTTTGTTTAATTTAAAATGCTATTAGTTACTTCTTTTTTGTGAAAATAATAATAATTACTTAACTGTGATATTTATTTGACTTTCAGAAATATTATAGGAAATATATATTTATGTTTTTATATTGTTCAAAAGGTATTTATTACTAATAGCAGTGACTAAATCACTCTTAATGGTAAAGAAATCATTGAAATGTGTATTATCCCTCTTGACAAAGTCTTTTCCATATAATAAATCAAATCCATGCCATCAATTTTCAAGGGAGTGAATTATCTAACAATTATGCTGGATTTTGTTGGTATTAAAAAAGTAGATTTTTGAAGAATTTTATTTTAATAATCTAATCTTTAAAAGATTAACCGTATATATTTTAGGCCTTAAAGGACTTAAATGTCAAATACAATGATGCATATACTGGAAAAACTATACACATATCAATCTCTTAAATATACATTGCTAATATATTAGTACATATAAAAAAATTACTTTTTGATATATTAGTTTTTTAGTCTTTGAAAAAAATTAATTTTTTAATATATTAATCTCTTAGAAATTAAAAATATATGATATTTCATTTTTTTCTATTAAGGGATTAATAATTTAAAGTAAAATATTTCGAAGATTAAAATATATGTATTTAATGTTTTAAAAATTAAATTTTTAAAGAGATAATGTTTTAGATTCAAGTGTATATTTATACAAAATATATATTAAATAATTTTTTTTCATGCCCTAATATATATATACACAGACATATACAGTACCAGCTTCCTCAGCCCAACCACATTAGTTATATTCATAAAAACAAAAGTCATCATCATTTTTGCATCCCCTATTTTAATAGGGCATGAAAGAGTGAGTGAGTAAAAAAAAAAAAAACCATGAAGATTAATATTATGTTCACATAAAAATGACCAGTAATCCTTTATTTATTTTTTCATTAATTTTCCACATCTCTAATTAGCACTCTCATGTTTATTAAGGACGCTTTCACACATATTGATGCAATTATAATATGCGTGTACAAGTTGTAGTAATTTAATTACTCAATTATTTTTACACACGTTGTACTTAAATATCTCTTTTGAGCCACTGATCTACTTCATACTGTTAATACTACTTTTTTTCATCGCAATCCTTTTTGGATAAATCAATACAAATACATTGTTTAATTTGTTGACTAATTGATATTTTTATTTTAATTAATCAACAGATAATTTAATATTTTTCATATTATCATCAAGATATAGGATTTCTAATATTTTTTTTCAATTGACGAAGATTTTGGGACGTGTAAGATGGGCTGCTAGCGATTTTGACATTCAAATGATCGAATTGTATTATCTTGGGATTAATATTGATAATTTTAGTCATAAAGTGTTTAAGAATGAGAAACAAGAAGGTGGAAAGTCCAAATCTATAAATTTTAGTTGTAACAAGAAACCTGTACAAGAGTTGTTGTTCTTTTTTTCTTTTGACGAGATCTAGAAGAGTTAGTACTATTCAGACGGATTGTTTTTTCAACAAAGATACTATTTAAACATTTAAAAAGTACATAAGTATTTATTAAAATATCTATTTAACAATTATTTGATACGATAATGGATCCCACACACTCCATTTACTATATCATATTTAATATTTATCAAATATTTTAATAAATACTATTTTTAAGATGTTTGAATAACACTACTCATTTTTTATTTGAATGTACGCCATAGCAAAGCAGTCAAAGACTCAAAGGTGTTTCCAAATATGCAGGTCCCAACAGGTTGATTATACGGATGATTTTTCGGTGATCTTAGTTTCCTTTCAAAATGTGTGGCATTGACTTCAAGATATGTATCGCCAAACGTAAAGATTCGGAGTTATGACCGTGGACTCCCATCTTATTCATGTATTCTTTTTTTTTTTTCATTTTTAAAGATTAACATCAGGTGTTTATATAATTAATGGGTGCATGACTTTCCTAACTGAATTTTAGTTTAGTTTTCAAACTTGTCCACCAAAAATAAAGTGTATTTTACCAATCGAACTTAATTCATATTCATATTTTCATTCTTATGCATCAGCGCGTTCAATGTCACAGTATTTATGAATTCTTCTGCTCACCACTCTCCTACGAATTGTATTCCGAATCTACATGTGTACGGGAATTTAAGATACCAGGAGGGGAATGGAATTATAAATTCTTATATAATTAATGGTCTCAACTCTCAAGTTCTTTGAAAAAACGTGTGTTACTCTGCATTATTTAATATTTACAGTTTAAATGCTTTAACTATTCATTATATTAGAACTACAATGAAAGGAAAAAAGATCATGTTTGAGCTAAAAATCCAAAATAATGAATTGGAAATTATCTAAAATAATATTTTAACTTGCTCTGTCTTTTAATAATGTTTAAAATGTTTTAATTTCTTTTGAAAAAATTACTAAAAACTAAATATGCAATTCTGATTTCTTCATAAGATTACAAGAAAACACTCCAAAGGTGGCTTGGGAAAAGGGCACCACGTTTCCAAGACTGAATAGACATTATTGAATTATATTGTACTTTTCTTTGACGGTCTTGACCTGGTCCACATGTTCGGCATTAGCATAGCAAAATTTATAATATGGTCATCTATTATATATCCAGCATGCAGCTGGAGTCTATGTGAAAATATGTTTTTAATCTTTTAACATGGCCCACAAATTAACGTGATTCTTGCCAAGTCGCGTTCTCATAATCTTTTTTTTTTTTTATCAACTATTATTTTTTTTTATCAACTCCTTTTCTTTATTAAAGGGTGATTGTATGTACCAAAAAAAAAAGGGATAATTCTTTTTATCCGCATGAAAACGGAGTGGGACAGTGCTTTAATTTTCTTGATTTTGACGTGAGTACATTTGTCGGTTAGATTACAACATTATTAAAGTTTTAGAATTTGTTTTGAGTTTAATTTTAATATATTGATAGTGTAAAAGATTTTTATATTGTCATCTAATCTTATTTATTTTTTTATTTACCTTTTTAAGTAATATAAAATAAAAATAATTATATTTACTAATATATTATTACATGATTAGATAAATATATAAAAAATTTTTACACTCTTATCGTATTCCAATTAAACCCATTCGTTTTTTGGGCGAAGATATTAGAGTTTTTCCAAGAGTAATATTGTTTGGCTGTTGGTACGAAGGAACCGCGTACGAAATCATACGGTTGATATGGATAATCTCTTTATTATCACTTGATTTCTACAATTATTATCGTTATCATATCAAAATAAATTTAAACATCTTAAATTCATAACGGGTTCCTATTATTAAATCCAAATAAATTTTGAATATTTTAAATTCATAACCAGGTTCCTACCAAATTTTTTGTTACAAATAGCATGCACTGCTCCGTTTTTAATCAACAATGTAAATACATCAAAGTATAAAAAATATTTTTTGTTTTAATTTTAAAGTTATTAATGATAGCTAATATAATATTCTATGCAGAATCTTTTGGGTCAAAAGTACAGTTAGGAGATTGTTCAAATTGTAATTTGAATCTTGTATCTTTGGATATTTCATTTGAATAAATTTGTACATTTTATAAATAAAAAAAACAAATTTTAACGTATTAGCATATTATTTTTATTCTTTAAAAAATGTTTAGGAGACTTGTAAAAAATTATTCAAATTATGAGGACGAAATACATTATTATCTTCTTATCAATACCAAGACCAAACATGGCCAAAAAAAAAAAAAAACACCCAGCAGGTTATACATCCCTTTTTTTTTTCCAGTTAATCTTAAAAATCATCCATAGCCAACCTGACCAACAAAGCTAGACACAATTGGTAAGATAGTTGAGTCCTTTAAGCATGTGTCAGGGGTTCGACTCTTGCCATGTGTAT
The DNA here is from genome assembly GCA_031216105.1 of Dalbergia cultrata. Taxonomy (NCBI): domain Eukaryota; kingdom Viridiplantae; phylum Streptophyta; class Magnoliopsida; order Fabales; family Fabaceae; genus Dalbergia; species Dalbergia cultrata. The sequence goes on from CM062347.1 coordinate 56,726,093, forward strand.
AAAAAGAGGCTTTATTGAGAGAGGTAAAATCCACTTCGATGATTTTCATGCCTCGACGAGATTAGCCTTCAGCTACCGATCGAAAGATACTTTTAAGCAATAAAAAAAAAAATCCATAGCCAACCTGGAAAAACAACTATAATAATTAGTCATTACTCAATTTCTTCACTTGATTTAATTTCCAATTTATTTCCCACGTTCGAAATGGCAGAACTCTGAAGCATGGTAATAATTTGAGCGCGGACTTGAGCTTATAATGACTCTTAAATAGAGACTGTGAATGACTTTAGTTTCTGTCTCTCTTTATGAATATGAGTGTGGAAACCGGAGAGTGAATACTGAAAAAGATACACTTGGAGGAGCCAAGTTTTGAGAGACCAAACTGACAAGTCGACTATTTCTACCAAGTTAAAGTTCGAGTTTATTTTTCGTAAGTTTTGTGTACCAAAAAAAAAAAAGATTTACATATCAACGTAAATTCAACAAACCAAATTTTATTTAATTAACCTAAATTTATCTTTAAAAACACACCACAAAAAAAAAAAGCCTTCTCATCTCTTAATTTACAGATAAAATTATACTATGTTAATAATTATTGATAGCAATTGTTTTTTAGTTAATAAATTTTGTTCAAGTTGCAACATAAATGTTGGTTCTTGACTCAATGGCATTCCCAACGTGTCGTAAGTTGATAATTGATATTTATTTTCCATTAAAAGCTGTTTGAATGGTAGAAAGAAAGAAAGCAGCAGTTGGAAAAGTGCACAAAAAGGGATGTGAAAGTGATCTCCGTAACATTATTACTACATCATGTAATAATAATAATAATAAAAAATTGATACTGTATCTATATAATCAATTTATGCGATGCTTGCTACACAATCACGATACGGGGACAGTGATACCGCAGAGAATGAGTTCGTCGACTACTATTTAAGAAATGAAACTCTAGGCCAAGTTGGGTCACTCGCTCTTTTTTTTTTTTAATTGCTTATGGACAGTTAATTAATGTGATTTAGATTAATTTCTTGAACTTTTCATTGGTTGGTTAATTACTACCTGCAAATATTTTTATAAGAGTTCATCTTGAATTAAGGGTGATTGAAAAAAAAAATAAAAGTGAAACACGAAATCACAGTTTACTAGTAATATTAATTTAAAGTCTAAGGATGCTTTGAAGAGCAATCCGTGTTTTTTCATGGAACTTTGCAAAAGCTTACCTTCTTTGACCGCCAGCTCCTGTGGTTGTTGTTCTCATTTATGCTCCCTCATGGAGGAGGAAAAAGTGCAACGCACAACCCCTTATAAGGGACTTTAGTTTGCTTCAAACTCAAAACTTAGAATTCAAACCAACAAAAGCTTTGAATTCATCAAACAACTCGTGTGGTCGTGGCCATCGAAGTTGGAAAGCAAGAAAGTAAACTTGGAACCTCATATTTCACTATCCACCTTTTTATTTTCCAATTCGAAAGTGTGCTGGTAGATTCCTAGTGAGAATTCAAAGACTGCTACTTTCTTGTCTCATTTCTCTCTTTTTCTAGTTTTTGACGCGCATTTGAAAGCACGCAGTGGAATATTAGTCTTCCTCAGAACCTATATATAAGCAAAGGGGAGCCACTGCGTTAGGCCCATCTTCCTTAGTTTGTTTGGTGTTGCTGTTCTTGGAGAAACTTCAATTATATTCAGCAACAATAACATACCACAGAGAGAAACATCTTGTCAAACCATACAAGAAAGGTAAATCAATAATGGTGGATTCTATAGCATATGTTCCTTTGAATTTTATATGCGGTGCCCTTCAGAGCCAGACTTGTATTTTTTCATTTAAGGCTCAATAAAGTGAAAAATAAGTAGTATAAAACGATGTGTATTATACTTATATGCATTGTGTATTTCATTTCTTTGATTTGAACTTTGAAATTTGATGTAATAGGATAGATATTCTACATGATTATGCCTTGGCTGACTTATACATATAAATTGTGCAGATTCATAAGTGGTAACTTTCTTGAAACATTTGAAGTGTGAGGGGCATCTGAAGCTATATATGGGATTATCATTTTCCTTACTCCAATCTGCTTGGAAAGTTATTGTTAGACATTCACTCTTTGGTCTGCGTCTAAACATCACTGTTGCTTCCAAAGATGGGGCTTTGGTTTTGAGAGCATCAAGCTTCAAGAAAAGATCAGAATCAGAAACTGCAGCAGCCACTGTTTTCTCAAATGGATCATCCACCAAGACAAGCAGTTCAAGCCGTTTGAGGGATCACAGACCACAAGATGTGGTACTTGAGAGAAACCATTCATTTGTTCAAGATAAGGAGAACATGGCTCTTGATTCTGATGCAAGCAAGAGTGAAATGATGTATAATAAACAACCAGTGCCTGTTCTTTCTCTGCCTGAAGCAGTGGTTTTCTCTTCTCCTAGACCTGTCAGTGAGCTTGATGCTGCTGCAACCAAACTCCAGAAAGTCTATAAGAGTTACCGAACTAGAAGAAACCTTGCAGACTGTGCAGTGGTCGTGGAGGAGCTATGGTTAGTTTAGTCTCAATAAACCAATAATATTATGATTTTAGTATATTTGGTTAAACAAACTTGTAGGTAATTGTTTTATTAATTGAGGGGCTTGAAATGATGTAGGTGGAAGGCATTGGACTTTGCTGCTCTCAAGAGGAGCTCGGTTTCTTTCTTTGATGTTCAGAAACCAGAAACCGCGGTGTCAAGGTGGGCAAGGGCAAGGACAAGGGCAGCTAAGGTATTCAATGTTGCAATAATTTCGGCTTTATCCAAATTGAAATAACTTTAGTCATTTTCTTATTTATGTTATTTTATTTGGGATAATTTATTTGTCGTCTAGTTAGTGACTTATTGCTAACTTTTAACTAATTCCTTATACAGGTTGGAAAAGGTTTGTCCAAGGATGAAAAGGCACAAAAACTAGCACTGCAACATTGGCTTGAAGCTGTAAGTCTTTGAAATTGAATCCTTCTCAGCCATTATTCCATTAAGTTCAGTTTAGCTGTGAAATTGAAGTACACTTACAGTCTCTGATCTAGTATTAACAGAGTCAATTCCTTCTTGTTTGTTGAACAGATTGACCCACGTCATCGGTATGGACACAACCTACACATGTATTATGATATTTGGTTTGAAAGCCAAAGCACGCAGCCATTCTTCTACTGGTAAACTCTTGTTCTTAGATATCTATTTCCTGTATGAAAGACATAAAAGAGAAGCTTGGATATGGATGGATAATTCATTAATTTGTGCTTTATAACATGTAGGTTGGATATTGGAGATGGCAAAGAAATAAATCTTGAGAAATGTCCACGGACCACTCTTCAACGCCAATGCATTAAATATCTTGGACCCGTAAGTTATCTCTGATGAATAATCCCATGTTAGTATGCACTTCATCACATAAGCCTATCGTATGTCATATCTAATATTGTTGATCTTTGTGGTTGCTGCAGAAAGAAAGGGGAGAATACGAAGTAATTGTTGAAAACGGGAAGCTGGTGTATAGGCAGGATGGTAGGCTAGTGGATACTGATGACAAGTCCAAATGGATATTTGTTCTAAGCACCACTAGGGCCTTGTATGTGGGGAGAAAGCAGAAGGGTACATTTCAGCACTCAAGCTTTCTAGCCGGGGCTGCAACCACAGCAGCTGGCAGATTGGTTGCTCATCAGGGTGCCCTTGATGTAAGAATTTAAGATTGATTTTCATACACCATGTAACAATAGTCATTATTATATTTATCTAGAATCTATGTCAACTTTTTTTCTCACTAGCAAATTTGCTTACAAAGTGTTTTTATATACACATTGCAGGCTATTTGGCCATATAGTGGTCACTACCACCCAACAGAAGAGAACTTCAAAGAATTTGTAAGCTTTCTTGAGGAGAACAATGTAGACCTCTCCAATGTTAAGGTAAGAGTTTGTTTCTAAGAAAATTGCCTGCTACCACTTAATGAAGCAAATTATACTTATATAATAATAATTGGTTTTTATGAGCAGCAAATTGGTTATCAGATTTAATTTTTCTTATGGTTGCTTTTTGCTTGTTTCTTGCAGAGATGTGCTATAGATGATGACACTCCTTCACTTATTGGTACTAATTCATTTACTGCCATCAATGAATCACAACAAATGAAGGGTCCCACTCTAACCTCCCAGACACGCCCTGCAACTGCAATTAATAATGCCAATAGCAAAGGCAATGATGTCAATGTCATGACAATCCATAGAGATGGTGATGCAAAGAAGGTTGATGGGCCAGCATTCAGCCTTTCCAAGAGGTTATCTCGCAAGTGGTCCACCGGGGCTGGGCCTCGTATTGGGTGTGTCCGTGACTATCCTGAGCACCTGAAATCAAGAGCCTTGGAGCAAGTCAATTTGTCTCCCAGGCCCACTTCAGCACGCCTCATTAACTATGGCCCAATTCCTTCACCAAGGCCCAGCCCAAAAGTTAGGCTGTCCCCAAGGATTGCATACATGGGATTACCTAGTCCAAGAAACCCAATTCCAGCTCCATGTTAATTAAGAAAAATAAGAAATAAAAAAAGAAGGAATCAGTGCCATTCTTCAGTGTCAGACCACAAAGGGGTCAGCTTTGGACTAGGGATACTGACAGCAGAGGGACACTTCTTGCGGCGGCAACCAGTAAATGATGAGATCAGAGGACTAACCAGAACTCTAATTTCTTTTTTTTAATTCTTTCCCTGAAATTTATTTATTTTGTACTGTTTCTTAGGATTTAGTGTGTTAAACATATTTGCCACTTTCTCTTTTGGGAAGGCAGAAAGATTCAATTGATTCTTTACCGTATGAAGCCAAGTACATATTCCTAAATTGAAATATGCATGATAATCTCAATTTTTGTCTTTTAGCTTATTTGTTTCTCTCTTTTCATTCTTCTATTTATTTTGGTTACAAGTTAAGAGACTCTCTCGTTTTTCCTTTCACTATGATAGTTTTCCTGGTTACAGTTATACATTGTGGAAAGAAATAATGGGATGGCCATTACATACACTGATTATACTAACGCCATATATAACTATATGTACCAGAGTTAGAGCAGAAGTTTTTCATCCAATCGACCAATCCACATCCAAATTCTCTCTAAGCAACACTTTTTTAAAGCTAGCCCCTATAAGTACAGTACAAGTTTAACTTTAAACAGAGGGACCTAAAACAAAACCAATAAAAAGGGAGATATTCATCGTTTTTTCCGCCGCTTCCCCCGTATTATCTCTCTCTCTCTCTATATATATATATATATATATATATCATGGCATGGCATTACCTTATCATATTGTTCAACATCCTTAATGTGGAAGTTCAACAAACAAGTGATGATATGCTATATCCTATATTCTGATGACTAGTGGTGTAGTAGTTGTGAGAAGAGTTGTGTTTCTGTAAGATGGGAACTTATGAAAGCAAAGGCCAATGGATAGATATAAAAGGAGTATTGTTATTTGTACTTATATTTTGTGAGACACCGTATCAACATATTTTTTATTTATTATTAGATGAAATGTGAGTCCCAAATTAACTGGAATTCACATCCTATCAAATGGTAGATAGGGTTATATCGGTATAGCGTCCCATAAATGATGAGTATAAATAATCTTTTCTCTATTAAACACTCAGGGAACCGGGCATATATATGCAGCTATGGTTGAGTTTTTTTTTTTTTTGTGCGACACTCAAATTACTATTGCACCAATCGCCTTCTACGGTTCTACGTATGCGGCATGTTAATCACGAGCCGAAAGGCTATGACACGGACCAGTCCTAAAATTAATTATTCATCGGCTGTGCAATTAACAATACCGTTTAATTTACGAAATATATTGTTGTGCCATCTAATTTGTTCGACATACAACACATTTTTCAGTTAGGAATCTCAAACCATTAGTTAAACAAAAATTTAAGATTACAATGGAGAAGTTTTAGCTCGGTTTATGGTTACAAATTTTCATAAAGAAAAGAAAACGTTATTAAAGTGTTGGGTTTTAAGGTTTTAATAAAGAAAAAGTTTGTATTGGAAAAATGAATATTTACAAGTTTTACATTAAATGTATCAAAACCTTTTCAACTTCCTATTTTCTGCATCTTTAACCATTGCCCTACTTTATAGCAAAACTCTAAAAGTGTTTCAATTCATCCTCACCTTCATCTTTGACCTCTCAACATAACTGCGAATTTCAGTACGAGCTCAATCTCAGCATGAACTATGAATTTTCATCCTTTTTTTGCTCAACATAACTCTGCGAGCCTCTCAGCTGTCACTATTGCTGTCAAGATATTTGTTACCTGATTGACCAAAACATTATCTACCTTTTCCTACCAGTCTTTCTCATCGTTTGAATTGTCAGCTGACCAAAGGAAGAAATGAATCAAATCTCTCTCGAGTTGACTCGATCAAGTGCTACATAGTTTGTACAGAATCTCTTCACTTCTTTTTAAGCATGATGCAGTTTTTGTTAACATAATTATTATATTTTATCAATAATAATATCAGAAAATTTGTTTACCAAATTTCATTGTGCTCTGGATTTGGTTTATATCAGTGATCCATAAATTTTTGTGTTGTAAATAAGTTGCTTTAACTACTTGTTTCAACGTGATACAAATAATTAAATAAAATATACAAAAATAACCATAGGATTTATCATCTCCTTAACTTCAAAATTGATACAGAGCATCAACAGAACAAGACACGTGAGAAGTACAAAATAAACAAAGAAAGAAAGTAACAGAAGCTACACCACACTGAGACAGAGAAGATAATATCAAGGGAACAATCCTACAAAACTCCCTTTCAATTTTGGTTCATGTATACTTTAACAATGTTACTTTGAAAACATATAAAATGATCTTTAAATATTTTTAATTTGTACACATTACTATAATATACTAACAAATATTTATTTTAACTTTTTATTATATATATTTTTATTCTATTATTTTTAAGTATGTCAGGTTTCTTAATAAGATTATAGAATTAATATATGTAATTTTTCATTAAAAAATGAAAAATTATAATCAAATTATAATAATATATACATATAAAAAGGTTTAAGGATAATTTTATATTTTTCTAAAATAAAAGGGTCAAAGTGCATATAAACAAAAAAAAAAAAAGTCTTCTAGACTTTTTTCTAATATGAGTTTATTGTTACACTATCGTGGGAGCTGATTATATTTGACTATCATTTAATCCAAATCCTTTTTAATTTAATAAAAATAACTGACGCGTAAATAAGTCTTACATGGCACCCCACTCAAATTATTTGCCCCCTCGTTTTAGCAATCGAAATACGACAACTGTTTTCCGGTTGAATTATCAAGACACTTTAATTTTAAAAGAAAAAGAAAAATTCCTACTCCAAATTTTCCGAATAAAGAAGAGCAAAATGATTGAGTCACACTTACACGCAATAATCTCACGTGTTAATTACGCTCCCGTGAGAATGAACCATGGGATAAAGTCACGTGATTTTGGGGCCAACATGGAGAGCGGCGCGAAAAGCATGTGCCTGTGTCGCCACTCACTCACACCTGCACGCTCCAGCTGCAACAACGATACAACATAGCAAAAGAAAAAAAAAAACTTAAAATAGGAAAATGATTTGATTTGACTTATAAACTAAATTTTTGGTAGTTAACTTATAAAACTAAATTTGAGTTTAATTTTACTTTATTGATAATACAAAAAATGTGTATACATCATTCAATGATTTTTTCATTTAAATGACTTTTAAAATAATAGATAAAAGAGTTAATTATCATAATCGATGTGTTAATATTCTCCCAATTCTTTAATAATTATCTAATTTTAAATGCGTGCCGTAATCAAAGAGATGATTAAAAAACATCAATGTTATAACAAATTAAGAATAATATACTAAATTCCCATTGTTTCTCTCTCCTTGATAATGTATTTCTCTCTTCTTATCCATTATATTTCTTTTATCCTCCTTGATAATTCTCTTTTTAAATGGATAATTATTCCTACATAACTTTTTGAAATGAATAATTATTTAATGATGGAGGGAATATATGATTGGATAATTGTGTAAGATTTTTTTATACTGTCAGTATTTATAAATTAATTTTTATATTAAAATATAATAGATAGAGTTTAGAATAATTAAAACACGAATTGAATTGATTTATAATTTTAAATTTTAAAATTAAATTAATTTTACTTAAATCCTATCAAATTTTATAGGATTGCAAAAATAAATACAAAGAAACAAATCACATTGATAGTGTAACCTTCTCATTTTACAAACAATCAAATTAAAAAAATACAATATCATCCAATTAAATTATTTTTTCATTAAATTTTTAAATAATAAATAATAAATAATTAATATTCATAATTGATTTGACAATGCATAATTCTCCGTTCATGCAAGTTAAATCCAAAATCTAAAGGCAATATTTGATTACCGGATAACAGGCCAAATAATTTCCTTTTTTTTTTTTATCATTTTAAAACACTGCACTAGCCGCAAGGAACTTGCGCTACGCGTAAGCAGCACGCGTGTGGACATGCCTTGGAGCCTTCGAAATCCAAAATTCAATAATAAAAAATAAAAAAAAAGACACCAAAATTACCGACGGTTGCAAGATTGGTGTCTGTTCGACTGGATTAAATCCATAATGCAAGAGAGAGAAACAAAACAGGAGAAGACAAGAGAGAGAAACCACACAGCACCACACCACCAATCAGCCACCATCACCATCACCATGACACCTCCCTCTCCTAACGCTTCCCAATTCCTTTCTTCCCTCTAACCCTAACCCTACAATTTTTCACGCCCCCACATCAAGTCTCAATATCTGACCCCCTAGATCTCACCCCCAGCAATTCCTATTTTTCATATTCTTCTGTTAACAGCCTTTTTTTTTCCTTCTTTTTTATCTTCTTTGATTCGTGAACTCCAACTGGTTCTGGGTGCTGACGGTGTGCGACATTCAATAGTTCCCTGTTTTTTTAGAATTAGGGGGTTGTGATTACTTGTTAGCTTAGGGTTCCAAAAGTTCATCTTTTTTTATTTTTTATTTTTGGGTTCTTGCCCCTTTCTGTTGAATGGAACCTCGTGTTGGTAATAAGTTTCGGCTGGGCCGGAAGATCGGTAGCGGTTCCTTTGGGGAGATCTATTTAGGTTGCTTTGTTTTCTCACGTGTTTTTTATATTTTCTATTTTTTTCCCCCCAATTGTTCATAATTGGACGTGTTTTGACGAGTTTGTTTGTTGTGCAGGTACTAATATTCAAACTAACGAGGAGGTTGCAATCAAGCTTGTGAGTGTAGTTTTGTTCCCCAATTGGGTTTCTGATTTGATCCCTGAGTTTTTCCTTTATTTTATTTTTTATTTTTTTATCCTTTTCATTTGTTTATGCGAAGCATGAAAGGTATGGCAATCTGAAATGGGTTTCCTGTGACCTTGTTGTCTGCTCTGGATTATGCGCAAGGGCTTGTGAGATTTGGTTGAGTTGTAGCTTTATCTGGGATTCTTAATGACATTGGTGTATGCTTGCCTCCTAGTCGTCAAATGTATTCGATTAGGTTATTAGTTTATTACTTGCTTTCTGTTTCACGGGAGGGTGATTGAGTCTTCTTTTAAGAGAAGAGGGTGCTTGTGAAAGTCGCTTCACCATTTAGGAACCACACTCTATGCACTTGAGTACTTGTAAATTGTCTGAGCTGTAAATTTTCTTCTGACTACCCATTAAGCCGATGCCACAGGATGAACTTTGCTGCTCATTTTGGAATTTTTTTTTTTTTTTTTTTTTTGAGTAATCACTGGATTGTTGATAGTAGAGCTGATTTTCTTGTTCTTTGTTTTTCTGTTCTTCAATGCCCTTTTAAATTAGGAAAATGTCAAGACAAAGCATCCTCAGTTGCTGTACGAATCCAAGCTATACAGAATTCTACAGGGAGGAAGTAATGTCTATCTTCATACTAATTATCGTTGTTTTTTTTGTACTTTATGCAAGGATTTTATGAGCACTTTTTCTTCCAGCTGCCCATCTAGTAAATTTATCTCATTTATACTTTATACTTAGTTCTAACTTCTAACTCAAGTTTGGTCTTTGCCAGCTGGAATTCCAAATGTTAGATGGTTTGGAGTGGAGGGAGATTACAATGTTCTAGTGATGGATCTGCTTGGACCTAGTCTCGAAGATCTATTTAACTTCTGTAGTAGAAAACTATCACTAAAGACAGTTCTCATGCTTGCTGATCAAATGGTAGGCCTGGGTTTACTTTGTAAAATTATATATATATATATATATAAACCTTTTAAAGTACTTATGCATTCATCTTCTTGTCTTTTTCCAGATCAACCGCGTTGAGTTTATTCATTCTAAATCGTTTCTACATCGAGATATTAAACCAGATAATTTTCTGATGGGCTTAGGGAGACGTGCAAACCAGGTGGTTAATCTTGTTGACATGTGTACTTTTGATGTATTATATATTCATATATTCATACATGTTGGTATTTTATTAATATTGATGTGCATGTAGGTTTATGCTATTGATTTTGGTTTGGCTAAGAAATACAGAGATAGTTCAACCCATCAACACATTCCTTACAGGTATGAAGATTCAGTTCTTGTGCATTAAATGTGTTGGTTATCTAGATTTATTTATTTATTTATTTTGGTTGTTAGGCCTTGGTGGCATAGTAAAATTGACATGACCTAATGCATACTATATATTTATACAAATGGCTGTTATAACTAACATATATTGTACTGCTTCCATTTAACCATATAGTAAAATTGCTGCTAATTTTTGCATATCTTTTTATTATGTGATATGTATAATCTATTCAAATTTTAATACTTCAGGGAAAATAAGAATTTGACTGGAACTGCAAGATATGCTAGCATGAATACTCACCTTGGCATTGGTATGTGTTATCTCTTGATTTTTCACTGACATTTGTGTAATATGTGGTAAAGTTTTGTTATCTAACAGATTTGTGTTGCATGTATCTCTCTGGTGATTGATGTATAGAGCAAAGTCGAAGAGATGACTTGGAGTCTCTTGGTTATGTTTTGATGTACTTCCTGAGAGGAAGGTGATTATTGCTGTCTACCCAACTTCTGTGTCTGTCAGTATGTATACTATTGCCTAATTTTGCTTGCTCTTTTTTTTTTTTGGGTAGTCTCCCCTGGCAGGGACTTAAAGCTGGAACCAAGAAACAGAAGTATGAGAAAATCAGTGAGAAAAAGGTTTCTACTACGATTGAAGTAAGTTAAATTATAATCAGTCTCTTTTAATGCATATTTTATGTACTTTTTATATGATACACTGAAAATTTGTTTATTATTATTCCAGGCCTTGTGTCGAGGCTATCCAACAGAATTTGCATCATACTTCCACTATTGCCGCTCATTGAGGTTTGATGATAAGCCGGACTATGCTTACCTCAAAAGGATATTTCGTGACCTGTTTATTCGTGAAGGTTTGAGATTATTATTTAGAATGCCTTTTGACTCATTCCTTGTATAATTTGCATTTCATCCTATTTATGACTCTCTTTTAAATTTGCTTTTCATATTAAATTTTCCGGACAGGATTCCAATTTGATTATGTGTTTGACTGGACCATCTTGAAGTATCAGCAATCACAGCTTGCCACTCCTCCAGCACGTGCCATTGTGAGTGTTTTCTTAGCCCTTCTCCCCAACCCGACCCCCAATTAGAAAAGTGCTGTTGCCTTTGTCTGAATTATGAGGTCTTATTTTTTATTTAGGGTCCTAGTGCTGGAACCAGTTCTGGAATGCCACCGGCAGTCACCAATGCTGATAGACCAACAGGTAAGCTGTATTTAAGATTTTGAGTGATAAGCCTTCATATTTATATTTATTTCATTATCTGTTTTTATCATATTCTTGTTTGAGAAATGTAATTTCTAAGTGTATGATTTCTTCTATATTTGAGGCTCACTGTTATGTTTTGCTTAATGTTAGATGTGATCTGTCTTTTCCTTCTGTTTGTGTATTTATTATTTTATTTAAATATTTCTTCTCTTTTATTCAGTCGACAGAAACATGGGTTCTTAGCTGTCTACGACTTCTCGCTGTGTCTTTAATACAGTCAATTTTATTTTTCAACTATCTATTGATGTAGATTAAGCAGTAGCTTCTCTCTCCCTCTCTCACTCGCGTCCGAGTTAAAATGATATCTGCTATCCAGTTAACTTCTTGATCTTTCTGGTATATCATGTTCGTTTCCTGTCTCTCACAGGAGTGGAAGAAGGGCGGCCTCCTGGTTTGGTTTCAGTGGATTCTTCAAGGCGAAGAATGTCAGGGCCCATTTTAAATTCTGTAAGTTTCTCAAAGCTGTAAAAATCCATTTAGATTATGCTGTTATCAAAGATACTTTGGAGTGTTTGTCAAAAAAATCAGATAGTTAGAGATCTGTAAATCCATTAGTACTGAATGTGTAATGTGTGATTCCTGAGAACGTGCAGCCAACCCCAGTTTTACTCTTGCAAACTCAATAATTGCATCATCTTTGATCATGTAGTTATCAACTGCCAATATCTTGGGCCAATCCAGTGGATCATCAAGGCGGGCTGCTGTTTCTAGTAGCCGTGATGCATTTGTTGGTGCTGAGTCAGATGTTCGTGCTCGAACTGCTGAGGCTAGCCCAGGAGCAGCACACAGAATAACAAGTGGGCAAAGAAGTTCCCCAGTTGGATCCTCTGATCCCAGGAGGGTAGCATCATCTGGGAGAACTGCTTCTCATGCCAGGAATTACGACTCTGCTGTGAGAGGCATGGAGAGTCTGCAGTTAGAGAATGATGAGAGGGCCCATTATTAATTTCAGGCCTTATCACTGGTTAAATTTGTGAGTTGATAGGCACTGAAAAAGTTGCTTATGTTGCTAAGTTGAGCTGTGAGGAAACATGGGATTTTGGGTTTGTATTGTTAACTCATCTGCTCAAACGGATGAAAAGCTGAGAGGCTGAAATAATTTGAACTAAACCAGAGATTGTGCTACTTGCCCAAAAAAAAAAAAAAAAGGATTGTGCTTGCTGTGAAGCTCTGGTTTAATTGGCACTTCGCTCCTGGCAGGAACTCGTGAGTTTTATAACCTCTTTCCTTGTGAGTTGTTGTATTGGTTTACCAGATGTTTACAGAGTCACGTGAACCGCAAAAGGTCAAAACTATCAAATACCAGCAAAAATGTAATTAGCCGCTGTACTTACTTTTGTTGGACGACATTCCAATTGTCTCCATGATGTAATTGTGGAGATTACTCTGTCATTAGGAACACTTAACGTAATTGTAATGTTCTACTTTGCGAGATTCCTATCAAGCTTACCATTGTATCTTCAATTTTTTTCCCCCTTCTTGTTCACTTGTATTTTATTTCAATTGGTGAAAGTGTTTTCATTGAATTGGGTTGATCGGTTTACATTTCCCCTCATCGGAATTTTCGGCATGTGAATTGCTGTCTTACACAGGAAAAGATTCTTGAAAGGCTGAACCAAAATTTGGATAAGCAACTCCTGCCTGGTAGTGGAGGTTGTTTATACACCCTTTGCCTAGAAACAGTCTCCTATTTCCTGCATAGTGAATTATAGTGATGAGAACACCCTCCTTGGGGGAAATTCAGAGTAATATATCTCTGTTGCTGAGGAAATTCAGAGCAGTACATATCTGTTATTGGTCATGAACGAAGCTAAACAGCCTGCTGCAGAGATGGGTCTCTGACATGATGCTAGTATCAACGTTGAGTCTCCTAACAACTTAGCAGGATTTAGTAATCGCCATACTAGAATGAGATAATGTCCAATAAACAATAATATTATTCTATCATCCATTTTTCTTGACACTCAAGCACTCTACTCACAAAATATTAGTTCCATCACTTACCTTTCATTCTAACATATTATCTTTTCATTACTCTTCTCACATCATGATGATGGGTGTCTACACCATTTGGGTGTTAAAACATTTTCCTCCCATAAAGTGGTTAAAGTAAAATCATGATACTCAGGTATGATTTATCCCTAAGAAAAGTATTCACACACGAAATACTCATTTACCTAATTGTGCAAATTATGAAGGATTCAGTCAAGGAATCATCAAAAAATTTGATAATTAAACTTTTTTCTAAAGACAACTGTAACGCAGGGCACCAAAATACATCAATCACTTCAATACCAAGTCAAATTCATTGGCCAAAATTTCCCTCGAGATTGAATCTCTAATGCCCTGCTTTCTAGGTACTCTAAAGGATTATGAGCAAAATGCCATTTCAAATCCAATTACTTCACCAATATGGGTATTGGGTATTGACTCTAATTTATTTTCCTGTATTGAAGACACTTCTTGGAGAAGCCTTCAGAAAGTGACACCTCTGAAAGTAGCATATATGTTTCTTCCCAAGCAGCCGCACCATTACCATGCAGAAAAGTGAAGATTTTCCTTGTCGCTCTCAACTCTAGCAATCCGAAATTTCAAACAGAAAACTACATCAAAGAAGGGTCCTATAGCAGTCAAAAGTTCCACCACGTTTCGGATTGGGGAAAATAAAAGAAATTCTAACTGGGAAACTGAGTGAGTCACATTTATTGGATTTTTATTCTACTCATCAACATCATACATGACCCTTGGAATAAAAAACACACCGATTGGCATTAATGAATTTCAACACGCATACACTAATTTTGTCCAAATATAAATAATCAATAACACCAAAATGTACACATATTGAAGAAGCGAAATTCCACAACCTCCAGAGTAAGAAAAGGAAGTCTTAATATGCCCAAAAAAATGGAAAAAAAGAAAACGAAGTCTTAGTAATGTTTTTATGCAAAGCAGGATGTTATTACACTGTTTACAGAAAACCAAAATGAACAACAGAATCACAATTTCTCTCCCATGTTACATTGCTTATGCGTACTTTTCAGCCATGGAAAATAAACACCTACAAGTAAAATAAATAAACAAAGGCAAATAAATTATTTTATCAATTACTAACATATGAGGTACCCAGCTGAAAGATGCTCATTTTGATAAGAAGAGATTCAAAACAGCACCCTAAATTAATTAAAAGGCTTTTAATTTCAAAGCATCACCATTCCCAAGAAACCCCAAAAAGTAGCTACCACCCATAAACAACTCTGTTGCACCTGTCCTTGAGCCACTTGAAGCTCTTCCTGAGAGACCCTTTGAGCTTGCCTTCAACAGCATAAACCTTGTAACTAGCCACCCTCTTCTTCCTCTGCAGCTCTGGATCACTGAAGCTCCAGCTTTTTGAGGTGGACCCATTTGTGGACTTGCCCTTCTTGAACTTTGGGTCGTTGTTCCCCATGTGGGTCTGTGTTGGGTGCACTGAAGATGCATAGGAGGCGCTGTAGCAGCGGAGATCTTGCATGCCATGGACACCCCCAGAGGCTGTTCCACCGTAAGGTTCAATCTGCATATTCCTTCCATCACCGTACGATTTGGATCTGAAATCTTCCATGGCTGCAGCGACGAACACACAAGCTTGTTGGTGACACCCCACAGCGCTTTGTGTGTAAAGATTAAATCTTTTTGCAAATGGGGTGTGAGTTCTCTGTTCTTCTGTAGCGAAAAACAGAACAGCAACCTATGCTATGGTTTCTTTATGGCATGTTTTTCACCGAACGAATTTGTTTCCATATTTTTTTTTTTTACTTTATTTTATTTTCTTAATTTTTATTTTTCCTTAATCGACAATGTCTGACTGTGTCTTCGAGGGGCGCTGACTACTATGCCTTTTGCGTCGGTGGTATATTTGAGTGAAGATAAAATAAAAGGGCGGTTTATTGAGCGTGTAACAAGGAGCCAATGAGAGCGTGCCACGTAATGTGGATCACGTGAGAAGCACGCCATTATCTTATTGGACAATTGGTGTTAGAATTGGATCATGTGCTCCTGCAAGTTGATTCGGTACACGGCCTTTTTTATCCCAACTTGAATTGTGTACGATTAGTTGATGATGAGTACAGTAGATCGGTAGGAAAAATCTATCAAAGTTATTGATAAAAAGATGATTGTAAAATCAAATAAAATAATACAATTGACTATTTTTAATTCAAAAGTTAGTAAATATATTATTTCCAATTTCGTAACGGTTTTCTTAGTTGGCTATTGATCACTTCATTAATTGTCTTTTTCTTTTGAGAAATGATAATTTTACATTGAAGCATTATATGATACCGGGAAATACGAGTTGGAGAGCTGTTAAAGCATATTTTTCTTGCTTTTATGTTTAATTTCTTTAAATTAGCATCTATTGTCATATTAAATAAAGTTACGCCTAAAATGACCTGCAGAAAATGATGGATAAATATTATTTCCCTACAATTTCTACTACCAAGTTGGGCTGAGAATTATAAAGGGTAAAACTATAACCTTTGATCTTTTCAAATGGAAAAATTCAGAGCAACTAAAAGCTGCTTAACGGATCTTCTTCAGCAATGGAAATCGGAGCTAGATTGCCTAGATTTTAAACTACAAGCATTACCCAGATTTTGTTACTGAAAACAAGAGTTTTAATTTTAATTTCCAAAAATACTAATTTAAGTCTCTTATTTATCAAATATGAAGACTTAAACTAAATATTTTTTAAAAAGAAAACTGAAACAAAAAAATACTATATTTTCAGGGACAAAAAGACAAAAACAGCTAGCAATGTACTTTCTTCAAGTTTTCCAGGCACCCATCATTTATGAAGTTCAACCTGGTGCTGCAGCACCGTAATATGTTCATGATCGTCCATTTTGTATAAATTCACTACTCGGAAGAAATAAAATGTTTATTGAACCAAAGCCATGTACAACGATTCCTCCACTAATGAACATAAACCTGTTTGTTACACTGTTACTTGGCAGTACAATTGCCGGTTTCAAAATTGTTTGCATATGAAACAATATTATGGTACATAGATATTTTCACAATTGCCAGCGGATTTGAGTAATTAAGTACATTGATACAGGTGAATTAGCATGCAAATGCTCAGCCCATCGCTAACACTGTCATTGTGAATGGCACCAGTTGTAGTAAACAATATTGAGCAGCATATATACATCAAGCACTCAGAACTGAGAAAACCATCCACAAGCACAGTTAATGATGTATTGCTAGCTTAGTCAGCTTTGCCTTTCCTACTCATCAAGTCATGATAGTAGAGTAGTACACACATTGGTTGACCAAATATACTGAATATGAACCAAAATATCATATTTCCAACCTGTTGTGAAGTGAATATAGCAATGTTAATGTTAAAAAAACCAATAAGGAAAACTTGAAGATAATGAAGGCACATTATGATATACCAATACCATTATGAAACCTTAAAGTAGCACACATACCATCGAGTTTCTGAATTTATTCTGCAGGTAATTAGTGATCAGGACCAAAGGGACCTAGAAATAGAAGAAATTCATCATGATGTCAAGCAAACAAAAAATACGGGTAATAATATAATAATGATTGAGTACTCTGCAGAACATTTTCTTTCACTCGGAAATAGGAGAACAGAAGGAAAATCACTTTTTTTCTTTTTTTTTTTTATAATTTTCCTGTGCTGGCACCGCACCTCATTGCAGAGAGGACAGGGGAGTTTGGTTGTTTGGAAAATTTATGTTAATTTTACACTGAAAGAACACCAAAACGTATGTAGTAATGGCAATATGATTTTACCTGAAACATGATTCCAATAAAAGCCCACAACTTGAATATGTGGCAAGGAACAGCAATGCACAGCTGCACTCGGATGAAAGAAAATTAATGAGAGAGATTTCAAAAATCAGATGTCTTCGTCAATAGCATTAACATGTTATTCATATTTGCATATACACTTCTACTACGAGGAACAAATGACAGGATTCATTAGAAATATACTAAAGTAGGGCAGCCACAAGCCACTATGACATAGCAAAAAATGAGGGAGAGAGGAGGATATGTTGAAAGAGAAGTAAACTCCACACCTCATGGAACAATGCAGAAACAAGGAAGGCTATCAAAAGAGCAACACCCTGTACAAAATGATGAAAATCAAAACCACAAATATACTTTGAAGTTAGAAGCCAGAAAAATACCTATGGATTATGGATAATTTTTATTATTTATTTCTAGAGTGAGCCTCGGCATAATGATTAGGTTACTGCCTTGTAATCTGGAGGTTACAGGTTCAAATTCTGTAAATAAGCCTCTTCACAAAGTGGGATTAGACTGCGTACATTTACTCTCCTCAGACCCCATCATGTGGAACCTCGTGCATTGGACGGCCCCATTTTTTTATTTATTGGGATAAAATGATTTCATGTCTACAAGTCTAAATGTGATCTTTTTGAAGGAGACCGTAAACATAGACTGACAATGTCATAAAGATGAAATTTTCCATGCCTAAAATGTGCTTAGGAGTTAGGACACATAAGTTCAAGGTCGATTCAGTTACTCAAGAGAATGCTTGACTACCTTTGGCATACCATGCCTTATACATGGAAAATATAAGTGGCGGATCATCCATTTGTGAACAGGCTGCAATATGAAAGAATACATTCAGTTGTATAGTAATGGATTAGAAATACACTTCAAAGTGTGTACCAAAAAAAAAAAAAAAAATACACTTCGAAGTAATAAACAATACTCAATACATTCTGCCTATGGTTTTAGAACCGTGTACATAGTTACAGCTGGGAAACTACACCAGAAATTAACATTTGAAAAAAATACAGTTGTAACTTTCATCTCTTCCTACATTCAGTTGTAAGTTTAAACCATCTTTTATTGTTCATAGAAAGAGCCGTAAGCAATCATCATACCAAATATATGTTCACAAGAATATCATCTCATGAAACCAGTTAATTGTGAGACGAAAAAACAAAAAATCAACTTGATATTCAAAATTAGGTCTCGAAAAGCCACATACCATATTCCACATCCTCCAATACTGATTATGGCAGCAGTGGTGGCATCACAACCGCAATCAGCAAAGACAAATATGTCACTTAACAAAATCATTGCAAATAAACAACTTGAGAACATCCCAAGACAAACAAAATACCTCTTCAACAGTTTTTGCATTCCACCAATCCTTGTAGAATTCACGATCACCAAATCGAAGAAGCTCTGCAAGTATATTTAACCTACATTGCAAAGATAAATTGCCACAAATACTATCAATCAAAAAAATGAAAATTGACCTTTACTTCTAATACCCAAAAATAATGCAAACAGATCAGCAATTGAGCATAAAACAGATCTAAAATATTTTAATAAAACAACTTTACCTAAGAGAATAAAAAAGGAGTGCAAATTAAAAGAATGGTAAGATATCCTCACAAGCCACAAACAACAAAGTTATGCTACCTCAGGTCCATTTTATTTCTCCCTTTGGGAACAAATTAGTAGTCCATAATATTTGTTTTTTTTCACATATCAATGAAGAATTCATGGTTAGTTCTCCAATTTTACTCTACACAATTTATGGTTTATTTAAAGGATGAAGACCAAGCTTCTCTCCAAGACAGTGCCCAAATCTTTACCCTCTTGTGCGGGTTGGAACTTACTCTATATAATAGGGTATCTAATTTGAACCTCACAAAAACAAGCCATTGTGATTGGAGAGCCCAAGTTCTTATAACCCCCAACTGGAAGCCCATACTTTCGATGTGGGAGCCCAAGTTCCATACCTTACAATTGGATCCTAATACTATTTTGGTTAAAAAAAAATAATAATCATGAATAACCTTTGATTTTAGATTTCTTAATTCCTGTGCATTTAGCTAAAATGACAAATAGAATGCTCCAGAGGAATTATAAACATATACATATTATGAGTCAAAATAGAGATTGAATGCACACCAAAGGTGAAAAAAGCAGTAGAACATGCAGAGCCACACATATAAATTTGGAACGGAAAGCTTGAGAACTCTCTCGATGGCATATAGAAGGTTGCCCTTCAAAGGATGCTGTGAATTTTGTACAATAGGATTAATATACTGCAAAATTACATGATCAAAACACTGTCAGAATTCCTGCAGAATTAGTGAAAATAAGACTCAAGAAAAATGTACAGAAAGAACACTAGAGAAAAAGGGAAACTTATTAACTGGTACTGCTTACTTGTTCTATTATAAATCCCATAACTCCAGTAAATATTATCAGCTTGACAAGTTGACGAAACACCCAACCTTTTCGAATATAAGGTGTGCGAGGATAGCTTGGCTGTAACAGCAATTCATACCATAGGAGATAAAATAGTGTAAGATACATGGCAGTATAAACAATGTCAGAATAGTAGCTCTCAGAAAATATTTAATTAACACATGCACTCCACTTATAGAGATAAATTTATGTAGGTAACTTCAAGCCAAAATGAGCTCCAAAAATAGATTATAGAAAGCATGTGAAAATTCTGCAACTTAGGATAAGAATTGGAATATCCATAACCTAGAAAGGGGGAAAAAAAAAGATAGTTCAAGCCATAAAAAACTAAAAGGGGAGAGTGGTCTTTTCATAGCTAAAACCCAATTTAAAAGCAAATAACCATTCGTGAATCCTTATTCGTCCAAGCTTCAAACTCATACAATCTTCTCTTTCACCCAAACATCATCCATCTGTTGCTGGCACCCTAGTTTGTTCCTCACATCTCCTCCCTTAGAAAAACTGATGGTTTTGTATTGTAACTCTGAATGTATTCCATATTTATAAGCATTCTTCAGTTTTTATTGTTGGGTTTTAAATTATAAGAGTAAGAGAACCCTTGGGCACTCTTGGGACCAGCAAGATTTCGGAGAACTAGAGATTGGCTTTTATGCATGGTTATGAATAACTGCTGAATTGAGTTGATAATTCTAATTGTCTTAACATGTTTGGTATTTGGTTGCCGACCAATTGACAATTTTGGGCTAAGCCATGACTAACAGAATTAGGGCTCAATTGCAAGGTAAAAGGATTTTATGGAAAGTACAATGAAGCTAGACAAACAAGATTGGGAGCTCTGCTATGTATTTCACTACAAAATATTTTATGCTACAAAATGTCGGTCAGTCAAGGCCATGCAAAGAGCAAATAGTATTGCTTGCGAACGGCAAATATTAGAAGATGAAAAAGGAAAGATAGGATAAGAGACTGACATATTTGCTGAAAGATATAGCATGCATTGAAGGCAATGATTAAAGACTTATTTGGTGAAATCCTACTATTCAAGTTATCAGAAGCGAACTCATACATTCTGGAGTAAATATGCTTGTTAGATTAGAATTCAATTCCTAGCTGTTTAATTATCTGACATGGCACCTGTAACTAAAACCCTCAGAAATATATTCCATACGGAAGATATTTTTAAATAAAGCCATATTATTGTACCTTTTAAGCACTCTAATGAGAGAAAAATGGATGCATATACGACAGTAAAATAAGTGAATCTAAATGAGACAATGATCATAAATAATAGAAGTTGCATCCAAAAACACATGGAAAAATCACTTGAAGGTGCTGCTACCTGGTAACATAATGTAGGAGCAACCATGAAGTATGCCAATCTCTTGATGCTGACATCATAAGGATAGTCCATATTCAGAGTACTGGGTAGTGCTTCTACCTATAACACAGGCAACATGAATAATAAGGGTTAAAAAAATAATTCATCACACAGATTTAGCATATCCCTGCCTTTGAAGAACTAATTTTCCAAAGAAGTGGAAGTGACATACTGCTGTAACGAACTTACAAGTGGAACTTAAAAACTACCTTTTCATTTGATTTGGCAAGTGCTCTCAGGTCATAGTTAGTATGTGCATAAGACACCAATTTTAACCACACAATGCAAGTAAATAGCATCAATGTGACGCCTGACAGGAAAGCAGAATCAGATCTGCGATGAAATGCTACAGATTAGTAGGACATATATCCTTATTGATTAATCCAGCTGTGTTTTCATTTTCAGATAATAATTTCCATGATGATTCAACTCCAGCATCATAGAAACCATGCATTAAACTTTCAAGCAGGGGCACTAAATCTTTTCTTAAACAATAAAAGAATAAAGCTTTTATAATTCCTGTGCAAGATAATTGCAAAGTTTCTGAATTATAACACCATTACTTCCTTAAATTCATATTCTATTACTAAATAATTCCTCCACACTGGACACATGGTGTAGCCACAATTACTCCCCCCCCCCCCCCCAACCCAAAAAAAAAAAAAATCTAGGTTGGAACTGTTGAAAAAGACATCAAAGAACTACACTGACCTGAGGATTACCAAAATTGGATATAGAATTGCAGCTGTTGTAATTATTATATGAAATACGACAACAACCTGCGATATTAAAGTCAAAATTCCCCAAGTTAAATGTGGAAGATTCTACGATTGAGAATATCATGCAACAGTTGACCATATTCCAAAACTCATTGTAAGTTGTACAACAAATAAGGGTTTCATGTGGTCACAACATTTCCCCCATGATATCTTCTAAAAGCACAAATGGCCCGAGCACTTACTGGTTCAGGAAGATACTTTTGCTGTGCTAACTTTTCCACAATAAAGGATGCGACAGGGAATGTTGCGAGAGTAAGACTGCAAGCAATGCAAGCATAACCACTTGCTGTCAAGTTACCTTATAGGAAACAATTCCCAAAACAATTATACAACGCACAATTTGTCCTTATTCCTTAAGGTGATTCATCACATTCACACTCATTACCAACACATGAAGAGAGGCCAATCGCTCAAAGCTTTTGAACTAAACCAAAACCCAGACTTGATCAACCAACCATACTGCAAAACAAAATAAAACACATTTAGATGGATAAAAACGAACGTCCAAAACATAGACCGTGATCAAAGGTTTAAAAAAAATCCATGGAAAAGGCAAACCTTCATTAAATTCTCAATGATAAGTCGGCTGTTCACAGCAACAAGCACCACTATACATAGGTTGAAGAGGCCCGCATGACTCTGCTGTTGATTGAATAATTAGTAAACGAATAGGTTCAGCACCGCCTATTCATAACCACAGTGACACCACATAGAACACTAGGGACATAAAAAACCTCATTCTCCCGTTATAGTAAGAGATTATGTGTTCGATGAATTTACTAGAAGATTCCAACATTTCTAATATTACATTACATTCATATGCATTTATCAAAATTACACTATCATGCAACCTAGGGTGCAAAATTTTTTTGCTTCCATTTCCAATCATGCACTAACGTGTTTTTTCCCCCTTTCTTAAATCATGATTCAAGTAAGAACATTAGCATGGTTTGCATTTTCATATCCAATTTTCCATTTTCAGGAATTTTCAAAGAAAATAACGATGAGAAATGAAAACACGAGCCAACATTTTATTGTTTTCATTGCTTTTATTTCATTCACAAAATCCCCAAGACATAAAACACGGCAAATGAAGACGGAAAATAAAAACAGAAACGAAAGAGACAGTTAATAACTGAAAAGAGTAACCAACAAGTGGATCAGAAGAAGGATTAACCTGTCGGAAAATGTTGCCGGAGCTGAGTGGACTTTCCTTGACTTTGCGGTGAGCGGGGAAGCAAGGACGGGTCGCGAATTTCACGACGGAAGAATCGGACACGTTTTCCTGATTGTCCTTGGCAGCAGCAGCAGCATCTGGTACGCCGTTCTGGTTGTTGTTGAGTTTGTCGCTGCTCTTGCTGTTGATGGAGTCGTCGGAGCTGGAATCCCTCACCAGCTCTTCGCTTGAACTCTCGGCTTCGAAAGCGTCCAACACAACCTTCTCCGACGAATCCAGAACGGAACTGGTGGCGGAGGTGGCCGGGCCGGGCCTCCGCCGAACGGTGGTGCCGACGCTTTCGGGCTGTTGGTGAATCGCCATCAGAGGAAGAAGCGATGACGGTGACTGACACCAGCAAGTGCAGCTATCAAACTTGTAAAAGATTTGTCGATTATATCTTGATATATAGAAAGGGAAAATTAGATATAATATTATATTGTTGGTTTAAGAGTGAGAACTGAGAAGGTATTTTATTTAGTAGTTTTATAGAGAGTGGGGAAGTTTTGTGAAGGAAGGCTTTGCCGCTGTTCATGCAAAGAAGAAAGTGAGCCAAGAGGGAATGGAATTTGATTCTAATAAATGGACAAAGTACGTGGTGGGACACCTTCATAAAAAATTTTGTCTTAATTTCCAAGATTAGGCTGTTTTTTTTTTCATATGGTATGGAATTTAAAACATGAATTTATTAGGAATTAATAGTCTAGTAATTAGCCGCTTCTGGAATTTGTTTTGTTTGACTGTAATTTGTGCTGTGAGAGGGTTGCAATTTGGGAAGGCCAATGTTAGACAGGTGCAGGAGTGGCTGGACTTGGACAGATATTGGAAGAGGAAGCAACACCCTTTCCTACGCTGTTGACACGTAACGCGCCCCTTATATGTTTCTTATTCGTTAGGTGTTGTCTACTTGTCTTGCTTTACGATGTTGCAATTTTCATGGTCACGTATTTTTATTTTACAAATTCTCTCACTCGCGCAAGGGGTCGGTTATGTTTGTCCATTCCTCAATCTCAATGCCAGATTCTATGTACTTGCTTTGTGTTTTGTTTGAGTTATGGCGATGGATGGAAGGAACGTGGCTTTCCTTGTACCCCATCAAAATTGAGGGAAAACTCTCTTCCAGTATGACGTAACGTATCAGTTCACAAGTAAATAATTTACTAAGACAATGGTTTATATTTAGGTCTCTTTCATCCCCTTTTTGTTAGATTTACATCAAGGTCTCTTTAGACATATGGAAACTTCTTATCTTTTAAGCATTAATCTTATTTAATTATGAATTTAATTTTAATATTAACAATCATATGTCATCATATCAATAATAATAATAATAATAATTAAACCCACACTAAAATAGAAGATTTTAATTTAATAATAAAGTAAAAGTTCATTTAAATACATCAAAATTGATCTCTTCAATTATTTAAATTTTCTAACAACAAAACATTATTTTTATCCCAAATTTGTAAGGATTCAAACTTTAAATCTAAAAGAACTCTTAACTAACTAAGCATAGGAACCTAACTCTTCAATTTCTTCGGAAAATGGTCCAACATTGACCAATATCGGCCAGAATATTTTTCTCAGAAGAAAAGTGCATGATAATCAGTGGTGCTATACTTTTAGGCATAAATGTAAAATGTTCAGGGTATTACATAATTAGGTGACTCTCTAAAAAAATTTCACAATAGGAGTATCACAATTAAATCCAATTCTTTTACTTTAACAATACATCAAATCTAAATCATGTGATTCTCAACACAAGCAAAATGTTTCATATCTTAAAGTGAGATTTGCACAAAAATGCTATAGCAAGCTTTTAAGATTTTTTCCCATCAGATGAATTGTTCTCGCCAAAGTTTCTCTGGGAGGGGCTTTTACCCACATTCGGAACCCATCTTGTGAATATCCTTGCAGATATCTTCACCTACATATTCTTCTTGTCGTTCCTACTATGGAAGTTTATATATATATATATTTAACAATAACAGTTACACTAACTTTGCCTTCATATATTGTACTTGACGTTGTAAAAGGTTTATTTCCCACTAATCCTAACCTACGGCGCAGTGACGAAATATTTGCAGGACTGCAGCAGTATATCAATAATATAAACTGAAACTCAGGAACGTATCTTATTGTGTTGCTTTTGACAAAGGATAACGGCAACGAAAATAAGAGTTAACAGCTTGAAAACTAAACATTTTAAACTAACTATGATGCTCCTCAAAGAAAAGAAAACATGAAGGGAATTTTAAGCCTTCCTGTTTCAATACCACGATACCCAAAAATCTGCGAGTTTCGATCACCTTTCCAACTGCAGCCACATATCGTAGCGACTGTTAACCATAAAGAAATCTCCAAACTGATGATTTAAGGATCCACGACACTGAACACGGACCAAGCATCGTACCTCATAACACGGAAACAACTAATGCAAGCAATCACCAATTCTTATTTACCAGAGACTGAATGTTCTAGATGAGAGCGTATGAGCCTAGTATTAGTGCATCAATCACAAATTGAATCCTACCTGTGACACACCCCAACCAGCAATAACTTCTAAATAGTAAATACATATCCCAAATAAAAAAGGATCAAATGGGCATGTCACGTTAAGTTTAGAGAAATTGCCTCGTAGAAATGTGCAACCGCCATACACCAATTTGGGAAATAATGGGATTCGACATAGCAAAGTACTTATCACTTGAATATTCAGACGACTGACAATTTAAATTAAATTACTAGGCCTACCAGACAATGTTTGAAGGCGGATATAACAAAAGAAAAAAGGAAAGAAGAGGGAGAGGTGGGGTAAGGAAACATTACATAACACTTACCAAACATAAACTAACTAGAGGGAAGTATGATGGAAGACAAAATCTCATCAGAGGAGTTCAGCAACATTTGCAGGAAGCTCCTCGATTACCACGTTATAAAACTTCTGGATGTCAAAGAGCATTCTTTCATCATCCTTAGTGACAAAGTTGATGGCAACACCTTTCCTACCAAACCTTCCACTACGACCAATGCGATGGAGATAGTTCTCAGGCTGTGTAGGGAGATCATAATTTATAACTAGAGACACTTGCTGGACATCGATACCACGTGCCAAAAGATCGGTAGTGATTAAAACACGGGAAGACCCAGATCGGAACTCACGCATAATGATGTCCCTGGTGTTCTGGTCCATGTCTCCATGGGTTGCCGAGACTGTATGGTCCCGGCTTCGCATCTTGTCAGTCAACCAATCAACCTTCCTTCTGGTGTTCACAAAAATGACACTCTGAGTGATGGCTAATGTCTCATAAAGATCACAAAGTGTGTCCAACTTCCATTCCTCTCTCTCACAATTGACATGAAACTGTTTGATACCCTCCAAGGTAAGCTCATCACGCTTCACAAGGATCCTCACAGGTTTGTTCATAAACTTCCTGGTGATCTCAAGGGCCTCAGGAGGCATTGTAGCAGAGAAAACCCCTACTTGGATCTTAGATGGCAGCAGTTGGAATATATCATAGATCTGAAAACAATAAAGCCAAGGTTGGATAAAGCAATCATACAAACCCAATAGGCCCCAAAAACGTGAAATTCTTATGTTAATTGGAAGGCACTTACAGTCATGTTTTATTAAAAACTATTACTATATAAGAAATAAGCAATTTTAGAGACAAGGGAAACAAGCATCTGAAAACAGCTGAAAAAATATACACACTTTATACTGTCCAAAAAATATATCATAATACAATACATTCAAGTAAGAAACTTAGCGATAAGCTCAAGTTAAAAAAATGATGAATGATTTTACACATGTATATACAAAATATACGAAAAATACACAAACAAAAAACAAGTGTATATATTACACTATTACACTATTATATATCAAGCCCAATCAAAAGTAAACTGTTATTAAATTGAAAAAAGACTCAAGGAGTTATTAATTAAAGGTACCTGATCTTTAAAACCCCGGGAAAGCATTTCGTCAGCCTCATCCAATACAAACATCTTGATGTAATCTGGCTGCAGTGACTGCCTGCGCAGCATATCAAACACACGACCAGGAGTGCCAACAACAACATGAACACCACTAGCCAGAATGCGCTGGTCTTCACGAACACTGGTACCTCCCACACAAGCATGAACCTTCACACCCAGATAATCTCCAAGCGCCCGCATAACCTTCTCAATCTGCTGAGCAAGCTCACGAGTTGGAGCTAAAACCAAGGCCTGGCATTCTGTCACACTGTAGTCAAGTTGCTGCAGAATACCAGAGCAGAAAGTTGCTGTCTTTCCAGTTCCAGACTGAGCCTGCTGAATAACATCAAGTCCCTTGCAGAACGGAACTATGCCCCTTTGCTGAATAGCTGATGGCTTTTCAAAACCTAAAGCACAAAACATACTAGTTTAGCTATACCAACATTCAATTACACAACAAAAACCGCAATAGGACAACAAACATCACGGTCTACACATAATACAGAAGAATAAGTCAAACATCATGACGCGTGTCACGGACAGTGTAACTCCCCCCCTCCCCCCCCCCCAAAAAAAAAAAAACACACACACACACAATAAAAAGAATTTCGTGGCAGAACAATACAATATCAATCGTCATGACATGGAGGAACAATTATTTTTTGGGTTAGAAACGGGGGATATCAAAGAAAAAAGAGACAAGGAAGCTTCAATGAATATACCATATGCATAAATGCCTCTGAGGAGATTCTCTTGCAAGCCCATTGCATCAAAACTATCAAAAACCTCATCATAAGATGTGAAGAAATCCTGCCCATCAGCTGTAAGTCTGTGTGTATATCCAAAATAAGACAAAAGCGAACAAATAATCTCAGAAATTTAAAAAAAAGGGTGGGAGGGTGGGGCGGGGGGATTACAAAAAACCTCATAAAACAAACCAATTTTAAATAATAAGAAGGGAAAAAAGTGAAAGCACATACAAATCATTCATTTTCGCATCATATTGACGAGCATCGAACTGTGACCCTTCAGGTGCAACGCCTGCCATGACTGAATCCACCAACATAAACAGTTAACACCACGCAATTGATTCGGAAAATCAGCGCGAACAAAACAAAGAGTTACAGAATAAAATTCATAGAACGATATAAAAGTAATTTTACTTTATTTATAAAGAGTCTATAGGGCGAGCACACAAGGAACAAGCGTTAACTTATGATAAAAATCAGTTTAACGAGAACGATTTAATACGAGAAAAAATAATACAGCGTTGGAAGGATAGAGAAGATGAAAGAGAACAGAGAGACCTTTGGATGATGAAACGGTGGTGCGTATGGGATTCGAGCTAAGAGTGGTGACGGAGTTAGGGTTTCCCAAACTCCTCGGATCTACGCCGCGGAGTCGAGGAAGGAGAGATAAGGAAAGGAAGTTAAGTGAGATGAGCGTGTGCAGTGGGAAAAGGCAAATAAGGGTTCCTCTATTATTACCCACTTGGAGACTGTTCTCTTTTCTGTGATTCCGAAAATGCCCCCTTTGCATCCGGTCAGCGCCCGCGGTCAAACTTCCAGATTGAACCCGCATATTTGCCTTGGGCCCCATCGTTGCAAAACATGCTTAACACGTGTACCGCTAATATTCGCAGTCTCAGATAAGATAACACATCGTTTGCTTTTTAAATGACCTTTTCTTGGATGTGTCTGTCTTTTAAAGTTTTTTTTAAATTTTTTTTTATTTCTCTTTTATCTTATAAAATTCATGGCTACCGATATTTTTTAGATAATTTATAGTTGAAAATTTACACATGTTTCAGTAACTAGATTTATTAACATTTTAAACGCTAATAATTAAATCACAACAATTAGATTTAAAAGAATATGGTACCCTTTTGTACCAAAGCAAAAACCTTAATTTTTATTTGATACTAGTGGCTTGACTGGCATTTTTAGTGCCAGTCAAGCCACATTTTTTATCTTTTAAATATTAATAAACTAAATTTTCCAATAATAGTAAATTGTTAAATTTTATTAAATTTTTTTATTTATAAATGACTTAAGGTGAGATTTTTTTTTTTTAAAAAAAAAAAAAAGAAGTGAGTTGAAAAGGAGAAAACATGGGGAAGATTTGAATTCATAGATTTTATTGAATTCATTGACTTCAAAATAAAATTAAATAGAATTAAAAGACGTTAAAAATCAATTATAAAAGCGAATCATTTTTATTAATAGTATAGATTTTCAATCTGTAATACTATCGTATATAAGATTTTTAAAATTTAATCTAACTTACATTAAAATGGATTGACGACTGTCCTCAAAAACCAACATAGGGTCTTTTTAATGTGTTTTATTCTAACTCACATGCTTTTTAGGAAAACTTCCAGGAGGTCACTCATGCCAAAATCGCTCCAAATCAAGTACACTTAACCATGGAGTTCTTTAATGATGGGCTACCAAAAAATAAAATGCAACTTGTTGGTATGGATAGTACCAATCAATTCAAATAAGTCATCCTCAATGTATTATCTCATACCTATACAGTCTTAAGATCTCTCTCATTCTGGTGTGCAATCAGTTCATTCATGTACCCATACACTTAAAGGCCTGCCAGGAGCCACTCATTGTCTGTGTCTTGTTGCACATGCAATCATTCCTCGTTCTCGTCACCGGACATTACAAAATAGACTAAAATTGAAGGAGATAATTACTAATTAGACTCTTTTTTTTTTTTTGTAAAATTAATTTGTTCAATCCAATTTTAAATTTTGGTTTTGATTTATATAAAAAATTAATTTTCAAATGCATCCAAAACAAATGATATTCTTTTACTCTCAAATTAATCTCATTAACTTGGTTCAAGTATTTTATTTCATTATATACACGCGTTAGAATTCAATGTTAATATAACTTGACAATTCATTTAAATTTCAAATTTGTAAACTTTTATAAAATTAGTAATAAATAATTGGAGATTTTTTTAATACCCATGATAGTTTTAGGGATTCCAATACTCATTTCAATAAGTGCCCTTAAAAACTTGAGAATAGTGGAGAAACCCTAATTGATTTAATTTATTCAACTATACATTATTATTTTAAATTACATAAAAAAAATATAAAATCATATAATACCAAAAAAACTATATCGATGTAAGTTGATTTGATTCTTCATATCAATATTAATCTAAATAAATTTTATTGTCGGAATTAATTAATTGTTTGGTTCATAATCAACTCAAACCAAATCGCAAACCCTATAACCTGTAAGTATTTATGAGCCGCAGTAATAGAAAGAATAAGAAGACAAAAAATTGCCAGCCCACGAATAAACAAATCTGTAATACAGAGTTTTTTTTTGGTCCGCGAGAAACTAATCTATGACATTTTGGGCTGAAATAGAATGCTACAGCTCCTATTACCAATAAGGAGTGTACTGCAGCTCCGACTGTTTCACTGTTTTGTGGCCTAAGAATTAACCGTACATTTGCCAGTTCTTCGTGTCGTTCATTGACTTGGAAATTTTTCTGAACTTACACTTTTAGAATTTTCTAACAACCTACGAAATTCGCTTAAATGCACTTGCAATGAAATGTGCACATATGGCTGCCAAATTGTGAGATAACATCCACAAGACATCCATAACCTCCAACTGCCACAACCTGGAAAAAAAATAATGCAGTAACGCAGCAAGCTTGAGTTGACCAGTTAATAACATGAACAAAAGGTATCTAACCCCGTCTCAATTGCAATAAGATTTTGCATAAGAACATACCCCCGATGGATGCAAGGAGATAGAAAAAGCTGATGGAGGAGCACACTGTATTTGTGAAAGGATCGCACCGTTCATGTCAAAGCGATTGAGTAGAGGATCTGCACCAACTGCCAAAATCTGAAAGAGAAATACAAAAATTAACGACGACATTGATAACTCCTCTGTCTCTCTCTCAAGCCACCATGATCAAATATTTTGACAGTTTTCAAACAGCAAAACAACTGAAGTGAAGGGACAAGTGAGATAGCCAACTTGATTATTGTCGAATGACATGTCCTGTACAGAAGCACGAGTTGAAATCCTTGATATGCACTCTGAAGCAGGAAGGTTCCAAAGAGATATATTCCGTCCACTACTGCAAGCCTACGGAATGGTATCCCTTAACTATTCACAAAAACCAGACAACAATAACAAGATACATACACCATATTCTCCTACGCATGTGCATTTCACTAGTTTGCCTACACATAAAGGATAACCTTGAACTGAGAGGATTTTACTGGCCAGAAAAATGTGATTGTTATTAACGAAATAGAAAATTTGTCACCAAAAGTAGCATTTCTGTTCAATAATAATTGTACACAACAAGGAATTGTATCATAGTTAGCAATTATGCCAATTAAAAGGCCCTACAAGGAAAACAATTCTAGTTTCTGAAAGGACAATAAAGTGACATCATTATGTAATATTTGTTCTTATAACTTGATACCGACTGCAACAGTAGGTAACCCAAGAAGTGATCAACAACATTTTGTCCGGACATTCATATTTCTTTTACTAGATTGGCACATGAAGACAGAAGAAATAATAAAATCATGGGGACTCTTACCAGCCAGCTCTCACTTGCATCTAAAGCAACACAACCAACCCATGAAACAGATCCTTTTAACATCAAATCTTTTGCTGGATCAATCACTTTGATACACTTTCCACTTTTGCAATCTAGTAAACATGGTAAATATGCACAAAAACACAAGTATCAGCCAAAAAATCTGCACAGCTACATTTAAGGAACCAAATAATTGACAGGGAAAAGTAGTATTATGCTTCTTGTAGTTACTAGTTAGTTCTGATATAGTAACTGACATGAAAAAACAAATAAACAATACCCCAAATTCTTGCAGTTCTGTCCTCTGAACCAGTTATGATCTGAACATTAGTCAGAAGTAAAAAAAAAAAAAAAAGGTTAGAACGATTCAAAACTACATATTATGGAATGACACAAAAAAACTATTAGGGGGTAAAAGAGCAAGTTTTTAAACACCAAATACAACCATTCCTGAAAATAGTTCATGAACAAAATGTATGAAGGAGAAAAATTATCACCACCAAGTCAAACTGACAAAAAGTATATGGTCAAAAAGCCAAGACCTGACTGGATGAGTTGCGAGCAACTATACAATGCAAGTAGTCCAAGTGCCCCTTCAAAACCATTTTCACTTTACCAGTTTCCTACAGACATTAACATATGTCAGCCCAGCATCGTTACAGATACAACTAATAAATCGATTCATACCAGGAAACTTCCTATACAAGAATTATATTCACCTTGCATCAATACATACCACATCCCAACAATATGCACAAGAATCACCAGAAGCAGAGAAGACAGATCCCCCCTACAATTGAACAAGGAAATATAGACACAAACTCAATCAACAAAAAAAAAAAATTACTGTGAAAAAAAGTACAGAAAAATATTGGAAACCTGTGAATTAACAGCAATAGCATTATTCTCAGGAATAGGTGAAAGTGCACCCCAAGGACCTCTGAAAGACAAGAAGTGGTACATGAATATCAGAAAGGGAGGAAGTAGCAGAAAGAATTGGAAGCAAGTGACTTGCTAACAAAACTTAAGTATTCCTCCCTTCTAAGTAAAAACTCACTTGTGTTGAGGATTCACCAGGTCAATTATGGGCTTGATATCGTCTCCTGAAATAATTAGGTATAACACACATAAGACATTGAACAAATCATCAATTCACAGGTAAAAATATGAGGGAAAAAATAGAACACAGAATAAGTAAGTGGAGGTGAATAGCAAAACTACCTAATCAAATCAAATGCACAATAAGTGAGGGATTAAGTGTAGAATTCAGGCTAGGCGAAAGAACATTAACATGGGCACTGGGCAACCAAATAAACTCTAGCTTAACCATAGTTTACTTAATTTTAAAAACAAAATCAATACCCATAGAATTCTAAATTCTTCTTCAAGCAAGTGAAAATGCAAGTTGAAACTGCTAGAATATTACAACTATTATTGAATCATTGAAAGATGTAAGAACAGATTAAAAAAGGCTGCACGATGATCAGGATAGTTTGATATTCAAAATTGCAACTCAAACATACATTACCTTGAGAAGAAACAGAATCATTTGAGGTTGCAAGTTCCTTCCATCTCCATCCTCGAATCCGGCCATCATCACCACAACTGCAAGGCAAAGCCGCTGTCAAGTGGTGTGGCAAGCCAACACACTCGTCTATATCAAATTAAATCCAATACATACAACAAGCAGAGGGAGACAGATAAATTAGAACCTCAGCAAGACAGCATCTTGGCCATCACCGTAGAATTTGAGATCATAAGCAGGTCCATCATGCCCTTGAAAGAAGCAATCTGGCTCAGCCAATAATCTAGGCCGGCCAATTGCAATGCACGTGAAATAAAAACACACCGTTAATTAATAAAAAAAAACTAGAGTAAATATCCAAATTGGTCCTGACAATTTCTTTGATGGACAAATTAATCTCTAACAATTGTAAACACCCGAATTGGTCCCCCACAATTGTTAAAATAGGACATTATAGTTCGGCTGGAAGAAGATGGAGTTCGTCTTTGAGGAAATAAAGTTTGGCCAAGACTAGGCAGAGCTCCTCAGCCAAGCTCCTCTAACTGACATGCGGCCGAGACGGATAGGCATGTGACGAAACACAATCACTTGTCATCCGAGCTCCTCCTCCTCCTCCTCCTCAGCCAAGCTCCGCCTCCTCCTGGCCAAGCTCTATTCTAGCTGAGCTCTTTTTTCATCTCAGCCTCTCAATTCTATCGGTCAGGGACCTATAGTATTTTATTTTTTACAATCGTGAGGGACCAATTTGGGTACTTACAATTGTTATGGATCAATTTGACCATTAAAGAAATTGTCAAGACTAACTTGGATGTTTCCTCAAAAAAACTAAATAAATATCTAAGCATAAATTGTGAATGTACTTACCTGTCTGTATTGGTAAATGGCTGCTGCATATGCAAAAAAATAATGAAATAAGGATTATTAGCTTAATCATATAACTAATAATAAGAAGCAATTAATTAAAGGAGATGGTAGAGAGTGAATGAAAGAGTGGGATACGGGGTTGGAGATGCACGAAGGGATGGAGTAGGAGGCGATGGAACCGTCGCTGGAGGCGACGAGAAGAGTGTGAGGGTTAGGGTTAGGGTTAAGGGGAGGGGCCCAGGCTGTTCGGAAAACGGTTCGCGTTTCAATCTCCCTCTCCTTCAGCACGCTTTCCCTGTACGCATTCTCGTCCCAGTTCGTCGCGTCACCCCACATTGCAACTCTTCAGTTCTCACTCTCGCTGTCGCTGCTCAGCTCTATTTTCTTTTCAGCGGCTGTCGGAGTTTTTTCTACTTGTTTTGTTGGTTCGACTAATTCACTGGCTTTGCCTTGACGACGTCGTCTGGATGAGGATGATGACCTAACCTGTTTCGGGCCGGGCTAAATTGTTAACTTTGTTACTAGCCCACCTACAACTTCATGGATTGTGTGATAAACTCCTCTACTATCTTGATCCACTTGGGACCAAAAACAAATAAAAATATTGATCAACTTTAATGAGAACGTGGATCTATACACTTTCAGTTGAATTCCTTTTAAGTATACCGAAAATTTCAGATTAAGGAAAATACTCGTCTCAGTATAGTACGGCGTGTCTCTCATTGAATTGATATAGCATACAAGTACTTGCAAATAACTCAGATAAAATATTAAAAAATTAAACTCAAATCATAATAATGTGCTGGTAGACTCCCTAGGTGAACTAACACTACTAACTTGTTTTTAGTTTTGACCATAGGTAAGTATTAACTTATTTTTTAACTCAAGTTTGACAGAATTAATTAATATCAGTAATTTTTAGAGGCGGCTCATAAATCATTTGTATTTTGTGCACAAGTATTACCCGAGTTAATTACTTGACGCTGGCGCTAAACTGCTAATTTAGCTGGCTACGAGCTGGCGGCTGGCAATGATTATATTACAATCTCGCTTTTTTTACTCACAGGGTTATTGCAACGTTTTTCGAAACCAAAAATAACGTGAAAAAACTGTGTGCGATTGAGGGTGATAGTAAATATATATAAGTTAATATTCCTTTTACTGGATTCATAAACCAATTAGGAGAGAGAATATGCCTGTGTCATTTGAAATCAGACAGGGATGTTCTTTTCAGATTTCTTTATTTTATGTTCTTCTGTTGGGTTAGGTTTTCACATTCCACTAGCTAGTGACATGAAAATCACACCCAACCTACAGACACGCTCACAACATTAATTACAATTAACTAGTGAATAAACCTAAACATAACAACACCAACCTTAAAAAATGAAAAAACACAACCGATCTTCATCTTATTATTTCACATCTAGCAGAAACTGATGGCTGGTTGGTGCATATCACACCATGAATTTAATTTACCACCCTGCAGTTCTTCCTAATCTCTCCATCAGACCCAGTTTTTGGATTTATATTCGCCAACTTGATCATAGAATTGGCAAAATCTCCAAAGAAAAGTCCACTATTGTTGCTATAGCTTAGGACTAAGGGCTTAGTAGTTGAATTGGCCTCATCACTAGAAAATAGAATCTGATCAGAGCTGAGAAGTCCCTTCAAGTTGAGCAAGTTTTTAAAGTAGTGGTTGTCAAATAAATCAGTTGAGTTCCGATCAAGGGCTACAGTTGCGTTCCCATCTCCACTTTGAGGACACAAATTTTGTAGGTCGGTCAGCATGGTAGTTTCTAGTGTAGGGTCTGGTGAGCCTGTTCCTGAGAAGTTGAATAACCTATTGCTAAATAGTGCACACCTTGCTCGGCCAATAGTATGAGCACCTTCACAAATAATTAATTGAACCAATAATAAATTAGTTTAACGTATATGAAAATGCTGGAAACCCAGAAGAATTTGTCAAAATTTTGTTGACAGAATGATTTATCTTGTATGATTATTGACATTTAGATGAGTAAGTGGGTTATACTATTTTAAATTATTTCATTTAGCAACCATTGTACTATAAAAAAAAACCCTTTACAATATTTTTCTAGTTGTGTAACACTCATCACATATATACCAATGGAATCAATTAAGTAAATTCGGCATGTCTTAACCTTTAATTAAAGAGTTAAATGGCATGAAAAATATAATGATAATATAAAGCTTACTGTATTACCGGATAAAATAACAACATCCGTGAGATTCATGCCTGCATTAGTAAACTTTGAAATGATAGTGTCAAATGAATCAAATGGAGAGGGGAGTGCCAGATTTGCTAGCGTTCCGTTTGAGATTGTCCCATCTCTTCGTCCGAGCAAAACATTCCAAAAAGGACCACCACTCTAAAACATTAGAGATTATATAATTATGCAAAACACAAGCCGATTGTTTGAGGAAGAGTTCATAAGAAATTAAATTAATTAGCCTTTAGTTTTAAATGCATCTGGTTTATAATTTATAATTCACATGTATAGTTTCTTGGACAGAAATTATATTCATTAATTGTATAAAGATTACGAGAAATACTTACATATTTTTAAAATAATAGTTGGATGTGTTTCATATATATCCAATAAAAATGTGACATTTCAATTATAGTCATATACATGAAATTTTTAATATACCAATTTAACTTGATTTTCCAGTAGCGACTATTAATAAAAAATAGAATAAGTTTGTTACCTGACATGAAGAGGACACTCAATTGGTTAGGAGCCTGCTAGTATTTCTAGAAACCACCATAATATCTAGTATGTGTATATAATTATAATATATTACTTGCCTAGCTAGTTACTAGCCACCAATGTAACCTTGATTTAATATAAACAAATGATTTCTAATCTCTTCATCATCTTAAGTAATAGAACCTTTCTTGAGTCATTCATTCCCATGCTTAATTATCTCCTTGATTATGTATGTAGTAATCAAATAAGTAAGATTAATGAGAAAGAAGTTAATATCTACAGAAAGAGAATAGTGAAGTTTGAATATAATTACAAGGAGAACAGAATCTCTGGCAGCCAGGGCTAATATATCAGCACAGGATACAATCCCACTGCATGCACTCTCCACCGAACTTTTGATTGTATCTACAACGTCAAATCCCCGGGCAGAGTTCAGGTTAGGAGCTGCAGACTTTTCAACATCATTACCACCATCTAGTAATACTGATCCATCACAACCCTGATGATCAAAACAAAATTTAATATAGAATGAAAACAAGTTGTATCAGACTTTGACATTACATGATTGAAGGAATTGAAGACACTTAAGTTTCAGTGACTACTCCATACTTTATATGAGTACTTGACCCTAATAATTCATTCAAGATTATCACTTCTCTGGGTAAATTTCAAATTTCAAAACATACCCCTTCAATCATCTATAATCTATTTAATCATGCAATACGCACCAAATTAAAAGTCAACCTCGCTCATGCATTTTCACATTTTAACTCATTTTTATTTTAGGGGAATCCAAATTCACATCTATATATATATATATATACACACACTTACGTTTACAAAGCAATCATGAAAATGAAGACGGAGCAAAGAAGCACCCATTCGCATCTCATTGATCAGAGCTTTTTTAACCTCTGTCCTTACAATTCTGGAGAGGTTAGGACATGATGTCTTATAGAAATCTGTTGTTAACTGCGACCTTACTGCCAAAAACAACAGCAACATGTTGATTAGCCAAAAGTAACTACCGCTTGAGCTACCTGACCTCATCATTGTAAGTACTTTGTAACAAGCTGGTTTAAGACAAGCAAATGCTAACTACACAGGAGGCCAGGCCACGATGAATTAATGTGCAAATCTAAAGGCTTAATTTATAGACAATGATACGAGAGATATTGCAATTGTATATTCCCATCATAAACGCCACTTTACTTAATTTGCTTCTTAGTGCTGGCGGCTTTCATGACTGAATTCAACATTTCAATAAATTTGTATATCCCGTTTATTAAAAAGCTGAACCGAATATTGAACTATACGGAGAGACATTTAATTTTTAGCTCCATTGGTTTAGATTGTGATTAAACTTAAAAATATCTAACACAAAAATATAGTTGATTTACGGTTAAATTCGTTCAGTAGAACAATTCGGTCGGATTTTTCTTAACGTCAAGGCTAAAATTCCAATCACATTGAGCAATTTTAAAGACCCACACCTTGTGTTGCAATTGTGTATTTTGAGAAATTAACTCTCGTAGGTGTTGGCCTAAAATTTAAATTGGAATAAAAAGAGGGGGAACGCGTCTCCTACCACAACGCGGTACCTAAGAATGACTGAATAAAAGGGGAATGGATTCTCAAATTTGATAACATTTTGTCGTGCGTGATTTTATATATAATATTCATTTCTTTTAGTTACATGTCAAGTATGAGTCCCGCTATTTAAATCAAAACTAAGATATTACACATGACAATGTTATCTGCAGAAGTGGAGTCAGGAATTTTAGAGGAGGGTGCCAAATTAGATAAAATAAATAAATAAAAATAAAGAAAGCATAAAATTATTGGTAATCTAGAGTTTATTTCATCATTCATCCTCTCTTTTCTCTTAACAAATGAGTCAATAGTTTTTTTCTTACATATCTCTTAGACTCAATAAAAAAAAGTTAATAAGAAAAAAAATCCTAAAAAAGAAATTCTAGAAACATTTACTTCTATACAATACATGCTACTACACCAAGAGACTTTCATCATCTATTATTGTTGGTTTATGTAAGTTAATGCAATGACAAAACACCTTATGTGCTCTTAATTTATTTTATTTTATTATATCTTAATGAGCATACTAATTTGTGTATTAAGTGTTTCGGTTTTTATAATTGAAAGATTGACTTATGTAGATAATCTTGCTTTTGAGCAAATCAATATCCAAAGCTGAGCGCATTACCAAATTTGTGCTAAGAGCAGTGTACAGAAGCCAAGGGCAAAAAGCAAATACCAAATATGGCAAATATAGATTTCTACGAGGCTTTGCTTGTTCATGAGAACAAGTCATATATGTTGCAGATTTCCTATGACATATAGTGAAGTAGAAATAAATGGACAAAAGGGGCTATTTTTGTTTCTCAACTGATACTTTAATCGTCTAACCTCCTGGACAGCTCATCAACAAGGAATATGAAAGCTGAATCAACTCTTCATCAAGAGCTGACCTTAACTCTTCAAACTTCTTCAAAAAATCCCATCATCTATAAAAGCAAATTTTGGAGACAACATTCAAAAAGACAAGGAAAGAGAGAAAAAGAAGCCAACACTCCTATCATTTTAAAAGTTCTCTTGCTAAAATATCTTTCCTTACCTCTCAGTCATTATAAAGTTTTCATCTTGTTATTCTCAGAGCTCATTATTATTGTATTTATATCTTCTTCTTGAGAGAAACAACATAGCTTATTCATTCAAACTAGAGTTATTATGATGCTTTGTCTTTGTGAGAGAAAATCCGTTTGTAAGAATTTGAAGAGGCTTGGGTAAAAACTATTTGGGATTGAGCTTAGAAAAACTTATTAAAAAGACTACTTGTGTACTTAGGTAAAAACTATTTGAAATTGAGCTTGGAGAGACTCATTAAAAAGACTATTTGAGTTGAGCTTTGAGAGGTTTCGTAAAGACTATTTTGTGATTGTATTGGTGTACAAGTTTATAGTGGAAAATTTTACTAGAAGGGTGGGGATTGCATGTAGGTTATAGATCAGAGAATCAAATTAAGATAAACTACTTGTGTTCAACTGTTCTATCTTTTTGTCTTCATAAAACACATCTACTAGCTATATCTCTCAGTGTTTGTTTTAAAAGCTTAAAATTTGATTTTGACTAAGTGCTTTTAAAAAATCATTAGTTTAACTTATATATCACAGCTTTTGTCTCAACTATCTTTGGTTACAAAATACAAGTTTCATTAACCTTTCAAATTCTTAAATTAGTTTCATGATCTGTCTTTTAGTAATCCATTTGTTAAAACTGGTTCTAGTCCAAGTATTATATAAGTTTCTATTTACATCTGTGATATCCCAAATAAAGAAATTATAATTATTATGAATTATTATTATTAAGTGTATCTAGCATTATTATTATTTAATATTATTATTACTAAGTGTAGCTAGCATTAGCATTATTATTATTAAGTGTACCTAGCATTATTATTATTTAACATTATAATTACTAAGTGTAGCTAGTATTATAATTATTATTATTAAGTGTACCTAGCATTATTATTATTTAACATTATTATTACTAAGTGTAGCTAGCATTAGCATTATTATTATTAAGTGCACCTACCATTATTATTATTTAACATTATAATTACTAAGTGTAGCTAACAATATAATTATTATTACTAAGTGTAGTTAGCATTATTATTATTTAACATTATAATTACTAAGTGTAGTAAGCATTATTAATATTTATTATTATTATTAAGTGTAGACAAATAGCACTAATATTATTCATGATTATTATATTTGTGTATAAATATATGAGTATAGGAGTGTGTATGTGTAAGAAATGTTTAGTTTCATTTTGCTAAGTTTTGCTTACACCTCCTCTAAGTCACACCTCCTCTAAACCAAACCTCTTCTTGGCCAAACTCATCTCTTGTCAAGCTCATGATCTTCATGGCCGAGCTTCAGTGAGTCTAGCCAATCCTCTCTTCGGATGTTGTGATGCTCCTTTCTTTTAATCTGTGAGATTGGTTATTTGTATCATTCCAATACTTTAGAGTAAAGTTATTAGAAGAAGCACACTCATGACTACCAACGGTGAGTGGGATTAAGCTCATAATCATACTTTTGGTCATTATTAATATTTTTCCATATTATATAAATTATTTATGAAATTTTAGAATGATTTATGTCAAGAGAATATATTGTTATGATTATGCCTGTTTTAGAAATATTATTACTTTTACAGTTATCATGAAAATTAATCATTTTAGCAAAACTCATGGGACCATAATTGATACCTTGCGTGTTATAGAATATATTTTTCCTAGTTTATGAAATTGTGAGACCTTAGTTTAATGTTTACAGTAGATATATTAATTATCATGTTTTCAGACTATGTATTTCCTATGAAGATTTTAGAATATTAGATATGATTTATTGAAAGTGTTTAATAAAGTATAATTCATAACAATTGTCAGATACATATTCTATTGATTACTGAAATCACTATGTCTACAAGCTGGTGATCCCTTGGGCATGATTTTAGAATCTCAGTTATGCTACAGTCAAATTGTTAGAATTATATGAATTCAGAGCTTTTATATTTATTTGGTTTATGAACAAATTATTTTATATTAATTAGTGAGAAACATATCAGCGAGTTAACGGCTTCAGGATTGATCGTTAACCTTGGTACCAAGTGGTCTGCTAGAGGACTAGCTCACCCACAATAAGGAACCTAGTGAGGTGTCCATTTATGGGACCTAGTTAGGTGCCCATCAGATTAGCTATTGGCTCAAATTTAGCTATTCAGCTCAGATAATTATGTATAGAATAATTCATGTTTCTCTACTAGTTATTGCCATAGATTCAGTTAATTTATATGTAATTATATATGTAATATATTTCACATCAGTTGCATGTATATGTTATGTATTTTGTTATTGTCAGTGTGGGTTGTGAGTGGAGGCTCGCTCACCGAGTTTTGATAAACTCACCCTCTCTTTTCCTTTCCCTACAGAGATCTGACTCTGATTTAGGTTGTACCATAGGATCCTCAGTAGTTGTGCTACAGCTTCCTTGGTGAGCTTCGCTTTGGAGTGGAGCTTATTGTCAATTATGTCAATCTAGTAGTGCTCCAATAAATTGTGTAGGCAGGATCCCCGGACATGCATAATATATTTTCAGAATTTCTGTTAATTGTTTTGTTATGTTTGACTTTGGCCTAGAATATGGATTTTATGCAAATTTATGTTCAGAATTTATGTTTTGAGAACAATTTCATATTATTGAAGTTTTAGTTGAACTTGAGATATTTTGAATAAATTTAGATTATTTATGCATATTAGTCAGTTATGTTACCAGAGGCTTCCGTGGGGACCCAAATCCTCACATGTCGGTCACACTCCGTAGGTGGGTCGTGACAACATCAGTCTTAATTTACTCCATTTTGAAAGCTTTATTATACCTATTATTAGAAAATCTTCTAAGCACACAGCAAATTCTTGCTCGAACGTTTTGATAAGTGTGTAGGTACATTTTTAAAGAACACTTAATTCTATTATTCTTCTTAAGTGTTCTGATACCAGCAGTTATGTATACAATGTGTGGAGGTGACTAACTTTTCCAAGAAGACCATAGTATAATATTATATATATATATATATAGATACACAATAAAATTGGAAAATTTAGGGGGACCACGACATCCACTAGCCCCCTTCCCTTTACCACTAGTCATGTGAATTTTCACATGAGATGATTAATTTCCAAATAAATGAGATGGAAATAACATAAACCTTCAATTTCATATATAATAATGTTTCATATATAACTTTTATTGACAATGATTTACATTGGGAAATCATATATTTAATTATCATTAGGGTTTCTAATTATAGTTTAATATTGATATACTTATTGTGTGAAATTATATTTGCATAATCTTTCAAACAGTGAGTATAATATAATTAAAAGTTAACTATTTTAATGATATGATAATATATGATTGGATAACCATATAAAACTGTTTTAGTCTTTTTTAAAAGCATCCCCTCAATAACATAAATTCTTAATTACAAATAGTCAAATACACATTTCCCCAACTTATATATAATTTTTTATTGGTGTGCACTAGCAGGCTCATATTTAACATGCTAGTGTGATGTGATGGTGCAATAGTTGTCAAACTATACATGCGTAATGTACAGATTTCCTCTTCAAATTCATGAATCAAGCAGCAGGAGGTATATAAATATATAAGCTGCATGGTGCTTCTTCCTCTAGGGATTCCATTTATTTCATGTGATGACGATAATTTATTTTATATCATAATCCAATCAGAATTATTCCTGATGGGTTCATACAAGATTATTCATTCCTCCAGAAATCATTGTGGAAGCATGCATTATGCGGGAAACTTGTCTCTATTATCAATATTCAATGAAGAAGGCCACTCCCTCTCCATT
Source organism: Dalbergia cultrata (assembly GCA_031216105.1). NCBI lineage: Eukaryota > Viridiplantae > Streptophyta > Magnoliopsida > Fabales > Fabaceae > Dalbergia > Dalbergia cultrata. The sequence goes on from CM062347.1 coordinate 56,769,819, forward strand.
TGGAAAATTAAACCCACTTTCAGAAGGAGCAGATCAATTTTCTACGACTACTACCTCATACAGCAAATCAAGTTAATTAATCATCAACAGGTTGAAGACAAATTGGATATCCACTTAGATTGATAAACTTGCGAATTAATTTAATTTAATTTGCAATTACGTCCGAGTATGAATCAAAGAAGACTAAAACCTAATTTGTTTCCTGAGATTTGTAGTGAGGGACAAATTAATCCATCAGATTTAAAAAGTCCTTTTATGGTTCCTCAAATTTTATAAACGAGAATAAGTTAGTCATTCCATCAAATTGCAATCTAAACTATTAATAGAAACGTCTACATATTACGTTAACTTGCTTAAGTGTACTGTTAATTTTCACAGTGAATCCTAACTTGTCTCACTTAAAGTTAAAATATTTTTCTTCTAAGCACAGAGCTATGACAAGATAGAAGATGAAGAAGGTCTAAATGACCTCATTTAAAAGAGTAAGATAAGTTAGGACCTATTATGAAAATTGACAATATAAATAAGATAACAGAATATAGCTCAAATAAAAATTTGATAAAGAAATTAACTTATCTCCATTTCTAAAGTTTGAGAGACTAATTTTTCCACTGCTATACGTTTGATGGGCTAAATTGGGCCTTTAATCGTTAAAGAAAGATTGTGCCATGCATGTTCATCTCGCACTTAATTTCAGTTTCGGGAGTGGCCCCTCATTATCTTACATGCATTACATTTATGTTTGCAGTGGCACATGGCAAATTAAGATTGGCAATAATTAATGAATACATATGGTGGACTTATCCTTCTCTTTTGGCCGTCAGCATGCATATGCAAGCATTCTTGACTCGTAAACATTAATCTCATTGCTTGGAAGTTGAAAGTGGTGGCCGAAGTTGATATGCATATATCTCTTTTTTTGGCCCCAAGTAATTTTAAATAAGCGAGTTTGCAGTGCTTTTGGTTTTTCGTCTTCATCCACAAGCTAGCTTTAACAGGTTCAGAATTTGGTAACTTGATAAGTTTGTCAGCAACGCCACACTTTCAATATGATTGAATATGCACTACATCTTATTGCTATAAAAATCTAACTAGTTCGAATAAAATATTACAGCCGTCCGCACTAAGCAGCAGATAATTAAGTTGCATTCCAACCGAACTAATTAAGCAAGAGGTTATGTTGCATTACAATGGAATAATCAAGAACAATAAAGCCATTGCCACATGCACGTTGGCTTGATTATTGAATTACAATAAAGTGACCACGAACAGATCAGGCTGGACTAATGCCATATTTTTGGGTCCCACTAATGACTGCATATTTTTATGATGGACAACATGCCTTGCCTTGATCACTTGACATTACTTGGGAATCAATAAGAATTTTGTAATAAAAATGGTATTTTAACACCCAATATCTAATTCTTCTCTATTAGATGTAATGGTTGAATAGGGTGAGTAGGATCTATTATCACATCCAATGATAATGGCATGGGTTTCCAATTAAGACATCTATTTTTGAATATTACAATAATATTGTTCATTTTATAAATGCTTTTTTTTATATGACTTATCAAGAATTGAGTGAGTCTCACTCAACTCCAAAATATATCTCATGGAGGATTGTCCAAACTTTTATAAGCTATATAGGTTAATTATATCCTTAAGTAATGTGAAACTAATGCACCCCTTATTTCCCAAACGAGATATTTAGAGCACAAAATTTGCAGGACTTGACATCGGTGAGTGGCCTCATTATAACTATCACATGAAAAGCTTCGATATCATCTAAATAATTGAGTGGATCCAACTCATCTCTAAAAGTTAACTCATGGGGGAGGATTGCCTAACTTTTATAAGAACTATGTAGGTCATATCTTTAAGCAAATGTGAGTCTCTAATGAGTGCAAAAACATCTCTTACACTTATGTTTAGTACATCAAAATTAATATTATTACAATTATTCATCATAAATATGGTTTGTACTAAATTTTATAAAAAGAATGAACATTAATAAGTATGTACGCTGATTATAGGATCAAATTCCATATGATTGTTCCGCAAAAATTATACTAACAAAAAATTGTTCAATGGTGTAAGAGTTATTTAAAATTATACCAATGTAACTTAATTTTATATGATTGAATGATTAAAGATTGTTTGTTAGACAAAATTTTTAATTTGTAAATTATAATTTGTTTTATTAGATAAAAGTCTAAAGCTTGCTAGCCTAGGCTGCTAGCTATATCGAACTATGTTGCCCTGTTTAGATATATGCTTATTAATTTATTTAAACTCTAAAAACCTTATGATTAAGGTCTGGTTTGATACACAAGATAAAATATGATAGTATTATTTAATATTATAAAGATAATTTTTATCACATATTTAATATCACATATAATAACATAATATTATACAATCAAACTATTTTTATCTTATAATTATATGTTAAGTTTTTTGATTCCAATAAACCTGATAACATCTTATTATATTACTTTTACTGGCCAGTCCCATATGAACTCTATCTTACAATTCTACCCTACCCGTCCGCCACCGCCACCAGCAGATCGCTGCACCCCTGCCGCGGGTAAAATAAGGATTGATCCGTCTTTTACTTGTTTTTTGCCATGATTGAATTTTTGGTTTTCTCGGATATGGACGGATCTTTGTATTCATTGGGTCCAATGGACCCAGAATCAACGACGGATTGGAAAGCCCAATGGAATCCGGCCTTGGACCCAAAAAAAAAAGAGAGCTCTTCTTCCGTTCCCGCCTCCTGCCTACGCTACCAAAAGCGTGACGCCTAGGTCGTCGTTGCGCTCTTCAAATAATGCATGCCAAGCTCAGTGGCAACAACAATCAAATTTCGATAGCGGATAAGGTGTTTCTAAAATGCTCTCACCTTTAATTTGTTTTAATTAAATAGCTAGCTTATCTCCCGCTTCGTTATTGTTTCCTTCATCGTATGCACGCTCACTTTCACTTATCTTGATTAATGCTTAACTTTGTAATGTTCTAAGTTAATCATCTTTTGTGCTTAACCACTCACTGTTGCAGTTACCTGCAATCGGTATTTGGTGGCTAAGTACTGGATCTACTGATGATTGTCACTCATGAAATTGAAGGTACCTTTTTCTAGCTGCATCACTCCACTGAAATTGTTTTTGGCATTTCAGAATTGATAGTGTCAATGCACTTAAGAGGGGGGGGGGGGGGGACTGAATCAAGATTATATAAAATTTCTGCATACTTAGCAAAGAGTTAAAAACGTCCACCAGATATCTCTCAAATTTTTTGGAGATTTTCAGTTAAAACAGGAATGCAGATTGACGGAAAGCACTCGATGTGAGATCTACATCCTGTTCTCAGCCCTTGGATGAGATGACCCATAATATCAAAGTTTCCAATATAATACAGTTTCCGACAAAGCTCACAGTGCACTCAGAGTGAAGTAAACAAATACCAAAGAGACCAGTCTTTCAAAACAAGACCAAATGGAGCCGAGCTCCTTACCCAAACAAATAGACAAACTAAGATGGCTTTTTCCTCAAGAGGAAAATTCACTTAGTGACTCAGCCTTTTGAAGATAATAATGATAAAAGTATAAAACACACAACTCTCACTAATAACAATGATAGCACTGAGTGCTATTCACAGATACAGTAAAGACGCTTTTTGAGAGGAGAAAAAGGAATGCAGCAAGCTTTAGAATATGATTCTTCAATGGTACGCACTCGGTTTTTCTGCTAAGCTTGCTTGCCAAATGTTTCCTTAAAAAGGAAAACAATTCTGACCATTGCAAAGGAGAGAATGAGTGCGTCCTTTTATCCTTGTGTGCTGCCCAATTTTGAAAGCAGTGTCCTTTTCATTTGTCCATTAGTGTAAAAATGCTTTTTCTCTCATGTGAGGTGTTATGCCCATTGTACCAGCAACCTTGTAGTGAAATTATTCTGGATAAATTATTCTGGATAAAGCTGAAATATATATATACCACATCAGCTTATACATAAAATGTTTCAAAGTTATACTACCGGTACTTGTTATCTCCTGATTGTTTAGGAGACATTCTGTTGAGTTCATTGCTTGAGATATATCCTTTAAAGTGTTAGTGCATATAATGAAAGCATTAATAATCATGATGTTTGTCATCATTTAAGATATCTAAAACTAACAAGTGTGCTTCTATTGGATGAACCAGCGAACTTGGAATCTTATGTTATCTCGACAAATTAAACTCTGCTTGCATTTCGACGTTATCAAATGGATTTAGTTTGTTATAATTTTAGGTCTTGGACTTGAAGGTTGTATTGAGCATGTTTGGCGGGACACCGTTGTGTATAATATTATCCTGATAATGAGGATCCCGTTTTCAGTTACTTTAATTTGACCTGATTATGAACTTGTCGTCATTAGTGGACATCTGCTTCGTGGGGAATTGTTAAGGAGGTAAAACTGTGTGTGATATTTGTTAGTACTGCAATAATTTCTACCAATCTTGGTTTAACTTGCTAGCAATAATTACTATATATTTAGTTCTTTTGTGTAGTTATGATTCATGATAATTTTCCTTAGGTGTGTGAGTCGGGCTTATCACATCTTAGCTCGAGAGTAGAAAAGATTGTTGAAGCTAGCACTGGTCATAATCATATTTCCTGTAAGGATGATATTGTAGTGCCATGCCAATTTGCTTGCTTTTAAATTTTTTATCCATTGCGCTTCAGACGTGTTTTATAGGCTTGTTACTGTTGCATCAGGAGCAGCTTCAGGGGAACTATTATTGGGTGGGTATATGGGTCCGTGGTTTACAGTTTTCTGATAATCATTTCTTGTGTCTCTGTATACTGTGATCATTAAAAATATATCATTATCATGGGGCCTTTGCTGGGGCTTGTGGCATACCCTAATCATGGAATACGACACAACCCCCTCCCCTCTAAACTTTTTATTCACATAAAAACAAGAAGGTCCTGGCAATTTGAATTTTAGGTGTGGCCTTTTTGCTAATTTTCTACAGTTAGATTTCTCCCGTCTTGCTTCTTTTTAAACGTGTGACTTCTGTTTCTATTTTAGGCTGAAACTTGAGAACAATCCGTATAATCCAAACCTGATTGTTTTCATGAATTATAAAGAGACATGGAGCAAAATGTTCTATGTCTTGGAGTAAATTATCCAACATTTCTTTATGTAATGCCCATGTATGTCTCCTACAATTGTGTTCCTCGAGGTTTGCTCGAAGTGTTTAACATTAGATGTTACATGTTCACTTCTTTTTGTATTTATATGAAAGTGTCGATTACAGGAAACCCGTTTGGCGTCAGAAGATGCTATGCCTTTTGATTTGTTAAAGAAAATGCTCCAAGAATAAATACCATGGGCATCAGAATCATAAAAACTTATGAAGAGGTAAAGGCAGTTGGAATGCTAGGATTGGTTGTTGGGTAGAGAGAGATTTTTCCTTTTTTTAAAATATTATATACTTAATGTCAAAGAAGGCATCATGTCTTGTTCGATATACTAGATTCCCGATGTGCTCATTTAATTATATTGTTAAACGACCACTGAATATTATTTTTTCATATCTTACTCCTGCTGATGGTTTACGTGGCATCAATTGTTCATTCAATTTTTGAAACCTTTTAGTCAACTAACTTTGTTCTTCTTCCACTAAAACTCTACCCTTCTGGAGAATATTCATGGAGAGTTGAAAGCCTATACAAGTGTGCTTCCATTGATAACAGTGTCTTTTATTATCTTCAATTTCCAGGTGCTCTCAGCGGAATTATATTAGAATTTTTGAAACGATAATAGGTTATAGACTTGTTCTTAAACTGCTTTTAGATCATATCCATATTTCATTGTTTTGTCTCCAATTGAGTTTTTAATACCAAAACGGATTCTTGAATCTGAATCTGAATGAGTGCCGAAAATACTTACCTTTACTCCTTGAATTTCTAGTGTGCACGTAGGCATGGACTTGTATACCAGTGGCTGGATCCTTACGAATACAAAGCAAAAGTCCTTGCATTTGGTGCTGCTGCCAGCATGGTGCATCCGGCCACAGGCATTGGTCATGTATTCATTTTATGGATATGTTTAAAATTAAATTGTGTCCTTACATCTCAGTTATCATCCAACAGGCTACTCATTGTAATATCTTTGTCGGAAGCTTCAAAATATGCTTCAGTAATTGCTGCTAGTTTGGAAGAAGGTCATGTAAGGGACGGCACTATTACTCATGAAGGCCTTGTTTGGTGCATCATACAGGCTAAGATCTGATAGTATTAGACATGATAGTATAAGGTTTGATAATATACTATAAGGAATTCATTATATAAGTTTTTATACTATCCATTGTTTGGTTGTGCCACATGACTAGCGGTGGACAAGCGGGCAGGCGGCCATTAGCGGGAAGCAGTCGGACGAGCACCAGCAGTTGAGGCGGTGACCCGGGGATGATTGGTAGCGATCCACGGGTAGCGAGTAGTGACCGGTGGATGGGGTGGGGCAGTGATGTAGAAGAGTAAATCAAGGTTAATTTGAAATTAGCTAGTAAAAATAATACTATCAGGTATTACTTGGCCTTTTATCACGTGATAATTTAATTCTGTAGTCATATGATAAAAATAGTTTAGTCGTATAATATTATATTATCATATATGATACTAAACATATAATAAAAGTTGACTTAATAGTATTAACTAATACTATTAGGTGTTATACTATGTATCAAACGGGGTCAAAGGTTGTAAAGATCATCTATGGGTGCAAAGTGATCTAGTATACTTTTACGGTTAAACTATTGCTTTGATATTTTTCATAACCTTCATTTATACTTTGGCTGATTATGTTATTTTTGGCTGAAGTAGCTTAGGCTACTTTGATTTTGTTTACACCATAACTCAAATTACATTGAAGTCTCTCACTTGATAGAACTTTTGCTAGTTGCTTTTAGGTTTATGATGTATTTGAAAGTTTGGACATTCTTGCTCAACTATTTCTTTCATTTGCATGTGAGCAATATTATTTTTACATTAAAAGTGAACATTAAGAATGGTCACAGTGAAGAGAGATACAAAGCAGCATTGGTAGTAGTAGATATAGTAAAGGATTTCTATCTCTCTATCACCAAAGCAAATATGCACAGATGACATCAAAATAAACCCCATTTTCAGCCCCTTCTCTTCTTAGTCATTTTCAGCTAGATTTCACTACTAGCAAGTGACTTAGCCCTATTTATGAGGAACCACGCCTGCAAATGAGTGATATATATGAAGCTCTTAAACTTAACTTTGAAACTCTCCAATAGTTCAATGAAATCTTACCCAAAGTGGTAGACCAAAAACAAAATAAAAATAAAATCTATTAACAACTTAATAATTAACTCCTGTTTTCTTTTTTTCTTCTTTTTCTTTTTCTTAATCAACCATTTTGTGGAAATAGATGCAATGAATTTGGATTTTGGCTTGTGTTGGCAGCTTAAGGATTTGAAATTGAGGTTACAAGAAAAACACATTGAAAGTGATGAGGATCGAATGGTGGTGATTTGTTAGTAAGAAGATTTCTTTGAGGATGAGATCGCAAGGGGTCATGTCCACGAAGACGATCTCGGGCTTTACGTGACGGAGGATGACAATGAAGGTGCTGGTGTCGCAGCTGGTGTTGACGTTGTTAAGGGAGATGCTGGCAAAGGGGATGACGAAGTGGAGCTGGCACATGGTGACGATGTTGGGTGCCACGGTGGAGACGATGTCACCATGGCAAATTATGAGGGAGGATAAGGTGAAGGCCAACTGGAGGCAGCACTAGCAAATCTCTGACTAGGTGAAGGTGGTGGGTAAATGGTGGCTGCTTTGTCCAAGAAAATGGGTAGAAGCCTTTACTTGTAAATACAAAACAAAGAGACCCTTTTTTAGAATTACAATTTTGGTGCTTGCTCACATCTAGGGAGAAGTTTTATCTGCAAGGCGCAAGTGTGGTGTGACCCAATTAGACAAGTACAAGTGGAAGCATCGTAAATGAAGGTCAAGGTGTGTTATGACCACAACTAAGGCTTCCCTCCCCAACTAATTAACATTGGGCCAATGTTGTGGTACACCTGGGAAAATCAGGTGTACCACACACTAAGTGATCTAGTAGACAATATATAGTGGTGTATTGATAGTCTAACTTCATATGGTGCACTGTAAACATTTTCTATTTTTCATCTCTCTCCCCCCAAAACCCTTCCTTGCCAAACATCACCACCTATACTAGCCGGCACTATTACTAGTAACTCCACCTTCATAAAGTATGCATCTTTTTCTCATCCACCAACTATCCCTTGTTGCATGTGAAGTTTTTGTCTTCTAAGTTCATTTCTGGAAAAATGCAAGTATCCCCAATTCCCAACTTCAACCTTCTCACTTGTTATGAGCCTACTATACATTTGCTTTCGCGGATCCGTGGAGATGGAGGTGGGATCTGGTGTGCGGCGGTATAGGGGAGTGAAGGAGATGGCACAGTGGTGGTGGTGTAGAGGAGTGGTGGCTGAAGAGGGTGAGGCGCAGATGATGATGATGGTGTTGTTTTTGTTGTTAGTTGGTTCTGGGTGTTCATTATTTTTGTTTGAATTTTTGTTGTTGAAAGGTTCAATTTGACATTGCATATGTTTTGCCCTTCTTGTTGAATCTCAAAGGCAGGTGGAGACCATGCAATACCATGGCCACGGTCGGACATCCCCGACAGTGGCAAAGAGAGTAGAAGACCATGGCTCCGGACGGACAACCCCTGCAGTGGAGACCGTGCAAGAGGGCCTCAGTCCAACAACACCGGAGGTGGAGAGATCAGAAGGACAAAGCTTTTTTACAAATCATAATAAAAAAAGATAGAGTCATATTTAATTTAAGTTTTCATTTAAGAACTAATCATTGTTCTTACATATGATTAACTTTAAATCACTTTTCACATTTACCATTGAGTGTACCCACATTGTCCACTTGCCATCTTTCAATTTGCCAAACTAGGATCTGCAGCCAACATATAACTTTTCATCTGTATATGAGAATTCCCCTACAATTTTAGGTATTAAGGTAATTTTAGAAGTTTACTTATAATGACCGACATTGGTCCCTAATTTACCCGGAACAATGAATCCTTCACCCAATTTCTAACATTGGTATTAGAACTCTTTCTTGATCTAGGGAAGGGCTCCTCACCATTTTAACAAGCATGGGCGTAATTCCAATGTTTTGAGCAAAGGGCGCAGGTGAACATTATAATAGTTAGTCAAACACTATTAGGTGTCTATTGGGATACTCAATTGACAGCCAATAGATTTGATGATGGATCTCACATACTCCATTCATCATATCATATTCTATAATTATTAAGTGAGTATCTCAATAAATATTTATTTTTTGGGTGTTTGAATAACACTACTTGTGAATATTATGGTGCCAAATAACTTCAGAATGTGTCTAGTCGGACATCTTCTTTCAGATCCTACTGGGGCGACTATGATACGACCCAATTAACGATATGGTACAGTTCTATGACTTATCCTCATTCTGAGGTCCCTATATTGTATGGCATACACATTTTGAACTAGTTCTTCCCTGGCAGGCTGATACTCTGCCAACCTCGAACGGCGGTTTGACATTCCCAATCAGGCCTATAAGCCTACCTATGAGGTACCAGTCAAAGGCAAATGAATCACGAAAAAGAGTAGTTGGAATCTGGCATAATCAGGCATGTTTGGAATTTAGTAGCAAAAAGTTGGGCTGCACTTAACTGTTGCAAACAGTGAAAGCTATTCCCTTAGACCCGCTTGGAGTGGAGGTCCTAACCATCAATTAGGGAATATTGCACATACGAAAATCCATAGTCCTTTTTTTGTTTCCTCGAGAATTGTCCCTGTTGACACTTTCATTTTCTTAGTAACATTTTGCAACGATTTTCCTTCCATTTCGATATTTTGAACCAATACTCTATGAATTGGATGGAGATTATTGTGTCTTCATTTCAATCATATTTTGACAACTGTAATATTATATAACACCATCTATGATTCTTTTAAATATCAACTTTTTAAAACTATTCATAACATTTCACATAGCGAATTATTATTGGAAAAATAGTGAAGGTGTTTGTTATAAGTCAACAATCATGCCTGGACAAGATCCACATGAGATTGAAGTTAAATCGAATTGTGACGCTTGACAATAAATTTAAATAAAAATTGTTACAACTTAACTGAAATATAATTTTTGACTTAATAATAAGTGTTTAATTTAAATATAATAAACACAAAAGATATATAAGACAAGAATTTTGCTCCTCTGACTTAAACAAATGTCATCAGAATTGCAGCTGATAGCTCCATGCATAGTCTCCTTGTAATGGCAATTATTAATTACTAGCCATTGCTTTGAGGAATCAATATTCTCGAGACACTTAATAGCCTTGCTTTAAACCTTTTTGATAAGCAAATAGAACGGCATTGCTTGAGCATCACGTAAAGTAAATTTTTTGCTTGCCCTCAACCAGGAACGTCTCAGAGGTAGTACATTTTAATGATTCTTTGCATCGGTTTTTTGTTTAATTGACAAAAGAATATATACTTTAATTAAAGAATATATATATTATGCTACATATGCCAATGCATATCTTGCTATGTGCACAACAAAACATCCCTTTCTGATAATGCTGTACATTTTCTAACCTTAAACGGCTTAATACCCTGCATGAGGGATAAATTTATGTTTTCACCAGCTAGCAATCGATCTCCTTCTTTATTCTTACATTAATAAAAATTATTAATTGATAAGGATATCCACTACAGACAATCCATGATCTTCTATCTATCTAGCATGCCAAAAGCTAGTAACGTTAACCATATGTTAGACATATACAGGGGCCAACTTAACCTACAAGGCCCTAATCACTGCAATAGTCCAATGCTGATATGATGTAGAAATCTTCACCTACATGCTTAAATATGATCTTCTAGAATGGACACATTTTGCAAATGAACTTCAATAATATAGGCTTGTATGAGGGCTGCAAAACCCTATAAACAAATTAAGTTCGACTAGAAATTCTAAGAAATTTTTTTTGAAGAAATTTAAGGTGAGAGGAAACTCATGGCAAACTTTTGGTTTTGTTGTTGATTTGTAATAAAAAAATTTAAATCGCCCTATTAGCCGATATTTCTAAATTTAAATTCAAGTTAACCCAAAAAAAAAAAAATCAAGTTATGCAATTATCGTGAATGAAAAACTAATCAAATAATTCTATTTTTAATTTTTTTGAGAAATAAAAAAGTAAATTTTGTAATTAAACATACTTGGTAATATGGTAATAGCACAAATTATATCATGTCATGCAAATTTATTTTATATTGGATATTGTGTTAACTCACCCCATTCATCATTAGACGTGGACATGTCTCCAAGTGGATGTCACCAATAAAGTAAGTACATTAGTTATAAACTATTAATGCGCTGCATATTTCATTATTTCTTTTCAGTGGATGGCAATTAGTTTGGACAGCAAAGGCCCAATAAGATGTGATTTAAGAGAATTTATTTGCGTCATCAGTTGCAAATAGCCTTAGTCGTCATGTTTTGGAGGTTTAATGTCTTATTCGGAGATATATAGATACCTTCTCAGTCTCTCCTATATATAGAGAAGCAAACGAACTCAGCACCATCAAGTAGCAGCAGATGATCAAAGAATACACAGGTGTTTTCCTTCTGTTCTGTGATTAGGCTTCTAACAAGGAATCAACTTAAATGAGTGGCCTATGCATGGCGGTTTGTTTGTGGAGGTGACAGAAGAGAGTGAGCACTTGGCTCTTTCCTAGCATGACTCTTTCATGCTAAAAGCTGAGTGCTTACTCTCTATCTGTCGCCCCCTTCTCCCTCTCTTTTATTTATTTGTTTTTTGCTTTTGACATATTTTGAAAGTTTTATATGATTATATAATAGGTTAATTGAATTATTTTATGTATTAACTAGCAGTGCTTAAGCTGCAACGTAACATGGCTTTGTGCAGCAAGTCATGCTGTGTATGTACTCATAGCCATTCATCTAATTACGGGTGCAGTGTCAAAAGGTATAAACAAGAAAGTAGTGATCTCGATATACATATGTTAGATATCTATACTCTGCCGATAATTGACTATATGTTCTCTATCATATATATATATATATTAAGAATCAAGTTATATCGGTATAACTTTAAGAAAATATTACACGTACCGTTGAATAACATTTTATTGATGTAAATTTTTATGAAATCCACTGTTGAATTAGAAACACATATTGTATAGATCAAGTTTGCAAATAAAATTTCAAATTAATCTAAAACTTTTTGACATAATTTTTATATACATCAAAATCAATGTAATATATATATACACACACACACATTTAAAATGAACAAAAATAAGAGCAACATGATTGTATTGCTATTGATATTCAATTTTATGAAATTTGACAGAAATGATCTTTATGATAGGTAATTGAAATTCAATGATTAGATTGCTGAAAAAAAAAATTTATTGGAAGTTATAAGTGAAAGTTTTATTAATATAACTTGATTCTAAGCATATATATATATATGTGTGTGTGTGTGTGTGTGTGTGTGTGTGTGTGTATTTTCTTCTCTTCTGTCCTTGAGTGATATAATAATGCTAAGTTTGAAGCACTGTATGAATATCTTTGATTATGTTGACTGAACTCTCTTAGATAGCAACGGCTGCCAGCATTACTTGTGAGCCTTTGGTGGTTGACTTGGAGACCGTATGTACACTGCACATTGAAACTGTGATGCTGTTATCGAAGACCTGCAGGGCGATGCCAAAAATTTACATTGTATAGGACTTGGACCTGTTCTTTCTCTTTGCATATTCCTTTCCTTTACAATATATGTCAAAGTTAACGCCATAAATTTCTTGTACATCTGGCTTGTTTATTAAAATTTGAGAGACACCAAATTTTATCTGGTTGTACTAAAGCTGTGCCAAACAATTTTATTTTATTTTTTAAAATTTGGTAAAATTGACTGAATAACTCGATCATATTGGATAAAAATTGAAAAGCAGACAATAATCTGTTTGGTTCTACGTGTAGGAATGTTACCTTCCACGCCACTGATAAATTAAATCAAAACAAAGCTATCTAACCATAGCTGATATTTAATTCACATGTGTTACATTTATGTGTGCTAAAAGGGTAATTGTATTGTATTGCTATACAATTAGAAGTAACTATTAAATTATCGAGATTCAAGAAAAAATGGTCAAAATCAAATTAAGTTGTAAAAGGAGCTGTAAGCAGTTTAGCGCGCTCCTATAAGAATGAGAATATAATTTCGTTTCCCAATAGACATATTCATAAAGAGAGATATTAACTATATAAATGTTTCATCTTCGAAATTAAGAAAACAATATCTCCCTCAATTTTATTTATATAAAAAAATAATAGTTGGATGAGTTACAGAAATAGAAATCATCCATGCATGCATCCAGATGTTATTAGAAATATATAAACAAAATTTTTTGACCACTTAGTAGTTTGCTGCTAAAACATTTTACCATGTGAGGGTTTAGCAATAATTTTAAGCTCTAACAACAACTAAAAGAAACGAATGCTGCTATCAGAATAGATAAGTTTAGTTTAGTTTAGTTAAATCCTTTCCAAACTAGCCGTTTATAACATCTCAACATAACTCTAGGCTGCCTATAGTTTACTTGTTGATTTGTTCAAAGTTTTTTTTTTCCAAGAGTTAAAAAAAAATATTCGACATTATTTAAAATATAAGAGATGGACACCAGAATCAGTCCCAAATTATGTTTTCCTCTCAATTTTAATTGCCCCACGTAATTCGCACTCTCTCTTCATCGAAATTTGTCTTGCCATATAGCATTGTTGCACAAGTAAACTAAAAAAACTTGCTTTAAACATGCTAGCTATGATGAATTTTGGGGAAAAAAAATCTTTTCAAAATTATTTTTTACTTTATTTTTAAAAATCTTACTTAAAATTGGTAAAATATTTCATAAACACTTCTTAATAAACAAAAAAAAAATGTGAAAAATTGGAACTGACTCTTTAAAAACCTTAATGAAGAAAAAAAAGTACAATATCACAATATCTTCACTGTGAAAAGTTTGAACTACTTCATTAAGAGTCTTATCAAGAAAAAATCTAATGAGATAAAATTTTGATTAAGGAAAAAAGAGTATAACATGTCTCACTCTCTTAAGAACATCCTTAGAGGTCTCTTAATTAACACATCCTAATCTTGTGCACTAGTTCCAAAAAAAATGTAGAAAGTAACTTTGAGAATAAATATGTTAGATTGTCACTTGAACAAATATACTGGATATCAATTGCTCATGGATTTTGAAGATTATGTGTAAAAAATAATTTTAGACAAATGTGTTTCGTTCTATCTCATATAATATATCATTTTTTAGTTGAGCTATACGTATTGTATTATCTTCATGCAAAGTTATTGGAGTTTCTCTGTTATAAGATAACAAGTCCCAAAAGGCAAATAGTCTTTTCAGTTTTTAATTTATTTTATTGTGTTGCTTATGCTGTTGCCTTCTTTCAACAATTTTCATTTTTTCCCCTTAATTTTGATGATGTAAATTTCCTACCTCTATCCCAAAACCGCAAGCTTTAGTATCCCGTTGACCCTTAAACTTTTGTGCATTTTGACAAAAGTACCAATCTTACTACATGATTAAAATTATCTGTCAAAACAGTTGTTAAAATTTATCAAAACTCGAAAGAATAAAAATCACCTATTCATCCCATGAGTAAAAGTATTGAAAAGAATTCTTCTGTCCTATCTCATTCCCTATTCACCAATAAAAACTCAACATGCATAATTTATGAATAGTTATCAAAAGTTGATTCTAAAAAAAAATTAAAAAAATAATATTGTATGATGATATATTTCTTAACAAATGAGTGAGAAAGAGACATGAAAGTAGAGAGAAAAGATCTGAATCCAAAAATATCACCACATCACTTTTGAAAAGAATTCTAAGAATGTCTGGCTGTGTTGTCTTTTCCTCTTGCCAATCACATACTATAAGGTTTAGCTAAAGGTAACAAATTTAGACAAATTGAAATGTGTACTTACTGAGGCAATGAGCCCATAACCTCTGAATAAAAAAACACAAAACAAACACTTACCCAATAAAATAGTAATTATAAAAACCAACAACCAACAACCAAAACTGCAAGAACAGTCTGAACATAACAGAAAACTGTAAATTCAAATGTATAGCAGGCAGACACGGCAACGAGTCTAAGGGCAAAGGTCAAAGGTCATTGTCCAGTTAAAAAAGTCTGAACACAAATCTCGTGCAAGCAAGTCTTCTTCTTTGACGAAACAACAGCTATAACAAGAAGAACAAGATAATGTCATAATTCATAATAATACACATTCCCATTTCCCCAACCACTTTTCTGGCTCCCTATTCAATTCAATTCATTCCAATGTCCAACTTCGCCGTCGCCGGCCCCGAAATGAGATCGGTTGCCGTCGCCGTCAGCGGTGGCTCCGGGGCCGGAAGGGGCAGCCGGAGAGCCGTGCAGTGGGCGGTGGAGCATCTCGTCCCTCAAGCTGATAGGTTCATCTTAGTCCACGTCATCCCCAAAATCACTTCAATTACAACCCCTTGTATGTATATGTCACCCCTCACACCACCATTAACTGTTGCTTAAGATTTATTTTTTCCTTTCAAATTTAGTTTTTTGATTAGTTGGGCACTTAATTCGTGAGTGAATAGAAGTGCCCTTTTGGCGCAAATGTGTTGTTACTGTTGGATAGAGATGATTAGAGGAGAAGAGTGAATTCTTTGTTTCTGATTTTTTTTTTATTTTAATTTTTTTGTGACTGATTTGATTTCACAGCTGGAGAGTGTGTTCCAATTTCGGAAGCAGATGCAGATGTCTTCGCATCTTACGTGCAGGATGTGAAACAAAAGTCTGAACAAATCTTTGTTCCATTCAAGAAACTATGCGACACAGACACAGTGAGTTTTTGTTTTTCTTGTTGCTGCTGTTGTCCCTTTCAATTCGAGGTTGAAAAAGGTTGTAGTTGTGTTGTGTGTGAACCAAGTTAAAGAGGAAAAAATGATGTAGATGGAAACCGTGCTGCTAGAAGATGACAACCCTGCCAATGCAATTCTTAGCTTTATCGCCGAGTCTGGCATCCAAATAGTAGTGATGGGTTCTGACTCCTCAAATTTCATTACAAGGTATGTGTGTGTGTTTCTAAAATATTCAAAGCATGAAAGTAAACATGTTGGTTTTGGGTTTTGTTGTTCTTCATCCCTTTGTAATAATCTTACAGTATCTTATTGTGTCTATTTCAAATGAAGTTTCTTAATTTTGCTGTCATACTATATATTTAACCACAATGGAACATATGAACGTAACAGATCAACTTTCTTATATCTTCTCTGATTTAGTTTTTGGAATGAGGAGTTTAACAACCAAAACCTTTTGTTGGAAGCACAGTGCGATTAATTTTCACAAACAGTTCATTGAAGGAAGAGAATGTGATGTAAACCATTTCAGAACAATACCCTTTTGCTAGCTTCTCCTCCTAATTTTGAGCCTTTTCTTTTCTCCAGGAAATTAAAAGGACCAGGGATATCAGCAACGGTTCTAAAATGTGCTCCCGAGAGCTGTGATGTATATCTTGTAGCTAGAGATAGAATTATGTCGAAGTTAGCTGATTCTTCATCTTCTATTTCTCATGGTATGATTGAAGTTATTGCACTGTAAGATCTTAACGGCTGCAGATGAGCCCTATTTATATGTCTGTGACCATCTTATATTTGATTCTGACTGTACATTTCTTAGAATTAGGGTCCTGAATAAAATCTTTGTAGAACAATCTGTCAATTTTTTTAATATTTTCCTCCAACAGAGACTAGATCAAGGTACTCCATGTCGATGCCAGTAAATGAAGGAGACAATGGTGATGGAATTGGTAGAGAAATGTATGGAAGTAATTATTCCTCAATGGATCGTAGAATTCTAAAAAATTTCAGATTTTTATCAATATCAGAACGTTGTTACATTGGTCTACAAACAGTCAGTCGTCGGGATTCTTTCGAAAATTCTACCATTGATGATTTTGAAACGATTAGCCTCCACTCATTTGACTCCATATCTTCTGCACAGCGTGAACAGGTAATTTCCCTCTTTTTTTATTGGTTAAAACTTAAAAAGAAGCCTAGAAGAGGCGCTCTCAGATGAATAATTTGTGAATTGATTAAGTGTTATATTTTGCAAGTCTCCGCCATGATAGTGGTGTGCATATGATGTGTATTTTATGCAGTTAGCCATGCAAGAAGAAGTGGAAAGGGTGCAGCTGGAGTTGCAGAATACTGTTGCCATGTACAAACAGGTTTGTGATGAACTGGCTGATGTTCAAAACAAGGTGAGAAATTGAAAATATATTTTCTCATTTCTTTGTAGAATGAAATACATGTATGCCTCTCTAGTTCAGTTGAATTATTAGTTCCTTTTAATTTATAACCCCCCCCCCCCCCCCCCCAACACACACAAAAATTTCATTGCCTAAGATGGTGCATAAAAATGGTATCATTGAAAATAATTTGTCAAAAGAAAATGCAAACTTACTCCTATAAACATATAATGCTAATTATTAAGTATATAATGTTTAGATTTTGGATGACTAAAACCTGATCAAGATCCTTAAGGACATGAAAGTTCAATAAATAAACAAAAATAAAATGAATGGTTTGCACCATATTCAAACATAAAGGTCTTTCCCTCTACAATTTCAATAAACTTTTTTATCAAACGTTAGTTATTTGAAAGCCAGGTTATGTTTGCTTTACTGTGGGGCAGTTGCTTAAATGGAGCTAAATCAATAATTTAGAGCTTGGCACTGCACATCACTGATGCCTCAATCAGGGTAGTTTGTCACTTTAAAACACGATTTAACTCTTTTACATCCATGCTTTCACTGGCAGGCTTTTTTACTTTCTTCAGAATCTCTTGAAGAAGCTAAAAGAGTTGATGCTTCCCTGAAAAGGGAGGGGATTTTGAGAAAGATTGCTGCTGAAGAGAAACAAAAGTATTTAAAAATCACGAAGGAACTTGAGGAGGCAAAAAAGGTGCTTGCCCAAGAGTCATATGAAAGACAGATGGCTGAACTTGATGTCATTAAAGAATCCATAGAAAAAAAGAGAATAGTTGACACATTGCTCTCAAGTGACAGGAGATACAGAAAGTACACTATGGATGAAATCAAGGTGGCAACCAACTTCTTCTCTGAGGACTTGATGATTGGTGAAGGAGGGTATGGGAAAGTCTACAAGTGCAATCTGGATCACACGCCAGTGGCTGTAAAGGTTCTGCATCCAGATGCGATGAACAAGAAAGAGGAGTTTCTGAATGAGGTTTTCCTTGTGCTTTGCCTCCTCTTCCCTTATAAGTTGCTTCTATATGAGAATGAGTTTCTGAGGCAAATCAAACTCTTCGAATTGTGATCCGTCTGACAGAGTTTGTCATATCATATTTTAGAAGTTCTATCCCGTGAAATGACTTGTAAAACTTACAGCCGCAAATTTCAAGAACCCAAATTCCTTGACTGATCTAACTTCATCAGTATTTATTCTTCGTTCTCTGTGTGCTGCAATAGTCCTCATTTGAAACCTTGCTGATTTAAAAGCTATTTATTTAAAGTTTCAAGCTTGCCCCCCTTTACCTCTTATTTTTTGTCTTACCTCTTATTTTTTGTCGCATTGTAATGACAAATGCTTTTTAAACATCTTAATTAAATGTAATATTTGAATGCTGCAATAACAAGAGATAGAAGTCACTCCTGTTCTCTCCTATTTCTTGCAGGTTGAGATTCTTAGTCAACTACACCATCCAAATATGGTTTTGTTACTTGGAGCCTGTCCCGAGACTGGTTGCCTTATTTATGAATACCTGGAAAATGGAAGCCTAGAAGACTACATTTTCAACAAAAAAAATGGAAAACAGCCACTTCCTTGGTTTATTCGATTCCGCATAGTTTTCGAGATGGCCTGTGGGCTCTCATTCTTGCATAATGCAAAGCCGGAGCCTATTGTTCATCGAGATATCAAACCTGGCAATATCTTGTTAGACAGAAATTATGTGAGCAAAATTGCTGATGTTGGGCTGGCTAAACTCCTTTCAGATGTTGCGCCTGACAATGTCACAGAGTACAGAGAATCCATGCTTGCTGGTACTCTGCATTACATGGATCCAGAGTATCAGAGAACTGGCACTGTCCGGCCGAAATCAGATGTATATGCTTTTGGAATTATAGCTCTCCAATTAATAACTGCTCGCCATGCACGTGGACTCATTCTAGCTGTTGAAGATGCAGTTAAAAAGGGCTCCCTCCGCGATATTTTAGATAAATCAGCCGGTGATTGGCCACTGAATGAGACATTGGAACTGGCCCAAATTGCCCTTAAATGTGTTGCACTCAGATGCAGAGATAGACCAGAACTTGATACTGAAGTTCTTCCACTGCTTGAAAGGCTTTCTGATGTGTCAGAAGCAAGTGCAAGGATAGGAAGAAGAAATAGAATCGGCACGCCAAGCCAGTACTATTGTCCAATCCTTCAGGTAAAAACTGAAAACCTGCACTTATCGGATGAACATATGTTTAGTATTTTGGATATTTGTGACATAACATCAATTTTAGATTTACTCTTTTCCTTCTTGGTTGACTTGAATGGGACACAACACAGGAAGTAATGGATGATCCATATATTGCTGCGGATGGTTTTAGTTATGAGTACATAGCAATCAAGGCATGGCTCAGCAGACACAATGTGTCACCCGTGACAAAGCGTAAACTCAAGCATTCTGTTTTGATTCCAAACCACACTTTACGTTCTGCCATTCAGGAGTGGAAGTCAGGAGTGTCCTCATTGGGTTAGATTAGCAAACATTTGAATCCTCTCATGTTCCTTACTAACATGACACTGTCATGTTATGAGAGGGAAATACACAAAATCAAAATTGGAAAGATCAACATAAATTATAATAGTGGATCATGCTTTAATAAAACTTGTGTCATTGTCCCTCATAACATGAGAAAACATGAGCGGATCCTAATCCAAATGAATATTAGACCGATTCCAGCTCAAGCAAACTTTCACTTTGGCATTGAGAATTCCTTCCCACTCAGCTTGACTCACTTTTACTTGCAGCATAAAAACTGTTAGCATTTGAATTGCACAAAAGTTTTGTAAAACAATTTTGGGAACATAGTTGAAGCATTTTAAAAGTTGTACATAAACTCTTGCTACGCTATTGCATAATTGTGGACGTGGCTCAAATTACAGAGATGTCCTGGGCGAGAATGTAAGTTTATGATCGGTGAAATATTAAGACATATTCGTGTGTATCCATACATTGTTCCATTATTTTACTTGAATCACTTATGTTAGTCTTATGATCAGAATATAATGGACTTTTATATTTGCCGCATTTAATGGAATTACGTTATTATCAGGAATATTTTTCTGATTTTAATGATTTTTAAATGTTTACAAGATAATATCACTCATTCTAGTGATAGAATTCCGAGTACAACACACTCTAAGTCTCAAGGCAGATGCGAAAATTATATCATTATCCCGAGCTGCCAGTATCTTATGAGATTCAAATTTGGAGCCTACTAACTATGTAGCCAATTTTAATTTTGACTAAATACCTAAATTAATCTCTCATATTTTGAAAATCTCAAATTAGTCTCTCACATTTAAAAGAAGGGATAAATTGACCCTCTATATAGTTTCGTATAGTGTATGGAGCGACCAATTTACCCCCCTTTTAAACTGTATGAAACTGTATAGAGGGACTAATTTGTCCACTTTTTTTAAAATGTGATAAACCAATTTGAAATTTTCAACATGTAAAAGGCCAATTTGGGGTTTTAGTCTTTAACTTTGAACATATTTAACCTATACTGAGAGAGATTTTTCACGGATCATTTATCCTACACTGAAAATTGATTTCTTTTTTATAAGTTTATGTTTTGAAAATTAAATATAATCAGAATTTGAAATATTTATCAGGGTTTTATCCAAACAGAATATTTTAAAATCACTTTTCAAATAACATATTCAAACACAAAACTGACTTATCACAGCTGATTATTAAAATAATCTTTTTCTTCCAACTACTCCAAAGTCCAAACACATCCTTAATCTTAATTTTATGTTGTACTTTTATGTTTCCCTTTTACATGTCATATAGTGCTTGAGGGAAAAATCACTTTCCAAAATCTTGCTACTTTCAACATTATTTTTCATTATTCATGTTCCATTTTGCTTTACAGATATAAGCCCGTAGCATATTCTAAATTCGCATTTAGAAAAACCAGATGAGCCAGTACAATAATATTGCAAGTGCCACTATATAGCATTTGCTACGTCTTATTAGCCACAATCCCTTCAGCCTTGTAATATATGCAATAATCTGTACATTTATTTCTGCCTCCTGATGACTAGTAGGATGCTAAAGGCATGGAAATGGCAAACACCACTCAAAACCTTCAGTTGTCTACTTGTGTAAACTCAAGAGCATTTGCATCAGGATCCCGTGTAAAGATTGCTGGTCTTCCAGAACGGCTAAGTGTGTATGCAATACCTATACAAAATAGAAAAGAATAAGGAAGATGAATTAAAATTAAGAATCTCTGCTTTTTAACTCTATTTGGAAAGCTATGATACTAGTGAACTCCTAATAAGTCTAATATGAACGCTAAAGTTTAAGCAAGGAAAGAAGCAATACCAGCTTTATCAAGGATTGCTTTCAGCTTGGGAACATCCCGGATTGCAATACATGTGTGGCGATCTCGGCCCCCATGTTCAGGTCGTCCGGTTAATGGATCGGGATTTGGAAGCTCCATCAAATGGATCATCTCGGCGCCTACCCACAACCATGCACCCCTGTATGGAAGCTTATTGTGTGGCCTTGCTTCATTTATCTTGAGGCCTGAATTTCATTGAATTTAGTTATTCCAATACATCTCTTTGGCTAAACAAGGTGTGCACAACACATGAAAAGATGGCATACCTAGGATGTTTTGATAAAAGTCAAGGGATCTTTCTAGGTTCTCACATAAGATTCCAACATGGTGAACACCAACAACACCATAATCTGAAAAATAACAGCAGCATTAAAAAAATGGATAAGCAAAAGCGACTCTTAAACATACGATTAAAGCGAAAAACGAACAATAACCAGTGACATACCACTTTCTTCTTCGTTGATACTGACTGATTCTTTGTCAAGTACATCCCCTCCAACAGTCATCTGAGCTTTGATTGCCATGCTAGGAACATGCCATCTCCCATTTCTTACACTAGCATGACAGAAGTTGGATTGCAGGTTTGTTGCTATGGGTGAAAAGCTGACAAAATTCAACTACAACAAAAAAGGGTAAAAAACCAAGAGAATTAAGACTGGGGAACAGAAATGATAAAGCATTTATGACATACGGTCAAAGCATCAATTGTCAAAGGATCAATTATCAATGTTCACTGCTAAGAAATTGCTGAAATTACAAGCTAAACTAATATAGCAGAATTCAGTCCCAAACAAACTACTTGAGAGTAACCTGCTTTCATGATCCATTCATTGATGACATTCTTCTCCAATCTGATTGGGAAATACCAACAAAAATAATGTTTTTACATTTTATTTTTCCTAATATCCCTTTCAGTGATGACTTCTATACCAATCTGAAAGGCATCAAGTGCTTAAAACAGTGAACCCCTCTTTGTTCTTTAATTCGCAATATTGATAAATGATCATGTTTACCACAAATAACAGATAAGACGAGATACAAAACATGCCAGAAGGACCATCAAAGTGTAAAGAATAGGATAATAGGAAGGGTTGGGAAAAATATATCACAACCAGAAACAAGTTCCCATTATGGTATTTCCACAAACAAGTAACATGTGATTGCTAAACATCATGAATTCAAAAAATAAAAATAAAAAAAACCTTTAGTTGCAGAGGAGAAACAAAGGAAGGTGCTTTAAGAAGGGAAGCCATGGCAGAGCAGCAACTCATCTAATTTGTTGAACCCCAGAAGGCACTGTTGAGTATATTGAGTAATGAGTGGACACAGCATCTCCCCTTTTTTCTGGGGCTCAGAAGTTTTTCAGAGGAAACACTGAACACTGGCCACCAATTTCGGTACGGGGCACTATTATAATAACAAAACATCACAGAGATTGATCTATAAATATGATATAGTAAGGGGTATACTCATAATTTGGGAAAAATGCTGATTTTTTTTTTTTTTTTGTGGGCGGGGAATAAAAAAATTGCTTGTTTTTATCCGTACACTTAACTGTGTGCGGCGGATGCTGTGTACTGCTATGGGATGACAAAACATATATGGTTGACTTTGAAACCGCGGTTTCAACTTTGAAGACACACTTATATGGCCATGTACTACTACTCTGTAATCGATGGTCAACAGCCTCCACAACTAACGAAAAAGCAAATATGTAGCTCGATAGAGGTACTTAAAAATTTAAAATGGAGAGTAAATATTTAAATTGGTTTTTAATATTCTTTTTTATGAATAAATGAATCTCTAATAATTGTAAGCTCTTAATTTGGTCCCTCATATTTATAAAATAGGACATTATAGGTTTTTGATTGGCCTTTCATTTGAGCTTTGGCTAGACTTACGAAGCTCGGCCTAGACTTACTGAGCTCTGTATAGCCCTATCAGAGTCTTGACAAGTCGGTTAAATACCTATAATGTCTTATTTTAACAATTGTGAGGGATCAATTTAAATATTTATAATTGTTAGGATCAATTTGTCTATTAAAAAAATTGTCAGGAACCAATTTAAGTATTTACTCAAAAGTTAAAGATTTATAATGTTACTTATGAATTTGTTCATATTTTTATACTTATTATTTAATTACAATTAACTTTGTTTTATTTTATAGGAGTATTTTTTTTCCGGATTATGCTACCATGAAGATAGGAGCAAATATGCATGACGCATTACTGTTTGATTTTTTTTTCCACTTCAAGTGATAAATTTTAATTAACAACTAGTCAAAGAATTTTTAATGACTTTTATTGAAGTCAAATCTCTCTCTCTCTCTCTCTATATATATATATATATACACGCACATTAATTGTATAATTATTAATTATATTTATTAAGCTCAATCTACAAATTCATTTATTAAAATAAAATCAATTTTTATTATACATACATATATAAATATAGACAAATGAAAAAAAATATAAATCCCAATTACACTTAGATTAACTAATGATTGAAAGAAAAGGAAAAGGAAAACAATTTTATCACACATTAAAAAAAATGTAAAATGGGGAAATTTTAATAGATTAAGTAATTTGAATATTTCATCCTTTATTAGAAAACTATTTATAAATATTACTATAAGTGTTCGATAGCATCTGTAAAGTAGTTGGATTTAATTTTAATATATTAATAATGTAATTATTATGTATTATTTTACACTCATCAGTTAAAGATTTAAATATAAATAGAATAATTTAATTAGATAATGGTATAATTTTTGATACTATTGACGTATTAAAATTAATTATATTATTGACATATTAAAATTAAACTCAAAGTATTTTAGACTATAATAAAGCAATATTTTCAACCCTTAATTAATTCACTATTAAAAAAAAAGGCTAAAGAATTTTCATTGGTGATGCTGATGCATATTCTCGCACGAATTTTGTGTACTACTATTTTTCAAAAGTTATACAATTTATTTTACAACTAAGATACTGCTTTATAACTTATCGATAGAAAAATGAGTAGTTATAACCGTGGCCCTCTAGTTCTTACAAAATGGATATACGAAATTTCCCGGCAGTTATCATTATTCTTTTTTTTTTTTTTTGATCAACTCAGTTATCATTATTCTTATCTTACACCAACAATAATATTCGCACATGTCCACTCTCAACCGTTAAAAAAGCAAAAGTCGCACAAGTTCCCGATATCCGTGTTTTTTTTTCCCCCAAAAGAGTAGCTGACATATGTCAACAGTAGTATTATCACGTCACCGGCCAAATTAAAATAAAATTAAAAAACTTAAATATCTTTTTATTCTATACAAAATAAGCGAATTTTAAGCTTGATTGAAAAGTGTTTTTTTTAATTTTTATTGAAATATTTTTAAAATTTATGGTTTTAAATACTAAAATTAACCTGTCTCTATTAAATGTTAAATTGATTAACAAAAAGCTGCATTATTCAATCATATATGATTGTTAATAATTGTATAAGATTATTATATATGATTATGACACGTCACATACAATCAGTGACTATCATATATGATAAGAAAACTTGATTTTTTTATTAATAAACTCAATATTTAATAAAGATATATTAATTTTAAGTATAGAAATAGAATAATTTAAAAAATATTTAGATAAAAGCTAAATAAATTTTTTATTTAGGGCTGAAAGTCAAAACTCATTTAATTTATGTTAAGGGATAAAAGAATATTTAAACCGAAAAAGAAACAACTTAACTTCCCAACTCCTTCGCCAACTCACTTTTTTGTCTTGTGCTTCATTCCTTAACTCGCTTGCTTCTTCACCCTTCCAATCTGGATTCCCTTGACCGAAGCTTCCTCACGAATTTCTTATTATTTTCATTTTCCCAACGTTTTTCATTTCGGAAGCGCGTAGGAGATCTCAAAAACACCACGTTTGTTTTTGTTCTCTTCACCCATATAGCAACAATACACACAAAAGACACGAGAGTCATAGTCAAAGGGTCAAACTCAAAAACCACCGTGTTCACACTCTCTCTCTCTCTCTCTCTCTCTGTCACACACACACGCTTTCCCCTTTTCTTCTTCTTCCCCTCTCCCTCTAATCTTCTATGTATAAAACCAACCCCTCTCTCTCTCTTTTTCACATCTAATCCAAATTCTTCAGCGTTCACACCCTTCATTCACACACTACTCCCAAGCATCATCACCAACGCAATCATCCACCTTTCTCTCTGTATCTGTTCTCCGCCGTTTTCACATGGAAATTGGGTCAGCAGCAGCAACACCAATCCTTAGCCTCGAAGACTACTCGTTCCTGTTCTCAGACATGGACTCCATCACCTTCGGTGTGAACACAAAGAAGCGTCTCCGAAACGAAGACGAAGCACCCTGGAACCTCAACAACAACAACAACAACAACAACACCTCATTGAACGATATACTCTCTTCCCTCATTCACTTAGACACCAAGGAACCACAACAACACCACCACCACCAAATGGATTCACAGGAACAAGAGCTCAAGCCAACAAGCTTCGACCCTCAATTCTTCTCACAATTCGAAACCCAATTCAACGACTTTGAATTCGAACACTGGGACCAATC
Organism: Dalbergia cultrata; assembly: GCA_031216105.1. Taxonomy (NCBI): domain Eukaryota; kingdom Viridiplantae; phylum Streptophyta; class Magnoliopsida; order Fabales; family Fabaceae; genus Dalbergia; species Dalbergia cultrata. Next base: position 56,796,269 of record CM062347.1, read on the forward strand.
CCCAACCAAGAAGCCTCGTCGCTCTGCCACACCTCTCGAAGACACCAACACCAGCACCGCCACCAACAACAATATTCAGGTGCAGGCGAGTGCAGCTTCTGTCTCCATGGTCCCGCAGCGCCGTTTATGGGTTAAGGACCGCTCGAAAGACTGGTGGGAACGTTGCAGCCACCCTGACTTCCCAGAAGAAGAGTTCCACCGATCCTTCAGAATGAGCAAAGCCACCTTCGAGATGATATGCAAAGAACTCGATTCCTCTGTGATGAAGAAGAACACCATGCTCCGTGAAGCAATCCCAGTTCGCCAGCGTGTCGCCGTTTGCATCTGGAGGCTCGCCACCGGTGACCCTCTTCGCCTTGTATCGAAACGTTTCGGTTTGGGAATATCCACTTGTCACAAGCTCGTTCTCGAGGTTTGTTCCGCTATAAAAACCGTTCTCATGCCAAAGTTTGTTCGTTGGCCTGATGAGGGTAACATGAAGGTTATCAAGGAGGAGTTTGAGACACTCTCTGGGATACCTAATGTTGGTGGTTCTATGTATACTACTCATATTCCTATTATTGCTCCTAAGACCAATGTTGCTGCTTATTTCAATAAGAGGCACACTGAGAGGAACCAGAAGACTTCTTACTCTGTAACGGTTCAGGGGGTTGTTGATCCTAAAGGGGTGTTCACTGATGTGTGCATTGGTTGGCCTGGTTCAATGGCTGATGACCAGGTTTTGGAGAAGTCTGCTTTGTATCAGAGAGCTAGCAGGGGAAGCTTGAAGGATGTTTGGGTTGTTGGGAATTCTGGGCACCCTCTTATGGATTGGATTTTGGTGCCTTATACTCACCAGAACCTTACTTGGACTCAGCATGCTTTTAATGAGAAGACTGGGGACATTCAAAAGGTTGGTAAAGGTGCATTTGCTAGGTTGAAGGGCAGATGGTCTTGTTTGCAGAAGAGGACTGAGGTGAAGCTTCAGGACTTGCCTGTGGTTCTTGGGGCTTGTTGTGTTCTGCATAATATATGTGAGATGAGGAATGAGAAGATGGATCCTGAGTGGGAATTTGACCTCTTTGATGATGAGATGGTGGCTGAGAATGGCATGCGGTCAGCGAATTCGGTTCAGGCTAGGGATCAGATAGCTCACTACTTGTTGCACCATGGCCGTGCTGGCAATACCTTTTTGTAGGATTTGTGATGATTGTTATGTGCACTCTAGTTTGGTCATTCTTTTGGCTATGCTTTTGTTATAGTCACACTAGGGAATAATAATATATATTGTAATGTTGTAATATTATTGTTATGTATAGATAGATTATAGCCATTTTTTTGTCCAACCAAAACAAATAATGGATACATGGATTTTGTTAACAGATATTTTTCTCACCGATCACTTCCTCTTTCTTCTGCAAAAGATTAAGTGCTCATTCTTCCTTTATGCTGTTTGAAATTCACGCTCTATCCTCAATTCTTAAGCTTGATACCACCGCATGTGATAATTTTCATGTCTGGTGACATGATTATTAGTTGTTCTGCTGTGCCCCACGATGTTTGACCCTATGAACTTCGGCTTCCAACCTATCAGAAAGTTTGTGGATGCGCTTTTCACTTTTGTCTGCTATGCTATGTCTTGTTACCGAGCGGGGATCACTCATAAATTCTGCCTGAAGTTGGTTGGTTATAATTCTATTTTCTTTCCTTTTACTTTCCCTTTTAATCATTAAGGAATTCAAAACTTGTGTTTGCCCTTGATATTTGGTGGTGATTTTTCTGATTTGCCTGTTCAATGGAGCAATTCACTTGCACTAATTACCCAAAGATTCATGTTTGACAACAGAACCTGTTCCATTCTCTCTCTGCAATTGCAAAGTCTTTTTTTAATTTTCCTCTGCTTTATCCCCTGCCCATCACCCTCCCTGCTGCCCTTTTCACACGAAAGTAAAATGATTATTGACCTTATGGGGATGCTACCAGTCACACTATGCTTTCAAGGCTTCAACGTCCCCAATACCAGACATTTGTGGGAATTGCAAGCTGACATAACCTGAAAGGTATCGACTATTGCGAAAGACAATTAATTAATCCCCATAATAATGTATTCTGACCTTGACTTTGCTTAGTGCCTCCATACAAGGCCCGTTGAACTTTGTTTATTACTAGCAGCAGTGTTTTCTTTCCCCTCCTTCTTGGGGAGTAGAAGCATCAAATAGAAGGCGGATTCTCACGTACAGTTGTGGGTCAATGGGCGTAGCTACAGTTGAATTTAACCACATTTTCGAAACGTGGTTAAATGAAATCTGTTAAAGTAGCAAAACGCCATAAACCCTCCACCCCTCTCAGTTTTAGTTCTCCATTTTCACCCTCACTCCCCACCTCCATTGCACCCTCCGACGACAACAATCCCCACCACTATGCCATTTTCCCATCCTCCGCGACCACCATCATCACCTCTTCTTTTCACTTACCGCAAGATTCAGCCACTGGATGAAAAAAAACTACTACCTTGTAACGGAGTTCCAAACCCAATTATACACTTGAATAATCAATAATAGTTAAACAACAACAATGACCACGAGTTTGATCTCTGCCAATCCACTCTGTTACTACTTTCTAGATGAGGTCCTGATTTGTTTGGTGCATTTTCTTTTGGTGGTTACAAACTGGTTGTCAAATACCGTTGTGCTGAGAGAGATACTTTCACAAGCTTCTAGGAGTTCATGTCAAGCTAGTCCCCTTATGAGTTGAATGAGCCAAATGGGGCTGGCAAGAAAAATGATGGGAAGTCTGCAGCACTAAAATGGAAAGTCTCCAATGGTAAGCATGGATTTATTAAGTTCGATGAAGATTGGCATGAAATAGGAACCTTTAGATGTGCATTAGATGGGTATTCTTGTATTAGTAAATATATACTAATGCACAATAAAAGGAGAAGAAAAAAAAAACCAGATCTTTGCAAGCTCAGATCTTGGCAATCGGCTCTGCATTAGATGGGTACTGAGAGCGAGAAGAAGATAAGTGTGTGAATGAAAATGGATTTGTTGTTTGTCTTCATGCTACTAAACTCAAGGCTTTTTTTTGTTCAGAGAATGGGAGGAGGAGGGGATGGTGATGGTGGAGGAGGGAGCATATGGTGCGGTGACGGCGATCATCGTCGTCGGACGGTGCAGTGGAGGTGGGGGGTGAGGGTGGAAATGGAGAACCAAATCTGAAAGGGGGTGGAAAGTTTTTGGCGTTTTACCACATAGCCAATTTCATTTGACCACATTTATAAACTGTAGTTAAATGCAACTGCAGCTAATTGACCAACAACTATAGGATAGTAGTCACCCAAATAGAATAGTTTGTGAGAGAGAAGAAGCATATGGATCTAAAGGTGTGTTTAGCCAATCACATCACATAGCACGGACATTCATCAAATCCAGGTGGTGGTTGCATTCGATAATGCAAGGTCATAGTCTACTAATAGGAGTACTACTCCTATTATACTTCCTTCATTTTATATTAATACTTACATTTGAGAAACTGTGAAATTTTGATACATTTAAAAGTGAATGTATCTGGTACAACCTTAGCTGAACATAAGTAGTCAGCATAGTAATGTAGCACAGTAGTTTTTTTTATTGACACATTTCTAATATTCATCTTTACACATACAATAAAAATGTATTTTATTAACTTTATTAATTTTATTGTGAATGTTAGTAAATATGAAATATTGGAATTGTGCAATTTTAATCTCAAAAGCCTTTATGACAATCAGAGACAGTTGGGAGGGAAGTGGTAAGTTCCAGGTTGACCATGGAGAAGGTGCCCGTTGCGGTCAATGGCTAGAGCTGATTGGCCCATTTGGGCTGGGCCACCATGGCTCGGATAAATTTTCAACTAGGCTAGATCGAGTTAAATTAATTTGGGACTATTTAAATGTTAGGTCAATCCAATCCAATTTTTCGACAGGCATAATCTCTTTTGTTTACTTGTTTAAAATTATTTCATTATTTGATTACAAGTATAACTATTTTCTATGCAATCGATTATGTAAAAATCAGGTTACGTTTAATGTGTTTTGCTTGGATTATACAAAAAATTGCTTTTTGTATTAAATTACTAGAAAGGGTGTCAAATCATTAGTTATTGACACTTATGGATAATTTGGTGAAAATAATAATTTTAAAATAATCAGTTTTTAGTTATAACCAAAAGTTTTAAAAGATCAGCACTTTGGAAAGAAATTTGGAAGCAACGAAACCAAACATGGAAAGGAGAACCTATCTCGAGTCCAGCCCAACTCTTCCTTCAAGTTGCAACTAATCTTAGAAGCTTAGGCTTAGTTGAAGAATTCGCCACTGAATCTTCCATCGACGTTATCGGAATCGTGGGAATCTCCACCGCCAGGGGTTTTCAAAGTGAACTTCGAGGACATGACATTTGCATATTAGATTGCCTTTGGTGTAGGAATCATAATCTGGGACAATTTTTATCAAAAAATAATAATAATAATAATAATCTGGGACAACTTTGAAAAATCTATAGTGGTGAAGAAGAAACAATTTGCGTGTTCAACGAGGCTTACAAGGTAGAGGTTGCGGCGGCCAAACATAGTTTACTATTGGCAAGAGAATTAGGGCTCTCAGAGCTTTGATAGTTTAGGGAGATGCTAAAATAGTGGCAAAGGGTTTTGAATCCAATATGGAGGATTTATCACATTTAGACATTTTATTTTTAGATGCTTATAATATTGCCTCTGGTTTTATAGTTTTTAAACCACACAATGTTGCTTAGATATGCAGGACATAATGCTTAGAGATATTGTGTAATTGTGTGTTTGTTTTCTGTTTTTTTGTCCAATTACTAGAAAAAAAAAAATACACTATGGCCCTGGATGTTTTAATGCTACAACTAATAAATTAGTTAGTTTAGCTAAAAATATGGGGGAACAAGTGCGGATTAGTGAGACACCAGATTGTATTTTGGATTTGTTGCCTTTTGAGGTTGGCAGTTTATAACATTCGTGTTTTATATATAAAAAAAAATGGTTTCAAAAGATACTTAGCATTATAAGCTATTTTCTAGCTTAAAACTATTATTTTTTTTTATTAAAATATGTTTTCATCTTTTACCAAATATGATAGATGATTGATTATTTGAAAATTTTTTTTTTTTGCTATAAGAGTTCTAAACATGCCCAGAGACTTAACAACTTAATTTGATGAAAAATAAAATGATGTCTTTATGTCACATTTATTTTAAATTTAAACTATTTTTTGAGTGAAGAAATTGGTTGCAGGGTTTGAATTTAAATAATAATGGCTCATATTTCTTGTTCGTAATTTTAAAAAAGATTGTCTGGATTAACCGGTTAACCTGCACCAAAGCGAGATATTAAAAAGATATTTTTATTAAAAAAAAGAATGAATGATGAAAATGTGCATTATTGGCACTAGGTTTTGGCTTTTTTGAAAATACTGCTTGGAATGAATATCACAATATTTGTCTATTGGACACCTGATAAAGCAAAGATAAAAACCTAGCTAGTTACTAGTCAGAATTTAAATTCAACTTGTTTTATCTTTTTTTTTGGGGGGGATTGTTCATAGATTTAATTTGTATATACTAATTATATAGAAGTCTTTTATACATTCATTTAATCATGTATTGTCATATTAGTTATGATAATTGACTTTCATAATCAATTTCTTAAAAAATCATTCAAATAAAATATTTTAATCGGATGGTAATATAAAATATTTGTATATTATTAATTAATATATCAAAATTAAACCTTCATTTTATCATATCTTCAACTGTTAATTTAATGTTTATCTTATTGTTATCCATAAATTTATCTTTTAGATTCAATTTGTTTATTTTTATCCCACTACTTCAAAATTTAATAGTGCAAAATAGTTTAATGCTATTTGTTGATGCATTTAAATGAAATCTTAATTTTAATCACTAAAATTATAGTTTGCATCCCTATTAAACCATGTGGACTGCCCCTATATAGGTTTTGTTTTGTATTTTTCTATAAAAAAAAATATATTATATATTACGGTAGCACATTACACTATATATGATACCATAATAATAATCACATCACATGTAGGTAACTCATTGCCAGTTATACCGTATTGGAGATCGGTATTCCGAAAAAGCCCCTGAAGAAATGGCGATACTAAATTCCCAAAAAAAGAAGGGATGGGCAAAAGGGTAATATCAAGTTGGTCCAATTGTTTGCCGATCAAAACACCGGACTCCTCGTCCTCCATGGCTTCGCTTCGTACGAATTTGGAGCTCCAACCCAGGCAACTCAACTCTTCCTCACATTCAAACCAACAAAAATAATAATAATTTTTTTTTTTCCCAATTCTCAAACCTAAACCTTCGATTCCCCAAATCGCTCAATTATCGTTTCTCTGCGAAAATTCCCCAATTACCACTTTCTCATCATTGCGCGATTCAAGGTGGTCAATTTTGAATTCCCTTGTTTATTATTTATTATTTTTGGTTTTGATTCGACTTCTAGGGTTTTTTTCTTTTGCAATTTCGAATGCTTTTACTGGGCTCGTGAAGGTAGTTCGTTATTTTCCTTTTTCGTTTTCTGGTGATTCAACCGCTAGGGTTTCATCTCCTTAGTTCTCTGTGTATTTATTTATTTATTTTTTTAAAATTAATTTATTGCGCTTCCAAGCAAATTGAGATGGGAGCACTAGGGGAGAAGGGGTTTCTGCTTGCATGGGGTTGCTACACTATATGCAACACGAGTTATGCTGTTGATAGATGCATATTTATTTTTCTATTGCTTTTTTTTCTCTTCAAATCATATTATCACTGAGGATAATTATATACCTAAATTATAATTTATTATATTCTATTATAACATATATTAATAGAATCTTGGATTTCGGAGTGAATACTAATTTTTAATGCGCCGCCATTACTTAGTATGTTAGTAGATGATTCATTGAACTGAGGAAGTAAACTTAAGAGCATGAGAAAGCGGGGTGAGCTTTGGAAGGAAAAAATATCGTAAGCAACAGAGTGCACCTGACGTTATTGCCTTGCACATTCAGCAAGTGGGGCTTAACTTCTCTTTTTCTTTTTTCTTTTTTCTTTTTTTGAAAAAAATATTTTCACAGGGTCAGAAAATGGGTTGATCACTTGTAACGAACCTTTTGTTTGTTTTATGCATATGATTAATGATCAATGAAGTATTATTACTAGGCTAAGAATGGTGTTTGAAGTTTAGTCAGCATGAATGGCTGTATTAATTGGTTTGCATGTAGTTTATTGTTATCAAATCTCAATAGCAATAGCATTTATAAGGATGATGAGTTAGATTTCCCCATGATGCCAATTGAGCATTTATTTATGTTAAACTGTGTTTCTATGTATGATCATGATGATTGATAAAGTACAGTCAATAAGACATGCATGTTATAAGCTTGCTTATCTGTTCTATGCTTACAATACAACTAATGTGACTTGCTTCAGATGAGCTTGCTTGTCACAGAGCACAGTATTGACTTCTGTAGAATTGGCAAAATTCATTCACATGGTTATATAGTTCATCCTTTTTCCATTTTCACCTCGGTGTGTCTGTTAAGAATAAGTTTCCTTCATTCAAAAATCTGCAGCTTCAAAAGATTCCTACATTTATAACAAAAGAGTGGCTGCTCACAGATTATTGCTGTTAGGACTAAAGGTAAGTGTTTTACATCTTGCATGAAAAAAATATATTTTACCCATATTGTTTCCCATTTAACTGTGACTCTGTGAGTGAGATAGTTAAAGTCACATAGAAGAAGGGCAGGTTTTATGAGTATTCCTTATGATTTATAGGGAATTCTGTCGTGGATAGTTTTATTTATGTATCTGAAATTTGAGATTTCTGTTGACTTGTTTTGATCTTTATCTTTAGAAATAATTTGTATGAGTGTTGAATACATTATGCCTTTTCCTACTGTGGAGCAACGGGGTTGGGGTTAGGAGAATGGCATAACTTGAACCATTTCTATTTCTTACATAGCTCATATCTTTTAATAATTTTTTTTTTCATTATGTGACTTTGTGGTGTTTTTTAGCATGACTGCATGAGTCCTTATATGCAATCCCTGTGACCATAAATATCTCCATATCAACCAACAGAATTTGATTTTTTTCTGTGATTATCTTGATCCATTCAGGTGCTTTGTCCAATTGTTCCCTGGTGATTTAGATTTGCCCTTTATGTGCTATAGAGACACATCTTTGTCATGCACCACTCTCTGTCCTGTACTTTTGACTCAAAGGATGTGTGCAAACTAGTGCAATGGCAACATCTAGCAAGTTTGATCCAACTTCCAGTAGCCCAGATAGACCATTGTACACTGGGCAGCGTGGATCCCACATAACTGCTTCATTAGATAGACCAGGTAGCTTTCGTGAAAGTATGGAAAATCCAATGCTGTCTTCTCTTCCAAACATGTCGAGAAGCAGCTCTTCAGCAACACACGGGGATGTGGTGAACTTCTTCAATAACTTGCCTTTTGATTCAAAGTTGGTAGCAGCAGAGCATAAGTCTAACCGTCATATAGATTATAAACGGCATGTCAATGTTGCTCTTGGAATTTCATCTGATGAATCTCCATCCAGTTCTTCAAAAGGCAAGCTACAGCCATCCCTCGTACCAGAAGAAATCAAACGACTCAGGGATATTTTGGACAAAGGCTGTTGGAAGGCGAGGTAGTTTTTGTATGTTTAGTTAATTGCATTGAAGTTACATAGGTATAAATAAATAGTAACATTGGATTATTCAACAGGGAACGTGGGAAAGTGTTCACTGAGGCCTTGCATGGATTCCACAAGGTTTTCCCAGGTATAACTACAAAGAAAAGATCTCGAGCTGAAGGCTTTTCCAGTGACCGATCTGCTGTTATGTTAAGTGATCGGCCAGTCTTAGGGTCAGGCATCAGTAAGGTTGGAGTTCAAGGTCATGCCGTCACAGGTGCTTTTGAACTTGAGCAGCAAAAGCCAGAAGAACGGACCAAAAATCTTGTTCCAAACAAGCGCACTCGAACTTCTATGACTGATGTCAGGGTACATGTCTTAGATTTTCTTCCCATGATTGTTTGGTAGCATTAACACTGAAAATGATTTCACTGTTCTATCACCTCCTATTGTTTATTCAGTTCCTGACTGTTTTAAAGTAAAGACTGCATTGTTATCGAAAGAATATATGCTTTTGTAGTCTATTTGAGAACATTTGTTTATCTGTTTTACACTGGAAAATTACTTCAGTTAAAGTCTGCCTCTGCAAAAGAAGTATTTTATGTTGATGTTCTGGCAGATATCAACTTTTGTATGGAAGTATACTTTGTCAAAAAGAAAATTGTATGTAGATATATTGTTCTGTTCTACCTGTATGCTTGTATGTAGTGTTTCATGTGCTTTATGTTTGTTTACGCTGTTCTCATTTCTTCTCTGTAAGTGGTGAAATATAAAATATTCTGCTTTTTTAGTTTTTCTGTTCTCAGAAGGCGTGATTGTTACTTTTGGATTTATATCTCTGTTCTTTCCTTTGTATGGAGACTCAACTTTCAGATTGCCATGGGAATACTTTAAAACTTGTTGAATAAAACTGACTTGGGTTTTGATGAATTCTAGATGGATGTGCGGACTAATCCTCTTGTCAGGCCATCTGGGACTGTTGATAGAGAAAAGGAAATGCTACGAATTCCCAACATCAGTGCTGTTCAGGGTGAGGAACGAACTTTACCTATTGGAGGCGATGGTTGGGAGAAGTCAAAAATGAAGAAGAAGCGTTCCTGCATCAAACTAGATGGTTCTCCAATCACATCATTGACTAAACCTGTTAACACCTTCCAGGAAACTAAACAGGGAATGCAACAGAGACTTGTTACTGATTCTCGGTCAAAATTAAGCAATGATTCTCATTCTTTCAGGTATGAATATGCTGAGTACATCAGTGCAATTCTTTATAGTATTCATTTTCCAATAAAATATATTTTTCATATTAAAATAGTGTGGTAAATTGTTAATTGAATGATCGGAAAGAATGTACAATTGTACATATTGTGGAATGATTAGAAAATCCACTTTAAAACAGAAGCGCAAAACAGAGTCGTAGTGACTAAGCAAAAGCAGTTAGACTTTCCAATCACTTTTCTTTACAATGATAGGAATTTTGAAAAAGCTATGAGAATAGCCCCTAGAGAGAAGCCATAAAGATAACCCTGTCCAATGTTAGGGCAAAGAATCATTCTTGAAAATACAATTATTACGTTTCCTCTCCAACCAACTGCACCAGAGAATTGCCTAAACTGCATACTTTCTTAGAATAATAGCTTCCTGTTTCCTGGCAAAAGTTTAAAAAACACATCACGCGAACTTGCTCCAAAAGTGGGAGGACATGCACAATGTTCAGTGAGAATCCTGAGTGGGTTATTTTGCAAGAAAATAGCTGCTTTATTATGCATTAGGGTACAGGCTGCGCTGTCTGAACTAGATTTGTACATGGCACACATCTGGAGAAAGACCTTGGGTCTACAAACTTTTAGAGGGAGTTTTAAGACTCCAAAATTGATTTGTATAGGTACGCCCTTTGGCAATTAGGATAGTGGATTAGAAACTGGATAAGAAAAACTTACAGGAAAAATAATTATCTGAATAAAACCTTTATAAGTTATAATATTAACTCTGGTATTGTTCTTATCCTCTCCCTCGAGGATAAATAGGAAAACTTCAAACATTATTTTGAAGGTCTTTATTATTATTATTATTGTTAATTATTATTATTACTACTATTATCAGAAATTCTCCCTTTTATGCACTTATTATTAATTATTATTATTAGAAATTAATAATAGTATAATATTATCCTTTTTATATACCTATGGTAAAATAGGTAACTTCAATGGGACCAGATCAATGGAATCCATATTATTAGTTTTATAAATATAAATTTACTAACCAATTGTGATTATTAATTATGGATATTAGTTTATTTGTCATGTGATATTCTTCTAATGCCTATTTGTAGATTAAATACCAAGTGCATAGTTAGTGAAATAGTTTGCATCAAGGATTTCAGTAAAAATGGTTGTGGTTATACTCAATGGCAGAGCTTCAATGGAAGTATTGAGGAAGTGCCAATAATTGTTTATTGTAAAACTCAATTTATACTTTATAATGACAGAATTTTTGTGAATTCTTATTTGAAAGAAAATATCATTCGTTTTGAATTTAAAACTATATTAAAATATCAAATCACACACTTTCTTTTGTATAACATAATAAGCAAAAGTGATTTAAATTTGGGAAAATACTTTAGCAGAACACTTGGTATACAGTGTGCCAAAATTAGAACCGGACAAACAATTTAAGTGAATTTGGTAAAACTTTGTGCATATTTTGTGTAACCTAAAGTTTTCAGTGTAGGCAATTTTAAAATAGGGCGGATAAATGTAATGCAAATAACACAACTATGATAAACTTATAAATTGAGGTTTTCAACTCCTAAATGACTGGCTCGTTTAAACAAAATTACACTAACACTCATAAAATTAAAAGTAAATAAAAAATATTGCTCGTACATTTTTGTTTTATATTTAGAAGTTTTCTTTTTCTTTTCATATAAAATTAATTTTTTTTGTAAATATTTGGGGGGAGCCATGACTCATATATATATATATATATATATATGATACAGTGCATAGCAATACCTTTATTGTGAATTTGCATTGTATTTTGCAAATGTAAATTAATATTTACATCATTTCAGTGTCTTTATATATCAGCAATCTTTCATAGGTGCTATGTTCTTCTAATGTAGATATTAGAAGGCTAAATAGTTAAAGTAGTTGGCACTTGATGTCGTAAGAATTTTGCCTTTGCATTAGGATGTGTATGAATATGAGCCCTTCGTTCAACAAATGGTAATTTGTTCAAATTTCCCTCCTATGGATATAATCTAATAAGGAAGTATTAAAACAAATTGTTGTAGACAACTGTTTGGGGGTTCTCTCCATATTGTGTAAATGCAAAAGGATTTACTTCAAACAGAGAGAGAAGGGATAATTGTGTGAGGAATTTGCTAGGTTCTTTCTGATTTTGTGGATCATGGCTTTAAACTCTCCAAGTGAATATATCGTGTACTGCTGCTTATCTTGCTATGAGAAGGATTTTTTTCTTCTTCTCTTTCTAATTATTCAATTCTGTATTGATTATCTTGCTACGGTCTAGGCTATAAATATAAGATTTTTATGTATCTCTGTATAGGTCAGGAGTTGCTAATGGAACTGTTGGAGCTGGAAAATCTGATGGTATCTCTCAACAGCCTGGGATGAGCATCCGCGCCTCTACCCCTAGAAACGACCAAGATAATAATTCCGTTGTCAATGAAAGGCGGGGCCGTCCAGCAAGTTCAGACAAGGAAAAGGGTAACTTCAGAGCTGTTAACAAGTAAGCACAAATCGTTGAGCCCTTTTTTTCCCAACAAAAATTGTGCTTTTTGGATAAAACAATTGTCCTTGGTGACATTTTTATCCATTGTTGATCTCTCCTAGTTTTATTGTTTTGCTGGGGTTGTTCAATTGTGCCATTTTCATGTGCTTTGAAACCTTCTGATTAGTGTTCAAATCTCTCATCATTTTTTTTTAATATTTAATCTCTAACTGATTCAGTCTCTATGTTTTATTCTCTGGCCAGGGCAACTGTTCGTGATGAATTTAATTCGGCTAGCCCTACTTCAAGCACAAAAATGAATACTTCTATTAGGGCTCCGCGATCAGGTTCAGGAGTTGCCCCCAAGTTGTCACCTGTTGTCCACAGAGCAGCTGTTCCTAATGATTGGGAACTGTCTCATTGCACCACAAAGCCCCCTGCTGGTGTTGGTACTAACAATCGCAAACGTGTGGCATCAGCACGGTCATCGTCCCCACCTGTTGTCCACTGGCAGAGGCCACAAAAGAGCTCTCGTACTGCCAGAAGAACAAACTTCGGGTCCATTGCTTCAAATAATGATGAAGCCACAGCTTTGGATGCTGTTCCTGACGTGGCTGGTAATGATGGTGGACTCGGATTTGCTAGACGTTTGGTTGGCAGTTCTCAACAAATCAAATTAAAAGGTGATCCTTCCTCTTCAGCTGCCTTATCTGAAAGTGAAGAGTCAGGGATGGCTGAGGTTAAACCAAAAGAGAAGAGCAGGAAACCAGAAGAGGTTGATCAGAAAGCTGGACAAAATATTCAAAAGGTGTCCAACTTGGTCTTGCCAACAAGAAAGAATAAGCTTATTTCTGGGGAAGAACATGGAGATGGTGTACGGAGGCAAGGAAGGACAGGACGGGGTTTTACTGCCTCCAGGTTGCCAATGTCAATGACATCAGAGAAGCTTGGAAATATTGGAACTGCAAAACAACTAAGAAGCGCAAGACTGGAGAAGAATGAAAGGTGAAAGTCCTTCTATCTAGTTATATTGTTTAAGTTGTTCAACAATTTGTTTAGGCTCATTGATAAATGTCCTACGGTTTATGAAATCCTTGCAGCCGGGCAGGTCGTCCACCAACCAGGAAACTTTCTGATCGAAAGGCCTATGCACGTCAAAAGCCTTCTGCTATTAATGCAGCAGCAGATTTTCTTGGTACTAGTTCATACTTCTCAGAAAGATTGCTGAACTCAACTTTTCTTTTTATTTTTTATTTTTGCAATAAAAGCATATCATTATTCACTTTTGGTTTATTGGTTTAGTTGGGTCAGAAGATGGACATGAAGAGCTGTTGGCTGCTGTAAAGGCTGTTATTAACTCTGGTATGAACCTGACTAAATAGTGTCTTCTATATTTGTTGCCTAAATATGTTTCTCTGATGAAGTAGTTTTGATTCTTTTTTTTTTATTACTGCAGCTCATGCTTTTTCCAGCCCATTTTGGAAGCAGATGGAGCCTCTCTTCAGTTTAATATCTGAGGAGGATATCACTTACTGGAAGCAAAAGGTACTGATCTTTACCTTTGTAAAAATTACAAATTATGATTGTTACCGCTATTTTTGTTTATGGAAAAAAATTGCATTTACCCCTTTGAGCTATAGCCTGTTAGGATCCATTAGTTAGAGAAGTTAGTTAGTTAATTAGGGTATTAGTTGATTATAAATAAGGAAAATAGGGATTAGTTAGAGTGTCTTTGATCTGTTGTAATTGAGTTTAGGCTCTTGAGAGAGTAGAGGAGCTCTCACTCTTCCTCACACCATTGTATCACTCCTAGGGATTTTTGGATTTACCAAGGGTTCTCATCAATAAAGAGCATCATTTAGTTTCAATCCTATCAGTGGTATCAAGAGCTTTGTCTCATCCTAGGAAGAACTTCCATGGAGGTTGTGAAGATGGAAAAGAAGATGGAATCATTGGCAACAGTGACAGTGATCTAGAAGCAGTTGGGAGAGGACCACCGGCGAAAGTCGATTCCATCCATCACAGAGGAGCTAAAGAAGTTGAACGATCGTCTAGATCGGAAGAAGGCTTGTGATCACGGTCAGAAGGGATATCCGTGCTTCGTTTCTTGGCGCGAACAAGACAGCAATCATCGGAATCGCAAGACAGAAGTCTTGTCATCCTTGGGCAGCACTTCCATGACAGCTGCAAAGATGGAGAAGAAAATGGAAGTGATTGAGATCACCTTGGGCGCGATCTAGAAGCAACTCGAAGAGGACCACACAGAACGCGAACTCTGTATCTATGATCGCCACAATGCTCAACAAGTTGACAGAGATGTTGTGCGAACTGGAGAAAGACCGAGATCGAGACCACGACGGCCCACCAAAGCTTGATGCGCAACGCGATCTGGGCCACGGCAAAGTGAAGCATGACGCGCGACGACGCAAACAGCAGCGGGTGGAATTGATATTGGACCAGGGTTACAGGGAGAGCCCAATCATCCTTGGTGACACCGAAAGAGCTTCGTTCGACCTAGGTCACTATCGCAGCGGAGAATAGTGGCGGCGACTGGATGTCCCACCTTTTCACGACGAAGGTGTCGGTAGCGAGGACAAAAACCGAGGCCAAGAACAAGCATCCAAAAATGGGTTGCACATCCTTAGAAGAGAAGAAGCCGACATAGGCCGCTGCGAGGTTTCGCGCCGGTGACAACATTGATTCGTGCAGCGGTGAGGGCACCGATGGGCATGTTGTTTCCTGTTGCTGCGGCATCTTTCCTTCACAGAATTGGAGGGTTGGGTAGAACAACCACCATAGCGGGATCTTGTGCGGTGGCCGACGGGCTTTCTCTGGCGGTGAGTGTGGCTATAGATGGAGACGCATGGAGAAGGGGTGGAGGTGCTGAAGCAACAGTGATGGTGAAGGAGAAGAAGATTGGGGCAAACCAAATGGGTATTGGGGTTGTCCTATTGGGCCACGGGCCGGCCCACATCCAATGGAGGAAGAAATTGTAGTTTGATCACAGAGCATACTCTCCACACATTTTGGGCCAAGCTCAAATGATGGTAACAGTAGGTGCAGGTCTAAAAGGGGGCTTTTCTCCAAAATTAATGGGTCCAGCCCAAATTGATCAGCAGCAGAAGTAACACTAGACTTGGTGTCACGTTGGGTTTGGAGCAATGGGTTGAATTCAACATTAGAGAGGCAATTATTTTGGGCTGCTGCTGAAAAGAATTATTTCTTTATTTTTGCTGTTTTGACCACAACTGTAAAGTTAAGTTTTAGTTTTTTATTCTTTAGGCAGTGGGACCTTGGTGGATTTTGGTCTGAAATTTTTGTACCTCACCTTGAGGACAAGGTGAATTTCTAGGGGCGGAGTAGTGTTGGCATCCATTAGTTAGGGATGTTAGTTAGTTAGTTAGGGGATTAGTTGACTATAAATAAGGAAAATATGGATTAGTTAGACTGTCTTTGATCATTTTGTAATTGAGTTTTGGAGAGATTGGAGACTCTATACTCTCCTAGGTTTCATACTTGTATCATTTCTTAGGAATTCTTGGGTATTACCAAGGGTTCTTAGCAATAAAGAGTGTCATTCAATTTCAGTCCTAACATAGCCTATAGGCCATGTGCACTTTATCTCTAGAATTTTTAAAAGGTGCAAATCATCCCTTGAACTTTCTTAAATATGCACTTTAGTCCTTTTATTAAATTTTTGTCTATTGTTAACACAAAATAAATGTATTTTAATCCTTGAACTTTAGTTCATGCGCAACATAATACCTCAAATAAAAACAATGTAGAACTCGATACCCTAAACGTGAACTTTTGCTATCTTCATTAACAATAGATGGGAAGTTAACAGAATGGTAGATTTGCACGGTTTGGAGATGTTAGGTGTTGATTTGCTTGCTTTTGTGAGTAAAGTGCATATGACCTATAGTTTAATAGGGTAAAGTGTTATTTTCCCTTTTGTTTATTGTTTGGGTTGGATAGTGGTCAGCATCACCCTTTTCATACTTAGTCATGGTACTTTAATATGTAAGAAAAGAGTAGAGTTCAGCAGTGCTTCAGACTCTTTTTTTTCAATGGTATCCATAATATATTCATTCCATGTATACCAGGGTAACTATATCACGTGCAAGTAATTACTAAGGAGGGAAGACTGTCTATGTGTTATTGCTGCTACTTGATTACTTGTAGGTTTACTTTATCTTTTCTTTTAGTTAGCTCTATTGGATTAATTTTTGGTAGGGTAGTTCTATTGGATTTGATCATGTTTATGGTTTGCACCACTGTTATTATTGAGGACTGTTGAGTGTGAACTATAACTTATGCAATGTTGCATTTTGACTTATATGTATACATGATGCTATAAACATGATATAGCTCTGATAATTGCTTCACCAATCACCACCAGAACTGTTTTAACTGGATATGATCCATATGACATTGACACAGATCGGCTCTGTATGCATCCGTTCATTTGTTAATTATATTGACTAGATGGGACAATGCTGTGCTACCTCTCTCTTTTTTTTTTTTTTGGGGGGGGGGGGGAAGCGGTTGGGGTTGTTGGTTTCATGAGTGCTACCTCTCATTTGGGAAAGACTAAGGTGGAATCCTGAAATATCTCATAATTGTTGGCTCATTTTTGGGGAGTTGGAAGCTGTGTTTTAATTTGTCCATATGTTCAAGGATGGAAGTTTTTCTAGCTGTTAGTTTTTTTCTTAAAGTAGGAAAAAAGATATTAGAAGAGAAGAAAATAGTACAAAAGAGGATAAGGCATCTTCGTAAAGATATAGAAGTAACAATTAAGTCTGATAAGGATAAGCTTGATAACAACACATGCCAATCCCTTTGAATATCAGTTAAAGGAGCCATTAACCAGATCATTAAAATCTCTAGAATTCCTTTCCGATCAAATACATCGAAGCACCACAACAATCTAGTGAATAGAAACTGAAATTTTGGATGTTAGTAATTTTAACCAACAAATTTCCTTCATAATACAATATTGATATGACCTTTGATTGATTATTTCAGAGTTTAAATCTTATTATTTTTTCTACTGGTGTGTGAAGCAGCAGAGCTATGGCCATCTCATTGGTTATGTTTGTTTCATATATCTGTTCTGTCATAGTTTGATACATTAAAAAACTACCCTTTAATGTTATATAAATTATAATTTTTTAATGATGATTAAAGCATAATTAATTTGAGTAATTGGGATTTCTGAGAGAAACCTGAAATAGGAACAAACTATTCAAACTTTATTAACCTTTCGCTTGCCCTTTAGGAAAATCTTGAATCAAGCACAGTGACACCAACTCCAGTTCTTTCAAATATAGATGGGTGTGAAACCATTGGTAATGGATTTGGGTTGAATGGCTGTGAAAGAGATGTTGGACCTGATTCTCAAAGGAGTGCTGGAATTATTACAGAGCAGTTACAGCTATCTAAAGGAGATCATAATTCAATTCCCCTCTGTGAAAGGCTTTTAGCTGCTTTAATCTCAGAGGAGGATTGTAGCAGTGGAAGTGAAGATTTCAAGTTTGATGCATATGATGCTGAATTTGAACCTGATGGGGAGTTGGAATTGAGTGGCTTGGATCACCACCCACGAGCTAATTCTCAGTTGGCTTGTCATTCTGCTTATAATGGTTATAGGATTATTGGGAATCCAGAACATGATGAAAGTGAAAGTGATGTAGTTGCTATTCCATCAACTGGATTAAATTCAAGCCTCGGTAACTCTGTAAATGGGTTACTTCATGATAAAGCATCAAGGTCTAGATTGACCTGTTCAGAGTTGCAATATGATGGCTTAGATATTAATGATAAGATTCTCTTGGAGCTTCAAAGTGTTGGAATTGTCCTGGATTCAGTGGTAAGCTTACATGCCTAACCTAATGAATTTAAACTTATTGTTTCTAGTTTGTTCTTCAGTCCTGCCAGAACTCTTCTTTCAAGATGTTTTGGCCTTTGTTGTCAAATATTTAGCATGTTAGTGTGATGCTTACTGATTTGCTTTTCTTTTTCAAGCCTGAAATGTCACAAGCAGATGATGAAGGAATATTGGAGGATATTGCTAGGTTAGAGGAGCATTACCAAGAACAGGTACTGATTGATGCTGGAGCCAAGATATACTGTTCTAATTACCAAATTATTTTCCCCCATAATTATGATTTTTTATGTAATATTTCACACATCAGATATTGATGTCAGTTGGCAGGGTGTCTTTTTGGTAATGCCCAAGTCCCACCTTGTTGGCCTGTCTGAAGGGCCCTGTTGTGAACCCCCTAGGTAGCCCTCTTATGGGGCATGGGTAGGTTGTGGGGAGAAGGGAAGGAAAATTAGGATGAAGAGTATTTGAGGGGATCTAACCCTGCTACACTCCCTGCATACCAACTGACACAGGACTGTCATCTTCCATGTTTTTTTAGGACATTTGATTTATTAATTTCATTCTACATTCAATGAAATTCATTTGTGGTTCATTTTGTGATTTTGTTATATTGTATATCAGGTTTCCAAGAAGAAAGGCTTGATTGATCAGTTGTTGAAATCTGCCTCAGTGCCAAAAGAACTTCAAGAAAAGTAATTGCACTGCCATTTATGCCCTTATTGTTTGGTTAATTTAGGCCTTTTATTAGCCTTCATTGTGCTGAATGGAAATATGAACTTTTGCTTAACAGGGAGTTTGAACAACGTGCCCTGGAAAAACTCATTGTGATGGCTTATGAGAAATACATGGTAATCTTCTTAACATTCAGTGTGACTTTTTCCCACATTGTGTTTGTTTATATATATATATATATATATATATTGCATCATGACTTAGTTATGTACCCTTAATGTCTAGAGTTGAATTACAGTAGTAGTTGAGAAGGCTGGTGATAACACTAATGGGTAACACTGTAACAGAGTAAGGTCTAGACTGCTTGATCTTAGTGTTCCTGTAAGACTTCTATAGGGTTAGATTTTTTACAATATGTAATCCTACCATTTATGCCTTGAAAGAGTAAGTATCAATAAATCATTACTCTATTTTATGGTGCTCCTTTAGTTGATATACAAAGGGATTCACATGTTTTGTTGCGTGGTTTATCCTTATAGGACTAAGGAAGCATTCACCCCCAAAAAAATCACTTTTTGTATATTTGGTTAATTTTTTTTTTAAATTATTAGAATTTCAAAAAATTCAGTTTTTAGTTTTTTCATAGAAGCTAAAAAAAGTAGCGTATGAAAAAAATCAGTTTTCATCTTTTTCATTAATCTATAAAATTTAAGTCGCACAAACATTTTTTTTTAAATCTAAAACAAACACACCCTAAGTTGCTATTTTGTATTTTTTTTTTTCCCCTAGTTCTTATTTCCTCTTAGTACTCATTTCCTCTCTCATAATTAAATTTCTTTTTCTATTAAAAAAAGCAGGGATGATAAATTTGCCATATTCTATCCAAATCCATGCTTTTCCTTTCTTATCTTGTTTTAAATAATTTAAAATGTCTTAGACAGAGTAAAACCCTCCATTCTGTGGGGTTTTGTGAATGGAAAGAACTAGCATTGGGAGACCTTTACTCTCATTGTGGGCCAGTCGGGCTCAACCCAGATTGGTTGGAGTCTTGTGGACTCCATGCACTGGTGGTTGGTCCATTCAGTAGTAGAGGCAATAAAAGGATGGACCATGCATGAGGTCCCGCCACTGGGATCTAGGGAGGGTGAGATGGCTGAGATGGCTGTTTCAGACTAGAACCCGTGACTACTAGGTCTGTAGCATTGTTACTGTTGCAACAATGCTCCGCCTCAGAATGCACTCTATTGCATAATTAGGCCATGTAGCTGAGTGAATTGACAAACAATTGATTGGCAGGCTCCCTCAGGTGGGCGAAACTCGAGCAACAAAATAGCCAAGCAAGCTGCATTAGGATTTGTTAAACGAACATTGGAACGATGCCATCAATTTGAAGATACAGGCAAGAGCTGCTTCACCGAGCCTTTATTCAAGGATATGTTCCTTGCTGCTTCTTCCCAGCTTAGTGTTGTCCGGCACTTAGATGGAATGGAGGCTGAATCTGCAAAACCATATGCTACTCCCCTTTCTCTAGAAGCAAGAACAGGTGCCTTCTTCATTACCTTGCAGAATAAATGCTCTAATCTACCCTTTGTTTCTTCTACATCAGTTTTATTCAGCTTGATCATTTTTCTTTTTCTTTTTTTTTTTCTTCTTTCTGCAGCTTCCATGGGTTCACAGCAAAGCCCTTCACAATTTAGTCAGAATACGGATAATCATGATCTAAATTCATCAGATATGCTTCCTGCTATAAATCATTCATCTGAACAAAATTGTGGGAAGGAAGATCTCTGGTCAAACAGGGTGAAGAAGAGGGAATTGGCCCTTGATGATGTTGGTGGTGCTCTAGGTACAAGTGCTCCAGGCATTGGAAATTCTCTAACAAGCAGTGCAAAAGGGAAGAGGAGTGAGAGGGACAGAGATGGAAAGGGGCACAGCAGAGAGGTGCTATCCAGAAATGGAACTACTAAAGTTGGTAGGCCAGCATCATCCAGTGCTAAGGGAGAAAGAAAATCCAAAACAAAGCCTAAGCAGAAATCAACACAGCATTCTGTCTCTGTCAATGGCCTCCTTGGCAAGCTATCAGAGCAACCAAAACCTTCTGGTTCAAAACCTAATGAAATATCTACTAATAGCAATGCCAAGGAAAAGGATGAGTTTGGCTTGGATGACCACGAGCCTATTGATTTGTCCAACCTACAGCTACCCGGAATAGATGATGTACTTGGTGGTCCTGATGATCTTACTGACCACGGTCAGGATCTTGGTTCATGGTTGAATATTGACGACGATGGATTACAAGATCATGATGACTTTATGGGCGGCCTTGAAATTCCCATGGATGACCTTTCAGACTTGAATATGATGGTTTGAAGCTGCTTTCTTTGTATAGTCCTGTTCAGTATACCAATAACAAAGGAAACAAAGTACTGATAAGAAATGACTAGTCACATAGGATGGTCCCTACGGCTAATCCTGTCCACAATTAGGTTATATAGATTCTTTGGTAGACTTATTCTCTCCAAGTTGTTTTTGAGTGACCTTTCCAGCTGTTTCGGATTTTGCTCGTGTTAAAATTCGTGACTTCCACTGTAAAGATCTTTTTGTTCTAGGTGCAATTTAGTGTTCCTAGTAGATTATATGTTAGCAAACGGCATCCTGGTTGTAGCTCTTACAAATCAGAGAACAATGCCTCCTCTTGTACATAATTTGATATTTCTAATAAAATTAGCTTTTCATTTTCTGAAATAACACCTGGCTTTTCTGTTCATCTCTCTGATTCTCCCCCTCCTCCTGCATGGCTTTTGTATTGGTATTTTGAGCTTTGCAGATACGCAGGTAAAGTGGTTTCTGAATTAGCTTCGTCAGGGCGGAGACACGTGGACGCAATCAACTGATCATTGTGTTGTTTCATCTTCTTTTCTATTTTTCAATGAAGGTGTTGGCAGTGAATCCACATTAGACATTTTGCCTGATCTTGTTATAAAAGGTCATAACAAGGAATTGAGGGTTGTAAATATCCTCCTTTATGATTTTGGAAATTGACTGGGCAGCATCATGTTGGTAAGTCATCTCAGGTATTCTTGAAAGGTGAGAAACTAACGCTCAAAGAAATTTTCTTCCCTGGCAAAATTGAACCTGCAGGTTCTTCTGCAGATGGGTGGTGAAGCTTTGGATCCTTGCTGGGCTTCCTGATTTCATATCCTTTTAACTTGTGACATGAATGTTGTAGAAGAGTAATAAGCTTTGTTGCAGAAAACTTCAGTTGGGACATGAAATCAAACCCTCAAATAATTTGGATATTATCCATGCATAACTAACAACTTGTAGCTCGCATGATTTAACTTCCTCTTTAAGCCTGATTCCCGTTGATATATTTTACCCTGCTGGAGCCAGGTGTTTGCTTCATATTGGGACTTAACGTGAATTCAGTATGACTTTTATGAGCATATGCTATTGCGTCATTAATTCAGTTTCAAGATTTACAAGGCTACATGCTTGAGGATTAAGAATAACGCACCAGAAAATATTTGACTTACGGTAGAATTTAAAGAACCTTTCAAAGAACCTTTTGGTCTTACCTCGGGGATGCCTCTAGAGTATGGATTATGTTATTGTGATGTCTGTTTTGGTGTTTACTGGAATCTAAGAAGGCTTCCGAGGAAAAGAATAAATCTATTTTACCATTTTGTTGTGAGTTTAATTTTTATGTTTTGATAGTGTAACATTTATGTTGTCAAGTAATAGAAATTTAAGAAAATATTAAATTATGATAGGTAGTTTTTATAATGGATAATTATTTAGAATGATTTGGTACTTGTTTTGAATTTTTATTAACTAACAGTGTAACATTTTTTATACTATTAGTTTATAAAAATTAAACTCAAATTTTTGTACTATTGTCTTAGGCAAAATTGGAATTCAAATTAAAAATCCTTTGCATTATTGTTTTATAAAAGTTTTTTCTTATTTGTTGAATGAAATTGATTTTATTTATTTAAGTTGAATTACTTATCAATGTTTGAAAATCATTATCTGAGAAGAATGAATCGATTTGTAAATTAATTCTCAATTGTGGAATATTTTAAGTGTTTAATTTTAATACAATGATAATGTAAAAATATTTTACACTATCTTCTAATTAAAATGTTTTATTTAGATAACTTTTCAAGTAATGTGTAAAAGTCAATTATTATGACTTACGTGACAATATATGATTTGATAATTATGTAAAAAAAATTTTACACTGTCAATATATGGTAATTAAGTCCATACTTTAAAGATGAATAGATTTTTTTTTTCATTTTAATATTCAGCTATTATACAAAATATATAAATTGACAAGTTTGAAAATTATTAATTCAAATAGCCAAATTAAAATTACTGAAAATTAAATAACCCTACACACAAAATAACTGGTTTTTAAAATACGCTTTCCTATCACATATTGACAATTTTCTATTTGTACGTAAACTGAAATAGGCGGGATGTAATGAGTTTTGAAAAAAATACAAAAAATGCATTTTTGGTATAAGCTATTATATTTTTCAAAAGAGAATCGATTTGATGCACTATTTGTATAAAATATTTTATACTACTAGTTAATCAAATATTTGACCACGAGGTATGACGTGGTGGTAGCTCACCCTGTCCCTTAACTATGCGGTCGGGATTCAATCTTCACTAATGGGAATGAAATGTATTTCATGGCCAGCCATTTTCTTTTTTGGGAAAGCTCCCATAGCAAGGGAATTAGTGACTACTGTCGACAATGGATATCTTGATTTCGATAAAATAATAATAATAATAATAATCAAATACTTTTAACAATAGATTGGATGTGTTAATAAGAGTTATCTTCCCTAATCCACTTTTTGCTTTTACATTCTTATGACTTTGATTCAATTATTAAGTTTTCCTTTTTTGGGATATTCAGTAAACATTTTTACAAATATTCAATGCATGTGGACATAGTCTATTCTATATACAAACTTTTCAGCTAACTTAAATTTTTGTCTACTAAATTTATAAGATTAACCTAACAATATAGTCTTTTTTAAAGTGGGGAGATTGATAAAATGTACAAGTGCATAGTTACTCACCATTAGATCAATAACTTTCATCATATATGCCTTATGTGTGAATCTCACTAAATGATTAAAAGGTAATTAATCATTCACCTTTGCACTTTATCAACCTCCTTATTTTAGATAAGCCAAATCCCAAATATATATATCATATATCAATTTAATTAGTCTGTAGAAAATTTATAGGTTTTTGTTTCGATATCCATAGAGTATTAGTACCTTTTGAGTAATTAATGATTGTGATTTAATAAATTTTAAAAAAATTAAGTTAGTGAAATACGTGACTCATTTTTAGTCATAAATAACTAAAAGATACCAATATCATTAGATTTTATAGAGATACCAGAGAAATTCCAAATTTTTTTATATAAATTTAATTTTTAAAAGATACATATGACATTATTTTGGTTTCTAAAATATGCATGCGACATCTATTTAATAACTTAGTTTTGATAAATTCATAAACTTATTTCATGCCACATGCATTTTTCAAAAATCAAAGTGTCACATGTATTGTTCAGGAATTAAAGTGATATAAAACAAATTATTTAGGGATTAAATTGATATTATATATCTCTTTCCAGGAACTAAATAGATGTCAAAAATATTTTTAAGAATTAAACCGATGTCACATATTTTTTATAGACCAAATTATTAGTTTTTTTATGAGGAAATTATTTTTTTTCCACGTGTAATTATTATTTTATTATATATAATTAAATTAGATGTTTATGTTATGAATTTATTCAATCAAGGAGTTATTAGAAATAAAAGGTTTCATATTAGGAAGTGAAAATTTTGTGTTTAAACATGAGATTCATTAAAAAAAAATACTTTAAAACTTACTGTTTTAGTTATAAAGCATTAAAGTTAAATTCCTTTTAAACTGAGATAAAAGTGAAACCGTGAATTAACAAGTGAAAGTGATGCTAAATAATACTAATGCTGCTATAATTGCGTGTGAAAATGAGAAAGCAGTAAACATAGCCACGTAGGGATACGGAGGGAGAGATGGAAATGAATATGATATGGTCGGTGGGTTGGCCAGCACCCAAGATGCAGAACACGTGGAGACAAACGGAAGGCGTTGAACCTCCTCTTCTCTCTGTCTACCACATTCATCATCGTGCCTTTCCGCACAAAACTAAATGCCAAATGCAGGAACATTATTCGTATTAAATAAATAAATATTACTCACTGCATTTTTTTTTATTAATAAAAAATCATGTCAATTTGATATATTAAAATATCAATATATAAGATTTATTAATATCTTGATATTTTAAATTGATATAATTTTTCATCACGGGTAATAATTATTATGACTATTAATAAGGATCGAAAAGAGTAAATACTAAAACAAAACTAAACATTAAAGAGAGAGAATCCTCCCCTCTTAAGTCTAAGTTATCTCTCCCTGTCCCTCTTTTTCGGAGAGAGGGAGCATGGTGGCTCATGTTGTACGCGTCAACTCTCACGGTTTCTCTCTGTTTCGTTTCGCTTTATTATTGGATTTGTTGTCTCTGTCAGCTTCAGACTCAGTTCATGCACCTTCCTATTCAATCAATGTTCATTGCCTGTTCTCATCTCATCATTTCTAAATACAGCAAATGTTCTGCCTCCTTTTTATTTTAGTACATCTCCCCTTCCAGCTATCCTCCTCGGGTCCCTCGCCCACGTGGCCTTCTCGTACTGGCCCTTGTGCATTCCCTCATTTTGTAATTAACAATCAAAATCAAAAGCAGTGTTGTTCATTGTTGACCACTTCATCTTGATTTTATCCTTAATTTAATAATATATATTAATTATAATAAAAATTTTGCTAACTAATGTTCTTAAAAGAATAATTAAGATTTCAAAAAATAAGTTTGATATTAAAATATATAATTATTTTGTCTTCAGAGGTCTATAAAAAAAAAAAACTTTCAGTTTTACTTATTATTATAGGTCACTTGTTAACCAAACTATAATAATAATAATAATGATCATATTTGTGAAAAAGATGCTTCTACTACTAAAGTCCGTCCATAATGGATGAGAGATATTGAATTGAAGTTTGTGAAGATTAGAATGACTTCCACGTCTAAATCTTGTATTGGTAGTTTAAAGAAAACACTTCCCTTAAATGATGTAACCAAACTCTCAACCCCTCGATTAAATATTTATTAGAATAAAGAAAGATAGGGCTATGTGTCAAATTCCTGCATCGTCTTACGTGGGAACCCAAAAAAAAAAAAGAAAAGAAAAGAAAAATGTAATGCATGCTGGTACATGATACGTCTACTTTTGCTTTTACTTTTTTGCTTTTAAAGAAATTATATTGGAAATTTCCAACAAAAAAGAATAAACAAGCCATCTCATCTGTTGCGTATTTATTATTAATTTATTTCTCAAAGCTGAAACTCCTTTCTTTCTTTTTTTCGTGAAAAAACAAAAACTCCTGAAGAAAATAAATACTTTATCGTTGAGATAAAATATTAAACTAAATAACCAATAGCAACAATAACCAATAACTGCATATACTTGTTAAGGTTTCTGTGCCTCCCTTCATTGCCTTCCCTCACTTTCCATGCGGCAATTTTCATTTTGACGAGGTAAGCAGCTCAACTCAGATTCCTGAATTAATGTTACGTGCTTCAACTGTTTCTAGAGATTAATCTCAGCGCACTTAGGAAATGAAATCTAGGCTTAGTTCAGCATAGATAGCGAAGGCACAAAGTGGGGTGTTGGAGTTGACATGACCAATATTTGCATTGGGTTGGATATATGATTGTGAGGACGGTGTGGTGTTGTTATTGTAGTTGACACATGAAAGGAAGAGAATTGGCTGATCCAGCTGACGGGAGAGATTGGTTTCAATGGCAGATGTGGGTTGCCTCAGATCTAGGGAACCTCTCTTCTCTTTTTTTTTTGTACTATTTCCCTTCCTATTCTCTCTCACTGTTTTCTGTTTTCATTTTCAATGACCCCATTCCCCCCTTGTTCCTGTGTTTGCTAGAGCGAGTCAGAGAGACAACAAAGGTACTGACTTTGTCAATTATTTGATGCTGGTTCCTTTATTAATCTATTGCCTGTTTTCCCAGGGATCAAAGGGTTGGCGTTGGGACACCACTTGTCGTGCCCTCTTGGCTGATACAAGTCTAAAACAGGTGAATTCAGAAAAGGATCTAGTGGGCTATTCTAGCATCGGCTTTTTACTGCTTCAATGTATATGTAGCCTTTGGATTTTGATGCGCAAAGGGAATAACTTTAGATGATGAGTTTTGTTACACTGTATTTGACTGCTTCTTAGGAGGTTTGGTTTTCTAAATTCCTTTTGATTTCTTGTGTTAGGTGCCTTCTTTGTGTTTTGATGCTGATTGAACCATAGAAAAGAGGCTTCAGGGAAAAGCGTGGAAAAAAGTGGTTATAAGGCTTGTATCTTATAAGATACTAGAGGGGATAAGGTTATTGCTACAAGGCAAAGTAAACGGATGGAGGAAATATCTTCTAGTGTTGCAGTACCATTTACACTTGGGAATTTGATTCAAAAGGAGTCTGCTGTGACAACCCACGTGGAGATAACTGGGATAAAGCTTATGGCAAATACTGCAGCAGCTTTAATACTAAATCCTGCGGTGGAAGGTAGCCAATCGTATTCTGTTGGAAGTGAAAACCATTCAGATGTTAGTCTGAAACACCAAATCACAGTATCTGCAGAGGTGAAGGAGAATCAAGTTGGAGCTGCCGTTGTCTCAGAAATGGTTATTGAATGTGACAGTAATTGGTTGTTGACAGAAAACCATAGCCAGGCAAGAAAGGAAGATGAATTCATGCTTGCTGTGGATTTTCAGTGTCTGCATAATTCAAGCTCTAACAACAAGATCAGCCCTTGTGGGGAGGAAGCTGCGTCTTTGAACACTAACTATTCTGAAATAGATTCACCAATTATCATCAGGGTTGATGATGATATCCGTGGTAAGTATGGTTTAAATGAGTCACATCCAGCACTGCAGCTGGAGCAGACTGTTGCAATGGATCTTGAGAGTGAGGATCAAAGAGGATCAGATGGGTCTGATCCAAAACTATCTGCTGCACTTCTTGATCAGTTTCCAGGGGAGAAGAAAACATTGAGTAATGGTCCTCTCTGGGGCTCCTCATCAGTTTGTGGAAAGAGACCAGAGATGGAAGATGCTATAGCTGTTAAGCCTAAATTCTTTCAAGTCCCTTCAGAGATGCTAATGGATGACCATATGAATGAAAGCACAAAATACTCATCAGCCCACTTTTTTGGTGTCTATGATGGACATGGTGGCTTTCAGGTATGACTTAAAAATCACTCTATCAATTATACAAGTTTTATTGTTGAAGTTGATTCATTTCACTGAGATTGTGTTGTTTTCATAGGTTGCCAATTACTGCCAGGAACGTCTACATTCAGCATTGATTGAGGAGATAGAAGCTGCACAAGTAAGTTTGGCTGAAACAAATGTGGGGGACAATTGGCAGGACCATTGGAACAAAGCATTTGTAAATTGTTTTCAGAAAGTAGATGATGAAGTTGGAGGAATTCGTTCAGGTAATAGTGGAAATAACAGTGGTGGACCTGAGCCTAATATTGAACCTCTTGCTCCTGAGACTGCTGGCTCCACTGCAGTGGCTGCCGTTTTAAGTCATTCCCACATAATAGTTGCAAATTGTGGGGATTCAAGAGCTGTCCTGTATCGTGGAAAAGAAGCCATGCCATTGTCTGCTGACCACAAAGTAAGGCCTTTCATTCTAGTTTCACAATATTTTTGGTGAAGTTACATTAGAAGCTGAAGTAAAACTGATAGAGGAAACGGTACTTCCTGTTTGCAGCCAAATAGAGAGGACGAGTGGGCGAGGATAGAAGCTGCCGGAGGAAGGGTCATACATTGGGAAGGATACCGAGTTCTTGGTGTTTTGGCAATGTCAAGGTCCATAGGTATGTATCAGTCACATTTTTTTATTTTTTATTTTTGTAATTTTGTTCCCTCAACTCTTCATTCTACTGCTATATTATCTATCATGAGTTTTGAGCTTGAGTTAGATACGAGAACGAACATTATTTTCTACTTGTTATTAATGCATCTTTGTTGTCGTCTGATTATCTGTATTGTCCAATAGGTGATAGGTACTTGAAACCATGCATAATTCCAGACCCCGAAGTTAAAATTGTGCAGAGAGAGAAACAAGATGAGTGCCTCATTCTAGCCAGCGATGGTTTATGGGATGTGGTGACAAATGAAGAAGCCTGCGAGGTTGCACGGAAGAGAATCCTTCTTTGGCACAAGAAGTATGGCAACAATGACGGGTCAACGCGACAAGAAGGTGAAGGAGGAGTTGATCCTGCAGCTCAGTCAGCTGCGGAGTATCTTTCTAGACTTGCCCTCCAAAGGGGAAGCAAAGATAACATCTCTGTAATTGTGATAGACTTGAAGGCTCAAAGAAAATTTAAGAGAAAGGCATAAAACGTGTTTCTCGCACATGTTTTACATCTGGAATATCTTCGATTATACTATTGATTTGCAGTTACTTTTCGCAGTCATTAGCACATTTAGCCCAACAGTTTTTCACAGGGCTAAAGTTATGTAATGATACCTTCTTCAGCTTGGAGAAGATCTCTATGACTCAGAGCTTTCCAAGCATCAGAAAAGAAGTTAAATTTTCGAGATAGTTGCCCAAATGATCAAAACATAGTTGTGTTTATACAACTTGGAACTACGCTAGCTGGCTATTTCCAAACAATGAAACCTCCAAGACAAAGCATTTAACCAAATATTAGTCTCTCAAATATAACTTGAGGAAACGTTAACCCACAATTGATTGTTTTAAAGAGTGACTACAGGCATTATCAATTCAAAACCTTAATTTTTATGGTCCATTGGAAGAGCCTGACAGAAGAACAATTACAAGTTTGTAAACTAGATCATATGATCTGCATTTTAGGTAAGCCCTGGTGATACATTTTGCTGAAATCATAAAAGTTCAAACATTTTGTTGCAAGTGATCCCTGATACTCGATCTTCAGCATTAAATCCTTCATGAACTGCCAATCGTTGCAATTTTTTGGCCCTTACATAAAAGAGTCTCAACAAACTCCTGAAATTCAATTACTCAAAAGTCAAAACAGAATACAGATTCTTTCACATAACTCTAGGAGCTGGTTTCTTTGTTTCATCTGCAACAACCGATGCCCACATGCAAGCACTGTGCAGCACTGCTCTATAAAACGAAAGGAAAAAAGGAATCAAAACTGCAGTTACATATCAGGTGGTATTTATATACTTGCCAAGTTGCCGGGTAGTACCATAACCCCAACTGTTCAGAAATGCAATTTTTTTCCATGAAAAAGGGTACTCAAAGGATCCAGAAATATTTGCATCTGAAAAAAGGATGATTGCAAGAGAGCACATTCCATCATTTTTAGTTCCGGCAACCATGTCTGTAAAAGGATTATATTGCCTTTAAAAATAATGTTTCATCCTCCTAAGCAAATCCAGGACAAGATTTCATCAAAATGGATCCAAGGATTCTTCTAGTTGAAAACAAGACTACAGCTGTTAAAAAAAAAAATACCATCTACATAGTTTACAGAACAATCAAAACACTTCCTCAATTATAGAAGAAACAAAATGCTTCTGCTTATGATAGATCGGTACATTTTATTTATACAGTGGTCCGCATTCAAGAACAAGAAAAATTGGCAAATAAAGCACAAAAAATAAATAAATAAATTATACTTGGAATGAAGTTCAAGAGTCAAACATACCAACTTTTATAAGGTAGCAAGTGGAGATCCTGCATTGGAGAAGTAAGCTGCAAGATCCACCTCCAAGTCCTCATACATGCCGATAAAAGGATGTCTCTGGAGTTTCAATCAGATATAAACCATCAATAAGACAATTGTGCATGGTATATGTATACAGATATAAGATTTATACATACCATTAGTTCCTGAGCCGACAGTCTATTCCCTGGGTCTTTCTGTAAGCTGAACAAAGAGAAGATTAAAAAAGAAAGATCAGAAGTCTCATAAAGCACAGAGTGACACACAAAATTCACAACAAAATGGCCGACTGAAGAGTGATAGAAGAGAAGGTGCCATCTGTTTTATATTTTTAAACACAGATGGAGACTTTTTCCATGAAATTATGAAAGATATATTAGAAGTTAAACCATGAAAATCAGGCTTCATACTGGTAGGTAGGCCATATGCTTTACATTTTACCATTGTTTTCCCTTCTTAAACATTCTACAAAATTATAGGCTCCTCAAGCATCCAAGCTCATTTCAAAATGACCTCTAAGAAAATGCTAGTGTTATTTATTATGTCTTTCCACCTCTCTCTCTGTTTTTTAATTTTCTTTTGGGGGTTCAAGATTCTTGAGATTGTACCCAACTAGTTATGGAAGCAAACTTAACAATTACCATGCTGAGATAAAGGAGCAAAATTCTGTAGAAAATTGTTCAGATGGAGCACTAGGAGGAGGTTGATCAACAATGGTTTCAATAAGCTCAAAAATACTTTCCCATCTCTCACTTTGATCTGATGGTGTATATGGAAACCGCCCCAAAGCACACTCAAGCAGTATTAGTCCGAAACTCCATATATCACTTTTGTAGTTGTAGCCATGCTGGCTTCCATATCCATTGATCCTTTCTGGCTGTAAAATTGACAGAGTGTATGTTAAATTCCAGGCAAAAGTTTGTCTCAGTGGTCCAAGAAAAATGATAAACATATTGCATATTTTACTCACAGACATATAGTTGTATGTGCCAATGAAAGTATTTGCTTGACCAGATGTACTTTCCAAAATTGCACTCACACCAAAGTCAGTAATTTTTACTTCACCTCTATGATTTATCAGCAGATTTGATGGTTTTAAGTCCCTGTGGATAATATGTCTTTCATGGTGAAGATACATTAAACCCTTCAGCACCTACATCATAAAAGAAAATGGAAGAAAGGGATCAGATCCTACTTAGGATTCAGAGAAAATAATTGCGAGCTGTAAGACTGAAGTATAATTTTTTAACTCCTTTACCTGCTTACAGATGGCTGCGAGATAAGTCTCTGGAATGGTTTTAACTTTCCTAAGAAGATCTGCTAAAGACCCTCCATCCATGTACTCTAAGATGATTGATATAACACCATTCTCGTAGAATGACTGATAGCAAACCACAACATAAGGACATTGTGCTGATTGATTAATTTTCAGCTCTTGCGCTATCTGCTTGCACATAGACTCCTCAATATTCATTTGAATTACCTGAATTGTGAAGAATGCACACATAAGTGGCAAAAGAACACAGTGGATGACAGCTTTAAGGTTGTGAATATGTAAGGAAAGTAGTATGTTCATAAGTTTAAGTACCTAGATTTGGAAAATTATTATATACAAACAGCAGTCTTTCAAGCTAATAAACTAGATTGTTAAACTTACAGGCTTGCAGAGAACCAATTGAAATTTAAAAATGCTAGAAGCAGTAAACCAATATGGGATGTTACCCCACCATTGCTTTACTTCATATCACGGAATATCAATACAAAAATAATCTTTAACCAACTAACCACTTGTATCAAGTTGACATACTATTACTCCTGATGAAATTAAATCATCATACACTTAATGAAAGAAAAAACATTTTCTTATACCTAACAGAGAATGTGCCCTAGAGTGACACAGAAATTGAATGAAGAGAACAGCTTTTAAATGTCAGAGCTCCATGCAATGGACATGATGGAAAAGGAATGGCATTTACAATAAAAGGTATGGAATGTGCGTAGACAATGCCAATACAAAAAGATAAATAAACTAGAAAAATGAGAGAATAGAAGACACGAACTCACAGCAAGTTATGCAATATGCTGGAAGTATACCTTTAATGCGAAAAACTGATTAGTCCATTTATGTTGCACCAACTGCACTACCCCTCCATTTCCTTTTCCAACCACTTTGATTGTGTCTACGTCTGCCAAACTTAACTGGTTGTCTATTGGCTTGATTGGGGGTGGCTGAAAACATTACAGGGACATTAAACCCCATATATAACATATTTACAGAATTCAGCAAGTATGGATATTATGACCAAATTAAGAAAACCAAAATGAAAATGCAGGAAACCTATCGCTATTGTTTAGTGTTCATGAATTGGATGACATCTGCTAAGCACAAAAAGCAAGCAAGACAAGACATTCTGACAGATTAAATTCTTTAACAACATCGAGTTCAGTTCAAAACAGTACGAAAAGCTCAGAAATTATGCTCCATTTAGGTTTCTACACATGGAAAAAAGGAACCTACAGAAAAAGCAGAAATCCCTTTCACATCAAAGAAAGCAATTCACTAGATCCGATAGATGAAATGCAATAGAAGAAACACGTAAACAATCCAACTGAATAAATATTGAAAGAATAACAATATAGAAACACAAACAGGTGCAAGGATAAGAACACATGAAAAAGATTAAAAAGGGATTGAGAGAAATATGTTACAGCTTCAACTTCACTCTGAGATACAATTCTGACTCCATCCCTGTTGACAAGCAGATCCCCATCCTTAAAAGTCCCACTTTCAGTCCTGAAATTCCACACCCCACAATCCCAATTAGTCAAATCCCCCAAAACACAAACAATCGCATTCACAAATTTGCAGAATAACATTCATTCTATACACAAACAAAGAGAGGACTCACAGGAACTTGGAAAAAGAAGCTTGATCAGATGCAGGGACAGCGAGTTTGAGACTGGGACCCAATACTCCCTTCTTCATGGCAACTCTGAAGATGGGGATCACTCACTTTCTCTTGCGGAGGCTCTCACTTCGGTCTTGAAATGAAAGAAAGAAAACCTTACAGTAATATAACCCAATACTGTAGTACTATATTGTAGTAGTATAAAGTAGTATTTTAGTTAAAAATGAAAGCTTTACTTGGGGATTCACTATTCAGGGACTAGAAATTCTTATAATAATGTGATTGGTTGGGTGAGAGAGAGCAGTCACCATTGACGAGGAGAGGATGGAAAAAGAAGAAGCTGCTTTGAAGATGGAGACTGTTGTTGACTTTTCAGACTTTCCGGCCTTATTTGCAAAAGGGTCCCAGACTTTGTTCATCTTTTGTTTCTCCTTTCTCAAATTCTCTGTCACGCACACAAATTGATACTAATATATATTTTCCACAGGACAAAAAGGTTAATATTATTTTTTATTGATTTTATTTGAGTATTTAATTGCTACTATAGTGTAATTTTTATGCATAAATAGCATAATTTTATAGTATTATTTAATTATATATTGCTTAATTAATAAAAGTAATTATGTCTTATATTTATTATTTAACAAGTCATATAAGTAGAATAATTTGATTAGATGATAATAATAGTATATAAAAATTAAACTAAAAAAGATAAATAATAGTTGTTATAGGTGGTAGGTTACTTTTAAAATGTTCCTATCTAAATATTAAACATTCAACGTTCCTAGCACTAGATAACCATACATTCAAAGAACAGGTAGATCTAATGGTTATTAAAGCATAAAACTGCAGTACTATAAACCCCATCTTAGCTGGACTTCTATTACTCCAACAAGTGGTTTATAGTATTGCAATTCCATGCTTTAAATGTAGAGTTATCCAATGCTGGAAATATTGAGTGTACGCTTACCCAATGCCGGGAACGTTGAATATTCATTTTGTAGACAAAAACATTTTAAACGTGACCTAGTTGGTATCTATTTATGGAGTTTTATATAAATGTGCAATTTTGATTATAAAATTGTGTAGGATAGCAGGTTTATTGTTCCCTCTTTGGTAAATAGCAGCTGCCTCCCCCTTTTTCTAATATGCAATTTTATTTATTTATTTATTTTTGAGTTTTCTTGCCGCCTCTCTAAGGTGCTTTTTACATAACTTTTTTATATGTATATTTACAAACAAACAAAAAAATAGCCTATTGACATTAAGGAGAGAAGATAAGTTGCTTTGTGTTTTTTTTTTTTCTCCCCCTCTCTCTCACGTTTTATAAGTTTGTGTAGTAATTAAAGGCGGATAATAGTAAATGTTAGACTAATACTATTTCAAGTTTCCAACCTTGAATGACATATATTCAATGCTTGGCTTGTTAACTTGTAGGATGACATAAACCTAATACCCAAGCCAAAGCAAAACCAAGAATTGTAAGCATTGGTTGAGATTGTGAAAGATTGACGCCCCGAAAACCAAAAAAAAAACTCGGTTCATACCTGTTCTTCAATCTGACTTGTTGTCAAGTCAATAGTCTTATACAAAGCAGTTTTTCATTTTTTGATTTGTCAATTGGGTGGGGTGTTTAAATTCCAAGGCAACACATGGACGCTAGAATTGTGCGAAACTAGGGGGAGAAAACCAATAATTAATATCACCACAAAAATAATGGGAAAATCTTCCAAGGGAAGGTACGGAGAAACACGTGGTTAGAAAATTTGGCATTAGGAACCATGACTGAATTATTATTGTTTTGTTTGAAAGACTAGAGGATTAGCCCTTATATCACTGTCGCTGCCACATCATCAAGGATGGGCCTCCAAGGAAAATGTTTCTAGACTAGATTATAGAGTGGAAAAGAGATTTATAGTACAAAATTTTATAAAATTTTACACTATAATATTTTCAATTCAAACTCACGAATATGCTTTATACAAAAATAATTTAATTTATTGAACTTAAAAAAATTGAGAAATGAATTGATTTATAATTTTATCAAATTTCATTTTTAAATTTTTTGAATCCTTTGATTTTTTTTTTATAGGATTTGAATAAAAATGAATTAATTTTAAAGCTTACACACAAATCAAATCAATTCATTTTCTATTTTACTAATTTCAAACACGGTCTATTACATTTTAAAAATAAAGATAAATTTCTAAATCAATTAATTTCTTATTTTATTTAATCATTCCAAATATAAAATTGAACTTAAAAATTAAATCATTTCAAATCAAATCAATTTATTTCCTAATTTGATCATTCCAAACACTACCTACCTAAGTGTTGCAATCAAAATAACATGTTAGGTTTTTTACCTATGAATGACAAAGTGGGAACAATTTGTTCATAGTATAATATTTCTGCAACTTCTTTGAAATTTGTCCCCACACAATTATATTAATAGCCCCCTTTTTTGGTGGCTTAGCAGCTATTGGTCCCTGTTGGATGAAGAATCCCTTCTTGTACTAACGAAACAGCTTTTCTTACCGGTTATTAGTGGTGTTCTCCTATTTGGCAATTGTTTAGAAAGTGTACAGCAATATAATTGATGGACACTGACATGTTTAGTATATAGAACATTGCCTTTTGAAGCAAAAAGCTAATAATTTTATGTATGCGCAATTTTCATTATAGGTAGCAGCATCACGTTGGTTTTGAAGCAGTTGCTACATGGGGCTGGCGTTTTGTAAACTAGGTTCGGTTATTCTCCTTTCTCACTATTAGTGGGGCATCTAAATGAAGGTGGCCACTGGAAAATTTTCAAACCAACCATGAAGTAACATATATATTGCTGGTTTCAACATTATAATATCATTGTAGACTCAAAAAAGGGGGGAAAATTATCATTTGTATAGACTATAGAAAGCTTTTGTAACCAAAAAAACAAAAAAAGGCTATAGAAAGCTTTGATATATGTACAAGCAGTCAAACCCATTTCGAGATACACCGTATAAATAGCCGATGCTAAGGAACAAAATCTTTGTAACAGACTATGTTCAGCTATGGAATGAGATCAGTTCACTGAGGATGTCAACAGGTCAACGATCAAGAATTAAGATTCGATCATGTTGAATGAGAACTTTGAGAGCAGCTGTGGGACCCCTGATATGATTGGGCCATATGTCTGCAAAATGCAAAGTCAAGGCGTCAACCCAAGAAAAAGGATATGACAGGAAATATCCACCAATTGTACTATAGTATAGAAAAATGTTATTTGTATTTACTATGCATGGAACACCGTGTTGATTCATATTTTATCTATAATTGGATTGGATGTGAATGTCACTTGCATGGGATCCACACCTCATCCAATGATAAATATAATGTGAGTCGATATGGTGTCCCATGTATGGTGAGTACAAATAAGATAATTCTTCGGAAAAACATAGTAGTACCAGAACAACAGAATGTAACTCTTTTTGGCCAGTGCATCCTTAAATAATTATAAATAAAAATGTTGTTTTAACTTCTAATATTCAGAAATATGAATGGACTCGAATATCAGGCAGGCCAGCCACATGCTGATATAAAATACTAGCTAGGCTAGATCTGTAGATCATATTGCCCGAGCAGTACACGGTATATCCAAACACTTTAAATACCTTCTGATTATCATGAACTTGGCACAATGGTACCGCAAGCAACCTCAGGTTCTTTGGCACAATGAACTTTCGACTCACTGGCAGCTTCACAAGGAAGAGTTTTGTACACTCCTACACCATGAAACAGAGACTATGAGACTGGTGCATCTTCCCCCAGATAATGAAAACTATTTGAATCAAGTACCTTAGGCGATTTCACATTGGGTGGCAAGTAGGGATACAATAATGTTTCAAAATCAGACCTCCACCACATTCCCAGGCATTCATCCACCTAAATCAAGAATAATAGAGTTTAGATGATCATTGGTGTAGTGAGGTTATGGTGAGAATTGAAAAAGGACCAGTTTAATACCTCCCATTCAGTCCCATGTTCATCTTCAGCAACAGAAAGTTTCCTTGCCAGT
This sequence comes from Dalbergia cultrata, assembly GCA_031216105.1. NCBI lineage: Eukaryota > Viridiplantae > Streptophyta > Magnoliopsida > Fabales > Fabaceae > Dalbergia > Dalbergia cultrata. Next base: position 56,834,100 of record CM062347.1, read on the forward strand.
TTACGCTTCAACCCATCGATATCTGGAAATTCATAGAATCCTTGCTTCAGTAAATATGCAAGAAAATAGTCCCAATTAATGGCTAATGGCTAATGGCTAATGGCTTTGCCTTCCATCTCAATCTTTCACAGTTTCCTTCCTTACCTGATTCACCTGGTCTTAAGCGGCCACCAGGGAGTGTAAAGAAGGAATTTCTAACTTGCAACAGCAGCAAATGTGGATGTTTGAACAACTCAACCTGATCCAAGAAAAGTTCCATTCTGTTAGCACAGCATCATATTGGAGGAGTCATTGCATAGAACATTGAGAATACACAGCACTTTGGTGTCAAACCCATATAACCAAGATGTAGATAACTTATAGAAACTTCAAGTGAAATTCAGTCATCCATGCCTTCCCCAGCCTCAGATGCGTGTTTTTAAAGGGACAATAGACTTGAAGACGACACCGAAAGGGAACCAAACATATTACAAAACATACAATCGAAATTTTGCTTGTGCGTGCCACACAAGGGCATCATGCATATTCTGGTGACACCGTTTTTTCTAGTTGGGGAAGACAAAGAATGGGGGTTACCAATAACTTGGTAGTGCAGCAACAATGTTTCACTAATGAGCTTGTAATAGCCTAGGCTCCACATCACCTAGACCTGAGGAATTTAAGGATGGCAAGAACTCAAATGGGGAAGGGAAGTGAGGTATTTCCAGTTTAAGTGATGGTGGGTTAGTCCCATGCCCATCAGCAACCATGATTAGTCGTTCTGAGATAAGGTGCAAGAGGATAATACATCCCTTGAGCAATTGCATTTGCTAATAATTGCTACATCCAATATACTCTTGCTCTGATCCAAAAACCAACAAACCCCACAACTCCCTTCTGTCAATCCGTACAAAGGGAAATAAAGAAAGAATGACCATAAGATATTAAAAAATAAAACTCACAAAAGGTCGAGGTAGGCTGAAAAATGCTCAATCACAAATATATAACAAATGATATTTATTTTTTCAAAATAGCAACAAATGAGTGGCCTTGGCCAGGCCAGCTTACAAGTATAACATTTTCCATCAATAATTAATAAGTTCGAATTCAATAATTTGCATGGAACTACTCAATCAAGGAATAATTCTTCAACCTCAATACCGACTAATGAAATTGAGAGACTTATATCTTCTATTGACTCAAACAAGTGAACATGGAATCAAATATGTAAAGTGCAAAGTGCTAACTAACCAGAATGACAGCTTCCACGCAAGTTCGGATTCCACGAGCAGCATAGCTAACATTAAAAATTAGATACCAAAAGTAGTAAGATTTTAAAAAAGAACAAAAACAGGCACGTTAAAATTGATGCAAAGAACGACGGTGGAAAGAAAAGAATAAAAAGAGGCGAACTTGGATTTCATCCTGGAAAGACGATCAGCTAAAGTTTCGTCCTTGAAGGGAATGGAATGCTTGGATCCAAAGTAGTAACTGCTCAAAGGGTATATGTCAACTTCAAGGCTCTGATTCTGATCATTGGTGGCGCCATTCTGATGATGAACAACAGTGTTAGCTTCACCCATCACTCACTCGCTCACCCCAACAACACCACCACCACAAAGCTTTGCTCTTTCCTCTTCCTCGAGTGCACTCAAATAATAGAAGGCGAACGCAGTTGCCGAATGCGCCAGAGAATGCCACAGAGAGAGAGAGTTCAAGACGAGAGTCGAAACAGGTGTCATGTGACGTGTCAACATTCCAGAGGGATCCTCCATTATATGGGCTTTGATAATTGGGCCCTCATTTGTACTTGTTTTGGGCTACACTAACATACTTATGGAGCGTAACCCATAATGTTGGACCTCGAATTGGTTTGCCTTTTGGGCCTATCGCGTTCAGTTATAAAGGACTTGGTTTTGACTTTTGAGGTGGGAGGGAAAAAAAATATTCCGTTGCCGGGACTCGAACCCGGGTCTCTCGGGTGAGAGCCGAGTATCCTAACCAACTAGACTACAACGGAGCTCACAAACGATATAAATAGTTTTATAGTTGTTCTTCACAGAAATGTGATGGTATCGACCTAAATTACGCCGCAGACGTGGCCAATCTATTATTTGTAAATGCAATATAAGAAAACGACCATCGGTTGAGTTGAGTGCGGAACAAGGCAACCCTGATGTTGAAGGCATACTTCACACGATTTATTATTAGTATTGTCTAAGGCTCTAAGCAAGTGATACATGTGTACATACTGTAGTGTATTCTACGAAGAAATTCCACGACCAAAAAAGAAAAGACGGGTGTTTATTATTTTAATTTGTAGATAACTCATGATTAGTGGCAGGGCCACAAATTTTGGAGAATGACCCAAATTAGTTAATATAAAAAATATAAAATAAAAAAAATTATACAGAAAGTTTAAAATGAATTAGTGTATAGTATTTTTCATACAAACTATTGATAAATTAGAGTTTATTTCATCATTTATTCTCTCTTTTCTCTTGATAAAAAAAGTCAATAATTCTCTTCTTAAATATCTCTTAGGCTCAATATAAAAAAATATGTATCAACATATTATTTAATATTAAAATAGTGCATAATAAATAATTAACTAATAAGTAAAAATTACACTAAACGAATAAAATAAATTCATAAGAGAAAAATCTTAAAAAACATATTCTAGAGATATTTATATATTTTATACGTTTAACTGATATATGTTACTATGTCAAAAGATTTTCGCTATTTGTTATATATACTATATGCAAAGATGACTAAATTTTTTTAAGGGAATCATAATATAAAATATACATACAATTATATAATAAATATGCAAATTTTGGGGGGGACGGTGGCTCCCAGATCCCGCCTTACCTCCGCCTCCGCTTAAGGCAGTTTAGACGAACAATTCATCATTTTTTACTGTTTTAGAGAGGAATGCATCCACCCTTTCATGGTAGCTTTGAAACTGATTGATCAAGTTAAAGAGCTGACATATCTGACTATTCAGACGCTAATTTCTTCAGTTTCCATGGTTTGCAAGATAAGGTTTAAGTGAGCCTAATCAAGCATGCGACCATTAACACACTATACATTTTTCACAGTTCCAAAACTTCTACGTTCTGATATTTCAGAAACACCAAAAAAAGAGGAATTTATTTTATACATAGTGCTGGTATTAAACATTTTTATATGAATATCTAATTATATATATATCATCATATTAATAATAATATTTGGCTCAAACATATATTACCATGAGTATTTTGCGAGTTTGACATTAGGAGAAAAAAAAGAGGAAATGAGATTCATTTATATAGTAAACTCTACTCTACAAATTCCTCTTATTTTCTTTTTTATTTTTCAAAATCAAGAACTCAAATATATTTAAAAATTTTATAAATAGAAATATATGATTAAATAATAATATTAATTTTTTAATATTATGTATTAAAAATAATCTCAAAAAATTTGTAGAGTAACCAATAATAAGAAGAAACCTGCTTCTAAATTTGCTTCATGTTAGATAGTACGCAATAAGTAAGAGAGTGATATTTTTCTTTCCTAAACAATACATTTTTCTCAATATACTTTTATTTGTTCAAATTTATCTGAAAAAATGCAGGAACTTATTGACTTGACTGTTGAATTATATATTTAAGGTTTGATTTGATATTATTATGATTTTTCAAAAGCTGTTAAGCTATCTAAGTTCTTTAAAACTTGCTCTAGAAAAATCATATATATTAATACATTTGGTAAAATAGTGTAAAAATTACTCTTAATAAAGAGAAGTCTCAAGAGTAATGATAAATTTATTGTAAAGTTCTTAAATTATAAATCATTGTTATGGACATGAATATTAGAAATAACAATTTTAGAAAGTGAAATTCTTAATGAAAATATTATGTTAACTTTTTAAAATTTTGATAGCATAAATCAGATTATAAAAAAGACAAAGTGGCTTGTATTTTCTATAAGCAAAACTCCTCCTCAAATATCACTGCCAATTCAAGTCTAATTTTGATGTGACCCTACATCACCCACTTAATTACAGCAAGGTGTCTTCAACGAAGATGTGGACAATTATATATTTAATTTAATAAATCGCATGTTGTCTTAAATCAACCTAATTTTAAGAGGTTGTAGCAAATATATATAATTGAATGGGTCCAATTAAGTCTTTTGCCATAGCTCCCTTTGTCATAATGCATTCAAACATTTATGAGATGATAATAATTCACAATCAGAAAATTTAATATTTCAGTAAATGAATAATAGACTTGATAACTAAAGCCAAGTAAGTACTAATTCTGTTTAATTTTCATTACTCAATTTTAGGTGGCATATTCATCACATCATATCATATTCTATTATAAAGTAAATTTCTGAGTTTTTGACACTCCTGCAAGCCCAAATGCATTTATTGCCGGCGACAAAGCGGCCATCCATTTTTTCTCTCCAAAAAATTTTATATATTCGGATCATTTGTTACAATATACAAAATTCATAAATAAATTGAAAAAAAAAAACGAAGGTGAATAAATTATTTCCACAACCACCGAACACTCTACACCCGCCGACCAATCAAAGGACATTATTGTACAGAAAAACTGAGAATCAAACCAAGGGCTTAATACAGTCGGTCATATTTAATTTATGTCCAAATAGTTATTTATTCATTTATTTATTTTTTTGCAAACAATAATTTTGAAAATATGGACACGAGACAAAGACCAAGGAAATATACATGTGAAAGCAGCCAAGGAATCTGCGTAAATAACTGAAACTCATCATTGGATGAAGAAAGGCCAATGTTTATTTACTATTATAAAGCCACTTATATTTTCTTTTTTCCTTTTATTTTATTTTTGATTTATTTCCACATTCATATTAACTCAAGACAAAGAAGCGAACATAGTCAATTGTGATCAGCTTTCAGTTGTTTAATGTTGAAGGAAGGTCTTGTTCCAAAAATCAAATGAATTACAAAGGAAGCAGCAATTGCTTTTTATGTTGAACACCGCAAAGTGCTTCTCGTTTTCAGCTCATCCTTTCCTTCTGATGAGTGAGACTCCTTGTTCCTCTACCTAAGGCCAGTACCTGTTCAATTTTCTCAATTTTCTTTATGTTTTTCAAATATAATTTAATTCTCTGCTTCTTTTTATTAATGAGTATTCCAATCTTTCATTTTATTAATGGGTATTCCAATTTGCAGAAAAAGGTTTTTTTTTTTTTCCCCTTTCACATATCTAAGACTTTTCTTCCTTGATGATTGCCTTAGATTCGGAATTTTTTTGGGGTTGCCCCTTACTTTTTTTGGTGTGTTGTTACATGTGTTGTCCAATCCAAGCTGCGTGTAATAGAATTCAAGCGGGTTTTGTGTGTGTGACGTGAAATTCTGAATTGGTAGAGATGTTATTACCAGCATGTTTGTGGGTTCTTGTTGAAAACATCTTAGATTTCTCAGAATCTAGGAGGCTTTATTTCCATGTTCTGAGGCTACACAAGCATATTTGTTCAATCCAATATTATGAAGACTTTCTGAACTTGAAAGTCCTCAGATCATCCTGCCTATGTCTTGCAAGAGCTAAATATTCTGTTCAATTATCTGCTTTTAAGTGGAAACATTCTAGTCTCACACAAATCATGTTTTTATTTTAACATGTTGGATTTTGCGAAACAGGTATTCTGAGTGTTATTTGAACAGCTTGAGGACTAATTGTGCAAACTTAACCCCACTAGCCATGGATAAAGGTACTTAAATGAAGTGTTTTTCTTATCGTTAGCCAACTGATTCCCGTGGATATAAATACATTTGCATATGCTTTCCGAAAATGGTACTTGATTGTCTATCTCTTATTTTGAATGTATGTGCAACATCTTGTCATATATTGTCATATATTCAGTACTGGAATTTAATCAGACAATATCAATTGAATATTATCTTGGGTGGCACGTGTTTGACATACAGGAGAAATCCTTCATCTAATAAATTTGTGTAGAGAGATTGTATTCTGTCATCAGGCTGAAATATAAATGCATCAACAATTCAACATATAACACATAGGTGTTGCAGATATAAATTGGGCCATTTGCAACTTGAGAAGAAAATATTTACTTGCAATAAAATGATCTCCTTTGGTGTTGCAGATGCTAGGTTGCAAGATACGGTTGATTTGAAAAACAATGTGGAACTGGTTAGACCAATCTCTGATAATAACAAGCATTTTGACCTTTTAAGGCCATCGGCTCGAAACAATTCATTTAGAGGTAACTGTATTAAAGATATGTCGGTATATCTTGTACCGAAAAGTCTGTTTCTGATGACCCTGCTATTTGTTTCCGAGTGTTCATTTATAATTTACTTTCATGATTTGCTATGTTTGAACCTTTATATCAAATTGGATCTGTGGGAGAGCAAGGATTAGTATGCTGATGGCTCCAACGGACTTCGATCAATTTTCTTTTGTTTGTCATTTTTTGGCCAGGGATGCAGCAGGGGACACATGTTACTGAATAATTTGTCCTACTATAGTACATCTAATTGTTCAACACATCACAAATTTGCAAATGTTACATCATAGACATAACGAAAAGGTTCATCTTCATGCTATCCATCAAGGCAACTTTCTTGATCAAAATGGCTTTTCCAATGGCATTCAATCTCTAATTCTATTATATTGACCCAGACAAATCCCGTCATAATCTTATCGATTGTCCTTTGGCTTCGACCTTAGGCCCCGTTTTCCTCTGAGTAGAGTTTTATGAACTTACTTCCTAGTGTACTATGTGACAAATATTCTAATAACTTTTGGCCGAGCAGTTCCTCCTTTTAAAACAAGGTAAAGGACACGGTTTGATATCAAGTTCAGTTGTGCAGCATTGACTTGTTAAAAACAGCACAAATCTATCTTTCTTTTTCTTACAGCTAATGAGTCTTTGATATTGATTTCTAATTCTTTCAATGTTTTTTCGCCTGAAATATTGACAACTTTTATGTCCATGGCAGGACAAGCACTAGATGCTGCAGGCCATGCAAAGGGGAAGTATGCCTTACTTAGAGATACAGAGGACTACCAAATGGGAATTTATGATAAACCCCTTCCATTTTTTGGATGTGGAATTGGATGGTTCTCGTAAGTATCCTTTATCAGCTCTCTTCCTCTATTTCTTTGTCTTGTCTCACCGCGGCTTTGGTTGTTATATTGCAGATTTCTTTTTGGATTTCTATGTCCACCCATGTGGTATTATGCAACAGTTCTCTATGTTGGGAATCACTATAGGAAGGATCCTAGGGAACGAGCAGGGCTGGGAGCTTCTGCAATTGCTGTAATCTCTCTCCCTTTCTCTCTGCGCTCTTCCTGTCTATTTGTGTCTGTGTGTGTGTGTGTTTGCTTATGCATGCATTACCAAATGTTAATGCTGTCCACTAGAATGAGTTCAGCTGTCAAATAGGATTTCTTTGATTGGAACCCAAGTCTCACTAGCTAGCTCGGCTTGGATCATCCTAATAGAAAGAAGAAACCTTTTATTGTAGCAAAAATGAATTGAGAAACAAAAAAAAGAAATCCTGTTTACAAGCAAAATAACTAAATGCATACTTGGTAAAGCTTAATTATTTAGGCAATAATCGGATTTTTTCAAAGGCTCTATTGTATGAGGTCATTTCAAATACACAATAAGTTAATCCGGATATGCGTGAAAATTGATCAAGCGAAATGAGCTTGGTTATGGCTGTTCTTGCTATTCAGTATTCAAGTTCATTTATTGCATTGCAGATATCACGTATTACTTTATTTTGCTTTGCTTCACCGTTTTCTAAATTTTGAAAGGCGATCAACTTGCAGGCAATGATATGCACTTTAGCGCTGCTGATAATTGCAGCCATTCTTCTGCTAAGATGGCGGCCCCTCCAATTCTAATTTAAGTGCCAAGGTGAAATTTGAGAGGCAGAAACATATAGGATCAATTCAAACAATTGGACGAGTGTATATGAGGACTTCAAAATAGGTGGAGAAAGAGAGGCAGCATATTGCTGCTGGTGAAGTAATTCACTGCAGGAAATCCATCGGCTGTACAACGTGTTGAGAGAATGATGATACGTCATATCCCTTATTTGATGATTTTGTGCATTGATATATGTATACTCACAAGAAATCTGATTTGTGTTTATGAATCTCCTAAAATTTTACTTGTGATTTTTCAGAAACACTAGGGATACTGAAATTGTTGTAGGTGTTATTTTGGGTAATAAAATATGTTAAAGTGCATTGCTATTAAGATCATTCCAGACTCATCCTTGTTTGAAACCATACGACGTGTGCGGTGAAAAACGTGGAAGCTTTATTTGATTAAAGTGAACACCACTGGTCGTAAACAAGCAAGATACTCTTGCATAGCTACTGCACTAGCTTCAAAACCTCGTCAACCTGAAACCAACGTGCCGTTTCGCTTTAAAAAACAGGTGGAGAAATTGACGTATTACTTTTGGGACATAAAATGAGGACTTTGAATTTCGAAACATTTATTATTTACTTTGGATATATATTTTTATTTTGATAGGCACTAGCAAAAGAGTTATTTTAGTACAATCTATATTCTGCAAATTCTACATCTATTTGCTTGTAAGTTAATATGCTGAGCAAAGAATCTGCCTTGATTTTTCTCTGTTTTTTCGACAATATGATAATATTTGAATATTTGAAGCAAACCAATAATATAATATTCGTTCACAAAAATTTTTCTGGGAGAAATCTGGGGGAGGAAGGATGAATGCAAGCTTCAATTCTCTCCTACAATCACCCTGACACAAAGTACCCAGTAGCAGGAAATTCTCAAAAAAAAAAATCCATGGACTAGTCACACGAACAATAACTGATGTGTTCAGTCTTTGGCCACCAATCGTACATACTTGTTCTCAACAGCAAATCTGGAGCTGGAATTTATCTGTCAGCACGATTTTCATAATAAAACCCATGTGAGTTTTTCTTTCAAAGGACAAATTAACAGAAGCACTATCAAATAGATAGGCTTACCTTCTGCTGAAGTGCCTCACTCAATTCAGTTTCATCCCCTACAATACCAGATTCCTGCAGTGCTTTGAGGACAGCTTTTTTCAGTTTCTTCATCTTCAAAACTCCCTCAGGATGCTGCCACAAGTAATAAGCAAGCACATTTAAGTGCAGTAGGAAAATTAGATTTACACAACAACGTTTAGAAATGCAAAACCTGAGCAAGCTCATTATAGATGCCATTGTAGAAGCTCTAGTTAGGTCCATCTTAAAGTCATCAATTCTATGTGATCATTGCATGCTCAAGATACACAGATTAGATCATTATAACATCAAAAGTAAATTAAGCACAAAACAAGGATGTCATTTAAATTCAAAACACATACAGATTTCAGGGCTGATTTGATAAACTTCTTCCACTTTATTTTACTTTTGACATGGCTCCCTCTTCTTCCTGCTTCTGCTCCTTCACCTTGAATTACTTCCCCATTTCCCATGTCAACTGAAGTGTCATTCCTGTGTTTTTTAACAAGATCATCATCCAATGCTTCAAGTTTCCTCTTTTTAGCTGAAGAAATTTCATCGCCTGATTTCAAGTGATTTTGTTTAGAAGACTCTTGTAGTTTTGACTGCTCTGCATTTTTGTTGTCTCTAGCCTCATTATGAGGGGCAGTCTCCTCGGCAATCTTTGTATCAGGGGCAGATATATCTGTCTGGGCCGGTCGTTGCTTTGAAGCATGGAATGCTCGAGCCTTAGCCCTATGTTTCTTTCCATCAGCATGGAGAAGAAGCGTTTGCTTGCTTGTAGCTTGTGTATTGCAAAGACTGCAAAGACACAAATCCGTAGAGCGTAACGAATCAGACAAAACAATAAGGGTGACACAAAATCTAAGAAAAACATTTTCCTTGGTGAAGCCTTTGGGGACCAATACCAAGCTCAGCTCAGCTCAGCTCATACTTTTTACCATAACATACTCTTTAACAGTATCCCCATATAATAAGCTATTTCGGCAGTTGACAATGATGATTTCATAAGTGCACATTCTAAAAGTTTTAAAGAAAACAGACAAAGGAAATTTAAGAGGATTGAGCAATGTGCAGTGTAGCTATATTCGCAGAAAGTATATGAAAACAATTAAACTGACAAAGAAGTCAAAGATGTTGTGAACTTTGCTAGCAAGCACTTCACAAGATTTATTTATTTCCAATGTAGATGTTTTATCTCAAAAAGTAGAGACCTTGAATCAAAAGAGACTTGCAGGCTCCAAGTCAGTTAACATTAACATGATTAGCAGCTGAAATCTGCTATTAGAAAGAATTATATCTTGAGAAACATTTTTTTTAAATAAAATTAAAGAGAAAACATATGTTTTTAAATTAAACTATAAATGAAACCTGCCCCCTTGCATACTCCAATACTAACAAATGGCAACTCTGTTGCCTTGAACTTTGTAGCAAAAGGTTCACCCAATTTTTACATCTTATGTTTACATCATGATAAAAGAAAGAATTAAAATATGACCCTAATGAACCAATGAAACATAAGAAACAATAAGACAATTAAATGCAAGGCGGGAAAAAAAAAAATCAAATGCAAGGAGTAGGGATTAAAAAGTCTAATTCCCATCCTAACATTAAGCGTAGACACTTATAAGTCAAAACATAGCGGCATCTGGATTGGCATTTACTCTGCAATGTGACTACACTGAGTAGTGATAGCAGTAGTATTAAAGTCAGAAAGCACTTCCAACAGAGTATACACCTGCAAAACCATGGAGGCCGTTCAGATAGCCCAACATTAATATCAACTTCAGGCCTTTGCTTGTTGCTATCCTTGTTAGGCTTGGGAGTTGTACCGTTGTTCCCTTGGCCTTTTGGACCATACTTTTCCTGGAAATCAAGGTAAAAATAAAGGGAATGGAAAATAGGATTGTTATATATTTTAAAAACTTGATCGAAGATTCAAATAAGCTGGCAAGGGTAAAGGGTAAACCAGACAAAAACAATGTAGTCAAACTTAAGTGATATATCATAAACACTTAAAAAAGCCAACTCATGATTTCTGAATTTCCACTCTACTATCTTTGTAATTTTGACACATTTTATTCAGGCGCAAATTCTTGCACTCAAGCAGTTAAGTTAATAAAGAAAACTGGTGATTCAATCACAGAAGAGTAAATCACAAACAGGGTCATTGACAGTGAGCGAATCAAAGCGAGAATGAGAGATCAGAGACGCACGCACCGCTTCCGTAATACATTGAGTGTGGTCCTGAACGGTGTCACGCCCAAATATTTGTCCACAGTCAATGCATGATAACTGCATAACATAAATCGATCAAATTATATTAAGCATCGCATCCCATCAAATTCAATTCAATAGAAGAAGCAAATGAAATGAAGAAAAGAACCTTGTAAGCTGAGCAGGTTCGGAAGTGACTCTGCAGCTTGGGCTTTTTAAGGTTGTCTCCACAGTCTTCGCATTGAAACCAAACCATGTCTGCTCACTCTAAATTTTAAGGTAACGGCCCCAACCTGAAGAATCACGAGGAAACGATAGTTGAGTTGTGCAAGTGGCGTTGTTTAACGCAGTTGGGGTTTAAGGGAGCTAGCTGGCTAGGGTTTTCAGTCTCGCTTTGCTCCAATTAACCCCTCTTCCTTCCTTCTGCTCTAACCAAACCATGCACCGCGGTGAACCCTGGAACTTTTTGCGGTCGTAAAGAAGGAAAAAAAAAAAAAAAAAGGCCTTCCTTAATGTCCCAATGCAGTGTTGATGTATTTTTTGGTCTGAATGTTGGAATGATATGGTCACATTGCCCCATTTTGTTTCTTGGTCAACCACATTTGGCCCACTGGAGTCAATTGTTTCCCTTTTTCCTGAGTCTTGGGCCAAACTCAAATTCATTAATTTGGGTCTTTGTTTCTTTCCATGGTTATGGCCCCATTCATTTTCTACATATGTGCATTTAGTAGGACCCACAATATTTCCTTTTCTTTCCATGTTACCAAAAAAAAAAAACAAATTGAACCAACAATAAATATATATATATATATATATATATATATATGGATTTAATTTTAATACACTTACAATGTAAATACAATTTATAGAATTATTTAATTATGTGATGCCACACAAATAAATATGATTAATTTTTATCTCACTACTTGAAAAATCATATAGAAGGAGAAAAAATTTGATTGATGACTTTTACAAGCAATGCATCAAAGTTAAACAATATATGTATATACATTGAAAAATAATAACTTTTGTATGTACTAATCAAATAATGTATTGTTATGTAGATGTACACAGTTAATTTTCGCTCCTATTAAAAATTACAAATTTAATTTTGATATATCATGTCATTCTATCATATTGTCGTATATGTCAAAAAAAATACTCAACTCTTACACTCACTACTTAAAAGATTATATAAATGTGTGAATTAGTTAAATATCAGTCTAAAACTTCTTTTAAAATGCATTAAAATTAAACTATAAGAATCATACAAAGAACAATACTTTTCCAAAATACGTGCAAGGTCTACTTTATCACCAAAGTAGATATTAGGTTTAACTCTTGAATTGGATTTTTACATACAAAATGTTTATTTCATTGTTAAACACAAAATATGTGTGTCTCTTCAACACATGGGCAAACAAAAGCTCTCTCTTCAACCAAACAATTTCGATGCTTTAAAGGAAGTTAGATTATAACATCATTTATTTGTTCGTATTTTGTAGAGATTACATATCGTTTCGATCACGCCGAATTTGAACGTTAAAACCTGAGATTGCACAACAATTATGAATAACATGAAGAGCAGAATCAAGTAATCAAAAGTCAGGTCCCATCCCAAAAACAGTAACCAAAACTCAGATAAGACTCAAGAGGCAGAAAACGCAAAAGGGATAATATTTTTCGCAGTATAGCACAGCTCAAGATATTTGTGTTTTTTATTCGAATTTTTAAAAAAATGGAGGCATACCATGATTTCACGAGACGCTGCCTTACACAGTAAAGCTTACTATAATTATTCCAAATTCAAAATTTATAAATAAAATAATTTTTATCCTCCGCCCGTGACAGTGCCACAACTTGTTATTATCGCTTTATCATTCATCTTCTTCACCCTTCAACATCTTATTCCTCGCTCTATTTGCCGTACTCTACGGGGTATTCTTTAATTGCTAGGCTCAAACACGTGTGGAAGCTGGAAAAGCTCAACTCCCATGAAGGAGAGAGCACATTTCAGGCCTGGACCAGAATCAGGCTCATTTTCATAGAGTTCGGCTGAATGAAGCTTTTAGGGCTCTAATTGCGGTTTTTTAGTACACTAATTAGAGCCCACTGAAGGGAACAAGGTTTCACACCGTCTTGGATTTGTTTGCTCTATTTCAATTTTATTTAGTTTTGATATTTTAGTAATATAATAATAAATAAATAATTGAGTTGTGTAACTTGAGAGCTGATTGTGCTTTTTGATATCCTGCTAGAGCCTCCAATAGGTTTATGGCATCACTACCTAGTTCTGGTCCTCACAGTCTGTCTGTATCCATTGCATATTAACTTATTCAATCTTAACCATTCAAATATAATCTAACAATTTAAACAAGAGGACTATTGCAAGATCCAAAAGATGTATGGGATTAAATTATCTTTCACCTTATTGTTACTTTTTCATTTTATTATTGACCTCGACCTAATTAATCATAACTATGTTTATCCAAATGAGAGCTTAATATAGTCAAATATTAAATATAATGATAATTTGACATCCTTTAAGTGTATATACTATGCAGAATGAATACTTACTTATTTGAATGATATAATGTATATCTATCAATTGACTAGAATTGAGACAATTTTATTCTTATAACAAGATAATCGTTTCGAATCAAATTAATCGATGTATACTAAATTTTAGATACTGATAGTTTTTAAAAAATAATAACACAATGTTGTTTCAATATTTAACCAAATATACTATACATAAATATTTGCAATGTTTTTTTAATTGTTCTACGTACTTTCATTGACAAACAAGCAAAGGTATATCCTTTATTGTTTTTTGGTGCGTCGAGTAATTGTCTGTTTACAACTACAAACTAATTTATAGTTACAACTAATAAAATTATACAAATGTAAAAAAATCATTTTTCGTTTGGTCTGAAAAAAAAAGACGATTATTTCACAAATTAACACTGCCTATGTAAATGGGCCTAATGACATGAGGCAAAGAGGCCCAAGTTGTTAAGTCAAAACCTATAGTAGGAGCCGAGTCCATGATTGTCATTGATGTGCATGTGCTAGGTTGAAGGTGCAGAGTGTGGTAGTAGGAGTAGCAACTAGCAAGCAAAGCATAGCAATGAAACTCGCGGGGATCAAATCGGTGGAGAACGCCCACGACGATTCCGTGTGGGCGGTCACGTGGGCGCCCGCAACCGCCTCCAGACCACCGCTCCTGCTGACTGGCTCCCTGGACGAGACTGTGAGGGTGTGGCGGTCCGACGACCTGGTCCTGGAGCGCACCAACACCGGCCACTGCCTCGGCGTGGCCTCCGTCGCGGCTCACCCGCTGGGCTCGATCGCCGCCTCGTCTTCCCTGGACAGCTATGTTCGGGTGTTCGATGTGGATTCCAACGCCACAATCGCCACCCTCGAGGCTCCTCCCTCTGAAGTCTGGCAAATGCGCTTCGACCCTAAGGTAGGTCATAGTTTTTTTTTTTCCTTCTGTTTATGATTCCTTTTTTATTTGAGATTAGGTTCCGCTGAAATTAGTAGGTAGGTGTAGGGTTTTTGTATTTCGTAGCCTCAATTCACTTGAGCTTAATATATGAAGGAAGCGTATGCATCATTCATAACACTGTCCTCGATTTGGTGTTAAAACCTAACAAAAATACTGGATTTTTAGTAAAAGATTGAAACATTTCGATTTAAGTTTTATTTGTTTACTGATGTGACTATGAAAGTACTGGCTTATGATTATAGAAGCATAGTGTTTGATTCCCTTCGTGTTCACTACCTTTGCTGGCTTACATGCTGAATAAACCAATAATATGCTACATAGTTTCGTTGTGGAAATTATCATTTCCGGTGTCAGAACTTAAAGTAAAAATCATAAAAAACTGCTCGTGTTCTTACATTTATCTTCTTCTTTCTTTTTTTTTATTAATTTCAGATTGATGAGATACCCTGTATTAAATGTTTGTGAGCCCTATCGGTGTGTTTGTGGGGAAAGGTAAGTGTTTTTGTGGAATTTTACTCTACAAACCCTTTCTCTTGCCACCATTTTCCTCCAAAACCAAACTCACAAACACACCCTAAGGGTTACACCCATCTGGTAAATCAGAACTGGAGTCAACTGATTTATAATCTAAATGTTTGTTGCATTGATTTGTAATGTATTTGTTACCAATGCTTGCCAAAGCAATAAATTCTTTAATTCTGGATCGTTCGGTAATATTTGTATTTTTGTACAAATGTATCTTTCTTTGGTGCAAGTGTTTTGCTTCCTGCATGGAGTCTTTTAACATCACTTACAAGGACGAGCTTAATAAGACTAAAATAAGTAACAATCGTGATGGTGATTAACCACCCTCACGCAAGAACATTTTCCTTTCGCACTAAAGGTTTGATAATTTGGGTTTCTATTTTTTCGTTTTGGGTATTCCTAATTGGTGGTAGCATATCTTAGCTCTCTCTCTGTTTTTTTATTTTTTAGTGAGCCGTGGTAGCAACATTCAGCTTTATGGATGTAGCAATGTAGCATGTGTTCATTGAATTTCCTTTGTCTTTTCATTCTTTTTCCTGCACAGGTGCATTGGCTATTTTTAAAGCTCAAAACCTGCACCACATGACCTTGTTGGGTTTATTTGTAGATTTATTTACGTGTTTGTTATTTTGGTTAAGTATGATTTGTACAGTGTTTCTTTAATTAACATATATAATTACATTTTCTGTTCTCTTACCATTACTTATGCCTTAATCAAGTATCATATTCAGTGATACAAAGTTTCTACAATTCGGTTATCTACATTTATTTTCAAATTTCCCAATCTGTGATTCTATAGTCATATTAAACACTCTTCAAGGTATACATTTCTGGCTCTTCCTTATGCTTTGAGTTTCTTGAGTTAGTATAATTGGTATCTAACCTTTTAGCTTGTCATTTCTTTTTCTTTCTCCTTTTCTTAGGGTCGTTTGGTACATCCTCAAAAATCAAAATTGGGGTTGATAAACTTCAGGGACAAGTTTTATGTGAAAATTTGTGTGAAAAAATTCATTGATGAAGTTTAAAATTTAGGATACCAAACTGACTATATGCATTGAAAATTTTCACTGTAGGAATAGCTCGTTACTCCCTGCTAATATGTGCCCCTTTTATGGAATACTCTGCTGTTCTGCAACATATTTGCACTGTAAAAGATATCATTCATTACTAGTAAAAATGAGCATCTCATCCAGAAAATATTATTTTATACTTTTAACTATACTTGTGAGGGTTATTTAATTGACAAAATTTCTCTATCTTCAGGGTGCCATTCTGGCAGTTGCTGGTGGAGGCAGTGCATCAGTTAAGCTTTGGGACACCAACACATGGGACCTTTCTGCGACACTATCAATACCTCGTCCCGAAGGAGGATCCAAACCCACAGACAAAAGTGGAAGCAAGAAGTTTGTCCTATCAGTTGCATGGAGCCCTGATGGGAAACGACTTGCCTGTGGCTCAATGGATGGCACCATTTCTGTTTTTGATGTACAGCGAGCCAAATTTTTACATCACCTAGAAGGCCACTACATGCCTGTGCGGTCTCTTGTTTATTCTCCTTTTGATCCAAGGCTACTGTTTACAGCTTCAGATGATACTAATGTCCATATGTATGATGCTGAGGGGAAAGCTTTAGTTGGCAACATGTCGGGTCATGCTAGCTGGGTATTATGTGTGGATGTGAGCCCAGATGGGGCTGCCCTTGCCACAGGTTCAAGTGATAAAACTGTAAGACTATGGGATCTGCAAATGAGGGCATCTGTGCAGACAATGAGCAACCATACAGACCAGGTATGGGGAGTGGCATTTAGACCGGACGGGCGAGGTGGTCGGCTTGCTAGTGTATCGGATGATAAGAGCGTATCCCTGTATGATTATTCCTGATTAGGGGATGGTATGCAGATTGAAGACATGCTGTATTTGTACTTTTTATGGAACATTGGCCACTTGTTAGTGCTTTATTTACGAATTGATTTGAGGAAAATGCTTGGTTGTAAATGCTGTATTCGTATTTTGATTGAGTATCCTTTTTTCATGATTTTTTTCCTTATTGCATTCAAGGATTAAATTAGCATTGCCAATTACCCGCGTTGGACACAACCGCTGAATTGGAAGTGGTCCTACATGTCTAGGCCAAGTTTAACGCGAAACTAAATTGTTGCAAATACGTAGTAGTATTATATGGGCAAGCGATAATTAATATGCTGATCATAATGTGTCCTAACCAGTTGACCTGGAAGATGATCTTGCAGGCTTGCGTGCGTAGCAGAATTTCGAGCCGACAACGCATTGCTTCAACATATGGTTAGTAGCATTTCTTGCTTTTTTGTATTAGTAATTTCTTATAACTTATAAAGCCGCATGCGGAAAAGCAAAAACATGTGCAAGCATGGAAAAGGTAACAAACAATATTTGTGTGGTCTGATTGCATTTGGGGCCAGGAGGCGCAAGCGGTTCAACTTTATTTTTTGATTGACTGTTTCAACCTTATTTCAACATTATTGTCCTTGACCGAAAAAATAAACATTATTATCTAGATAAATTTCCCTCCCTCAGTAGAATATACAGCGTGGGAAAGTGAAGTCAAGGGTTCATGTCCAGATCAACTTTTATTCGGTCAAATAGTACATCTTCGATAGAACACGACCCCTTCACGATACGCTAAGATGTAACAATAGCTTCAAGGTTCATTCGAGTTCCCTACAGTCGGATCAAAACATTTGAAATCTCTTGTACGAGTAGCTAGCAACTGCTATACGCGACAAGTAAGTTCATTCGACTGGTAGTACTTTTCGTCTTAAACTCTTCATATCTACTTGTTAGGGTATGATTGATTGAAGAGAAAAATTGGAAACAAAATTTACCTAAATAAGTTTTATATGTAAAATAATACATTCTACTCGTCTATATAAATTTTATCCTTATTTGTTTTCCTAAATTAAACACACCTTTAGAGACACATAAAGTCTTCACAAAGTTCCGCTGTCATTAGGATGTTTTAGATAATATTTTAGCAGCTCCAAGATGCCCGGAATCCACAAGCAGATTGATTATTCAAAACCTCAAGTGCTCTAGCAAATTTACACAAAACTTACACTTATCCCAAACAGGATGTAAAAAAAAATAAAAAAAGATTCACAAAAGTTATGATTAATTAAAAAAAACAAAAGTCAACAACCTTGTTGTTAAGCAAAAGAAGCACAAAATAACGAAGTCACTTGCAACCTTTCACTTGTACTTTGGGGCCTTACTCAACAAAAAATCCTTGAGCACATCCATGACCGATCCAAAATCCGCCTTCACGGAAGTAGGCGGGTTGGCAAACCGACCCATTCCAGGAATAACCCCACCATGATAATCAATCTTACACTGGGTAAACTTCAACCCATGCGCAGTGCTCACCACCACAGTCCTATCACCAGGCCCAATCACCCCTTCATTCCTCAGCTTAATCAGAGCCGTCAAAGCCACCCCAGTGTGCGGGCATATGAACATCCCCGTCGAATCAGCCATCGCCATCGCATCCATCAGCTCCTCCTCGCTCGCCTCCTCAACAATCCCATCCGAATTCTGCAGAGCAAACACTGCCCTGTCAATCGAAACAGGGTCACCAATCTGAATAGCAGAGGCAAACGTCGATTCAGCCTTCACAGCTTTAAACTCCTTCCACCCACTCTTGTAGTACAAATACAGAGGGTTCGCATTCGCAGCTTGAGCACAAACAAGCCTCGGTATCCTATCCACGAGCCCTAAATCCTTACACATTTTGAACCCTTTGTAGAAAGCATAAATGTTCCCGAGGTTTCCACCGGGAACAATGACCCAATCAGGAACCTCCCAATCGAACTGCTGCAGGATCTCAATCGCAGCAGTTTTCTGCCCTTCGAGCCTCAAACTGTTGAGCGAATTCGCCAGATAAATCGGCAATTCGGAAGTGATCTCACGAATCAGCTTCATGCAGCCGTCGAAATCGGTGTCGATGCTCAAAACCAACGCACCGTTGGCAATAGGCTGAACCAACTGCGCAGTGGAGATCTTGTTCGTCGGAAGGAACACGATGGAAGGGATCCCCGCCGCCGCACAATACGCGGAGAGCGCTGCTGACGTGTCACCGGTCGAGGCACATCCCACACCAACTAACGGCCGGTTCATCTTCCGCAGTCGGTTCACCTAATCGACCGTTCGAACTTGGAATCAGTTAGCTTGTTAAAAAGTTTGTTAGGGTAGTTACAGGGGAAATTATATGGTGTGTTCACGTGAATGAATTCATATTTATTATACCTGGCTGACGAGGACGGTCATGCCAAGGTCTTTGAAGCTTCCGGTGTGGCTGATCCCGCAGTGCTTGACCCAAAGATCGTTCATGGAGAGGAACTGCTTTCCGAACCGTTCGGCCCAGAAGAGGTTGGAGTTTCCTTCGAAGGCGCTCACGATGTCGTCGGGGTTGATCTCCGGGAGAACCCACTCCTTCTTGCTCCACACGCCGGAGCCGTAAGGCCACGCCGTCTTCCCCACGCGCGAGTCGAAGAGCGCGCGCCAGTACGCTCCGTCGTACTTCGACAGTGAGTCCATGTCGTGCTGCACGTCGAGGAGCCCGCCGGAGCTGCTCCGGTAGACGATGTCGTCGAGGGAGTACCATTCCGGAGAGTGGAACCCGGCGTTGAAGGGGACGTATCTGGCGGTGAAGTTGTGGCGCTCGGCGCCGGAGGCGGAGCGTTGGCGGCGGGCCTCGTCCTTGATGTTTTCGTAGTGGTGGATGGGCGGCGCCGGCGATGGAGGAGAGGAAGAATCGTATGTGGATGAGGTGCATGTGATTACGGTGGGGGCGAAGCGGTTTTTTCTGTTGCCGGTTGGATGAGTGGGTTTTGGGGTCAGAGTGGAGAACGAGGGGTTGAACAACGATGAGGCCATTTTTTCCGTTTTGTTTTTTCCTTTGTTTCGGAGAAGGGGAGTGAAGTGAGTGAAGGTAGTTTTGGGCGCGTGTGCGTGGTTGCTGTTTTACGTGGAAAAAGGAGGGGTTTTATGGATGGTGGATAATCAATTATTCGATTTTGGGCGCAAGGAGGTTGATGCACGTGGGATTGGGAAAGCCATGCGTTAAGTGTGTGCTAATATTCTTATGTGGTGGATGAGCGAACCAATACTGGGTATATTGTTTCTCTACTTTGGAATAATTTTGTTTGCAAATCTCTATAAGATCATTACAGATCATGCAACATAAACAGAATCATTATGTTCTTGCATTTTCCTCGTGGCTCGATTTTGTATTGCGATTATTGTGAATGTTATGTCCTCAAGCATCGGATTACGGTTTTTATTTTTTCAGATTTGGTCTTGAACATCGGATTTTGTTGGAAGGACAAGAAAAGAAAGCAGGCAGCAGCGACTCCAGCGGCGTAGGATATCAAGACTCAAAAGATTCGATCCTTGTACGCGGGCGGACATTGACTTGGGTAAGAATTGGGTATTAACTACTATTAACAACAGCTCGTAAGTTTCATTAACGAGATAGAAGATTGAAATTCAACAGATCAGAAATGACACAATTTCTTTCTGGAATTGTATTCATCCAGTGCCCTTCATCAGCTCTTAACTCATAGCATTCCTAGTTTCCAAGTGCATGCTACTGTAGTTAGATCCATCCATGTTAATTAATCAGGATTGAAATGTTAAGCTTAATCACATCTATCTTGTGGTTAACGTTTTAGCTAAGTTTGGACCTAGGATTTCGATTAGTTTTTTTTTTAAAAAAAAAAATTCTACGTTTCCAATTAGTTCGTTCGATTAGCTGGCTTGTCTGGGCATCGTAGTGCCCAGGTATCTATAAATTTTTCAATCCCTTGTTAGGCTTTAAGCCACTTTCCTAAGTTTAGTTTGGTGTTGATGTGGCATTCAAAAGGCTGAACTTTTGGGCTTTTGAAAAATATGCTTTTCAAAAATTATAGTAGAATCATTTAGTAAAATAATATAAAAATTATTCTCAACAAGTGTAAGATGCTATAGATATTAAAGAGTGTAGTTTCAGTATCTACTGTAATTCATTAAAGTAAGATCATACCAATATTTTAAATTTTAGAGAACAGAAGTTAATCCTGAAAAATCTCACATAAATGTTCTAAAAAACACCATCACTTTTAAAGAAATTAGAAGCAAAAGCACCATTTGATTCTAAAAGTTGGAGGCATTTTGATTTACCAAACAGAAAAAATTGACTTATACTGTTTATAAATCACCCCTCCAAAAAGCATCTATGCTAATTTCATTTGGTAAAATAATCAAATGAGACATATTAAGAAGGTTTCAATGCCAATTTGGTTTGGTTTGAATCTATTATCCACATTAACTTAAACCAATTATATTGGTTTGGTTCGGATCTTCAAATTTATTGACCAATTTCAACCAAAAAAAATATTGATTAATTTAATTCACTTAATTCCTTTAAAATACAGTTTTGTTTTGATACCTAAAGGTATCTATACCTTTCGTGTAATCAACGGTCATGATTTGATAGATTTCAAAAAAATGTTAGCAGGACACGTGGGTGATTTTTAGTTATTTTTTACATCTAAGAAATATTAGTACTCTTGAATTTATAATAGTATTGGAGAAACCCTTTAAAACACATTGCATTTTTTATATTAAAACTTTAAAATATAGTGCTACTTTTTTCCTGGTCTTTTCTTTTTAATTCTATGAAAATAATCAAAATATGCATTTTTTTTTTCACTTCGGTCTTGAAATAGGCCTCCTCCTCTTGTGAAGTTTCATCTTTAGTGGACCGGGCCAGGACAAATTGGGCTTTTGAATAATGCCCTTTAATGTTTTTAGTGTTTTTGATGCGATTGCACTATTACATTTGATTAATGTTTCTCAATTGTTAACAATCTAAATTAGTTATATAACACTGTGCCTATAGGTTAACTAAATCCGAAGTATAATATTTTTGAAGAGTTTCATTTTGTTAAACTGACATTTTTTATTTAATTAAATTATTTTATTTATATAACTTTTAAAATAATGAAAGTGAGAATTATTCATATTTATTGATGTAATATTAGATATAAAAACTCTTTTAGATTGTTTGTAAATTAAAATTAAATTCATAATTTTAATAAATAGTTATTGAAATCTGAACACAATCATTAGATGCGTTGCATCCTAAACATTGGATTCTAGGTTATGTTTTTTATTTAACAAGTGGCTTTAGGGTATTTTTCTTTTTAACGTGGTCTTTGGGAGCACTCATTAAATAATCAAAGGTGATAAAATTCACATTGAAAAATGAGTTTTTGAAACTTTTAACACGTTAGGAGTATTTAAAATTTTTAAAACTTGTTAGTTTTTATTCCTTTTATAGAGATCCTATAAATTATAATCATTGGGTTTAAACCGTCAATATATACTCAAATTACTTGTTAATTAAGCTGAAAATGAGAAATCAACCCTTCATTGTATATGAGAAATTGCACAAATAATTTTACCTTATTTAAAAAATTCTATTTTTAGATGATAATATATATAATCCTTGTATATTAAATAAGACTAGCATTCAGGCTCATACACTAAGTCTTAAAAATATTATTAAAAAAACTTGTATTTTGCATGAAATAATACTATTTATTTTTATTATATAGAGTAAAGATTCACTTTAATTCTTTAAATTAAATGTGTAATTTACTTTAATTCCTAAAATTAAAAAAATATCACTTTAATAACTAAAATATCAAAAAATAATTTAATTAGTTCTTATAGTACTATTTCTGAGGACTACATTAAATTATTAAAAGCACCAAGTTGAAACTCATTTTAAAATTTCTAGGATTAAAGTAATATTTTCTTAATTTTAGAAGTTAAAGTAAAATAATGCATATAATTTCAGGGGTCAAAATGAACATTTACTCTTATTATATATGAATGTGATGGTTATTAGTGTTTAAATTCGTCTCTTATTTGGTAACAAAAAAGAAATTCTTATACATTATCCACTAATCATTTGACCATGCCTCTTATAACATTTTAAGTTTTATACGTGTCAGTGTTATGGGTTAAGTTACATCCACGGCCGGCAACGAGTTTCAAGTTCGAGTATTTGGTAACAAAATTACGTTACGCTATTTATTTCTTTGGTATGGATTTCAGTTTGACCATGGTTGCCACGTCACAGGTGCTTGTTTACACTTCACACCGTCATGCAGAGTAAATTTCCCTTCCTACCCCAACTATTGTTATTATTTATTATTTATTACATGGTGCCAGCGAATAACAGTCGCCATCCGGTTGTCATGTCCTAAACTTTTTATTCTTTTCTTTTTTTTTAATACTATGCCTGTATCTGTATCTCTCAAAAATTTCGTTAGTGTTTTTTGAACCCTCAAATTTGTTTATTATCTTCAAAAATCAAGAATAAAAATTGACTGACGTGAGCTTGTGTAATAAGATGTAATAACATTTCTCTTGAAAGTTTGTCTTACCATAGAAACAGAATGCATTTATATTTCGGATGTTAACTTTGCACAGATATATTTATCTTTTTAGCAATTGCCAATTTACTAACGGTATCGGTTGGATATTAATGAAATTTCCTTGACAGGCTGGATGATTGAAATTTACTAATCACATTTTGAATTGCTCCCTGAAACTCAATCTACAGTATATACTTCATGGATCAATATGGTCATGCATAAAAATTATAAATGCACTTGCCTATCAAAACTCGAAAAGAAAAAAGACATTAAATTACGGAAAATGTTGTACAAGAAAAATTTTTCACAGAATTTTGTATTAAAAATGGCCTGTCGTAATTATTTTTTTTAGATATATTAGTCATTTAACCAGTGTAATGAACATAGTGATAATAAAAAATTATTTATTAATCATTACTAAAAATAAATAATAATTTATTTAAAAGTATCTTATAGAAAATTAAGTTTATAAATTTATTTTAAAAATAATTTAATATTTAAATAATTAAATAAATGAACAAAATATAAAGAGAAAGTTATACTAACCTCTCTTGAGGTTTAGTGTAATCACACTTAGCAACCTTCTATTTTGTAAAACTATCTTTAACCTCTCTTGGGGTTTATTAAAATCACATTAACCTTCCTTGCAGATATTGATTTATTAATTAAAGTAATAAAAAAGATAACATAAGATATATATATATATATATATATAACTAGTTATTTGACCTATGCGATTCACCGGGTGATAATAAAAATAGTTTGTTGATCATTATAAAAAATAAATAATTTATTTAAATATATCTTATAGAAAATTGAGTATATAAAATTATTTTAAAAGTAAGTTAATAGTTAAATAAATTGATAAAATATAAATGTATCATTCTATTGTATATCTTATTTTGAATATCATGTTTATAAGATTGAAAAAATATCGACAAATGACCTATAACAACAAAGAGCCTATTTTATGAAAATTTTATGCATTTTGAAAGTTGAAATTATTAAATAATAAAAGAGAATAAGTGAATAATTTTATTATATCATAAGTCATTTATAAAAATGATAATGTGTATCTATGCGAGATAGGAGATGTCCCATGCCGCCATCACTGTTTATAATTTTGCCTCTAATTCACATCCTCACCACCATCACAGGTCCTCATTCCTTATTCCCTGTAAGAATTTGAATCCTGATGTATATTCACAAGTTTATTAAAAGAATTCAAAAAATAGAAAATTTTAAAATATTTTAAAATTTGAAACATAAATATCAATAATAACAAATACTACTAACACAATATAATCTAAATTAAAAATAAAAATGCATATATAATATAAATCCAATATAAATAATTGAAAGACTAAACATGTGCTCATTTATAATTCTACCTCCTATTCCCATCCACTTTCCCTTCATAGGTCCCTATTTCCCCAACCTCTTTTCTCGTCTTTGCCTCTTTTAACAAATAGTGACTTCTCTTTCACCTATGTGAAGACTAAACTTGACCATATTCCCATTCTCATTTCTAAGTAATACTTGTCGATACTTGCTTCAATGAGATTTTTGGTGATCCTTAGTCATTTATATATTTTTAGTAAACTAAAATACTTAATTTATAAAAACATAAAAGTATATTTTTTTAATTAATTAAAATAATGAATAAATTTAATTTATGTAATTATAATTACGCCTTCTTTCCTTATACATCCTTTTCGTAAATAATAAAATATCAATTTTAAAATATATGTTATAATTAATGTGTTATGATTAGTAAAAAATCATAAATATTCATAATTTACATAATCTCAATTGTTGGAGTAGATACTTGAATTGAATCAAAATTATTTGCTTTTGATTTAGAAGAAAAACACAAAACACTGTTTTCGGATATCAAAATTAATTATTTTTTATATTGAATATAAATTTATGATTGATATGTAATTGAAATTTTTCAATCAATCATGAGTTATAATTAATATCTCATAATTAATTATGACTGATGTTATTGATATTTGACAATAAAGTGTGATGAATATAAATAATATTTCATAATTATTTGTTCTTGATATAATTGTCTGCTATAATTTATACATAATAATTTATTTTTGATTAGATACATTTAATGTTAAATTAATTTTGTTGCACCATAGGGCATAGCATTCATTGTTGAATGATATTAAATATTATAGATGTACATATATATTAAAGTTATTAAATATTTTAATTTTATAATATTCCAGTAGTATGTTATTAAGCATCATTTGTAATATTCTAATTTTATTTTCATTGTTCTTTGTTTTTTTTGCATGGATTATAATCTTTAATGATTATAGTCTTTAATTTTATTTCTTATGAAAAATAAGTAATAATTAAAATATAAATTAAATTCAAAATATTACTTTCAAATATAAAGGTTGAGAAAGTAGTGTGATGTAAATAGCTCTCTATAAATGATACACGTAAAAAATTTCCTAAAATGCATTTGAATTATTAATATAGTAGGTTGCATTAATTTTTAACGGCATAATTTTATTTTTATTGTAATCTTTTGTTGTTTACATGGATTGTAATCTTTAATTTTATTTCCTATAAAAAATAATTAATAATTAAAATGTAAAGTTAATTGAAAATATTACTTGAAATACAAAGATTGAGAAAGCGGTGGAATTTAAATAACTCTGTGAATGACACATGTAAAAATTTATGTGAAATAAGTTTAAATTATTAGTATAGTAAAAGTGGATTAGTATAGTAGATGACATGTATACAATTTTTCCTGAAATAAATCTCAATTGTTAGTATAGTAATTTGTATTAATTTATAATTTTATGTTCAATGTAATTTTTTTTTTACACAAATTGTAATCTTTGATGATTGTAATATTTAATTTTATTTCCTATGAAAATAATTAATAATTAAAATATAAATTAAATTTAAAATATTATTATTGAGAAACTGGTGAAGCCTAAATAGTTTTATGAATGACATCCGTAAAAGTTTTCATGAAATGAGTTTGAATTATGAGTCTAATATATTATATTTTAGTAAGCATTAGGCTTTGTTTACTTTTGAAAGTTATAAGTTCTTTCAAGAACACTTTATTTTTAAAAACTAGTTTGTGCTCTCTAAAACTTAAAAAATTTGGTGAAATTACATTGATATCATTTGAGGTTCAATTCAATTACACTTGGCCCATTCCTATATTGCAAAATTATCACTAAAGCCTTTTGAAATTCACTAAAATTACATAGACTTCTCTTACATATATTGTTTCGTTAATTTAAGCAATAAAAAAGATAGCACGTGACATATACATAATTATCAATAATAAATTTATAATAATTTGGTCATTTTAACATATTGATTGAAGAAAATATTTTTTATCATATAAAGATGAAATTTATAATCATAAGTTACTATGAAAAGAGGTATTTTAATTGATATATATATATATATATATATATATATATATATATATATATATATATATATATATGTGTGTGTGTGTGTGTGTGTGTGTGTGTGTGTGTCAAAAATATTAAAATATTATAGTTTTGTCATTAATAATCATATACAGGTCACAAGTTATCTTTTTGTAGCTTAAATTAATAAACTATTATTTGTAGAAGTGATCAGTATAATTTTATAAAATAAAAGAATGTCATATATAATTATACTAAATTTCAAGGGAATTCAATGTAATTGACTTTAGTCTATTTAATTGAACAATGCTCTCTAAATTCATTTTATTGAACAATATTATTGTCATTTCTTAATAGCAACTTTTGGTGAGTTTAAATAGGTCATTGGTTTTTAAAAAGTCATAATAATTTCAAATGAAGTCTTAATGGGCCATATTTTTTATTTCATAAAATAATTATAATGATTTTTATAAATCTCTCTCTCTCTCTCTCTCTATATATATATATATATATATATATATATATATATATATATCCTTAATGCTCTTATTTATTTTAGCGATATGTTGTGTACTTTCACATCAATTCACACTTGAAATTTCGAATATACTTTTAAGATTAATATAAATGCAATATGATTCCGGTCAGCGTAATATACTTTAAGTAGAATATCACAATTCAAATTTCAAAGAGAGAAGTTATTAAAAAGGTGTCTAAATCAAAACATTTTTTCTAAAAAAATTAATATCATAACCATATCTGTGAAAATGCTTTGAGCAATAAAAAAACGTAAAATATATAACAAAAAATTGTTATTTTTATGAAGATACATAACTGGTAAAAAAAATACACATTTTAACATCACCAAAAAAAAAATACACATTTTAACGGTAAAGAAAAATAGCTCACATAAAAAAGCTGGCCGTACAAGCAGGGAGTTATATCTTACACAGTCCACGGCGTTACTGTTAAAAAACAGGGGAAAAAAGGACAACGATTTTTGAAAGGCATTGTTGAAACTTGAAAATAAACGGAGCCAATTTTATACCATTAAACTCAGAAAAAGTACTAGCCTCTGGGAAAAAAAAAGAAAAGACAAACTGAATGGTGGCTTGGTAAATAGCACAAAATGTGTGTCGTTGGTGAGGAGGGAAAATGGAATTAATAATTTTGTCGTCCAACATATATTTATTTTGTTATTTATTCGATTTGATTATGTGTGCAATATCGGTTTTAGAGCCAACAAAAACCGGCAATGTTGTGCACACCACGAAAATGTACAAAGCCAGCCAATGCCGTTCCTCTCCTTCTCAATGACCCCACCTCACCACTTAGCAAGGAAGAAACCTCAATTTTAAAAATTCATAGCATTAAAAAATTTCAAAATAATATTTTTTTTAAAAAAAGACAATGAGAGAGAGAGAAAGACGCAGCAACTCACTTGTATACAGAGAGAAAGAAAGTTAGAGAGAGCTCAAACTTGCTTTTCCGTATTTTTTTTTTTTCACCTATAAAAATGAATAATCGTGTAATGTTCTTCACTTGGTTCGAAAGCTTTTGCTAAGCGAAGAGAGAGAAGGAAAGGCAGAGGCGAAATCGCTCGATACCCTTTGTTTTCTTCTTCTTTATCGTTTTCTCCGGCTTCTAATTTTAGCCTCTTCTTCTCTCACAATTGTCGTTGAAACTTCAAAGCAAAACGTTCTGAGCTGACCGATCTGACTCACTGAGTTGGCCTTTTTATTTTTCTGTTCTTCCTTCGCGACTCGGCGCCGACTCGGATGAGTTAACTCGGAAGATCGCTCCGCATTAATCGCCATGGTAACTCCGGAATTCCATCAAACGCAACATTCCGTATTCGCTATTTTTCTCTCACCGTCCTCGATTCGTTGCTTTTTCCTTTGACTCGTTGAGCTGCTTCGTTGAATCTGTTGGACTTGGAGTATTTTATATTTTTAATTCTTATATATTATGATTGTGGTGTGTCCGGGAATATTGTTGTGTTTCTAGAGCTAGTTTTTTCGGCGTTTGGATGGTTGTGATTATTTTTTCGATTTTTGAGATGAAAACTGTGATAATCGATCGGTGCATTGCTAAGTAAAGTAGGTGTAAGATTGAGATTGGCGAATATGAGTGAAGGACCAATAAGATTGGGGTAAATTTAGGTAGGCAGTGTAGATAGTTTGCTATTTGATAATTTAGATGCTGAAGAATTATACATGAAGAATTTAGATTTAATTGGTGCCTCTTACAGCATAGATTAGTAATAGGAGGGAAGTTGAATGTGAAGAAAAGTATAGAAGTATTCATTATTCAGTATGTTTTGGCTGTAAATAAACTTCTGTGGTCATGTTCTTAATGGTAATAAAAATAAATGAGGTGAGGGCCGTAAGGTTTAAATGTCCTAAGGTTTAAATGGGAGCTAGTTAGGTATTAGAAAAGAAGGGCTGGTGTGAGGTTTTTGTATTCCGAAAATCTTGTAGAAAGTGACATGCACTACGTTATCAAAGGATATGATTCTCCTCCTGCAAATGCAGTGGAGTGCATATATATTGAAAAAAATTACTTAGCGATGGTGACTTCTGATTGAGAGAAGAAAATCCTTCTTAAGTAAAAGAAATTTGATGTACAATCTTTGGCTAGAAATTCTCTACACAATTGCGTAAAATTGTTTGTTCATGGTGTTATTTCAAGCTATAAGAGTTGTAAATATATTGGAAAAGCTTTAAGAGTTAATTCAGATGTTACTTCTATGACATTTTGAATGTTTCTTGACTGTCAATGTTTGTCAATGATAGGTCAACACTACGTGACACGAGTATGACAGTTAATTTTGGTGAATGCTGATTCTGTTGTTCGTCTTTACATATAATGGTTGACAAAATTTAAAGAAAAGGACACTAGCACTTCTAATTTTTGAAAACTATACGTACAACTCAATCTATGAGTACGACAATCTAATTTTGATAATAAAGATGTAATGACAAAGCTAAACCACAAATGTGATGGCAATTCGTGCATATTCTTCCCAAAATTGTGTGATTGCTTTCAAGAAGGTCATTTGGCCTTATTTATTTATGGATCTGACATCTGTTATGTTGTCACTTTATTTGTTGATTTAAATACTCTTTGGTGTTTTTTTTTTTCCCTTCTCTTGCCTCCTTAATTATTGTTCTTGCTGTAAAATTAAAATGTAGTTAAATGTGCCGCACATACTCCTGTAAACTGAATCTTTAGGGTTGACAATGCCATTTATGGCCAGGAGCACATTTCTTGCATAGCTGCATTTATTTCTCGTTTCTTTTCAGCGCTTCATTACAGATTACAGATACAACCTTAGTAGATGTGGTTATTTACTGCTGACACAACTTTTTCTTCCATTTTGTATATGTCTTCTGAGAATATTAGCCATAATTTGAAAATATGTGTTTTAGCAAATGATAAATTTTGTTACATAGTTATTTAAAAATTAACATGTTTGCTAAGAATGTCCAATATGTTGTCTTTTGCAGTCTGCACCAGTGAACATTATTGTAGGCTCTCATGTCTGGGTTGAAGATCCAGTGCAAGCATGGATTGCCGGGGAGGTTTCTAAAATCAATGGTGAAGAAGTCCATGTTCGCACTGCAGATGGAAAAACAGTGAGTCGATATCAAACTGTCTGTACTTTTTGTGTGAGAAATTGCCTGTGTAGATTCTTTGTTCTGTATATTGTCGTAGGTAATTACAGATAAATCACTTATTCAAATTATATAAAAATCATATGGTAGAATATAGTCATATTAATTGTGACTAATGCATTTATTTTGTATTTTGTGATTGTAGTTATTGAAATTACAGTTTTGTTACTTCTTTATTATCTGTATCAATCTTGTTTGGCTGGTAATTAAACAAGAATGACTATGGTCCACAATTATGATTTTGACAATCTGAACATCTGAGCAGGTTGTAAAAAATATCTCAAAGGTTTTTCCCAAGGATAATGAAGCCCCTCCTGGGGGTGTCGATGACATGACAAAACTGTCATACTTGCATGAACCAGGAGTACTGCACAATTTGGCAGCTAGATATGAACTCAATGAAATCTATGTAAGATATTGAAACTCCAATTATTTCATGAGATTGGGGTGTAGAGTCAGATTAGAAACTTGTTAATAATACAACCATGCTGCTCTTCTGACATTATTGCAGACATATACTGGAAATATTCTGATTGCAATAAACCCATTTCAAAGGTTACCACATCTATACGATACTCACATGATGGAGCAATACAAGGGAGCTGCATTTGGTGAGTTGAGCCCCCATGTTTTTGCAGTTGCAGATGTTGCATACAGGTGACTGATACATGTTAATTTCATTTTTCTTTATGTATTATTTTGTTTTGGTTTATTTATCTGCATGTTTATATTTATTAGGGCGATGATAAATGAGGGGAAAAGTAACTCAATCCTGGTTAGCGGTGAGAGTGGGGCTGGTAAGACAGAGACAACAAAAATGCTCATGCGATATCTTGCATTCCTTGGTGGCCGATCTGGGGTGGAAGGGCGGACAGTTGAACAACAAGTGCTAGAAGTATGATATAGCTACATTTTTTATCCTTGGGCACCCATCTTTTTGTTTGTGCACCACTTTACAACTTTTATTGTCTTTATACTATTTCATCTTATACTTGATCTTATTGGATATGTTGGGTGATTACAAGAGTTGAAGTTTTTTTCTCATTCCTGCTGCTGTATTAATTGCTTTGCAGTCTAATCCAGTTCTTGAAGCATTTGGGAATGCCAAGACAGTTAGAAACAATAATTCAAGGTGAGCATTGACAGTGCATGGAATATCAAGTGAAACAAAAATATCATAAAATGGCTAGACAACACACGTACACACACGCAAACACAGACATAGAGAGAGAGAGAGAGAGGGGGGGGGGGGAGGGAGGGAGATTTTAGTTCTGTTTTCCTGTAGTCTGTTGCACTATACAGGGAGGGAGATTTGAGTTCTGTTTTCCTGTAGTATGTTGCACTATACAGCAAACATGGAAAAATATTTATAAAGGGTTTGCTTTCTTGTTCAAACTTGATATAACACATCCTTGTCATGTTCCTCATGATTTTGACGTGCAGTCGTTTTGGTAAATTTGTTGAGATACAATTTGACACCAAGGGAAGGATCTCTGGGGCAGCTATACGGACTTATTTGCTAGAGAGGTCGCGTGTTTGTCAAATTTCAGATCCTGAAAGAAATTACCATTGTTTTTACCTACTTTGCGCAGCTCCAGCTGAGGTAAGAAAGTTACTTCTTGATAAATACACTGTTATCTTTGTCACAAAAATTGGGTCCTATGTTAATAATATCATATGTAGTCTTCATAAGTTATAACTCTTGTTTTGTAGGAAAAGGAGAAGTATAAGCTGGGAAGTCCTAGCTCTTTCCATTACTTAAATCAATCCAACTACTATGAGCTGGATGGAGTGGATGATGCACATGAATATCTTGCAACTAGAAGGGCGATGGATGTTGTTGGAATCAGTGAAGAGGAGCAGGTTAGCCTTCCTGAATCCTATTTGTTAATGAAATGGAATATTTTTTAAAGTTGCTTAATGATATGGCAATACATTTCAGGAGGCAATATTTAGGGTTATTGCAGCAGTTTTGCACCTTGGAAATATTGAATTTGCAAAAGGAGAAGAGATTGACTCTTCTGTCATCAAGGATGAGAAATCGAGGTTCCATCTTGATACGACTGCTGAACTTCTTAAGTATGGCCTGCCATAACCCTTTTATTCATTTCATTTGTAGTACTCATTCTCCAAATTTTGTTGATATTCAGTTCATTTTAACTTATAATGCTATTGTAGGTGTGATGCTAAGAGCTTGGAAGATGCACTGATCAAGCGTGTGATGGTAACGCCTGAGGAGGTTATTACAAGAACCCTTGATCCTGTTGCAGCTATTGGTAGCAGGGATGCACTGGCCAAAACTATTTATTCGCGCTTGTTTGATTGGTAATGAACCTTTAACTCTACTTCTGTGTACAATATTTCAAGTCTTACATAGATCCACTCTGTTTCATCTATGTGTTCAAGGAAAAGCAGAAATATAGAAAAGATCTATAACGTATTGTATAGAAGAAGCTAAATAATTTTGTTACTAAATGACTGTATATTCACATTTAAATTTGGCAACCAATTATGAATTTAGTTAGTCTGTCATAAATATTACTTCAAAAATACAGTTTATCAAATGTATAGGTGAAATAACCTCACACTAACATACTGGAATTATTTGTCAGTATTGATAGTCTCCAGGAACAAGAAGTTTGATTGGATGAATAATTGTCCTAGAATCTAGATTTAATTACTCAAGGTTTCATTTTCTGACAAATTGTAAATATTCCTTTCAGGCTTGTGGAGAAGATTAACAATTCAATTGGGCAAGATCCAAATTCAAAATCCATAATTGGAGTACTTGATATCTATGGGTTTGAAAGTTTTAAGTTCAATAGGTAAGCTAATGATTTCATCTGACATTTTTGGTTCAGGATTTAGCATTGTATCTGATAAACTACTTTTTCTTAGTTTTGAGCAGTTCTGTATTAATTTTACAAATGAGAAGCTGCAACAACATTTTAATCAGGTTCGGTAATTTCTGGCACAATTTGTGACCCATAACCCATAATTCTTGTTCTCCTGGATAACTGAGGCGTTTTTTTTCAACTGAATGGTTGCAGCATGTCTTTAAAATGGAACAAGAAGAATACACCAAAGAAGAGATTGATTGGAGCTACATAGAGTTTGTTGACAACCAAGATGTTTTGGATTTAATTGAAAAGGTTTTTGAGCGTTGCTTGGTGGATATATTAACCTCTTTCTTTTGTCCTTGTCCTTGTCCTTTCTGACTTCTGTCACCTGGTTATGAGCAATTATTACTACAAAATGTGTGTTTGTATGTTTTTCTAAATGCACAGACTACCAAATGTTATTCAAGTGTTACATTTTCTTTGATCATTTGTTCAAGTTCTTCATTTCCTATGCAACTAATTCAGGTAATGATGCTTTTAATATTCAATCTTGTGCAGAAACCTGGAGGAATAATTGCACTTCTTGATGAAGCCTGGTATGCAGTCGGCTGTGATTTCGTTATTAATGTGACATTACTTTTAAGTTTGATAGTAGCTACATATACTTTTTTGGAAATTACTTTCTCTTTTTTAACAATCTCTTTTTCTGTCTAAGACTTATATGGTGCATTGCTTGAACTTTGTAGCTCGGTTGGACTCATATTAGTTTGGTTGTGTGACACAGTATGTTTCCTAAGTCTACACATGAAACATTTGCTCAGAAGTTGTACCAGACATTCAAAAACAACAAGCGCTTTATCAAACCTAAACTTTCTCGGACTAGTTTTACCATATCTCATTATGCAGGGGAGGTAGATATATTTGGTCTTTATTACTACATGTTCCCTTTTACGACCTTTCTAATTTAAATATTGGTAGGATATTTGCTTTCCTTCTTTTTGACTATTATTTCTTTGTCCAGGTGACATATCTGGCTGATATGTTTCTTGACAAAAACAAGGACTATGTGGTCGCAGAACATCAGGATCTGCTGACAGCCTCAAAATGCTCATTTGTGGCAGGTCTATTTCCCCCTTCTCCAGAGGAGTCTTCAAAATCATCCAAGTTCTCTTCAATTGGATCTCGCTTTAAGGTATTATTAGTTTTTACAACTCTTTCTGAGCTAGTTGTACCCAATTATCATACAGTCTTTGAAACTCCTGTCTCAAATATCTGGGGTTTATGTTTCTATGTTTTGCAATAAGCGAATGACACATATCTGGAAAATGCAGTTACAACTTCAATCTTTGATGGAGACCCTAAGTTCAACAGAACCTCATTATATCAGATGCGTCAAGCCAAATAATGTACTCAAGCCTGCTATTTTTGAAAATCTCAATATTATCCAGCAATTGCGCTGTGGTGTGAGTATATCATGATCTTTGTCTTTCATTTTATTTATATAATTGAGTATAGAAGGAACAATATCTTTTTGGTTGCGATTTACATTTGATGATTGCTTGTCTCATTGTTATTTGCTATAGGGTGTTCTTGAGGCAATTAGAATTAGCTGTGCTGGATATCCTACCAGACGGACCTTTTATGAATTTCTTAATCGATTTGGTGTTCTTGCCCCTGAAGTTCTGGATGGAAAGTAAAGCTCATCTCCTTTTTGGCCTTTTTTTTATCTTTGAAATGCAAAATGGCTTTACTGTTATTCATGGAAAACCTGTTTGACTTGTATATCTATAATTTGTACGGAAGTTACTATGTTGTTTTATCTATGATTTAACTCCTGGCCACTTTCTTGCTTTCATTTTCTCCTTTCATGCCTTAATTGTTTTACTTGTTCCTTTTCAGCTATGATGACAAGGTTGCGTGCCAAATGATCCTGGATAAAATGGGTATGAAAGGCTATCAGGTGATTCACTACTCCCTATAACTTGATATGTTGATCGTGGTGCATGGGATGGGAGGGTCGTTTGGATATGTGGATCATGGAGCCAAGTTTGATTACTTCCCTAAGTAAATGACACCCTGCATATGTATATTGATCTTAGAATCATTCTTTAATGCATAAATGGTGGTCAATCAGTTGCCAAATACCTGCAGCAAAGAACATGGTCATGATGTTGAAGCATTAAGAATACCCAAATGTCATAAAAAGGCTTATGGATACTTTGAAACAACCTTAGACTATTTCTTGTAGACTATCCCAGGGATAAGATCTTATAATAAGACTGGACAGAAGTGTAAGCTCATTGCATAGACACGAAGTTCTGCCTATTTCATACACCTCATTGAAAGTGTGTTGGTTCTTACCTCTCCTTTTTTATGTAGAACTTTCACTGACTCTTGAATTTCTGAATTGAAAATATGCTTTATTTTTTGTCTCGAATATTACCTTTTGCATCCGGTAATTTATCAGACCATGGGGAAGTCTATCCATATGAATGAATTTTTTGTAAACTACAAAGTCACACAATATTTATGATGGTTTACCAGATAGGAAAGGCAAAGGTTTTCTTGAGAGCTGGCCAAATGGCTGAGTTGGATGCAAGAAGAGCAGAGGTTCTCGGAAATGCAGCAAGAATCATCCAGAGGCAAATACGTACCCATATTGCACGCAAGGAATTCATTAAATTGCGGCAAGCTGCAATTTGTTTGCAATCTAATTTGCGAGGTACCTGTTGCTGTCTCTTAATGTGCTTGCCTTGATTTTGGTTGCTTCCTTGTTTTGCAGTTCATGACTTTTGGTAAATCCCTTGTATGTAGAAGCTGTTTGTCTTGTGTGTTAGGTAAATGTGTCTACA
This sequence comes from Dalbergia cultrata, assembly GCA_031216105.1. Lineage (NCBI taxonomy): Eukaryota > Viridiplantae > Streptophyta > Magnoliopsida > Fabales > Fabaceae > Dalbergia > Dalbergia cultrata. The sequence continues at coordinate 56,870,623 of CM062347.1, forward strand.
GGATATATTCATTTATCTTTCAGTGCTGAATTACTCATAGGAGATTGGAAAACTTCATCCTGATCTTCATAAAGAATAGAACCTTGATGGTGAAAATCAATGATGTCAAGCTTGCAACCCCAGCAACTTTATTTGACCTATGTGGATACCCAAATTACTGAAATTAGACTTCTGGCCTCCTTTAGACAGACTGCATGGTGTATCCATTTGTGTAATGATAATTTAATATGCAGATATATAAACAGGTAATCAGTGAAGGGGCAAAGCACTATAACAAAGCAGAAATAAACCTCTGATTTGTACCTGTGATGTCGAGCTCTGACAAACAAAGTGTTTTGATTGTAGGAAATATGGTGGTATCATTGTAACTATAATTTTCTGTTAGCATTAGGTTTATCTGGAGGCAAAAGGGTCATGTCAAGTGGTTGAATGGTGGGTTTGCAGGAAACTTGGAGTTGTGGTCCTTGTGATCTAAAATTGGACATTTAGGCTTGTACTTGGGTTGCGGGTAGTATCCAGAAATGGCAGCAATTTGCTTTGTGATTTTTTAGAGAGTTGTAGATGAATTAGTGATTAAGGCCTTAAGGGATCTATGGGTATGTAGAATAATTGGTCAATGGTCAATATGTGAAATCAGGGAACTCGTTTGCTGATAATCAAGTTAGGCCGTGGCAGCAGCGAATCGTACTGAAGCTTTAGGTGCTTATGATGTTTTCTAAAATTTTTCTTCTATTGACAGATGGCTTAAACTACCAACATAAAAACTACCAAAACTGAAGTCAGACTGAGTGCTAGTAGGAAAAAGACCCATGTCCGTCTACAAACCCCAAATGCACCAAATATGAAAATTACCCACGTATTTCCTGAAAAGAAAAATTCGGACCACAAAGGAAATATGGACATATCTTAATCTGGCTGACTATTAAAAATTAAACCTTATCTTGTTTCTTTTCTCATTATGCGTATGTTTCATCAAACCCCTTTTTGGTATAGTTTTCATGGCATTCTAGAATTCATGATGCATTAAGACAGTTGGAAAGTAGATTTCTTTCTCATAATGGGTTGGTTAATCTCAAATGCTTATCTTAATCTGATGCTATATTTTCTTACGGTTCTTTTCAATGACAAATAGGCATATTGGCCCGGAAGCTCTATGAGCAGTTGCGACGTGTAGCAGCAGCTGTGAAAATCGAAAAGAACTTCAAAGGATACATTGCTAGGAAATCTTTCTTAACAGCACGATCATCTGCAATTATATTACAGACAGGTTTAAGGGCCATGAAGGCTCGTGATGAATTTAGATTCAGAAAGCAAACAAAGGCTGCAATTCATATCCAGGTGCTCTTGTTGTTCTTGATAGTTTTAGTTCTCAACCTTTTTATTTGCCTTGCTATACTGATCTTTTGTGCTAATCTCTTCAGGCTCAATTGCGTCGGCAAATTGAATATTCGTATTATAAAAAATTGCAAAAGGCTGCAATTGTTACTCAGTGCGGTTGGAGGAGAAGGGTTGCTAGGAGGGAACTCAGAATGCTGAAAATGGTTTGAATAATACTTTCTTGTTTATGATGTTTTTGTAATGTTACCTGACATCAGGAGTAATATTTTGTGTGATTGCATTCAGGCTGCAAGAGAAACAGGGGCCCTTAAAGAAGCAAAAGACAAACTAGAGAAGCGTGTTGAAGAACTCACATGGCGCTTGCAAATTGAGAAGCGTTTAAGGGTAACTTCATTATATAAAATTTCTTATTTAAAATTTTTAATTGCTCATATAAATGCTGCAATTTTTTATACCGTAAACTTATTCATATTTTAACTTATTACAGACTGATTTGGAAGAGGAAAAGGCACAAGAAATTGCTAAGCTGCACGATGCATTGCATGCAATGCAAATACAAGTAGATGAAGCAAATGCCAGGGCAGTCAAAGAGCGTGAGGCAGCAAAGAAAGCCATTGAAGAAGCACCTCCAGTTATTAAGGAGACTCCTGTTCTTATTCAAGATACTGAAAAGATTAATTCTTTAATGGCTGAAGTGAAAAGTTTGAAGGTAGGCAAGTAGATATCTTTTTAATCATTAGTTTAATAATTCAGAGCATTTTCTGACAGTAGTTATCTGGAAGTTTCTTTTGGAAAAGTATTGTCTTTAAAAGGCAAAAAGATTTTTTTTTTTAATAACAAAGCAATATCAATTGAGATTATGTGGATGCTTCCGACTTTTTATAAATTTTTTTAACCAATGTTCAGGATTTGTTCTCTCAAATCAATGTTCAAGGAATCTGTAATGATTGCAGTGGAAAAAAGGGATCTGTAATGAGTTCTACATTAAGCAAATAAGAAAACTCAGTATAGCACTTAAGCCATGAGTCTCTCCCATCTAGATTAGTTTGTTTGGTTGGGCTCTGCTCATGAGCTTTAGTCATGACAGAATCCTTGGAAGCTATTCATCTTTCCAGATGAAAGTAATTATTTTTAATTATGTGGTTATATGCTGACAGCTCATTCCACAATCCAAGTTCACCTAGAATTGGAGTTATCTAGCTTCTTTGTGATGTACTCGTTTATGATTGGATTTGATAGTGTTAATGTTATGCTTGTATTTGAACTTCTCCTTTGATGTAGAAACTAGAGAGGAGGAGAAAACTTCACCAAAATGGAAAAAGATAACGAATGGAAGAACAAAAAAAGAACAGTTAACATTAGTTGTTGGGGTGCTAATAATTTATTTAAAAAGAACATCTGAGCACTTATTTGTTTCCCTTATTTAATATCCTGTTTAATCTTACAGGAATCACTGCTACTGGAAAGAGAGGCTAAGGAAGAGGCCGGGAAAGGTCAGGTTGAGACTGAAGCTAGAAATAAAGAGCTAGTTAATAAGGTTGAAGATTCTGACCGCAAAGTGGAACAACTCCAGGAATTGGTTCAGAGGCAAGTAGAGAGCATTCGGGGGAAAAAGATCTATACAGTTCGTGAATACTTGTTCCATTGTGTTTGTGTGCAATTTACATTATTACTTATTACATAAGAATGAGTAAACCATTTTTAGATTCTCAGGACACAGCAAATGCATTGAATTTCATATTTAATTAGTGACTCGATTTTCCAACTCCCCCAACAGTACAATGCAACTAAGTAAGGTTGTTTAAGACCTATCCCAGACTAATTACCTGACACAAACTAATACTCTATCCTGACTGGAAGCTACTTAGGCCTGGGCAGACAATTCTTTAAAATTTATACTCTTCAAATAAAGTAGTTATAAAATGTAGGATCTCTTAATTTCAATTAATGTATTTTACATAACATGTTAGTCCCTCCCTTTCACTCTGTCAAGCTTTGTTTCGTTTCTAAATATCTGTCCATTTGTTATATCAGTGAAGCATTAAATTCTTTTTTCCAATACTAACCCTAGTGTAATTAATTGTGTCATTATTTAATTCTGTTTTTTAATAGGGATAATCTACTCCACTCACAACTTTTTACCATTATCAAGATTCATGTATTATTTTCTTAATATGTGTGTTTTTTTGTTTTTGGACAAATGGAGTGAAAGGGGGGGAGTATTATTTTTGTATAGATATGGTTTATTTTGAAATGCATATACATATTGTAAAGCATCTTAGTTTTTGTTCCCTACTTCTATTTTTTTTTTTTTACTTAAATATGCATATGGCCTAACTTCGTATATTTATTTCTAAATGTCAAGTTGACCTAGTCATTGGTCAGAGGGGTCATAATCGAATAACCTCTATACACTCCTACATCTAAGAGCCTCTCCTATTATAATTTGTCTTTCAACTGTTTTCAAACATTCTCTTACACCTGTTCTTCATTTGTGTACTTTTTCTTGCCTTTGGATGCATCATATACTTCTATGTCCCACTTTCACCCTTTGATAAGCATCTATACCTGCCTTAATATAAATCTGATTAAATTTTTGAAACAATTTTCTATGATACAGATTGGAGGAAAAAATTTCCAATTCAGAATCAGAAAATCAAGTTCTTCGCCAGCAAGCACTGGCTGTATCACCAACTGCAAAAGCTTTGTCTGCAAGGCCAAGGACAGTGATCGTTCAGGTAAGACAACAAACATGAGGTCATTACTCAGCATTATCGTATATTATGATTTACAACTAGATTTTGTGCATGACATGCAGAGGGTACCAGAAAACGGAAGTACTCCAAATGGTGAAGCAAAAATTGGATCAGTAAGAGAACATTGTTGTTTTTATGAATATATATAGGGGATTAATTTTGGTTATGGAGGGTTTTGTTTAATCTAATAAATTCTTATCTTCTATATGGTTTAGGATATGGCTCTTGCTGTATCAAATGCACGTGAGCCTGAATCTGAGGGAAAGCCACAAAAATCTCTCAATGAGAAGCAGCAAGTGAGTGGCTACATGAATTTGTGATAGATACTTCAGACCACCTTCTCTATTTTAATATTTTCTCTTATTTGCTTGTTAATCTGTCTTAAATAATTTCATTTTTTGGGTTCAGGAAAATCAGGACTTGTTGATCAAGTGCATATCACAAGATTTGGGATTTTCTGGGGGAAAACCAGTTGCTGCATGTGTCATATATAAATGCCTTCTTCACTGGAGGTCATTTGAAGTTGAAAGAACAAGTGTCTTTGACCGAATCATTCAAACAATAGCTTCAGCAGTCGAGGTAACTAATCATTTTTGGGATTGCTTGCACATGACTCATGATGCAGTGGTTTTGCTTTTAAGAGTACTTGTGTCAATATCTGAATGCCAAAAACATTTTACTAACAGTGATTTCTGCACCATTGAAGGCCCAGGATAATACTGATGTATTGGCCTATTGGTTGTCTAATACATCTACTTTGTTGTTGCTACTCCAACGCACTCTCAAAGCAACTGGAGCAGCTAGCTTGACACCACAACGGCGGAGAACAGCATCATCTTCTCTGTTTGGAAGAATGTCTCAGGTATGAAGCAACTGCATTTCCTTCCTAAGAAAATTTCATCAGTTTAATTATAATTTATTTGCCCACAATTGTGGTTACCTTATGTGATTCTAGGGGCTAAGGGCATCTCCCCAAAGTGCTGGGTTGGCATTTCTAAATGGTCGAGGGCTTAGTAGACTGGATGATTTACGGCAAGTGGAAGCAAAATATCCAGCACTGCTATTTAAGCAACAGCTTACTGCTTTCCTTGAAAAAATATATGGAATGATAAGAGACAACCTTAAAAAGGAGATATCTCCATTACTTGGACTCTGTATACAGGTAAATATCTCAACTGAATATTATTCATTGGTTATGGGGCTTTAGCAATTGGCAGTGGGTTTTTAGTGAATGCCATCTGTTATTTATGTTTATACGAGAAACATAACCGAAATTTAAGCATATTTGGTAAAGATAATTTATTTATAGGATATCAAATGCGCAGGATATATGGGAAAGAGGTACTATATTGCTGAAGATAACTATTAAGGGAAACATTTTTTCTTATCTACATGAATATCAGAAGGAAATTCACATGAATGAAAATTTTTCATCTGCTAATTGCACCAGGACTATCTTCTTTTGTAAAGAAAAAAATTGGATACTAGAATTGCCAAAATTACTAATGGGTTCATGTGCATGTTCATTGTTCATATGCATGTAGTCACGAGTGTTAGGCCACCCAATGATTGACAAGCTTAATTCTGTGGGTATTTTTATTTGCTTATTTATCTGTTCTCTGGTAAAACAATTGCAGGCTCCAAGGACCTCACGTCAAAGTTTAGTAAAAGGACGCTCACATGCTAATGCCGTTGCTCAGCAAGCTTTAATTGCTCACTGGCAAAGTATTGTGAAGAGCTTAAACAATTATCTGAAGATAATGAAAGCAAACTACGTGAGTTTCACATTGAATTTCTGCATTCCATTGTCAGATTATGATCTGAATCTAATAAGGTCCGCTTTGACAGGCACCTCCTTTCTTGGTCCGTAAAGTGTTCACTCAAATATTTTCATTCATCAATGTCCAATTATTCAATAGGTAATCTCTCTCTCTACACACACGCACACACCCTTTTGCATTGCATGCCATGCTGCAGAATTCAGACTTGTTGATTGACTTGATCTGTGATTATTACTGCAGTCTGTTGTTGCGTCGTGAGTGTTGTTCATTCAGCAATGGGGAGTACGTAAAGACAGGCTTGGCTGAATTGGAACAGTGGTGTGTCGAGGCAACTGAGGAGGTGAGTTCCAAGCACTCCCTTCAGACCTTATACTTTTTCCTTTTCTTCAAATCTTCACCTCAATCTGTTGTGTACAGTATACTGGTTCAGCTTGGGAGGAACTAAAACATATCAGGCAGGCTGTTGGATTCCTGGTACGAGTCACTTTCAGTTTTATGTATACTCAAATTAAAATTCAATTCAATATTGATGACGAATGACTGTCATTCTTCTTTGTTAGGTGATACATCAAAAACCCAAAAAGTCCCTGAATGAAATAACGAAGGAGCTTTGCCCTGTGGGTGCCTTCTTTCTATTAACTATTTATAAGATCACACTTCATTCTGATTCTTTTCTTAAGTATACCATTTTGGTTTTGCAGGTTCTCAGTATACAACAGTTATACAGGATCAGTACCATGTACTGGGATGACAAGTACGGCACTCACAGCGTATCTACAGACGTAAGTTAACATTGCTGATTTTGGTGGTACTGGTCTGTTTGTAATATTTTTACTAGTTGAATGTGCGCATCTTTTATACTACAATTCCCAAGGTGGGACCTAGTGATGTGATAAATCTCAAAACACCTGTCCTGATTATGCAGGTTATAACAAGCATGAGAGCTATGATGTCTGAGGACTCTAATAATGCTGTCAGCACTTCTTTCCTATTAGATGATGACTCGAGGTACGTTATAAACTTGATCAAAGTAGTAAACAATTTATTGTCTGTCTTGGTCTTAGCGTATCATCTTTTAAACCTATGCAGCATTCCATTTTCGGTGGATGACATTTCCAAATCTATGGAACAAATAGAAGTAGCTGACATTGATCCTCCTCCGTTGATACGTGAGAACTCAGGCTTTGGGTTCTTACTAGCACGCTCAGAGTGATACAAATAGTCAGTGATTATCGCCTCTGATGCCTCCATCTTGTGGCGATACCGTTGGCACTGCACAAAGTTGCAGGTGCGAAGCTGTGCATATTATTTCATTGTTTATCACTTGTATAGCGTATTTTCACCAACTCAGGCTTCTAATATTGGTTTGTTGTCTGGGTTAATTCATTTTTACCCCTCAAGTTTCATCAACACGAGGGATTTTTTTAAGATGCCATGTCACAGTTGATGGGGAGTCATGTGACAAATGGCGACCATAGGTAGAGGCTGGTGTCCAGGCAATGTCACACCTGCCCATGGTTTTTTTTTTGTCATTTTGTTGGTTTTCAAGTGTAATAGGTGGGTGCAGTCAGTGAGACTAGATGTTTTTTTTATAGGGCATATTTGTTTCATGTGGTTGCTATTTGTATTTAATTGGTGCTATATTATTTTTTTAAAATTTAAATATCAGATAGGGGTTGTTTGAATGACTGAGTTATAATGAAATATGACTCAGTGAAACTGTACAGACGTGAGTTATTTTTTTTTGGATCTTCTTAAACTGCGTCTTGAAGAACCAATTTTTGGAGGACTAGCATTATTTTGATTATCAAAAGGACACTTCTCTCTGCAATAATTAAAATCTCAAAGAAGCTGAACGGAATATCTCGTTTATTATGATTTGTAAAATTTTGGGGCATTTTGTCCTTTTCTGTGGGGGACGGGCATGGAACCGGTGATGCTGGATACATATATGTATATTTTTAATCACTTCCTTCGTACTTATCCCTTGCACTATTTATTCAAGGCTAAAGTAAGTTACCAATGTACGCAATAAAAATGCAATTGATGTTAGTGATTTTTAATAACCTGTTGGGTGTGAAAGCGGAAGGCATGTATAAGTCAATGAACAATATCCATTCGCTAAGCCGAATGAACGTTACCATTCATCCATTTCTGTCCATGCTTTACCTTGCGTGATGTTTGAAAGATCGTGCTTTTAGGGTTTAAACCTGTGTCAGGCGTCAGCCACCATATGCAAATATTTGAAAAGAAAATCAAATCCCATTTGAGTATAGAGTACATACTACATAGCTCAAAAATAATGGTTTGATGGTTTTATTTAATTTCATTAAAAAAGGATAAGATATACCCTCATCATTTTTAAATTTTAAACACCGAAAAATAGGACATGGAGTAAGTTACATTGTAAAATGTCCCTAAATTTTGGTATTACAATCTTTAACATATCAAAGTTCAATTTAATTTGCCCGCAGAATTAATGAAAAGACCCACTATGTCTCGCATAAAAGAAAACTACCGCGGACACATATATACACTTCTTGGAACTATGGACCCAATATATATACACTTCTTGGGACTGTGTTATACAAAGTATCCATTTAAAGAAAAATTCACATGGGAATGAGAAAGGAAAAAAAGAGCAATTTGCATTTGAAACAAGTACTGCTACAACGAACCAGAGGATAATTTAGTTTCATGACACGGATGTCCCCCTCCCAACAGAATTGTGGAACTTGCTAGCATTTTCAAATTCCATAGATGACTGATCTTGTGCAGGTAGCATCTCTGTTTTCTTTTTCTCCTTGAGAATTGCCTGCCTAGGCATTACTTCTAACAGAAAGGCTCCTCCATTCCACACTGTCGCTGAAACCTTTAGTATTTGGAAAACTACATGCAATTCATACGACAAGAATATGGGCACAGTCAATGCCATAGTTGCCACAGTAAATATGCCTTGAAGCAGAATGTACATTAACATGCGATTTTGATCCCCAAGCAACCCACTTAGCCGCCACCATATATTGTTTGCTTTCTGAGCTTTTTTCGACAGTTCCCTATAAAACAATGAAATCAATGACGAGAAGGGTCAAAGGCAAATCTAACCTACCAATCTGAAACATAAAACACTATAATAATTTGAATAACAATTTGAATAACATTTTTTTGGAGACTCAGTGATACGAGCTTAGAGGGCAAAATGAATATTTCAGCATTTGAAGAAAAAAGTTTGATTTGTTTAGTTTATTAGTTTTTATTTTAAAATATTTTAAGACTTGTTTTATTTTTATGTTTGTTAAGCCCAATTATTAGTGTAGTAATTTGGGTATAGTCTAGTACGATTAGGAAATAAGTTTAATCTAAATAAGAGGTATAAATACCTCCAAACATGGTAGGCACTTGGTTAAGTTTTATTTTGAATGAAATTTCTCTGATTTTTTTAAAAAAAAACTGTGTGTGGGCAAGTGAGGTTGAGTGATTCCCTTATCTTGTTGCATCAAGAATCTGAATAGAGGATTACAAGCTAGATTCCCTTGTGATATTTTATTTAGTTTTCAATCCTATCTTCCATATCAATTGTGGGTTGGAGTTTTTGGGTGTTGATATCCACAGGGTTCCATATAATTTGGTATTAATTTCAGGCGTTAGATAAATTCTTATTTATCTATTTTTACTCCTTTTTTTTTTTCAAATCTGTCTTCATTCTCATTTTTTTATTTTAAAAGAAACCAGAGAAATTTTATTCAAAATAAAACTTAACCAAGTGGCTACCAAGTTTCGGTATTTATACTTCTTATTTAGATTAAACTTATTTCCTAATCCTACTAGACTAGGCTTAAATTATTAGACTAACAATTGAGCTTAACAAACATAAAAATAAAACAAGTCTTAAAATATATTAAAATAAAAAACTAATAAACTAAATAAATCAGACTTTTTTTTTTAAATGCTGAAATGTCCATTTTTCCCTCTAAACTCGTATCACTCAAGGTTTGTTTGGTATGAGGGTAAGAATGAAATAGACAATTTTATCGATAAGTTCTATGTGTACAATTACAAATGAAGCTCCGTCCATATAAATTTCCATCCCATTTTTCACCCTGGTACCATGCATCCCCTTACCCTTAGAGAAAAGAAATTGAACTGAAAAAGGGTGTAGGGAGTGTGTGAATGATCATTGATTACCTGTAGGAAGTCATGACTTCAGGATCTGTTAAAAGCCTTTGTCGGCGTAAGACGTTGACAATGAGGAAGTACAGAAGCTGCCACAGCGAGTAAGCTACTAAGGGTACCAGAAACAGCCATGTCCAGAGAGAGGTTTTATCTTCAACATAAGGCCATGTAGCTCTTCGCCCAGTTCCCTCAGGGTGCATGGCTTCAAAGTACGCAGGATTCCACCACCGAATGGTAAAGAAAACTAATCCTGAAAATAGAACTATAGCGTTAAAGGAATAATATAAAACCAAAATGCATGCAATAAAAAAAAAAAACAGAGAGTGGGCATATATCTCACAGATCACAAATCACAAGCACATTTTTGGTTCCAAATCTTCAACTTCAACAATTCAGAATTAATATTCGGCCACTGAAGACGAAATGTCCACAATTGTAGTAGAAGCCAACACTACAGCTATTTAAAATTTTATTATCTCGTTGAGAAAAAAGAAAAAATGAAAATGAAGATCTAACATACCTGGTAAAATATGGATAAGAACACTGACAATTTTGTCAACAGAACTGAAAACCAAGCTGCAGCGCCAAACAATCAAAGCCCATGCCAATGGCCCCTGCAACAGCTCTTGAATAAGTCACTAAGCCAACACATGAATCAATCTTCTGCCATGGAGTCAAATTACTAGGGATAACTTTCTTACCTCAGCAAAAGAAAAGCAAACCATGAAAAGCTTTTCGTTCCTAGGATAAAAAAGAAGGTCGACCAAGAAGATTGTATTGGCATAATAGCAAAAATCCTGAAATACACCAATAAACATTTAATAACTTTGCTTCCATTGCTTATATTTCAGCATAGGCAACTGGTTAAATATTAATAACTAGATAGATCCTTATCTTGGTGATTAATGGGAATCTTGAGATCCTGTTGTAATTACTTCAATTAGAAAAAACATGGAAACACAGTTCAAATCAACAAAGCCCTCTTGTTTACTAAGGTAGCATTTGGTAAAGGGATATGGATAGAAATACAGCGACAATAGAGACAGTGAAGACGGAGACATAAATAATAAATATGTATATGGGTATTATTGAAAGAAAAAATATTAAATTTGTCTCTGTATACCCCACTTGTTGAAGGTACAGAAAGTTTGTGTTTTTCTATCCCCTATTCCTGTCTCCACCACCAAATAAGTTTGTATCTTTAATGTTTCCGTATTTCTGTCCCAGTATCATTAACTAAACGCTACCTAATACAGTTTCCTGATATAGAAGCTTACCCAATCAGAGTTTTGAAAATTCATCTCTCTAAATGCTCTGGCACACATCACAAATCTATCAGCATTTGGTAATTCAAGTTACCATTCTTTTTTCCTAGCAACTGTACATGTGGTTCCAAATAAGCCTCAAAAGGCTGATAATCAGATATTTAAAATGCAACTAATCCCCCATATCATTTATTTGGGAACTGTGACATGTCTATAATCAACAGTCTCCTCTTCTGTCTATGGTTGAATATTCAATTAGATAGATCATATATTGCCAACTACCTAAACCTTAAAATGCACTCTTTAATATAGCAGTTGGTAGTTTTCACCTCTTGTTTTGACAGTTAGAGACAACTGATTGCGATCTCTTATCACAAACTAGCTGTGGGATGCTACAAGATGACAAAAGTAGTGTCAATGAAACTAAAACTCATCAAACAAATATACGCTTCCAAAAGCTAATAATGATTTTAATTCATTATATACTCGTACTCACTGCACTTCAAAAACAGAAATTGAGATATGTTGGCTTACCAGTAGATAGTAATGCCATTTCTTGAACCTATAGTATATCCAACGAAGAGGGACAAAGATGAAATAGAACAAACAATATACATAAGGAATGTCTTGGGGTCCTGGAAGGAAATGCAAAAAGAAAGAAACCATGAATTAGTTAAAAGAAAACGTATTCCAAGAACATGGGAACAATGAGACTTATCAACTTACTCGCCCCAAGAGGAAGCAAAACCCACCAAAGCCAAGAACCCCCGAAAGATGAGTCACCTGAACATTCATATAAGAAATGATTAACAAAAAAGAAAAAAACTTCTTTTCAGAAGTGACATAGCCGAATGCATAACACCGTACAATGGGTCATGCTTACTAAGCCCATTGAATTGATCAACACCCCTCAAACCAAGAAAGAAAAAAGAAAAAAGAAACATTTAATGGAACTCAAATGATATAAAGAAAACAGCAAAAGAACAACCTTGTTGATGAATCTTTCGTGCTCTTCAGCTTGTTTGGCGATCCTAACGGCCTGTTTGGAAAGAATTTGCTTGGTCTGCACAGCTTGTTTGGACAGCATCTCCTTCATTTCAGCCAAAACAAAAACAAAACAACCCCACGTCGTAAAAACCAAAAAGCGACACAACCATATTCATTAATGATGTATGAATCGAACAAAAGTGATGGGGTAGAGCTTTTACCTTAGATCTGTCCCTGAACCTCTGTTTCACCTTTGGAGAAGATTCGCCATTCGTGTACTCCGCATGGTCTTCGTTATCTGACATTTTTACTACACACTTTTCTTCAACTCTCGTGGGAGATAAAACAGAAACAGAGATCCTGGTGCTTGTATTCAAGGTTATCACAACACAATAATCTGTGATGGAAATAAGGAAGCTTTTGGAACTTTCTGGTCACTCAATTATAGCCATGATGCATATATAATTTTAAATACGTCCTCCATCATGCTCATTATTACTACCAGTGACCTGCCGCATTTTCCGTGAAATCACCTTTTTAATTTTTAGATAATTATATAATTATTAATAATTATTATAAAAAATTAGGATGAGGTAGTTATAAAAATTTAATTGAAAAAATATAATTGAAATAAAAATTTGAAAGAAAAAAATAATTATTTTCAAATATTTCCTTTATATATATGTATAGATTATTATTATTATTATTGTTATTACAATTATAAGTATTATTATTGAAACCCTTCCAAAATTTGTCCTTTCCCTTTGGGAGGAAATAAAACATAAATTCTCTAATATGAATTCGGTTGCTTCCGACAAGAAGGTCGAGTGTAGTGTCGGCTGTTATACTGGATCTTTGTAACGAATGGTGTTCGTTACGCACAGTACATGCTACTTTATACAAGACGAAAATGATATTTTAACATATAAAAAGTAGATATTTATATATATATTTATTTTATAATTATTTAATATGATGAATGTTAAGAATAACTGAAAACATTCATTTCATCTAATGATTCAGACACCCATAAGTGTTAAAACATAATTACCCATACCCAAAAAGAAAGTTAGTCGATAAAATATTTTCTTTTAGTTCAACATTTTTTAAGATTTTTATTTCATTGACCGATGCGTTAGGAGTATTCCTTAGCCAATTTCATTTAGTTGTCGTTGATTTGACAATCATGTACATTCTTTTTAGTTATTAAAGACTGTTTATTATCGGTCCCATTGTAGGCCTTTAATGAAGTTTTTAACATATCGTAAACTTTAATTAGACAACTCTTATTTTTTCGGTACACAATTCAATCCAAATGTTATATAGAATATATTTTTTTATCCATTTTTTTTTGTCTTTAAAGTATTTCTATTCTCATTAGTATTGTTGTAGTTAAGAGTTTTTTTTTTAATAATTATCTTGTACGTGATTTGAATCTTGATTTTTTTTTTTCTTTTCTCAAAGTGAAGCTTGTTTATTGTTATTTTTTTTATTAGTAACTAGAGACTTGTCGGGTACTAACGTGCCCGCCAAGTCACATTTTTAATTTTTCATATAATAACCCACAAATTATATAGGAGCTCTACCTATATTCTTTTTGTATGATCAAATTAGTTAAAATGTGATCCCATCAATCTTTTTTTGCTATATTTTGCATCTTATCTTTGTTTTAACATACTATTAGTATATAAAAAATGACATATTATATAATGAGTTTTATTTCTATGAATTGTTAATATAAAATAGTTTTATGCTAAATTTTAAGATATTGTCACATAAGTAAAAGTTATTCCTTTTTGAGTTATTAGGTGTGAAAGTTGTCTACTTATATATAAAAGTCAACCACTTCTTATAATTTAGCATTTATTTAGATTTTAGTGTAAAATGCATGTAAATATAACTCTCATATTAAATATCATATATGCTATTATTTGTTAAGCATTTTTACTAACATGACAACATATAATTCAATATTGTGCAAAATATTATACAACATCAATATCAAATTCTTCAACAATATATCTAATCTTTTAGTACACTAATTGCTTAATACAAATCGATCAAATCTCGTTTTTGAGTAATCTGTTAACATGCATTAATACATATTTTAATTTGGTTAAGGCCTACAAAAATAAAATGTTGATGTCCTAAATTTTTGAAATAAATTAATCGTTTTGACACCAAAACAATCCTTTCATTTAGTTGATTGTCACAACATAACTAAGAACAATAGTAATTGTTATTAACTAATATTTTACTTAAGAAAGAGTATAGACATGTAAAAAAGACAAAAAAAGAAAGAAAGAAAGAAAGGGAATAAAAAATAGAAAAACTTGGACAGGAAAGCACAAATACAATTTGTGGCTCCTCTCTCTTCCTTTCTTTCCCTATGATTTTTTTGTGATTTTCCCAATATCAAATCTCTAGACTATAGACTTTTATCTTTCATTGACCCAAAAAACAGTACATGCTCCAATTGCATAACCAAACCCCTTCTTCCTTGCTGTCCTGTGTGGTGGGGTGTGTGTTTTTTTTTATTTTTCCTATCTTTGTACCACAATAAAATTGGACAATGAGAGAGACCCAAACTGATTTAAGATTTAAGATGATGACGTTGGCCTTGATCAGTAGGGTGAAGAATAATTTGAGGATTTATTGGATAATTACTCATGCTACGTAACACAGAAGAATGGAAGAAGATTTCCAATAAAGAGATAGAAGAAGCAAAATGGAAGGGAAAGAAAAAAAAAACTAAAATAAAACTGTATTCAAAAGTGCAGTTTGAAAAAAAAGGGTACAAAACTGCATACAGAAGCAGGTTGGGATAATGGAATAATCGAATCCCATTGTTAAAATGAATAATAATTGAATTAGAAGGATAAAAATGTGAAAAAAATAAGTTGGATACCAAAAAGCAATTATGTCACGACCCGACTTAGGCACGTGATCGGCACGTGAGAAATCTCATTCTCACGCAAGCCTTATGACCTGTTTACTAATTTTATATGCATGCTTTGCTCTAACATCCGTGAAAGATAGAAATTTTTCTCTTTTTCTACATATAAATCACTTGTTCCCTGGAATCAAAATCATTATATTTAAAATATTGTAATAGCCTCTCGAATCTCAAAATCATGAATTATTTATATATACAAATCAAATACACTTTGTCAAATGTCCAAAACATTATATACAATTTAAGATATAATTATATTATGCCAAATACAAAAATAAAACATGCTCTAGGTCTGGGGTCCTGCCTGCAATGTACTGGAGCACTATAGACAGAATGAGAATGCTTCACTCAAAGGAAATTTACCAGTCATACTCTAGTGATACGGGAACACTGGTGACTAAGAGGACAACAACTACTACACATGTAATAGAGAGGAAAGCAGAGGGGTGAGTTTTGTTATCAAAACTCAGTGAGTGAGTTCTCACCTGAAATCCCCTTTCATGGGACACCAAATAAACAATGCATAAATCGTAATAACATTAATAATACTAAAAAACCTCGCATAACTAAGTTTACATATACTTCTGAAAGTCCTTTATGATCAACATGTTATAGCTTAAAAACATTTTTCTCTCAATTTACTTTCATACCCAAAATCATACAAGCACACAACATAATAGCTCCTAGAGAAACAGTAATCTCTGCTCTGGTACGCACAATATCTATGGCATAACAAAACTCTGAATATAAATATCTAGTGATATCTGGGCGTTACGTATTACTGTCCCCAGTATGACAATAAATCTCTGAATATAAACTCTGGATATAAATTCTCTGAATATCTCTGGCCCAGGCTACTTGGTACCAAGGTTAACGGATTTACTGTCGTTAACACACAGTCTGTTTCTCTATAGTTACGTTCTAAACTAACCAAATAAATACCTTTTTAATTCTCACGAGAGCTCGAATGCATCGACTCTATGACTGACCTTAGCATAACTGTGGCTATGAAATCATGCCCAAGAGATCACCCTTTGTAGACATCCGTGATTTCATAAACTCACAGAATATGTATCCGTCAACTGTTATGAATCTCATGAAGATTCAAGCTCTAAAACCTTTTGATTTATTCTTTAAAACATGATTCAAATTATCCAAATTCTCATAGCCTAGAAAGCTTAGCCACATACTTGAAATAAAAGGTTAAAACCATAGTTCTAATCATTTCTCCAAACTTCTTATCTAATTATAAAACTGAATCATATATATAAATAAGTTCCAAAATCCAGTAAAATCATCACACAAGTCTCTAGCCACTTACATATCATCCATTCTACATAGAATCAATATAACAAATATGGTCCCATGAGTTTTTTAAAAAACTAATTTCATACTTTAAAATCAATAGTTCAAAACATATATTCCAACAGTAACTTCAAATCATGTACAGTAATATCCAAAATCAAGCAGTAAATTGTATTTTTCATGAAAATAACTCTAATGCAGAACATAGAGATTACAAGTGTGAACCCACTCACCTGGAGGGGTGAACAGTGGAGGGGTGAACAATACAGGATTAACACCAACAGCACACTAGGAAGCAGAACTAACAACAGTATCTGATATAGAAGCAATGGAACTCTAAATTAACCTCTAAAACCTTTGAATATTCAAAACCCATCTCTAATAAGGTAGAAAGCTCCTTTCGTTTAAGAATCATAAAGAACCCCCTCTAAACAAGGAAATGAAGCAAAACTAGTAAGATAAAATTAGTAAGATAACTTACCTTAGATCCTTAGAAGAGAGAAAAATGGAGTTTAAATGATAAAAGGATGAAGAAATGAAGTGGAGAAGGGAGGAATCACGTTTCTCTACAGAGGAAGGGGTGGAGAGGAGTGTGGAATGGTCTGGAACCTAAAATAAGGGTTTTTAATGCTCTGATGACTGCCTAGGCCATCACAATGACCGCCTGGGCGATCCCCTGTCCAGTCGCCGCACTGCCTTGCTCTCTGTTTATTGCCTAAGCGGTCATATGACTGCTGGGGCGGTTTCCAGCAGTCCCACTTATTTCCATTTCTTACAAATCTTTCATTTGCTTCCTATTAACTTTTAAACATAAATGTAAATAAGGGAATAGCCCCATTTAAACTCAAATAAAATATTAGAAAAATCAAAATCCCAACAAATCAAAATCTAATTTTTGGATTTTAGTTCAAATCTGGAGATTTTCACAGTTTTATAAACTTGGACGCTAGAAACAAGGCGTGTAAATGTTTCAAAAAATTCATTAAAAATACTCTTTAACTCAATTTTCTCTGAGGAACAATTACTGAGACTTTTGGTCCCAAGAATATGACTCTATCATATGACACTCAAAGGGCATGTAGGGTCCAGACTTAGGAAAAATTCAGGACCCGAATGACAGGTAAGGATAGCTAACACCATTTTAGTCTAAAAAATTTTCTAACTCTTTTATTTAAAATTTGGGGTATTACAAGTTACCTCCATCTATTCTTTTTATTATATTATTATTATTAGTAGTGACTTGCTGGGCATTGTTGTGCCTGTCAAGTCACCTTTTTATTCTTTAGGTAATTATATAATCAACAATGGTAGTTATAAAAATTTAGGATGAGGTGATTATAAAAATTTGATTAGAAATGTATAATTGAAATAAAAACTTGGACACTAAAAGAACAGTTATTTTTTAGTATTTCCTTTATATATGTGTATAGATTATATTATTATATTATATATGTATATATTTATTATATTGTATAGATATACCGCTTTAGTGAAATGTATAATTTCAAAAGACGAACACCATGTAAGAATAAAACTTTAATAATTAGCAATAATATTTATTTATGTATCCTATTTATATAAATTATAATTATAATGATTCTTTTATTAACTATTAAATTTATTTGGAACTGGTTTATTATTTATTGGTTAATATAATAAGGATATGGATATTCTCATATACTAAAGGAATCTCTATCTGTTTTATTTTACTAGAAAACGTGTCAGAAAAGCACTGGTTGGGTAATGCTACCAAGTTGAAAAATTGAGGAAGATTCTAAGGCACTTTTGCTATTACCTCTAAACAAAATAAAAGTATTATAATATTTTTTGAAAAAATATCCTTTTAGATAAAAATTATAATATAATACAAATAAATTATGAAATTATGAATATTTATTACATTGAACTTAAAGGTTAAAAAGGAATAAAAGTTCACTTTGATCTTTGAAATTGTATACGTGATTTACTTTAATCTCTGAAATTAAGAAAATATCACTTTAATTTATGAAATTATAAAAAATTATTTAAATTAGTTCTTACACTACTATCTATAGGGACTAATTTGGATATCCAAAAGAGGACTAAATTGAATCAATATTTACAATTTCAGCGACTAAATTGATACTTTCTTAATTTGAGAGACTAAACTAAATTACGTGTATAATTTGAGGGATCAAAATAAAATTTTACTCGATGAAAAAAATGTACAATAGAACACATTTTTTCTAAAGAGACTGTAAAACTCGATTCGTGATATAATAACTTGTGATATCACAATTACAGTTTTTTTTTAAATTGTAATTTTCTAGTTTAAAATCTGTCATTTAGTTTAAATTGAGAGTAAGATTCATCTCAATTCAAAATTAAGGATTATTATCAACACGTATTTTTGAATTCATCACATGCTTATGAAATTACTTACAAATCATTTATTAACAATAAAAGTTTTAAAAAAATCAAAACGTAACAATGAATGAGCTGATAACTTTTTATTGGTTGATCACCACTTTTTCAATCCTATTATCATTATTTATTTATTTATTTTTAATGATCTTTACTTACCTCTTTTTTTCCTACATTAAGCACTTTTTAAAAATATTTTTTAATTTTGATACATTAATAATGTAAAACCTTTTTATACAATCAACTAATTACATATTATCAAAAACAAATTTGACTTTTATTTCCTTAATTTGGAAGTCATACACATGAAAGGGTATGATCAGACGGCAACGCAAATAAGCTTGGTAAACGGTAACCGTCAAGGGTGTCTCAACAGAATTGAAAATCAAATCAAATCAAATATTGCCCGTTACTATTTTATAGTGTATTCCGTTTTGAAAGAGAACAGCTACCGCCAATTTAAGACACAACCATCCAACGAACGAATCGAAGGAAGGAACAAGACAGCAATAACAATTAACGACATGAATAAGCTCACCACTACTCTTCCTATCATTTCCCTCTTCATTGCCCTTCAATTCCCTTCTCTACCCTCTTTTTCTCTCTCTACTCTTCCCACTCAAAATTCCATTTTCGATACAACAGAGCTTCAATTTTGAATTTAAGAACGTGGGTGGTGAAGGCTTGGGTTGCGTCACCTAAGCCTCTTCCCCTTCACCTTCACCTTCTGATGTTCCTATCCATTCCAACGCCACCCGGTAATCCGTCCATCCATCATTTCCTGTTCTTTTCTTTCTTTCTTTGTTGTTGTTTATGCTATACAATTTACCAACCTTGCTATATTTGATTGCGTTCTGTTTCATTTTACACGCCCAATTTTTATTTTTATTTTTTGAGAGATTCTGGGTTGTGTTCTGCTTAATTTGATTGAATCAACGTTTGCTGCTTATATTGTTTTAGGGACAGAAGATAATGCCGTCGAAAGTTGAAGCTGGTAATGACACTGGTGAAGGTTCTGATGAGCAGAACAAGTTATTAAAAGATGTTGTGACTTTAAGACAAGTTCTGAATCTGGACAAACACTTTTCAAGGAATTCATCGTCCACTGCGAAATCTCGGTCCAAGTCCACCAAGAAAGTTGCGCTATCTGATCCTAAATCAAAGCCTGAGGCGAGTAAAGGAGAGAATTCGCGCAAGGAGAAGAAGTCCTTATGGAATTGGAAGCCATTGAAGGCCCTTTCCCTCTCCCGAAACCGGAGGTTTAATTGCTCTTTTTCTCTCCAAGTCCATTTGATTGAATGTTTGCCTTCGAGTTTGAATGATGCCAGCATTTGTGTGTACTGGAAGAGGAAGGATGATATTTTGGTGACACCTCCTGCCAAGGTGATTCAAGGTGTTGCTGAGTTTGAACACATGTTGACTTACGCTTGCTCAATCCATGGAAGCAAGAGTGTTTCGCACAATTCTGCAAAATATGAAGCAAAGCATTCTTTGCTGTATGCTTCTGTGGTTAATGCACCAGAACTTGATTTGGGGAAGCACAGAGTGGATCTCACAAGGTTGCTTCCTCTCACACTGGAACAGCTTTTAGAGGAGAAGAGCACAGGGAAGTGGACTACAAGTCTTAGATTATCAGGAACTGCTAAGGGTGCAGCGATGAATGTTAGTTTTGGGTATGTGGTTGTTGGTGATAAAGGTGGAGCTACTGGAGACAATCATGGTGTTGCTAATGTATTGAGTTTGAGGCAGAATAGTTCGGCTTCAACGAAGCTAAATAGAAATCCCAGTTGGTCAGACGGAGGCCTGATTCGTACTGGTAGTTTGCCAAGCTATACCAATGAAGATTCATCTCAAAATGTAGATGAGGTAAAGGATCTGCATGAGGTATTGCCATTATTGAAGTCCATAAGTTCAGGAGACATATTTAGGAGGTATAATGAAGAAAAGACCTATACTCATTCACACAACATGCCAGAACCCGATGCATTGAAAGAAAATCTTGAGCCAATCAAAGCAGATGTCTATTCTCCATCTGATATTGGAAAAGATAAGCCAGAAGAGCATCCAGTTAACGAAGGAAAAACATCTACTCCAGTACATGGCAAACCTGAATTTGGTGTGTTTCAAGAAAACCTGGAGAAAGTTAATCCAGATGGTTATCCATTACCTGATTCTAGAAAAGAAAATGCTGAAGAGGATGAAGGTAATGGATTTCCTGTTGTTGATAAGGGCATTGATTTTTCGTCTGAAAATGTTAAACTAGAGGCTCTTGTTAGTGATCATACAGTTGACAGTACCTGTACCCTTGATACTGCTGGTATACAAGTATCTTTTGAAGATAGTATTGAAGATGATACCCAGGATGAGTTAATTGATAGCTCTAAGGAAAAGGCTGTAGTACATGACATATCATACAAAGAAGATGACATATGCACGAAAGAAGTTCTCTTGCAAGAAATAGAGTCAGCTTTGAAGAGTGTCTCAGAGTTGGAGGCATTGGCATTAGAATCTCCTAATATTATGGAAGTCAAATCTAAATTTAAGTTGAGAAAGTCATATAGCTTGGATGATGCCACAGATTTAGTTGCCAGTGAATTTTTAAACATGCTGGGAATAGAATACAGTCCAGTGGACTTGAGTTTTGAAAGTGAGCCTGAGTCCCCAAGAGAGTGCCTTTTAAGGCAATTTGAGATGGACACCAAGTCTGAGGGCTTCTCTTTATTTGATTTTGACATGGGAATTGATAATGAAGCAGATGGTGGTTATGAAACTTCTTTTGGATCTGAGCCATGGGACTTCTCCAAGGGTGTGAAGTCATCATCCTTTTTGAAAAATCTGCATCAAGGGCATCCAATTCGGTTTCAGGATATGTGGAGCAAAGAGAAGGCACAGATGCTAGAAGACTTGGAAACAGAAGCCTTAATGCGTGAATGGGGTTTGGATGAGAATGTTTTTCAGCATTCTCCAACAAGAGAAACTTCTGGTTTTGGAAGTCCAATTCATGTACTACCTGAAGATGAAGAGCCCATAATATTACCTCCTCTGGCAGAGGGGTTAGGCCCTTTTATTCAGACAAAAGATGGGGGGTTTCTACGTTCTATGAATCCTTCACTTTTCAGGAATGCTAAAAGTGGTTTGAACTTAATCATGCAGATTTCCAACTCTGTTGTGGTACCTGCAGAAATGGGTTCTGGGATAATGGAGATTTTGCAGTGTTTGGCTTCAATGGGAATTGAAAAGCTTTCAATGCAGGCAAAGAAGTTAATGCCTCTAGAAGATATTGCAGGGAAGACAATGCAACAGATAGCATGGGAAGCTATGCCAGTACAGGATAAAGA
The DNA here is from genome assembly GCA_031216105.1 of Dalbergia cultrata. Classification (NCBI taxonomy): domain Eukaryota; kingdom Viridiplantae; phylum Streptophyta; class Magnoliopsida; order Fabales; family Fabaceae; genus Dalbergia; species Dalbergia cultrata. Next base: position 56,892,925 of record CM062347.1, read on the forward strand.
GAGGTTTGTCTTTTTCTTCGTTTTTTAATAACTGGTCTCGTAGTTAGATCTCCAATTAGCCATTCCTTTGAAATGTTTTACTGAATGAATTTTCTTCAGTTTATGTAGACAGTGCCATTCGAAACATAACCTGGTAACACGGCGAGATACCACGTGTGTGCTAAGGGCCTTGAAGGGAAATTCATCACTGAAGTTTAGCTCACGTTCAGTTGGCAACCAGACAGGCTCAGAGTTTGTTTCATTGGAAGCTCTAGCTCCATTGGCTATGGACAAAATAGAAGCACTTTCAATGGAGGGTTTGAGAATACAATCTGGGTTGTCGGAGGAGGATGCACCATCAAACATCATTGCACAACCCTCTGGGGATACTTCAGCTCTCCATGGCAAGGGTATCAATATTAGTGGCTCCCTTGCCTTGGATGGAGCTGCTGCTTTGAAGATGTTGGATATAAAGGACACCGGTGGTGGTGTTGATGGGACAATGGGCTTATCATTAACTCTTGATGAATGGATGAGGCTGGATTCTTGTGAGATTGATGATATAGATAATATCAGTGAGCATACTTCCAACCTTCTTGCTGCTCATCATGCTAACTCTTTTGACTTGACTTGTGGGTGTTCAAAGGGGGAGAAGAAACAATGCAAAGACCCTGGTAGGAAACCTGGTTTGCTGGGAAACAATTTCACGGTAGCATTAACGGTGCAACTTCACGATCCTCTGAGAAACTATGAGCCTGTCGGAAGACCAATGCTTGCTCTTATACAAGTTGAGAGAGTGTATGCCCCACCGAAGCAAAAACTTTACAGGAGTTTGTCTGAGGTAGGGAACGTGAATGGTGATAAGGATGATGATGATGATGAAGATGATGAATGTGAAATAGTGGCCAAGGTGGAGATGAAGGACAAGAAGAAAGAGGAGAAGGGTTCAGAAGAGGAGGGCATTTCTCAGTTCAGAATCACTGAGGTCCATGTTGCAGGCTTGAAAACTGAGCCTCACAAAAAGCAGCTTTGGGACAGTTCAAAGAGGCACCACCAATCTGCTTCCCGCTGGTTGCTTGCTAACGGAATGGGCAAGAGCAAAAAGAATCCCTTAATGAAGTCCAAGGTTGCATCTAGATCTAGTGCTCCTGTCACCACGAAGGTGCAACCTGGTGACACATTGTGGAGTTTATCATCTCGTATTTATGGTACTGGAGATAAATTGATGGAGTTGGCAGCATTAAATTCACATGTCAGAAATCCCAATATCATTATACCAAATGAAACTATAAGAACACCTTGACGGGTGAGTGGAGTGCACAATTCGGTTTTATTCTTGAAGAGGGCTTTTCCTTATTGGAGGCAATGTAAGGAGTTAGTTGAGCCATCTGATTCTAAACTTGCATTCACTGTGGACCCCCGGAGTGGGAGATTGGTTTGTCAGAGTATAAATCACAAAGTACTAGCCCTTTGATAGATGCAATGTGTCAGATATGGAGATGACAACGTTGTGGATTTAATTTAATTTATTCCCCTGTGGGCACACCTTTTTGTTTTCGGTAGCATTAGTTGCATTTATGTACTCTGAAAGTAGTGATTTATACTCAAGAATAGGTGGAATATCGTTGCAGGAACCGTAGTATAATTTATGTTAAACTTGCACCCTTGTGTTCTCGTCCATCTCATGCATAAAGATCACGCACCATCAAATAGGAAATTCGGACGTACTGTATAGAGGATCAATGGAAATAACATCAAAGAAATCGTATGTCAACTGACAGGTATGGGCATCGCAGTGTGAGAAAATTGGAAAACATGAACGTATTCATTAAGAACACAAAGGTCAGAACAGTACATAGACAACATGTATATAATATATATTAGCTCTGGTAAATAATTCTTATTCTACATTTCATTTGTCAAATTCGATCCGGCATCCAGAATGTGGATGCCATACAGTATAGCAAAAGGGAAATCACAAATCGTCCGCGCATCTTCCATGTTCAGGAAACCAAAACCTAACCAAAATTGTCCAATGAAAAAGCCTGACACGGTGCAACATTGCATGTCCCAGAAGCATCTTCTCACAGAGAGCTCTTAAGGGCTGAAACTTCAAAGGGCAGAAACTGTTTGAATCATCCTTAGTTAGCCAATTAGTATCATTGAAATAATCTAATGCCAGCCAATCACCTCGCCCCAATATCTGGCAGCAGTATTAAAAACAATTAAAACGTTAGCAAGAGCAACAAAGTAGGTCGCTAAACAGTGGAAAAAAGGGGTCTAAAAAGGGTCACAGCATGGTTAGCTGAAGTTTGAGAATGACGCAAAAAAGAGGAGAAATGATAAATCCTCATAATTGATGTGCCTAAAAATCCTCCTAACCCAAAGTTTCACTCTCAATCCTTGAATATTGTGTAAATTACAACTCATGTCATTGTGAATGAAATTCTGAAAAGAAAATTGTTAGGAGGATATATCATCACTCGGCACAAAAGATAAATTGCAGGGCCCTAAAACATAAGGAGGACAATAAAGAATGAAAACTTCAACGATCCAAACCAAAACATTGGATAAAGCTCGTGTAATTAACTAAGCAAAATCCATCCAACTTTCTTAACTCATCCCAGTTCTGAAACACAACGTGGAAAAAGAAATGTTATTACCGTTTTCATCTTGGGATGAGCTGTCTTCCTTTTTCTCTGGAGCATGCTGTTCGAGGAACTGCTGAATTGTTCTCCAGTAGTCATCACCACCAGCAAGCCAAGTATCCATATGCATGCCAGAAGGAAATTCCACAAACCGACACTGATTATTGCGAGCAGCTGCCTTTGCATAAAGCATCTGCATATGTGGTGGGGGGACCATCTCATCTTGCAGTCCCGAGAGAAAAAGAATGGGCTGCTTGATCTGCCATTAACATGGTAATAAAAGAAGTCATGAACAAACATGAATCCAGCCAGTGATTAATAGAAGAATGGGTATGAAAAGAGGAGCAGAATTTTATTATGTTTCTTTCTAGAGACCCAACGGAAAGAGAGAGAGAGATTCTAAAAGTTGCAAATTGACATCCTTTTTAAAAGCTTTACAAAGGATAAAGCCCAGTTAATTATCTCCATTAATTACGAAAAAAGTTAAGTCATTAAGCCCAAGTGACCTAATTCAAATCAGGTATTGAATCTTTTATATCTAAATGCATATTATTTCCAGTATCCCTCACCTGGCCAACAACATCAATAGTACTCCATGGAGAACGTACAAGAAAATTGAGTGGTCTAGGGCCTTTTGAACTGCTGCCTCCAATAAACCACTTCAAAAACGGTAATAAAACTCCGGCCATATCCAATATAGATGTGAAAGTATTTTCCAGTATCAGTGCAGCAACCTTAAATGTAGAAAGTAGGTCAAGGGAGAATGTAGATTAAAGGTATAACAGACAAACTGCAGCTGGGAATAACAACATCGAGGTGCATATCTAAATTTATCAATAGAAGATTGCATCAGTCTTTATGGTTGTATTTCTACATAAAAGAAATACCAGAAGAAGAAATCTATTAAAGCCATGCAATGAAGCCTCTGCTTGAAATCTCACTTCATTAAATGCACAACGTAATAGAAGTGAAATTCTTGACGCGTACACAAAAACTTTCAAGTCTGAAGAGTTTATTTGAAAGGTAAAAAGGATTACCTGGCTATTTTCACTGCTCTTTGATTTTACTCAATAACAACTTTTTGACTGTGTATATAAACAGCTAATGTCAAATTTTTCCCCCTAAAAACTAAATTTGAAACCGATGCTTATCTGAAAGCAGCACTGAAAAATGGCCCCTTAAAACTGTTGAAAAGAATCTGAATTATGCTTCATGGAAGCCCAAGAGAACAATGCTAGTAAAACACTTCATGATAACAATTCCATAACAAAGACAAAATGCTAAAGGAAGGGATTCCTAGATCATTTCACAATGCATAATAGCAATATATAGAAACTGTCGCATGTGAACTAAAATTAATGTTATGTCATAACAACACTTTGAAAACACTTCTACGGTCATGAATTCACAATCCATAAGCAGCACACTCTTCTTAGCAGCATTAAGTGGGTATACCCGGGAGAACAGTAATATAAATGCACAGTTAAGAATCTAAAAAAAACATAGGTTCAGCAGGTTTTACATTCTTTTCTCACACAATGCTGATAATCATGAAATGATTATGAATCTATAACAGCGAAAGAAATTTTAGCAAACTACTTCAGACCTACATTATACAGTGTCACTACATGCCTTCTCTTGTGAATCTAGCAGGCTATGATGTGTACAGTTTAACATTCTAAAAACATGTTTATGTATTGGATATAACCAGGGGGACAGCCAAAAATCCAAAATTCTAACAATTTTAACCAAGAACAGCATAAAAGTTCAAACCCACATAGATAAATGTGAAGTTTACAAGGTGGATACCTTGTCAGGGTTATTTTTTGTTAGTACAGCTCCAACTGCACCCCCAAGTGATCGTCCAAATACAACTATTCTAGATGTGTCAATATCAGACCTTTGGGAAAGATGATCCAATGCAGCCTGAGCACAAGGAGGTTTAGGGTTTAGGGTTTAGGGTTTTTTTAGTAAAACAAGGATGACCAAATTATCAGTATGAGATAAAAAGCATACCTGAGCATCCTTAATAATTCCATGCTGAGAAGGATAGCCATCACTTTCTCCATATCTGTATAATAGAATGACACACAATTAATACATCAGTGCCAATTCAGTTCAAAGGTGGCATGTGTAAGTTATCAGCACGAGTCAGCTGACAGAGCTACAGGAAACATTAAGTACTGAAGTATGAAATGCTGACACATACCCTCGGTAGGAAAGCATGAAAACATTGCAGTGCAACTTCTGTAACATTATGCGAACCATTTCAAGACGATGAGCAATATCTAAAAGTCAGTAGTCAAGGCCTTCAAAAGTATATTGAAGCTTATCAAGTAAAGATATTTTAAATAAAAATCACAACCTAACCCTAACATCTACCACCAGGATACTTCCAGCATTTTCTTGAAAAAACAAAATGGTGGGTCCTGAAATGGAACACAAGAAAAAAGAACTGCATTAGAACAACACCTAAGTTACAGAAAAGAGCTGAGCACAGAGAATATATCATATCAAGCGTGCCAGCACGTATCATAATTCAATAAGACTTCAATAGCAACCCAAGCGAAGATTTCATACACCCAATCGGCGAGCCTTGATTTAACCATTTTGATTTTAAAATCACTACTAGCTCTTACTTACATTCTATTATCCTATTTTCCCTTCTAACTAAACCAACAAATGTATGGGAAAAAGAATACTATCAAGACAACAAGTTCAGAAAAGCATAACAACAGCCGCACCAATTGGCCTCATACTCAAGGTTATTATTCCATTCACAACAAACAAAAACATCCTGGCTTTATCTATTCAATCAGTACCAAACAATACCTTTTACCCTTCCGATCTATATTTCTCCAATGCCACATATTTTTTTTTTGGGGGTTTTAGTTCAAGTGTTCAAGCAAGCATCAATCTGCATCCTAATCCAAAACCCCAGCTAACACTTATAAACCAAGATCCAAACATGCCTTTTAATAGGCCCAAAAGAACTTCCGCAAAAATTAGCAAAAAAAATGAAGAAATCAGCAAAGTTCCTACAGCTAGCTTCATGGAAAATCAAATCCACCACGCTAATTGAGTAAATTAACATCAAAATCTGCATGCTAACACAAATCAGAGGAGGAGGAGCAAGAAATTAGAGAAATTGGAACCCTAAATAATAAAGTGAATGGAAGGGAAGAGAAGAGAAGAGGGAACCTCGGCAGTTAGGGAAGAGCTTGATGAACCAGGCGTGGAGGCGGATGCCGTCGGAGGAAGTGAGCCAGATGTCTTCATAGGAGAGGCGGAGGCGAGCGGGAGTGATGGCATAGGACTTGGAGAGACCAGGCAACACCGGCACGTACACCAGCTTCTCCTGAAACGCCACCAGCAGCGCCATTCCCGTCACCACCAACCCTCCCACTCCGTACAGCAATATGTTCATGTACGAAACCATTCTCCTCCTCTGACGATGATGATGATGGTGATTATTAATTTCTCTAATCTTTGGTGTCGATTTCGCAATTTCGAAGTGTATAGGAGGGAGAATTGAATTGCTAATGCGATGTGTTGTTGTATTTGTGACTGTGTGTGTGTGCGTGTGTGTGTGTGTGTGTGTTTGGGTCACACAGGTAGAAAGAAAAAGCGTGCGTTTGGAATTGGGGCTCCTTTCTCGGGAACACCAAGCCCATGGGAATGCGAATTGAAATTCGGATTTCGATTTTTACTATATTTTAGGATCTGTTGAAATTTACCCAATGTTGAGCCATTTTTGGCATCACACATGTCGTGTGAGATCGATGCCCATGATCTGGTGGGTAATGGTTACCTATGGAACTGTTTCTACTTTCTACAGAAGAGAAAAAAAAAAAAGAAATTAAAAGAAATGAAAATCGTGTTTCACTTTTTCTTTTTCGATTTTCTGGAATATATTTGATTTATTATGGTACGTGTAAAATTTTTCTACATTGTACTATTTAGTAATGTATTGTCAATGGTAAACTTTTAGGTCTCTCTCGAAAAGAATTTCTTATCCATTGTGCTACTTTCATTATTACGTCAACAAAGTTGGTGCGACTTGACTGTCTTGAGTTAAATAAACAATTTAGGCCTTTAGTTTGCTTTTAACAAGTTGATCAGATAGACCGGCAATTAATTATGACGGGTTAGTGCAAATAATGTCTTATCTTATCTTAATGACTATTGTACCTAAAAGTCATCTTCTTGTTCGCATCATGTGCAACAATTCAAATTTACCTGATGTAAGTTCTGACTTCCTCCGCAGGTATACCATGTATGCCAATTAGTAAATCACAAGATAAACCACGTAGTGTTTCTTTTCTCTTTTAAATAGATCACAGAAGTAATGCATATGTTAAAAGTACACAAGGGAAAACGAAAGATCTTGCATATCATTGCGCTCATTAATGGTCAGCATTAATTTCAACCTAAATTGGATGCTTACATATGGTCCCAATACAAATATCATCAAATACATGACCACAACCGATCTTAGCTCCGTCTCATCAGATATTTCCAAAAACCTTGTTGTAGAGAAGTGTTACCATTAAGTTAACCTTCGGTAACATTTTATCCGTGAAAGGCGTCCACATGACCATACGCTACATGCTATTTTTTTTCACCTCTTATTCTTTACATGAATTTTGGCAGGAAGAAAGCCTACTCGTCAATGCTCAATCATGCTAACTGAACCGCCGCTATTATGGCAGTTTGTTAATTGACATAAAGCGGTGAAGGAGAGGACACAAGAGAGTGAATAAGTGAGAGAGCAAGAATAGTTGAAGCCACGAAAAATTCTAAAGTGCCACCGAGTATTTCACGAGGACACGAGAAGAAAATGAGACGAAAATTTAGGACACGGAGAAAAAGGGTGGAGCAAATGGCTCCCCTGTCTGTCACACCGCCCCCATTCAAGGTGAATGGTGGTGCCACGGGAATCGCATCACACTTGTTGTATATGTCTCTCACGAAACCAAGTACATGTGTTAAACATGTTTGGTCCACTAGCTGAGAGTGACTACCTCACACGTTACTCCCACCTCTGGTTTTTTGTATGAAGAGAAGGGAGAAAGATTCTTTTAATCAATGTTAAAAAGTAAAAACTAGTTGAAAAAATACGTTTACTCCATCCAGTTATATGGAGATTCAAGATTTCATTTTCTTCTCCAGATTTTTTAGGGGCCAAGGGGCTGGGTTGCTGAAAGCAAGGACAGTCCCATAGATAAGGATAAAACATAAAAGATTCCAACCACAAACGTTTCCAATCCAGTTCAACAGACCAATGGAAGCAAGAGCAAGGTTAGAGTACAAGGCAAAGCACTGGCAAAGGCCTGAGTGCTAATGCAAAGTGTCTGAGAAGAGACCATTTATGTAACACACGAAACAAAGTAAAGTGACTAAGCCAAGGATGATTTGCCAGCCCAGTGAAGGTAGTACCATTTTTGTTTGTTTGGTTCCACCTGTCTTACCGGGCAAACAGGAGCACGATGCTGGGTTCAACCACCAAAGGTGAGTCCCCCACTGCATTGTGATGCTCCACCCATGTTTGGGAAATTCCCAAAGAACTTGTGTTCAGGCTGCCTGTAATTGACACTGTTGCTGGACAAACTTGTTAAGTCAGAGCAGGTTGTGATGGAAGATGCATTTTTTCCGGTTCTTGCTGGATGACTTTCTACCTCTGATGCATCTTTCTTTTGATATAAATTGATCGGATTTGAGCCCGAATGCGCGCCATTGACAAGTTCTGTATTAGACAGTTGCAGCTGTTTAGCGCTGAGAAAGCGTCCCCCAGATCCCCTAACCCTATTCAAAGCATGACGATGCCGGGACTCGTGAAGATATGGCTGCAATCAAAATTTGGAAAAAAGAAGGAAATTAAGTCGAATAATGCCATTTTGTTTTTACTCCAAAGCAGAGTTTCTGAAAGCAGGTAACGGCTTTGCTATATGATTTAACATACCCCATTATCGAATATTTACAGAACAATGCTACACTGATAGGTTATTTTAATTCTCTATTCAAAAAATAAGGAAAAGACAACTCTATACATTGCCTCCATATCTATTGGCTGCATCATACCCAAATAACTTTTACATGATAACCATGCTTAATACTATTATCACTTAAATATTTATAGATTTATTTCCATTTTAGTGTATCTTTCTCTCACCCATGATCACATATAGGCGGGGCAAACCATAAACAGGTGATCCATCCTTACTTATGGAACATACCTTGCGACTTTTGATAAGCTTGTTTTGAGCCTCAAGCTTTGCTCGTGACTGTCGCCTTCTCAGTATACCATGGTATTGTTTTGCGTTGACATAAATGGGCCCATCTTCAGCAAGATCAAGTGGTAATGCAATTCTGGGGGATGATAATCCCAGCATTTGGGGTAACACTTGGGGTTGAGTCTAGCAAATTTCAAAAAGGCAATGGCTCATTAAATTGTTACACTAAGAAATCCAAGTGCAATAAAAATTTCAACAATAGCAGGCATCAATCAATATATGAAGAGCATGCATTAGAAGTTGTAATCGACAGAACTTACAACAGCTTGTGGTCCATAAGTAACGAATGAACCACTGAAAAAAGGATCACCATAAGGATAAGGAGCACGAGCCTGAAATGGGAGGGCAAATAACTAGTTAATAACTACAACTGCAAGTAACAAATCCATAAACAGGAGCTTCACATACCATTGAGTGACTACAATCAACTTGTGCACAATTGAACTCAGTATCAGGATGATTCAACAAGAGGAACGGCTTCATTTAACCCTCCACATAGCCATTACTTATTTCTTGACATGAGAAAATGGTTTCATGTTAAACTGGTCCAGGGATGAAGTAGGTGAAAAATATCAAAAGCCCATAAACGGAAGTGTGCATGCAATGCATGAGACATTAGAGGATCAACAACACAAGAAAGGTACATATTTACGCCCTTCAGGAAAGCAACACAACATGTACTTCTAAATGATGCGAGAGGGGTACACAATGTTCCGAAAATAGGATATTTTGTAGAGCAGATCAAAGATAGTCACCAAAATTAGGAACAAACCAAAACTCAAATCAGCAAGCTGCCCAAGTGGATAGACACAGGCTAATGGAGTAATCAGTTAAAAACGTTTTCACATTTCACAAGTATCAGGGACTACAAATGAACAAAGATTTGATAATATAGAACTTGGTGTTCCCATATTCAATTATCAGGTAGGGTAGAATTTCCACTGCTTTAAATGGGGAACAAACTGTTTCAACCAAATCAGACCCTTTTGGAAGTATTATGAGACACTTATTTGCATAAGAATTTCCTAGAATTTATAATGTTAGTAGGATTCCCGTTTTCTGCGTTTGAAACATAATTTTCAAAAGGATCAATTCCCAATACACATAGGACTCCCATCTCTACCACGTATTATTCGCATGCTAAGGTAACTAATGTAGTGATCTTGAACAAAATCAATTGTACCACCATCTTCTCATGTGCCACTATGGCCGACTCCCTAATTAATTACTAGTACTACACTATAACAGTGACAAAACTACAGTTTTCCTCCCACCACTTGAATCACATTTATCAACATTACTTCGATTATTATAGTAGTACACAATCATTGGAAGTATTGTACGGTTTACATTAAACTGTATGAGGAAAAAAACAAAGGATAAGTCCAAAGAAATAATATTTTAAAATGAAACATAGCCTACCATTCCGTGAGTAAAATGTACGCAGTATTGAAGCCTTAATTCTCAAAACCTTCAATCACATCCTAAAACTGAACAAAAAAGGAGCCAGATAATGACTCGAATGTAAGTCCTGTAGCATCACAAGAGGTATAATAATAATAATAATAAAAAAGAAGAAACGAAGCACAGCAGAAAGAGGTATCCTCGCAGAGAATGTACATTGTACAGTATGAGACACAGAGACTATTTTGCTATTATGTCAGCATCTCGCCTAAACAACGATGTACATAGCCACCAAGTGGCAGTGCCATGTTTAACAAGAAACTCCAACATAGTTGACTTGAATATAAAAAAAATTGCAAGATAAAAACACACCCATGCCAGACATGCTGCTTAAATATATATATATTAATAGAATAAAATAAAATTTGTTTAAAAAAAACTAGATCAGGCCTTGGCTGGTGAAAAACTCGCATTACGGGTTGAAAAAAAAAAAAAAAAAAGAAGGAAGAAGACAAGAAGAAAAAGAGAGTGAGAAGGAGACCATAAACAGAAACAAGAGTAATAGCAGACACAGCAACAAGAACTAGTTTCCAAATCTGAATGAGTATTGACCTTAAGACAACATCAGCTCAGATGACCTCAAGGTCAACATGCAATAGATAAACAGGAAGCTTAAACCTCAGCACTTGGATTGGATCCCACAAAACAACAACAACAACAACAACAAAAAATTAGAAATACTACTATGATATGATATGAAGATGCTCACAAAACAAAAACAGTTATGTTAGGACTCGAGAGGAAGCAGTGTAATAAGTGGCCAGTAGAGACAGACAGGATAAGGCAGCAGAATAAATAAGAGAGAGAGAGAGAGAATAACTTTGGGATCTGGCAAGGCATGAAGAAATGCTGTATTCAAGCTAGGCATGTCTCCTACCTTGAAATCCCTCCCCCAACCAATATATACTGTGTCTCCTTCTCTTTCTCACACTACAATGCTCCTCCTTTACTCTCTCTCTCTCTCTCTCTCTCTCTCTCTCTCCCCCTGTGTTACCGTATTAACTTCACCTCACCTCTTCGTCCTTGCTTTGTCAGGAGTTCAAGTACCCGCAGTCACATAAATACACTCACACTCAACCCACCACCTACACCATCATTCTCTATCTCTCTCTCCTCTCTCCTCTCTCGACCTTTGTTTGCTTGTGTCTTTTTTATCTTCAAGATAGAGTCATTTTTTTCCTGAGCTGGCCCACCACCCAGGTATACTAGTACGTCCCTTCTTCCTCAACCCTTGGGTTGGGTCGGGTTGGGTCCTGGGCCTTCCTTTCTTTCTTCACTCTCCTCCTCTGTTCACACACTACTCACCTCAAATGCTCCACGTGTCTTTTCAGGAGCAATTCACACCGTTCGATCAACACCCTCCATGACCAACACACTCCACGCACCGCTCGTGCGCGTCGCGCGTGACTCGGGTACACCGTGGAAGAAAATACCATATCCCAACCAAGGTTCCTTGCAATTTAACCACATTAGTCACCTTAATTTCGAAAATGCCCCGCTACCTTCCATTTTCCTTACTCATCTGACATTTGGCACCATTGCCTCATCAAATGTCCCATTTGCCCCTCAAGTTTTTCGTTATTCTTGGAATTTATTACTCTCCTAAGATATTCGTCAAAAAGAAAAAAAAGAATTAAATTCATATACCTAAAATAATTTTACACTATTAATTAATAAATTTTCAAAGACATAACAATTTATAGAAAGTTACTACTTATTTCTTACAATCATGTACTCTGATTAGCCATTTTAGTCAACTTCTATTAATTGAAGGTGCAAAGTTATCTTAGTTAATGAATAGAAATTAAACTTATATAATATTTTGAGTGAAAAATAATAGTTTTTAAGTTTTCATATATTAAATATATCTAAAATCAAAGATTAATTTTGATATACTATCAATATAAAATAATTTTACATTATTATCATATATTTCTATTTATAAATTTTTAAAAGCTTAATTTTTACTGATAGTATAAAGTCTTTTTTATACTGTTCTCCAATCATATGATAATACATCAATAAAGATAGTTAAATTTCACATCAACTACTTGAAAAATCATTGAAATGAGTTGATTTGATTGGATGATAATGTTAAAAAAAATTTACAATATTGGTATATTAAAATTAAACTTAATTTTTAAAATAAACACATTATTAATATAATATTAAGTATATTTTTTTATAATTTTAATATTGACTGTGTATCAAAATCAGATTCTTAAAACAATTATTATTTCTTAATTAAGAATTAATTTATATATATTAACAATATAAAATAATTTTCTATTTCTAACCAATATAGTTTCACCAAAACAATAAATTGTAATGGACAATCTGATAATAGATAAATATTTTTTATAATTTATCATAATAAATTTTTTAATTAATAATATAAAAATATTTTATACTCGATATATAAAAATTAAGTTTCTTAATTAATATGGCCACACTATCAAAACCTTTTTTATTTCCCCTAAAGTTGGCAGTTGCTTGGAATCCCGGAATAATGGTGGGCACGACCCAAACGGGTCTGTCTAATTTCTTTGGATAACTGTTAAAAAGGGATCATTATTGGGTGCCGCGTGGCAAGATACTGTTTTTTTTTTATTTTAACCTTGAAAAACACATGTCACATGGTCATTTTAAGCATATAAAATATGTTGCATGAACCTTATCTTAAAAATGGGCTATCTTAATGCTGTAAATAATCTCATCAAGTCTATCTTCGTACCACTATGAAGATATTTATAATTTGAAAAGGCTAAGACCTAGTTCACGGGTTAGATAAATTTATTCACGTTTGGTAATGCCACTTTTTTTCCAGCGCTTTCATTACTCATAGAATTTTTAAATAAATCAATTGGAATTGGTTGCGGATAAGGTTTCGCCATTTAAAAGAGAATCTATACTAAAGTTTCTAATTTTCTTTTAACAAAAAATATATATATCAAGTACTAGAATGTCGGTGGCATGAAATTAAACAATCTGGTCCAGCAATATATATATATATATATCGAGACAGGTTGCGATGCGTTTTTCTTTTTATTTCTTTTTTTGTTTTTTGCGAACAATTTTTTTAATGCAAAGGCAAAGTTGACTTACGTACGTACATATTATCTATTGAAGCGATAGACCCAAGAGTTTAAAATGCAAATCACATAGTATCCAAATAAAGAGTGATGTTGACGAACATTGTGTGTAGTTTGTGTTAATTTAAGTTATTTGATATTTACCCTCTTTAAAATAATTATCAAATTTGAGATTTGTAGATGATAGAAATTAATACCATGGGGAGTTTCATTATGACAGTAAGCTAATTCAACTCAAGTATATTAATTAGAGTTAAAAAACATTGGATAATGGCAATCTAATAAAAAAGAGTGATGTATTAAAAAAGTTACGCGATGCTTTCGCTATCATGCTTGATCCGTAGGGCATGTTAATTCCTACTTAGCCATTAATGGATTAAGTGTGCCATTTTATAAAGGAAAGGTCAGCAAAGTCATCCATCCTCACCCAAAAAAAAATAAAGAAAAGAAAAAGCCAAAGATTCTTGGGGAGCTTGTGAAACTTTCTATGGATTTAATTTTGATACAATATTATTGTGAAATTGATTTACTTGATAGCACATCAAAATTAATCTCATTTATTATTTAATTGAATGTGATTATTTTTAACTTGGATTTTCATAAATTTTTTGTATATCATATATACATTATTAACTAATTATGTAACATCGTTAGTGCATTTAGTATAGGGTAAAGATCAAGATAAACATTTCATATATAAACTTCATCTATACAACTTTTACCCTTATTTTTATTTTATATCGATAAAGCAACTATGTGTGACTTAAGAAATAAATATGGTTAAAAATAAAATATTCTTATTATTTTAACATACAAAATTAAACGTTTTGTAAAAAAAATTTATACTAAAAATATGTCAAAAATTAATCGCATCTTTCAAAATGTGATGGAGTGTAAAATGTGGTATTTTCTTAAGTGCCTTTGAATAAATGAACTTCTAGCAAAACACTTTTAACATATAAAGAACTAATAAGAATGGCAATTAATAGTTGAATGACTAATTATTATTTTTAGAGTTGACTCCTCTAAAATAAAAATGCTTATGAAGTGTGAAAATAAGAACATAATCACCTCTAAATTAATAACTTTGACTGTTTGTGAATCGCACCAAATAATTTCAAGATTATCAACCTTTTACCTTTTCAATTTACAAATCTCCCTATTTTAGAAAATTTATTTATGGTGGCAATAAATGATTAATAATAAAATAAAATAGAAACTAGGAGAATTGAATAGACATATAGGGGCTGTTTTGCAAGAGTTTTGCAGAACAATTTCAATTTTAAAAAACAAAAAAGGAAAAAAAAACTTATTTAGTTGGTTATCTTTTCAGATTGATTTTAAAAACAAAAAAAAAATTTGTGTAAAAGCAAAAATTAGAAAACGGCTGAAAGATATTTTTTGAAATTCTATTTTTTAAAATAAGAAAAAAAATGCAATAACACATTTATAATTAGTTGGTTTCATTAATTGCTATCCAAAATAATTTTTAAAAAACACAAATAAAAATAATTCCAAACGACCCTATTCACGCTACACTATTATTCGAGAACTTAAGGGAAAGGGGGAGAAAAGTCCTCCTTTTGTTTGGCAAGTGAATGAAAAGGAAAGGGATGTAACCTTTTGTCTTCATATCTTACCCTCCCCTTGCTAGAAGCTTCCTAAGAAAAAAATAGTAGGTTTGAGTTGTTAAGGTCATAACAATAATTAAACTGAATGTTTTCAGCCAATATGAATAGCTCCTCACACACCCCTCCAATTAGAGGGGCACAAGAATCCCTACAATATTAATGGCAAGTAAGGGTCTTCAGGTCCCTCTTGCCCTTGCCACTCCCCTTAGCTAGTAACTCCCAAACATGTAATTAAATTTTAAAAGTACCTCCCCATTCCATGCCAAAGCTATGTTTTATAGTTTTAAAAGAAACGCAATTCTTTTTTCATCCTTTACTCCTTACTTCAAAAGAACAAAAAAACCAAAAACTTCGAATGACAAAGTCTACCGTTTCCCTCCCCACACACACACTTTGGTCATTCCTATCCTTGTCACTGCTTAGTTTCTCATCCTTCGAAACATGACCTAACCGCGTTCAACGTTACTCTATTTCCATATGCTTCGAGCTCAAAATCTTATCGAATTTACATTGATTGACATTGTCCTACAAAAAATTGGTCGAATGGAAACGGGAGCTTACCAGACACTTGTACACTTGACAATAATCAAATTAATTAATCGAATCAACAAAATTCTAGTCAAGCATAAAGAGCTTGGTATACAATATTTTTTCCCCTTCTTGTTTTGAGGGAGAGGGTTGTAAATATAGATTCAGCACTTTCTCGAAACGATGGAAGGCGCTAATACACAATCCGAGTAAAAAGCAAGTTGCCACTACCATCTTAAAGCAGTATGGTTGAAGCAAACCGTGAGGATTCGATCTCGTGCAGAAATAATGACGTGAATTCAAAATGTGGTCAGAAAAATAGCAACTGAAACGTGAACATCAATAGAGCATGCCAGGAGTCCAAGGAGTGAACTTACCATGTGAAACTAGAGCTTTAAATTGATGTTTTCAGACCATTTGAAAATGTCAGAGGAGACTCTATCTCCACCTAGGTCCTCGCCAGAGGCTCCTGCCGCTATTCGTATAATATCTTCAATTAATGCAAAGTTCCCCAATATATCAACATGAGCACCACTCTGGGTTCCCCTTCCTTCTAGAAGATTTGCAGGAGGGGCATGATCATACTCCCTTATGTATGTACGGATGCCTGACGGATTAAAGCGAGTTCTTCCCCGCCAACCTTTTGCACACATGAAACCAGCACTTAAAACGGGAACAGTTTCATCCCCATTAGCACAATAAACTCCATCCTTCAAACATGAGTCCTCATCTCCACCATCTGCTGATGTGTCAATCTGAAAGGGAATGTGGCACTCAGATTGAGGAGTTAACTTGTAGACATAGGCCCTTTCCGTAGGGATCCCAACCCCATACATGGAGTAAATCTCCATATCCGGTGCATGTGGTAATCTGCATCAACAGGACAGAAAATTTAAGACAACACAAACCAAAAAACAGAAATAATAGAAACAACGAATTATAAAAAATAACAGGAAGGAAATTATAGAAGATAGCAAAATCAATAATCCACTAACCATTAATGCAAGTAAAAAAATAATTACATAGCAACTAAGTGCCACACAATAATAAGATTCTTTACCCACAAGATTAAATTACATTTACATGCTTGTTTTGTGTAACTTGTACAAAATTTTGACCTAGGCTTTTGATGAAGGAAAAATAAATAGTAATTAGTCGGGTTTCCCCTTTTAAGAAAAATATCAAAGTAGAGAATCTCACGTTGTTTCCAACGGGTTAGACCAATATTTGTAATGTTTGTATTTCGGATCATCCAAATTGTCAGCAATTCCATGAGAAAAATGAGCATCTCCACGCCTCATTAACTTGGGAGCAACAAAATGAAGCAGATCCAAAACTGAATCAGCAGTGTAAGCTTTGTAATCTGTAACAGCTTTGATTCCCTCAACACCCATTTCATGGTACTCTGTCCAGACATCACAATCAGACGTGTTGACAAGGTTCTTGCCCTTAAGAGCACCCTGTCAATTGTAATAAGATGGGGGAAAAAAAAAAGAAAGAAACATGAAACTTGGAACAATGTAAATCAGATGAGCAATTGATGCCAACTGCACGAGGTCAGAAAGTATAAGAATTATGTCAGCAGACTACAGATATATTTCCATCAGTTAATGCAATTGATAAAGGAGTGAAGTTTGACTTCAACTTGAGGGCAAATGGAATGTCAACTTTTTGCAGGAAAAACAGAGCAATTTAGAAAATGGAAAATGGTAAATGATGGAACATTGTATAAGACTGAACTCTGAAACACAAACTTCAAGCTCTCAACTAAACACTTGAACCATAAATTTGAATTTCTGATACTCAAAAAGATAAATCACGATATTTTTCATTTAGTCTAGATGCCCAGATTAACTGCAAATATTATATTATTCTAACATTACAAATAAGGAAAGAGACAATAAAGCAAAATGCTAAATGTATATATAGTAGAATCATTACCCTAAAATCCAACCTCTCAAGCTTGGAGGAATGTAACTCAGCTGCATCTTTCCCAAATGCTATGAGCCTCCCATAATTCACATGTTTCATGGACTCAAGATCCTCTTTGTCATTTTGAAATGTTCTGTAAGTATCATTGCTTTTGTGCTTCTTTGCACTGCAGTTAAAATATCCTTCAGGTGACCAATCAAGGCCACCCCATATAGTGTCACCACCTTTTGGTATCATTGACATAGTTGAATCCCACGTTCGGGTCATCCGCATTAGATGTTGCAAAGTTTGAAGACCAAAAACATCTTTATCCAAAACACCTGGGGCGAAAGCCCTGTATAAGAATTAGAAATTGTTCAATAACGACTCCTTTAACAATATATTATGCATGCACAGTTTAAATGATCCATAAGTATATCAATATCATTATCATCAATAATAATTTACAGAAATGTTGAACAGCAAGAAAAGAAATCCTGTCTATGTCAAGGAAATACAATTTAAGAAATCTAAGAGACTGATCAACCACATTATAAATTAATTTTCAGCGGAATACATGTAAAAGTTAATTATCACAAAAAAGATTGCTCAAAACTTGAAATCTTTCAGGGGACAACAGAATAAAGACTTATTGTTCTTTCAAAAGGGAAAGTAGAAACTTAACAATTGTTTCCTATAGGTATATAATTTAAGTATTTGCAAATATGATTCAAAACCTACCCCCTAAGAGAAATACCTTCCAGTTAAAAAAAAAAAAAAAACCACACATACTCCATGCATTCACATCATAGACTAGGTTAAATAAAAACCTCGCAACAGCAATATCCCTGGCTTCTATAGAGAAAAGTCCAGCAACAGATTTTGGAACACCAAGAAAAGGTCCCCCAATGTTAACCACTGCTTTAATATGCTTCGCACACCAATCTGATCCGCCCCCTCCGCCCATTGTTGCTGGTGCTTCAACCCACTTCATAAAATGCAGAAAGTACAAAACACCCATTGAATGTGGAATGACAACCACTTTTTTACCACCATTTGTAGCCACCATGAGTTCTATATTATTTTTTATCCTGCTCAGGCTTCGATCTCTGACCTGACCAAATGAAGCAGATAATGAAAATGACATTTGATGGTGTAAATAAATTAAGACAACAATAGAAGTGCAAGGGGAGCACAGAAAATCATAAAGCTTTGTAAGTAATTCTATAAAGAAATTGAGTAAGCTAAGTAGATTCGAGGAAGACCAATTTAACTAAGAACTACCTCTGTATTCTGAAATGAGATTCTCCAATCATATGCAGCCATATACATGTTTTTCTCCTCATAACCAACGCGGGCTAAATTAGCAATTAGAACTGCCCAGACAAAATAACCAGGAGCAAAATAATCAGCTGCCACAAGTCCAGAGACAGGCCTAACTCTAATCCCCTGGCGGTCCAGTCCTGTTTCATTATCTAGAGACATATGTTCAACCCAGCATAATGGTCTGTAGAAGGTAAGGTAAAGTATCGTAAAATACCACTATTGATAAACTCTGTGGGGGTTATTGTGCAACAACAAAAACAAAGGAACTCAATGGAAGTATAATTTGCCAGTAGGAAAAAAAAAATACAGTTAAATACGCAGAAAGATGAATCTTGGAAGATCAATGAATCACAGAACATTTGAATCAAGCTCCCAGAAATATGCCAGACAGAGTGACAGACATCAACAACTGTCAGCAAAAGGTTCAGTTCAAAATGAACTTTAATAACAAAAAAATAACTTTGCATTGCAATCAATGATTCGAAGGACAGTAAATCCATTAAATCTACAAAATGATGAACATATTCTTACAAGAATACAAAGGAAATACCTAGTAACTTCATTATAACATTCTAGCATGACAAACAGCTAACTCTCGATTGCTGCAAGTTATTAATTTGCTATCATATCATATTGCTTAATAAAAGTCACTAGATTTTGATCTAAGAATGTAAAAGAGCTTCAGAAACAATAATATTGCTAATTACTTTCTGGCGTCGGCTATATTTTCTTTAGTTAAAAGTCACAACTTAAAGGATCCATCACAAAAGCATTTCCAGTTTAAAGCAGCACAACGAAAAACCCAATCCAATATCAGTAAAGGAAGCTCCACTCATGTCTCTACAAGTATGAAGTGTCCTTTTCAAGAACCAGAAACACGGCAGTTGATGGTTACTAAGATTCACTAAGATGGTACCTCACTGAACTAATTTAACAACACAAACTTATCTCGTTATAAACTAATACTCTTCCTCACTTACTTCTTCTGCTTTCCCCAAATACCAAAATTCCAACCATGCAAACACAAAACACATTCATTGAAATCCCGAAACTGAACCTGACAAAAGGGAACGAAAAAAAAAAAAAAAAGTTACCTTTTATACAATTCCCCAAAGGTGCCACCCCACAACCTCTTCCTGAACAACCCATCCGCACACTGACGACCCTCCCAGAGCTCCAACCCACCGGTCACAATTCCGGGAACGAAAACCACTGGGTGGTTCACCGTCAACCCTTCCTTCCTCAGCTTCACGCCGGGAGGGTCCGGCAACGGCCCCGTAATCGCCTCCGCCACGTACTGAGGGAACGACGCCGGCATTGCATTGTACAGAAACAGCAAGAACCACCAGACGGAGCATATCACCCCCACGAACCAGCAACAGCTGTCAACACACGACCACTTCTTCGCCCTCTCAGCTTCCCCGCTCTTCCCCTTGCCTACCTTCTCTTCCTTCTTCTGATTCTTCTGCTGCTGCTCCTTCTTCTTGTTGTCCTTGTCATCATCGTCGTGATCCGAATCAGGTGGCAAGGGATTCACTGGCGCCTTCCTGCGCCGCAGAAACGACATCGTTTTGTTTTGCTCGCGAGAACCAGAGAACCGAATCAAAAAAAGTGGGCGAAAAAATGGGAATAAATAAATAAAAGGAAGATTTAAATGCTCTGAAAATTCGGCATGTTCACTAATGGAGGATGAGATAAGGCTCTGAGCTGGCGGGTTGAGAAAGTAAATATTTTGCAGATGAGCCTAGAGCCTTCGTCGGAATCCTAAACGACGGTGGCGGAGAAAACGACGCGCCGCCGAGCCGTGGTCCAATGAAGCGTTTTGAGCGGATTATTTGTGGTGGTGGTGGTGGCGAGTATTTGTTTACGGTGTGCGCTAGAGCAGTTGCGGATATGCTGCGGGTCCCGAGGGATGAAAATGTGGCTCTTTTTTTTCAGATTTGGACACGTGGCGCGATCGTGAGATGGGGGGCACTGTGTCTGTTTGGTTGTTTCTGGATGCGCGCTGTGACTTGTTGACGCTGTACTGCTAGTCGGAGGAATGAGCGCGAATGACCGCTTTAATCAACGGTGTGGAAGCGAGGGGTGACGCAATCGGATACGGACGAGCGCAGTTTTCAATAGCTACGTTTCGGAAAAGGTCGTTTGTTTTTTGTGGGGAAGGTTTTCTTTCTGCTTGTTCTTTCTTTCTCCTCGTTTCCTCGAAGCGCTCGCAGCTCAAAAGGGGTCTCTGGTAGTGGTTTCGAGCTGGTATCGACCATTCAACAACTGTGTATCGTAATGAATGCGAACATGAAAACATAAACAAAATAATTGGGCTGTGCATTAAATTTTCTGATTTAAATACTCTAAATAAAGGAATATCTTATGTTTTCTTCAGATTAATCGCAGAGACCCGCGGCAAACATGTTATGTTTTTTCAAAGGCAAAAATACAGCACAATCAGGTTTTTACCTAATAGTATCAAAATGTTCTATTCGTAAATTAGTTTCTTCATATGAACTTTTCATTTTTTACTCCTCAAACGTTAGTTACAATTTCAGGAGCTAAAAAGATGCTTTGCTATTTGTTTTTGCTCATTTGAAAAAAAAAAATTTAGAGAACATCATGGTCTAAGTAATGTTTTTTTTCCCATAAAAAATGCGCTTTTATTATTTTGTTGACTAAAAAAGTTAATATAATGCAAATTGTCGTAAAGTAATAAAATTTTATATCTTTTGTTTTATTCGCGTTATTTTTATTACTGCAGTGTAAAGTACAACACATATTATTTAATTAATTGACACCAACTAATTTCAAGAGTAAGTAACAAGCACTATCAAATTTCCTCAAACAAATTATTTTTTGTCATCAAATCAATATTATAAATATGATAGGAAATGGAGTAGTTGCTGTAATATTTATGAGTTTAAGATTTGAAAGGGGTGCTACTAGTACCCACCAACAAGATTTCCACAATACTAACTATTCACTTCTTGGTCTCTTGCCACCGGCCTTCGAGCATGGCTCTAGGGGCAGTGTCAGAAGATAAGCCCATATCCAGCGAACTCTAGTCTTCTTATTATTATTATCATTATTTTTTACTACATTTAAAATTCCATCCCTCACATTTATAATGAAAGGTAAATTAGTCTCTTAAAATTAAAAAATCTCATATTAATCTCTTAAATTTTATAAATAAGAACAAGTAAATCTCTTTGACAAATTATCATATAAATTATTAATATAAATATCTATATGTGCTATTAACTTGCTTACGTATATTGTTAATTTTCAACCTTACTCCTCTGTCTTGCACAAAATAAATAACAACTTAAAGTTAAAATATTTCTTCTGAGTAGAGAGCTGTGGTAAGAGAAAGAAGAAGAAAGTTTAAACAACTTCATTTAGAGTAGTGAGATAAATTGGAATACATCATAAATATTAACAGTATACATAAATAAATTAATAATATATGTAAGTAAGTGAACATGACATAACTCATGTAACAATTTTATAAATACATTAACTTGTTTTAATTTGTGAAATTTAAGGGATTGTTATGAGATTTTGCAAGTCTGATAAATTAATTTATCTCTATTATAAATATAAGAGATTAAGTTGGGGTTTTAATCATTATTTTTATAACAGTATTATTATTGTTATATTTCACTGGAGTAAAAGGAAAAGATTTGTCATTCCCATTTTTCTTTTGCTCAGTTTTTTTTTTTTTGGAGGGGAATCATGATTTTGGTCATTCCTGTTTTTAGTCATGATAGGCCGATATTGCAAAGCACCCGAAACCAACCATAAAATTTTTGTCATCAAAACCAAACCAGCAGTAGGTTTTCGTAAAGCCCAACTAACTAAGTTTGTTTTTGTCAGCAAATCCCAACTAACTTAAACGTATCTTTTACTTTTTCCTAGACCAAAAACATAAAGAAGGTCTATTTTTTCCTGTTTGGGTTTTGTTCGCAACACTCTGGGCACAGGATGCTGTCTAGGCTCATGGGCCAAGCCCAAACATTGCAAGGGAGAACCCCGTCTCTGTGTCAGTTCGTTGAGACTTGAGACCGGGCAAACAAGTAGGCAAAACACAGCAACCGCGCAGCTCGCAAGGTGACAGAGCCGGTTCAGACCCGGTAACAGGTTGGAAAAGAGAGACATCCACAGTAAACAGCAATGAAGCACACTCCCCGCTTGCGCCATTATAGCCACTGCCAAGTAAAGCATCAGCGTACCAAACCAAATAGAATTTAAGAAACAAAACTTGCCAACCGCAGCCCCTCCTCTTCCGCCACCTGTCAACTGTCTGCCACCGCCCTCCGCCATTAACTTCCCTATGCCCCATCCATCCACCCCCATCATCCAATTATTAAATTCCTCTCCCTCTATTATACTAGTATTGTCGTTCCACTCCCTTTTTCCCCTGTTTTTCTTTTTTCACAGAATCTCTGGTTTCGTTGCACGTTAAAGTTGGAGCGCATGGCGCCTACCCGCACCGGAATCTCGGTTTTCGCGCTTTTATAATCCAACCAGTTGATCCTCCTCTTTCGCCTCAACCAAACGTCACTCACTCGTTACTCCTCAGGTGCAGTGTGGCTGGCATTCTCTGTCTTCACACACACGCACACTGTTTCAATTTCTTCATTAATCCGATTGTCCAATGCTGACGGAATCGAATTCAGTTTTTGCAGAGATTTGCGAGCTGACCCGATCGACAAGAACCGAAAATGCTGACATGCATAGCACGTCCCAAAAAACCGGGCAACGACTCCCTGAGTAAGCCGGACGATTCCGATCCCAACAACGCAACAAAAAACCAATCCATCAAATCCCTCACTTCTCAGGTACACTCCAACTAGAATCAACGAAATCCAAAATTGGAAAAAATTGCGAGACTCTGTTTCATTTAAGGTGTGTTTAATTTTGTTTGTCAGATAAAGGACATGGCGCTGAAGGCGTCGGGGGCGTACAAGCATTGCGCCCCGTGTACGGGGCCGGCGGGGACGCAGGGCGGAGTGAGGAGCACGGCGGAGTCATCGTCGGAGACAGATTCGGAGCGGTTCCGGTGGTCGTACCGGAGAACGGGAAGCTCGAGCTCGAGAGCTTGGGGGAAGGAAATGGAAGCGAGGCTGAAGGGGATATCGTCGACGTCGAGCGGGGAAGGCACACCAAACTCCGCCAGCGGACGCCGTGGGGAGCCGGTGGTTCTGTTCGTGGAAGAGAACGAGCCCAAAGAATGGGTGGCGCACGTGGAGCCTGGCGTTTTGATCACCTTCGTGTCGCTGCCACGTGGCGGCAACGATCTCAAGCGCATACGCTTCAGGTATTTAATAACTAGTTAGCTCTTCTTTTTTTACTTTCTTTGTCTCTGCTTCTCGTGCTGTGATGAGTGTCTGTGATCGGGGAGACACTGCCCGTCGTATCGTTGCTTTCGTTGCCGTTTTGGGGTTTGTTATCGGACGGTGACTGTTCGTTAGGCTCTGTGTTGGGTCAATATTATTGGTCCCGGTTTGGATCCATCCACCTGGCCCCGTGATGATGAAAATCAGTGCGCCTTTCCCATATGGTGGAGAGCCAATAACATGTTTAAAATCCAGTTTTAAAAAAAGTCCAAAATTTACTTGTTCGAATTATGTCATATTGATGCAAATCGAAATTTATGTCCATACATTTCATGACTTTGAATGTAGCAGGGGGATGATGATGATTTATAATTATTGTTGTATCCAGAAAGAATAATCCAAATTCGGATCTTTATTCTTTAGGCCATTCACACTAGACACAATCCCTTGTCGTCTGTTGTCTAGCTTGTTTGGTCAAAAAATGGAACTCGGATGAAGAAAAGTGAGAACAAGTTTGGCTCTGGTTATTTATTTATTTATTTATTTTTTCACCGCAAATATGCTCTCTTGTCACTGTGTCCTTTCAAGCATCCAAAGTCTCCTTAGTACGAAAGAGGGTAGGTCGGGGCCCCACATTCCTCAGTAAAATTTCACGCCATTGCAAAAAGCCATCAAAAAAGGCGATTGAACTTATTGTGGCCCGAAGGTGGGGGTGGCCCTGGTGGACCCATGTTGATTGTGTCGGACCCCTTTACCCGAGTATTGTCGCCTGGTCGGAGAGATTTCTTCTGCTTCGGTGCTTTCTTTATTTTCAAATTTCTTCGGGTCCATCCATCAAAAAAAAAAAAAAAATTTCTTCGGGTCATGTCTGATTCTTTGTCCTAGTCTGATCTTATATACCAGCTTTTTGTCTTTTAATCTGCATTATGCTGGGACTTACTCCTGTCATTGTCCACTCTAGAGAATTATATAGTATATACAAGACAAAAATATGAACCTCTACTAGGTGGGCGTGCATGAAACAATAGTTATAGATAGATAATATAGGCTATGGTCCGATAGTTATATTTTTGTTTTTCTTTTACATAATTGTAGGATAAGAAAACGTGGATGTATGGTATTTGTGTTTGTTGGTCCTACTTGGTGACTTTTGTTGCAATACCAACCAATATAAGACTAGTGAGTGGGCCTATGCATACTGCATAAACGATTTTCTTTTACCTTTTCAATTTTTTGTTTTCTTTCCTTTTCCCGAATTTCAACTCAGAAACTTATGAACCAGACTTTTCCTAAGCTAATACTATTACTAAATCCTGTTTTTGTACGCCTAGTAATGTAGTTGCCACTAATTAAGTTCGGACCCACCTGTTTTTGATTGCTTAGACAAGGCCAGATGTAAGGTCAAATTTTGCTGTAGCAAAGCTTTATTCAACGCACCGATTGCCTAGACCTCTTTAATTATTCATGTGAGAATTCTTTGTCAAAAAGTATCAGTTGAGTAACTCGGCATAATTGATTAGTGTCATAAACCACTAAAAATTTAACAACTCATCTGAAAAGGTAATTTGGTCAACTAAATAACATAATAATAACATCAAATTGGAGTTTGTTGAGGGTTTTAAGCTCTAGTGACGCGAACCACTTGTAAACAGCATGGAGAAAAGCTTGCTTATCTTCTAACATGAAAGAATTATTATTCCACCAGTCTACCCAACATCACAAATGAGGGGAAAAAGAAAATAGATGAAGATGGGTTGGGGTGGGGAGGACAAAAGAGACTGTTTAATTTTACTGTTCTATAATGCGGTTGCATTGCTATTCTCCAAAATTCAGATGCTGTTATCATGTATACATACTTGCATAGTTAAGATGATAACAGCAGGACTAAAGAGTAGTGATTTGAACTGTGGTTTGCTTTCTATGTATAGTCGGGAGATGTTTAACAAATGGCAAGCTCAAAGGTGGTGGGCAGAGAACTATGACAGGGTCATGGAACTTTACAATGTTCAAAGGCTTAACCGCCAAGCATTCCCTCTTCCAACGCCACCGAGGTCTGAAGATGAGGTAATTTAGGTGGCTCCTAGGCATATAAATCAAGCACAAAGCAATAATTGGCTGTTGCATGTTACTTGAGAAAATGGTTGCAGCTGCCTATGCAATAATTTCTAGTACATATATACGTATGCCATACGCATGCAGAACTACGGCGTAAATAAGTGCTCTAATTAATTGCCATTATGTTCTTTCTATGCTCAATGCCTTATTGGTAGTTTTGCTTGGGTTGATAACAGAGCTCAAAGCTTGAATCAGCAGAAGAGAGCCCTGCCACACCTCAACTAACCAAGGAAAGATTACCTCGTAATTTGCACCGTCCAACAGGACTGGGAATGGGATACTCATCCTCAGATTCCTTCGATCATCAATCAATGCAATCCCGGCAATTCTATGACTCAAACGGCGTGAACTCAACCCCAAAAATCTCCACCATTAGTGCGGCCAAGACAGAGATTTCATCAATGGATGCTTCTATCAGAAGTAGCTCATCCAGAGAGGCTGATCGCTCTTGTGATCTATCAATCAGCAATGGTAGTGATTTGGACACTGAATGGGTTGAGCAGGATGAACCTGGGGTTTACATTACCATCAGAGCATTGCCAGGTGGCAAAAGAGAGCTCAGAAGAGTCAGGTTCAGGTATGATTGCTACCCAATTTCTACGAAAATATACAATGATTTAACGCGCTACAGGTTGATTGACCTAAAGTATAAGAATTAAGAAACAAGCCTTGCAGCTGCACTAACCGTTTCTATCTATTTTGATATGTCTATTACTATCAATCATTCTGCTCCCACACGCCATAGTCTCAATTTCATGTGTAAACTTATGCTTGTTTCCCGTGATTGCATTTGCTATAGAACTCGCTCCATGGAATTTTTCTTCTGGCCGTTAATTTCCTCTTGTATCGTGCAGCCGAGAAAAGTTTGGGGAGATGCATGCAAGATTATGGTGGGAGGAGAACCGTGCCAGAATACATGAACAGTATTTATGAGATTTTAGAAAAGGGGATGGCTGCTGATACTTTACAAAGTTTGGAGGTGGTATTGCTTATTAAATTTTTCCATATCTGTTTGGATATGCTACTAAGTCTCCCTATAGGTGAAGATGTCAGGAAAGGTGCTACCTGTGCCTCTGCCTGTTATTGGCTATTTGCATCTCTACTCACACTTCTTGTCTCATCTTTTGTGGGATCGGTTCAGCAGGTTATTAATCTGTTGGATGTGGGTGGTAAATATGGTTTCTGTAGTTAGTTAAAGATATTGGTGGATTAAGAGCAGCAATTGTTTGTTAAGCGCTTAAATTAAAGAAGTCTCTGGTGGGTGTATATTAT
Source organism: Dalbergia cultrata (assembly GCA_031216105.1). Taxonomy (NCBI): domain Eukaryota; kingdom Viridiplantae; phylum Streptophyta; class Magnoliopsida; order Fabales; family Fabaceae; genus Dalbergia; species Dalbergia cultrata. The sequence continues at coordinate 56,920,511 of CM062347.1, forward strand.
GTCACTGTTCAAATTGGATACAAAGAAAAGAATGAATCTACTCTCTTTATTTGTTCCTGCTCTTAATAGATGCAGCACTCACAATGCACAAACAAGTGGACTTGTGTGTGTCAAGCCATCAATCTGCTATATCCCTGCTATGTTCCACTAGAGAAATACTTACACGATTCTGAAACATCAATTAGATATGCTCAAGTAATAAAGTGACATTTGAATTAACATTCACTCTTTTTAGCTGACATATCAGCTTATTACTGGATATATATAGAACACATCCCATGAATACTTCAAAAGAATACAAGTATTTCTGTTTGTACTCTAAATAAATATCGGAAAGCGAGATATTTAAGTATAGATAAACGTTAGCCCCACACTTCCAGTGGTGAGCCGAGCATAGCGTATTTGGGATTTTATCTGGTGAAAGTAAAATCCAAGACATGAAGACAAAATAAACTTACTAATTGGTCACGTATTTTTCCGGTTAGGACTTTGGCGGTGCGAATGAATTGGTTAAAATAGAGGATAAAGTTGAAAAAAGGAAGTTTGACACAACAAAAAGTAAGAATTTTTTTTTTTTTTTGGGGGTCAGAAAGTTGAAAGTTAAGTACACCCTTACCCAACAAGTGAGTTAAAAAAAAATTATCCTATCAAAGAAAAATTTTCAAAATCAAAACACTTTCATCTTAATACTGTAATATATTTCCACTAAATGAACAATTTCTAGTTTTTCTTCCATTTTTGTAATCAGAGTTTGCTTTCTCATTTTTATTTTTGTTTTTTTGCTCGAAAACTTTTTCTTCCTGTCCTTCTTTTCATTTTCAATCTACACAAAATACCCCTTTTTTTTATAAAAAAAAGGTTGCTCGACTATCTCCAGACGTAAAATGACAATTGATCCAATGCCAAAGGCCCAAAGCTTGTCATCATTAACAGGCTATAATTTGTGTCCCTGGATGCCGTAAACGATGGACTACTGAAACTTTCAATCAGTGTCGTTTTATTCGTAAAATCGAAAACTTTTTTTTTTCAAAAACATAATGCAAAGGTCCATAATACAACTTCGATTTGTTTCGAAACATTTCCCTCCCCCGCCATTAATTAGTTTTCCCTGTGTTATAATGACACATTCGATATCAGTTACGGAAAAATTAATACAGAAACCATCATTTTAGTTAGATCCCAGCGTTGTCCTTTTTCTTTCTGCTGGACCTGGCATTCATCAATATTGCAAGTACTCTTTAAATGTTATCAAAAGTTGACCAAATTCTGAACTAACATGAAGCCGCCATAATTTGCTACTTAATTTACATGAGTACTGATTCACCCGCCCAACCATCCTCCCAATAATAAATATCAAATATTTTTTATTACCATAAAAACATAAAACAATTCAATATTTTCTTTGTTTAGAAATTAATTACTATATAAATTGATTGAATTCAACATATATTAAAAATAATTTATTATCAAAATTTATTTAATTTTAATATATTGATAATTTTTTAAAAAAATATATTATTATTTAATTATATATTGTCATATTAATAAATATTATCATGAAATTATATCTCTCAAAAAGTATAACGGTTGCAAATGTCACTTTTAAATTTGAAGCATGAACTATACTAATAATTGAGGATAACAGTGATTGAATTCATATTATTTTATTAGGAAGGCTCAAATTTCATGTCATAAAATCTTTTCTTCTAAAAGTTTAATTGATGAATAATAGCACATGATTAATTTTTTATTTAACAAATATAATTGACTCTACTTCACCTGATAGTTGAAAGATCATGTGAAAAATAAAAAATTTGATTGGATAACCGTATATTATGATATTAATACATCAAAATTAAACTATATTTTCTACACTATTTATTTTGAAATCAAATAAGATAAAATATATTAAAATATATATTTTAAATTATATGATTTAAAATGAATATAAAAACAATGTAAAAAAATATTGTGTAAATAACATTATTGAAAAATAGAGATTAATTTTAATGCATTGTCACTGTCAAAAAGGTTTTACATAGACATTTAATTATATGATTGTACATGTAAAATTTTTAAAATAATAAGTAGTTAAATCAAACACTTTTATTTATGTAACAATACACAACTAAAGATCTACCTAAAAAATTTTACATCTATTAAAAGGGAGTGGCTATTGCCACTCCTAAATGTCTATTGCCACACCACATTTAATGCTTTTATTTATATATATTCCAAAACTATCCTTGATTAAGAGTTAAGAGTCTTGTTTCATTCTTGTTTAGTGCCACTCTCATATTTCAAATTATATGTTATAATTATGCTAATTAATATTAAATATAAAAATTAAAAATTTTAATTTACCAATTTGAAAATAAAATTAGTCTTTGATGCATACAAAGTAAGGTAACTATTTATATTTTTATTTTGTGATATTCCAAGAATTTTTCTTTTAATTTTTTAATTTTCCGATAAAAATATATTTAAAAATTTGTCTATTATCATTTAAATATTACTAATTAATACTAAACAAAAATAACTATAACTAAACTTTCAACTCAGCACAAGAAACTATTAATTTTAACATAATGATTAACAAGAATTAGAAAATATAATAAAATAAAATTTAATTAACTTGTCAAGTTTAATCAAACAAAAATATAACACTCATAACTTTATCAAATTGTCCCTTTGTTATGTTATGGTGTGCTGAAATCCTCCTACATATGATAGTTAAAGCACTTTATTAATTAGATTAAATAGTTTAACAGTAAATTCGTAAAAGTAATAACAAGTAAAAATAATTAACAATAAAAAAATAATGAATCATAATTACGACATGATATAAAAGAAAACAAGTAATAAAAATTAATTTAATGTATGAAGTTAGATTATTTAAAATAAAAAGAACTAAAGAACAAAACATTATAATACAATTATTGTTAACAGAAATAAATTTGGAATCCTATGTTTCTTTAATGTTTATTTAATTATATCAACACCAAAAGATTTTGTGTGCATAGTGTCCAGTACATGCTTTTTAGTTACGTTGTTTTTTTATTAAATTAAGTTTACGTCGTTTGTATATTACAATTTGTTAATATGTCTTAAATGTCATTAAATTTTAATTAATATTTTTTAAAGAAATAGTCATTATTATAATATTTAGATAATTATTGTATGAAATTTTTTTAAAAAAACCAGTCAATTATGTTAAAGAAATTAATTATTAGTACTTTCAATAGAAGGGGTATTTTAGAGAAATAAATTAAAAACCACTACAATTAGGAGTGTCAATAGACATTTAGGAGTGGCAATGACCATTCCCCTATTAAAAATGTATCAAAGATAACCTTAAGGAATTAGTTGGGTAAATAGGATGGGATCTCCCATGCGATAGGTCAAAAGTTCCAACCGCATTCTCCTAGTTTGAAATATAGGCGATTTCTGCCATGGACCTTTATGAGTAAGTGATCAAGTTGGTCACTGAATGTGTGCCATTGATATTGTCATCCTATGGTTGAATTTAAAAGCTCGTTTTAGTTTCTAGATTATTATAGTTGTGCCCCATGCAAATTTCAAATTAAAAAACTTGAAACTCATTTTGACCTATAATATCATCTACTTTTTTTGAGTTGTTGATAATGAGCTATTTGGTTGTAATAAGGAACAAATTATACAGGGACATTTAGATATCTCCTATGAGTATCTCAAGCCCAACTCTTCTCTCAATAGCTCCCTGTCTTTCAACCCATGACAAAGGGCTGATTGACCATCTCGTCAGAAAGTACTGATGGACAAAAAATTAAAGTGTAGCCCCCGTGAAAAAATGTAAGTACTGGGGTGGGTTTGTCTTCTCCCTTAAATCAACATTAGCGATGTTTCATATTTAGCCTTGAAGGGGATGTGTTTTCGATTCCATGTAAGCTGCTTTCTTAATAATTGGAAGATTGAGCAGCATTATGGCCTTCTATGAAGCAATTCTCTTCCCCTACAACATGGCACCACCACGAACAACGAGCAAGGACGATGGTAGTTCCATTGGTGGTGGTGGCGAAGTAAGCCTTGTGGTGGGGTGGGTAATGATGAGCAATGCCATGGAGGGGATGAGGAGGAGAGGGACTAACACTGACCTGTTATTGGTAAATCATGTTTTTAAGATTTTTAAAATTATAATTTCACCCCTATACATATTTTGTTTTTACCCTGACCAATTTTATTCTCTCAATATTGACCAATAATCAACTTGGTCACTACCCCAACATGGACCACCACAGAATTTGTCCCGGATTACAAAGATGTAAACCGTTCACTTTAAATTTTTGGAGGAAAAAAAAAGAAGAAAACTTACCAAACAATTAAACTAAAAGAAAAAATGGCAGTAGAAACTTTGAAAAAGCAAGAAGGTGGCTGAATGCGGTCACAGCTCTGAAAAGGATCACCCGCACGCGCGGGAGTCACTTGCAACTTTTTACACTCTGCTTCCTACCTCCTACCCTACTTCTCTCTTTTCGTAGCTGTAGCTGTTGCTGTTCTGCTTCAAATCCAAGCATCTCATTTTCATAAATCATACTCGTCACATTCATTAACACCATCGGCACCCTCCCTCTTACCTCACCACCAATTCTTTATCCCTCTCAGTTTCTCTTTCTCCACAACTCATTGATCACCGCTGTCACCAAGTCAAAAAATTCCAATTTTATAATCTTCACCGAAAGTTGTACACTACTCTTCTACTACTACCAACACCTAAACATGCCTGTGTACAAACGCATACAAACACAATCCCAACCAACCCTGTCGCTTGTCATTAAAATTCCTGCTCTCTCTCTATAGCCTCAGTCACACGCATCTTTCTCTTCATTTCTTTTTTTTTTTTTTTTTTTGCCCACACATGATCAAGTTGTATTTTTTTTTTTTATGACCCTTGAAGCTTTTGACATTGTCAGGACAGACATTATCACATTACTGCAGCTTTCTTTTCTCTTTACCACTCTTAAACTAAACTTCATTGTCTCCTCTCCTTTCATCACACGCACACACCCTCCCTTCTCCAGTACTACTATCCCTTCCCTTTCTGTGTGTTTCATTTTCCTTTTTCTCTCCCCTTATAAATTGACTCTTCTTGTAGCAGAAACTTTATGCACCAAAAATGCATAGGAAAGAGAGATCCACAGTAGTAGAAGGCTCGTGCCCACAAAGGAGAAGAACCCCATCTTTCTCCGCCTGTCTTCTCGACGCCATTTACCGCTCCATCGACGAATCAAAATCCAACCTTCACGAGGAGCAACAAATGGGTCCCTACAACAGTGACACCACTTCCAAACACATGAGTTTCTTCAGCCACAACGACAACAGCAACCGCGGTGTTCATTCTGAAAAGGGAACCAAGGAGAGGATGAATCTTCGGCGAGCCGTGATGATAGAGGATTGGATGGACAAGCAGAGTTCCCAAAGCTTCATGAATAATTCGAGTTCAAGCTCCTCTGAATGTAGCTCCGGGGGAGTGTTCTCTTCCTCAGAAACAGAATACACAACCTGCAAAAAACAACGTTCAAGAACAAAAGCAGAGAGGCCCCATCAGAAGCATAATAACGTGAACCCGGATCACAAAAACTCCGAGAGGCCACATCAGCAGAAGAAGAAGCCACAGAGAGAGAGTGGTTTCGCAAGGACAAAGTTGAGGGCGTTGAAAATCTATGGCGAGTTGAATCAGAGAGTGAAGCAACCCATTTCACCTGGCAGCAGAATAGCTACCTTCCTCAGTTCAATCTTCAGCTCCGAGAATGTTAAGAAGGCCAAAATGTGCTACGTTGGTGCCGTGGAAGATGTAAGTTTCGAGCACAAATCTAAGTCCCCGTGTTTCTCTTCCTCTGCTTCTTCGTTCTCCAGAAGGTCTTGCATGAGCAAAACACCCAATAACAAGTCCAATAATAATGGTGTCAAAAGGTCTGTGAGATTCTACCCGGATAGCGTGATCCTTGGTGAGGATTCTCAACCATGTGGGAACAAATGTGTTTATGAGAACGACCCTAGTTTGATCCCATTTCGAAAGGTTGTCACTAGGAATTCTTCAATTAAGGAGCAGAAGAACAATAATGTGATGATGGCAGAGAAAAATGGGGATGAAGCAGCAGCGCGTGGTTTTATGAAGGGTTACAAAAATTCAGGTAAGTTAAATTTTAGAGGATTTTATGATAATGTTGGTGAATTAGATGAGGATGATGATGAAGATGATGATGATGATGCTTTGAGTTGTTCAAGCTCTGATTTGTTCGAGCTGGATCACCTTATTGGAGCTGGAAGGTACCAAGAAGAGCTTCCAGTTTATGAAACTACCAATTTAGAAACAAATAAAGCCATTGCTAATGGCCTGCGTTTGTAGTCTATAGAAGTAGTACCCTTCAAAAAGAAAAAAATTCATTGTAATTAATTCTATGGTTTGTGCATGGAACTCAATTCAAAAATAAATTCATTGTTCTTAATTTCTTCAGGTAGATTTATTATAAGCTACGATCATGTTTCTTCTTTGTTTCACTGTTGAGATGCTGATAGTATAGGCTTTATTATGCGTGCTAATTGATATGCTTAACAAATTTTGGGTCGAATTAGATATGTGTAAGAATGAGAGCTGGATGCACTAATGATCACTCATACAAATTGTCAAAGCAAACTAAGACAAACTGACAAGAGAAAAAGTTAAAGCAGACCCAATTGTATTTTTTCTCTACCCGATGAGAATTGAAAAGTTAAAAAAAGCTTATGCTTTTCCACTGGCTTGGCACATGGCCTCAGTGAGACATAGTAAAAATCATCCCCACTTTAACGTCATGGAAGATTTAAAATAAATGATTACAACTCGCAACTTTTTGCGCGTTTGAAATTGACAATTACGGTGCGAAATTGAACTGATAATCTTGGTTGTAAAGCCAAAATTGAAGCTAATTGATCAGCTCAGACATGCATAGCAAAGAAAGGAAATATCAGATGAATGCATAGCAGACAAAGTAGGGCCTTTGATTGGAATTTGGAGAAGTCAACATATGGTAGGATGAAATGATCAGGCATAATATATAGCTTAGTTCCAAACTAAACTATTCACCTCATATGAGAGATATAGCGTAAATTGATTTTTGTACATCATCTTGAACGTCATAGGGATTGGATAGGAAACCAATAAAATTTTAAATAAGAACAAAAGAATAATATTGAGTATTTTTAACTATAGATGTTGCACAATGTCTAAAATAATGTTTAACAATGAGGTTCAGGCAAGTGAGAAATAACAGATAATGGTAAATCATAAATGATAACACGAGACATCAGTGGCCACGATGGTCGACTACAAGTCTACAACACGATTCCCCAATGATCCTTTTTGAACTATATAAGATAAAAAATGAGATGGATTTCTTAACAACTGTTCTAATTAAAACATAATACTTTATAGCTATAACAATGATCCTTCTTCTTTTTTTAGTTACTTTTATCTTCTTTACTTTCATGCATGAGAGAGAAAATTGACAGTAAATTATACCATTGAGTAAGATTCTTATGAGATGAATCGTGATCATAACAGCTGCCTACAAAAGTTTTGGCTACTCAATGTTATATGCCGTGTGATATATTTATTTTTTCACTTAAAAGATAAGTGCACTTTAGAGCAGTTCATTTTTATTTTTTTTAGATAATATTTAGGGAATCATTGGATATGATTTGAATCCTTCTAATATTCCATATATATCATCGCCAAATTCCCGATCAGTTGGATATTAAAAACTTCATTCAGGAAGTTTATAATAAATACCTGCACAAATAAATCATTCTTTAAATTAAACATGACTATCAATGGAGGTTAATGAACAAGCTAGAATTGAACATTGTAGCTCAATCAACTGAACAACACATACATATATTGCCAGTGAGTAGAATAGGGGGGATGTTTCTCACCAACCATGCACAACCTGTGGCATGTACCATACGAAGACTATAAATGCGTATAGCAAGTTCATGTGGAAGCAGCATCGTCACATTATCGATCGCTGAAGCCAAGGACCACATATATACCAGCTATATGCGGTGCCTGCATACTCTCACATTTGATTCCTGTGGCATTTTGTTGCGTAGAGAGGGTGCACACTTTAGCAACTTGGCCTACGCTTGGTCTCCCAATTCAGGTTTGTCCTTTTTTATATTATTTATTAATTCGGTGAATAATAATGATAACAGTGTTATTATTAATGACTTCGAAGGTTGAAATAATCACCACAATACGATATACTGAGAGGTCAATGCATGCAACTAGCAGATTATTTGGAATGTATATATTTCATTTTGCTTTTTTTAATACTAAATATTCAAATTAGTCCATTAGATTTTAAAAACATCAAATTAGTCCCTCATATTTAAAAAAAAAAAAATAAATTGGTCCCTCGATATATATCAATATACTATACAGAGAGATCAATTTATCTCTTATAATTTTTACTTGTACAAAACTATATGGAGAGATCAATTTATTCATTTCTTTTAATTATGAGAGGCCAATGTGAGATTTTCAAAATTTGATAGACCAATATGAAATTTTTAAAATTTGAAGGGCTAACTTGTCCTTTGATTCAAATATGAGGAACCAACTTAGGATTTTAGTCCTTTTTAAAATAATTTCGAGATTTAAAATCACTGAAAACTTTGTATAGTTCTTCCATGTATAGAAAGACTCTATAATAAGTTTTTTTTTTAAAAAAAAAGCTAAAATAATACTCTCGTATAATTTTTTATACTAATTAACTGAAATGCCCTAAATTATTTACCGCACTTTGTCATCTCTAATTGACCATATATTAAAAAAAAAATCCAAGTTTTTCGAGATAGTATTTTTATTTGTTTGTAAAAAAAATGTTTTTCAATAATTAGTATTCATCATATTAGCAACTTTCTGTTTGGTGTACAATTATTAAAATGAACATTTATGTGATTTGGCATGTGGAAATTATTGGAAGAGTATCTGATCAAGTATGCAATAACAAGCCAAGTGAATGGAATTTAGCTATAAAAGCCAAAATAATAATTAGTTGGTACAGCAAGTACCTTGGCTGGGCCTTATTCTGCCAAACTTCGGAAGCTGAAACTTAAAAAATAGTTTATTAGAGTGGATAGTTTTTTCACTAAATAATTAAATCATCTAAAATCCAAATTTACCATCAAATCAAATATAAATGAAATTTATTCATTTGATTTCAATTTAAAAGTGTAGAAAAATTGCACATTCTTTTAATATGTAACCTTTACTTTCTTCTTGTTCTTAAAAAATTATATCAGCAGCAACAAATTCCACGGGGAGGAGGAGGTCGAATGCATGTAAGACAGATTAACACGTGGCTAACTCGGACTATATATCCTTCCTCCTAGCTTTTCTTAAAAGTGAAACCATCAATCACGTGCCCACGTGTGATTCTTGCCGCTGCTTTTTATGTCCCTACCCGTATAATATAAAGTAAGAAAAATGAAGTTCATAACACATGAAATATTATGTAAACTTATAATTTATTTGTTATTTGATGAGGATGTAAATTTTATTTAAAAAAATAGAATTTAAATTCCATTTTATAATATATAAGATATGAGTTGATATGGTATTTTATATATTATAAATATAAATAATATTTTTCTAAAGCCAACACTGTTAAGAAAAATGTTAATATATAAACCTGAGCACTAAGCTATAATAAGAAATATTTTCATACTATAATTTAATCTTGTGTCAGTATTTAATTTAATGAGTTTTCATCAATACTGTTTATTATATAATTAAACTATAAAATATATTTTCAGAATACAACAAACTGATAATTTTTCGGGGAGACTATAAAGTATTTCCACAAAATCAACTCATTTAGTGCTTGTTTGGTTAACATCGAATTTTCCGTTGTATTAAATATAATTCAGTTGGACAGAAGTGATACTTATGGATATCTATTTTATTGGCACTAAAAGTGCTCTGAGTTGAAAATAATCAATTCCTTTCACAGCAACTGATATTTTTAGTTGTTGAACTTTAAAGAAAAAGTTATTATGACTATTTTACTCATGTTTTTATTGATCTATATTTGAAGTTACAGCAACCCCAGACTCACGGCCCCAGTCTCGTCATACAGATCCCACTTCAAAAAAAAAAAAAAAAACCCGAAGTCCATTTTAGTTAAATAAAAATAATTTTTCAAACTCACTTTTTTAACCTCATTTCCAAATATAAATAATTTTTTTTTTCAAAATCAATTCCTTCAACATCAATTATTTTAAAAGTAATGTATCCAAATCCTAACCAAATAGTCACTTAAACAATTCGTTCGACTGCAAAAGTGTACATTCTCTCAAACATTCAAATTCAGGTTCTCGTTTTTTATGTTAAGATTATGAGAAATACTAAGTGCTAGTCTCATTATCGACACACAGCTCACAGCCCGTGTGATGGGATGGAAAACCATTACAAAAATAAATAAATAACTATAAGTATTTTTTCCATGACCTTGAGATTATATAGATGTCAAACCAAGTATGTCCATTGTTAAGTTCGTGATATAACTTTACCTACCACCAGAAAAATAATATAACTTGACCCTAGCTTATTTACCACTTCCACCAACCCTTTACGAGTATAACATTGCATTTATTTATTTATACCCAGTATTATTTAATTTTTCACATTATTAATTTTACATACAATCGCATATTTTTATATTATTTGAGAGCTCCTTACCAAAACATATCACTTACAAATTTGAATTGTTGAATACTTCAAGTGTGGCAATGTATGGTCAAATTCTTTAAGGAAATATTTGATCATCAATCGATATAGAATCCCTTTCACCATCATAATCCTTACTCCTTTTATATAAAGAAGGAAAGTTAAATCATCCTTTCCTGCATCTTTTCTTCTATCGTTTATAGTTTTTGTCGTCATTCTGAAGTCCCATCTAACCTACTTACTATTGCAACCTTTCATACCGAAACCTCAATCTCATTGACCCCACCTCATTATACCCTTCGTCCCTACAGATTTGGTTATAATCTACAACGATTCATACGTGTCTTACATTACCATCATGATATTTTTGTCCGGTAAAAATTCTCTTACACTTGCAATAAAACAGCAATAAATCAAAAAAGCTGCATTGGAAAAGCATTGCCGGTGAAATTACGAAAACCGTACAGAAGGCATGCACCGTAGTCAAACTAAAACTATTACTAACGACCAATTCGGTTCAATGATATGTGAAAAACTAGTAACTTAATAAAAAGCAAATAGTAAATTTTACAAGTAGACGCAATTATTGATGACGAATTCACAACCGAAGTGAGATATGTCGTTCACGAACTTCATGTGTTTTAGCTTTGTAAACAGAACAATTTTTGTTTTTTTAAAAACAATTTTAATATTTGAGTTGCTTAATGGGTCAATGGTAATCATAGAAGCCCAAAATAAGGATGGGCCGTGGGCGTGAGAGAAGCCCAGGAAGAGGCCCATAGGAGCCGTCTGCAATGGGGTTCGTTCTGTTCAGTTGATTCCTTCGTTTAACGCTTACAGCGTAAGAAAGCTGGACGGTGCGATGAGAAAACTCAGAAGTATAGCCATCAAATCGTAAAAGCCACAACAACAACAACATCAACATCAACAAGCTTGTGATCTGATCGGAGGAAATCAGCGTTGTATTTTTTTATCTTTTTAATTATTTACTTTTAAATTTGATTTCTGATATCATAGAATTTTTATTCGAATTCTGCTGCTGCGAGCGGTTGTTGAATCGGGCGCCATGAGTTTCATCTTCGGAAAGAGAAAGACTCCCGCAGGTTCGCTCATCTTCTCCCATTCAAATATCTAATCACTGTGATTCTCGAATCATTAAAATTCTGTGGACTTTGGAGCTATCCAATTTCCTTATTGTGATTGCTCAATTTGGACTTTGCAGTTATCATGCGATTATCTTTTTTTATTTTTTATTTTTTTTAAAAAAATATTGCATTTATCGCAAAAGCTGTGCAACTTTCCAGGCAAAAAAATTATTGTCCTTTCGATTTTTGGTCAGTTGCAGGGTGCCTTAATTAATTATATATTGCGTCTAATTATATATTGCGTCTGATTATTGCGTCTGATTATTATTTTTATTTACTCACCCTTCATCAGGGTGAACATATTTTTGGTTCATATGGTGCTGTTCACTTTAATATTTGTACACTATCTATTGATTTCTTAATATTTTGATTGTATTGTTTTGTTGTGGCTTTCAGAACTTCTGCGGGAAAATAAGAGAATGTTGGACAAATCAATCAGAGAAATAGAACGAGAGAGACAAGGTTTACAATCGCAAGAGAAGAAATTGATTTTGGAGATAAAGAAAAGTGCCAAACAAGGCCAGATGGTATGATTACTGTGTTCTTATAGTATCTGTTGTCTCTTTTGCTTTAGTTTTTGGTTTTATACTTTTATTCTTGCCTATCTGTTATTTTATTGCAGACCTATAACCCTCCTCTGGAGTAGGCATTATTTGGTCATCTGCTTTTCTATTGCTGATAGAAGTAGGTTGATGTTGGCTGCTCAGTTAATGCCATTGTTCACGCTACTATTTTCTTGCAATCAGCTGTGTATAATGCCATCACTACTTGTGATTGGGGAAATTGTTCTCTTCATGTTATAATGGCCAAGAGATATTCACATAATATTGGGGATTAAGCTTTCGTGATTGTTGCTCTTCCCTCAAATAACTGGTTTCCCAGTGCTAAGGAGGCCCAAAACTATCCTCCACTTATTTTCCAAGATGGAATATGTGACCTGTAGTGACTTTCTTAGTCCTCCAGTTCCCCAATAAAGAAAGCGATAGATCAGAAGCATCTAAGTTTACCTGCTGTAGAATTGTTATCCTTTCTGTTGTTAAATTTGGGTGTCCTTAACTTGTTTGCCACTTCAATTCTATTCTCATCATAAAATCATCGTGCTGCTTAATTCACTTATTGGAACAATTTCTAAGCAAATTAGGCCATCATTTGATTACAGCAGCACTCTACTTACCTTTTCTTTTGGCGGGTTTGAAAAGTGATGTCACATTTAGATGTGACATTTTAACTAAATGTAATTCTTGCAAGATTATTGATAGTGGCTTACACATGATGAAGTTCTTTTCTTTGTTGGATATGAGCAAGCTGTTGTTTTCTAGTTATGTAGTCTGGTTTCATAATTGTTTGACTTTGACAAACCTGACTTTTTCAGCAATTCCATATTAACGCTCATTGATAGTATATGTTTAATTCTTGAAATAGCTGTTAAGGTGAGTGGTATGTGTTTCACTGAAGCCATTTTTTATTTCCTGTAATGTTTTCCAGGGAGCTGTTAGAGTGATGGCAAAAGATCTTGTTAGAACAAGGCATCAGATTGAGAAGTTTTATAAGCTCAAATCACAGCTCCAGGGTGTATCGCTCAGAATTCAAGTATGTCACTGTTGGAGTAATAGTATTAGTTCTGTTCCAAAGCTCATGGCATTTCATGGCATAACTGACTGTTATCAAATACCTGCAAAAGTTTGATCAAACTCACGTCTATACTTTATGTGACCGCTAAAAGCTTGTTGCTTTAATATTACCATTGTTCAGACTTTGAAATCAACACAAGCAATGGGTGAGGCAATGAAAGGTGTGACAAAGGCAATGGGACAGATGAATAGGCAGATGAACTTGCCTTCTTTGCAGAAAATCATGCAAGAATTTGAGAGACAGAATGAGAAGATGGAATTGGTAACTGAGGTGATGGGAGATGCGATAGATGATGCTTTGGAAGGGGATGAGGAAGAAGAAGAAACTGACGAACTAGTAAACCAGGTTCTCGATGAGATTGGCATTGACATAAACCAAGAGGTATGTAATTCCTTATTGCCTGTTCCACCTATTTTATCAGCTCAAAGTGATGATTTAGTCACTGTAACATTGCCTAACGAGTTCTGATTGGATGTGCTGCAGCTTGTGAATGCACCATCAGCATCCGTTGCTGCACCAGCTGTGAAGTCGAAGGTGCCTCAAGTCGAAGCCATGGGGAATGATGATGCCGGGATAGACAGTGATTTACAGGCAAGGTTAGACAATTTAAGAAGGATGTAATCTTCATTCTGATGTAGGGACTCCAGTTTCACTGGGAAAACTGGAGCTCATTTGTACCATGTAATATAATTGATCAGTTGTGAGAACTCAAGATTATGAAAAAAAAATGGATTTTTAGAGAATGAAATCCCCTCTGGTCTCTAAGTATATACATGTTAAACTGTGCATCCTGTTTGTTATTACATCTACGGCAAGGGAGTTTGATCAGATGGCCTTCTACATAACTAATAAACTATTCCAAACACACTGGATTAGCTCAACCTAATACTTAAAGTGGTGCATCATTTGAACAATTTATACGTAGTAAACTAGCATTAGCCTATTAGTTTTGACTTCTACCAGGAGGCATTGAAAAAAAGGAAAATAATACTTCTTTTCTCTCTGCTGATTTCGTGTCCATAAGTACAATACAGGCTGTCACATAAATGTATTGGGTTCAAAATGCAATTTGGACACTTCTACCAGAAGTGACTGTAAATAATTACCACGAAAATGAACTAATTTCCAGTAAAAATTATGTATGCTATGGTGGTTCGAACTTCACAGTCAGCTTTTTTTCACCACTCTTCTATGTTTTGGTTTGCTTAAGTATTATTGACTTATTGTCCTTAACTCTCTGTTGCATGGCAAACAAAGTTTTAAGGTTACACAGGAATACAGTGACAGTTGGCCTATTCTTGATGTCTCGTGTTAGATTAAACCCCAGATCAAAGAAATACCTTTTCTTTTTTGGTATTATACTGCATGTAATTAAACCCAAAAGCGTGGTATTCAGAAAATAAATACTAAATATATAAACCTCGATATTCGTCGGAAAAGCATCCCAAATTTTCTTTGCAGACAACTGTAATTATAATGATGAAAAAATACGTGCTCCTGTCTATTTACAGTATTACACGATTCTCTTGGCTTACGCAAATTTTCTCTTTCGAATTGACTAGACTGAAGTCAAATAATTCTACCACTCTGCGACTTATTGCTCCCGGATTTTACTTCATCTAATTGTCTCTTACGCTTCGTCAAGGAACAAAAGTGACAGTTTTAACTTCAAAATTAAATGCATCTTAATCCCTACAGATACCAATCAGATTCAGTGGCCAAACACAGACAATAAAATCAAAACAAAACAAAAAAGAAAAAATGAAAAAAGAATGATATTGACACATGACGAACCAAAATTAATGGCCTATATTCAGCCCGTGACATTCGTACCCCCAAGAAAAGACACCATCACCTTAACTCAGTTTAAATAACAACTTAACACTAGCTAAATTGAGAATCAAGTGGCGCCGTGGTGGGGTTAAGTTTGTTTCTTAGGATAAATATTC
The DNA here is from genome assembly GCA_031216105.1 of Dalbergia cultrata. Lineage (NCBI taxonomy): Eukaryota > Viridiplantae > Streptophyta > Magnoliopsida > Fabales > Fabaceae > Dalbergia > Dalbergia cultrata. Next base: position 56,935,984 of record CM062347.1, read on the forward strand.
GAATTAGCCTCTCGAAAATTTATTAGGTAACAAATCAATTCCTCCGATTTTGAAAAAATTTAAATTGATCACTTACATTTAAAAAAAAAAAGATAATTTGATTCCTTTGTATGAGTCTGTATGATTATAAAAAAAAAAAACATTATACAAATGGGATGATTTGTCATTCTTTTTTGAAATATGAGGAACAATTTAAGACTTTTAAAAACTGAGATCAATTTGTTCCCAAATACATTTATGATAGATTAAGTTAGACATTTTTCATTTCTTTTAAGTGTTGTCATTTATTAATAATTAATGAATCAAAATTAACATATAAAATAATTGATTTAACATATAGAGTATGCTAAAAAATAAATAAATATTTACTCAACCTCTATTGTCACGTAACATTCCAATCATCCATGGTATCCAACAAGAAAAACAAGTTGGCTGCTTTCTGTCTCTGTTCCTTGTGAAAGTTGTCAACGACTCGTCCCAACTCCCAAGCTGGCCAGGCCCCACCAACCCCACACCCTTCAAACTCAGACACCACCACCACCACCACCACCGGATTCCGGTAACCCCGCGCTGAAATTCTCCGGCTGAAAACGGCGGCAGAAAGGCCCTACCGGTGTCCTACAAACTGGGCAATCGAAGTGGGAGTAAAGCCACATGTCTATGCATTGAACATGGAAAGAGTGCTTGCACCTTGGTAGCTTCCTTACCTCTTCCCCTTCTTCAAAAACCGATAAGCAAACCGGGCACTCGTAGTAATATTCATCTTCATGATGGCTATCTTTTGCACCACCACCACCTTCTTTTTTTGCTTCTTCTTTCTTGTACTTGAAGCTTGAGAGCAGGTTCCTCTGCGAGTTCTCATAGCTCATGCTGCTTTCCACCACCACCTCAGCCAACCCATTTGGTCTTTGGTGCTGTTGTTGATGCATGTGGCGCCTGCTGCACCGTTTGATGACTATGTAGTTGTATAGGGCTAACGCTATGGCTGCAGTTCCCACCACAAATAGGCCATAATATAGCATAAGAATGTTGGACCTACTTGGGGAAGATGGAGCAGGAGGGGGTGACACTGTGATGGGGCTCACAACATCACTCATTTCTTTGGGATTTGGGGTGTGAAGTAGGCAGAGAAATTTTAGGAAAGAACAAGTTGGAGAATATATTATATGTAGAGACACAAGACAAGACAACTAATTAAATACTAAAGCAAATCCTGTATCCACGAGCTAGATGGTACAATTACAGAGATTATTTTTTGTTTATAGAAATAAATCAATGTTTACTAGTTGCTAGTAATGTTAATGCCGTAGTGGTTATGTTGTCACTGAAAAAGAGATGATTTTTTTTTTCCTTGGGTTCCATGACATATTTATTGTGAAAGAGAAGAGAGAAGACAATACAGAGAAATGTTAAAAAAAAAAAAACTCTTTTCCATTCAAAATATTTATCTATTTTCAGATAAAATTATCTTTAAAAATATCTATTAATTTTATATTATAGTAAAATAGATTTTTTTTAGGCGGATTCTCACACGCAGTTGGCAGTCACTGCAGTTGTCTGAGGCAGCCAATGGGAAGTGAACACATGGCGTTGTGGGGGCAGGTACGGCTGGGTTAATGACACGGTAACTCCTTGCAATAATGAGGGTAAAATAGACCAAATGTCATGATTTGAAAAACTTATCTGAAACTAAAATAATTTATTCGCTGAACAACCACTGAGTTCGTTAATGTTCTTAGCTTCATCCATCACTGTGTTGTGTTTTTTAAAAGAGCAGGCAACTTCATATTTTTTAAAAGAAAATAATTCTAGTGAAAAGAAAAAACTTAAACTCCTAATTACGGTAAGGGAACAGATGTATAACATGAAAGGCCATACGTGACTCGAAAACAATGGAATATATTCAGACGAAGATGGGTCACCTTCTTGGCCTATGAGCTTCGTAAAGGAGGCACAACAACATTCCAGAAGAAAAAAATTTAAAAGAAACACAAAGGAGTAGGAGAAGCAAGAGATTGACGAAGACAATAGGCACTTTTTGCAATGTGGATTTGATCTTATTGGGTTTGGATTTTAAATTATCAAGTGAATTCTTTTATGAAGATTTCATTCCTTTATTTTGATATTTGGGAAATGGGAATTAGGATTTCATTTCCCAGATCACAATAACAAAAAAAAATCAAAATCAGAAGTAGGACTTGAATTTGATGGAGTCCACAAAAATACACCACGAATTACTACACCCAATCCTACGGCCGCGTCTCGAAGATTGCGCCCTTCCACTAGCCATCCACCAATCCTTCCTCAAAGCCATCTCCGCAGTGAAATCAAGCGCCGCTGCATTTGTCTTTAACGACAACGATGCCGAGAACGAGCCACTAGGAGCATCACCGGCCCTCTCTCAGTTTCACTCCTCCATTTCCACTGTCATTCTCCACCTCCGTTGCACCCTCCAACGAGTTAAACTCACCAGATCTGATGAATCTTCAAAGAATGATGCCAGAAAACATGAGCCATCGAGAATAACGCCGGAGAACACACCGCCGATAGAGGACAAAGAACAAATCAGCAAAAGCAGAGAAGTTGAACAGTGATGGTGGCTACGATGGGGATGGGTCATCAACGGTGGTTTATGCTCTCATAAATCAAAACCAATGATGTTCCTTCCCATCCACTTCTAGAATGCTTATGGAAAAGAAAAACACGTATAAAGACTACTTTACCCTCCATTGTCCTCACCAAACACTGGTCATGCTCAACCATGTGGCCTTCTCACTATCTTACACATGGCAACTCCATGGGAGGTATTGACCGCCACCTCTATGTGAGTAGTCACCCTTTTTTTATTCCATGAGTACCTTGAGTAATTAATGATAATTAGTATAACTTTTTATTTTCAATCATTTGATGTGCTCCATAATTAATGACTATTAAAATATATTAGTTCATACACTATTATTTTATATATAAATATTTTATTATCATAGTATTTATTAATTTTTTAATACTCATATTTTTCTAAATTTAATGAATATTTTGTAAGGGAGCCAATAGTATGAACACAGAGATAGTGATCAAAGATGAACACTATTATTTAATGAATATTTTGTAAGAAGCGAGAAAGTGTCTAATTCTAGATAAGTCTGCTGCCATCTTGCACATTCTCTTTCATTGCTATCGGATTTGGTAACTATGTAGTTAAATATTTAATGCCGGTTTTGCATCCATTGTTATCCTCCTTGTATTGTCGATTTCTGATAGGCAAGTACTGATAATTACTTGTAGGGGAAAATCAAATATCACCAATGGGCAACTCAAAATGCAAAATTACGATAGACAACAAAAGTCGGCTCTTTATTTCCCACAGCAGTACATCACTGGAGAAACTACAAACAATGTTGCTACTTTTCTATAGGATATTTGGATTTCAGATTAGGGGTTAGCATTGATTTTTCTCCCAAAATGATTCGGGCTCATTTTTAAATTTTTGGTTTTTAAAGTTAAAAATCAATTTTAGCTTTTAAAATTGATTTTAGGAAAAGTAAAAATTTAGAACCATTTTTAGAAGAATTACCAAACATAAATCATTTTATTGCAAAATCAATTCTGACAAAATTAATTTTATAAGCACAAAACCAAACACACACTATATATCAAATGTTCAAGGAATTTTGACATGTCAAATAATATTTTCCATAAAATTTTATTATTACGAACTTAGAAGATTTTCTTTTTCCAAAAGTTAGGATCCAGTTTAATCATTTGGAGGGGGGGGGGGGAGGAAACAATGGATCTCTCAACAGGTGTTTTGCCTTTTTTCTACTAGAAAATTCACTCATGAGTCATGACCGTTAATCCCTTTGTCACGACACGGCGTTGCATTCTTGTCCGAAAGAATCTATGTGGAAGAGAAACGTATTTGGTCGTTTCATTGAAAATATTTTCAATGTAAGTCACCCCTGACATTTAACCATTACGTGATTAAGAGTCAATATAATTCATACTGTTAATAATTCATTTTCATATAAACTCATGGTTAAATTTCTTGCACAACTCAAATTGAAAATAAGTGGTGTTATTTGAACACCTAAAAAATAAAATCTCCATTGATTATAAAATGAGTGTACTAATAGACACTGATTTTTTTTGTGAGAAAATATCTAACATGCCAAGTATTTTGCATAGAATTATATTATTTGTGGTCATCATATATAGATATATAGGAAACCGTGTTGACTCACATCATATTCTTTATTGAATAAGGTATAAATCCCATTTAAGTGGAATTCACAGTTAATCTAATAATAGATAAAATATTAATCGATAAAATATCCTATAAACAATGAGAGGACAAATAACTTTTTTCTTTCACGTCCCCTTCCAATTTCTTAAGGACCGAAATGAGCGAAGTAATGATTTTCTCCTGGCATGATAGACAGGTTCAGGAGCGGCGGAGCCACTTGCTCAACATGATCGGGCTCTTGGCAGAGCCCACAAGGGCAACAAAATTTGTTAGCTACTGAGCCCAAATTCTTCAGGACAATAGACAGCCACTTTCTCAGCCCACAAAAATGTGGAACGTGTTGTTGAAACCCAATTGAGGACCTCAGATTATTCTTTCGACGCAATGCGTGGTGATTAGGCCAATAAGATAACCTTATCCATCGATTACCAATGGAGAAGCTGCCACGTCAGACGGAGGCAAATATGCCAAAGATTTCAACCTCTCATTCTCCACCACCGTCTCCCTCAAAACTCGCATCCATTCCCTTCCACACTATTCGAAGAAGTTTCATTTCAACAAAGCAATTGCAATTAGCAGGGGAAGCAGAAGAAGGAGGAGAAAGGAATGGCTTCAACTTCAGCAGTTTCAATGGCTATGCCACTAACATACGCCAGCCAGAAGAGGGTGATGGTGCCCAGCTCTGAGGCATTGTTCAAGGCACCATTGCCTCTGCGGCCTTCAAAGGCTGTGGCAGCATCAGAACCAAGAGAAAGGTTTCAAGTGAAGGCCTCCATGAAGGAGAAAGTTGTGACAGGTCTCACGGCAGCTGCATTGACAGCTCAAATGATGGTTCCTGATGTGGCTGAAGCTGCTGTGACTCCTTCTCTCAAGAACTTCTTGCTCAGCATCTTGGCTGGTGGAGTTGTGGCTGGAGTCATTGTTGGTGCCGTCATCGGTGTCGCCAATTTCGATCCTGTCAAGCGAAGCTGAGGAGGGAATTCTGAGTCCCTGCAGGGATTTTTAGATTTTTCTCTCGTCATGCTATTTATCTGTGTTGTTCTTCAGTAATGAACTCTCTTTTGTGTGTAATATAATGTGACTGTCGAGCTTCACTTGAACAGTATCTTTCCAATTCATACAGTGTAATTTCCGTTTTCGCACACCATAGGAACAGATAATTACATGTTTCTGCTGCATCGGAACCAAATTAACTACACGCAAGGTAGATTGCTTTTTTGTATAATTCAAATATATTGAGCGTTCAGGCATTCGAATTATGAACACAGCGGATAAAAAATTAGAATAGATCAGAAAGTAGTAAGAAACTAGTAAAAATAATAATGGAAAATTCAACAGAGATGCCAGGAATATATTAGCTTACACTGCAGAATGATCACTTTCAAATATTATATAACCTTCATATGAGAATTTGAATTAGTATCTAAATCCTGATTTTGTAACGGGCAAACAGACAAGCCGGTAACTCATAACCATGATCGATTTTATGTTAATAGGTGTGGTTCACAGTGTGAAGAAAGATTGGGAAATCAAATTGTATTTACTGCCTACCGAATTTCGACATCAAATCAAGCATGTACCTACTCTCCAAAGAATAATTCACCTTATCTGCCTTAACTACTGTAATCTTCACCCTCTGTTCATCACCATACAACTCCTCTTTAATTTTCAGCCTGAGGACAAACTGGTTGAACAATCTACTTTTGATTATTCCTCCGAACTTCTCATCATCCTGCTGTTCATGCTTCAATAAGTACAGCTCCTTCGCTGAGTACCCCAAGATCTCTTCCCCCGTTTCCTGGAAAGCTGTTACCCAAGTTATTCCAGTATGATCCAGAATTTGAGCTTGAAGAATATATCGGTAATTGCACCCCTCAAACTCTTGGTTGCATCTATCACACTGCCACCTTGTATTTCCTGACCTAGTCACTTTCTTATTGCACTGACGATCTCCAATCATCAGAGGGCAAGCTGTGTAACAAAACATATCCGTCTTAATGAAAGATATGGTTGCCCTCACTGTTATCCAATCTGGCTTATCTGACCGCCCCAGACCTTCATCCTTGATCTGAGACACAGTTTTACGTACATCATTCTTAGGTTCTCCTGGTATAATGTCCTTAGAAATGGACAGAGAAGCAGAGTCTTTTCCCACCCGATCAAACCACTCTCTTAAGCTAAGTGCCTCAGGGAAATCGGGATTTATGAAAAGCTGTGTAGCAGAAATAGTCCCCATAGATTTTCCACTAAATTCATTGACCTTCCCAGCTTTGACAGCCAGAATGGGGAACATCCCAGCATCGACTAACTCTTGCAACTTTTGCCCTTCCCTGTTGCAAAATTCACCCCAAAGGGCTAGCTCAACACTCCTGCCAGACCCGTCCTTTAGATTCAAAACTCTTCTCTGAGTTTCCATTCCATTCTTCCTCAGGATGGGAACTGATGGATTCACAGTCGTCACAACCCCAATTACATCAAGTATGGAATTGCTGTCAACATTATCAATATCGCTGATAGGCCTAAATGAGAATTGCTGTCTAGGTATTGAACCATCCTCGTCTGGGCAAAGTTCAATGGTTGATGTCAAATCCAAAAGAATTTCCCATTCATTCTTCAAATGGTTGAAATTCTTCTGTGCAGGTTTCAGGCTACCTTTGGATATCAAGTAAACTCTACCAACCTCGATTGCATCATAGAAGCAATCAACAACAGCATTAAAGCAGGTTACTCGTATCTCACTTCCATCAGAGTCAAGGAGATCAAAGGAAAAGACTTTCCCACTTCCCCAAGCATTATTATAGCGGCGCAGATCCCCCTTTGCAGTTACCCTTGCCTTGATGGCCCACCGACCTTGATAAGGATTCAGAGAAGCTATAGGAATAATCCGTGCCAGGGCCTCATCTTTCAGAATTGCACCGTGGCTTTTGCAAACTGGGGGTGGTTGGTATGGAGGTTGAACAGGTGGCCGGAAATTCTGCACATTGGATGTTGCTGGCGGATGATAATTATTACTCTTGGATAAGTTTTGCATATTGTTATCAGGTAACGCTCCCTGGATTGGTATATCAGATTCCACAAATGACTTTGGATTTCCAATGATGTCGCAATCTGGTATTACAGTTTCCATGTTCAGCACCACAACAATCCTGTACAAGGAGGAAAGGTTTTACTCCACAGCCCACACCAAGGCCAGCATCACCAAGACAAGCAGTTCAAGTATATAAACTAGTACTTTTATAGGAAAAGACCTATGGTTGAAGAGGCTCAGTTCCGTCAGAAACTATAGGAAAAGACAAGATTATGATTGTTTAGCAACGACGCAAATTATTGCCGACTATAATAAGGTTGAATTTCGTTCTATCTCTTAAATATGAACTAAACTGTCTCTAAGGCTGTTCCCCCCCAGTTAGTCTGTTCATTATGAAACAAATCAGAATAGAAACTAAAGGAATGCCAAAAACTTATGTGCAAAAGTGCAGATCATTTTGTCACACTGCTTTTTAAAATTTTTTGTTTCTTTGTGGCCAAGAAACCTTGAATGCAAGTATTTTCGTGAATTATTAGGGATTACAGGTGCATGAGAAGTCCTCCATGAAGAATGTATCATCACTGTGAGTATCTTCTCCAACAAGTTTGAACTCTTGCCAAATTCTAATTGTCCATCTCTTATCAACTCTTGCTTGCAGAAAGAACATGAATCACCATTCGATAAATCTGCGGGGATTTTTACAACCAGTACCAACCTCTTCGAATCGAAAAGCAAGTCACTCTTGCATAAACGTTAAACCCATACCAATGCAGTTATCAGTGTCTGAAGTTCAATGATAATAAAATCCGAATCTCAGAGAAATCATAACCATAACCGTATTAATTTGATCATGATCTAAGTTGAGGATTAAACATATAATGGAAGATAATTGCAGTAATTAAACCAATGTAATGAAAATATAGAACTAGGAAAAGGAGCGAGAGAGAGAGGCTGACATGCGGTTCTGAATAGGACTGCAAATGTACTCGATCAGCTGAACGACGGAACCTTTCTTAACCCGTCCGGTTCGGACTCGGTCGTTGAGCTGAGTCGCGAGCATAGCGTGCTGAGATGAAACCGCATCGGAGATCAAAAGCCGGTACCTCTCCTGCTGCTTGCTGTTCGAAATTAGCTTGATATCAATAACTTGCACTAGCGGCTTCGAGTTCGTGTCGCCGGCGATGATCGCCGGGATCGCGTTCGCCGTGAGATTCACCGACATTGCTCCGATTCAGAGAGAGAGAGATTGAGAGAGATTTTGGAGGGAGGTGGAACAGATCAATTTTGGACTCACCCGCGATTTTTCAAATGAAACGCAATGAAGTAAAGAGCTGGGTGGGCCGGCCTTTATATGGTCAACATCGTTGGGCTAGACCGTGCCTGTACTGGGCCACCGGCCCAATGTCTAATGCAGATTCACGAATTAACTCAATTAAGCGCCATAATCAGGACCAAAAAATAAAAATGAAGCGCCATAATTTGCTTTAGCCGAGTCATGAATGTAATTACTAACCTCAATTTTCTTGCAGATTTAATTCTTTCTTAACCTTTAGTCAGCGTATTAAATTATAATTTCATATCATAACAATGAAGTCATCCTCTTTTCCATCTTCATCATTACCTTTTTATTTTTATTTTTTAACATTACTGCTATAGTATACATATTCTTCCTCAGAAGAAAATCCGAGTCAGATCCTGATCCGCTTGTGTTGCTTCGCTTTATTAATTAACAATTTTCATTTGCATTAAAATAATAAAAAATGCCTAAATCGAGTAGAATGTAATGGAAACAGATTATTTGATTAGACTAGAGCGAAGTTTCGATTGGTGTAAACTTTCGAGGCGTTATGACTAATTTGTTTCATAGAGAGATAGCTTCACACACTTTATTCATATATAATCGTTGATTTAGGAAGCTTTTAATTCTAATAAGCTTTCAGTATTTGTTTATTTTGGATTCATCGGCAAACATCTCTTTGGAAGCTAATTAACCGTTCCTGTGAAGGCCATATCCACTAACGCACCTCATGTTTCCTTCTGTTATGATTTGAGTCTCATTCATAAGCCTGCAAAACAAATTAAAGGATGCACTCAGCATTTAAAGGACACGGTTGAAATCATATTAACCAATGCATGCATAGTGTGTAGTGTATATATATATAACTGACGTTTTCAGCATAGCCTTGTTCAAGACGGTGGATGAAACAATCAATTGGCCATGAAGATAGCGTAACTCCCCACTGATTCTTTCACCGATCCTCTTGTCCAGTTTCTCAGCATCAAGTTTAATCGGTTCGTCTGAAGCCTGTTGCATTTATTGTATTACCATACTTTGGTAAGTACATAACACACCACATATTCAAATTGCTTTAAACTTTCAATAACTTTTTATTATTTGCTATTCCCATTCCATTAGTCTCATTTACACTTTCAATGATATGCAAAATGTTAAGAAGAGATTGATATATGGACTAGCGGTTATATATATGATATCACAAAGTTTTCTGATATTTATCGGTAATCTTACCAAAACCCATCCACATTCATCAGCATAGGATGGCACATGAGCTTTGTATGCAATCACCTCTGCATAAGATCGAGACAAATGAAACTAAGATGCTCATCAATCACTTACTCCCCCCTTCCACTATTAAATCATTCATTGGGAAACTAAGATCAATTAATAAATTGAAAAGTTGATGTATCTACCTATATTTTGTAGCTACATACATCAACTTTTCAATGTATTAATTGATCTCAGTTTCCCAAGGAGTCACTTAATAATAGACGGAGGGAGTAATTATCAGAACCATAGCTCAGAGGGTAAATAATTAATGCATCTACAGTAGCAATTAATCAAGGATTTGAGGATGAGAAGCGCTTACGATTGAAAACTTGTTTGAGGGTGTTGTATATGGGTGAGAATATATACTTGTGAGAAAGAATTCCAGCTAGACCAGCCTGTATGTGTATATACATATATGTAATAGGTTTAATCAAGTGGTTGCCAAATAATTTTCTAAGGATTTATCTAATTAAGGAATTGGTTAAGGTTTCTAGAAAGAAAAGATTGTATTTTAAAAAATGAGTTTTTACAAGTTTTCAAGGTATTAAATATATCAAAACTTTCTTAACTCTCTATTTTTTGCATTCTTAACCAATGTTCTAAGAACACTGATTAGCAAAACCCATTTTCTAAAAACTGACTAAGTTTAGAAAGTAATATATTATTTTTCTTTATAGTTTGTTTGGTTTAACAGAAATAGAGTGGAAAGAAAAAGCAACAAAAGAAAAAAAGATGCTCATTATATTTAATTTTCTGCTATTTGGTTTGAAGATAAAATAAAATAGGTTGGTCCCATAATTTTTTTTTCTTCCATGCAAGAAAACTTAGAGAGTATGAGAGAGAGTTAATAAAAGGATAATGTTGCCGTTGAAATAAAAGGTGAATATGCATGTGTTGTACGATGAAAAGAAAATGTCATTTCATATAATCTTTATTTTTTTCTTATGTTATTTTCTATTTTCTTTAGATCCAAATAATAAGAATGAAAATACACTTTCTTTTCTCTTTGATTTTATTTTATCTTCTCATCCAAACACACTAAAAAGAGATATATGTACACTTACTTGGGTGACAAAGATGCCATTTTTCTTTAGCTTAGCTTTAATCACTTGCTCATAAAAGGATTTTGTGTAGAGAAGGTTGCACGGCCCTAATTCAATCGGATCACAAAGATCTCCCACAATTACATCAAACTTTTCTTTTGATTTCTCTAGCTCCTGCCTGTATACAATTTAGAAACGAGCACTGTTATCTAGTACCAATAGCACTTTTACAAATATGCACAAAAAGAAATTTAACCAATAGAAATGACACGTTTAGTTAAAAAAAAAAAAAAAAGACGGTAGAAGGGAGAAAGTGAATTAGAAATGTGGCTTTATTAACATTATTCGCGTAATTCATACGAAATATCATGTCTCTTAAGAAACAGAGCTTGTCCCTTTCATATTATTTTAATCCAAACCAAAACAGCAATTTACTGGACAAAGGAAAATTCTAACAAATTTCAAATGAAAATATACTAAATTGGAGGATTATGTAACCCAAATAATAAAAAAGACTAAAAGAGAGAGATCTACCAAAGACAAAATAAGAGAGCTGATGTTTATCAAAAAATAAGAGAGATGATCAATTATGAAATCCAAAGAAAAAGCTACTCACTTTGCGTCATTGTAAACTATTTGAAGCCGATTGTCATTGAAAGCCTCACTGTTTTGTGCTAAATGTTCCCGGCACAAATTGACAACATCCTATTATTAAATTAAACTCTCATCAACATATTGGCATGGCAATATTAAGCTAAAATATTAACATTGTACCTTGTCAATATCACACATTTTTACTTTCTCAATGTGCTTGTGCCTTAGGGTCTCTCTCGCAGTAGACCCTTCGCCTCCTCCCATGATAAACACTGTTTTCGGTCTGCTTTTTTTCGAAAAGAATAAATTGCAGGTTTGTAAATAATACTAATATATATATAAATATCATTGAAAAGAGAGAGTTTTACACTTCTACTACATACTCATCGTGTATTAATAGGGCTGGATGAACCAAATTTTCATGGTAAATAAATTCATCCTTCTCAGCACTCTGCAATTTTCCATCAATAACCAAAACCTACATATAATATATAAAAGAACAACAAAAAACTATGTCATTCAAAAAATTATTTGATGATCAAATTTGTTTGGCCTTCATATATAATTATTTTATCTGCATTAGTAAAATAATAGACAACAATTTATAGTCATAACTACTCTCACATTCTGTTTGATTTATAAATTATATCAATTATTGCATCAAAAATATAGTAAAATTGAAAAACTAATAATACTTTACAAAAGTTGAAATAAAGAGGTATGATTAAAATATAGTACCACTTTGAGTTACTTGCAGTGATGAATTCAAAAAATTTTGATATTGGAATATAAATAATATATCAATATAAAAATATGTGAAGTATATTATATTTTATTATTATGTCTTATTTAAAATTAATATAGGGTCAAATTTAATCAAATAATAGGAGTAAAATTATATTATATGTACATAATTATTAAAAAAAATAATATTCTGATGAGCGCATCTGCCCCACTTTGCCCAACATAAATGCGTCCCATCTAATTAAAAAAAAAAAAACATAAATGCGTCCCGGGTTACTGGATTCGAACTCTCCATGATATCTTTTTTGACATCAGTGCCACTTTTTTGTTACTTGGAGTTGCATAAGAAATTTCAGTTTTTCACATTTGAAAGACCCAGAATTTGTTTCTAGAGTGAAGAGAGAGATTCGTATACGTGAAATTCATGAAAGAAATTAAGAGGAGAGAGATTCATATAAATGAAATTAATGACAGAATTTAAGAGGAGAGAGAATTCTATCATGATCTTTGTCATTATTTGCTTTAACGGTGGGTTCACTCAATTTAACTCTTTCTTACGAAAGAGAAGTGATTGATACATGAAAAAATAATGAATGAGAGACACACCTGACTTTTGAAAATGCAATAGTTGTACTTGTATCTCATGCACATAGCAAAGAAAAATAATTAAATAAGAAATCGTAATAGCAGTTTCAAAAGAGACCTATTAGTATAAGGCAACGTTTACCAAGCCATATTAAGTATCCCTTTTGAAAATTGTATAAGAATTAAGAAAATGATTAGATTTTATTATTAATTTTCTGAAAAAATACAAGTAAAGACAAAAATATTATTTTACTTTTTCTCTTTATATCAATTCACATTTATTTATTTTCTATCCAAGAGGGGTAAATGGAATGGATGCGATTGATTTCTGTTTGCATTAAGGTATGAGTATGGGAAATCTATTTTCACACTTCATAACTTTTTCCATTTCGTGATGCAACTTTTCATATCATTTATCACTTCTCCTTTTGACAGAAACAAAAATTCTTAAATGAGACATTACTTTCGTACAAGGTTTTTCTAACTTGGCACTGTTTAAGGTTACAGGAAAAACGATGTTTTAGAACTTTTTAATAGCTCATATATTTTAAAAATATAAAAATCCATCTTCTCAAGACAAAAGTTTTCTCTTTTAATTCCTTAATTAGTTAGATAAATCCTTACTTTATTATAGGATTCTTTTTCTTTAAAAAATTATGTTTAACATCTGAAAAATATATTTTAAGGAGACTGGATTCCCCTCATTAAGAACTGGGAAACAAACCTTTCCAAATTGCGTTGTCTCGAGGAAATTTACAGCTTGGTATTCAGTTGCTCCTGAATATACCACACTGTGAAAGACCCAAATCATGAGAATGTCAATATTATAATGATTTAGAAACCACTACTGTATACAAAATTCCCACAGAACATGTCAACGTCTATAGGTTTGGAATGTCTAGGCTTATTTGATTTCAATTTTTAGTTTTTCAATTTTCAAAATTTTGTGAACAATATACTGAAAACTGAAATTTATAATTTTCATAATTTTAAAAATAAAAATTAAAAACTGAAAACCTAAACTCCTTAATTTTGGTAAATGGCAAAATGGAGTACCTGTTCAAAGCTAAGGACCATTTGAGACCGGATTCAAGTTCCTCTTCAAACCAAGCAGCATGACCCACCACATGCATTGGGCCATCAGCAGCATTAGGCGTGTTCTGGTTAGGGTCAACCCCACTCCCACTTGCGTCCTCAAACTCGCGGTTCCCATCAAGGAAAAATGGGAAGAAGACAATCACCAGGGCTCTCAACATGCTAATGCACTCCATACTCCTTTCCAGTCTCCTTGCCAACTGAATGGAGGAGAAAATAATTGTCAAACTCGTTCTTTCCAATTAGAGTCTCACTCCCGATTAATTTATTTCTTTTACAATTGGGTCCCATACTCGAGTTTTAGAATGGGATAAAATGAGGTGAAATTTTGTTAAATTTAATTCATAAGTAAATTCAATGATGGACCATCTATAAAATGAGAATGTACTCCTAAAATATCCTCTCAACAATCTTCTTAATACTTAAAAAAATCCTTTTAATATTTAATAAAATAAGTTTTTTTTTGTACCAAAATGTTTAGATTGGGAAAAAAAAATTCAAACCCAATTCAGGGTCAAGACACACCCGAACTCATTGAACACTTACAAAATCACATATCAATAAAGGAAAACATGTGAATCAAATCAAAGTAATGACAGTGTATAAGTGGAATGTCAACTACATAAGCTAACCTTGATGACAAAAAATATATTAAATGAAAAAGCAAATACATTTAGTATCTTTTGAATATAAAATAATATTCAATACTCTTTTATTTGACAATTAGCGATATCATATTATTATTAAGATGATATTTTTGAAAATTTTAATATTTTCTTTTATATTATAAAATAAGAAGGACATAAAATATTTGATCAAAATGGTAGACAAGTCTAAAAATGAGTCGACTTAAGTTGAGTTGTGCATTAAGAATCATTAAGAAAACTCAAGTTTCGGCTCGTTAACATTGGGCTCGACTCAAACTCGAACTCATTAACATTCGAATTTAAAATTCAAACTCAAGCTCATTTTGCATCATGGCCCACTTACTTTAATTTAATCCTTTTATGGTAACCAGTAGTCGTATACCACACATCATAGCTCTATATATCAAAATTTTTACTCAATAATTTATTAGACCCAACTTGTTAACTCATGTTGTCAAACCTAATACCTCAACTTACACTACTACTACTGGTTCACATTATGCTAGTGGCTATAAGATTGGATAACATGATTTTTGGTTAACCAACTCGATATTTAATTGGGGCAAACTAAAATCAAATAGTTTTGGAAAATATCAAAACCAAAACTAATTTTTTTAGGGACCAAAATCATAATTTATTTATTTTTAGAAATCACATATGTATCTAAGCCTAATAGTAATTTGACATTTTATAATAAAAATAAAAATAAAAAGCAACAATTAATTAAAAATTAAAAATAGAATAAAATACAAAAATTGCACATGGCCATATATTGCACTATTAATTGTTCCTCCATGGAATTATGGGAATTTCTGTTGGATGACTTACCCAGAGCTAGTTCTCCTCGCGTAAAATTTCTCTCCATCATGAACTTTTAACCATAGTTTTAAAACACGACTCGATGATTAACTCGATCAGAGAACCGAATCAATGGGTCACCGGTTGAACCAGTTAAACTGGATACATTTAAATAAGTATATAAAATATATTAAGATTTAAACAATTATAATAAAATAACATAAATAAGTAAATACTTAATACGTTTTTAAAATGTATATGTTATATAAATATGCAAAACATTTATACAATTGAAAAAATAATACATTTAAATTATGCAATACATGCATTTTTATTTTGTCAGGACAGTATACATACATTTTAAACAAAAAAAACTTGTGTTTTCATATTATATGAAGGCAAAGCCCAAAATAATAATGGCCAGAGGTGAAGATATCTATTATAATCTTTACTCTTTTCTTCTATTGGGGTTACTTTTGGTCTGAATATATCTATTATAATGGGCTTTTGTCTTTTAGAATGGAGTGCTCCCTTCATGCAATACAAAAACACAAATTTTTTGTTTTAAATGTACGTATATAATGTCTGAACAAAATAAAAATGTATATATTAAATAATTTAAATATATTATTTTTTCAATTGTATACATGTTTTGCATATTTATATAACATAAATTTTAAAAAAATATTAAGTACTTATTTATGTTATTTTATTATATTTATTTAAATGTATATAGTTTAACTGGTTCAACCGATAACCTACTGATTCAACCAGTAACCCAATAATTCAACCAGTGACCCATTAACCCATTGCTCTGACCGAGTCAATCACTGAGCCGAGTTTTAAAAACCCCACCATGCCACCCATCTCCATCTTCTCTTTTATATCCAATGCCACCCTGCATGAAGCAACTGCAAGGACAGGCGAATATGTTATAGCTTCAACATCCTCAATATTTGCACCCAGTACCCACACAGCCTTATTGACATTTAATTTAGCTATATTAGTATATATCCTGTATCGAACACAACCTTTATGCACAACCATTTGCATTCACAGCAGCTGTTTTCGATAGGCTCTATTTACATGCTTGGCTTATCATTTTGGAATTTGCAAATCATGAGCTACGATTAGTTTATCTGGTTTAACGTTTTGGAATGTGAAAATCATGATTTTGGTTGCGCTACTATTATCTAACATGCTATATCTCCATCCTCGTAAACAGAGTTTGTTTACCATAAGCTTTCACACACACACCCATATCTTGTTTGGGGATTATTCATGTTTTCTTCAATATATTTAGAAAAATAAACTAAAAACAAACAAAAAATGATAGTTTCAAGAAAACGAAGATAAATATGCTGATAGATGGACCAATCCCTCAGAAAGCCAAGTATCAACGTGGAAGAGGGCACGACATCAAAATCAAACGGGTACCTCAACCTCATTAATTGCAAACAATTGCATAGAAGGAGCCCCATTTTCAATTCAAGTGCCACAGTCCTCCTTCAGATTACTAAAATTTTCCTCACAGGGAAAATCCACTTACCGAGAAATAAGTGCCCAACATTTGGCATTATCAAGAACCAACTTAGTAATTTCATTTTGTCATGGTAGAAGTTGTTCGATTACGAAATTATCAATACCAGGCTGAGGATTTACTCTAATAATTAATAACCATAATATCTCCTGAAGCAAAACAAAAACCAGCATCCTCCTAAAAGAATGTTTGACCAAAAACTCACAGGAAAAAAGAAAAAAACAAAGCCTGAGAGCCGTGCAGCACAACATCAAAAAGAAGGAAAAGGGGCAGAAACACAACTCATTACTCAAATGCTAAAAAATGATTATGACAATTAGTCCTTCAAAACTTGTTACCAGTGTATAACAAAATTTCTTAAACAGTTAATTAACTCAAAATTTGAACGCACAGGTCTTTGTGGCTTAAAAGAAAAAGCAAGCACCCAGATACTATGGCATTCCGAAGGAACCACTACCACTCCGGGACAGTCAAACCATTTCAAGCCAGAGGGACTTCAATATCATTTGCCAGCACGGCAGCAGGCCTGGTGTATTCTTCTTCATCCTTTGGAGGGTGAATGGTGACAATATCAGGGAGGGGAGTTTTGGGACCCTGCTTCCCTTTAGGATCCCAATCAAGCATGATTTTGACCTTGATACCAAGAACACCCTAAAAGAACAGGGGAAAAAAAAATCTTAGCCCAATCACTGCATAATAAGAAAACAAAAGGCATACACAGCTAGAAAAACCTGAGTGCCAATAGATCTAGGAGTAAAAACTGACCTGTCTAAGGAGTACATGTCTTACTGCAGAGTCAATGTAATCCTTGACAGGTTGCCCCGAGGAAATCATGTACCCATCCTTGAACTTCATGGATTTGGCTCGCTGAGCCCTCAATTTACCACTAACAATAACCTACTCAAAAATACACAGTTATTGCAGCAAAAACATAGCAACAGGGAGATTTCAAATCAAATCAGCAGCTGTAAAACAAACCTCACACCCTTTCGCACCACTTTCCATAACAAATCTCAAAACACCATAGCAGGCCCTGAAAAAAAGTTTTCAATATGGATTTTACATGTTAGCACAAACACACATAAAGGTAGAAATAAAAAGCTGGAAAGGTATACAATCAATTAGAAGAACCTGAGAACACCTGAGTTCTAACACAAAACCCTAATAACTTCTAAAGACACACTACAGAACCAACTAAAAATAACAAATGAAAAGTTATAAGCTCCTTCCAGATTTAAAGCTGTAGCAAACCAACATGAGCTAAAGAATGATAATGAGGCAAAAGATTAGAAGGAGAACTAATAATAACAAATGTATCCCCCAATGTTACAACATGAAAACAATATAGTTTCATGAGTTTTGATGGGTATGAAGGAGAAAAATGATCTAGTCATCTTCCGACACAAAATTGGTACAGAAGCACCAACCTGCTTTTTAGATGACGAAATATACTACTCTCCAGGGAAAATAAAACAACATGGCCAAAAGACTACCAAATCTATCCATAAAAGCAAATCCATATAGAGAACAAATGAAATCTCCTTTCAAGCTACTATCGTGAAGACATTCTTCATATTGAATGAAATAATGTTCAAAGATACGCAACAAATTATAAGATCAATTATATACATACAAAAATAACAAAAGGATCAAAGTATATACCTCCTTACAGCGAGACCGCCAAGAAGCTTGTAGCGAAGAGACTCAGCTTGGGCAATAGCGCAAAGGCCCCTGTTGTTGACCTTTTCAGCATATAACTCCACACTATTCTCAGGAAACTTGAATCTCTTCTGCACCACCGATGTTAGCTCCCTGATTCTTCTTCCCTTCTCACCTACATTCCCATTAAAAAAAATAAAAAGAGAAAACCAAAAAAAGAAAACTTCAACCTAATCAAATAGTAAAATTCATGAAAATTATGGGAAAACTCGAAAGAAAGATAATGCACAAACCAAGTACAGCTTGGGTTCTGGTAGCTCTGATGATGATCTCGGTACGCATTGGGGTAACCCTAACCTCAACACCCGAGTACCCATCCTCGGCGAGCTCTCTGGTCAGAACCTCGTTCAGCTCTGCGAAAAAAACTCCGTCCGCTACGAACTGCAAACACAGAATGGCGTAACAAATCAGTGGGGATTGGAGCTACGCAGATCTTAGGAACCCTTAAACTTCATGACATAAACTAAGATATGAAATTTAATAATAATAAAAAGAGGATTGGAAAACTGCGTTTCTGAATTGAGTGGTTGAGAGAGTAGTGACCTTTCTCTTCTTGCTCATTTGAGTCGCCATTGTCGAGAATGGGAAGGGACGGATCGAAGCACGATCGGTGGTGGTTGATGTGGTTGTGTTGTGTGCTTCTGCAAACCCTAATTCCCAAGTGACGGGGCTTTGGGGAGTGTGTGGGGATAAGTGTAGACGCTGTGATAAATCAACGGCTATGATTTAGGACTGGTTATCAACGGATCAGATTACAGCAAAAAGAAAGCACTGTGAGCGCCTAAAAAAGGCCTGTAGCAATAGTGTGATGATATTGGGCCAAAATATTTTTGGTTATCGACTTATGCTGCTAAACTTGTCGTTAGTAAGGTTAGAGACATTGTCGAGGTGTTTGGGTCTCCATTTTTTTTTGGTTTTTTGCTCTTGGGATGCATTGTAAATAAACAAAATAGAGGAATTGTGTCAGGACCGAAAAAAACCCGAGGAGACGTGGGTACAGATAATGGGAAAGACTAACTAAGTTCCCAACGCATTGGGATCCATCACTAGTTGCTTCTTATGTTCACCAAGACTATGATAGATGGAGTAAACCAAACCCGGTATTGGGTTTATATGTCATAGTTTACATTGGGCCACTAACAAAAGCCCATCTCTGACAGAACAAACGGTATCATCACGTCTTTTGGTGGTTGTTGGAGAGGCCCTAAACTCCAATTTGAAGAGAGCAGGTTGGTACTTTAAAAAAACAAAAAAAACAAATAAATAAATAAATAGATCGGTACGGATGCATTTGGTTTCAATAAAGATTTTCAGTTTTCTTTTTTTTTTTTGTCTATTTTCTGTTTTAAAAATTTTATAAATGAAATAATAAAAATTAAAACTGAACTCTATAGTGTTCATTATTGTTCATAAATTGCACTTTTCGTTTCTTTTGTGGGTTCAACTATTTAGCACAAATCTTTTTTATTATAATTAATGCACCGATTTTAACTCTGCCAAGTGCCAAGTGGATTTCAACATGAAGGCAAGAATTTAAGCTATATCTTATATAGTTATATTAGGGGTGTTCTAGGACCGATTAAGACAAGTTGGATAGAATCCGATATAATTTTTAGATTGTGCCAACTTTTTGAATCTGAATCTGACTTGATAATAATTTAATTAATAATCAAGTCAAATTAAGTTAACCTAACTCTTAAATAACATATGAGGATTTGATTATATATAATAAAGTTATAAAATTTTATAAGTAAGAAATAAAATGTAAAAGATATTTTGTCATATATATTTCAAAATAAATTATATCAATATAAAAATATGTCACGACCCGACTAAGGAACGTGACCGGCACTTGAGGAATCTCATCCCTATGTAAGCCTCGTGAGCTCTGAGTCTCTCAATATGCATAATTAGATAATATTTCCATTTATAAAATATCGTTTCATTTCTAATAATTAATTAGCTCATATGAAAATTATGCTATTCATCATAACATATTATGTTTAAAACTTTAAATATATCTCTGTAATACCAAATATATGAGTTGCTCTCTATACAAAAAAAATCCATGAACCATAATCCTGTGAATACAAAAAGAATAATGATGAATCAATGCAAATATCTCTATGGTCCGAGACCTTGCCCGCAATATACACTGGAGCACTCTATCACATACAAAACACAAAAAAAAAAAAAAAAATACTTCACCCCAAGTGAAGCTCACCAACTGACAACTCTACTGCTGGGGAGGAGGTGGCTGAGAGGAACCCGCAGCAGCTAATGTATCTGTAATGAAAAAGGGAGAGGGGTGAGTTTCATCTAAAACTCAGTGAGTAGGTCCTCACACATAACCCCCTCATGAGACAACAACACGGATAAATATATCAATACATATAAAATCATCAAAACTGGTTAATACGTTAACTCTAATCATTTTCATATACATGACATCATAAGGGAAACAAAATTATAAATTCTTTGGTAAAGCATAAATAATAGAAACCTATTAGAGAAACAAAAATCTCTGGTTATGCCTCGCATAACAAAATATAATTTCTCTAGTTATGCATGTCAACCATGACATAACAATTTCTCTAATCTCTGGGGTCCCTTTGGGATCCAAATTGGACACCTAACTAGGTTCCATTCTTTGCTCTATGAGATTATCCTTTCGGACAACTTGGTACCAAGGTTAACGATTGGGGATCAGCTGTTAACTCACTGTTTGTTTCTCTATAGTTATCGTCTGGTCTCTAATTTATAAAATAGGTTATTTTCTCTAAATTTATGCTCTGGGCTTTTCTCTAAGCATAAAACCCCATAATATATAATTAAATAAATCTTAACATCAATGGGGAAAATTTATAAAGTCTCTAAATCAAGTCACACCCATATTCTAGTTCTTTGATAAAATTATTTTATCAATAATGGTCCCATGAGTTTATATTAAAAGAAATATTTCATGCTCATGTTGAAAATAAGCTCTTCCAATAATTTCGATAACAAATCATAAACTCAAATATCTTAAATCATTGTCTAAAATCAAGAAATCAGGTTATGATTTAAAGAAATTAACTCTAATGACCAATATAAGGGCCATAGGATCTGAACCCACTCACCTGGAAGGGAGGGAGAGGTGACGTCACTCTAACTAAGCTCCAGGGAGCAGGGGGAGGCACCACGTCGACTAAAATAACCAATAAACTCAATATTAAAATTCATCCACACCCAAAAATAACTCTAATCTAGCCCTAACAAAATTGGGGGAGCACCCCCACTTGACAAAAAGAGAGAAATAAAAATGGCCATTTCGAGAATATGCAAGAATGGTGATAAAGGAGACAAGATCTTATAACATATACTCACCTTGATGATTTATGGGAGCTACGTTAGAATGGGGTTGAAGATAAATGAGAGAAAAAGAGAGAGGAGGGTTTCTGGTTTGAAGGAAAAAGGAAAGAAAATGAGGGGGAAAGCTTTTAACCCTTTATTAGTGTTTTTGTGGTGCGGGTACTGTGCACTTAGGAGTTACTGTGCACTTAAGGCCTCAGCTCTGACAAACTTGTCACAGCTGTGGAATCAGCCGTGGAAACCCATTCCTAGCTGTGGAATTACATTCCCAGCTGTGGGAACTGATTCTCAGCTGTGGGAACTGATTCTCAGCTGTGGGAATTCATTCCCAGCTATGGGAACTCATTCTTAGCTGTGAAAACTCATTCCCAGCTGTGAGAATTCATTCTCAGCCGTGAGAACTCATTCTCAGCTGTGGAAACTCATTCTCAGCTGTGGCAACTCATTCTCAGCTGTGAGAATTGCTGTGAAAAGAACACTATGACAGCAAAAATATTATTGTCATGAAGCACTTTGCTGTCATTTTTGCTGTCATCATGCACTAGCATTACTTCTCTAAAATTCCTAGCCGTGGACAGCAAACTCTCTAGCCGTGGTCAACAAAATAGCCAGTAGTGGTCAACAAAACCAGCTAGGGGCAGCAACACCAGTTGTGGACAATTCAGCCGTGGACAACGAGGTCCAACAGCACAACCTCTATGAAACTCCAGCCGTGGATAGCAAAACCAATAGTTTTGCTTGCATGAAACCCAGCAGTGACTGAAGACACGTTCTTGTCATGGCTTGACTCATATCGATGAGTTCTTGTTATGTCTGATACTTATATAACACCAAACACATACTATCATGGTTATTTACATTTATTTACTTTAAGTTAAATCCTATTAACTTTAAAACACAAATGTAAATAACGAAACATCCCCCATTTGGATTCAAATAAAATATCAAAAAAATAAAAAATCCAACAAATCAAAATCTCATTTTTGAGTTTTAGTTCAAAATCCGAAATTCCGGCTATTTTCTAAACTTAGAGGATAGAAATGAAACATCTAGAGGTTTCCTAAAATTCATTAAAAAATCACACTTCAATTTATATCCATCTAGAGAGCAATTACCGGGACTTTTGGTCTCAAGAAAATGGCTCTAACATATAGCCCTCCATTGAGATGTAGGGTTCCAAACTTAACAAAAGCTCGAACCCGGTAACATGGGTGGGTCCTGGGGGACCTTAGGATCACCTGAAACTTATCTACTGACACGTGTATACCAAGTATTACAAAATAACATCAGATTATATAAAATATATTAACTGAATTGTACGGTGTTGTAAATTGTCCCTAGTTATATATATATATATATATATATATATATATATATAACCCCAATCCGACCCGAAAAGTGCACGTAGTCAAATTTCAAGACTTGAACCTCATCCCAATAAGCTTCAGACGAGGGCTGGGGTAGGCCAGGTTGTGAACTCTCCTATCTTATATGTAGACTTTTGTGATAAATATAGTGTTGAAAAAGTATGATAGGACAAAATTTTATCTGTTTCTTCTTTTTTTTTTTGGATATGTTTGAAAGGGAATATTTTGGAAAGAAAGAGAATGAAAGGGAAGTTTAAATTATGAAAACAATTTAAATTTAATTTGCTTAAATATGTTTTTAGTCTCTATAAATATAGGTCATTTTGGTTTTGGTCTTTCTAAATTTTTTACTTTGATTTTGGATCCTCCTTTTTTCCTTTCTTTGTTTTTTGTCTTGTTATTCCAAATTTTGATTCAAAAATATATTTTTAAATATGTATTTAGTCATTACAAATATTAAAAATATTATTTTTGTCCATAAATATTTTAAAAAGTTCTTATAGATATCATCATTTAACATTGAATTTATGCAAAAGGGACCAAAAACAAAAATAATTAAAAAAAGGAGGGACCAAAATCAAAACAAAAAGCAAATCAAGAGATCAAAACCAAAATAAATCATATTTACAAGGACTAAAAATATATTTAAGCCAATTTAATTTTATAAAATTAAACTATAAAAGTCATGCAATGATGTAAATGGAGATATTTAATTAGATAATAATATAAGACTATTTTATACTATTAATACATTAAAATTAAATGATAAACATTTTTATGACCTCAATTCTAGTTTCATAACAATTTTGTAACTTTAAATTTAAAATAAAAAATTTATTCAATTGTCTTTCCCTCCCAAACCCTTCATTTGATTTACACATATCATTGGTTGCGATGTCGTCCATGTTAAGAAATAAGTATTCAAACAATATATGGGGTTCTGACCCCAAACACACACACACGTGTGTAGTTTAATTTTGATATACTGACATTATAAAAAATTTACACTATTATCCAATCTTATCTCTTCTTTTGTTTGACTTTTCAAGTAGTAGAAGATTGAAAGTAATTCTATTTGCTTATGTATTATTACATGATTGGATGAATATGTAAAATTTCTTTACACTTACAATGTGTTCCAATTAAATCCATATATTAATAGGTAAAAATAAAGGTCCAGTTCAGGTTTGAAGCCTTAATATGTTGGTGCTGTCTATGCAAATTACAATATACTATAGAAAATTAAATATTATTTCATGTTTTTCAGTATTAATCGTGAATGACTAGCGCGTACATGCATAACAAAAAAAGTATTCCACTAAGCAACTCAGGATAACATTAGGAGGAAGAAAACAACGACTACAACTGAAATTAAATGGTTATGGATTAATATATTAGGGTTTTCTCCGACACCCCTGTAGAATTTAATAATACTAGTACTTTTAGTTATTTCACTAAGAATGAGTTATATGTCTTACTAATTTAAGTTTTTAAAAAAAAATTATCAAATCACAATCGTTAATTATACCAAGGTATTGGTACTCCCAAACAAAAACCATTATATCAAGTTAAATTTTTTTAATTAACTGCAATACATTAAGTTTCATAATACCATTCATAATACAATGGTTCACATGAATGAAGAAAGTATTCAATTAGTTGCAGCACACCCTTAAGTTTACTTTAATATAGCATTGAGGTTGACTCAATTGGATTTCTATTTCTGCGTCACACTTTGAGTTTGATTTTTGTGGCGCTCATTGAATTTGGAGGTATGGGATGACCCTAACATGTTGCCAGCCTTTCCCCTCTAAACACAAATTTAATTTGTTAATAAAAAATTCACCTTTTATTTTCTTTTCAAGAAAATGATCTCGATAGTAATTTAATTAAACTGTTCAAATCGAACGAGAAGAGGAGCTGAGGCTGTTATTTCTCGTTATAAAAATGCTAGGTACACGTTGTCTTTAGAGATACGTACCTCGTATTTTTTTTCTATTTACGTGACTGAATTAAAATATTGGTATGACGAAGATAAAACAAAACTTAAAAAAATAATATAATGTGCGTATGATTGTATATCTAATATTGTTCCACTTATAATAATTAAAATTCGCACCAACTCAATGAGTTATTAATTTATTAGTCATTCCAAATCACTTGTCGCAGCTCGGAACTACTAATGAGTGGTTTAGTTTTTGATGATTTAAGTAAGCATTCACATGCAATTAGTATGGGACAGTGATGCAATTTTCTGAAGGCAAAATATAGGAGTTTCGTTACCAGTTGGCAGGTGAAACCTCAATAAGACATGATCTCTGTACCAAACCATCCGATATAGAATCACTGAAACGCAACTTTGCGACGTTTACGGGTCACCTAACTGGAAGTGAGGTCAACATTGTAAAGTTGATTGCTATTCTTAAAGTATGCAATTTTTCAAATATTATTTGTGTGTGTGTGTGTGTGTGTGTGTGTGGTGAGTGTCCTTCTGAAGCCTCAACTCAATGGACTTTAGTAAAGAAAAGAAAGAAAGAAGAAAGTGATGATTACATATTAAAAATTATCGTCAAATTATTATAGTGTCATTCGGCCATAATCAAACATTTCTGTCATAGGGCGTGGATTATTAGTTTATTATACTTTGGATTACTGTAATTGGGGTCCAACCAATGATGTAGATATATGCAAGTTCCATTATTATAAAATAGCTTTCATGGGGCGAACTAGAGTTGAACTCCTTTCCAACCTATTTGCTGAAAATGCAAGGAACAAAGAGAAAGAAAGGCAAAAGTAGATTCCCACCGCACATGTTGTGTACTACACAATGTCTAATTTGTCTTGGCTTGGCTAGGGACCAAATCCCCTTTTTTTTTATATATTTATGTGTGATATTCTTGCCCTTGGTTATTACCTCAAACACAGCATGCTTATGTATTTGACACTGCTCCCTACTAGTACTAAGCGAAATTTTTTTTTTTGTTGGAATAGATTTATAGCGTTATCTCCCATTATTGGCGGCTGATAAGGATTAAGAAATTTGAGATACCCCATAAATTATTATCATTCGGTCGTTCTCCTCCATTTGGTCATGAAATGAGTCACTTCTATTGTTAATATCAGCATCTCATCTTTTGAAAACAAGTGAAAAATAGTGTAATAAGGCCAGGAGTCAATGAATTGATACCTCGAGATAAGAATCCCACTTCTGTCATTAACCTTTGCAGGAAAGCTACTCTTGCGGTCATACTCTTCACAGACTTTTCCTTCTGCGGAACAATGAAGCATTAAAAAGTCAGAATTAACCTTTGTTAGTCTCACTGTCATTATTGGTATATGTATGATGTATGATATGTAAATACAAATTTATTTATTTTTTTCATTTTCTAGGTGGCAGTCCAAAAAAGCCGTATAGGTCATGGTTAAATGGTGGTCTAACCAATTATTAAAAAAAATACATAAAAAGGGTTGTCTAACAATTATGGCTATATGAGTGAGATGATTATGGATGGAGAGAGTATTGACATATGAATCAAGTTACAGTGGAGGAAAAGGTCCACACTCCTTCAATGTGCAAAATCTAAACCAGAAACAGGCCACTGTCAGCATTCAGCAATCACTCATGTGGGCCTTCTCTCCTAAGATCAGGAAATTAGACTGCAATTAACGGGGTCCACCAACAAAGACATCTGCGCAATCAGGGAGAGAGAGTAATACATGCCAGGGAATTATCAACTAGACGGTTGTCATATAGGACATGTATTGCATAAAGAGAATAAAAAGCAGGGGGGGAAATGGGAAGTAAAAGAGAAAGAACCTGAGTTGGAAGGGATAAGCATGGAGAAGTTCAGTTCCATCCCAAAAGAGAACCTTGGGACCCTGTCATGTTGTTGGGGTCACTGTTCACACATATCTGGCTGAGAGAACTGTAGTGTTTTGTTTTAAGCTGATATAGAATACTTTTATTCCCCGGCCAATACGAGTCATTGTGTTATAAGAAATATATATATATATATATATATATTGGTCAAAAGCCCATCATCTCTTATCTGAGATTCTATTCCTGTGGTGGTGTGTGATTGGGAACCAAAAGATTTTTTTTCTCCCCTAAATTCCAAAGCTGCTTTCTTCCAACTGTTTCACAGCATCTTCACGCATAGTGTGCTGTTTTATGAAGAAAAATCAGTTGTCACACCCACGGGCGAAACACATGAATAGAAAAATCAAGAATAGTTTTTTTGGTAAAGAAGCACTGGGAACATGGGACTAGGCCTAAAACAGTAGCTGCCACCCCTTCTCACTTTCAGTTCTTTGGTAAAGTAAGAACTAGGAACAACATTTTGGGTTGAGGTTGCAAAGGGAATAAAGGTATTATGAAGAGTTCCCATCAAAAGTAGATAGGGGATAGTCCCTACAGAAAAAGAATGACGGGCAAAAATTTATGAAGACCCTTTAGCTCCTTTTTAACAAGCAGAAACTCAAAAAGTTTATTGAAGCTAAAAGCCCTCATCTCATGCAATCAACCTTATCATACAAACAAACAGATAAACCACAAAAAGCAGATTACATTATATTCCATCACATGTTCAAAGGCAGAAGAACCAATTAAAAAAAGGCGCGAAATCACATTGAATGAGCAAGAAAAGGCATTCTCATTAAGGTTTTGAACGACATGGCATGATTACAATAGTAACACACACATGGTTGATATCTATTAGATCGACAGTTACAAGGTTATAATGAGAGGAATCCTGGAAAATCATTTTTTTTTATTTGAGATGTAACAAGTGATAAGCTAGAGAAAGATCTGTAATACAAGAGAGCTTCAGCTACAGAATCTAATTTTGTTCTACCTCTCAGCACAATCTTGATGTCGTGCCTCTCCACCAAGCAAAAAGAAGTAAAAGAGAGAAAGATGAAAAAGAAAAAGAAAAAGAAAGAAAACAAGGTCCCCTAAGTAGGCCTGTGTCGCTTGTGGCCGGCTTTCCCATCTGATTTCACAGCACCACTGGAATCCCCTTCTGAAGAAACATCCATGGACTTGGTAAAGGAACTTGAGAGATCCGCATAAAGGTCAACCACTCTTCTGATGTTGTTGTTGAGCTCCTTAATAAGGCCAACATTCCTACTGAGGTTGTCGGGGACCTTGGACTCATGATTCTGGTTTATCTCATTGATGAGAACCCTGTTCTGATCCAAAATGTTCTGGACTTGAACAAAGCTCTTCTGAAATGTCTGCAATATCTTGCTATCAATCTGGGTACCATTGCCAAGACCAGAGAATGTGTCACCCTCCATTCTTCTTTTTTCCTTTTCCTTTCAGTCAAAAGCTTTTAATCAAAGTCAGAACCAGCCCTGCATCATGAGAGGGGAAGAAAGAGATGAGAAGAAAGAATAAAAGATGTGCAAAGATTGGAAGTGCTTAAAACATAAAAAAAAATAATAATAATAATTTTTTTTTTATTTATCCATAATCATATCCTCCTATCTGCACCTGCCTGCACTAACCAAAACACACAGACAAAACACAAGCAGTTTTGGAATTGTTTAAGGCACTGCACAGATGAGACAAGCCCTGTTGAAGAAATCATGACCACCATGAGCCCCTTTTTCCAGAGGAATCAGATTACAAGCATGAATTATTATTATTACTATTATTATTACGTTTCTTGATATTGTTATTATTATTATTGTTGATTGATGGTATTATCATTTTTTATTTTTTATTTTAATTTTTATGATGAGATGGGAAAAAAGCAGATCCCATTTCCATAAAAAGGAACCTTTTTTAATGTGCTCAGGAAATACCTACCTAAAGCACAGAGTTCCAAAGAAGAATCTCAAAGACCAAAAAAAACCAGTCAATGATGCAGAGGGAGATGAGGCTACGAAGGTACTGCTGCAGAGACAGCATCATTAACCCTTTTTGAGCAAAATTACGAAAAAACAAACAAAAATAAAAACAAGTAACCGTCCAAATGTTCCATACATAATATACACACGCATTGAATAAAACCAAAACAAACCCATTTAATAATCTCAACTTGGCATTACTTAAAATTCAGGAAAAATTAAAAGTTCCAAACCCAAACCAACAACATTTTATAATTCCGGGAATCAAAGTGTTCCGAAACCGTACTTGTGGAAAACAACTTCATAAATTCCCTTCCGTAGTTACCAGGAATTATTGGTCGAAGAAAAACAAAGGAACCCCGTTTTGAGTTCGAAGGTTCCAACGCATCTCAAAACTAACTACGAAATTGAAATTGTTGAGATCTACTGAGAGAACAGTAATATTTAAATACGCAGCTGATAAAACCAATGAGTCGATGAAACGGAGATTAAGGGGGAAAAAAAAAAAGACCACACAGCAATCAGTGGAGGAAACGGAACATACGAACAAGGACTAGAGAACAAAATTCGCATTTTACTGTTTATGTTTTTGGGACATCGATATAAAAAAAATTAATTAAATTAAATGAGTCGGAGGGATTATTGTTAAAAATAATAATATATAATTATAATATAATTAACAATACTAGTATGAAGGAGAAACCGTACATACCTTGAAAATCTGGAGCATTATAGTTGTTCAGGTGAAGAGACAGAGATTGAAAGAGGGAGACGAGGGATTCCCGAGCCAGGAGGAGGAGCGGCAGCAGCAGCAGCGAATAATAAAGATCGGCGATTGAATCGAATCTGCGGAGCAGAAGGGGGGGGGGGTGTGTGTGCTCCCCCTGTGAATTCTGAGAGAGAGAGAGAGAGAGAGAGTGAGTGAGAGAAGAAGAGAAGAGAGAATATGTAGATTTGACAGTCACGCTCGGACCCCTCTGTGTCTTAATATTTAGCACTATTCTATAATGAATATCCACCTGTTTTTTAATTTTTTTTAATTTTATTTCCAAACTCTTCTAACATTAATTTAGATACACCCTCGCTCCCACGGAGAGGGACCTCCTCCTCTAGTACTCGGATCAGTTTCTATATACTTCTGGTATATGAAACATTTTAATACCTTATCTTTACGGCGCGTTATGCTATACTCCTAAAGTAGACGGAGTGTCATACACTTGACAATTAACCACACTCACAAATGTAGGTAAACATGTATTGTTAAATACACCTTGGTGGTAATAGCAGTGCACCCATGCCGCTTTTGTTTTCTCTCTGTCTCTCAACTCCAACCACCACCACCACAAATCGCCCCCTCCACATCTTCAAGTCCCATTCACCATCATCTTCAACAACCATCACGAATGTTGCTCAAATTGGACACCCTCGAGGAGTTGTTCGACTGCCCAATCTTCCACTACCACCAACGAGTCGTCAGCTTGCAATGGGCCGTTGTTCCCCACCACCACCAAAACCACCACAACAGGTTGTTCATGAGGTAGTTGAAGGTGTGACTGTTGCATAATTGTGAGTGTAATTGTTGTTGGAGGCAGGGAGTTTGTGTACGCATTGCACTGCCACATCGATGAAGTTCCCAGTGAACTCAGTGTACTCGACGAGGATCACGGAGCCTTCTGGCCTATCGTTGGAACCATAGTCTGTGATACCCCAGATGTACGTGTTAGTGGATAAGCTTCCTATGACCCTAAGATCCCCCGAGACCCACCCATGTTGTTGGGTCCTGAATTTCACTAAGTTCGGATCCTACACTTCCTTTGAAGGCTATATGATAGAGCCACTTTCTTGGGATCAAAAGTCTCAATAATTGTTTCTAAAAGGAAAATAAGTCAAAGAATGATTTTTAAGGAATTTTATGAAAGCTTTAAGCGTTTCATTTTTAGCTCCCAAATTTAGAAAATCTTAAAAACTTTCGGATTTGAACCAAAACTCAAAATTTGGATTTTGATTTGTTGGGAATTTGATTTTTATGATATTTTATTTGAAAAAAATGGGGGATATTTCTTTATTTATATTTATGTTTTAAAGTTAATGGAGATTAAAATAAATGAGAAAATTACATTTATGTTTTAAAGTTATTGGATACTAAAATAAATGAGAAAACCAATAAATGTAAATAAGTGAGTATCAAGTCAATCCAGATGCATGAAAAACTTTCTTACCAGTAGTTTTGGTGATTTGTCACTATTATAGCGGTCCAGGATCACTATAGCGGTCACAAGTATGGGAAGGGGAGTCTGAGTGCTCTGAAAACCGCTACAGCGGTCATAAGCGACATTGTCACTGGTGCGTGAACACCTTGACCGCTATTGCGGTCCCCCTAGCATAGAAACAGTGTTGAACGACATAATTTTGATTAAATGATACCCCACCCTTATATATACCCCTCTTACTTGGATTTCACCCCCAAAATCCAAACCCCAACATTTCCTTGGAGCTTTTCCTCTCCTTCATTCTTATCCTCCATCAAATCCACTTCCTCTAAGCTTTAAAGTGAGTTTTGTTGTTGGTTTATGCTCCTTTTGTCTCATTCCTTTCATATTCTATGAGTCGATTTGTTATTTTCTCTCAATGTTATTAAGTGGAGGTACTCCCCTAATGTTGTTATAGTTGTTTTAGTGTTATCTAGAGGTGATTAGAGTTTGATCATGAGTCAATGATGCTATATGGTAGTTGTTGGTGTTATTTCAAGCTCTCAAGGTCAAGTTGGTGATACCCACATACTTCCAGCTCCAAACGGTGAGTGAGTTCAAACCCATGATCTTATTTTGGCCATTACGATCATGTTTGATGCATTATGATTGTTAAACATGTAGTTAGATATGAAAGTATGATTATATATATGATTTTGTAAGTTATGGCAAGCTAGCCAAAGATTATGATTTTTCTTTAAGCTTGAAAGAATGAGTATTAGAAAATCATGGGACCATGATTGATATGCTCTATGTTATGGACAATGTTTTATATGCTAGTGAAATGATTTTTAGAATAATGTATGATTTAGCAATATGCTATTTTATCAAATATGTTTTTAAGAAGCTATGATATTATTATATATATTCTAGATTTTGGATTTCAAAAAGTTTCAAAATATTAAGTTGAATTATTATAAAAATATATAGAGTAGAGTATGCTTTAGCTTTCAAAACATAATTTTAGAGTATCAATTAAGATATTTTGGCAAGAATGTCAAACAGAGTATACTTAACTTCATGAACTGAGATATTACTATAATGTTAGAGATTTCATGATTTTGAACCTTTTCATTTCAAGTATGATATTATATTCATCAAGTTATGAAAAAAACATTAGGTTGAGAAATGAAATTTTAGAAATCCAGTTTTTTGATACTCAGAAATATGGAATTCAGTATAATTCATAGCAACTACCAAATACATATTCTGTGAGCTTGAAATCGTAATGCTTGCAAGCGGGTGATCCCTTAGGTATGATTTTATAGTCATACTTATGCTAAAGTCAAGTTGTTAAAGTTATGAGTCCAGAACTCTCAGAGTATTAAGAATTTAGGGGCTCTTGTTTGCGAGGAATTGAGCACCCATCCTTCAGATTTAAATAATTTTATATGTATTCAAAGATTTTATGATTTCAAAAGTAGAATAATTATATGGAGTTTTAAACCTAGAGAAGATCTAGAACAGAGTTTTAGAGAAATAATTAGTTTTCATGATTTAGAGACTAGATGGTAGTTATAGAAAAATAAATAGTGAGTTAACGGCCGGGAAAAATGATTATTAACCTTGGTACTAAGTTGTCCTTAGGAGCAATCTCACATACCAGAGGTGAAACTTATTTAGGTGTCCGATTCGAATCTTTGAGGGATCCTAGAGATCAGAAAATTTACTATGCCATGGTTGACATACATAGCTAGAGAATATATCGCTATACAATGCATAACTAGATATCTATGTTTCTCTATTAAAATATTGTTAAATTATGTTTTTAGATAATATTTAATTTAAGAGCTATTCTGTAAGTGTGTGGAAAATGATTTCTTATTAAAATAAGAATTTAGATATACTTTCTATGAATTAATAAATATAGAGATATCTTTTCTATATAGTTATGCAT
The DNA here is from genome assembly GCA_031216105.1 of Dalbergia cultrata. Classification (NCBI taxonomy): domain Eukaryota; kingdom Viridiplantae; phylum Streptophyta; class Magnoliopsida; order Fabales; family Fabaceae; genus Dalbergia; species Dalbergia cultrata. The sequence continues at coordinate 56,969,303 of CM062347.1, forward strand.
ATAAATATCAAATAATTTATTATTGCTGCATGTATATTGTATATTGTATATTCTTTGGTCGTCCTATATGGGTGATGGATGAGAGCTCACTCACTGAATTCGTTGGCTCACCTTCTCCCTTTCCTCTTATAGTTGCAAGTATAGATACCGTTTGTCACCACTTCAGTTGATGTAGTTATTCTCATTGACGAGTCTTGCTTTGGAGTAAAAATTAGTTTAGAGTCTTGTTAGGATTAAAGTGCTTCAGTAAATATGCAGGCAAGATCCAACCATACATTTATTTTCAAACTATGTATTTAATTTCAGATATTGAAATATTTATGTATATGTTCTTAGAGTTCAAGTATGCAATTGAAATGTAAATTATGGATAAAGATTTATGTAATTAGGTAGAGATGAATTTATGATTTGGCTTCAAGTGTTGAACTAATTTTTAAAGTATGATTAAGATATCTTCAGAGTTTTGGTATATTAATTATTTCCGGTTTTATGAAGATACATGTTATGTTTTAATTAGAAGAAATGCTAAATATTTTGAAGATGTTATATTTTAAGTATTATATTATGCATTTAGAGGGCCATGTCACTCAGAAGACTTACGCGGGGATGAGATTCCTCAGTACCGGTCACATTCCCAAATCGCGTCGTGACATAGTCTAGCGCAAAACACTGTTAGATCGAGTCAAAAAAGAAAAAAGAAATTGAGAACAAGAGATGGAGGAGCTCGGTGGTTCACTCTATAGAGAGAGAAAAGAGGGGGGAGAGAGAGAGAGGGAGAGAACCAGTGGTTCCGATTCTAGAGAGAGAAAGTGATGAACAGAAGGAAGAAAAAAAAAAAAAGGAACGACAGAGGTTGCTCTTGTGCTAATGTGAAAGTGGTGAAGTTAGCTGTCGGCAATGGAAGCAATGTGTTGGAAGAGAGGGATAAGAAAGGGCTTATGGTGAAGGACTATAGTGGATCAATTATTTATTGAATGGTATACCACATACTACAGTTTGTCATATGTACATTAGAATTTCTCTATCTCCGTATATATCCACGGTAAAATTAGTGAAAACCATAAACAAATCCATATTTCATAAATAAAGTTTATGAAACTCGCGTATATAATGACTGTGAATCCACATTCAAATGGTAAATCCCTACATATCTTAATCAAATATAACGAATTGGAAAAATGGTATGTGCCATATTTAATTATACTTTAATTTCAATTATCATCGTAATGAAGTAATCAATACTTAGATAATAAATATTCATTGAATGTAATTTAAATACCCTAAACAAGATGATGCAATTTTTTTTATTCGTGTCACATTTCAAGAAATAATGAAGGTAAAAATGTAAAGATTAAGCATATTTATTTAAGTAACAATATATAGAATTTAATTTTGATATATTGATAGTGTGAAACTGTTTCACATTATCATCCAATTAAAATCTTGCACTTGTATAACTTTTTAAGTATTGAGTGTAAAAATTAATTATATATCATGACTAATGTGACTATAATTGATTAGATAACTATGTAAAATATTTTACATTGTCTATGCCTAAAAATTAAATTCATATATATGTACTTTCCATGTTATGTGATAATGTATAATTATAGTTTAATTTTTTTATACTGACAGTATAAAATTATTTTACAATGTCATCCGATCAAATCATCTCATTTGTATGACATTTCAAAAAATGGATGTGAAACTTAATCATTTTTGTTAATGTTCTAATACATGGTGATTCAATAACGATATAAAATTGTTTACATTATCAATGCATAAAAATTAAATTCATGATTAATCATTTGATTATATAATCAAAATTCAACCCATATTTTTAAGAGTTTAATTTGACTCTTTTAGTTATGTGACATAATATTATTGCATATATGTTAAAAAAAAAATTCACTGATAATATAAATAAATTAAATCCATAAAAAATTAATCTTTTAGCTATTGCAGATTATACACTTTACACGATCAAATCATGAACTCTTAGGCTGAAGGTTGTTTCTCTAATGCACTAAAAAAAGTAACATGTTATTTTGTGCTGGATCACAAGAAGATGTTATTTATAATTGAGTTTAATTTTATATATTAATAGTTTTTATGTTGTCATTTACTTAAATTATTATGTTATATCAGGATATAGTAATCAAATTCTTTATGATTATTAAAAATAAAATAAGAATTAAGACCATATACTACCGAAATTCTCGCGGCTAGAAAATTTCTTAGTCGGAATAGGACAAGAGGAAAAGCAAAGCGATGAAAAAGAAGTGACAGGGGAGAGAGTGAAAGGATTGCAAGGATAAATCATAAAACTTTACATCTCATCTACATGTGTGCCCCTAACAACAATAGTTTTTTAAAAGCATATAAGAATTTGTCCTTATTATCACATCCAATTCCGAAGCATCGCTTCTCGATATTTTTTCACTTACTGCCACGTGGCTCATCATGATTCAATATTTCCATGATATGCGGGCCCCACTTTCACCACCAAACCATGCACCAAGTCTTTCGTTAATTTTGAGAATCAAACATATTATGATGGAATATGAGTTCAAAAAATGTGTCGGCCCTTGTTGCTAAAACATCTTTTCATTGGGAAAAAGAAAATGTTAACAAACATGGATCCCGATTTGGATATAACATTGATATAAAATAATTTTATATTATTATTTATTATATATTTTTATTTACACGATTGTCAATGCAATGTAGGTTTAAAATCAACACTTTTGTTGATAATTTAATAATATCTAATTAGTTGTTTATGGAATACCCTTTCATATTTATAGTACATTGAATAAAATTCTCAAAATATTAAAATTAAAAAATTATAAATTTTATTTAACATAAAAGAAATTAATGTGAATATAATTTAAACATTGTATAATTTTATAAAAGATTTGTATTAATATTTGAGTTTAATTTTTATGTATTGATCGTATAAAATCTTTTTATATTGGCATCTAATCATATATTATTATATGGATAAAAATAGTTAAGCCCCACACCCACAATTTGAAAAATTGTGTAAATTGGATCATTTGATTGGCTAACAGTATAAACAAATTTTACATTGTGATTGTGTAGAAATTAAACTCCTAATCTTTTACTATTTTCTTTTATTAAAATAATATTTGTTTATGTTTCTTAACCTATAAATAAAAATTAAATTTAAAAATATTATATTTAATCTAGTATTTTAAGTGAATTTTTTATGCAAAAAAATTAAAGTATTAAATTTATTAATACAAATATGTTATTTAATAATTAGATATTTGGTGCATATTCCTAATTCAACTAATTTATTTTCAGCGTAAGATATATGAATTCAAATATATTTATAATTTCGTACAATATAATAAGAAGGCTTTAAAAATTAATACTACAGTCAAATAAATTTATTTTACTTGTTTGAATCAAGATTTTGATGCACCTTTTAACTTTCTACAAACACCTTAATGAAACTAAAAATATCAATATGACAATAAAATATTAAGTAAGTTTTGTAATTTATTTCATAAAATTTATGTCAGTATTAAATGTTAAATTTATTATAATTTTTTTGTTACAACCATTATTAACATTTTGTACATTAAATTGTAATAGTTATTACCCATTAGTACTTGTAATCTTCTCACTCAAGATAATCTTAGTAAAATTTAGAAAAATATAAATTTTTAAGAGTTTTGCAAAAGACATAGAGTAAAGAAAAAAATAAATCGCGGACAAATGAAAAGCAAAAATAAAAGTAAAAAATATGTATAAATCATCCAAATTTAGAATAAAATGTCATGTGATAATGTCAAGACCTTTCTTGGGCACATAACCGGCACATGAGAAACCTCATTCCCACGTAAGTCTCGTGACCTGTATTGTCTCTATATGCACATCAAGAAAATCCCTAAAATAGGTTTCTTTTTCTACATACAAATCACTTGCTTTTGAAAACCAAAATATATCGCAGCCTTTTTCAAAGTCAATGTACAATATCGCTAAATATCATACAATCCTTTACATATAGAGTGTTTATGAAAAGTAAAAGTTATATGGTCCAAATAATATCTTAAAATACAAGACCATGCAAAATGTGATTGTGTCCTGTAGTCCAAGATCCTGCCTGCATTACCATGGAGCACATCTACAACAAAATACATGACACCTCACCTAATGGGCTGAGCAACTGAAATCTAACGCTGCTGGAAAGAAGATGACGTAGACGTACCCTCAGCAGCTACAATATCTGTAAAATATGAAATGAACAGAAGGGTGAGTTTTGTAACCAAAAATCAGTAAGTGAGCCCTCATCTAAAACCCCCTTCATGGGACACCAAGAGAAGGTAGACGACACCATAATAATAGTGATAGTAATAACAGTATCAAAGCATTTCATAATTATAATCAAGTTTATAAATCTTGGCTTCCTATAACCCGGTCTAACAGTATTCTAGTAGAGAAACAGTAATCTCTGCTCTGGTTATGTACAATGTCTGTAATGTAACAAACGCTGAATATAAAATGTCTAGTCATATTTGGGCGTTACGCATCGCAGTCCCCGGTATGACAATAAATCTCTGAATATAGACTCTGGATAGAAATTCTCTGAATATCTCTGGCCCTGACTACTCGGTACCAAGGTTAATGGATTAACTGCCGTTAACACACAGTATGTTTCTCAATAATTACTGCCAGCTTAGTGAGAAATCTCATTTTTTTTTTATCATTGTCAAAATCTTCTATTCTAGGGTTCAAAATCTCTCTTTATGCCACAATATACAATAGTAGAATCATATGATCCTAAAATCAACTTTAAATGATTAAATTTACAAGGCAACTATACAAAAACTCATCCTCAATGATAGATGTTCCATAGTTTTCAAGAAAACACATTTTCTTAGTAAACCAATAGTTCATAAAATAATATTTCACAGAAATCTCAGTAGTTCACAAAATATACTCTAAAATCATATATACTTTCATGTTTTAGGTGGAAATAGATATAATAATTAACATAAAAGTTACAGATGTGAACCCACTCATTTAGAGTGACATAGACACAAGAATAGCACCAACAGAGTTCTGAGAAGTGAGAACAGTATCAGTATCTATCAATGAAGTAATAGAATTCTAGATTAACTGCTAAAACCTCTATATAACTCAAATCCAATCCTAATATGTTAAAAGAACTCTACCTCCTTGAGAGGCAGACAGAACTCCATGCCAACCCCCAAAAACAAAGAGAAATGGAAGGAATAGCGTAAAATCACTAGAACAATATACCTTAAAGCCTTATAAGTGAAAGATTGAAGTTGATTTCAAGAGAAAATGGAAGAGAATGGAGTTTGGGAGTGAACTTGGGTGGAAAATTGAGTTCTTCAAGCTTGGAGGGTGTTTTGAGTGAATGAAGATTTTGGACCCAGAAATGGGGTTTTTAATGCTCTGATGACCGCCTAGGTGGTCTTCTGTCCATTTACCGCATCGACTTACTTTCTGTTTACCACCTGGGTGGTCCCCCTCTTTTTTTAACCTAGGATATTACAGATAACTTATGAAAAAAATTTCATAATCTAAGACAAATAATAAACATTTTTAAGATTAGTTTTCAACTTTTTTAATTATATATAAAATCTAATTTCATAATTTCATTTTAAATACGAAACAAGCAAACTCTTATTCTTTAAATACCACCTTTCAGTCTTTCACACAAACCAGTGAAATAACATATCACATTATTTTATTTTAATATATCTTCAGTATAATTTTGATGTATGATATTAAAAAATTGGATTATAAGGTAATCAACTTATTTTATTTGTACAACCTTTTAAATAATAAGATAAGAGTTGATATATGGAAAGACTACATTTAATCAATCATTAATTAACCCCCGTTCATTGTCCAAAAATCCTAATTTTCTTCTCTCTCTCTTCTCTGATCTTCATATCTGTGAGTATTAATGAGGCGTTGTCATCTCTCTTTTTGTGACAGCAGCCCTACCATTTTTTTCTTTTGGTTTCTTAGATTTTTATGTCCTTTTTTTTCCATCATTGATTTTTTTCCCCTTTATGGATGTTAGTTTCCCTTTGTGGGTGTTTGGTTTCCCTTTAATCTTACAAACACAGAGATGTTTACATATATTTTTGAATGAGGCGTAATACATTTTTCAGGCTGTAGCACTATTCTTATTGGCCTCCATTATAAAAAATACTATAACATTAATAGTCTTTAAGTGATCAGCATAGGTACACACGGTTGGTTAGCTCATAATCTAAAATGTATCTATTTCTTATTTAATCTAAATTTAGAATATCTTTTTTAAATTTGTAAGTGTTATTAGACTTATATATGTGAATAATTTTTTCACTTAAAAAAGAAAAAAAGAAAAGAGTTTATACATGACTTTATATTAATGTAAAATTGTCATTTATTTAAAATATTATTTATTTATTTTTCTTCTTTTCTATCAAATAGTTCCTTTGAAAAAATTAATGGTGTATTTAGTTTCAGAAAATATTTTTTAATTTTAATTTTCTAGTTTTTGTTTTCAAATTTTTGTGAAAGAAATAATAAAAAATTTAAATATTATAAAATTCACTTTTCAATTTACTTTTGTAGTTTTTAGTATTTCTTTCATGAAATTATAAAATAAAATAATAATAAAATTATAAATTCAGTTTTTATTTATAACTTTTAATATTTCTTTTATAAAACCCTAAAATTAATAAAAAAAAAGTCAAAAGTGAAAAAACTCTTTCTAAAAGCAATCATTTCAATATTGATTTTCTTCATGGCTACATATCCCAAATGGTATATCATGAGACAAATTGGTGTCTCTTCTTTAAAAAGAGGGAATAAATTAGTACTTTTATATATATATATATATATATATATATGTGTGTGTGTGTGTGTGTGCAATATTTTTTAATTATAAGGACTTATATAGATAGACCATTTTATCCACTTTTTAAAATTATGAGGAATCAATATGAAACTTAGATTAACTTGTTATTTGATATATTTTTTAGGGATCATTTTAGGTATATATTCTTGAGTAATTATACTTGTATAATAAAAAATTATAGTATTCTTACACTTCTTATTTTGTCACAATTAGATGTAACGAGTAAGTAGAATGAGTGAGGACTATATTCATTAATAACAAAGTGAGAAGTGTAAAAATACTGTCATTGACTTCCAATAGAAGTAAATATATAAACTTAGTGGTAGGCCCTATATTTTAAAACTTAAAAAAATCATACTTTTTTGATAGAAACTTACTATTTTAAAATTCTTGGCATTTGTTAAAAAAATCCTTATTATTCTTTTTTATTTGCTTTATGTGGGTCCTGAATTGTGTTAGGCTCAGGCCCACGGCACCAATGGGAGTTCTCGTACCCTGGGAGTGAGTAGACACGTTCCCCGACGCTGCTGCCTCTTCACTTCAGTCTGCTCTTCACGCTACTTTTGGCTTTGGCTTCACCAACGGAGACCCCTCTTCCCCTCTTCGCTTTTCAGGCCTCCATTGACACTTTCCCATATACTAATATCGGGCAATTTCTTTTCTAAACATTTAAAATAAAAGCTACTACCTTTTCGAGTGAGATAATTATTCTTAATGGCAAATGGTTATATATTTTATTTCTTTGCAGAATATTCATTTCATTTTGAAAAGATAACCATGAAAGATTACTCATCTCATTCTTAATATTGTTGCATATTATAT